>ML133366.1:689897-2070594 GCA_003864495.1 Nemopilema nomurai | reverse complement strand
TTGGGTACATAAAAGTACGTTGGGTGCAAAGGGTCATTAAAGTATCTCGTCGAAACTTTAGAGCAAAGGGTCATTAAAGCTTTCGTCGAAACTTTAGAGCAAAGGGTCATTAAAGCTTTCGTTTTTTTTGAATTTCGTTTGGCCTTTGCCCAAAACAGTTATGCTGTGAGGGGAGCAAGATGAAAACGCAATCTAAAATAGGGGAAATACTTATCTGATTTGGGGATGTTTTTTAGTTTCAAAGTCAACTGTCCCCGTTTCATTCCTTTGTGTTAGTAATAACAATCATTAATTCCATGGAGTTCGGTAAATCGAGTGAGACCTTTTTCTATAAGCTCCACAATTAGCCATTTTATAAATGCATAAACAATTTCATTATTCAAGTACCTAAATAACGTACAATGGACCTTTGCCTAAGTTCTACCCGTAAAACCTAGCATTTTTGAGTTAAAGATTAAAACAAACGTCTTTATGACAACGGTTTCAATATCAATAATAATAATAATAATAATAATTCCTCGAATGTTAAAAGCGAATGAATTCTGTGATTATTAAAGCGCTCTGTACATTCGAATTATAAAAAAAGAAAATGTTATTCATTTAATGTATGATTATAGAAATTCGTTTCCTTTTAACCAAATGTCTGATGCTTCTCTAACGTCTAATAAAACCCAGTCAGTTTTTGAAAGTAAGCATGTCCAAGGAGATGAAGTAAGAGAAAAATAATCATTTCAGAAAAAAACTTTCCTTGAAGTCCCTTCATAGGAAACGTTGTCTTTCGATCCTAACTCAGAAAATTTGAAAGGAGATATTTCAGGCCTGAATACAATTCATGACATGTCGGTAAGAAAATGGACAACTTAGACGGTGGCATTTACTGGGCAACCTTTATTGGAATATGTATCAAATAGGCCACGAAATATAACACAGTCATTAGTCAATTGATGACTATTCTATAAATCTGTCCAATATTATTTGCCACACTGGTCGCTGAGGGAGGGGATGGTCATGAATTTCTGGTGCATCAGGTACATTTCAATGTCATACTTGAGAGTTTCTACCAAGATGTTCTGACAATTTTCATTAGGACGGCAAGAAACATCTTGACAATTAAAACCCGATTCATATACTTCTACTTAATGTTAAAAATGTTCACCGATCTGAAATTCTGGACTGTTCTCCAATGAAGGTTGCTGCACGTTCTAAAACAAAGACCTTGTGATAAAATGTGAAGAACTTGATCGACTCTATCCCTGAGAGGACAACGACTACGGCACTCGAATTTACAATTTAGAAAAGCACCAAAAAGCGGTCTTATAAAATCAGTTAACCCATATTTGATTAAAGCAATAACTTCTTTTTGGGTTAGCAAATAATATAGAGTTCCCATTCTTCAATTAACAAATTAGTTTGATCCAATGAGGAAATAAGTCTGAGGACAAAGAAAAGAATTTTACATGGAAGATCCTTTCTCTGTCCAAAAACATTGCCCTGACAAACTGACATTCAGAAGTAATAATGACTTGAAGTATTAACCAAGTAATAATGCTATAATCCTTTCTCAGCCAGGTCATGACAAACAATAGCCAAAAATAATCTGAGTTTAAAAATTTCACCATAATCTATCCCTACCATTCTCAGGTATCTAGGACCATCCCCACTTCTAAGATAAGTCACATTCTCTTAAAAACTTGGGTCTATTTCTGTCATTAACCAACAATGAGAAGCCCCTTAAACGGTCTGCAAACTCAGTCTGTTTGTCAGTGTATGGCAATGAAATGATTCATAGAGTGTCTATGAAATATAAAATCCGGACAATGTAAGATTCAGTAAGCATGACCATTACCTGGAATTTTCTTTTTAACGCAGCTGTCAATAATGGTGTTATTCCAAGACCAGTTTCTTGTGTCGACTTAACCAAAGGTGTTCCACCGGGGCTGCGAAGAAGATTCACCTTTCGCAAGGTTTTTCGCAAATTGTACCCGCAATGAGGTGTTCTGAAAAGAGACGGTACTTGGTCACTGACTTCGAGTAATTCATGTCAGGTAAGATGGTCGTAGCTGCAACATTGTCACTCTGAGAGATACCGTTACATATACAACACTTTCAATTAGGATGCAAGATAGTCTTGTCATTAATTACATCCGCTGTGTGCTTCATTTAGAAAACCTAACAACATACTACAGAACGAGTGATGGTGAAAACCAAACTGACAAAAAAAAAACTGCTACCAACCGTTTTGCTGTATTCGAATGGCATCTTTCCGCATTCTCCTCATACGCCAAATTGCTTAGGTCTCCTAGAGGTGTATTCGTGTCAAAGGTAAAGATATTCTCCTTGACCTCACAGGGAATGGAGGGGGTTTTCCTTAGCTTCACGTTCTGCAGATCCTGCAAGGTTACCAGCTGAAGTCCCTTTGCAGGCGTTTGGGCTGCAGAGTTGGGCTTGAAGCTCACTTTTTTCAGTCTCACCTTGCGCAGTTGGTCGTTAGTTATATGTATGCCACTGGAATGAGACCCTTCAGGCTGGCCTTTAACGCATGTTTCACGCTGCTTCTGCGTAGATTTAAAACCAAGGAGTGGTTGAATGTAGTGAATAACACAATAGGCTTCTCAGACGTTTAGCATATTTCCCATTAATACAATGGTATACAGCCTGGCACCTTAACATAATCAGTTCTGTAGTCACTCGCATGCAGGTGACAAATCAGCTCTACTTACAATAACTTGAATACGTCACCATCAGATAAAATCAGGACAATCAATTCGCTTTTTGCGTGTAGATTTGGAAAAAAAGGTGCCAACAATGTTATAAATTAAATCAACAAATGAACAAGCTTAGGCTGAAAATTCGATGAATATTCAGTAGCTGCCTTTTATATTGTGATAAATATTTCATAATGAACACATACCCGTTTTGGTTTCACGAGCTGCTTTTCCTTCAAGACAACTGGTGGAGGAGGTGGTGGTGGTGGAGGTGGGGGAGGGGGTGCCAAAGCAGCTGGGACTAGCCCCAATTGCTTCGTTGGTGGTGCCTCAATCGTCTGTGAAGGCACCTCATACTTGGTTATATGCATTTCACTCTTACTCTGAAATACAACAAATACACTACTCTAGTTCTACACTGGAGGAAAGAGTAAAACAGCATGTTCCCAGAAACATGAGAACCAAAACCTCTGCAGAAAGAGAGCAGCTCTTGTCAAAATTGTAGAAGATGCAATACACAAATTAAACACAATTCAGCTATAGGGCAACATCTTTTAGAGAATCCAGATTGCACCAAAACATACAGTGACAGCAATTTTTGCATAATCTGGCAAGCTAGGACGTCTTTTCACCTAAGCATTTTGGAGTCTGTCTACATTTCAATGGAAACTTTTTAGACAGAAAGTGTTCATCTTTTTCCTTGGGATCTTCTACAAGTGAGGTGTTAAGTAATTACAACAATTTTTCAATTATAACCTATTCTTTTGTGTGCAGCATCTCTGTTTTCCTTTAGTACAGAAAGTTTGGAGTTTTTCAAGTCAAGCAAAAACCTTGAATTAAGCAAAATATAGATTGTTGCATGCAAAGTTATCTATATCCATAAAAGTCTTAACTATATGGTATATATATATTGATGATATGTACCATGATCAGCATTCTAAATTTCCTTCCTTTTATTTCTATCTTTTTTTAGTGCAGGTCGCAGCAAGAAATACTTTCTTCCCTAATTCTCTAATTCAAAAAGAAAAAGTTATCAATGCTTTATCAGAAACAATTTTTCAAACATAAGCTGGACATGGCAAAGATTAAATCAATACCCACCTTCATTTCTAACAGCTGTCTGAGACTTTCCACTTCCCTTTCCAAAGATAAAACTCTTGTTTTTAATTCTCTGACATCATTTGATGAAGGGCAAGACATCATCACATCAAAGGCCTGCAACATGAAAAAAAGTAAGGTGCATTTGTACTGAGTGCAACCAATTCACACAAAGTTAGCTGGGAATTGAAACAAGTGAAGGTAATTTTAGATTTTGCTTGACTATTCCACTTTTGTGTCACAGCTTGTAAGTACATTCTTCCATATCACTAAATGTTTGAGTCAAAGGAAAAAACTTCATCTCAAAGACAACATGACATAAACAATATATGAACACTATAAAATAATATGAAAAGCTAGCATCAAACAGAAAGGTAAGATTTCGTTATTTCAGCATTTATGTCCTGAGTTCTTGAATTCTTTTGTGCCATTACTGTCATCTTATTAGAGTTTGGTTCAGTACCTGTACTTAAAAACAAGTAACTTAATTTGGATTTAAGTGTGGTTTGCATTGATTCAATATTTGCACCATTCAACAGCTTTTATCTACCAGCCTATGCTCACCTCCTGTGGGCCACAGCGCTGTATACATGTTTTTCTTTTATAAGAAACCTACCTTGGGGCCTAGTACTAAAAGTTTCTTAATTTTTCACTAGTTTCTAGTACTAAAAGTTTCTTATTTTTAGATAAGATTTTTTCAAGTTTCAAATTTTGCGCCTTCCCTTGCATATTAATTGTATTAAAGTTTATAACACAACAGTAAGATTTGATATCGTATCTCTTGTTCATTGTTCTTATGGAAACAGGGGTACTTTTTATCGAGACACCCGTTACAGTGTGCTTAAATTGCTGTATTATTTTTGTATTATTACCGAAACAGCCGGTACGTATTATTTTTCAGCCCAGAAAGTCATCTTATTTTTTTTGGAGTTTCTTAAAAATATTGATTAAGTTCTAAAAGTTTCTTAAATTTATGGGCTCTAGGACTAGGTTTCTTATAATAAAAAAATGTGTTCTGGTAAGCAAAAGCAAACTATGTTGTCTTAGTTTTCTTGCCTGGTCTATTAGCAAATGGTAATATATTCATGCAAATATCAATATGGATTGATCTGACCAATCATGCTAATTCAGAGCTAAAAATTATAACTTAACACTGAGAAACTAGGGTGTATCCATATATTGCATTACCAACTTTATAAAGTTAGTTTTGCACAATTTTTGAATGCATAAGGTTGGCTTAGATTACTACATATATGTATCTATGTCCATGAATGTTGGAAGAAAAACTATTAACCACAAGCAATCGCCAAAGCATGTTTAAAGCACTGTAGGAGATGAAATTCTCTTAAAATTCAAGGCTTTATATGCACCTTTCTAAGCTTTCTCCACAGCTTGACAGGCCATATCCCCGCATTAGTTATTTTTTCAAACAGTTTAAAATAAATGCCTGTTTCTGAGCTGTTCGAGACTTCTTGGCTTTTATGTGAGACAATATCGACACAAAGATCCACACGATCGAAGCTAGCTTCCGAGCAGTGGTCCAAAGAAGTTTTTTGTAACGATGTTTCTTTTTCATTTCTGGGGAGCAGCACCTTCTCTTCCAATGGCGATTCTACTTCCAGGTTCTTGTTTCCCGAATCAGTTCCTCGGTTTACCTCGGGTGGAACGTCAGAAGTTTCAAATTTACTTTCAGATTTGTCATCTTTTGCATGTAATACGCTGCTCTTTACATAACCAAATAATGCAGAAAAGGCTCCAGAGTTACTGGACGTAGCTTGCAAACGGCGATACCGATCTTTTCTTTTAAGGCCTAATTTAGATTTCTTCACAACTGCAATCTTCTGATTCTCCTTCTGTCTAGCTACAAGGCGCCGTTTTCTTCCTTTAGATGTAGGCATACTTCCACCATAACATTGACAGAAAAACCCAATAACTCCAAATGAAATTTACGAGCAGAAGGAATTAAAATTTGAGAAAACAAGCCAAACAATAATTCCTAAAGAAGTTTAACCGCCAAATTTCAAGTCACACAACAACAACAAAAATGGTTTTGCACTGGACAGGGCGCCAAGAGTAGTATTTCCTACACCACCCTTTTTTACGACACTTCTTGTTGAACGAACTCATGAAACAATTGGGGTCTGGGGCTCAGGCTAGAAACAATGCGCTCGACGCTTGAATGCTATTTTCAGCACTTGTTAAAATTGCCCTTTCCACTACAACATTTTTCCATCTATGACCAAATATAATATTTACAACTTTTCTTAAGTATTCTCTAAACTGCCGATTCGGGTTGACGTCATAGATTTTCTGTCTCGGCTGTTTCTTAAAAATAAACTTATTGAAATCTTCATCTTTAAATTATCTTGAACCTAAAAAATCATGTTGTTTGGCCCCTTCGGACGCAAGACACTTTGATTTGAATATTTATACATTTCTTCGGGTTTGACCGTAGTTACCCTGGGTACCAGCCCACTATATACAAAATAAATTACTTTTATATTGAATCTGATACACAGAGTAGACCATAGTTTGCTGATGTACACATGTATGTGATTGTACACCGCATGCATATTAAACATTACTGACAGTAGTTTACAATACAAACTGCACTGTACAACGTTCTAATGTCAATGGAAAGAACAGGAATTTTGGCATTCGAGAATAAAACATTTTGCTTTCAGACATGATGGGAGGCGGGTAAGGTCTTGTGAGGTACTTTTATTTTCCGGGATTTTTTTTGCCTTAGAAACTGCCACAAGCAATTAGAAGCCTCGATTGCTGCGAAAAAGGCTGCGTTTTCACGGTGCCGGATAACTTTGAGATCGTCTAGCTAGAAGGATCAAAAGTTGTACGGCTAGCAAAATCACTTTTGATACGGATACGAACGGGTTATCCGGATAACTTTTGATACGGATCAACAACAGAGCTTCGATTTTCAAAAGAACGTCTGTCAAAATTGCCGTCTTGGCCCATTTTCTCTCCCTCCATTCTTCTCGCATGCCCATCAATTCCTTAGTTAATCACAATCAACAGCCCTGAAGCTGTGTTTAACGTGTGCTTTCAAGGCCACGAGAATACATCGATGAGATGTTAAACAGTAGAGCTACCCCTTTCGCCACTGCAGTTATCTTTGCGAAAGCCACAATAATTGCTGACGTTACCAATGGCATGGGGACTGGACCCCACAATGTACTGCGCTTGCGCAATACTTACCAGGCCTGCACGTTGAAGAAGTCTTTCCAACTTTGTAAAGTTAAAAATGGCACCTAAAGGCGCAGCGAAAGGTTAGGCATAATTACTACCTAAGTAAATGTGTTTCGAAGCCGGAAAAGTAGCAAATAGTTTACTTTAGTTATCGAATAGTTGCATTTTAAATGATATTGAAACTTATGTCGTTGTTTTCAGGAAAAAATCTCCTCTGCCAATGCCCCGACAATGGCCTAGATACTGTTGTTAACATTTCCCTCATTGTACTATTTCATTTAATAGAATGTTGGATAATGATTGTTTGAAAAGGAAGTTGAAATACTTTTTCGGCAAGAGAAACGTAATACTCGTCTAGATATATGCGTTTATTTCGGTCAATACACATTAGAAAGTTCACATCATAAAGTTAGTTTCGAACACGAGGTCGAACGAAGACCGTACTTTTCTAGAATTTGTAGAAGAGTCAGGAGCACATTATGTTTTAAATACGCGTAATCAACTTACACTTCGTCATCTGCATGGTAATTCTAGTAAAGTTAAAGTATATTTTAAATGTATGAATCCTTCTTTTAATTTGGTATATTGTTGTGCTGAAGTTCCTAAGCATACAACTTAATTTCTACAACTCTGCTGCCTAGAAAAATAATTTGTTATGAAAACGTAAATAATATAACATGGAAAAAAAATCCAAAGAGAAAATGACCCTCTGAGTCCAAAACTTCTAAATAGGCAAGTGGTAAGTTTCCTGTGTGCTTAGCAGCAAGAGAATGTCACCGGATGATATTAACAGTTACTACACTTAGTGATCAATTAATTCTACTTTGTTTGAATCTAAAAACTTGAATCACTAAACTTTGCAAGAAGTCTAACCTTATTGTTCCTAAATTATTCTTCAATTATTGAAATGTATGAGTCAAATTTCTCTAACAATCAACTTCTACATTCAGCATTCTGCAAAGAAATCATGGTCGAGAGTAACAAATGCTCAAAAATCATTCCTCTTATTTATCAAAGTCACACCTATTCTTAACCTATGAAATTTGAATATAAGAACAGCTATGTTGGTAGATACCTGAATGAATACATGCTCAGATGATGAAACACATAGGAAATTTATTCTTAGTAATTATGCTGAGATCACCTATGCTGCCTTCCAACTGATGAGCCTTTCATTTTCACTCACACTTGCATTTTCTCAATAAGATTCTCTTAACTTATCATCTCTCATTGCTTCATCTTTGCATTGCAGCAAGCAAAGCCAAGGACAAGGCCAAGGCCTCCGCCTTGAAGGCCAAGAAGGCTGTCTTGAAGGGACCTAATGCCAAAACAAAAAAGAAGATCAGAACAACAGTCCATTTCCACAGACCAAAAACATTGAGGCTTAGAAGGAAGCCCATGTTTCCAAAACGGTCTGCTCCTAGAGTGAACAAATTGGATCAGTTTGCTATCATTAAGCACCCACTTACAACTGAATCAGCCATGAAAAAAATAGAAGACAATAACACTTTGGTTTTTATTGTGGATATCAGGGCTAATAAACCACAGATCAAGATTGCTGTAAAAAAACTTTACGATATTGATGTTGCAAAAGTCAATACCCTTGTCAGGTATGCAATGGCAAACAATTTAAGTGTCTTGTTTCATTTTTATGTCTTAGAAGATTGGAAGAAGATGCAAGTTCAGCTGATGAACAACATAGGATACACTGATCTGAATTATCCATTTGTTGATAAAACCTATGCTGCCTTCCAACTGATGAGCTTGCATCACAAGTAGCAAAAATGTCTTCACTTTTCACAAACAAACTATTTATCAATAAATTTTCTGAATTATGTTGAGTCTAGACAAACAAGTCTTTTAAAAGCTTTTTTAATGCAGCCTGATTCAAAAAGAATATAACATGTACACATTTTATTTTGTGGGTAATATCCAACAGAAACGGGACAAATTGAAAGTTTCCTGAAGCACATGCTGTATGACAAATATATTATCCACAAAAAATTTGATATTTTTGAAAAGCTAATGCTGAGCTTTTTTAATCCTAGACCTGATGGACAGAAAAAGGCATATGTACGACTGGCTTCTGACTATGATGCTCTTGATGTAGCAAACAAAGTAAGTATATACTGTCTGTCAACTTTTAAGTTATTTTGTTTTATGCTTGGTTGGCATTGCAAATATGAAAAATATAAAGTTTGCAAGTTTCAATATTTATTGTTATGATAATTTGTTGTAAATTAACAGTTTTTGGATATCAATAAACCAAAGTAGTTTTGAATATACTTATCTTGGCACATTAGACATTAAACAAACATATTTACGACAGTTATTTCTTAAAAAATTGTGTTTTGATATGAAAAAGAATATACTAAAGGTTTAATGTGTGAAATAAGTTTGTAGAATATATGGAGTGTTTGCCACTCCACCTGGATAAACAAGATTATCATTATGATTCTCATTAGGGATAGGCTTGGCATTAAATAGCAAGCTATCAGTAATTACTTGATATGTACCGCATTACAAAGTTCTAACCATTTGCCAAAAGGCCATTTGCCAAAAGGCCATTTGCCCTTGAATGACACAAGCTTGTTAAATGTCAAAGTTCGCCCATGGAAAACAATGATTTAGTTCTCACCAATTTGGCGAATTATAAAAGCCAGAGTGATATAAACTATAATAAACTAAAACTATAATAAAGACATGAATCAATGTTTGAAGTTTATGCTTTTGAAGTGTTGACCTGCTGTAGTTTAAAGGACCCTTGTACTAAAGCACTTCTAGACAGCCCAAATGATGAAGCACATAGGAATTTACAAATGATATTCTCATGATTAGAGTACCTATGCTGCCTTCCAACTGATGAGCTGTGTTGCCTGTACACTCAATTTGACTGATCTTTTGTCCTAAACAAATGTATAAGCTTGTGGTGCCATATCAACATGGTGATTTGTTTTTTGTTTCAATTTCAGATTGGTATCATATAAATGTCAATCGTGGAATTCTTTATATGAAAATACTGTAAAAATATGTCTTTTCCTTGCTTCTTTCTACACAAATCTTGTCAGTAAATGTTGGAAAGTATATCTGAAAAAATAGTTTGGAGTTTTTTTACGTGGTAAATGGTAGGACCTGTTAGATATGTAGTTAGGCCCATGTAGTTAGATAAACTATCCATAAAATCAAGCTGTGGAACAAAGTGGAAGAGGGTCTATGGGGCTCAAGGATATTTTTTCAAGGTGATAGCCAGTAACATGCAAATCAATTCATATGTAGAACTGCACTAAAACTAACTGCCATCTTATAGTTATCTGCATCAAGGCAAAGCAATGCTTTCAAGATGCTGCTGCGAAGAGCTTCAATTCTTGTTTTGAACATCAAAAATGCCAAATTAGTCACAGAGATAAAACTACCTTTGAGTATACATAAAATAAAAAGTCATCAGTAGATCATTTCATGTCATAGCAAGCCTGTTTGCCCCCTTCTATTGAACACTAATCAGTGCCAAAATACGTATCTAAATGGAAGGTCCTAAAACGCAGTGTGGAGACCTAAGCTGCACGGATCGGGTTTGGCGATGCCTTTAACCCTTTCCTCACTAGATTTCCTACTCCGGAAGTGCCTCTAACACTGAATTCCCTGGCCTAAACATAAAATTTTCGTACATAATTTTCAACCTAAATTTTTACAAGGAAGAAGGAAAATGTTATATAGGACACTTGGCATCAGAAGATAGAGAATTTGATAGAGAATTCAAAAATCATGGTTTTAACACACAGTCTTATTAAGGATTTACTCTAATTGTCAAAGAGACAACCTATATACAGTATTAATCTAGAAATAATGAATTTTGTGGATAAATATAAGTACACTTACTGGATACAAGTATCGCAATCCTTATTTTCTCAGGAAAATGACACGAGTTTACTCTTTGCTCCGATAAGCCAATAGTGATTATAAGCCCATTTTCTCGTCCAATAACAATGAAACTGGATTCGTGGAAGCACTTGCATGCATGTCTCAACATTCCAAAAATATACTATTACTCGAGTAACTGCCAGTGTGTGTGTGAACGCGACTCCAGGTATGCAAGGTGTTGTAAACGCAAGTATGACTGCAAAAGAAAACAAGACATTCAAAAAAAGTCTTGAAACATTAATCAAAAACTTGTTGAATTTATTATCCTATTACAGTACTACTCCGTTAATTAACTAGTGTAACTTCAGCCTAATTGAATTGTCTATGCCTCCAAGTCCTCTGGATAAAAGAGTGCATCTTGCCTACCGCTAAAAAGATAAAAACATATTTTGTCGGATCCTACACAAAATACAATTTTAATCAAAAACAACTTTTAGTCTAAGCGTAAAAACAACTTTAAGCGTAAAACAAACGTACCGACTAATCAAGTTCAAAAATTTGACTAAAAATATTTCTCTCGTGAGCACTGATTTTGTTGAGTTTTTTTCTTTACTTAAAGATGACACAATTTTAGCTACGCTCAAGCTTATTAAAACCAACAAATATTTCATGTAAGTCTAATGTTACATCGTTCGTTTACCTGGCAAAGATTAAAAATTCGAAAAAACGATGTAAAATCTGAGATTTTTTCTTGTTTTTTCTTTAGAAACGAGGCTGCATGGGGGGGGGGGCAAAGGTTCAAAATGTCACCCCTCTTTAGTTACCTTTACACGCTGCAGGTTCAGCAAATTTCATACATTATCAATTGTGCATGAAAAAACTTAAGGCATTAATGAGAAAACAGGATTGATCAATGGCCAAGAATACCTTAACACTATCCCAGCGATAGTAGTTGAAAGATCTTTGAAGTTGAATCACTCTTTACGTTTACGTTTGAACATGAAAAGTGCGATGAAAAAATGGATTCAGCTGACACTATTTGAAGCCACTTTGGAACACGAAAATATTTTAAGGAAATACAAACCTCCCTGGAGGAACCCTATTCAGATATTAATGTTCTACGATATCTATATTTTTCAAGCTTGAATTTATTTAGTTGCTAAATTAGAGATAGATGGACGTAACATTAAACTGAATTCATGAGGTAAGTAAACGCAAATGACTACTTACTTTTCATACAGTGTATTGCCAAATTTGAATGGACGGTCGTTAAAAATAAAAACGCAGTACATGTAATGCACACTTGGGTGTTGGCTGAATCGAAGCATCAACGCAACTTGTATGAGATTAGAGGTGTTGCTAAATGTAATAAATGGAAAGGATTAGTAATCCAACTTGGATTAAAGTACTCTGAAAATAGTGTCATACATGTAGCCGTAGTCAAACTTTCTAATCCACAAGCAGTCACTTGACTTTCAGATGCTTTGTGAAGCACAGCCAATTCCTAAAGTCCCAGAAGTATTGATTTTCAAATCTCCAGATTTACAAGAAAAGATCCAGACTAGCCTGGAATTTTAAAAAGTTATATACAGCTTCAAAAGTTAAAAGATAATGTTTATAAAGTTTTCGAGGACATCAAGCTCGAGATTTGGCTGTATCTGAAAAATATGCTATCAAACTCTATTATATTTTAAAGTGCATTCAATGTTAAAGAACAATATTCTGTAGTTTCACAGTGGCATTTGCTGATGAAAAGAAATAAGTCTGTAAATTGGGAATTTTTTTACTGGGGTTTATTGAAATTTTGCTACCCTCAACTCAATGAAAGTCGTTTACAGGATAATAACAATCGCCCAGGGCGGTCAACGTTGATCTAAAACACCAATTTTATTAGATTATTCCATCAAAATGAGAGAACAATAACTAAATACAGCAATTATTTCTGGACTTTAGCGTCTTTCATTTGGGTACTCGCACGATGTGAGGATTTTAGCAGGTATTTTGTCAAATTAATGGAGACTGTTTCTTAGTTCAGAGACAGTGAGGATTACGATCATCGCCCTAGGATGTTATCGCTGCCTTTTATCAACTTTTTTATAAGTTTCTTACCCTTTCTATAAATGCACTCGAATGATGTAACAACAACTACGGAATTTCTTTATTGGCCACTTTGTAAAAAGAGATTGCCTGCTCCACTCATTTATGAAAACATGAGGTTTCTCTCTTTTTCCACTTATTATACATGCTTCTAGTTGATAACGTCATGAAAGGATCAGATTCTGACAGCAAGGAAGCCTGCACATGTTCAGAGAAAGGGGGCAAATCATGCATGAAGATATGCTGCAAAAGTATATCAAAAACAAAAGAATTTAGATCCTTTAATGCCCCTGCTGCTTCCTCCTGAATTTTTACAGTTAAGAAAACTTCAGAGACAACTAAGTTTATGTTTATCTAAAAATTAGGCAACGTTACTGCTTCTCTAGACGCATGTTAATTATTTGTTCATCGCCATTATAGAAGTTTACCGTAAGCTACAATCACCATTGTCATGCTCGTGTCCACCGTCGCCTAATTATTTGAAATCTGAAAGCCTTCAAACATAAGAACACCATGATTTCATATAAATAATTATAGATGTTATGATTACTTTTTTATGGCGGAAGGTGTCTGAAAATGGCGTGTCTGGGGCATTTGATGCCACTAGAGTGTCATCAAATGATATTACTTGCAGATATCACTCTTGATGCTGAGATGAATATTCCAATAGCTTTGTGGTGACGTCATAAACCTAATCCTTCAAAAAACCACAAGAAAATGACAAAATATTCCGCCCAACTTTTTTACCTAAATCGTTTCCGGTTTTAAGAAACAACCTTCGACATGTGCCGTGGTTTCTTAAGGTGAACGTTTATCTTAAGATCTGTTTCTCCTTTCTACGATCAGCAATAAAAGTAATCTATCAAAGAGCCTGTGATACTTGTTAATCCAAAGGAACGGTTTATCCATGACGATCCTTGAGACCGTGAAGAAAAGTGGTGGGGAGGGAATCGTTAATATTCTGCCCAGGAAAAGCGTACATGGCACCTTGCTGGAGGCTTAACATGCATGCCCCCACGCAATGTAGCACTTAATTCGTTTTTGAGGAAATATATCGTGAAAAGAAAGGTGTGAGAATTGTAGAATGGTGTGAATTTCAGATGGAGGTCAGAACACCGGGCTCCCATCCGGGCTCTTAACCAGGATTTTCTAGGCACACAGCTGCCCCCGGGAAAACATTCGCTGTGGAATCGCCTTTCGCTTTACCTTAGAAGACCTGTGATTTTGGGATGAAATGTTCGGATCTGAACATTCGGTAGTACTTAAATACTTGAATAGAATGCCATTTATAATTCTGTTTGTGAAAAAGCACTGTTAATGTTACGTTTAAAGGAACAAATGTCCTGGGCCAAAGAGACCAAACCCGGAGGTTAGCGATGGAATTCTAACCATAAACACAGCCTCAATGACAAGAGCTTGGACGGCTTTCTATATTTACCATATTTGGCAAAGTCTTTGCGGCAGTGTTTTCTTTGAACTCTCTTTGAAACTGGTGTGATCTCCGACGATTGTTCGCCCGCCATTGTCTTCAACAACACACCCAGCACAATTCCCAACTCACGACGCGATTCGCCGCAAATAATAATGGCTGTCGACCAAAAGAGGATTTTCTCTGTTTAGCCAATCCCTATTGTTTCACACCCTTTGCGCACCTATCCTCTTTGTTGGTATTGTGAGCCTTAAGAATAGACCATTGTCTAAATTAGACACAGTCTATTATTAAACAATAGGATTCGAAATGTCCCTGATTTTGATTTGCTGGAAAACAATAGTGATTGTTTTTGAGGATTCAATTGCCATTGTTTCTGCCGATTGTCTACGGGGTCTTTGTGAGGGTTTCCTTTTGATCAAATTGTAATAAAACAATGCAATCCACGCCCTCCTGACGATCCCCATTGGTTTCCCAATTTACTTTGCAAAACATTCCTCGAAGCTTGGAGAGGGTGACAGACAGTGCATTATTGAGTGCTCACGGATTTCATCGAGTTGGCTAGATTTCTACCTTCAAGTTAACATTAACGCTTTAAAAGATTTTCGAACACATTAGGAAACAGACAGAATGGCTCTTGCAAATGTCAAATCTCGTTTAGCTAAGTTCCAGGAGGACATCGACGAAGCAGATAACAGGACTGTGAATGCCAAACATGAAATCCGTGAGGCCCAAAGTAGGCTGGAGAAAGCTGAAGGAGAACTGGGCACACACCAGCGAAGAATCAAGCTACTGGAAACTGAACTGCAGAGCGTCACTGAGAGATATCAAGATGTCGCTGCAAAGTTGGATAAGGTGGTGACGGATTCCGAAGGAATAGAGACCAAACGCAGAGAACTCGAGGAGAACGAACTTGAAGGGGACGAGCGTCTTCAAGACACCGAGGAAAAGGTCAAAGAAGTGAGTACCCGTCCAGCCATTTCAGTGAAATCTCTGAACTTTTACACTTAGGCCTAAAGGCTATAGGTATGGTTTTCCTTATGTCTGTGAGAGGCCTAGCTGGAGTCTTAAGCTTTGCATTCTGTTGTTAATATCCTTGAGAATACCCATTTCCTGTAAAGGGATTACAGCTTCTGTCGATAGTTGGTCAGATCTAGATGCCAATTGGAGTAATCATAGTCAAGCCACAGACCCAGTGAGGAAGCCAAAACCACAACTAATTCTGCACATTTCAGGAATGTGATATTTTGTAACATATTTTTTATAGTTCCAGATGTACAATAGAGCCATTATTTGCTCCAGCAACAGAATGGATTTGTTTTTCCTCCTCATGATCAAACTTATGGCTCAGCAAATTTGCACATTGTTCTTAAATCATGAAACAGCTGATCTTTTAAGTAACTTTGATCATTGAATTGATCCTTAATCTGGATTGCCATTGTAAAATTGCTTTGCAATACAAGTTGTTTTTTTCTGAATAAGATGAACCTATGTACACAGTGAAGATATCAAGTTTTTTCGTAATTTGAAAAATCGAGTTTGGTGGAGCAAGCAAACAAAGCCAGGGTAACTCTTTTCCACCACAGATGCCAAAGATTGAATGCATTACATCACTAATTGACAGTCAAGATCTAGATTAGTTATCAGGGCATAATTGAAATAGCACAGCAGCCAGTCATAACTAATTACATTACTCTTACCTTTACTAATCATCTTGTGCCCTTGTTTGATGCCCAACCTTTCCCCTGCATCATAGGGGTTGTCCCCTTTATTAATTTTTATAGCAGTTGACCTAAACCTTGCAAAATTTAAAATATTAAGAATTACCTTTGATGATGGGCTTCAATTGTGACTCTTCAAAATGCTGGTATTGTTAGTAGCAGAGCTTGGTATGATAACAGAGACCTTTTGAGGAGACATTGTCCCTAAAAAAAATTCATCAAATAATTCTATGGAAAGGAAGTTTGAACACACATACAGGGCATCTTTTCTTTAAATGTTAATGCTTAATATCACTGCTTAATTCAAACTTACGTTCAAAGGGTTTAATTAACCCAAACTGCAAGGGATCTAGGATAAAATCTGTGGAGTATTTGATCATATTGATTGTAAAGCAAAATATTATCCTATAAACAAACACCTGGTTATGTAGTTATATAGAAAGAAATCAAAGTTACATTGTAGTTTTTGAGGTGAAATTTGGTTTAAGTGTTTTCAGTATCCAAACATAAAAGGCTGTCCTAGCAGAATCAAACCACTATAACAAGAAAAAGAGAAAAACCCCTTTTAATTACCATCATACTTTTTAATTAGACTTTCTGTGTAATGGCTAATGATATGACACCGAGTGGTTTATCAGAAGTAATAATTTTAATTTCCTTTGATGTAAGGAAATAAATGTGTTGCAAGCAAAAATCCCTTTGACCCTTTTGGCAAGCTATGCTGTAAAGATTTGTAATAGTGATGGCAGCAAATAACTATTTATTGATCATATTTATGAAACAATATTGCATTCACTTAGGTTCTTTCAAGTGAGATTGTTCAAGTGTAAGGCCAAAATATGAATATACAGACAGTGTGGTTTCCTTGATAATGTTGGTGTGCTCCATAGTTGGAATTTCGTTCTTTATTTAATTAGACTTGATTACTTAGCTAACCACAATCAGCTTTTCCTTATGTATTTCGACTGAAGATTTCCTTCCCAATCATAGAAACATTGCTGAACAACAAGTTCAACTTAGATATGTTATCACAAAGAACTGTAGTTGTATAAAAAGATAGTGTAGACATATATATTTTACACAGTTTCTAGGAGAGAACATCTGCAATTTATACACTCATCTAACTAAAGGCTAAACAATCCAGATTCATGTGGTGTCAGGTTATAAGTTCCAGGAATGGCAATTATCACTGGAAATTATTCATTATCTCCCTGGGTTAAAGAAGTGCCATTGTGCTGTCAGTCTTTGCTAATATTAATTATGTTTGCTTTAATAGCTAAAACTTTCAGCACTTACAACCTGTAATGAATCTATTTTAGGCCAGGCATCTACTGGAGGAGAACGAAGTCAAGCTTGTGGAAGTAAACAGGAAGGTTGTGGTGATGAACCATGACATTGAGAGGGTTGCAGAGAAGGGCTCAGTTCACGAAGAAAGAGTGAATGTGTTGGAGCAAACAATCAAGTCAACCACTGAGTACTTGTGCAGCCTTGAAGAGCGTGAGCTGGAGTCTTCTGACAAGGAAGCCCTAAATGAAGAAAAGATTGCATTCTTAGAGGGTCAGATGAAGGAAGCTGAAGTTCGATATGAGGCTGCCGAAAGGCAGATGCAAAACTTGGAAAGAGTCATTATGGAAACCGAAAATGAGAGGAGAGCCTGGGTGACGAAGAGGGAAAATATCGAAAGGGAAATTGCAGACATTGAGGGAATGGATGACTTAAGCGGGTGAACTATTTGTCAGAAACACCACCAAACCATGTCATCTTGTTTGTAGCTTTAAATGAACTTAATTTTTATCACTAATGAATTGTTATGAGTTCCACTGAATTGTTGTAAAATGAAGTGATTAGCCCTGGTGGTTTCCCTAGCTCATTTGAAATGCTTTAAGGGAATCCTATAAGGTTGGTCTAAAAAGGCTGCTCAATGAATCCCTGAACGTTCAACTATCATAAAACTAAGTGGGTTGTTTTTTAGGAAGCTCTTATTATTTCTAAAGCAAAACAGTCCATGCATGTTAATAGGTGTTTTTAGTTTTATCCCACTTGATTAGCTCATGTTCTCCCTGCACCAAGGTACTTAGTTGTCTGTCCCAAAAGTATAATCTTTGGCTTTATTACAAGCTTGTAGTAAGTCCAAGCTGACAAACTTAGTTTCATGTAAATGAGAAAATTCTGTTGGAACTCAGTAACTTTTCTGTTGTAACTTCTTCTTCACTTTTATTGAACAGTCTATTTTTGTATTTAACTTTTGATTCCATTTTACAAATATGAGAACAAGCTGCTGCCCATTTTTGCATCATCACTTCATTTAAATCTGCTGAATTTTGTGAATCACTGAAATGTGATCTAATGTTGCAAAAAAGCAATGGCACATATCTTGCATAATACTTTAATCTTGCATAGTTTTAAAGTTTTGTTAAAATTGCATTTTGATTACAAAACTGCCTTTTCATGTTAATCTTTACTGGAAACAATCTTGCAGTCTGACAGTTTATACTTCTTGCTATTTCTCGGTGGTCTTTTTGGCTGTATGTCACTAAAGCCAAGTAGTTTTTAAAGGTTAGGACAGCCTTTTTCTTGCTTTCACCAACTAACCATTCTTAGATTTTCTGTAATTATAAATGTCTTAATTTATTTGTTGACCTGTCCAGGTTGAACCCATAACACCATTGTTGTAAGTTATTATTTAAGATAGGAAAAACAGTTGATCATTGTTAAACTTCCTTTTGAAAAGGATGGCACAGACATCTCATCATGCTGCCAAATAAACAGAAAAGCTTCTTTCACAATTGTGAGGAACAGTGAAAACATGATTTTAGCAAATCTTAGCTCAAGATACGGCAAGTCACAGTAGAAAGCAATGAGGAATCTTTGCTGCATGAAGTGCTACCACAGCAGTGTTTAAAAAGTTGGAGAATTTCTGTTATCTTTAGCAAAGAAATTAACTGAAGTCCTTAAAAATAAAGTATTAGACAATATGGAGTAACTTTGAAAGTTTAGTAAGAAGCTATTTAAAACTTAAATACAACTTCTCCCCTTGTTTGTTTTATTTGTGCAAAAATCAATTTTCTCTTGAAACTAGCGAGCTGATTTTCTCAAGATGACGTCACCAGACATATTTTTACTGGTGGGCATGTACTGGTGGAAAATTTGTTCCTTATCACTTAACAAGTTTTTCCTTATTTGGCCCACTACCATAGCCAGTTATAACATTTATGATTCTTTATATATTTCGAAGTGACAATTTAGTATTATTTTTGTGGCATGTTAATAGATCGATAATGTGTCTGACGAATTCCAACAACCTTCACCCAACTTGTGCAGAGAAGTGTTCTTTGCAAACAAAAAAATTGCTGTTGAATTTTATTTAATTGAGCAATAATTGGTTATTTCAAATTTTGTGCTTAGAGGCAAGGGTACCAATTGAGCAATAATTGGTTATTTCAAATTTTGTGCTTAGAGGCAAGGGTAGGCTCATGCATGAACATTGATATGAGAACTACTGACTCGACTCTCGGAGAAGGACATTAACGTGAACTGGTAATATATGAACGATGAAATCAAATAATAACAGAAAGAGAAAATTACTAGTGAAAGTCAAAAGGAGAAATAAGCGAGAGTTGTTGGAAGTTCGCAAGGTTAAAGGCCAAACGTCGTTATTAAGTCTTCTTGTAAAAAACAGCATGTGGTTCTAAACCTGTCAAGCCTATAGCCTGCTAAGACTTTGATGGCTGGCCTAAATAACCAAACTGAAGTTGACGCAGAACAATGAGAGTAGTCCTTAGAGTCATTGGTGGTGACAAGAAAAACCAACACTGGCGGAAATTGGTACAAAGGGAGGTACAAATTGATTAAAATGGCTTCTGCAGGCTTATAACTGCTTTTCAAGGGAAAATAATGATAATCGCAAAATAACATTTGTAACTTGTTTGATTTGTGTAGCACATGAAGATCAAGTCAAAAGGTTTTCTAACATTTGCCAAGTACCTTTAGCAGGAATAGATTTGGTAAAAATGATTCGAGCACTGCTAATATTTCCTTTAACGCTCCCGCTTCAATTTTTCACTACTGAAGCCCATGCTGAAATGTTAGAAGTAATAGCAGACCCTTAGAAATACCAAGTAGGTAAAGCCCCTTTTGAAAGCTTTTGTTTTCTGTACAAATTGATGGTAGTATGGATCTGTAGCAGCAAGGTTCTAAGTTTCGTGATGGCAAGATATATGAAAGTGGTGGTGCTAAAGATCGTTTGGGTGCTTTCTGCAGCAGCCTGGCTGACATAGCACCAAAAGATTCGGAAGTCGCCACTGAAAGTATGGACATTGTGGGAAAGATTGTTGGAATTATCACTGTCGGTGAGTCAACAAATGCGCAAAGGACTCCTAGCAGGTCCTTAAAGAAAAACTAGAAAGGAACTGTCCATCGACCAGAATTCGCACTTGGATCTGTTCAAGAAAGTCTTCTTGAGCTAATATATTGGATGACAGATGTGATAGCAGTATCAACTTTTTTCAAAGTTTCTGCCAGAAGGACTAAGGAGCTTCGCAGGCCCCTCTTCCTCTAGTCCACCATTTAGAATTCCTCAAAATGTGCCTTTTGACGTTATCAACCAAAATTGTTTACGGGAAAACTCTCTTTTAAGAAATTTCACAAGGGCTATCCCATCTAGCTCTATGCTACAAGTCCTCTAGAAGTCTTTGGCTATAAGTCAAATGTTGTTGTGTCAGATGTTTGACAGCGTCTGTTTGAAATATGCCAGCACGATTACATACTTGCCGACGTTACCTTTGTGTTACCAAATTAAGACCCATCGAAAAGAAGGAAAGAATGACCGATAAACTGGTTTGGATAAAATGAGAAAGTTGGATGTGTTTATATTGAAAGCATCACTGGGTTTATGCACCTGGCACGCGGAATCACCACCGTTAAAAACGGTTCATTTTGTAAACTATTGATGAAAAAGAACGGAAACAGTGCCTGTCTTTCGCGAAAGCCTAGGCAATATTTGAATTATTCTTGAAGCAAACAACTTATTCAAATTTAGTAAATTTCTCTTCTTTATTCGGAATGCCATTACCAATCTTTCTATCGAGCGGTTTAGGTTTCAACTTCGAACTTCTGTATTCGGGATACACTTTTTGACCATATTTACTGTTTGTCTATGGTAATTTTCTATTCTCTTGCCTCTGTTTTCGAAAGCAGGAGAATACAGGTGATATTCCATGGGCATTAGGGAGCATTTCCGTGAGTATGAAACTGGTTTCTTTACAAAAAGAACTGACTTTGGCTAGGCTAATGGCTTTCAGTAATGTCAAACAATGCGTATCTTTGTGAAGATCTACTTTCCGATCTGGAATTTGCTCTCCAAATATTCCTTTAAGATGAGATTTGTGGGGAAAGTGATTTCCTTGTTGTAGAAAAGTGAAGAGCCACCTGATTGTGCTACCAAGTAAACGTAGACATGAAGACATAAATTTTTCATGGTAGCCTCTAAAAATGCGTGTAGAGCAGTCTAAATTAATTTTCTTCCTCATTACACAGAAAACACTACATACAAAGCTTGACAGTTTCGCACTCCGCGTCTTCAGGAAGTGATCAAGAATTCATGCATCCTGAACGACGAGGGATGGCTTCGAAATCGCAATGAGCAAAGAATAAAACAAGGTTTTCATTGCAAGGGCTAATGGACTTAAACTGTGCGTACACCTGGTGCAATAAGCAAGGAAACCACTTCAGCTCCGTATAGCCAGGTCTGCAAGTCATCGGAGGTTCGACGAAGGGTTGCAGTCACAAACGTTCAATCGCAAAGCATTCACTTGGGATCATGAGCCGAAGATAAAGGTAGAATTTTCGATGCTGCTGGATCGCATTGTGATGAACAAGGTCGTGAAGATGGGTTGGACAAATTTGATGGCACTACTCTAGGCATACATCACGCCTAAGTCTCAGGTAATTATCATGCATTTATTCTCAATACATGACAAGTCTATACTCTGGGACTATTATGCAACTTTGAATAGAAAACTTAATTTAATTTAATCATTCATTGTGCTTTGGGAAATTGAAAGTCAATCCCCTTTCACTGCAAATGTTTCTTTCTATTCGTTCCAGAGTAAACATAGGAAACGCTAAAGTCTGAAGTTTAAATTTGCCTG
Source organism: Nemopilema nomurai (assembly GCA_003864495.1). Lineage (NCBI taxonomy): Eukaryota > Metazoa > Cnidaria > Scyphozoa > Rhizostomeae > Rhizostomatidae > Nemopilema > Nemopilema nomurai. The sequence goes on along the minus strand of ML133366.1, from coordinate 2,048,330 downwards.
CAAAACTAATTTCAGTTTTTTATATGAAGAAGTCCAAAATACAAAATACCTGAGCTACAGTTTATTATTGTACTCTTCATGATCTAAGTATTGGCAATAAATTCATTGCTCTTGGATGAAGATTGTCATTAAGCTAAATTACATTTCAAAAAGAACTTAAGAAGAAAGAGTTTCTTCTTTTCATTCGAAAATCAAAATCAAATGCAATGAATCTGAATTTTCTTCTTCATTCTTAATTTCCAGCCTGACTTGAACCATTTTTAGATTAACGGTGTATTATTAAGCTAGATTAAACAAGAAAAATATTCTGCCATCTGAACGCAGAAAGGTCACAAATGTGGTTTAAACATGTTGCCAGTGGAAAAATGTAGCTTTAAAGTTTCGAACCATCAATGCAGGCTTGAAATGGTGCTTTTGTCGATTATCACTAGCATACAAAGAAGTCCATTTTTACTCTGGCTTTTTCCTTAGTCCTTTTACTGTGGCTTTACGTTCCCGAACGTGTTAATAAGCTAACAACGGCAAGTCATTAAACCTTAATAACATGCAAAGTTTCTTCCATTTTCATTTCTTGAAGACCGTCTTTGTATCTGGGATTGAGCCCAAACAGTCTATTTGAGAAGCTCGAATAAAACTGGTGATTATTTTTGGGTCAAACACGTTCCCGAAATGATGCCACCAATTCAAATGCTGACCCAGAGATAGACAACTTTATTTCATTTCTTCGTCCATAAAGCCTCACTCCATTCTCACCACTCTCTAATTTTGGTAGTTCACAAAAAGCGTCTTTCTAACGAAACAAGCATGCAATGTGGCATTCTAGTCAGAAAACATTGAGAGCAATTTTGTAATGAACTTATACAATATCTTTTATAACGAACTTCATTGCTATTTATATTTTAGAACACTAAGCAATGGGCAACAATCTTTTCGATATGTAGAGCAACGGAATATTCTATCCTTCTAGTTTATTCGATCTAAGAGCTTACTAAATCATAGAATACTGCATAATCAACATCAAAGAACAGTTGATTGGTGATCTGTGCAAAACATAGTGGGTCTTTTTACATTGAGAGACTTCAAATCCGAAGCGGAAATCTCACAAAGCTCATTGAAAAACATTACGAGAAAGCCAACAAAAGATGCAGCTGTTTCTGTATCTTATATTGATAAGTTGGGCACAGACCTACAACCAAGGCCATTTAGTAACACACAGATCACCATCGTACTGGTCAGATGATTGATGAGATTTCACATACGAAAATCTATGATACATATTCATTCCATTTAGGGTGTAAATCTCTCGCAGCTCGTCTGAAGTTAAGGACAGGTGCCTTATAGTTCTACATATGCACATCATTATATAGAACAGAATTCAAGGACATGCTAGTGCTAGGTTTTCAAAATACTAAAAACGAACATACTGCTGTAAGAAGTTAAAAATAGTTTTGCTACAAGTTACCAGGGATGTAATCAAATTAGCAAAACTTTTGTGGCCTGCATTACTAAGATGTCATGGTTTTAAAAAAAGTGACAATCCATGAAATAATCTACTTGTTTAATGGAGTTGATTAAACTCTTGCTACACCATCTACTAAAGGTATATGAGAAGACATTGTAGGGTCATCCCACACCAAGTGGACCAGGGGTCCTACATGCACCATCTCAGATTTCTATAAAACTCTGTCAAAATGTTTGCACAGATAGGAACATCCTGAATTCTAGCTTGATATCTTATACCATTCCAAAAATATGGTCCAGTGAAGTTTTCAAACTCCACTCTGTTGCAGATTTCTATTTGAGGAAACACTATTTTCCTAACTTTGAAGTCTTGTATTTCCTCATCAAATATTAACAGTTCCTTCAAATTTTATCCCCTAAAACATTGGCAGATTCAATTTCAGCATAAAGTATTTCTTTTAAACTTGGGCCAAGACGGCGGCTAAAAAATGGTAGAAATGGGTATCCGGGAGTAAAAAGTTCCAATTTTGAACGAACATGGCCGAAAATAGCAAAAATCTCTCTTAAGAACATGAAAGCTCCATCTCACTAGTACGCAAAACCTATATAACACTAACGTGTCAATGATAAAAGTAAGTGATAAATTAGGGGAGGCATTTGAAGGCCTTTTTGTTAATGGAAATTTAAATTATCAGATTTTATGCGATAACTCTATGACGTTTGACATTTGGGGAAAGTTTATCGCTACAACTTGGAGTAGACATTCGAAATGAGATTAAAGGCTTTAATACGTATGAATTAAGCTGGCAAAGAGAAAATTAATGGAGATACAATATGATTACATAGAAGGAGAGAAAATGGATGGATATTCTTTGCATCCCCTCCCTAAGGTTCCTTTCTGTGTTGTCCATTATTAGATTCCTATTAACTACTTTATATCATAAATTTCTGAAAATGGCTTAGAATTTGTCTTTGCTCCATATTTGATATTTCATAGCATCTGCCAGCAGCAGACTGCACTTTCATGGATTTTACATTGCAAAGGATATGTGTTACTGGCACCCAACATATGCCTTCTCTCTGCGGTGAAGTGAAAGTATTCCAAGATAATGAATGTTTAATGAATGTAACTTGGATATCTTGGATTGTTCAGTTGCCTCTTTTGCATTTCCTATGTACCAGTTTTAAGCATAAGCGCAGGCAACATATGTTTCTAGAACAGCAGCTGGAGGAACTGGTGTCGTAAGGAAATAGATGAATTAAAATAGCCCCCATCTTCGTCAAATAAAGTTCTCTTCGTTATCAAATTTATCAATGATGCTGGTATGAAATCATGATGGTTTCTGGTTCCAGGAATTGTTGAGCATCTTGTTTATCTTGCCTCCAATTGAAATAGTGAGCAGTGTGTCTCTACGACTGCTTTTGATGCATAAAATAACTGTTTGCCATTGATATTTACTTTGCACTAGTGGAACATTTTATCTCCAGTGTCAATGGCATCTGTTGTCAGCTGCAAACTTGAACGGGACACTAGGTGCTTAACAGGTCCACGAACACCATTGCATGTACTTTTCATGTGAAGTTGCGAAAAAGTGCCACTCTGCTCGTACACCTTGTTCTTTTTCACGTTAGCAGATATTTCAAAAGTTTTTCATAGTTCTGGTATTGCGATGCTGCACCATCACTGAAGTAAAAGCATCGCTTTAGCCGATGTACATTTGTTTTCCGATCTTGCAAAATAATATGCAAGAAGTAATGAACCATTTTTGTGTCGTGCTGCAAACTGGCCCAAACAGTCTATTTGAGAAGCTCGAATAAAACTGGTGATTATTTTTGGGTCAAACACGTTCCCGAAATGATGCCACCAATTCAAATGCTGACCCAGAGATAGACAACTTTATTTCATTTCTTCGTCCATAAAGCCTCACTCCATTCTCACCACTCTCTAATTTTGGTAGTTCACAAAAAGCGTCTTTCTAACGAAACAAGCATGCAATGTGGCATTCTAGTCAGAAAACATTGAGAGCAATTTTGTAATGAACTTATACAATATCTTTTATAACGAACTTCATTGCTATTTATTTTTAGAACACTAAGCAATGGCAACAATCTTTTCGATATGTAGAGCAACGGAATATTCCTCATCCTTCTAGTTTATTCGATCTAAGAGCTTACTAAATCATAGAATACTGCATAATCAACATCAAAGAACAGTTGATTGGTGATCTGTGCAAAACATAGTGGGTCTTTTTACATTGAGAGACAACATACATCAACGACTTCAACAATAAGAACACACTAGTATGGGATATAAGAGAGAGTGTAGGAAGAAAAGGTCAAATGCTGTGTTAGAGCAGCCTGCAGGCAGATTGATTACATGGCTCTAGAATTATGGAAACTCATTCGGACAACTATAAATAATTCCTTCGATAAAGTAGCTTAAATAATCATATGTAACTCAACAAATTGTGTTGGAAATTTCCTGCTTCAAGATCGGCTACACGTTTTTTAAAGCATGCAAATATTCTAAAGTAGGCTGAGATATGCTTTTGGAGCTAAAAATATGATAAAGTGATGCTTATTTTCCGGAAAAGATTAGATCCAAATTTTTATTAAACAGCGAAAAGATTTGAATTTTTATTCGAATTTCTAAGGCCGTTTCTTAGAATCTCTTCCTGGAAATTACCAAACATTGTATTGTTTTATACTTCTTGGGAGCATTGGGGCTAAAAAAGAAACTGCAAAAGTAAAACCAAAGCTGGGAGATATGCTTATCACATACTTAAGATAATGTCCTATCTGAGTTTGAAGACACTTATTGACGTTATGCTTATTGAAAAACAAAGCTTCGATACTTAATGCTAGAAAGTCATGGAAACGTTGCCATTTACATCAACCTTCAAATCCGAAGCGGAAATCTCACAAAGCTCATTGAAAAACATTACGAGAAAGCCAACAAAAGATGCAGCTGTTTCTGTATCTTATATTGATAAGTTGGGCACAGACCTACAACCAAGGCCATTTAGTAACACACAGATCACCATCGTACTGGTCAGATGATTGATGAGATTTCACATACGAAAATCTATGATACATATTCATTCCATTTAGGGTGTAAATCTCTCGCAGCTCGTCTGAAGTTAAGGACAGGTGCCTTATAGTTCTACATATGCACATCATTATATAGAACAGAATTCAAGGACATGCTAGTGCTAGGTTTTCAAAATACTAAAAACGAACATACTGCTGTAAGAAGTTAAAAATAGTTTTGCTACAAGTTACCAGGGATGTAATCAAATTAGCAAAACTTTTGTGGCCTGCATTACTAAGATGTCATGGTTTTAAAAAAAGTGACAATCCATGAAATAATCTACTTGTTTAATGGAGTTGATTAAACTCTTGCTACACCATCTACTAAAGGTATATGAGAAGACATTGTAGGGTCATCCCACACCAAGTGGACCAGGGGTCCTACATGCACCATCTCAGATTTCTATAAAACTCTGTCAAAATGTTTGCACAGATAGGAACATCCTGAATTCTAGCTTGATATCTTATACCATTCCAAAAATATGGTCCAGTGAAGTTTTCAAACTCCACTCTGTTGCAGATTTCTATTTGAGGAAACACTATTTTCCTAACTTTGAAGTCTTGTATTTCCTCATCAAATATTAACAGTTCCTTCAAATTTTATCCCCTAAAACATTGGCAGATTCAATTTCAGCATAAAGTATTTCTTTTAAACTTGGGCCAAGACGGCGGCTAAAAAATGGTAGAAATGGGTATCCGGGAGTAAAAAGTTCCAATTTTGAACGAACATGGCCGAAAATAGCAAAAATCTCTCTTAAGAACATGAAAGCTCCATCTCACTAGTACGCAAAACCTATATAACACTAACGTGTCAATGATAAAAGTAAGTGATAAATTAGGGGAGGCATTTGAAGGCCTTTTTGTTAATGGATTTAAATTATCAGATTTTATGCGATAACTCTATGACGTTTGACATTTGGGGAAAGTTTATCGCTACAACTTGGAGTAGACATTCGAAATGAGATTAAAGGCTTTAATACGTATGAATTAAGCTGGCAAAGAGAAAATTAATGGAGATACAATATGATTACATAGAAGGAGAGAAAATGGATGGATATTCTTTGCATCCCCTCCCTAAGGTTCCTTTCTGTGTTGTCCATTATTAGATTCCTATTAACTACTTTATATCATAAATTTCTGAAAATGGCTTAGAATTTGTCTTTGCTCCATATTTGATATTTCATAGCATCTGCCAGCAGCAGACTGCACTTTCATGGATTTTACATTGCAAAGGATATGTGTTACTGGCACCCAACATATGCCTTCTCTCTGCGGTGAAGTGAAAGTATTCCAAGATAATGAATGTTTAATGAATGTAACTTGGATATCTTGGATTGTTCAGTTGCCTCTTTTGCATTTCCTATGTACCAGTTTTAAGCATAAGCGCAGGCAACATATGTTTCTAGAACAGCAGCTGGAGGAACTGGTGTCGTAAGGAAATAGATGAATTAAAATAGCCCCCATCTTCGTCAAATAAAGTTCTCTTCGTTATCAAATTTATCAATGATGCTGGTATGAAATCATGATGGTTTCTGGTTCCAGGAATTGTTGAGCATCTTGTTTATCTTGCCTCCAATTGAAATAGTGAGCAGTGTGTCTCTACGACTGCTTTTGATGCATAAAATAACTGTTTGCCATTGATATTTACTTTGCACTAGTGGAACATTTTATCTCCAGTGTCAATGGCATCTGTTGTCAGCTGCAAACTTGAACGGGACACTAGGTGCTTAACAGGTCCACGAACACCATTGCATGTACTTTTCATGTGAAGTTGCGAAAAAGTGCCACTCTGCTCGTACACCTTGTTCTTTTTCACGTTAGCAGATATTTCAAAAGTTTTTCATAGTTCTGGTATTGCGATGCTGCACCATCACTGAAGTAAAAGCATCGCTTTAGCCGATGTACATTTGTTTTCCGATCTTGCAAAATAATATGCAAGAAGTAATGAACCATTTTTGTGTCGTGCTGCAAACTGGCCCAAACAGTCTATTTGAGAAGCTCGAATAAAACTGGTGATTATTTTTGGGTCAAACACGTTCCCGAAATGATGCCACCAATTCAAATGCTGACCCAGAGATAGACAACTTTATTTCATTTCTTCGTCCATAAAGCCTCACTCCATTCTCACCACTCTCTAATTTTGGTAGTTCACAAAAAGCGTCTTTCTAACGAAACAAGCATGCAATGTGACATTCTAGTCAGAAAACATTGAGAGCAATTTTGTAATGAACTTATACAATATCTTTTATAACGAACTTCATTGCTATTTATATTTTAGAACACTAAGCAATGGGCAACAATCTTTTCGATATGTAGAGCAACGGAATATTCCTCATCCTTCTAGTTTATTCGATCTAAGAGCTTACTAAATCATAGAATACTGCATAATCAACATCAAAGAACAGTTGATTGGTGATCTGTGCAAAACATAGTGGGTCTTTTTACATTGAGAGACAACATACATCAACGACTTCAACAATAAGAACACACTAGTATGGGATATAAGAGAGAGTGTAGGAAGAAAAGGTCAAATGCTGTGTTAGAGCAGCCTGCAGGCAGATTGATTACATGGCTCTAGAATTATGGAAACTCATTCGGACAACTATAAATAATTCCTTCGATAAAGTAGCTTAAATAATCATATGTAACTCAACAAATTGTGTTGGAAATTTCCTGCTTCAAGATCGGCTACACGTTTTTTAAAGCATGCAAATATTCTAAAGTAGGCTGAGATATGCTTTTGGAGCTAAAAATATGATAAAGTGATGCTTATTTTCCGGAAAAGATTAGATCCAAATTTTTATTAAACAGCGAAAAGATTTGAATTTTTATTCGAATTTCTAAGGCCGTTTCTTAGAATCTCTTCCTGGAAATTACCAAACATTGTATTGTTTTATACTTCTTGGGAGCATTGGGGCTAAAAAGAAACTGCAAAAGTAAAACCAAAGCTGGGAGATATGCTTATCACATACTTAAGATAATGTCCTATCTGAGTTTGAAGACACTTATTGACGTTATGCTTATTGAAAAACAAAGCTTCGATACTTAATGCTAGAAAGTCATGGAAACGTTGCCATTTACATCAACCTTCAAATCCGAAGCGGAAATCTCACAAAGCTCATTGAAAAACATTACGAGAAAGCCAACAAAAGATGCAGCTGTTTCTGTATCTTATATTGATAAGTTGGGCACAGACCTACAACCAAGGCCATTTAGTAACACACAGATCACCATCGTACTGGTCAGATGATTGATGAGATTTCACATACGAAAATCTATGATACATATTCATTCCATTTAGGGTGTAAATCTCTCGCAGCTCGTCTGAAGTTAAGGACAGGTGCCTTATAGTTCTACATATGCACATCATTATATAGAACAGAATTCAAGGACATGCTAGTGCTAGGTTTTCAAAATACTAAAAACGAACATACTGCTGTAAGAAGTTAAAAATAGTTTTGCTACAAGTTACCAGGGATGTAATCAAATTAGCAAAACTTTTGTGGCCTGCATTACTAAGATGTCATGGTTTTAAAAAAAGTGACAATCCATGAAATAATCTACTTGTTTAATGGAGTTGATTAAACTCTTGCTACACCATCTACTAAAGGTATATGAGAAGACATTGTAGGGTCATCCCACACCAAGTGGACCAGGGGTCCTACATGCACCATCTCAGATTTCTATAAAACTCTGTCAAAATGTTTGCACAGATAGGAACATCCTGAATTCTAGCTTGATATCTTATACCATTCCAAAAATATGGTCCAGTGAAGTTTTCAAACTCCACTCTGTTGCAGATTTCTATTTGAGGAAACACTATTTTCCTAACTTTGAAGTCTTGTATTTCCTCATCAAATATTAACAGTTCCTTCAAATTTTATCCCCTAAAACATTGGCAGATTCAATTTCAGCATAAAGTATTTCTTTTAAACTTGGGCCAAGACGGCGGCTAAAAAATGGTAGAAATGGGTATCCGGGAGTAAAAAGTTCCAATTTTGAACGAACATGGCCGAAAATAGCAAAAATCTCTCTTAAGAACATGAAAGCTCCATCTCACTAGTACGCAAAACCTATATAACACTAACGTGTCATGATAAAAGTAAGTGATAAAATTAGGGGAGGCATTTGAAGGCCTTTTTGTTAATGGAAATTTAAATTATCAGATTTTATGCGATAACTCTATGACGTTTGACATTTGGGGAAAGTTTATCGCTACAACTTGGAGTAGACATTCGAAATGAGATTAAAGGCTTTAATACGTATGAATTAAGCTGGCAAAGAGAAAATTAATGGAGATACAATATGATTACATAGAAGGAGAGAAAATGGATGGATATTCTTTGCATCCCCTCCCTAAGGTTCCTTTCTGTGTTGTCCATTATTAGATTCCTATTAACTACTTTATATCATAAATTTCTGAAAATGGCTTAGAATTTGTCTTTGCTCCATATTTGATATTTCATAGCATCTGCCAGCAGCAGACTGCACTTTCATGGATTTTACATTGCAAAGGATATGTGTTACTGGCACCCAACATATGCCTTCTCTCTGCGGTGAAGTGAAAGTATTCCAAGATAATGAATGTTTAATGAATGTAACTTGGATATCTTGGATTGTTCAGTTGCCTCTTTTGCATTTCCTATGTACCAGTTTTAAGCATAAGCGCAGGCAACATATGTTTCTAGAACAGCAGCTGGAGGAACTGGTGTCGTAAGGAAATAGATGAATTAAAATAGCCCCCATCTTCGTCAAATAAAGTTCTCTTCGTTATCAAATTTATCAATGATGCTGGTATGAAATCATGATGGTTTCTGGTTCCAGGAATTGTTGAGCATCTTGTTTATCTTGCCTCCAATTGAAATAGTGAGCAGTGTGTCTCTACGACTGCTTTTGATGCATAAAAGAACTGTTTGCCATTGATATTTACTTTGCACTAGTGGAACATTTTATCTCCAGTGTCAATGGCATCTGTTGTCAGCTGCAAACTTGAACGGGACACTAGGTGCTTAACAGGTCCACGAACACCATTGCATGTACTTTTCATGTGAAGTTGCGAAAAAGTGCCACTCTGCTCGTACACCTTGTTCTTTTTCACGTTAGCAGATATTACAAAAGTTTTTCATAGTTCTGGTATTGCGATGCTGCACCATCACTGAAGTAAAAGCATCGCTTTAGCCGATGTACATTTGTTTTCCGATCTTGCAAAATAATATGCAAGAAGTAATGAACCATTTTTGTGTCGTGCTGCAAACTGGCAGAAATGACGCAGAAACTTTGAGATGTAACCTTTTTATCCTCCATTTGGTAAACAACGAATGGATGAAGCGTAGCTTGGCTATTGTTCCAATGGAAACCTTGTATTTCATCTTGGACTAAAAAGCTGTAGATTTCTGCAAAGTCTAGAAAAATGAAAGCATCGCCAGGCTGCAAAAATGTTTTCACATGTTGTAGGTAGGCTGATTGACTTTTTGCAATGAAATGATGTTGACATGAGGTTTCTATCTGGCTAAAATCCTCATCAATAAATTCTTCTTCATGAAGAGAACTTGGATATAAAGAACATTTAAAGTTGGATTTTTTTCCATTGTTTGAAATTGGCGTTATCAATGCTACCGTTATCGTTGCTGATTTGACTAAACAATAAACAGTTTCATGAGTGGAAAAATCATTTTCTCGAAATTGACACCTCACCGATGATTACGAGGATGCACACAAGATAAAAATTGTAATCATGTTGGGGGATATAACGATGTCCCCAATTTGTTAAAAACAAACAAGTTCAAGTTAACTCTGATTGGCCCTACTTCTTTGGCGTTTGCTAAGTACGAAGTCAAACTTTTGGTTATCAACTTTTGGTTATCTTCCGACACTTACATACTCTGAGGACTGTCGGACGAAAAAGTATTTTAAGTATGCGAAAACTAGTTCCGCTTTTTCTAGCCATTGTGAAGTCAAACTCTTGCTAATGTGGTGGCTGTTCCCGTGAAAATCACTAATTGGAACTTTTTATCTTCCGAAATCAAGTTTTACCATTTTTAACCCGACATTTTGAACCAAATTGGAAAAAATTGTTTTTGATACTTCATGCTGAAGTTGCATCTGTCAATGTTTTAGAGGATAATATTTGAAGGAACTGTTCATATTGGATCAAGAAATACAAGACTTCATAGTTAGGAAAAATAGTGTTTCCTCAAATAGAAATCTGCATCAGAGTGGAATTTGAATACTTTACAAGGCCATATCTTTGGAATGGTATAAGATATCAAGCTACAACTTTCAGGATGTTCAAATTTTATACATACAAACATTTTGACTGAGTTTTATAAAAGTCTGAGATGGTGCATGCGGGACCTGATTAAAATCATATCTGATTGGCATTGAATGACCCAGAAAAATTTATAGAAGCAACTTGTCTGCTACATGAAAGGATTAAATACAAGCAGATATTTTGCTAAGATATTCCCTTTTTGCCACCTTACATAATGCTTAGCTGTATGATAGGCTGCAACTGTTGTTTTATTTGCTAAAGATTGTCGTTGATAGCTTTACTTTCAATATGTTGATTGTCATTGTAATAACCATGTAATGAATATCACTTTGGGATTGATTGAAATCAGATAACAAAAGATTTGTCTTTGAGCACACACTCTACAAAAGTACCAACAATAGTCATTTGAATAAGGCACTAGACTAAGCTCATTTCAACGGTCTGCTTTGCAACAATTTGATAGAAAAGACAGCTACTTGATGCAAACAAACCTCATCTTAAGCATATATCTTGCTTCATGTTAGCAAACCAGGACTATAATTGATGGACATGGCATGGCCTAAAATTAGCCTTCCAAATTTAACTACATATAATGTTATACTGAAAGTGCTCTAATAGCATCCTTGCAGTATTTTAGTTAGAAATTGAAATAGAATGCTTGATAGAAATTAAACTTTTATTGTTACTTGATCAGCTTTTTTGTGTAGGAGATAAAAAATTACTTTTATCAATTGCTGCTACCTTTTTTACAAATTCTAGAAGCTAGCAAAAAACCAACAGCAAATCTAATAAGAGAGGTCCAAAATATGGCCTTAAACCTGAAGAAAATCCAATATGCCTACTGAATAAAGAATATGCTTAAAGACTTTGCCACCAGTAGGAATACTCTTTCTTTTTAGTTTTGGTAATATACAAAATTATGATGACTAGTATATAGCAACATGGAATAGCCAAACAAATTTACAAAAACTTGCCAACCAAGTGAATAGCCCAAAATTAAAACTTCTACACTCTAAAACTGATTCCTTTTCATGAATCATTTCATTTCTTGGTATGAATGCCAAAAAGAATATTTGCATAAAAACATCTAGCTAAGTTCAATTCAATAGTCTTTCTCTGTCACACCTTGACTGAGAGTACAATATAAGAGGTGCAAGCAAAATGAAAAACAAGCTGAATGGTGCAAATAATAATAGGGCCAACCCTCAATGGGAGCGAAACATTTTTGAAAAACGTTGCTTGGTACATGTAGCAAGAAGTTGTATAAATAAAATTGTAAATAAAAATTTTGCTTTAGCATTAATATGTCATTTTTATTGTTTTTTGGAAAAGCTTCTAAGAGTGTAATGCTGTCATTTCATTTCGATGTCGAGACTGGAACTGAATATGCTAATAAATGAAATGCATTGTTATAAATGAAAAAGTGAGACTCCTCGATGAAACGACCAACAAGGTGTGAAAGTAACTGGCTTTAAAGATGTAATGTCTTATTGATGTGAAATCAAGAATACCTGTTTTTCTAGAAGTATTGACAGGCCTTAAACAGCATTGAGCAGGATGAGGGGGCCCATTTAACTAACTAATCATGAAATTTAACAAGGTCTCTACAATCTAACGAATTCGCGCTACGGAAAATGCACTCATTCCGTTGAGGACAAAAAAAGGTGAACCCTGACCTCGAACAGCAGTGGATGTGCACCACCTTTAAATCTTCTTATTCCACGACAAAGAAAATGCCAATTACAGCAAAAACACGATGTTATCATTAACTTTATTATCATATCCCGACTGCATTGCATTCGCTCATTCATGTTGTTGATGGCCGCATTTCGCTGACGCCATATCTTTCCTAAGCTTTCCCGCCAATTTCACAGAGCATGCGCATGCGCATTAATTTTCCAGTATATATGAAAATTATGATGAACACTTCAATATTATATTACATTATATTATATTATATTATATTATATTATATTATATTATATTATATTATATTATATTATATTATATTATATTATATTATATTATATTATATTATTTATATTATATTATATTATATTATATTATATTTATTATATTATATTATATTATATTATATTATATTATATTATATTATATTATCAAGATATATTAAAAATCAACTAATATATCATATGATTTTCGAATCAAGGGACATATTAAGGTGAAAATATGCATTTGACTTCAAGAGATTAAAGAAGCCTAGCAAGGTTTTGTATAGGTATCAATAAATTATGTTAAGGCTAATTACAAATTGAAAAATTTTCTTTGCTTTGCATGACTCTTGATGCTCGCCAACCATTGAGTATAAATGCAACGAAGATGAAGTTTTTGAAGACGATAAGAGTTGATAGAAATAATCAAATTCTAAGACTCTAGACAGAATAGACAGATATGATTTATGAAAAAAGGCTTATTAAAATATCGCCATGCTTTCTTCCTCTCAACAAAGAAGACATTTTCATAGAAAAGTGTATACTGCTATTCAGAATAGCATTTATCGTATCAAACATAATCCAAAGATCCAATCGACAATGGTTGCATATTGAAAATGTTACTGTTTTGCCATTTACTGCGAACCCGCATAATTTTGAGTCCCTTATTTCCAGACTAGTGAAATGATCTGTACGCAAACCACAAGGATATCAGCTATCTTCTTGATCAAGTGGAAATTTAAATTGATATTTTTCAGCTAGTCTTTCTTGACAAGAGCTCCTTGTCCATTTTCTAATTCAATTCCACCCCTGTTATTCTCCATCCTCAATCCTGTATATTAGTTCCGATGTTACAGGCACCGATAGAAAATGAGACGGCTGCTTTACGTAACCTATACAGCCTGAAAGTTTTATGTACAATGTCAAGTCAGTAGACCCCTACTTGACAGAAAAGTTCCCAGTCTTTGTTATTTGCCTACCAATTTCTATATCCAACTTCTAGGTGATGGTTCAAGAGCGTTGATGTTTTGGGGGTATTTCCTGCAGCAGTTGGAGATTCTGTAGTAGAAAGCAGTTGACTTTGACAATCATCTCGTTTTCTTCAGCAAATCCATAGTGTATGTCTTCATTTATAAAGAAAGAGAAAGCTTTCCACGTGCCCCCTCAAGCTCTAGAAACTAGTGAATTCTGCGCATACACTCCTTGAAGATGATCGTGATTGTTTATTTTAGTTCCTGCGATCTCAGGATGCTTTTCCATCATGTCACATCAAGCGAATTATATGAAGTAGACATTCAGTATTGGAAATTACAAAATGTCCTGCTATTCGGTTCAATATGCAATCAGCATCATCTACTGAATAAATCCACTGGATTCTCACAGACACGAGTTTAAAGTCGTCGTTAATTCCGATGGCAGCTGCATGCATGCTAAAAACAAAAAGGGTCTTAACAGAGAAAGCATACAAACAAATGCAATCAAAAGAGTCCAAAAAGATGAGCAATTCTCTACAAAGAGTTATCAAGATAGAAAAGATCATAGTCTGAGCGCTGAAATCATCATGTCATAGCAATGGATATGACATGACACGAAACTTCAAATTTGATATAATCTCTTTTCAAATAACTAGCTAGACTCTGTTGTTGGTTGAGTGTTTGTCTCAAAGAAAGCCACTCAGATCTTGTTTCCGTTACCTTGGGATGAGAATTTGAAGACACAGCGCAAATGGCATTTCGCGGTGCCAAAAGATTGAAGGATCTGCAAATGAGACACCAATGAGTTTGTGGAAACATGGATGTAAGAAATATTTATCAAGTTTCAAGTGCCTACTTTGAAAGAACTCAACAAAGCAAGGTCTTTTAATATTGTATTGATTATCAATCTAGCCTCTTATGCGCTTTTTTCTTGCGATCGAGGCTGGTAAATTTAAAATGAAGTGGTAAGTTTGTGAAGACGATAAGAGTTAAGTGGTGTCATGTCATAGCAATGGATATGACATGACACGAAACTTCAAATTTGATATAATCTCTTTTCAAATAACTAGCTAGACTCTGTTGTTGGTTGAGTGTTTGTCTCAAAGAAAGCCACTCAGATCTTGTTTCCGTTACCTTGGGATGAGAATTTGAAGACACAGCGCAAATGGCATTTCGCGGTGCCAAAAGATTGAAGGATCTGCAAATGAGACACCAATGAGTTTGTGGAAACATGGATGTAAGAAATATTTATCAAGTTTCAAGTGCCTACTTTGAAAGAACTCAACAAAGCAAGGTCTTTTAATATTGTATTGATTATCAATCTAGCCTCTTATGCGCTTTTTTCTTGCGATCGAGGCTGGTAAATTTAAAATGAAGTGGTAATACGTAATAAATGAGAAGCAGGTCAGTAGAAGCGTGTTTGCATAGTAAAGACCGTGTTTCGACAAGGTGCGCCTTGTTACTGAATGCAAACAACTGTTCAAATTGCTGGCGCTTTCTTAGAAGTTGCCACTTAAAGCGTAATACCATGAAGCAAACCCAATTACATATTATACAGGTTAAGTCACTTAATTAATTCATTTGAATACGGGAAGCAGAAGAATTGTCTACATCTTGACTGCAACCAAACGTGCGTCTGAAGTAACATCTACTAACTGGGTCTTGGAAATTAAATTTCTCCGCGGTTGATTTAGAATTCTCGAACGATTTAGAATTTGATTTAGAATGCTGCTTGTTAGATTCGCAAATTATTCGCTCTTGAACAACTTTAGTCGCAGCGAACTTGCTTTCATGACTTCAACAATGCAGCTGCCCATTTGAATACATAATTGACTTCATAATATAATTGTATAGTGTGGTACGCTATGTCTTAAGCTCAAGCAAAAACGTCATTGTGAAATTGCATCTTATTATGCTACAAATGGATTCACTAGAAGCCATTGCAACCTTAAATGCTTTACGCTACAGTAAAACCCCGCAAACAAGAATATAGGGAAATAAGAGCCTATAATCTGATTTTGTGGAGAAAGACACCCAAAGTAAGAACCAAAAACAGACTGATTTTTTATCTGTTCTTATGAGATTGTACATCATATGAGATAAAACATGAAATCCTTGAAAGTCACAAAGTATGGTTTATAAGTCCTTTTAGTTTGATTAATTGTTCTCATCAACTGTCATCAATATGCATCCAGCTGCTATAAATGGACACCTCAACAAATTACTTCAAAGTATTTCACTTTGCTATTTCATGTTGTGATTGACTGTGGTTTATGATCAACAAACATCCATATCCTCCAACATTTGAAATGCAGCCGGGCAATCCTCAAATCCAGTTACTTTCATCTTATGCATCATAGTTTTTAGCGTGTTTGCGATAAGAACCGTACTCTGAAAATATCACAAGTACCAGATTTATAAGAATCTAATCAGTCTGTTTCTAAAACAATTGGTTCTTGTTTGCGGAGTTTTACTGTATCGTGTGGCTTTTTAATACTTGGTACCTGAAAGGCATTTGCTCATACCTGGACCATGTACATGGTGGCTGATTAACAGCACTTCAACTAAATTACTAATTGAGGGAATCCTTGGATGTTTGATGTGCATTGCATTTATAAATTCCTTCGAGTATCTTCATACAGCTCCAAATATATTGTAGTTCACTGCTTGGAGCTTTAAACAAATTGCTTAGTGGCATAAGTAAAAGCGCTTTTATGATCCCTGTAGACTTTCCATCCTAACTTCAAGTGCTATGGCTCCACTTCTAAAGCTCTCGATGGACCAGATCAAACACTTCAACTTCAGTTATGTTCATTGGAAGCTCTTTCCTCTGTATTCTGCCCTCTGAAGTTTACCTCTTAAAAGGACTGCTTATTGTACCAGAAATCATTTTTCACTCATTGCCATTTGTACCTCCCCATACTGTGTAGTAGGGCCCCCCTTGTTAACATTTTACGATTTCATCCCTGCTTCTCATATCATGTATAGCACATGAACTGGACTGGACC
The DNA here is from genome assembly GCA_003864495.1 of Nemopilema nomurai. Taxonomy (NCBI): domain Eukaryota; kingdom Metazoa; phylum Cnidaria; class Scyphozoa; order Rhizostomeae; family Rhizostomatidae; genus Nemopilema; species Nemopilema nomurai. The sequence goes on along the minus strand of ML133366.1, from coordinate 2,031,574 downwards.
GGATCGAACTGGACCGGACCGACTAGACTGAACCGACCAAACTAAACCGAATAGAACTGAATCAAATCCGACCAAGGCCAGCCGAACTGAACTGAACCAAATCAGATTGTGCAAACCAATTGTTTTAGAATGAAAAGTAAATTTTTAGACGTTTTATTGCAAGCTTATTTATTACGAGCAGCCGGTCGAAGTTGTGTTCATTTTCCCACAAAGCTCGAGGACGTATTATTCCTAATATTATCTTTAAACTTCCTCTCAATAGGATCTTGATCGTTCAACAAAGCTGCAAAACTCAAGATTAAGTGACCTCACCCATGATCAAAATCCTTCTATTTATCTTGCACAGAATTTCTGATTCTCACCATTATTTCGTTTCACTCCTCTATTGATGTAATGTTTTTGCAAGAATTTTCTTCTTTCCTAGACTTTTAAATCAAATGCTCACTGCATTGAACACTTCCTGAGACTAAATGAAAAGTGAACTGTTCATCTTCCTAGGGATGTTTTGGTGATCTTTTAAAGTAATCAAAGTGTCTGAAACTGGCATATCTTTTAACTTCTAATCTGAAGGAAGAATCAAGATACACTGACAAGGTGATTTCTCATTCTGTGTTAACAATGGCACTCTTTATTGTGTAGTCCTGGGATGGATTTGCTTTGGACATGCCTTCCAAATATATACATCAAGAATTTTCTCAAAGATTTATTCAAAGTGGATTAAGGGCGTTCTTCTGTTGGTTTCGATTATACTTTCCATCGAAATTATTTCTAAAAACAGCTCGGATCATCTCAATGATTGCAATTTGCGTGTATATTTTGTTCGAAATGCAAACAAAGTCAATTTTCTTTTGCCAACGACTTCTCGGAAAAGCCTCATCTTTTTAATACGAAGTGACATATTATTATTACCAGTGAGTTAGCGGAGCTCTTCATTATACAGACTGTTCAAGAAATGTTCAGTTGACTATTCTAGGTCATGGTTTTAAATCGGAGAATTCAACTTATCATTCAGGTATATAATTCTGGCCACCCGTCCGCGAAGTAGGAATCCAGTAATGTGTGGCTAAATAAGGCAGGCTGGGCTGAAAGAGAAGAGGGTAAAACCAATTTGATAAGCAAAATTTGCATTTTTATTAAGTTTGTCTGTCTCTCTTGTATTCGGTTTCTTTCTGCCATTTTATTATTCAAACTTTTAAATTGAATACATGAAAATATGTCTGATAGGTCTATGCTACAGCCAGCTGTTCTTTATAACCAAGCAATAGATAGTTCTTTGTTATACAAGCCAATGTTCATGTTCTTATGTCTTTCCCAAGTTTGCGACTAGAACTGCTTTTCGGTATATTCTGTTGCTGCATGTGTGCTTGCTGATGCAGATGTTTTATTTTTCGAATAAATATGACTTGACGCAGGTCGCGTAGGCATTGACTCGAAAATACAGCTCTATAAATGTTGTCCACCATACCGATTTTTCTATCATTTGTCCATCCACTGATCTGTTTCCGTTATTTGCTCATTTTTAGTCTACTTTAGACTACTTTAGTATATTTTCCATCTATTCTATTAAGTTAGTTTTCCTTTACATGTGGTTTCTTTCTTAATAACGTGATTCCGAAACATTCCTTAAATTAACTCAAATCAAACAGTGGCAAAAAAATAAAACAGCAATCCAAAAAGTATAAAGAATGGCTTACTTATTTGTCATTAATTCGTTTTCAACTCATGCATAATGCAGCCTCCTTTAAACCTAAAGAACATAATTTAGCGCAATTATTGACAAAACTCGTGTGAAGCCAAAGAATAGGAGAAAAATCAGACCAGGACATTAGAAAATGGACAAAGAACATTGGGTTGATTAAGAGAACTTTCACAGTTTCGTGCACATGTATTGCTTAAATGCCTAAAAGTGTTAACCTTGTTCAGTTATGTAAATTGCTTTATGGTTTTTGCTTAAACTTCGGTAGCTTGTGTGCAATAGTGAATATGCGAGGCAATGCATGCTACTGAACAGAGATGCCGTGCAATTAGGTGATATCATTTACTAACTGAAGCACAAACCATAAAACAGCTTCTTGCCGTAATCGAATTCGTTTGTCCTTTGGGTCAAATTCGGTGACCTCTGGAAAGATCTGTGACCCAATCAATGACATTGGTACAAAAACTACCAACCGTAGCGTTTATCATCGCAATCAGCACTCCAATCTGGGGTGTAAACCGTTTGCAATATTAATATTTTGTCCTATTCATTAAGCATTTAAAATAAAAACATTGTTCAAACGATAAGCAGGTTGTTAGATAACATTTTTCAGTCCTTGAATAAGATATTTGCCAGGCTCACACGAATGCATCAAGAATACTATTTGGCGAGTGCTTGTAAAATGATGAGCTTGAATAGCGCTGCACGTGGAGAAAGCTTCTGGTATTTAAAGTGTCAACAAAGGGTGATGCTATGTTGCGAAGAATATGATAGTCCGGGTACAAGGAACACGGAAACACTTCAATGTTTATGAATACGATGTCATAAGCAAAGAAGCAGAGCAATATCGAGACCCCCGTGATACGCTGTTGGTCAGCCCCATCACCGTGAAATGAGCTGGTTGTCACCCTAACGGCTCTATCTTAAAGGAAATTCGAGCCAATTTTGCGACAGCAGTACTGTGTGGAGCCTCTCTTATGCTTAGTATTTCTGGTAAAGAGCAGCTGTGGACACGGGGGGATGTTTACCTGCGCTACCTGTTGCCTTTTTGCAGATCTGCTCTTGATTTCAGAGCGCAGAGATTATAGATTCACGTGATAGCAGGCTATCAAAACAGAGCAGGAAGATAAAAGAGTACCAGTTTTCGCTAGCCGACAGCGGAGGCTTTCCCATTGTGAGAAGTAAAGGCTAGATTTTTGAAGATCAACTTGCCTACGTAGTAATCCACCGCGGAAGCAAGGACATTCCTGTGAAAAGACAGGGTAAGTTGGCTAGACATGTCTTTACGATGCATTGCAACTCAAAATCAGTGTTGAAAACCAATCAATTTATCTAGAGTCATCGGCAGACCCATTTTTTTTCAATGCCGGCGATAACTTGGACGCGAAATTGAGACGCCAAACAATCTACCCAATGATGGTTTGACTGCGTCATTGAGAATATTGCTTTTATGGTTGCGTGAAAATACCGCTACAAGAAACACCGTCTCTGATTACGCGTATTTGTAAATAACAAGCACCGAGTTATCATTTCAGAGTTATCGGGTCCCTAGCGCTTCAAAAATACTCCTCGCGGATACCCAGGTGCTAGTGATTGCTTTGGTGAAAAAACCCTCATTTTCGTTAAAAAGTCAACTTGATGTTAGTCTTTCTTCATTCTAGCGTGAATAACGCTTTCTGTTGCCAGGTCTGTGATTTTAAATGGGACTCAAAAAGCTGTGTCTAGAAATGCCTTGGCCGTACACAATCAACCTTAGCATGAGTGTTAAAAGCCTAACATAACAAAAAGAACTGTTTTGTCCTTCTACGACGAGTCACGCTCGGGTTGTGTTACTCGTTGTGTTAAGAAGTTTTTTAAATTCTGCTCTTCCTATTAAAAGGAAAATATTGACCAACACATCACTGCAATTAAGGCCTCTCGTGAGCATTTGCATGATATCAACTTGCCCCACCGTTTCAACGCGCTTCTCTTTGATTATTGCAAAGCTAGTTTTCATAGCATAGATCATTGAAGTACAGCATAGCGCCGTTTCAAGTTTACAGACAAAGATTTACGTAAAAGGGCATTTTCACAAGTTTAAATTCTTGTTCATGCGGCCGTCGATTAGGTGACTCCTATATCTCTAGGAAAATGTAGAGACTTCATAACATGCAAGTGCAATGCCTATGAAATTGAAAGTATGTTTTTAGAAAGATCAACGAAGCTAATACATCGGACAGTTGAAACAGAATTTTAAAACGCAGATTCAAATTAACCATTGACAACTTACAAAACATTTTAAAAACCAAAGAAGCTTGAAATCGGATCCTCACTTAATAATGCTCATAAAAAGAAGCAATCTATGATGAAATGGCAATAGCACTATTTCTGAGAAGCTCGTGTTTTCTTTGTATTTCTGGCACACATGCTAAGCGCCAAGAGTACGTCCAATATTCGCATTCTAACTTAATTCTATTCTAAAATTATAATTCCGTAGTTTTACTTTTTTTAATCTATATTTCATCACTTTAGATTTTGCCTTTCCTCGTGGTGCATCGTAAGTAGCCACTTTCCAGCCTCTATCTTCTTTTTTAATTTAAACTCAGCCTTTAGAGGTATGAACAATAGCTCCTTAGTTCTCAAGGATGCAGAACTTGCTTTTCTGACTACGACAAGAATGGAGTACCAAGTATCGTAAGACAGTTAGCGAGAGCTAGAATTTTGTCGATATTTGGATGATAATATCCAAGCCAATGCCAACAGTTTGCATTTCGACATGATGTAACGTGCTTCATGTGGCTAAAGGCGTCGTCTAAGCGCATTATTCAGGCAGAAAATGCCGCCATATATTGCGTGTAAGCAAGAAGCGAAGCACTGCCTCGTTAACATTCAAAAGGCAAGTCGCGGTGGCGGCCAGCACATAACGCTGCTCAATTAAAAAAGAAAAGCTCAACATCTGATCGACTTTGGTGCAGTTGTTTAATAAATAATTCGCAAAAAGGTATTTCTGTGCTGCATCAGAGCAGCTGCTTCTTCTGGTAAGCCAGATCATGGCTTGTGATAGTGCCTTTGCGTCTGGAGCTGAGTTCTCCAATAAGATTTTTGCGCTACTGATCTGCAAGGGAGTAAGTATCTAACATTGGGAGCATCTGCAAATGCAAAAATTTAGCAACTTTCATATCTAACTTTAGGATGCATTAGAAAAGTTCTATCTCCTCTTGTTACACAACTTCGAGAATTATTGATGATTCAATTCACTTGCTTTCTACAACGGTTGTTAAAGGAATCTTCTGAAGCTGTTTTACTTGAAAGTGCATTTTGCCAGGTCGTTCCTATTAAAAAGTAAAGGAAGTTAAATTAAAAGCAAGTTCAGAATATGGTTTACCTAATCCAGATTTAAGAAATCCTCAGTTCGTTGTCTCAATAGAGCTAAAGAATGATAGAAAAGGCCCTTCGGCATTAGCACTGGCGTGTTTAACCATCTCAAAAACAACTTCTTTCTAAAAAAGCATTTTGTTTTGCTTGGCAATGCAAACAATGAGCTTGTTATTTACAGGTGACCTTCGCCGCTCACCGAGAGTCTCACAATAAAATCGCATGGCATTTGCGTCGCCTTTTCAATTATTCTATCCCTGGTGAATTACTCAGGCATGAATACATTCAAAAAGGCCTAAGAAAACAATTTCGGAGAATGCTGCATTGAAACAAACGTGAAATATAAATAGACAACCGGAGTTAATTGTATCATGCACCTGTTTGGTAGTACTACTAGTCAATCCATTCTTTTGATACAATAACAAAGCATTTTTGTAGCAAGTGAGTTGAATCCGGAGAAACATTACATGAGCCTAAACAAACATCGCGCTTTCAATAAAACCGATAATGCGAAATGCGTTGGATAGCTTTACAGCATGCCAGTGTGCTCGCGATGGTCCCTTAAAGTGGCGAGTAGATAACACGATGCGGGTTCCACACAAAAGGGGCCTGAGTCGTTTATCAGTTCTTGATGGGAAGCTTGAAGCGAGCGTCAGCCATTTACTGTTGTCTGTTGTTCTGGTGCTACGAAGATGCTTGCAATTTGCCGATTAGCAAACGTGGGTTTTAGGCAAAGGCCTTTACTCTAACGTGTATATAACAAGTCGAAATCGCTTGTAAAATAGCACCTTACAACTTTTGCGTTTGATAGACTCTTTGCAAGACAGGGCTTCAACCTTTACTTTGCCTTTGTGAGTTGATTTTCCTGCTGAGTTTGATTTGCTTGTAGCGTGGTTGGGGTTGGGAGCGCACCCTTGATCCTACAAATCAAGCTAGAAGCTTGTACTGGCAGGAGTCTCTTCTGCCAGGTTGGAAAGTTAGTTATGTAATTATTTTTGCTCGTGAAAATTTTCAATGTAAACATTGTGTACATGAACCTTAATTATTCAAGATCCCTTGAATAGGCTTGCTTGAAACTAAGCTTATTCCACCTATGCGCCAACAGTCGAGTGAATGGGCATTTAGCAAGCATTATTGTACCCATGGATATAAGCTTGTGATGCTGCTTAGTGGCTCTAGCACAGACATGGGTGGCAATGTATTGAATGAAGCTGACCAAACATACCTGCATTTAATGGCATTGTTATCATCCATCAATCATTGATCAACTTGTTTGCTCTGGGCCATCCATGAATGGCTAGGATAGTAAAAAAATACTGATAGTCCATGGTCAACTTGTAAACAGCTACCACGTTGCAGATCCTTAGTTGGTAAGATTTATGCCAATCCGCTTTAGGGATTTCATCCTGCTTGATTTGTGATGATAGACAGCTTAAATCATTTAACTCCAGCATAATCTTCATTCTGCCAGTTTAACGTGGGTATTGCATATGGCAATTATTGCCGATCGTTAAATAAATCTTTGTAGGTAAAATTAATAAAAGATATGCTAATTTCTCTTCGTTAATATGTGCATTACTGTAACATGAAATCTCAAGTGATACCGTATCAATACCAACTTTGCAGTAGGAATAATGGTAAACTTATGCCGCTTGCAACCTTGGTTACAGTAAACGGTTGCATTAATTGAAGATGATAAATAGGAGCTATGCTGGTCGTTTTTAGCTTCGCATCCTTCGCAAGCTGCGAGTGCGAGGACAGATAGAAATATACGCACTTAAAACATTGACAAAATGGCTGACAGCAAAATGGTTGGAACCAGCCTAATGTTTCCTGAGCCACACATCCTAAGATTCTTCACAATTCGGTGTCGATTGGTCTAACACCTGAGATTTCAGCTAGGGCGACAAATGCTTTGCTGTCTATGGAAACTGGGTTATCACAAAATCATCAAAAAGAATGAGATACATAAGAAAGATGTACCTAGAATTTGTTCCAGTTGCACAAAGTAACTTTGAAGTCGTGTTGTATGTTGACGACTTTTTAAATGGCTGTTTAATGCAGCAGTGAATGCTTGAGAGCCAGCTTTGTCTTAGTCTATAGATCAATCATTACGGATCACAAAATATTCGGCATGTGGCTTTTCATAAGTTTTTTTTCAAAACTTATCTTGTTTTGGTATGAAAATTCTCATTGAATATATTCAGAAATTAGACACTTCTGCTTTGAAAAGCTAAGACGTTTTCCACAGCTACATTCACCAACGTCAGCCATCTATCCAAGCTCTTTTCACACTTTTTGCCGTAAAACACTCTTAAGATGATTTTGCAGCTTCCCCGAAGTGCTGATGATGCAAAATTTTAATTATGCATACAATAGGCATAAAATTTTTAAAAATTAGGCATACAATATCGAAGTATTTGCAAATACAAAGCACGTTTTTCAAAAATGAAGTCATAGCATTCGGTAAACATTAGCATTGCTCATAACAAAATGTTTATTTATGAATAATACACATTTCACTTTCTTATACTTGTTATGGGAGGTTGAAAGAATCCCAGGAATATAGATATGTTGATTACAGCACCATAAATATCAGAAACGCCAACGACAACGTGCTGAGACCATCCTCCGAGGAACAGCTCCAGTATCTAATACACATCATAGGTAGAGGAAATGATAGGGTTGGACTTCAACCGCACACTAAGAAAACTACCGAGAAGGCTTCATTCAAGAAAGCTGACCCACCCACATGCAGGTTGAAATCAAAAAGCTCTCAATGGGAACAGGTGGAAAGTTTCAAGTGCCTGGGTGCCACCTCCGTCTGCAGCGGAAAATCCAACAACGAGATCAAAGTTGGAATAGCTCAAGAAAAGAGCGCCTTTGCTGCTCTATCAAAGATACTCACAAACTTCGGCTAACCTTTGAAACCAGGAAAAGGGTATTCGACCGCTACATCAATAGTGTGGCGGCGAGGCCTGGAAACTAGACAGCAAAGCAGCGAACAGAATAGATGCAATCAAAATGTGGTGTCTCAGAAGAATGATGAGGATCTCATAATTGCGAAAGTGTAGAGACAACTCGGTAAGGACATTTTGAAGTTGAACACTTTTGGGCATGCCATGAGAAGAGAGTGCATTCAACATCTGGTAAAATAGAAAGAATTGAAGAATGATAGAGAAGCAAAGGGTAGGGAAAAGCATCCATTGAAGCTATTCACGCGGTCAAGAGTATAGAGATTTTCAGACCCATGGTAAATGACGCTCGCAAGCACCGAGTCTAGAAGAAGAAGAAGATAAATAAGAAGAATAATAAAAAGAAGAAGATGCTGAAAATGAAGTCAGCTAGGAAGGCAAACTAACACTTGCAATCTGAAGTGATATGAGCTTCACTTGGCAAAAATTGGGATAATTTGACCGTCGAACTTGGAAATGTGCCTGGATGAGGAGGAAAAGGTTCCTTAATATGCGTACAAATTTGTAAACTCTTCAATAGAACGTTGCAAGTGACTCTTCTCCGTATATGAAAGCATAAACACATGATTTGTGCCTTCATGCCGGTATCCAACTTTTATTAAAGCCATTTTTAAATGTTTTTTTAAGTTTTGGCTGCATCGACCTCCTCAATCGAAGGCAGTTGAATTCTCCACTCAACTGTTTTTTATGTCTGAATTTAACTCCTATTATTGAAATTGCATATAAATCAGCTTCAATGAATAGACGATAAACTTTCTCTAAGCTGATGGCAACAGCCTTTCGTTGAGTCGCACGTAACTTTACATGCAGAATCTTACTGTTTACTTCAGAACTCAAATGCGGTAAAAGTTTGTTGATGTTTGTTTATCATGCAAAGTCTGGCTATTTTGGGAAAATATCCATTCTGGCAGAAGCAGGAAAGTTGATGAAGTCATACGGAGCTGTCTTAACCTATTGTACAAGCTTTCAGCTTTACCGAGATTTTCATCTGTAACACTTGCATTAAAATCTTTCAGTGCTATAGAAATGGGTCATATGACCTCAGTAGTTGCATTTAGTGTTTACATGAGCCACCTCGGCTTGAAACTTCTTATTTGACTTTGCCATTATCGGTGGACACGCTGGAAACAGGCCGAAAAGACTATGGGCTCCAATTTAGCAGAAAGCAATAACAATAAACCTTGGGACATAATGCAATAGTTCGACTTAAATAGTGTCAATAAACTATAAGTTGAAATGATTCACTTTTGGTCCCCTATCAAAAGCTTTGAAAGTTTTCAACTAAAATAACAATCTAGATCTACGTGTATGCATTTCCTACTGCTTAATTCTCTCAAGCTCTGATTGGATATACACTTCTTGTTCAGCACTTGAAATACGCCTTAATTCTGATGCTGGAATTCAGAATATTGATATTAAACACCGGTAATTTTCCTTTGCAGTTGAGCTTCAGCGGAATTTAACTTTCCAAGGTTGATTTAGTCGGCAGGATGAAAAGTTGAAAAGCAAATACGATAGATCATGACGCATTTGCCGTAAAACCGGTCAGGACTCAGCGGTAAAATTCAGATTTAGAGTATTTTACAACCAAGGCATCTGCTTCATAATAATCGAAGGCTTAGAGTTGACAAAAACATTGCTAATAAAGGCAAGCAGCGTTGGCTAATATGAAGCATCGCTTGTTATTCATCTCTGTCGAGAATTACTAGACAAACTGCAAACTACTTCAATTGCAAAACGCTTTTTTATCTTATAATTTAATTCACTTTTCCCAAGATAACTGGCATTGTTGTTTGATCTCAAGTTTGCCAAGATTACCATTGTGAAAATATTTACAACCACAGTTAATCCTAATGCCATTTCTTGTTTGTAAATCGCTTCGCTTCGTTCATAGCTTTGTTCTGATTCGCTTGTGCTCGAGGTTCGGTTCTTCTGCAGTAATCTCATCCGCTGTCATATTATTATTTGCGCGAGTTAAAAACACAACTTCTCTGTTGTTTTTATATCAAGGCACAGAGTGATATACTCAAAGAAAAGGTAAACAATGAACAAATTTTAACTGCAATAATTCGGAATCCACCAATGAAAGAAATATTTATGGTGATAGCTATTATTCATGTTATGTTTTGACGCATTTGGGAAAGCAACGATGCTCCTTTGTTTATAAAAAAATAGTTCACTCTTAACCAGCTTAATGGTGAGCCAAAACATAGCGGTGCAGATTTGTAAAAGCATTACTCACTTTGCCTTTATTTCTGCCAATTATCAATAGAACAGCAAATTTTCATGCCTTAGAATATCGGCCTGACTTTGATTACGAGGAAAATGATCGATGAAATAACTTTCGTCTGATAAACAGATTCATTTAAAAAATTTCAAATTAAAAGAAGACTTTTTTTAATTTACGAACGAAAATAAACTTGCAAAACATCAGATAGGCTTGATGCATATGATTGAGGCTTTGCTTAGTATTCAGCGGTGCAGGGTTCTCTTCGATGGCATAACAGGGTCCCCTCTTTTCCACGTGGGTGTCAACGCTGATCCTCCCCCCCCCTACCCAACTATCACAACAGAACTTGTTTTTGCTGGTTTCATTATGTAACGATTGCCATTGAAATCGGGCAAGAGGTCTAGGACTTAAATTACTTCTTAACTTAAAGCTCCGACCATTTTGATGTTTAGTCATGGCTACCATCACGCTCTCCTTTTATTTTGCCATAATGCTACGTTCCTTCGAAAAGCCAATCGCTCTGTTGACTTCCACATCTCACTGGTTTTGTATCAACCAATGAGCAGTCAGTGTATGTTTGGCCTCAAAGCAAGATGGTTTAAGCTGAGAAAGGGCGTACTTTCCAGAATGCGTCAATTAATTCAAGAAACACCATTTCTTACTGACATAATTTTATCTTTTTTTCAGACGAATTTCACACAAAAGGAAGAAGAATGGTGTTTAGCTTGGTGTTTGGAATTCAGCATGCAGGCAGAATGTGCTTAAGTGATTAACGCGAACAGGGAGCCTTATGTTGTCAAGGACAGCTGCGTTGATTGGACGTGTCGATACGATCAAGTCACGTGTCAACCTAGCACCGTTGGTCGCGAAATACATAAACATTGCAACTGCAGCTGTAAATCAACGAATGTATAGGTAAGAAGCAGATCTGGAATATCCAAGTGCAACGATTTACCAAGAAGAACCAGTGAGATATTGCTTCATTTTGTCATTACAGCCTACAACATTATGCAAAGGTAGCTGTACTCAAGGCTTACTATTGGCATACAACTTTGCTACGATTGGGGGAAAAGCGTACAAGGAGTACTTCAACAGAGATTGGAAACTATACTGTTCCGCATTGATATCATAAGTCCAACGCAGTACCCCTTTCTTCCTGCTTGAAGACTGCAAACAAACGCGCAGCAATGAGCTACTCTACCGACCAATACATGGACACTCAGCTATCAGTATTCTTGACGATTTCGCTGGGCTTCTCAATGCTCTGCTGCCTTTTATTCAATACGCGCTTGACCTGGCTGATAACAAGGAAACACGAGGACGGACGGGCCTACCTCCACCTCTCGCCTTACTTACTAAGTTCATGCCTCTCAGAGACTGTCACCACCTGTGTCTTCGGGCCTGTGCTGTGCATATCACTGACCCAACAAACCTGGCGAATTGGAAGCGTTATGCGTACTTTTCTCGACTGCCTCTTTTTAGCCCTTCTATGGAGTGTCACAGCGTCTACCTTTGTATACAGTATGGACCGACATTGCCTTCTTGTCCAAAGACGGCTCTTCCCCAAGACGTTCGGAAAATTCAGAAGAAACGCTCTCAACCTCGCCTGTATATGGATACTCTCGCTGGGTTCAGCTCTTCCTTACATTACCTTGCGAGATGCCACTGCTCTTGATGTACCAATGACGTTTACCTTCAAAAAGAACATGATGTACTGCGCCCACGCAGTAGTCGTTTTATACACGGTGCCAGTTCTGATTACAGTAATCTCTCTCATAAAAACAGTGCGGGATGCCAAGATGAGAAAAAAAGCTTTTCATCATGCAGCCTCGACAAGCCAGCCACCCAGTTTCCACAGCAGCCTGGTGGAGGACTTCCAAATGTACGAAGGACTTGTGGTGTCGACATGCGTATTCATACTCACATCCCTTCCCTGGGTGTGGTTCCAGCTGCTGAAAGCCCTGGACTTGATTGGGGAGTCATCAACGACCAGCGAGCTGATACTAATGGTCTTGCTCGTCTTCGGCATTGGACTCAAAACAGCCGGTCATGTTTTGTGCTCCAGCTGCATCAGGGAGAAGTTCTTCTCCAACGTGTTGAGGAACACTTCAAGGGAATACAACTTGGAGCCACTGCCGGTCGTACTGACAAACATTGCTGCCGTGTAGAAACAGTGGGGATACAGGGACAAGCGAATTCATCAAACTGATTCATCATATAGTGAATTAGTTCCAGGGTCGACATAGTCCATTCATGCCTTGCCAACATGTAACTACGCTAATAATCACGTGGAAGCAAGCAATTATTCGAATGTCCCCCTTTACAAATATCGTACCTGGAGAGCACATGTTGAATTTTGTTCGTTTTAAGGTATTGAAAAAGGCTTTGAGTAGAAAAAAGAATTTTACGAATTGGCCAAAAAGTTTTATCTAAGGTTTAGAGATTTGCAGTTCAAATTTGACATATTTCTAGAAACGTGACCCCTTCTTCTCTGCCCGGGAAATAGAAAGGCTGATCTTACCTCGATTGCTTGTAACTGTCTAGTTAGATGTAGATTATACTGTCTAATTTGTCCTATGTTTCCGCTATATTGGCTTAGAACTTAGTCATTGAGTTGATCTATCTATGTAAGGTTCGATAGAGACATAACCCTGTTCCTGGTTTAGGTTAAACTGAACTCTCTAACAATGATCTAGCTAGATTGTAATCTTCTGATAGCGTCCATTTGTGATGATTTCATTGAGTCAAGATGTGCTCAAGTCTTTTTGAGCCGGAATGAGCCTATCACGTGACACATTGTATGCTTTGTTTGGATTCGTAGTCTTTTCATCGTTGGACGCGAAGCAACCTTACGTCGTACGTTTCTATCACAGTTTCCTTTCTTAGATCCTAATCAGTTCTGCGTCCCAGCCTTAGGTGCGAAAAGTTCACGCCTTCCTCTTTGATTGGAGGATCCTTTGTTTCCTTTGAAGAGGCCTTGAAGATTTGTATAAGTGATCTCTTCTCTTGGTTCATCGGTCATCGTCATCAAAGCATCATCATTGTTGCAACACTGTTTGGCTACAAATGTCAAGTGCAAAATTATCGAAGGTGTTTAAAACATTGCACAAAGTCTAACCTTGTTTGGTGCTTGCACTGCTGACCAGGAATGATGCCACTGTCAATCTAAATTGAAGAAAGATCCTCATGATAAAGGATTGATATAAGATAAGCGAGAGCAAGACATCACATCATCTCCCAGCAAGTAGACCCCTAGCAAAACGTATACAATGTCTTTTCTGACTAAACATATCAACTCCATGGATATGGCTCCATGTACATTGCAATATTTAATCCCTATGTTTCTACCTGTAAGTAGACTATCACGAACAGCAGTAGATCTGCCAAAAGATTTCTAAACAATGAAATCACCTATGACAGTGCATCACCAACTAAGGTTTATACCCCTATACCCCTCTTTAAAGCCATATGCTGCCATTTCATGATACATGAGTTGACTTTGATACACGATCTATAAAAAAAGAGCAATATATTAATCTAATAAGAGCCGTAAGATAGAAACCTGCCTCTGTGTGTGAGAGATACAAGAACAAGATTATCTGACATCACGATCAATTGTCTAACAGCCTTTATCGCGAAGTGAGAGGCGAATACTGCTTTTGGTCATGCGGATTTACACGCTTTTTTAAAGGAACCACTTCATAAGCAACCTACATGTAGAAGGCCAAAATATTTAAAGAACTTATACTACTAAAAGCGAAATCACTAAGGAACTTTTCGATTTAAAAAATTTCTATATTTGCAAGTATCAAGACTAAACCGGTTCCATTCATTTGCAGCCAATACTCGCATATATTGTTGATATTCGTGTCAAGTGCTTCATTGAGTAGTTTTGCATATGCTGTCTCGCCCCTCTCTCTATTAAGTGTTAAGGTTTATTGTAGTCAAAACGCCTAAAGTGAGAACTTTTGGTACTAAAATATGATGATTTGAGGTCTACGAATAAGGAACTTTTGGAACTAGGCCTTGAGGTTGGTTCCTTATAAAAGAAGCGTGAAGCTGCAAATGAATAGCAAGCCCAGGTTGATGTGTTAAGATGTGGGAGCTGTGAAGAAATGTAATGCAACGGAGGAGACTGCGAAGATGTATGCAAATCCCTGATCCTTCCCGCGCTTGTCCTGCGTGGGACTTAGGCCTAGGAAGTGCGAAATGGCGAAGAACCGTGGCTAATTGTCAATCGTAGATCAACATGATATTAACCATCATCAAGTAATGACAATGAAACTAAAGCGTAGGGAAATAAGGCGACTTGAAACAGTTGCGTCACAGCTACTGAAAACTATCTTTGGCAAAGATTCTAATCAAACAGCCAGTTGATGGCAAATTATTGCCGAAACTGTTGCAGTTAAGTGGGGATTTCCCGACAGGGCGATTTCTGTAGTGAGCTTAACCACGCTCGTTGACTTTCATTAAACGATCGAAGTCTTCTGTTGGCTAATCTGGGATTGAATGAAAACTGGCTGTCATAGAACGAGTTTGGTCGTTAACAATATCCGGATCACATATATATCAATAGTTCGGTTTCTTTACTACAACAGCTGCGCTCCTAAAACTTGGTCGTCTCGTGTAGAAGATACTGCGTCCTTGAGCTTTAGAGAACCAAGTCAGGCCAAGTAGGATCTCCCTATATCTTAAGTGGGTGCAAATATGAACTTTTCAGCTATCAGCAGATAGTTAAATCAGGTTTCGATCGTCGCTCCCCGAACGATTTCTAGTGCCTTGAAAAGCTAAGTAGCCGGGCCTCCGTTTTGCAATCCGAATCTTGGCTATCGTGTCCATAGAACGCATTGGAACAACGTACCGGCAATGGTTCTAACATACCGGATATATTTCGCACCGGGACCATTCTTGCTCCGGACGGGTTTCTCCTGACACTGCAAATAGGTATTGCGGCATAATGCATATCATTTTTGTGCAATGAAATCTCACTGCCTTGATAGCAATGGCCGTGCTGCACTGAGGATAGTAGTGCTTATATCAAGTGGAAAAATACCACCAAGAAGATTATTAGGAATTTGTTGTTATATACGCAAGGTAAATTAATCAGGAAATTTGAGAGTTAAAAGCACAAAGAAGCAAGTTTGACAGTTAACATTTCCTTTCTGATCGGTTTTTTGAGCGACGTATTTTCGCGATGTAAAGCGAAGCTAGTTCTGAATACTAGTTGATATCAACACATGTCGAGTACAAACGGGACTGTATCTTTCTGTGATTGGATGATTCTAATTTGGTTTGTCTGCACCCAAATATTGGAAACATTTCATACTGCAGATCTCAAAAGTCTTTACTTGAAATGTTCCAAAAGCCTTATGGTACATGTTCCAAATACGCTCCATACTTGCTTCGCTTTCACCTATTACTTGGTTAGACAGAATGCTAGCACCACAGTATCTAATCAATTAATATCACTACTGAAATGCAAAATAAACGTTTCATTTACATACACGCATACAAGCTATCAGATACTATTTTAGAACTTAGTTTCACACATTAGATTGAAAAGCTCGCAAAATGTTATGCATTCTAAAACTAAAAATAAAAGTAAATATTGCACCTAAGAATACACTCATATTTTACAAAAATTATTTATCATAATTATGGTTAGGATACCACTGAAATATTTTGCGTACGTTTTGGCTTCCTGTTTGCGTAGACGTCGCCCTACTTTTTACATTACTTGCTCGGCAAAAATTAAATTGTGTACTGCAAAGATCTATCGACTGTTAGCCGTATGACCCCTTACGATTGTGTACTAATTAACCTCAATGTTTAGTTATACTAAGTACCTCAAAGATGGGGAAGAATCCTATTGACGGAAGGGCCAATGCCTGAGGGGCCGATGTCGGAGGGGCCGATGTCAGAGGGGTCGATGTCGGATGGGCCGATGCCGGAGGGGCCGATGTAGGAGGGGGTGATGCTGGAGGGGCCGATGCTGGAGGGGCCGATGCTGGAGGGGCCGATGTAGGAGGGGGCGATGCTGGAGGGGCTGCTTATGCCTCCAGTCCTTACGCAAAAATGACCCTGTCACGGTTACAGGGCATGCCGCGTAAAATTGCCCCTCAAAGCTCATATTGATGGGGCAACAAGTTCAAAATCCCTAAAACGTAAATGGTTAACACGCTCATGATAAAACGATGAGAGAAACATAGGGCAGGGGTGCATTAGATTGAGATCGTGTTGATATAAAGCAGGGAAAATAAAGACCACGTGAATACTAAATAGGAAACAAAAGAGGTCACGTGAGCATAGAATTATCAAACGAATGAGTAGAACTGCCTTTGAATAAAGTCCCTTCCATCCACGACGAAAATTAAAAACAAAACTGATATCACTACTATTTAAGAATAAATTAAAATCCTTGTTCACTAGCTTGCCTCGTTACAAGAAAAAGATTTCTTACAGAGAAAATTGTATTTAACTAAAACAATGGCCAGATGGGAAAAAATTATACACTGAGCTCTTGAGAACTTGACAATCTGGATTATCAGAAGTTTGCCATTTCAAACAAAAGCTGGCATAAAAATTTAAAACAAAAGGCTCAGATAAAAAGCGTCATAAAGTTGCTTAACATTTTGAAATTAAATCTCCACAAATTTAAATCTCTATTGGAGAAGACAACTTAAACTAGATGGAAAAATAAAGAAATCTAAGATATTCGACACCCTCTTCATGAAGATATAGACATGAAATTCGCCGACACGGTGTGTCGTAATTAGTTGGTATGGCTTGATGTGCAGTGAAAAGTTGTTACGAGAAAAGCGCATACAATATTATAGGCATATGCAGAGTAGATGAAAATAGAAAATTCAGAAGAACAAATCGCGATATATTGTCATATATAACTAAATATAATAGCAAATATGCTTATATGAATCAGTTTTCTGTATGCGAGGGTCGCCCGTCTCTAGAAAAGCATGAATGCTTTCATTATTGCCCTACCTGCAGTTTCAGGGCACTGAAAAATAACTCGAGAGAGGGGGCGGCGGGTTCTCCACTAGCGAACAGGACCCCGAAAGTATCATACTATATTCGAATGGTTTTTGTACGTCTCTCTAGTAGGTTCCCCAGGATAACAATAGTCGTAATAAAATGGTTACCTAACTAGCCAAATCCATCTGCTCTAGACCCGGGCTTCAGTGCTCAGTTTCCTTTCTGTTGACAGACGCTATCAAAATGCTTACATATATTTATTTATAAATAGATACATAATTTTTACATGTCGATATAGCATACAGCAACCCACATTAGAGGGTGAAAACATTGTTAGAACGGGAGACCCTAAAAAGTATAGTTTAAAATATCTAAACAAAATAAAATATGACACATCGAAAAATTAATAAGATATGGCATAAAAAATTAATATAATTGTGACCCAAATAATTCATTACGTTTTTCTTACCTGTGAAAAGCGTCATAAAATATATCAGCGAGTAATTCCTGCCAAATACTTCAGCTGGACGAAAATACTGACTTTTGGTATTCAAAAGAGGACGAGCGCATCAGCAGATCTTGACATTGGGTACATGGGTTGGGACGGACTTCGAATCAACTTCTTCTTTGGGAGTCTTTCAAATGCTTTTGTAAGCATGAAAAACTGGGGCCTATTTTCTGGATTGTAGGCCCAGCACATTGACAGGATATCCTGCAACGACGGAGGTGCGGCTCGGTAAAAGGTCAAAGGTCGCGACCGTTAACGGTTACGATGTTCAAAGGCCACAAGAGGGCAAGACATGAGAATATGACGAAGGTTTTTACTCATTGCTGTAAAACATGTTGTACACACAGTTCGTAGACATTGAAACGGGTGGATTTCTTCAAATCGACTTAAATTGAAATAGAAGCAACAACTTGCAATGCACGCCATAGTCATAAAAGGAATTGCTGAGTCAAGAGCTGTTCGTTGTAACACCAAACCGTTTTGAATTGCAAAAGTGGCACCCAACTAAGATCCAATTAAATTCGGAAGGACAAGATTTGCAGTGGTAGCTAGCTTATACCTAAAATAATTGTTTAAAAAATCATCTCTGACAAAAGCCAACATGTGACTTAACATTTCTTCTAAATAAAGTGAACAAAGATGACACCAGCACCAAATCAATTTTAATTATCACTGAGTTGAAAACATTACAGTGAGTGAAAAAGTAATGAATCTATTCTGTAACTGTATGATTACTTCTAATTCCTATTTCCCGAAAGAATTGAACTCTTTTCCGATGACGTAACTGATAAAAAGAAGTACATTTCCCTTGATTCCTGTTGCAAATAAGTTTTCTACACACAATAAAACCTGGCCCATATCCAGCAGCTACGACAAATAACATGTTGACTTAAGAACTGAAAGACTTAAGAAATCAGTTTTTCAAAAACGAGATCGTAGCAAACCTTGGCGTCCCTAGACACTTCAAGCTTGCTTAATGACTGCTTGAACCCTTTTCCGATCTGCCAGATGGTTGCATCCACGGGTAAGTCATCAAAGGGCCATCTTTTAGAAAGGAGCTCGTACCACACAGTCCTAAATTGAAATCAGAAGCTATATTGGGCGAGCATTTAAAGACGTACTTGACAAACGTAAAGAGATGATTTTATAGAGGTATACAGTTTTAGGGACGTATATAAGGTTTGTCTTTATTTGAGCTGCTTTAGGGACCCGTAATTTTTGTTGCATTCAGCCAAGCTAAGATTACAACCATCGAAGCGGACACCAGTGCTCATATTGACAACACGGCCTTGGTTTTCATCGGCCATGAGGGTCAGAAGCGGAGAAGGCAGAAACCACTGACAGTGGTGTAACTTGTGGCACAGTGAGGGAACTCTTGCTCGCACCAAAGTTCTTTCAGAAGAATTCACAGTTGATTTTCCACTGCATACGAGTCAATCAATCAATCAATCACTGCATATTAATAAGATTATGATGGAAAAAAATAAAGAATGCACTCGTTGGGCATCTACACAAAAACATTTCTCTGGAAGAGCGCCCATTTGAAGGATTTAAATTGTCTGGAGACAAACAGCCGTCTTCTTTGAGGTGAAAAGAAGGCCTTTCTGTTCCATTATGATGAAAACCAGAGAGAATAAATTTTGAAAACTCAGACGCATATCAGTTGGCGGCTGATTAAATTATCGTTGCGAGTGAAAGTTTTAGATAAAGCGAAAAAAAATTAAAACTTATTACACATTTCGTATTGTCCTTGAGATCAAGATTTCTGAAAACAAAGCTACCGGTAAGAATATTAGAAATTGCCTGCTGCAGTCAAAATTATGGAAAAAGTTTGAAAAGAAAACTTCCGATTGAGGGAAATTTAATGTTTAAGAAGGTGGGAAGAGACAATTTGCCAAAGTACTATCTACGTCACAGAACAAAATAATCAAAGTTTCTACTCGACCAAAAGCACGGAGTTCTAAATACAAGCGAAAGGTAAAATGGATTATACATTCGTTCGAAGAAGCGGGTGTCATTTATGTCAATAAAACCATCGAAATCATAGAACGTCGAGAGCAAGTACAAAGCAAATTTCCACCATGACCTACTGAGCCCAATTATGAATTAGTGAAATGCACCTGTGTCGGGATGAAGAACTTGCTAGGGGACTATAACATTGCCAACGCATTGAGAAACAAATGCAATCAGAAGGGGAGATCTCAAAGGGCCGACATCTGAGTCATCAGCCTGCATATGTGTGCTGTTAGCATGTTGAATATTCATTCAAAACACGAGTTGATAACATTTTCTGAAGGCAAATGCAGAATTGATGGCAGTCGCCTTCGCAGCAACTCAGTTGCCCAAAGTGTCTTCCCGAATGAGGAAAGCCTCTTCAATCATACGAAACACACGTTAAGCGAATTTCGAATGGTAAATTTAGGGAAATGAAACAGATAGAGTCGTTAGCATGTCTGCCTTTATTGTACACCGTCTCTATTGTTGAGCGTTTGCCTTTGCTTATCTTCTAAGTTTTAATTTTCCATTGTCAACTTAGGAATAACAGATGCCTCGATTTACGTCACTTGTGAAATGATATTCTACAAAGGACAAGAGACTCCTAAGATTCAGGAAAACAGGCCCAAGAAAAGAATTAATTGGCATCGAGGAAAGAAAGTTTCTACGGTTGTTTAAATAGCGGAAAGATGTCATCGATAGCTTCCTGGACGGGATGCGAGTAAGCGAAAGAAGTTCACTGCTGTGATACGAAATCACTAACTAAACTATCCTTAACATGGCAATTTTGAAAAATTAAGCTTGTATCCGTTGTTGAACAGGTAGAGAAACTTTGTCTTTTCAAGTCAAAAAGGCTTGAATGTGTTTTGGTATAAATGTTTAAATGTTTAATGACTGACTCTCGAAAGTCGTACGACGTCATTTCAAGGAAAAAATATTTCTTTCCTGCGTTGTTCAACAGGAACGATCCTCGGACCAAGATAAGATTCGAGGCAAGATAATGCTGGTCCTGACAAGAGAATTTCAACTACCTACGTCAAGGACCTACGTCAAAATTTATCATTTTCCACAGACAAAACGCTGAAAGGCGATTTTGTAGGCCACTTTTTGCAACTCAGCAACAGATTTTTTCAAGTCATGGTTAAAGGCGAGCATGTTTGCGCTAGGAAAATACTTGTGAGTTTGATAACGTGGCAAAATGATAATTATCGCGTTGTTATTGTGCACTATATCGCATCTAAAACTATCTGTTCACCGGCTTGTTGCGAGCAAATGTAGGAAAAAACATTACCCCCAAGCCCTTGGGATGTATGGCTCCAAATAGCAGCGACAAGTATCTTTTTGGTTCAGCTATCAATGTTGCTCCATCAAGAAACTCTCCGGGTGTACTTATCGAATGATTTTCTACATCTTGCAAGGCTCAAGACGTGCACGCACCAAACTTGCCCTAATTCGACCTTTGCTACTGTTAACACTGAAATCCAGTCGCTTTCAGTATGAATATAGCCAGATTCGACTATAGTCCTTTTGGGCGTGTCTCTTCCCACATTAAGATTTGTAGGACGAAGATTTACTGTCCTTAAACAACAGTTAAGTTAAATGATGATTTCGAAAACTACGTCTTGGACATCTTCTCGACAAGAAAACGGGTTGTTACGCGATAATACATGTGCATGATGAGCAATTACAGGTGTCGTAGTAGACTTTGCGTCCGCTTCACGAGATAATCTTGGTAGGCAGAGACAGCCAGCCAGATAAACAGGCCTTTGCATACACAAATCACAAAACATGAAGCCAAAAACCGACCATCTGGCTTCGATTGACATCTTAGATGTTGGCTTGAGGGAAGTGCAGATGGACTGTTTCGTGTTGTTTGCAAAAGTGGTCTGAATCATACTTTAAATGCTCTCCGCATATGTTAAACGTTATGTGAGCAAACGATGACTAGTACATCGAACGGGTCCCCTTGCTGTTCAGGCACAGGCTTGGAAACTCTTGGAGGCAAAATGCTAAGTTGGGTGGAGTGCAACGAATAGCACTATATGGTTGACAATAAAATCTGAAAGGAGCCCTGTGATTTCACTAAAAATGTCACAAAAGGAATATCAACACATGCCCGGAGCAAATATAGAAAGGAGCACTTCCTTGATCTCCGCAAATGTCCTACTTGGCTCTACGAATCTAACAACTGACGGTCATTTCAGCTTTGACTTTAATCTAATGCCCTCCAGGTTCGGTAGAATAAAACGCATAAGGAGTGGTGATACAAATTTTGCCCAGTGCATCTTCTCAATATTTGTTCAACACGATTAGGGAAATGATCTCGTTTTCAGGTTAAAGACTGTTGTAATCCCCTCAAAGCAATTGACGGCTTCTCGTTTCTGAGTTACATTAAAGATGATGTAAAGCAAATTGACATACCCGAATGAAAAGATATCCGTTTCCTTGGTGTACAAATCGAGTTCTTTTCCCGGGTGCAAAGGATCCAAAGCGCGGACTATTTCTGGTGCCTGGTAGCATAACCAGTTGCTCATGATCAACAGCCATCCGGGCCTAAGAACAATCAAAGTGAAATTCAAACATCCATTTACTCCACCGTATTTGAAGATCTTTGTTTTCAATGACAGTTGTCTTTTCTTTGAGTCCCCAACAGGCTACAAGCATACTCCCTTATAAATAGCACTTTCTATACGTAGCTCATGACCTGATAACAGAGAAGTATCAGAAGTTATTCCGTAGGGAACAAGGGACATTACGCCATTGCTATGCATATGTTGTTCTGAGTAAAATGTAATGAACCAAATTACATAGCAAGGGAAAACCATAAGTAGATACTACCCAACAGAATGCGCCTTCGCAGCTCCAAGATTTAAGTGCGCACAATGATATCTGCGAAGTTAGAACGGCGAAGGAACACCTACCGCTCTAGTGGGGATCTCGTATCCGCCACGTTCAGTAGGCCGAAGTCGGTAATCACAATGCGATGCTTCTCTACGAAAATATTCTTTGAATTCAAGTCTTTGTGGACGATACCACGCGCATGTAGGTAGCCCATTCCCTAAGAGGCCAAACAGACGCTACGGTGAGCATTGCAAAATGAGTCGCAGATACAATGGGATACAATGTTGCGTAAAAAGAATTAACGAAAAGGGCGATGAGGACTAAAAGTGGAGAGATTCGCCGATTAAGCAAAATGAAGCAAAAAGTCAATTTTTGCCAATTTGTAAATGTGATCGACTTTTCTTTACTATTGCAAAAAAGGTTGTCTCTTTGCTATATGACAAAAATTAAATCTTCTTAATTAGTTTCTAGGCCCATCAGCGGGGTCTTTTCAATTGCTTCACAATGACCTCTTGCCAATCTTTAGTAATTGCAAAAAGGCGCATCTTCCTTCATCCTATTCAGTCTCATCGTTACAAAAAGGCAATTGGCCAGAAAGAGTATGACAGACATTTCTAGGTTTACGATGGATTCAGAAGAGGTATAAAAATTGAGGTCGCAGCAAACACACACGGACAGCTGCAGCTTGTATGTAACAATAATGTCAAAATCACCTGTTAACATATTACAAGAAACAGAAGGCTGATTTCTGGTGCCGAATGCGAAGCTTGATGGCTTCTCAAGATGGAGTTGACTTCAATATACATCGCACACAAAAACTTGCATCTTATTGAAGGATGACTAACGTGAAAACTCAAACCTGAGCTACTTGAGTGATGATCGCGATTATTCTGTTGTTATCAAAAGTATTATTCTGCTCGTGTATGTGTTGGTGCAATGTTAGTCCCTTGCATAAGCTGCAACAAAAGTCTTCATTTTAATATAATGAGCAACAACAACAACATCAACAAAAGTCTTCATTTCAATATAATGAGCAACAACAACAACAGCAAGAAAAGTCTTCATTTCAATATAATGAGCAACAACAACAACAGCAAGAAAAGTCTTCATTTTAATATAATGAGCAACAACAACAACATCAACAAAAGTCTTCATTTCAATATAATGAGCAACAACAACATCAAAAAAGTCTTTGTCTCAAACAACAACCGAAACAAAAGTGTTCATCTCAATAAAACGAGCAAAACTAACAGCAAGAAGTTTTCCTCTCAATATAGCAAGCAATGAGCAACAACAACAGCAACAAAAGCTTTCGTCACAATATAACTAGCAACAACAGCAGCATAAAGAACATTGGCAATGTTATTCACATCGAAACGCCTTCGAAAAGAGTAGAAGCAAAACTGAAGGCAACATCAACCCACCTAGTAACAATGGCCAGAGTAGGCGGCTCCATGCACGCTCCCATGAAGAGAATGAGGTTTTCGTGACGCGTCTTCCGAAATGTTTGTACCTGTAAGGCGGGTAAGATTAAAAGCAATATTCTTAATCAAAAAAAGTGTAAAAAGGAAGGATACATATTATTTGGAACACTCTAAAAATGGTTTTTTAAGAACTGATGGCTTTTTCGAGCCTTTAAACCTTATGGCAAATATTGAATAAGTGTTCGATGAACAGAGTTACTGGACGAACGGTTTTAATGCAACCCATAGGCTTAAGTTTCATGATTAATGTAATATCTCTAAGGTCTATAGTCTGACAATGTAAAGCCACTCGTTCGTTTTGGGTAGTGGAAGGAGGGCATGGAGATATATCTTCTTGTGGTCAATGTTTCCAGAGTTGAAACTGTCCAGAGATGCAAACATGCGATAAACATCGTTGAACTCTGGCACTCGTGAGAAAGAAATTGGACAGGTGAGGTTCATTAACAAAAAAACTGCATAAAGGATGAGTAGCTTTCACAGCCTAGCCTGACTGTTCTCATATGATAAACTCTCTATGATATTCAATGGTGAACCAAGGAATGGTGCTGAGCATGAGCCAAATTGGCATTCCGATTAGCAGGGGCTGTTGGTTAGGATTGAAGGTCATCTATTTCTTTAATACCTATGCACCGCTTAGGTTCAAACTTTCAAACTAATATTCAGCTCTTTACATGATTTTGATTCAAATTTCATTTCACTGATTAAAAAAACACTATAACTTCAGCAACATTCTAAAGAACTGATACATAAAACTAATAATTCGATGGTTTAATAAGATAAAGTATAGTTGGATGATTGAAAATTGGGGACAAATAATATAATAATATATAACTTAATATTCCACTTCAATCAAAACTGTTCATAATTCTCTGAATCAAGTCGAGAAGTGGGCAACGGGGACGCCAACATTTTGACGGTGTAACTGGCATCGAAAATAATCCAACTTGAAATTTGAACTTGTTTGACCACCTGTTCCTTCATATTATAAACGACAAGCCAGGCAGAAATCCCCGGTTTTTTTCAGCTCTGAATATCAAAGTTTAAGCCAATCATTTAAAATAACAAAAGGCTTAAGAAACAAAAATGAAGCAGAAGCTGTATTTGGCACAAACGCCTCTCGGGTTCCTTGAATCCACAAGAGCGCTTCACACGATACTGATTTGAGAATAAACAGAGAAGATTTACATCAAAACATCAAAAAGAGAGATCAGTAAAGAGAATCTAAGCTTCAGGCAAAATTTTCATCAAAAAGCAGGACATACGTCAGTTTGCTGGGCTAAACAGCACTACGAGTGGACAAAAGACTTTCGAAGAGACCTCAGCTTCGGTAATGCAAAAGTAAATTGGGCAATTGGCAACATTATGGCAAAACCGTGGAATAAGGTTATATGGAGCACTTTCCTCGAAAGCAGCATAAAAACCCACCAATTAGAGAGAGAGTTCATTCTGAAACAACCGGCAATGTAGACTAAGAGCAACAATTGTGTTTAAGCAGAAACCAGACCAATTGAATTGAACATGACGGCCAAGTTCGCTTAGGCCCAAACACTACCACATTCCGCATCAAGCAGTTGTGCCTCGGCCGAGTCTCCTCAACGGCGCATTTGGAGGGTTGGAAAATCAGCATTAACCTTGCAGTGGATCCCTGCACTGTACTTTTTCATGTTATTTCTCACACCCTCCTTTACCAACACCCAAGTCCCAGAACAACGCCCCATTCACTAACCACACTTTCCTTTTCTGTGTTCATTCTATTGGGTTGACTCTACTGGGTTCATTCTCTTGGGCTCATTCTATGGTCATTTCAAGTCATTTCTATCATGCGGTATGTCTGACTCACAAAGGCGCGGTGCTTTGACACCGCTTAGTCAAGCTTGGCGCACGGCGTACCTTGTACTTGAAGGCCGACTTCTCCTTCTCGCTGGGGTTCTCCACGTGAAGGATCTTCACAGCGACTTCACCGTGCCAACGGGCCCTGTAACCAGGTACAGAAATAAGCCAATGCAGTTACAATGCATGACTTAAAAACAGTATGCTTGCGTTCAGCAAAAGATAGCATACTAAACATCAACTATTATAGTTTGACCTTACTAATGAGCGTATACAGTTGAATGTCATACAAAACCTGGGTTGTTGGAAAATACAGTGATGGATAAAAATGGACATCCTGATCAGACTTAAGTTACAATCTCTAAGACTTTTTACAGCTGACTTACTTGTAGACCTCCCCCATTCTTCCCTTTCCAATCAATTCTTCAAGCTCAATGTCAGAAAAGGGTATGACCCATTCCGACATAAGACTTCCACGTTCCTGCGAAGAATAGGAGTATATTTCATTTCAAGACTTTTCTAGGCACTAGAAGGTTATAAAAACAACTGCATGGTGGAAAGAGGTGCCGATTTCTGTAGTCTGACTCACATCAAGTGGCTGGAACACAGGAAAATAAGCAGGAGAGGACGGTAAATCAGAGACCACAGTTGAAGGGATTTTATCTCAATAATGCACGAAGATAAAAGTTTTGGCAGCAAAAAGGCGATTCTCCGCTTGCTACGAAGCAGTCAATCTTTAAAAATTATCACAGTTATGAAGTAAGTCACGCGCATGTCAGGAGACCCTGGTGTGGTTAAATGTCGACTACGTACAAAGTTGATGGGACAATGCTGGCATTAAAAAGCTGGTACTTTACTGCGCCTTTGACTCAACTGAACTGTTGTTCACAATGGTAGCCAGTGAGAATAGGCCAGCTTCATCGAGGATAATAGGGACACTCTTTGGACAAATGTGGATCAGATAAAGCTTTACGCAGTGCTAAGATTACCAAGAGAGAGGCGACCACCGTGCTTGAAGGACGTCAAAAGCGAAATGAATTGTGCAAACGGTTAGTTTTATTGCGAATCAACTTAGCAAGAGTGACGCCTCTTAGCCATGCATTCCTTCTTCATACGAGTGCAGTCGCCCCTTAGGCATTGGATGCTAACATAGGAAATAATACGGTTTTCTCGCTTGGAAACTTTATTCATGCATGAAACAATCCTTCGTGAGCTATAATGGGGTAAACTGGGTACAGTTATGCTAGTTTAGTGAGGTGAAAAATATCCCGAAAATCAAAACTCAGTTGAATTTAACTACAAAGGGTCGATGCGCTGATGGGATATTGGCTGAAATGAACCTTTTAGACTTGCCGTAGTTTTAGCCGCATCTTAAGCCCACGAGGACGAGGTATCAAGAATATGACGTAACAGAGTTCAATTGTAAATTTTATTGTTTATATTTGCTAAGCATTGAAAGAATTATCGAGTACATTGCATATTCTTTAAAAAGTTGATTGCTTGAACACTGTTCACATGTTCAATAAATAAGTATATTGCATATTAATCAAAAGTTAAATATTATCGATAAACAAAATGATAAATATTTTTATGGAATTGAAAACATTTTCAATTATATTTATAATTTTGAATATATATAGTTTGCTGTCACTGAATGTTATACTTACGTGCATGTTCATAAGCATATCCAATTTTTCTTCTTTTGTCAAAGGCTCATCCTGTCGACAATATTCAGATTGAAGGTTTGATTTTATTTAACAACTTTATGATTTAGTTTCGGTTGCGATTGATGATCTAACCAATTAAGAAACAAAATTTAGTTTACAACGGAATGTTTCATAGTCTCCCATATTTACCGTTTATATCATCATACAAATACACACTGGCTATGCTTTATTTGGCTGAATTGAAAATATCCACTGCAAAGAGCACGAATATAGACATACTTTAAGACGAAAAGGTTTTTTGCTTTCAAAATTTATTATGCGACGCATAGCATTTGGAAAAGTGTTCCGCCCTTCTTATCTAAAACACTTTGAGAATTGATTTATGAAGATAAACAAAAAGAGCACTTTTGTTCATCGTTTGGAAATTTATTTTAATCTTTCCAGTCCTCTAAGCAATTAGAAAGGTATTATTAGCAAACCGCTTTGTCATTCTCTACGAGTATAATCAGAACTTATCTTGAAGGTGCTTATGATACCGTGTTACCGCGTTTAAAAACAAAAGCTTTAAAAACAGCATGGAAATTCCGCCTTTAGATTTGTACACAATAATCAGTATCTTAGCCAAGCAGTTGTCATGATAATTGAACTATATTTAAACAAAATTTTCATGAAGGGTATAATTTATTAATAGAATGGTTTCTTATCAATTTAAACCGAAATAGAAGATCTTTTTATCAATTTAGATTTAGCCTTCATAGAAAGAGGTTATGGGCTTTAGCTTATAGACAATCTTTTGGGACTGGAAAACAATTCTTACCCATTCAATTGCAGATTGCAGGATCGTATTGCAACAACGAAGTCTAGCAAAAGCTGAGAAACAGAAAACGACTGCCAGTTGAAGAAACAGTCACAAACTATCATTCCAAATGAAATGGCCCCGTTCATAAATGACCTCAAAACCTATGAAGTGTAGGCTGCATTTCATCAGAAAATAAGTAACGAAATAAAACGTAAAAAAATAAATGCTTCCTATAAAACTTTGGCAAAAACATACCCCACGTGACCTGATTCTGTGTGGAATTACGTCAGAAATCTGGTTGTCCAAATTATCAATGGCAAAATCATCTGTTTCTGAGATCGTCTGCGAATGAAACGTTATTGAATTAAAACTTACTGAAAATTTACATTGTCTTGTCATAAATGCTTTTCAAGAATCCCTTTTTATCTTGCACACTTAAATCTGAGATATTGCTAAGAAATTTCTATAATGCATGCCAGATTAATTCCCGCTTAGAACAAAATGCAGTTCAGCGAATAGTTGAATCATTATTCCAAATGACATTGGAATGCCCTTACAATAATGGCTATTAGGAGAAAATGCCTAATGACTTAGTTGTGTCACCACTCAGAAGTGACAGAACCTTTCACGTTGTGCCACCATATCACAAATGCGTTCTGGTGCACGCAACGTACATTGATGTGCATGGATGTGCATCAAAACATTGGCAAACAGGCCTTGAAAAGTTTGGCCAGTTAGTGACGATCCCTCGGCCTTTTTTAGCACAGGATTGTATTTAGTTGGAAGCTGCTGGATTTCAATGTATAAAGAATTTCATATAAAATGGAATGAAATGGGCATGAAAATATTTGGTTGAACATGCAGAAGCTTGTAACTCAAACTCCTACGAGGCTTGGAAAAGGCCAAGCAGAATCTCGTTTCGATGCAGGATAGGCGTTTACCGATTCAGTGCTTTTTGTTCCGCTGCTGGACTTGGAATACGCGCTGCCTTCGGTCTGTATCATTGTGTCCGTCGACATGTTGCTAGGGAACAAGAAATGCAATGTAATGCAAGTGCAGCCTCATCCAATAGTACGCACGGGACAAACAAGGTAGTTCTCATTACCACGTGGCACCCAGTTCCAACTACAACCAGCTTTTAAACCAGCCACTTAACTTTGAAATCTCGATCAAAAGCTCAAAATGGCCCTAGAAGAAGCTCAAATCAAAGATAAGCATGTAACACTGGTTAGAATATGTTTTAGAGCGCACGGTGCAAGAAGAATTGCAAGAAGAAAGATTGGCAGAGCTTGAGATTTTGTTCAGTCAAGACCCATTTCGTGCTTGTTTTCTACCATACCGCTTCGGTGTCTATGAGGTAAGATCTTTACCAAATGGCTAAGGGTCTGGTTATAGGAATTCTAAATTCTCCTCCGGTCAACAATCGACGCTTCACGACTGAACAACAACAAAACTTCGAATTGAAGCAGGACCGAGCATGGTACAAGAGTTTAGAAAAAGATATTTAAGAGGAATATTGAACATAGAAATCGCAAGATCGTAAACGAAGATAATGTGATGATAATTGTGCTCATGACAGAATCAGCTGATCTACCTGGTCATCGTTCCAGTCAGTGTGCTCGTTTCTGTCTCCGTCGTGCTGTTGATCAAATCGATCTCTGGGCCATCATCTCCTGCAGGGAACATACGATGTTTTTATCAAAACCATAAGCGCAACGACCCCGTTCTAAAAACCAAACCCCGGTTCATTCTCTGTGTATCCGCATCCAGGATTGCGTACGTTTTCGGTAAGCACCGTAGTTTCCTTGTGTCCAGGGTGAAAGGTCAAAACTATTGTAAATCATAGTGGGTTGAAACAAAAATAAACATATTTAGCAATCAGTGTCCACGTTTCGAGGCAGTGTGGTGAGCATTTTGAAGTAGTTGGATCCAACAAGATCCTTCTGTGGAAATATGACATATACATGAACACAAAAGGGCGAGGTTTTTTACCTGGGAAAAAGAAGTTTTCATCGGTCGCAGACGGCGTCATGTAGTATGGAACGTTGTGCATACTGGCCGTGCCGCAAGGCGAGTCCGTAACCGCAGGCGACGACGGATCAGAGGACGCAGACGAAGTCGTAGAGCAGGAGTCGCCGGAATGAGACATATTGCTGGTCACATAGTAGTTGTCGCTGTAGATTCTATTTCTCTGGTCGACGGCGTGGTTGGCGAGGTTGCCATGGCTGCGGTTGGGGGTGAGGCGTTTGGGCGTGTCCTTGTCCACCTGCAGAAGGATGCTGGATGGATCCGACACTGTCCGTTTCATGTTGGGCAGTGTGTGGAACCTGAAGGCTGTGGAACACAAAACGCCCATTACTGTCATCCACTGACACGTCCAGATATACAAACTGGCAAGCGTGCATACAACGAGGATCAGTGGGTGTCATGAAAATATCATGGTAGGGTTTGATGAAAAAATATCATGGTAGGGTTTGATGAAAAAATGTCATGGTAGGGTTTGATGAAAAAATGTCATGGTAGGGTTTGATAAAAAGGAGGCAGAGCTGTACAGGTTTATGGCACGTAGAGCGTGATGCCTTCAAGAAGCCTCGCGCTTAATGTACCACATGTGTGTTTATTTACGGGAATACACTTACGTGACGTCACAAGCCTAACGTGACATCAACTTTGTAAATATATATTTATATAATCAGGTCTTACCCGATCTTTTTACCACAGACTTCCATATTCACTCTCGCTTCAAAGTTTTAGCAACAGCATTATTGAGCTTATATTCAATATTTCAACACAAAATAATTGAAGGAGTATAAGGGTGCATGTCTTCTATATACACAGCTTCAATATATAGATCTTAAATTTTTCAATATTGTATTTTCCTTATATGTTATAGCAAGTCACAAGATGACATGCACGTAAATAATATTTCCAAATACTTCAAGTGCTACGGCGCTAATAGGACGCAAGGTAACAGGCAAAATAATAGCCAAGATTCTCCGCTTACCATCGCCGCCGGAGTCTCGCAATGCATCGATGAATATCCTCTCCAAGGCTGGGGGCAGGCCACAGGACGGAGGAGCCTTGCGGGAGCATTTCTTGTGGCATTTAAACCTAAGAAAAATCGAAACTCTGTTGGTTTACAGGCGAATCAAATGATCAAGAAGTTGCAAAATAGGAATGTGAAGAGCTCCCTTAGTTCAAATCACGTAAATTGAACTCCGACGCATAAGCAATTTTGAACACATTATACAGCTTCAATACAAAGGATGATGTTAAGCTTTTGAGTTTTAACAATTTCGCCCCCGCCTTCGCCCCTCTCATACATCTTTCCAATTACTTCTAGATTTTCATAAAGATTACCTATGTGTAAAACACTTTCTAAATTGTACGTGCACAAATTGCGATTTCTCTTGAGAATGACACAGTGATCTTGCAACGCACCAGTGTAAATTATTTCAATCCCTTTTCATTTCTAACAGCTTCAATCCATCAAAAACATTACAAGCCTTCCTTTGAAGAGTTTCTTCTAGGCCCGGACTATTCGGTTCTAGCATTGACGTCACATTATATCGATGACGCTTGTAGCAAAATAAACAGTTAAAAAGGAATCCAACGTTGTCACAGATACAAGTGCTCATAAGTTTTGCAACGGTGAGAAAATTTGAATTTGTGGGCAGGGCCTACCCGCACTCTTTGCATTTGACGCCAACAAACATCAAACGGTGGCAATATTCGCAGGTTAGTGAAATGAGGAAGGTCTTTGCGGAGAACAAGTGCTTTATCGAATGGCCCATTCCATAGCGAGGCAGCAGTCGTGTGGGTGTCCTTGGTGATTGAGAGACTGAGTCTGAAAACAAACATTCTGCGATATGATCACATGACACATGACAAATGAATTTTCGTTTCGAATTAACAATATGGTATAGGTACTGAAATGACACGGGATATCATGATCATTTGATAGTGACCTCAAATAGGCAATGACCAATTGAAAGCAAAATCGAGATCACAGCCCATATTGACTGACTAGCATTAACCTACTGTGTTGCACAATCCAGTCAAATTCAACAATCCAGTCAAATTCAACAATCCAGTTTAATCATATTTGCATCCTGGCATACATAGCTATGTCTTGAGTGGTTGTAGCATATTATAATGGTCAGAATTCAAAACATTCCATACACGCGTATTACTCGTTCCATAATTCTGCCAGAGTCGATTTGAAGCGAGACTTAATCCTACAATATGCTAAAGAATCCATCAAGTTGACATCGAGGGACAACAGAATAAATCGAGGATTTACGCACGCGAGCTCGATGGGCAGTCATAATCCTTGGTCGATGACTCAAAGCCATTGGTGTTTGTCACTGTCAAGTTCAACGGCCTAGGTCTTGATCCCAGACCCTTCCCTGCTGATCCCACCGTGTGTGCGCTGCCGCTGCTGCTACAGCTGTCCAAATGCGTTCTTCTGCCTGCAACAAATTAGATCCAAACGTAGTCAGACAGTAGACGTACCAGTCGAGTACAAAACGCAAACATAAGGCCAATGACACGGGCATGACTGCGCGCAGCGGCAGTGCTTATGGCCACTTAGCCTGCATTGCCACGCTTCTTGATTCACGCTAAATATGGGCGTATGGTTCTAGCTTCACCCTAAATATGGGCGTATGGATCTGGCTTCATGCAAAATATGGGCGTATGGTTCTTGCTTCATGCTAAATATGGGCGTATGGTTCTGGCTTCATGCTAAATATGGGCGCATGGTTCCGGCTTCATGCTAAATATGGGCGCATGGTTCTGGCTTCATGCTAAATATGGGCGCATGGTTCTGGCTTCATGCTAAATATGGGCGTATGGTTCTTGCTTCATGCTAAATATGGGCGTATGGTTCTTGCTTCATGCTAAATATGGGCGCATGGTTCTGGCTTCATGCTAAATATGGGCGCATGGTTCTGGCTTCATGCTAAATATGGGCGCATGGTTCTGGCTTCATGCTAAATATGGGCGCATGGTTCTAGCTTCACCCTAAATATGGGTGTATGCTTTCTGCGTCATGCTAAATATGGGCGTATGGATCTGGCTTCATGCAAAATATGGGCGTATGGTTCTTGCTTCATGCTAAATATGGGCGCATGGTTCTGGCTTCATGCTAAATATGGGCGCATGGTTCTGGCTTCATGCTAAATATGGGCGCATGGTTCTGGCTTCATGCTAAATATGGGCGCATGGTTCTGGCTTCATGCTAAATATGGGCGCATGGTTCTAGCTTCACCCTAAATATGGGTGTATGCTTTCTGCGTCATGCTAAATATGGGCGCATGGTTCTGGCTTCATGCTAAATATGGGCGCATGGTTCTGGCTTCATGCTAAATATGGGCGTATGGTTCTGGCTTCATGCTAAATATGGGCGCATGGTTCTGGCTTCATGCTAAATATGGGCGCATGGTTCTGGCTTCATGCTAAATATGGGCGCATGGTTCTGGCTTCATGCTAAATATGGGCGTATGGTTCTTGCTTCATGCTAAATATGGGCGCATGGTTCTGGCTTCATGCTAAATATGGGCGCATGGTTCTGGCTTCATGCTAAATATGGGCGCATGGTTCTGGCTTCATGCTAAATATGGGCGCATGGTTCTGGCTTCATGCTAAATATGGGCGCATGGTTCTAGCTTCACCCTAAATATGGGCGCATGGTTCTAGATTCACCCTAAGTATGGGTGTATGCTTTCTGCGTCATGCTAAATATGGGCGTATGGATCTGGCTTCATGCAAAATATGGGCGTATGGTTCTTGCTTCATGCTAAATATGGGCGCATGGTTCTGGCTTCATGCTAAATATGGGCGCATGGTTCTGGCTTCATGCTAAATATGGGCGCATGGTTCTAGCTTCACCCTAAATATGGGTGTATGCTTTCTGCGTCATGCTAAATATGGGCGTATGGTTCTTGCTTCACGCTAAATGTGGGTGTCTGTTACTTGCTCAATGCATAATATTGACGTATGTTGTCGCTTCTGGGTCGACGGTAAAAATCAATTCACTGACAAAATAACGGAAGCCTTGTTTCTACATGATCGCAAGGGTCGCAAAAGGGCAGCTTCCACTAATAAGCAAGAATTGCAAATCACAAATTTCATCCTTGCGATAATGTTTTGCATGTAGTATACAACCACTGAAAGGTCTAAGGGATGTAATAAATGATGTGCCGAACTGCTGCATAGTGGGAAGCCAAAGAACACGATCAAGAATGTACACAGTTACAAATACTAGCGTATCAAGATTGAAAAGTGGTTTTAATGCAAATTCAACATAGACATACTGCCTATACATCTAAATAACACGGATTTTTAATTAGAGGCGGCACATGATAGGTCTAACGTAACGAATGTGTGACTCAAAAAAGCCACAAATACCAAGAGATATATATTCATCTGCGAGAAAAACCTAAGTTATTTGGCCTTCAACTCAAAACGAGACTCAGCTGTACATTAGAAGACCAAAGAGCAATTAAGAAGACGAAACGCGTTTAAGATTTCCGACAATTTTGTGAGCAAATATATTGGGCTGCGCATCAGTGACACTTTCCATGGGACTTCTGTGTAATTTCCTAATAGCGGTACCCTTTCCAACAGGCAGTGGCTTCATTGCCCTATGTCTCATTCTCATCTAAGACAGCAGGGTTACGAAGCACGACCAACCAGGTCAATCCACCGACAAACATTATTAGATGTGCTGTCCCATCGACAAAGCTTGAAGACAGGTGTGCCGAAAATCGCTATAACTGAATCCATTCCAAGCACACGCAGACGAATGTCAAGGGAGATTTGCACTTGGAAGAATAACAACAAGATTTTGGAATGTCCTCGGCATTTCTTAGTGGACATACCTGAAAAACCCTGCACAAATAAGGGCCTGATTATAAATGAACAAACCTGCTGATAAGCGGCCGATAAAGTGGAAATGTATTGCACCTGAGGTGTACTGTGTAGGGTGGATCCCATCGAAATCCCATCCCTGCTAAATGGTGCTTTCTCAAGATGGGACCCTCTCTAATTCCACTTTATGCGGCCAATGAGTAAGGGATGATTTTACCACAGTCCACAGGCATAAACTCTGAGGCCAGGCCCATAAGTTCCGACAATGTGGTCGCCAGTTGCATTCCACCAATTGCTGTCATTTCAAAAAAAATTTTCGGCCTGACAGACATTTTCCCGACAGTTAAACTTATTTCAAGCACTCCGCGCCTATCCCCTTTTGCCTCGACCCGATACATGCTTCCATTTCATTAACGCGCCTTTTTACAATCAATAAACGTCCGCATTTTTCACAGAAGTGAAGGCAATTGTAGTGCGTATGCAAGCAAAAACAGAGAGAAAGCAGCCCTTGTCAAAGAACTGAAAGTCCTATAACCAGCAATAACCAGATCCGCTCGATCTAGCAATAAATCAGGGAGGCTAGGCCAACAACGAATTTTGTTTTCGCTAGGATGGCAATCATAGCCCATCGAAGTATTGGGAAGGTAGCAGTAATGGTTAACATCCAATGCATACGACCCCAAGGAGGGTGCACTTAGAGACGAGGTCGTAGCCTAAACTTAGCTTACATCAAACAACAATCCAACTCCACGTAACGGGCTATCATTAGTGTCAACAGGGGTGAATGAGCAAGATGTCTCTACCAAACATTAGCAATCTATTCACACAAAAGCTTACAAATGAACCCCGGTATGCTGCACCCTGGAACACAGTCACCCGCCCAAAGCCCTTTCACTATACTTCACAACCTACACTTCGCCACACTAAGGAGACCCTGTTGTGCTAGACATTTGCCAATTCGATTGATACCCTTTTTGGTGATGAACTGATTTAATAGCATGCACACGTGACTCCAGTGGTAATCCACGTAATGCCAGCCTGGAGATCGACAAAAGCAGGTTGCTGGTTGCTGTTTAAGATGTGAGGTACCATAAAAAATTCAAATCAAACATTGTGGCTTTAGAGTTTTACAGTTGTTTGTTCTCTCATCTATAAAACATGCAAAAGAGCCTCAGAAATGTAACAGACAGCACAATCACAAAATCACTTATGCAATAGCCAAAACAAAAATATCACATTTGCATTGACTAAGAAGTAGCCACTGGGGTCAATAATACGAATATACTCACTAGCAAAGCATATCATTTCTGCTATTTGATAAAGGGGAAAGTATTTATAACTCCTTCACTTAGGCTTTTATTACTAGAATTTCGCAGAAATTATTATTCAAGTATCTCGACTACCTGGAATAAAGGGCAAACTGCTTTAAATTAAACTCAAAACAATGCCTTACCAACATTTTCTTCATTTGACTTGCTCCTAGTAATGGACACATCATTCTTTGGAAAAAGAACTGGACTTGGTGGGATTGAAAGGCTCCCATAACGCATGTTGCTTGGCAAACTAAGAGCTTTGTTCTTGTGGGACACCTCATCGTCATATGCTGCTCCAGAAAGCTCGCCTTCCCTACTGAGTCCATCTGATTCTGCAACAGTACCCCATGACTCCCAAACAAGGTCATTTGCCTTTTCCCCATTCCTCAGACGATCTAAAGAAACAGAGTTATCATATCAATGACTGGTATTTAGCAACAACTGGATGATGATTATTTTAATGCAAAAAGTGTTTACTGATGAGCTGGAAAAACTTGAATGCAACTCATAAGCTTCAACCTAAATTCAAAAGTAGGTAGGTCTTGGATAACCAGAAATAGAGTCCTAAAGTTTATATTCTATCAAAGGCAAATAAATCAAGTTGGCTTGAGTATCAACAAGTGTACTGTTTACCCAATCACAATGTTTGAAACACATTATAATTAGATTTGAAACTTTAGCATGAAACTGCTTGACACAAAGCAGCAGACCAATGCAAGGCCAACAAAGAGCAGCACATACGATTCAGGTAACCCTTTCTTTAAAAAAGGGTGGAAGGTAGAAATAAGATTTTTGAACAGGCAACATCTAAGCTCAAAGAAATTCTTAATATTCATAACATAAATTTCCATGATTGGCCTTATTAAACAACTAAACACCATTTCAGGTTGTCAACATACACACCTGAATATGCTCTAAGGATTTTCAGTGCAGCTGTTAGTCGCTTGGCTGCACTATACTGGCTTTCTGTTAGGAGTTCTTCTTCGTCATCATCTTTATCCACATATTCATCATCCTCATCATCAAAAATTAAAACTCGGAAGAAGCGTCTTATTCTTTCATCTGACAAGGCACATAAATCTTGCATTCGTTGGCATGATTCAAGGATTTTCTAACCAAAAATAAAAGGGTGTCAGAAAAATAAAGCAAAGTTAAGACCACATCCAGCAAGTTTAGCCACAAAATATTGCATTTGAAATAACATGAAGAAAATTTGGGCTCTTGCATGGATAAACAGGTACACATGGTTTGGGCTTTTAATGTGAAATAAACATCCTCCTTGAAAAAGGAAAAGATTATCAGTTGGAGGTATTCTTCATAACACTTATTAATAGCATAATACTTGGATAAAAGAAGAGGCAAACATTGCCAAAGACTCTCACATGAATAAATAAGTAAATTATACCTACCACTTTCACATTGTAATCCACATCAACAACTTGTAGAAATTGGTCCAAATTCGGGTATTTTGATAGATCCTCTTTTGATGAGCTTAAAACATCATGATTCTTGTCAATTGTGGACAACTGCTTAGAAAACAGCTTCAGCAATTTGCCCTACAATGAGTTGTGAAGATTGTGAGAAGTCTGAAAGTACATTGTGCTCAACACAGACAGCATAGAAAAGAGATTTTACAATATTCTATTTGATTTTATTTACACCATATGCGCTATGAGTAATATGACAAGAGCTTATCTTCAGCAGATTTTGCCTGGTAGAATTTTTCTTAATACTACTTTCTATGAAAAAATTTCCATCATTTTTCAATCCTGCTATTGAACCTATGTTTTCATGCTCATTGAAAACAAGAGTTGGGGTGCTAATTCTCAGGGGCCTTAACCGATTCAACTAGATACTATACTCATTGGAAATATTCAGTCATAATTGAAATCTTTGCACCTGCTCCTTTGAACAAAGAAAAAGATAATATTTGCCAGCTGGGTAAGGATTTACACAATAATCCTATGCATATTGTGAATTTTCTAATAGTTTTCAGGCAACTTTAATAACACCTGCCCAGATTAATAGCTGCTAATATTGCTTGTATGATGCAATATAAAACTATGCTACACATCTTATCAAAAATCTATGCAATGCAAAGGGGCTGCAATATAATATGTCCCCTGTCTGATGGAAATTTGAGGTGATTAAGTAATTTTTGCATCAATTGATTCCAGTTCCAGTGATATGAATACTTTACAATTCAAAAAACCTTAAGTGCAAAATTTCAAAATGAACTTTGAAAAAAAATTTCAAAGAACATCAAATTTTCAGTTTTTAAAAAAGAAGACGCAAATTTTGCAGTAATATCAATATAAATAGAAAAGGTGCTGTTTCTATTTTTCGCAATTAGCAAAATAATTAGCTTTTGAATCAGCAAATGAAATGATGTGCTGTGTTCTGTTTAGACTATTTAACTTGACCGCCAGCGAACTGCAACGTTCTTCATAACCTGGCAATGTACGAACTTTACCAGTGCCCGAAGTTTGCTGCATTTTATCAAAACAAATGCGGGCAGGTCGATCAAACGCCAGATCGACCCTTACCACATCGAAAGCCAATTGCGCGTTTTGTGAGCGTTCCCTCATGGCTGTAATGACGACAAACAAAACTGAAACACACCTCGACAGTTCTTATTTCATGTTGTATAAGACTTGAAGATGAAGACTCTTCTTTTCGGAGACCTTCCAGTGATGTGATTCTCATGTCGATCATTCTTTGCAGCATGTGCATGTCCTGCAGAACAGCTTCATTAGATTCCATGTTTCGCTGGTTCGCGCTCACCAAATAAATGCAAAAATCTTGGTCTACTCGTGAAGATAAGAAACTGAAACGACTTTACCCGCGAAGCAATAAAGACATAATTCCGGTTTTGACCCTGCGACGTAAGCAGCCTTATCTAGCAATCAATAAAATCGGTTTGCTTGCTCAAATGAAAATATTTCATGAAACACAATCCAAGACTCTGATAATCTTACGCTGACATCATATAAACAAATGACAGCAGCAAAAAGATTTGCATTATATCATTCACGGGTAAAGCCTCCAAAGCCGATCGACTCGCATCCGGAATGTTCTGAATGCTTCGTCCAACCAGCAAATCGGCAACAAACCGGCCTAATTGCGATGTGGTGGTGCACACGCCTGCAGGCAGTTGGGCAGAGTCGGTGTTGAATTATTCATCCATCTCGCAAACGAACATCATAGTTCAAATACTTAGATTTCTACTCTCCAGTAAATTTCCATCGCAAAGGCCAAGACATGGACATCGTTGAGAAGTATTTCGATGAATTTCTTCCAGTATTCTGCTGAAGGATTCGTTCAGGCGATGATGAGGGTTTCGAACTCCTCTCTCAAAGAATGTTTATGTTGCACTTGGTCAAAGCCTGGGGAGAGTACTTCTACCGATGCAAAATGGCGGCAATTTTTAAATTTACTACAGCAGACCTAGCATCTACATTTCCTTTCAATTACAAATTCACTTTTTCAAGTCATTAGTTTTCTATATTCCTGTGGCTAAGTGAAATTCTTTGCTGTAAACTTGCCTTGGTCGGCCCTCAAGAAAGTATAAAATGATCTTATCGAAAGTTATTAGCAGATAAACGAAAACGTATGCAAATGGCTTCCAAGACTTACCAACCAAAGTATTTCACAAAATTAACTGCAAATTAAATCTCTCGACAAAACCAAAGCCAAGAAATAGTAGACTGCTTAACTGTTAGGGGAGAGGAGGGGCAGACACTTTGACGTCTTTGACACTACTGATCGACTGCTGTAGAAATCGGGACCAGTTCGCATATTCTTTGTCTTGTTTGATTGCAATAAACCACAAATACAATCTTTATAGAGACATCATGATAAAATTGTCCTTGTTCTTAGGTCTTGCCCTTGGTTCTGGGTTCTGATTCTGGTTCTGAGGCTCTGATCTTGGTAACTGGCTTTCTTTGATTCCCTCTGAAATCCCAACAGCTGTTTGGTCGAGTTTGTACATGTGTCAACGCCAAATCATAATGAGACGTCTAATTTCGTCAACGTTGATAAGACATGATTTCCGCCAACAAACCTATCTTATGCATTCTAACGATAAAAATTTGGTTAAGATAGGTACTATACCTGCAATGGAATCACATCTCTTCTTTAGCGGCAATTTTTAGTAACTGCCTTCCCAGGTTTTTCATTTGAATATAACTTGCTGATAAAGTGAAAGCACTTCAAAGGATTCAAGGTTTACAAGTCCAAATAGATGTATGGGGGGTCTGTATAAAAAATTATGCAAATGCGGTCCTGATCTTAGAACTATCTAACAGGCAAAGAAGTTTTTCTTTACAGGTAATCAGAAGTCTTTTCGCGCCACTTTGTGCATGAAATCAGTGTCAACTCATAAAAATTCATGAAAATGCTTTTCAAAAGAAGACACTTCTGTGTAACAAATTGCATGTGTAACAAATGTTTTTCAAAATTCATTGAAAATGTGTTTCCTAAAGCTGATTAGGTTTATTACAGCATTATACAACGAAATGTCGTTCCCACATTTTGTGTGAATAATCACAAGTACCAAAGCATTTACGAGCCGCCTGGGCTTGCACCGCATTCAGAAAGCAGGTGAACATCACAGACGTGCTGAAGCGTATAACATCTCAAAGCAGCTTACTTGAACTAGAGCATGTGCCTTGTCTTAGTATTGATGGAAGAAAGGTGCCATGCACTAAGAAAGAAAACCATGTCAGTGAAGAAAAAACAGAAAACAATTTGAACATTTAAATAAATCATTAAGTTCTTATTCTTTTAAGACATGTTCATGGCTTTGTCTATATCTTATACATGGTCATTGTAATACTCAGTGGCGATTTTAGCCTGAGAACACTGGGGAAGGGGGCAGCATAGGAAATCCTTGAGTAGTAGAGACACACAATATATTCATATATGAAGTAAACGCTCTTTACAATGATTTGAAACACCCTTTTACCTATGGAAATTACCATGTTTGCAGCAATAGTGGCTTTTCAATTGCTTGTATACATTAAAGAGTAGCCCGGCTGTCAAAATCTTTATATTCTCATGGATCTGGTTCATTGCAGGGGCATATCATTCGGTTCCAGTATGACGGCATTCAACAAAAGATAATTTGGAAGAGATATCGGTGTGTCTTGACAATTTCTTCATCAATTAATTTTGCCTAATCTAAAGTGGCAGGTTCGGGGGAAATGAAAGTACCTCGCAAAGATCTCACCCCTTCCTCCCACAGTCACTCCCTCCCTTTGGCGCCGTTTCTGGTCAAAGTGCCCCTTGCAAAGCTTCCAATGCAGCACTTTATGATTGATAAGCTTTCGGAAATTGACAACCAGTACCAAAACATTTTCCTTGTAAATTGGAGTGAGAAAACTGTCTTCAAGGATGGAGTACCTCAAGAAGCTGTAGCATTCTGGTCTGGTGTTCTTCAGTATCAGAATTTATTGCAAGAATTCCCCTTTACAGATCTAACAGCATATGATCTTGCCTGTCTTACCACCCTTACCAGCAATCCCGTCGTTGAGAGGATTTTCTCCTATGTTACAAATGTGAAGACAAATCACCGCAACCGAATGGGTCTCACAATGGTGGAGGCCATCCTTCACATTCGCACTCACTTGCACTTTGGTGAAAAATGTTGCAAAGACTTCGTACTAAGCCAAAGGATTATTTCCTTGTTCCACTCGGATATAATGTATCCAAGTGCTGTATCCAATAAGGACGAAGAAGAAAAAATTGTCCTTGCAGACTTTGTGTAAATACTAATGACTCACTCTATTTGTTAAAACTTTAACTTCAAGCATGTAATTTTACAAAATGCATTGCTGAGACGTGATATGCATGCAATGAGCAGGCAGATACAGTGAATTTTCAAATATGGTGTTTTTCTCATTCTCCTTCATACAATCTATTGTGTGCCTACTTAAAGGTAGCTTTAGATCATGGTACAATAACGGAAATATACACCATAGGCAGGGCCGTAGCTACAATGAGGTGAGGGAGGCGACATCCTCCAGGGAAAACATTTTGTTTCAAAAACAAGGTATTTTTGACCATGAAGGGGTATTTCATCTGCAAATTTTTCATTGTACGCCCATTTTGTTGGCAAATTTGTCCTGAACACCAAGGCCCAGAACAAGACATCTAGTTGCGGCCCTGGTCATAGGCATAACATTTTCAAAATTATAGTGTAAATGGTCACAATCTTTGCTTAAATAATTTGTCTTGAAAAGAGCTTTATATGCCAGCAAAAATAAGAAATGCAAGAATTCAGGGTTCTTTCAAGCACAACTGACAAACTTAAAATGACAATGATTCATTTGGACCATCTTTTTCACAAATTTGGTGCCTACATATTGCCTATAGTAGTTTCACTTGCATCAGAAATATGAAGATGATGTAGTTTCTTCTGTCAAACCAACCAATTCTTGAAAAAAATTAAGTTTTTCGCAAGGATTTTACAAGTATAGGTAAATCCCGTCCTATCTCTATGGTCAACCCACTGTTTTGAATAGCCTTCTGCGCAGTTACTAGCTGCCTCTGCGGAGGTGGTTGGATTTGGCTTGTTTTTGACCAATCTGGCTTGTTTTTTCTCAAAATTTGACATATTTCCCACCATGCAAATCTGGCATCCCTGATAC
Source organism: Nemopilema nomurai (assembly GCA_003864495.1). NCBI lineage: Eukaryota > Metazoa > Cnidaria > Scyphozoa > Rhizostomeae > Rhizostomatidae > Nemopilema > Nemopilema nomurai. Next base: position 1,988,369 of record ML133366.1, on the reverse strand, counting down.
TTTCAGGCTTTGCAGTAAATGGCGACTGCTTCCACGAACTGCCCGGAGGAACTATAACAATGGCAGAAGAACTAGTTCTAACAACTGACGTGAAATTGTTTTTATCATGTTGTGGATTGATAACGTATCCGGTTTTGCATTACATCATTCGTTATCTTATCCGTTGGAATGCTCCGTGGCTGGAGGAGAAAGGTCGTGCATTCAGAATTAGTACGAGGTATAGATGAGATACTGTGTAGAAAACTTTGCTCCACAAAGTATTTGTTCACCCAAGATTTATTCTAATGGCCTACTGTATAAAGGTGTGAGATATCAAGAAAAATTAAGTACCCTAGGGTCCAATATAGTTTGGAATAGTTTGAAATGCAAGCAGTTCCACCTGTTCCCACTTTAGAGGCTATGCTTGCCCCTCCTTCTAGAAAGGCCTGATGTCCACAAAAATTTGCCCATCACCACCATATGCAACAAATATTTAGCATTTCCATACTGAGCTCAAACTTCGCAGGTTTTTGTAGACAATATAATTGTTTCCTCCAAAGAAGGTTGAAAACAGATTCCCACAAATACCCGTTCCCACAATTGTGTTATTTTAGGCTAACAATATAACGATAAGTAGCTTGCTTATAATGGTAGAAATAGGTGAATTATTATATTTTTTATACTGATCCAATTTAAAGAAAGATTGTTGGCAGGTCATTGGCGAAGAAATGGTTTGTGCCATGTCCTCCCAATCTCAACTCCCATCTAGAAACAAATTTCTCTCGTTTCTTGATATGATTAATCACTGTATTTTACAGCATTGTCTCTGGCCTTCAGTCATTGGTAGTGGTCGTCATTTCAGCAAGAGCAGTTTTCCTATGCAAAGATGTAATCCATGATGGAAATGTTTACGTCCATGCTTACATTTGGTTTGGTGTATCATATTTCCCATACGATATAATTGTCATGTTTATCGGGGAAACACGCAGAAAAGAATGCAAGAAGCAACGTGTTACAAAATCATTTCTGAAATTCTTCAGGAAAAAGCCAGTCATGGTTTTACATCATGTTATCTTTCTTGTTGTTGGATTCCCTATTGCAGAAGTAAGCTTTTAGATCTATTTTACCAACTTGTAAAGGCTACTTTTTAGTGACATTTGCAATTAATTGAATTTATTTAAGGAACTTTATTAAAAGTTTGTCATTTTGAATTCTTCTTTATTTGTGCTATAGCATTCAACCTTGTGCAATCCAAGGCAACAGCAGGATTTTTTTAGGTGGGGTTGGGGTAGCTTCAGTTTTCAACTCAGTTGATGTCATTTTTAATGATCACATAATAATTTGTGAGTTTACATTCTCACCCTTTTATTTTGGTTATTGTTGTTATCATTATGTTAGTTATTCTTCCAGCTATAAACCACACAGAACCAACCATAGTTTAATTTTTTTATAACTACAAGTGGGCTGTCGCTAATTTTCCCATTAGCTTATCTTTACTTTGTGGTATTGCTTCTTGCTAGCATATGTATTTCTACATTTTAACTTCATACCTATCCTATTTCTAGTTTTACAAGGAAGGCATTGGTGACTTCTTCCTTTGCTGTTTTCTCTTAGCAGAAGCAAGTACACCTTTCTACTCAATGAGGTGTATCTTCAAGGAGGTTTGGAGATGATATTTTTCAAGAAAAATTGATCTAAATTGTCATTTAAATGTCAAAATATAAGGATGTCAATGTTAATTTTGGGTTTTGTTATTTGTTCAATAAAAAGGTGTTTGTATTCACTGTTTTTTCTATTCAATCATTTGATATTCTTTTGTTCCTTGTTCTTTCAAACCATATATAAACAGATATATCAACAAGCAAGGGTTTTTTATCATTAGTTTATAAGGTTTTTACTATCTAATTCTTTTTTCCAAATTTTTTTGTAAAAGATTTAAAGAAACTTCCTTATAAATAGTCAAATTACCAAGGGTTATTCCTATCTGAGTTGGAAGTTCTGATAATTAAAGAATTGATTGGTGAATTTTAAAATTGAACTTTTTGCTTATTTGATTCATTAAATTTTATTCTTAGAATATTTATCTCTTTTTTATAGCTGGAAATCAGAACTGGATGGTTTTACATCATCAATGGCCTACTATTCACTGTAGCCTTCCTTTTCAGTAGAGTTCTGTCAGTGCCATTGATGTTTCTGCGATATTCCTACTATGCAAGTTTGCCACTCTTGCAGATACCATTCAACATCCCTCTCAAATGTTCCATTGTATCTGTTTTATTCTTTTTATTACAGCTCTACTGGTTTGGCCTCATTTGTTGTGCAGTTAAAAATCATTTTTTTAGAAATCCAGTCAGCACAAATTCCATTAATGGAAAGAGACCTGAACATGTTTTTGATCATAAACAGAATGATTTGCATTTTGATGGAAGGCATTTGAAATCTTCTTGAGTTTGATTGTTTGAAAGACATTAATGTTTTTCCTAGGGTAATTAATAGCAAATGTTGTGTCAGAGTGAGGTGCAGTGGAAACAGCCCTATCAAAATGTATTATTCTCTTCTCAAAAAGAATGTGTGGTCTTCTAGTGAAAAATTACATTTATTAAACACAATTGATATTTTTAAGACATAGTTTGATAGATTGAGGTTCATACATTGAACTCCTCCCCTGTAAATATAACAAAATCTTGTTTAGCTATTTCTTGGTACAAGACATTGTATTACAAAGAATTTTAATCAAGTTTTAAAGCAAAGTATTTCAAAATAGTGTGAAAATGTAGAACCATAAATTTTGCCTGTGTTATGACCAAACAGCATCTACTCCAATTTTTCTTTAGAACAGCCCAATTTTCGAAATAGCTTCTTCCTTCAACATAGAATTGCCCAAAACACACCCAATCATGTACTGTTTCTAACATCTTTATACAATCTTCAACTGGCCATTCTTCTACTTCTTGTCATTTTCTGATGTTCCCAAAACTCTCCAGAATGTAAAATTGCTTGCAGTATACGAAAATTATTCTTCTATTGCCCTATTGTAATTTGATGTAATGCAATATGAAACATTAATTAATAGAGTATATCTTTTTACATCCCAAACAGGAATATTAAACAGGAAGCTTAGCAGGAATATTAAACATTTCATTAAAGGGAATTGAAGCATATTTAAGTGGCTCCAATCCAGCAAGCTTGAACTGTCAATCAAACATCAACCAATCACAAGTATCCATCTATCATTTCACGTGGTCACTTCCACTGTAGATTGCATGCGATATGCCTTTGAATCTACTTCACGGGCACAATTACAATGTGACTACACAGTGCAGGCTCTGTACTGTCTATTATTAGAAAGTGCTCGATCTATGCTTCTATTCCCTTTAATAAAAGAAAATATTGAGAAGGTTATTCTTTAGCTGTAGTAAGCTTTCAAAAAATTTTATATCAGGTCAAAATTTCAATAGCATGCAAAATTAATATATTTCAAGCATCTGTCACTTTATACACGTTTGAAAACCATTTAATTTAATTATGGTTGTATTTTTAACATAATTTGTCTGTTATAATCAATTTGTTGTACTGTTATTTACTTATTATTTTGAAGCAATGATTGAAGCTGTAAAAGACAGGGAAATAGTTATTTCATCCTACATTCTTTGTGACTCATTCATGCATATATTATGGTGGGAACATTGTTAATTAAAAAAAACCAACAATTTCACTTATGAATGACCGAAACTTGTGAACAACTAGAGGTTACTTAGAGAAACCTTGTTACATAAGGGTTATAACTAAAAGTGCATTTACACTTAAGGGATTTTAGGAACTTATATATTGTCAAAGCTAAGAAGTTTCTTTCAAAGCTTCTAGAAAATGTTTCTAGAAATATGGAATCAACTGATGTAAACACATTAAAATCATTGGTTACAAATAGTTTAATTCATAAAAAACAGCTCTTAAATGATCTCAGTCCATTAAAAATAATGTTAAACCCAAAACCTTAACCCAGTTCATGCAAATCAATTTACATAAACTTGTGCATGTCTTTGTGTGTATATGCATAGTTTAAATAGTAATTCATTATCCAGCAAAGAATGGTATTTTCTGCATACAAGCTCCAGGCTAGATAGATATCTAACCATATCAAGACCTTAACAACTCTTTGCACCAATTTGATGTATTTAATTTTCATCATCTTGATGCAATGATCCATTTTCTTCACTTCCATTTCTGATGCCCCAGGACTTTTCCAGAAGAGATTTCACAGTTCCTATTTCTTCTTCTGGCACTAATGCATGGTCATAATCAAATGTACTGATATAGTAAATTGAAATTTGTGCTGCTGCAAGAGGCTCTGTGATGTTAGCAACAATTCCAGTTTCATCAAATCCCAGTGGGCTGTCACCAACATGAATCATTTTCCACTTCTCTCTATTTGCTGAATGGTAAACGGTGTTTGGAGGGAACTTCGACAAGGAAACTTCGTCCAAAATAAATGACACGTCCCCGTCAATTATTGAAAAGTGGAAAAATCGTTCCTCGTGGCTTTGAAAAGTCCCAACTGTATCATTCTCAGGTTGTTTGCTCTTGTTTTGAAAAAACATAAGTTCGAGCATTGTCTGGGTAACCTGAGACATGTTAGACGAAGAAATGCCAGTCACATAATAATCTGCCGATGGGAAACACAAAGGCTTTGAAATGACACTATTCTTTTTCACTTCCGTGAAGATGGAATTCAGCATCGCGTCCCTTCTCGGCCCACCGATCTTGGCATGGTTCTCGTCAAATATCTTGAATCTTTTCCCGAGACATTCTATAGCCTGCTGGAGATCAGTTTCCTGCACAAGAATGAAATCTGACTGGTATGTAGAAATGCAGAATACCGTGATACCACAATCCGCCAGTGGTGAAATTACAGCCTTGGCAATTTTGCTCACACCCGCCAGGTCCACGAAGCCTACTATGGCACCTGCAGACACTGTAATAGCTCTCCATATTTTTCCTGAAGTTTTCAAGCCGCAAGGAAAGACCTTACATTCTTCTACGGGCAGCACCAAAGTGAACTCCGGGCCTGTCTCCGTAAAGCTGAAAAACTGCGGATTTGAAGTTTCCAACAAAGATATTTTTATGATTGCATGGACAAACCGCGGGAGCTCGCTTTGGTCAAATGAACATATTTGCAATTTGTGGCGTAAAACGTAAAGTTCAACTGGCGTGTCTGTAGGCGATGAAGCAAGAACAAATCCGTTTTCCATACTTTATGCTTTTCTCCCAGAATGCTGTCAGGGAAACCATTTGTCTCGATTGCTTTTGATGATGCTTTTTTACAATAGAAGGACACGCTTTGTCGAGAGGGCAACACCCACAAAACGTGAGCTGCTTCATGTAAAGACCACAATTATGGTCTTCATGTCAACACATTTTGCAGTCGTAGCGAGGCTTCAGGAACAGGTTTTGTTCAAAAATGTATGTTGAAGAGCGAGTCACAATGCATTATTTCCAGTATTAATGAAACATCGCTTTTTTTATTTACGAATCTTAGGTTGCACGCTTCAGGTGAATAAACCCAACTGAGAACATTAAACCACTTCTGTGAGATGTGGACATTGGGTGCTAAAGAAGTCTTTGGTAACGGCATTCACACAAGTCTTTGTAGCTACAGGTTTAGCTGCTAAATTCTTATTATTTATCATGTTGAAGCGGCCTCTGGAGCCTCGCTGCAGCCAAACATTTTAGAGTCGTGAAATTATGGCACTTGAATCAAGTATCTCAACTGAGACTAGAATTCCCAATGCACACAAATCATCGACAATTTATAAAGTCGAACGAAAAATTAAAAAAAATTACCACATAATAAAAGCTAGAAGCTGAAGTATGATAACAGAAATACTAAATGCATGTATTTGAGATGATTACAAATTAGGATGGATTGACTACCTTTCCCATAAACAACATTACTTTTGTTTCAACATCAGAAATTAAAAACAAGAAAGGATGGTCTGCATAAAATATCAATGGACGCTGAAAAGGCATCGCAGAACCGGCCATCATAGAAGCAGCAGTGGCAGCAGTAGCCTCCGTTCCTTTCTCGTTAACTTCAATGAATGCCTTCTGAACAACAGTGCTGACCCTTAAGCCTGGTTTCATGGCACTCATTCCTGAAAAATCAGCAGCTCCATCACTGAACATGTCTCGAAACCCAAGCTTCATGAGAATATCATTATACTCCTTGTCAAAGTCAAATTTGAAACGTGGAATTGTTACTTCAATTGGTGTGTGCAAATCTTCAGGGCAAATACATTTCTGTAGCACTGAATTATCCCTCAGTATACTCTCTAGAACTGAGCTCAGTCCTTCATCATCCTTTGGCAATATTATACTCATGGTTAGCCTTGTGGCTTTGTATGGCATACAAAGCACTTGGAATGTGCCTGCTTCGTAATATCGCATATCTTTCTTTGCCTTCATAAACATCATTTGGGCATCTACTGTGTTTTGTTTGCTCAACTTGAATTTCTTTGTCTTGGTATTTTGGGGGTTAAACTCATGCAACCATTTGCCTTTAAAGTAAACTGCACTCGTTAAAACCAGCCTTGTTAACGGGTTTAGCATTCCAGATGATATGAGATCTCTTATCTTTCCGTTCGTTTGCTTTTCGACCCAGCAATTGATCTCATGCCTCGCCCCTTCGCTGTCCTTCACATAGTCGACAGAAAAGCTTTCCGACTCAAAACAAGTCTTTACTATTCTCTGAAACTCTGAGAGAAGTTCAAAATCTGTTTGTACCCATATCTTGTTGGCTGTGGCATACTCCACTGGGCCGATGTTTCGAAAACTATCCAACGTTTTTCCAAATACATCAAATGTCCGTTCATCTTCAGGTCTATTTCTAAGACCAAGTCCAGTTGCCATTTGCAGTGCCGTGTTTCCCCGTGCACCCGCAAAAGTCATTGCTAAGGCATTGAACATGCTCCATGGCGAAAATATTACATTTTTGTCTTCAGCACTCAGTTGTGAGAAGATATTTGAAGCTAGAAAGCTGTTTGCCGTTCCTATCTCCGTCCCCATAATATAAGCCATGAGATACAGCACGTCTCTCAATTCCTGCGAACATGCAATGTACAATGGTTGAAGAGCGGCCCATTCTTTTCTTTCTATACATTCTACAACAAAACAATAAGAAAGGAATGCTCCCCTACAATTTAACTGGGCTTTCTGTTGCCTTGGTGACATCTCAAAATCTATATTGCCTATCACGATCATCACAAATCAATAATCATAAAATTTTGTCATAAGTCCCAAGGTGAAGCAGGGAGACAAAACAAGACAGGGAAACGGAAAGGGTTGATGGGAATGACTAGACATATTTTCGGAGTTTCTCTAGACCCACGTCTTGCTTCATTCATGTTTCATTTAAAATTTTAATTAGATATTCTTCAATTCTGGCTGGGCGTCAGGAATTTGTATTTGTATTTGTTTCAAACTAGCTTTCGAAGGTAGGCTACTGAGGAGTTTTATTTATTTAGACCAGTGTCCTAGTCCTTTCTCTTGATGTGACCATACCTCGTGTTTTCTTATGCCTGTAATTACAGAGAGCTAGCGACTCTCCTCACTCTTTGTGTATGTTTGGTCATGACAGCAGGGACTCAAACCACGGACCCTTGAGTCCATAGTCAGGTCAGCGCCTCTAACCACTGAGCCATCTTCGCCCACGATAAATGATAAACATTACATTAAAGACCTACCGTAAGTCCTTGAAATGCCCCTCCCCCTCGAAACCCCCCCCCCTCGAATAAGCCCCCACCCTAGAACTACAAATTTTCAATAAGCCCCCCTCAAATAAGCCCCCCTCCATTTGTTGATTTTTGACCCCTGAGGTTGCATTTGGTATTTCAAAACTCCCCTCGAAAAGCCCCCCTTTGAATAAGCCCCCATCCAAAAATGTCAAATTGGCATGAGAGCTTCTACCCAAAAATCTACTAATCTCGGAGTCATAACCATTCTTTGGTAGAGAACGAAGCTAAACGATAGTGAACTGATAATCTGCTAGTTATGATTAAGGAAAAGTGAATAATAAATCGTTATGTAATGAAGTTGAAACGACAAAATTCAACGCAAACATTATGACTGAGATTCTGTCGTATTCTTTGTTGAAGGAAAGAAAAGGCGAAGAAGATAATCAAATCTGGAAAACCACACCATTGAGATGAACCGACTTTGACGTTTTGTTTTGAAGACGAGACTAGAAATAACTAATGTAAAAAAACCGGATGAACAGACAAAGCCCTGACTGGCCTAGGAGTAATCTGGTTGCTGTATAAGTGAGAGTATGTGGTATATCAGACACGGTGCATATTCATTGCTAATCTGAGTATCACGCTCCATGCGACTATCCTACATCGAGCAAAAAGCTATCAACATTGGAACAAATTCAATTTAAACTTACAGGATCGAGAGGCAACAACTGCAGCAACTAAACAAGTCTGCTTCATAGGAGATGACACTCATTTACTAAACATTTTTATGGAATTATTCCGAAGCAATGAGAACCACTATGCTAGTGAAAATAGAAATGATTGATTTTAAGAAAAGGCCAAACTGGGTTGAAAGACAAAGCCCTGACAGGCCTAGGAGTAATCTAGTTGCTGTATTAAGACAAACGCAACCTCCAGACCTTTTTTTCAGGAGCAATAGGGATCCGATTCGATTGTCATCGAGGAGCGAGGACTGCAACCTCATTATGACGACACAGCATATTTCTCCTTTAACTGATGTTATGATGATACATAATGTTTAATTTTAAATGACTAATGCCAAGGTATCTCGCGAAGTCCTTTAGCAAATCAGTAATGACCATAGCGTACGTCACGTGTCACTATACCACTCTATGACGTTTGTGCCACTTGAGAGGACAGTCAATGATATAGCATGTTAATAAAAGTTGCAAACATTATTCTCTCTCATTGCTGGTGCAACGCATTATTGTGTCTATTTGAGAAGGTGAATGCCATTTATAGGAACTGCCATCAAGGCTAAAACTGTAGGAAAGAAGGAGAATTGCAAATACATAAACGTACGACAGGATTGCGTTTCATGACTCTTCTCAAACATTACCCAACTACCTTTTTCTACACGAGTAACACGCGAGTCCCTTAAAGCTACCACACCCTTTCAAATGAAAGAATATCGCGTGGGCAGCAGTCTGGGACTAGCCCATCTCATCAAAAACGACCTTAGCAATGAGAGGGAGTCAAAATCCTTTCTCCCAAATTGACAAACCCCCGTTACCTTATTCCATCCAAAGCTGCAAGCTTGCGTATTGAAATTTTTTCGTGCATCAGGGAGACATGACAATTTGTCAGTTGCCCTTGGAGAAACGCGAGGGCAATCAAGAACAAAATCATAGAAAAAAGTTCAAAGGGCATCTTTCGCATTGACAGTTCGCTAATAAAACAAAATCGTTTGAAGTGGAATTCCATTATCCGTGACTTTTCATTTCTTATTTATTAATTTTACTGCCGTAATAATTCCACCTCGATACCAAGCTTTGTAAAATCCCTGTTAAGGAAAGAGCGATTAACGTTTTGTGTAAAGTTGCAATTTCCGTTGATATTTTTTAAATATTGTTGAAAGGGATCACAGCTTTTAGTTGAATTGCCACTTTTGCGTCCCTTTAGAACAGGGGGCATTTTCCTTCTGTCATAGCTCGGAAGAATGGTGTGGGGGGGGGAGGGGGGGGTTTGGGCAAGCCGAAAAGGTCAACTTGTCAACTAAGAAAAGTTTTAGATCCAGCATTTTCTACAGAGTTTAGCTAAAAGTTTAAATTATAGAAGCTTCTTTAACGAACAATTTAAGTAATACTAAGATAAAAACAGTTCTAAACCTTCCTATATTACTGTACCGTAAATCCTCAAATTGCCCCCCCCCTCAAAAAAGCCCCCCCCCCTCGAATAAGCCCCATCCATAAATTTCAAAAATAAATAAGCCCCAGGGGGCTAATTCGTGGATTTACGGTATTCTCCAAAGCACTTTTACGAGCCTCGTCTTGAAACGAAAGTGTTGTCATTTGTTTGAATCACGTGAGCTGTAAACATGGGGTTGTTGGAGAGCATCATGGGGACGGATGTAGGAACAGCAAACAATTTTCTAGCTTCAAATATCTTCTCACAACTGAGTGCTGAAGACAAAAATGTAATATTTTCGCCATGGAGCATGTTCAATGCCTTAGCAATGACTTTTGCGGGTGCACGGGGAAACACGGCACTGCAAATGGCAACTGGACTTGGTCTTAGAAATAGACCTGAAGATGAACGGACATTTGATGTATTTGGAAAAACATTGGATAGTTTTCGAAACCTCGGCCCAGTGGAGTATGCCACAGCCAACAAGATATGGGTACAAACAGATTTTGAACTTCTCTCAGAGTTTCAGAGAATAGTAAAGACTTGTTTTGAGTCGGAAAGCTCTTCTGTCGACTATGTGAAGGACAGCGAAGGGGCGAGGCAGGAGATCAATTCCTGGGTCGAAAAGCAAACGAACGGAAAGATAAGAGATCTCATATCATCTGGAATGCTAAATCCGTTAACAAGGCTGGTTTTAACGAGTGCAGTTTACTTTAAAGGCAAATGGTTGCATGAGTTTAACCCCCAAAATACCAAGACAAAGAAGTTCAAGTTGAGCAAACAAAACACAGTAGATGCCCAAATGATGTATATGAAGGCAAAGAAAGATATGCGATATTACGAAGCAGGCACATTCCAAGTGCTTTGTATGCCATACAAAGCCACAAGGCTAACCATGAGTATAATATTGCCAAAGGATGATGAAGGACTGAGCTCAGTTCTAGAGAGTATACTGAGGGATAATTCAGTGCTACAGAAATGTATTTGCCCTGAAGATTTGCACACACCAATTGAAGTAACAATTCCACGTTTCAAATTTGACTTTGACAAGGAGTATAATGATATTCTCATGAAGCTTGGGTTTCGAGACATGTTCAGTGATGGAGCTGCTGATTTTTCAGGAATGAGTGCCATGAAACCAGGCTTAAGGGTCAGCACTGTTGTTCAGAAGGCATTCATTGAAGTTAACGAGGAAGGAACGGAGGCTGCTGCTGCGACTGCTGCTATAATGATGCTCAGATGTGCAATGCCAGTTCAGCGTCCATTGATCTTCTATGCAGACCATCCTTTCTTGTTTTTAATTTCTGATGTTGAAACAAAAGTAGTGTTGTTTATGGGAAAGGTAGTCAATCCATCCTAATTTGTAATCAGCTTTGTCAACTCAAAGACATCATGTCTGCAATCACAGCTTAGCTTTTAGCTTTACTTACGTGATGATTCTAATTATGAAATAATGACATCTAATTCTTATAATTCTCCTATATTTTCCTATAATATTCATGATTTATGTACATTTTGAGGTTTTGTTGCAGTTAAGTTTTTTAACTCACATATACAGCATAATTTTATAACTCTGGAAATGTTTTTGGTTGTTTTGTTTTTTTTGAGCAAAGGATGAAGGAGAACAAAAGCAGATCTTGTTAACTCTGTTTTTGTAAACATCACATCATGGTAGCCCCTTTTCAAGTGTGTAAACACTATAAGTCAACATCACTATCACTAAACACTATCAGAGTCAACTAGTCAAGAGTTCTTTATTCAAACTTAATAAAGTATATATATATAGATATTATTTCTTTAATGAAAATTTCAGTAGATTTTTTAATGTTATTAAAGAAATCAAACAGTGATTTGTTAATTTTAGCAACCTCTTTCTGTGTTTAGAAACTGCTCACTTAAGTTTGGTTTTTCTTTGATAATGCGGATAAAATGTGCTCTTTGTTCTCTGCCTTGCATTATCCAAGACATGAAACCTGTATTTTATTTTAAGAAAACTAGAAATATTTTTTTGATATCCTTCTAAAATTGTGACATAATCATAATCAATTCTTTAATAATTGTTGGTGTTTAATGTGACAATTGATGAGGGCTCTAGCAGCTTACAATGTAGCTATATGGGGCACAGCTCAGGAAAAGATAGAGACCTTTTGTGAATGAAGTTACAAAAATCTTCTTTAGTTGTCCTTGTACTTAGCCAGTTAAACACTGCTTCTAGCAAGAGATAAAAGATAAAGAGGTATAAAATCCCCACATCTAAGGTGTCATTGTCATTTCCAAGGTAGTTCTCTCTTGAGTTTGCTCACAAAAGATACTTGGAATTCGTAAATAAAAAGGACATTGTTCATTCAAACTGGCAAATCAGTCTTTAGCATTAAGACTCTGTCTTCACCTTATTATCGTATACTTTCAAACATGAGCATACAGAAAGTGTCTGTAGAAACGAGTTGAAATAGGTTTCTACCGACTGCGTTGCTCAACCTCTATGGACGATCCGAGCCAAAGTTGTCTTATTTAACGTGCAGAGAACACGGAACGAAAAAATATCAAAGGAAATTGCAACTTCACTCAAAACGTTAATCGCTCTATTCATAACAGGGATTTACAAAACATGGTGACGAGGGGGAATTTTTACGGCAGTGAAATTCAAAAAATAAGAAGTGGAAAGTCACGGAACAATGGAATTCCACTTCAAATGATTTTGTTTTATTAGCGAACTGTCAATGCGAAAAATGCCCTTTGAACTTTTTTCTATGATTTTGTTCTTGATTGCCCTCACGTTTCTCCAAGGGCAACTGACAAAATGTCATGTCTCCCTGATGCACGAAAAAATTTCAATACGCAAGCTTGCAGCTTTGGATGGAATAAGGTAACGGGGGTTTGTCAATTTGGGAGAAAGGATTTTGACTCCCTCTCATTGCTAAGGTCGTTTTTGATGAGATGGGCTAGTCCCAGACTGCTGCCCACGCGATATTCTTTTATTCGAAAGGGTGTGGTAGCTTTAAGGGACTCGCGTGTTACTCGTGTAGAAAAAGGTAGCTGGGTTATGTTTGAGAAGAGTCATGAAACGCAATCCTGTCGTACGTTTATGTATTTGCAATTCTTCTTCTTTCCTCCAGTTTTAGCCTTGATGGCAGTTCCTATAAATGGCATTCACCTTCTCAAATACACACAATATTGCGTTGCACCAGGAATGAGTCCAGTGGCGGATCCAGGGGGGTGCAAAGGGTGCTTGAGTACCGGTCAGATTTTCAGAGTTGTGTTTCTGACCAAAATTAATTTGTGCTTAAAATCAAGCTAAATAAATGTCACAAATTGAAACAAACACCTTCTACCAATGAGAAATTCGATATTTCTTCCCTCTTTTACGCGAAAATACCAAATTTCTATCTGAACTGCTTTGTTTTGCTGCGCTATAGTTTCATATCAAAGTAGAGTATTTACCGGAACAAGATTCTGACAGAATTTGAATGCTGACCAGTAACAATACGAATTGCGAATTTCACCCTCCAATGAAATTCTGTCATTCGATTGTATTCCGAGCATCGATGGGTCAGTAGAATAGAGTCCTCAAGAATGGAGCTAGCCAATCATCTATTTTCTCACCGGTGCTCAGATCAAATATTAGCCAATCACTTGCTTTTTAACCGGTGCTCGACGTCATCAGAGCACCGGTCAGGTCGAAATAGCCAATAAACGATTAGGATACGAAATGCTATGATTCATTCGCTTGTCTTCCGTCATTCGTGAGACGAGATGGATGAATGCAAGAATTTCTGTCGTGCTTACAAGATGCTTTTAAAAATGAACAGTTCGACGCTGTAAATAGAATTAAATTGGTAGCAATCGATGTGTTAGAGAAGGGGAGGCGAGCATACTTTCGAGGTGCAAAAATTTCATTGATTCATTTGCTGACTTGCAGCTTACCGATGGTGGGGAGAGCAAGAGAGGCCATGGCTTATAGTTTTGTTTCCTCATGGCCTAAAATTTCAGACTAACTTTTATGTGTTTTCATTTACGGAACAATGTTATTTAGGGGTTGAGGTCGCCCTGGGAATTTGGTCCTGGCAGCTCAAAAAAGCAACATCTTTTATACATTCAGAAATCGGTATATCCGCATTTTTTCATAAGAAAACTTTTTCTTAACAATAAAAAGTTACATGTTGAAATTCTACATAGCGTGAAGGGTTAATCAGCGGACTTGAGTGACTAGGCTATGCATTTTGCAACTTTGTTCTTGATGATTTCACGATAAAACGTCATGGTGGTGATAGTTGCTTTCTGAAAGTGATGGCATTTCCACGCTAATCTTTATTGACAGCCATCTATTCAGTGATTTTTCTAATTTAGGATATTCGCCTATTAAGTGATAAAGTAAGGTGGGAACAACGCTAACATGACTCAAAAATTGAATTTGCTAGAAAAGTTTCTTCCAATAAAAATGCTCAAGTTTCATCTATTCCCAAAATTCTTATCAAATCAGGTTTTTGAGTCTAAATGTTCATTTATTATTCTTCAGGCGGAAATACCCTTTATCAAACATAAAGGATATAAATTTCAAAACGTATCATAGCTACTCTTGTATATAGATCATCAAAACCGAATTTAATATAGGGTGTGGTAATTTTATCGGGTGTGGCACATTCAAAGTTGAGCACCGGTCAGAAAATTATCTGGATCCGCCCCTGATGAGAGAGAATAACTGTTTTTAACATGCTATATCATTGACTGTCCTCTCAAGTGACACAAACGTCATAGAGTGGCATAGTGACACGTGACGTACGCTATGGTCATTAGTGATTTGCAGTAGGACTTCGCGAGATACCTTGGCATTAGTCATTTAAAATTAAACATTATGTATCATCATAACATCAGTTAAAGGAGAAATATGCTGTGTCGTCATAATGAGGTTGCAGTCCTCGCTCCTCGATGACAACCGAATCAGATCCCAATTGCTCCTGAAAAGATGGTCTGAAGGTTGTGTTTGTGTTAATACAGCAACTAGATTACTCCTAGGCCTGTCAGGGCTTTGTCTTTCAACCCAGTTTGGCCTTTTCTTAAAATCAATCATTTCTATTTCCACTAGCATAGTGGCTCTCATTGCTTCGGAATAATTCCATAGAAATGTTTAGTAAATGAGTGTCATCTCCTTTGAAGCAGACTTGTTTAGTTGCTGCCGTTGTTGCCTCTCGATCCAGTAAGTTTAAATTGAATTTGTTCCAATGTTGATAGCTTTTTGCTCGATGTAGGATAGTCGCATGGAGCGTGATACTCAGATTAGCAATGAATATGCACCGTGTCTGATATACCACATACTCTCACTTATACAGCAACCAGATTACTTCAGGCCAGTCAGGGCTTTGTCTGTTCATCCGGTTTTTTTACATTAGTTATTTCTAGTCTCGTCTTCAAAACAAAACGTCAAAGTCGGTTCATCTCAATGGTGTGGTTTTCCAGATTTGATTATCTTCTTCGCCTTTTCTTTCCTTCAACAGAGAATACGACAGAATCTCAGTCATAATGTTTGCGTTGAATTTTGTCGTTTCAACTTCATTACATAACGATTTATTATTCACTTTTTCTTAATCATAACTAGCAGATTATCAGTTCACTATCGTTTAGCTTCGTTCTCTATCAAAGAATGGTTATGACTCCGAGATTAGTAGATTTTCGGGTAGAAGCTCTCATGCCAATTTGACATTTTTGGATGGGGGCTTATTCAAAGGGGGGCTTTTCGAGTGGAGTTTTGAAATACCAAATGCAACCTCAGGGGTCAAAAATCAACAAATGGAGGGGGGCTTATTTGAGGGGGGCTTATTGAAAATTTGTAGTTCTAGGGTGGGGGCTTATTCGAGGGGGGGGGGGGGGTTTCGAGGGGGAGGGGCATTTCAAGGACTTACGGTAGGTCTTTAATGTAATGTTTATCATTTATCGTGGGCGAAGATGGCTCAGTGGTTAGAGGCGCTGACCTGACTATGGACTCAAGGGTCCGTGGTTTGAGTCCCTGCTGTCATGATCAAACATACACAAAGAGCGAGGAGAGTCGCTAGCTCTCTGTAATTACAGGCATAAGGAAACACGAGGTATGGTCATATCAAGCGAAAGGACTAGGACACTGGTATAAATAAAGAAAACGCCTCAGTAGCCTACCTTCGAAAGCTAGTTAGAAACAAAAACAAATACAAATTCCTGACGCCCAGCCAGAATTGAAGAATATCTAATTAAAATTTTAAATGAAACATGAAAGAAGCAAGACGTGGGTCTAGAGAAACTCCGAAATATGTCTAGTCATTCCCATCAACTCTTTCCGTTTCCCTGTCTTGTTTTGTCTCCCTGCTTCATCTTGGGACTAATGACAAAATTTTATGATTATTGATTTGTGATGATCGTGATAGGCAATATAGATTTTGAGATGTCACCAAGGCAACAGAAAGCCCAGTTAAATTGTAGGGGAGCATTCCTTTCTTATTGTTTTGTTGTAGAATGTAAAGAAAGAAATAAATGGGCCGCTCTTCAACCATTGTACATTGCATGTTCGCAGGAATTGAGAGACGTGCTGTATCTCATGGCTTATATTATGGGGACGGAGATAGGAACGGCAAACAGCTTTCTAGCTTCAAATATCTTCTCACAACTGAGTGCTGAAGACAAAAATGTAATATTTTCGCCATGGAGCATGTTCAATGCCTTAGCAATGACTTTTGCGGGTGCACGGGGAAAAACGGCACTGCAAATGGCAACTGGACTTGGTCTTAGAAATAGACCTGAAGATGAACGGACATTTGACGTATTTGGAAAAACATTGGATAGTTTTCGAAACCTCGGCCCAGTGGAGTATGCCACAGCCAACAAGATATGGGTACAAACAGATTTTGAACTTCTCTCAGAGTTTCAGAGAATAGTAAAGACTTGTTTTGAGTCGGAAAGCTTTTCTGTCGACTATGTGAAGGACAGCGAAGGGGCGAGGCATGAGATCAATTGCTGGGTCGAAAAGCAAACGAACGGAAAGATAAGAGATCTCATATCATCTGGAATGCTAAATCCGTTAACAAGGCTGGTTTTAACGAGTGCAGTTTACTTTAAAGGCAAATGGTTGCATGAGTTTAACCCCCAAAATACCAAGACAAAGAAATTCAAGTTGAGCAAACAAAACACAGTAGATGCCCAAATGATGTTTATGAAGGCAAAGAAAGATATGCGATATTACGAAGCAGGCACATTCCAAGTGCTTTGTATGCCATACAAAGCCACAAGGCTAACCATGAGTATAATATTGCCAAAGGATGATGAAGGACTGAGCTCAGTTCTAGAGAGTATACTGAGGGATAATTCAGTGCTACAGAAATGTATTTGCCCTGAAGATTTGCACACACCAATTGAAGTAACAATTCCACGTTTCAAATTTGACTTTGACAAGGAGTATAATGATATTCTCATGAAGCTTGGGTTTCGAGACATGTTCAGTGATGGAGCTGCTGATTTTTCAGGAATGAGTGCCATGAAACCAGGCTTAAGGGTCAGCACTGTTGTTCAGAAGGCATTCATTGAAGTTAACGAGGAAGGAACGGAGGCTGCTGCTGCCACTTCTTCTATGATGATTGCCAGATGTGCAATGCCAGTTCAGCGGCCATTGATCTTCTATGCAGACCATCCTTTCTTGTTTTTAATTTCTGATGTTGAAACAAAAGTAATGTTGTTTATGGGAAAGGTAGTCAATCCATCCTAATTTGTAATCATCTCAAATACATGCATTTAGTGTTTCTGTTATCATACTTCAGCTTCTAGCTTTTATTATGTGGTAATTTTTTTTTATTTTTCGTTCGACTATGTATTTGCAATTCTCCATCTTTTCTACAGTTTTAGCCTTGATGGCAGTTCCTATAAATGGCATTCACCTTCTCAAATAGACACAATAATGCGTTGCACCAGCAATGAGAGAGAATAACGTTTGCAACTTTTATTAACATGCTATATTATTGACTGTCCTCTCAAGTGACACAAACGTCATAGAGTGGTATAGTGACACGTGACGTACGCTATGGTCATTAGTGATTTGCAGTAGGACTTCGCGAGATACCTTGGCATTAGTCATTTAAAATTAAACATTATGTATCATCATAACATCAGTTAAAGGAGAAATATGCTGTGTCTTTCATAATGAGGTTGCAGTCCTCGCTCCTCGATGACAATCGAATCGGATCCCTATTGCTTCTGAAAAGATGGTCTGAAGGTTGTGTTTGTCTTAATACAGCCACTAGATTACTCCTGGGCCAGACAGGGCTTTGTCTGTCAACCCAGTTTGGCCTTTTCTCAAAAGTAATTATTTCTATTTTCACTAGCATAGCGGCCCTCATTGCCGTGCTTCGGAATAACTCAGGTCTTTCATAGAAATCTTTGGCAAATGAGTGTCATCTTCTATGAAGCAGACTTGTTTAATTGCTGCCTCTCGATTCTAGTCAGTTTTGATTGAATTTGTGCCCGTGCTGATAGCTTTTTGCTCGATGTAGGATAGTCACATGGAGCGTGATACTTGGATTAGTAGTTAATATGCACCATGTCTGGTACCTATATCACATACCCTCACTTTACGGCATTGAGCCTTTTATGAGAGACATCAAACAACAATTTTCATTAAATGTTGTTAGTCATAGCTCAGCAAGGTTTGCATCATTTTAAGTGGATAAAAAACTCTGTTTACTTTGTATGTGCCATGAACTTTCTTCCAGTTCGTTTCAGTGCCATGTTTTTGCTCTCTGCTTGGGATTTCAAATTTTTATGTCAAATTTTATGATTCATGATTAACAATTTATGATCATGATGGCAATGATGATTATGATATTGAAACCATTTCCTTAAAATCGTTTCCCTCGTTTCTTCTTTTTCCTGTTTTACCATCCGGGTACTTTGGGTCCTATAAATGTCTGCTAGAAATATTTCTTGTGGGGGCAAAATGGAGCGACAGCAGTGTTGGACATCCATAAGTGTTAACCCGGAAACGCTATGGAGATGCTGGAATAGTGGCGCGGAGACTGTAGTCATTTCATTGCTTTGAAGTAAGCAGCTAAGTATACAGTTATATGATGCACATCAAGCTGAAGGCATTTTGAACATTGATGGTGGACCAGAAGGACTGGAGATGATAACAGCCAAGGCTCGTCGAGGTAAGACTAAGCCAAGGTAAAATGTGGGCGATCAATCTTCGAGATGGGGTAGAATTTATTCAACAAGAAGGAAACAAGGCAACTGGAGATCATGCGAAAAATGCGGATGCAAAATGCAACCGAAAAGGCCCCGGTAGAAGAATTCGGAGAAGTATGCCTTCACAACCAATCAACCATCCATCGAAGCAATGAGAGTAAAAAAATGACAGAGTCAAGACGGATGACATTGGAAAGATTTCAGGGTGCCAAGCTGCGACCCTGGCAGGGAACTGTTCTTCAAATTGTCAGAACACAGGGGCATGGCATACGCATGGAAGAGTGAGCGCTATATTGTCTTGGATGTGAGCAAGGAAAATTAAGGAAAACTGCACCAATCAACTATGGAAACAGATCAATTTGAAAGCAATATCACAAAATACAGACAATCAACCAAAGTTTTTCGAATTCATATAATCATTTATATATTTAATTCTTAACCACTTGCTTATAGAAATTTCCCGATCCGCTTGACATCACCACAACATATGCTATTTAGAGGATTATATATGCCCAAGAGCTCGTAAATAAATCAAAACGTTTTAAAAAAGCTTCGACATAATTGCTCTTTCTTAACAGGCTTCTGAAAACGAACGGAATGCAGCTAGCCAGAATATGTTACATCAATGAGCAAAACTATGACTGGGATTATATCCACATGTCTTTTATTCCATCTTTTCGCAACATAATAACATATTCAAGGTAGAAGTCACCTGCACATATGGAGGGTTTACTAAAGCCAAGTTTAACGCAATGATTTCAAAACTGTTTTCTTTCTTCTTTACAATATCTAGTTTATGAAATATCCGGTTCTAAACTTGGAATTTCGTAATTCTCGATGGCTTCACTTGAAAGCGTTCAGAAATTCAGCGCCAGAAGTCTGTGACGTCAGAAAGTGGTCAGAGCTACTCGTTAAGAAATCATCAATAATTACCTTTTCCTTACTTCTTAGACAAGCTTCCAGCCTTTTTCAAACACAAGGCATCACAAAGTTGCATAAAGCTGATCTCTGAGTGAGATCCTCCCAATCCTTCAATGCAAATTTTAATCTTCTTTGCAAGTTTCAAGTTGGGCATTCGTAGAATATGTGGTCCCTCGGCTTGTACTTTCTCTCGGCCATCTCGGTGGATCATTTGAAATATTATCATTTTTCAGCTCAAATTCAGTGGTAATTACATTCACAAATAGCCATGCAAGATATTCATAAAAATACTCATATACATTAATACTCAAATACTCAAATTCAAATCGACACCAACAAAACTTCCAGACTGAATTGGATTTGACCCTTATCAAACGGTTCTCATTCGACCTTAATTCTGATTTGTTTTAAAACATTTCACAGCAGGTACAACAACAACAACAATACAAATTAAAACACAAACACTGGTTGGCACAAGAAAAACTGTGCACCGAAAGAGGTAAATTGGTGTTAATGAAATAGAAAGAGAGAACATCATAAAACAAAATCTAATAAAATAATTGAGAATCCAACTCTAGGCTAAGAAGCTAAACTCTACGTCAAACAAGAACTAACATTACTTGACGTTGTTTTACGATCCTTTGAAGGGTTTTCTTGGAAAGCCAAGAAATGAAGTAAGGTTATTAAAGAAATACAGTAAAGTAAGTAAAGAAGTAAAGACAGCTATTGGGGCTTCCAAGATCTATAGTTCTTCGCGGAAAAATCTTTAAGAAAAGAGCGAGCTGAAAATTGTCAGCTAATTGGTCTGTCCGAGCAAGAAAAGAAATAATTTTTGAGAAAATTCGTTAAATCGATTGCACATGCTGCTTTAAATCAGCTAAATTAGTTTATTGGTCGTCCAGCATTATACACTATTGGTAAGATATGTATGATTTGCTGCATTATTGTGAATCAACGGACAAGTGATTTATCATTTGGAGATATTAATGAAATTTTAGCTGATTTATCAAATTGGCCTTCCATGCTTCAAGTTTCTTCACTGGATGACGCACCTTCCCCTGTGAAGAAATACGAATCGAATTAAATAGATGCACAAAAACCGCCAATGAAATAGAGAACCCTACGCCTTCAGAATTTCAAGAAGTAGCGATTCATTGATTTTAAAATTTGGCCAGTTGCTTTAGTCTGAAACAACCTTAATGTAGGGGAGAATCAAGAAAATCATTCACCCACACAAACATGAAAGGACATAAATAACAGCCTTAGAGAAGAGGATTGGAATTAGTTTCTGGAAATGGGATAAAGCATTCTGATTCCTTAGTCCCCTTTGAAGGAGCGGATTAGAGAACGAGCGAAGCATTGCAGTGAAGGTCTCTTTACTGATGCAAGCCCGAATTGTCCAGTGCGTAGTGTTTATGAGGATTGGTAGCTACCACGCTTTCGATGACGTGCTCCACTTTCCATCGCAACGGCTTTTGTTGGCAACCGAGTTTTTAAACAGCTAATTATTGACAACGTCGGGTAGAAAACGCTATTTTTGACATCCAAACTACGTGGTCTGTTGCCTCTCAGACCCGTTCACCTAGCTTGGGAATAAAGTAACAACTTTTGCTTATCTAAACAGGGATCGCCTAACTGAGGGTTGATAGAATAAGGGGATCAGGAAATCCGACAACAGAACTATTTTACCATTAATACTTTTCTCAAAGAACCCGCTTCATCTAGACCGACTTCTTTATTTCTTAAATTACCAATGAGAAATTAATATTTTAAATGTCCAATGAAGGTTGATATAAATGTTAAAGAAAGCTGTTTGAATTGTAAACGGTATTTGACAAACGGGACAAGGTTAAAGGAATGTTTCAGGAAGAAAATTATCATTTCAATGTATCCACAATGTACCCGAAACAAGGAAAGAGAATGACCGAGCAAGGCTTTTTAAAATATCCCATTGCTAAAAAGACTTGATTATACATTGCTAGATTCGTTTAACGAAACTAGTTATCCATAAATTAGAAAAAAACCTGCCCTGGGAGAGGTGGACTGGTCTTTTCCTTGAGACCGTGTAGAGAATAATTCCGACAATTTTGTATGATAAAAATATTTACTTCTAAAAACCACAATGATAGCATTCTCCCTATGTTTAGATTTTCGTTTTTGTGTGGACGATATTAAAAAGAAAATATTTTTCAAAAGCCATATGGCATTTTCAATGTAATTCCTGTAGCGTTTTCATTGATTTATTGTTTATCCGTGTTAAAATTTGTCAGGATTATTGAAGCACCTGAGAGAATTTTGGTTGATTGAATAAAAACCCAAGTGTGGTCTGAAAATGTTGGGCTGCTAATGGCAGAAACATTTGAAATCTTTAGATAGCTGCATCGTTTGTGAGTTTAAGTCAAAAGCATGATGAGTTTTGGGCTTTTTAAGCGTCCTGACAAAATATCCTGGAAAGCCAACAAACTTGCACAAGCTTTCAACAACACAACATAATTCATGCTATACATGATTAAATCCAGCTGTCTATCAACCTACACATATCTATATAGATACTATATGCAATGGCCAGAGGGCTAGCAAAAGGAGAACTGCACATATTTGATTATGCTAGAAACATTTTTGAATATTAGAAGCATTTGCAGATTATGGCAGACTATGATATGGTAAGTTGATTGCCATTATATGTAAAGGTAAACGTGCTCCAATTCCCACAGATTCCCAAAGTGGTCGCTTTAAGTAAAACAATTAACAGAAACAATGTCAAGGGGGCATGCAGTTGTTCAGGGCAAGGGGGAAAGGCATGAAAGATGTGATGAAGCAATAGCACAAACGAGAATCAACTTTCATTGCAATTCAATGCTTCACTAATTGGCATTTAAAGCAATAGAAAAAGTAACCCTGGGAGTCACATCTTAGTTGACACAAATGCAAATGTACCTTAATTCAGACCATATTTTGACATATACACATTTAGGGTAGTCTAGAAATAGACTTCAAAATACCTCCCCAAATTTACATAGAGTCTTTTTAAGTTTTGAACATATATCCAAAAAGTGGCCTTACAAAACTGTTGCTTCTGTTCACTAACAGTTGAGAAGAAAATCAAGCCCTGTTTGCCATGCTCTTACTGTGACTAGATGCTCTTACTGTGACTCTATCTTTACAGGAATATAAATGAAAACTTTTTGCTTTTACATTCGTCCCAACTTATGCCCTTTCAAACTTATGTCCTGTCTAAATCAAATAGTAAGTAATCAAACTAAAATCAAGGGTGTACAGAAATCAAGCAATGTCATTTGCAAAAGAGGGATGAAAAAGGTTCTAATATCAACTATAATTCTGCAATTAAGCAATGATAAGTGTTATAATTGGTTGTTGTGACTCAGAAAATTTAAAAACCAAAACAGTGTCTGAACTAGTAGGACTATTTTTTGAGCTAACTGTTTCTTATGAAAAAGAAACATGAACGGTTGAAGAACAATTTTTATAATGTCTCATTGGCACAATAAAATTGGGCTGCAATGTACTTTGCTAGGAATTACATAAAAGTGAATGTTCCCCTTATTACAACTATCTACCCGCCTTTAAATTGAAACAGTTACCAACAGATAGCCAATTATTCAAATGGATAACCTGTTCCTTTCCACATTTCAAAAACCCAGATATCTTTGAATCATGCCAACTGATTTGACGCTGCATTGACATCATATAAACAAGTCCAACTCCCAGATTCATATGATATGAGAAGTCTTAAAATATTTTATGACGATGTTTAACAAAAAACAGACAACTGAAGTCTGTAAAGCTCTTTCTCTATCTGGTAAAACTGTAGTAGTTCAAGAACACAAGTACAAACAACATTTAGTGTGAATAAAATATCATTATTTCTCTATAAAGATAACTCTTGCTGCAAATCAAACAAAGTTTTTAAAACATCTCTTCACAGCTGGAAAAATTTAGATTGCAAAGAAAAAAAGTTACGCTGGTTGTGAAACACAGTATTACAATTCTTAACAGGACCAGTATGGGCATAATTCTCTGTTAAAGTGCAGTTCACTAAATATTGCAGGTCACTGCATAATATTACTAATATTTATACAGTGAAAGCATACAAAACAAACTCTGGAGCAAAATTGGATCTGGATCAGGAGGATTTGGATCAAAAGTTTGCAAAAAAAGTTCAAGAGAAAGTTCCTCACAAAAACATGATGTACTTCATCCCTTCCAAAACTTAGGGAAACTTTCAAGCCATTTGTATGATTTTAACAAATAGATTATGGCACCAAAAACAGCAAAATAGAAGAAAAATTTCATGTACTTGGCACTCCTTGATGGCATCAGGAACCAGCATGCTGTTTTCAAGTTTGAATCTGTGTATGGGGGATATCGTATGGCATTTAATGCCTCCAGATTCTGCTTCTTGATGAGACATGCTTTTCTGTGTGAGAAGCACTCAAAAGAAAACTTGCCATGGTATGCACCAGTGCCACTTTGACCAACTCCACCAAATGGTAGTGATGGTACTGCTGCTTGAACGATAGAATCATTGACACAAACTGCACCAGATGATGTCTCATTGATGAATTTGTCAATTATGCCTGATGATTTGGAGAAGACGTAGAGGGCCAATGGTTTCTCTCTTTTGTTGATAAACTTTATTGCTTCAGCTGCAGATAAAACCCTGACTATTGGAAGCAATGGGCCAAATATTTCCTCCTTCATAATTGCATCTTCTGGGGTGATATCTGTCATGATAGTTGGAGAAATGTACTTCTCACTTTCATCAACATCCCCACCAAGAACAATTCTATCTTGAATAATTAGATCTTTTATTCTATGGAAATGTCTTTCGTTGATGATTCGAGCCAGATCTTTGGATTCTTTTGGGTTCTCACCATAAAACTCTTTTAGAGCTTTTCTTAGAGATTGGATGAGTTTTTCTTCAGTCTCCTTGGTGCAAAGAATATAATCTGGGGCAAGACAGGTTTGACCTGAGTTCACATACTTCCCCCAAACAATTCTACGAGCAGTTACGTCAAAGTTGCAATCATTTTCTACATAACATGGACTCTTTCCACCCAGCTCCAAAGTTACTGGTGTAAGATACTTAGCTGCTGCTTCCATAACTATCTTCCCTACCACATAGCCACCAGTGTAGAAGATGTAATCAAATCTTTCTCTGAGGAGTGCGGAAGTTTCATCTTTAGCCCCAGTTATCACTCTGAAGCAGTCTTCATCAAGGTACCGAGGAACAAGACTTTCGATGAGGCTTGCTGTGACTGGTGAAAGCTCAGATGGCTTCAAGATTGCACAGTTGCCTGCACCAATGCAGCCAATTAGCGGTTGCAGCAAAAGAAGAAGAGGATAGTTCCAAGCTCCAATAATCAAAACTACTCCATGAGGCTCGTACTGTATTCCACAAGTGTTGAGTTTGTTCATCAGGTCAGCCTCGGTTGGCTGGAAGGATGCCCAGGAAGGAACATTATCGATAAACTTTGTGATCTCTGAGATGACTACTGTGTACTCCATCATTACCGCTTCAAAAGCTGGCTTGCGTAAATCTTGGTGGAGGGCCTCTACAAACAGTTCCTTGTTTTCCTTCATCATCCTCAAAAACTGCTTCAAATGGTGTATTCGACGCTCAACTGGCCTTACTTTCCCCTGGTTGAAGGACAACCTTAAGTGATGAACAATGTCGGAATAATCGCAAGGTTTAGCCATGTTTCCTCCTCGCCTGCAAACTCGCTGCCAGATAGTTAACTTCGCTCGATATGGCGACTTATGCAGATAACTTGGCTAAAAGTTGTCTTTACGGCCTTACCTTGTCTTCGTGGCAGGCTGGTGCAATTCGTACTTTCGTCTGGCGTCCAAAGTACAACGTTTAGCAGGTGAGACGTTGGTTTTGCGCACAGAGCGGCGGCATCCCCTTATCTCCCGTTGAGATTTGCCAGTGTGATTTTGAGGCATCCATTTCCGTTTGCCTGAAGCTTATAAATGCTTTGAAGTAATAGTAAGTAATAGTAATAGTAACGTGAACAAATCTTGTAAAGAAAGACCCGAATTCGTTGTTTGCAATTTTGCAATAATCAGCAGTACTTGTTTCAGACAACGGTAGGTTAAGTTGAACTTTGACATGAATTGATTGCCATAAAGAAGTCTTGACATCAGTTGTTTGAACCTGGAAACACGGGTGCCATTCTTGAAGGAAGTGCATCAATTGCCGCAAATTTGCACAGGAAGAAAGGATAAATAGAATATATAATTAAAAGAATGTGTATAAATTAAAATATGAAATATATATATATAAGATACATAAATATAAGAAAATTCGTGACACAGAGGGGCAACCCGTAGTTCTCAGAAGGGTAAAGTTGGATGTTAATCCGAAATACTCCATGCTTGTCATGATTTCCTGGGTACCCCCATCAATGTCTGACGCAAAAGGATTGCTGCTGCACAAATATCTTGTTTGATCTATTAGTAGCATCAGTTACAACAGGATTGGGCGAAGCAATGCGGTGCGTAATTACATTTTTAGGATATTACTGTTCTGTACCCAGACTTTTCAGGAGTATTGCCAATATGAGATAGATGAGCCTCAAAATTGGTAATATTTAAGAATAATGCCAGGCTCAACTTTCATCAAAACTAAAATTTCACCATAATCTGAGACAGCTCCTAAAGCGAAACGACTGTCACTTTGACACTTGACTGCATTAGACATATTGTAACGATGTGGGGTTTTTGATAGCGCGGGAGAAGATACGTTGAAGCCGAAATGAAGGAGCATGACAAATGAAAGACACTGAATATAATTAGAAGTGACAATCAACAGTGATACGTGACTCTACGGCAATCGACAGAATCACAATAACGGAAATGATACATTGACATAAGACGATACGTAGCTGTCAACAAGATTACGACCGATCACAGATACTGCACGCAGCACAACTAATAGATAAAACCTTTACACATTTTAATATATATATAAATATATCAGGCCGAGACACTATCTTTGTTCCAAAAATCTCTCGCGCGCTAAAATTTGATGGAAATCAGTGGAGGTTGGAATGGGCAGAATTTAAGCGTCAATGGAGATTCAGCTTCAATCAAGCTTCTGTCACTGCCACCGTCTGCTTCTGTGGTTCTTTCCTGGGGTGGCCTGGTTTTCCAGAGCTTATCTCTCACTTGCGTGTCCAAACAAGCTTCTACCGTGTCTGGAAGAGGCAGCCAAGTGTTTATTACGAAAGAATTGCTGTACAGGAGCACGGACATTCTAAGCGGGTATTCCCCGCTAGTAAATAAGCTCTTGTCAATCAAGTCAAATAAATATCTAATGTGTTGGATTAGGAATTGTTCGTGGAGTAAACATGGTATCTACTTTATCAAACAGTGGGGGCGAATAAATCGCGTTTTGTTTTGATAGGCATAGAAGGTAAAAACCAAAGAACCAATGTGTAAATCAAAGTTTACATGTCAAAATGGAAAATGAGAAAATCGGAGAAAAGAAACAGTCGCTACCACCTGGTTGCAGCCTCAAACTCAGATGAGGAATGGTTGTGTGTGCCACTTTTATTAAAGCAATTAGTTTAGAGGGGGCAGAAAATGGTAAAACCAACTCATCAGCATGAAATCCACGAGGGACATGCAGGCCCGTAGCCAGGTCTTCGCAGCCGGGGTGGCAAAATTTCCAATAAAGTCAATTTTTCGGAGGGGGAGGGGGCTAGGCTAAACAACAAAAAAGACTTTTGAAATACAGTCCAGCGAATTTAAAGCTTCTTTTAAACATAACAATGCATAGAATGGAGACGGTAATTGTAGCATCTGTAATTAGCATCAACTGTAAACAGGCCCGTAGGAGCCGGGGGCCCGGGAGACTGCAGCCCCCCCTCAATTATTGTTAAACTTTAGTTTGTTACCTTTATAACGGTGTACTGAATGAAAGGGAATGCAATGGGCAGCCCCCAAATTTTATTCCGACGGCACTGGTAAAAATTGTATTTTCGCAAATGTTGGTAGTTTGCACTAATAATAGGGCAGTTACATTTTGTTCGGCAGTTAATAATAGGGCAGCTTGCACTTAGCACAACTTATTTCGTTCATTTCATAGCAGTATATCTGTTAGGTATTGAAAAGTTATTTTTCAGATTAATAGTTGTGCTTTTAAGCATTGGTTCCCTAACAGCCCAGACGTTGAGTATTAAAAACAATTTCTGGGGGTGGCAAACACCTGGCTCTAATTGCCTCCGGGGTTGTATTGCCACCCCATGCTACCCCATGGCTATAGGCCTGAGCCGATTTTGACCTATTCGATCTCACGACTGGCTTCTCGGTCACGGAAAGAACCAAAAGTTTTCGATGATAGCACCACTATTCACATGGTGAAATCGAAAAAAAGGTACAGAAATATGACCAAGCTATAACAGAAGTGCCCGTCTAGGCCCAAGTGATCGATTGTTTATCCACCGTTTAATAGCTTCAATAGGCAAGCCAGTCTTTTCATTTAAGTATCGAAAACGATCTCCGCACTTTGTCATCACCGCTCTTCTGTGAATTTTCGTGCTGCTGTCATCTTGTTGTCGTGTTTATCGTATGGGGGTTATGATCTTGGGAATATGAAGTTCAAAAGGTGTACATTCCACAAGGTCTGGGTCCACGATTAACCAAATGATTAGTGTGGATGTACACCCTTGATTAGAAGTGGAACGGGTGGATTCAGATCTGTGATGACACAGCTCTATGTAGTTCTAGTTCTGTGAATACCCACTCAGTAAACGTCTAGTTCCGAAAAAGAACAGTATTTTTAAGGTCCACTCGCTAATTTCTATTCTTTGAAGGTTCAGCTCTGTTACATTCCAATTCTCTGAAATTCGAATTTTGTGTTTCTTTGACTTCAGTTCCAAGGATTCATCACATTGACGAGCCAGTGATCCAAATAATACATGTCTATATAAGAAAAAGGCATGGTTAACATGGAAAAATGAAGTGTGATGTAAGTGTAGCATTCACTTGATTAAGATGGTAGTTTATGCTGTAAAAAAGTTTGCAGTCGCTCCGAATCATTGGTCAATCAGCAAAGACGCTCCCCGTGCATATCTCTAGACCTCGTCGAGATACGCCAATTCAATGCTCCTGTGTACGAAGCCGATGGGCTAAGGTCAGTACCAAACACCGAACGGGGGATTGTGATTACAACCAACGCAACAACCTAAGGCACCTGAAACGACGTCTCTCATCACCCCTATGCCTTACTTCAAAGCGATGAGTCGTGGTGACCAGCCTCTTTCGTCCCAGTTAGGAAACGATCTGCTTTAGGTGTTTAACATTTCCTTTATTATGATTGTATAAACGAAAGTGTTTTTTCAAATGAAGTAACAAAGTAAAATAGGTTGTACCTTGTTTGATGACTCACTTTTTCGAGATGACAAAAGTTGATTATTGTCATTGTATGGTACATTCAAGGCCCAAGACATCTGTTGAGTTTTAGTTCTGTGGAGGTCAAATTCTGTAGAGATCCATTGTCTAAAGGCTAGTTTTGTGATGATCCAGTTCTGCAAAGTTGCAGTTATGTGACGGCCCAGTTCTTTGGAGTTCAAGCTCTGTGAAGGACTAGATTTGTGGGGGTCCAGCTATGTGGAGGGTCATATCTGTGTCGATCAATTCTCTAAAGGCTTACTTCGTGAAGATCCAGTTCTTTGAAGTTGCTGCTCTATGAAGACCCAGTTCTTGGAGGTCCATTCTCTAAAGGCTTACTTCATGGGGATCAAGTTCTGCAAAGTTGCAGTTCTGTGAAGGTCCAGTTCTGTGGATATCAATTCTCTAAGGGCTCACTTCGTGACGATCCAGTTCTGCTGAGATCCTGATCTGTGATGGCACAGTTCTTTGAAGTTCTAGTTCTGTTAATACCCATTCTGTAAACGTCTAGTTCTGAAAAAGTCCAGTACTCTGTAGGTCCATTCGCTAATTCCTTTTCTTTAAAGGTGCAGCTCTGTGAAACTCCAGTTCTGTGAAAGTCTACTCTGTGTTTCTATGACTTCAGTTCAAAGTATTCACCACATTGACGAACCATAAATTGAAATAATACATGCCTATATAAGAAACAAGTATGGTTAACATGGACAAATGGAGTGTGATGTAAGTGTAGCATTCACTTGATTAAGATGGTAGTTTATGCTGTAAAAAAGTTTGCAGTCGCTCCGAATCATTGGTCAATCAGCAAAGACGCTCCCCGTGCATATCTCTAGACCTCGTCGAGATACGCCAATTCAATGCTCCTGTGTACGAAGCCGATGGGCTAAGGTCAGTACCAAACACCGAACGGGGGATTGTGATTACAACCAACGCAACAACCTAAGGCACCTGAAACGACGTCTCTCATCACCCCTATGCCTTACTTCAAAGCGACGAGTCGTGGTGACCAGCCTCTTTCGTCCCAGGTAGGAAACGATCTGCTTAAGGTGTTTAACATTTCTTTTCGTTTGATTGTATGAACGAAAGTGTTTATTCAAATGAAGTAACAAAGTAAAATAGGTTGTACCTTGTTTGATGACTCACTTTTTCGAGATGACAAAAGTTGATTATTGTCATTGTATGGTACATTCAAGGCCCAAGACATCTGTTGAGTTTTAGTTCTGTGGAGGTCCAATTCTGTAGAGATCCATTGTCTAAAGGATAGTTTTGTGATGATCCAGTTCTGCAAAGTTGCAGTTATGTGACGGCCCAGTTCTTTGGAAATCAAGCTCTGTGAAGGACTAGATTTGTGGGGGTCCAGCTATGTGGAGGGTCATATCTGTGTCGATCAATTCTCTAAAGGCTTACTTCGTGAAGATCCAGTTCTTTGAAGTTGCTGCTCTATGAAGACCCAGTTCTTGGAGGTCCATTCTCTAAAGGCTTACTTCATGGGGATCAAGTTCTGCAAAGTTGCAGTTCTGTGAAGGTCCAGTTCTGTGGATATCAATTCTCTAAGGGCTCACTTCGTGACGATCCAGTTCTGCTGAGATCCTGATCTGTGATGGCACAGTTCTTTGAAGTTCTAGTTCTGTTAATACCCATTCTGTAAACGTCTAGTTCTGAAAAAGTCCAGTACTCTGCAGGTCCATTCGCATATTCCTTTTCTTTAAAGGTGCAGCTCTGTGAAACTCCAGTTCTGTGAAAGTCTACTCTGTGTTTCTATGACTTCAGTTCAAAGTATTCACCACATTGACGAACCATAAATTGAAATAATACATGCCTATATAAGAAACAAGTATGGTTAACATGGACAAATGGAGTGTGATGTAAGTGTAGCATTCACTTGATTAAGATGGTAGTTTATGCTGTAAAAAAGTTTGCAGTCGCTCCGAATCATTGGTCAATCAGCAAAGACGCTCCCCGTGCATATCTCTAGACCTCGTCGAGATACGCCAATTCAATGCTCCTGTGTACGCAGCCGATGGGCTAAGGTCAGTACCAAACACCGAACGGGGGATTGTGATTACAACCAACGCAACAACCTAAGGCACCTGAAACGACGTCTCTCATCACCCCTATGCCTTACTTCAAAGCGACGAGTCGTGGTGACCAGCCTCTTTCGTCCCAGGTAGGAAACGATCTGCTTAAGGTGTTTAACATTTCTTTTCTTTTGATTGTATGAACGAAAGTGTTTATTCAAATGAAGTAACAAAGTAAAATAGGTTGTACCTTGTTTGATGACTCACTTTTTCGAGATGACAAAAGTTGATTATTGTCATTGTATGGTACATTCAAGGCCCAAGACATCTGTTGAGTTTTAGTTCTGTGGAGGTCCAATTCTGTAGAGATCCATTGTCTAAAGGATAGTTTTGTGATGATCCAGTTCTGCAAAGTTGCAGTTATGTGACGGCCCAGTTCTTTGGAAATCAAGCTCTGTGAAGGACTAGATTTGTGGGGGTCCAGCTATGTGGAGGGTCATATCTGTGTCGATCAATTCTCTAAAGGCTTACTTCGTGAAGATCCAGTTCTTTGAAGTTGCTGCTCTATGAAGACCCAGTTCTTGGAGGTCCATTCTCTAAAGGCTTACTTCATGGGGATCAAGTTCTGCAAAGTTGCAGTTTTGTGAAGGTCCAGTTCTGTGGATATCAATTCGCTAAGGGCTCACTTCGTGACGATCCAGTTCTGCTGAGATCCTGATCTGTGATGGCACAGTTCTTTGAAGTTCTAGTTCTGTTAATACCCATTCTGTAAACGTCTAGTTCTGAAAAAGTCCAGTACTCTGTAGGTCCATTCGCTAATTCCTTTTCTTTAAAGGTGCAGCTCTGTGAAACTCCAGTTCTGTGAAAGTCTACTCTGTGTTTCTATGACTTCAGTTCAAAGTATTCACCACATTGACGAACCATAAAATGAAATAATACATGCCTATATAAGAAACAAGTATGGTTAACATGGACAAATGGAGTGTGATGTAAGTGTAGCATTCACTTGATTAAGAGGGTAGTTTATGCTGTAAAAAAGTTTGCAGTCGCTCCGAATCATTGGTCAATCAGCAAAGACGCTCCCCGTGCATATCTCTAGACCTCGTCGAGATACGCCAATTCAATGCTCCTGTGTACGAAGCCGATGGGCTAAGGTCAGTACCAAACACCGAACGGGGGATTGTGATTACAACCAACGCAACAACCTAAGGCACCTGAAACGACGTCTCTCATCACCCCTATGCCTTACTTCAAAGCGACGAGTCGTGGTGACCAGCCTCTTTCGTCCCAGGTAGGAAACGATCTGCTTAAGGTGTTTAACATTTCCTTTATTATGATTGTATAAACGAAAGTGTTTTTTCAAATGAAGTAACAAAGTAAAATGGGTTGTACCTTGTTTGATGACTCACTTTTCGAGATGACAATAGTTGATTATTGTCATTGTATGGTACATTCAAGGCCCAAGACATCTGTTGAGTTTTAGTTTTGTGGAGGTCCAATTCTGTAGAGATCCATTGTCTAAAGGCTAGTTTTGTGATGATCCAGTTCTGCAAAGTTGCAGTTATGTGACGGCCCAGTTCTTTGGAAATCAAGCTCTGTGAAGGACTAGATTTGTGGGGGTCCAGCTATGTGGAGGGTCATATCTGTCTAGATCAATTATCTAAAGGCTTACTTCGTGAAGATCCAGTTCTTTGAAGTTGCTGCTCTATGAAGACCCAGTTCTTGGAAGTCCATTCTCTAAAGGCTTACTTCATGGGGATCAAGTTCTGCAAAGTTGCAGTTCTGTGAAGGTCCAGTTCTGTGGATATCAATTCTCTAAGGGCTCACTTCGTGACGATCCAGTTCTGCTGAGATCCAGATCTGTGACGGCCCAGTTCTTTGGAGTTCAAGCTCTGTGAAGGACTAGATTTGTGGGGGTCCAGCTATGTGGAGGGTCATATCTGTCTAGATCAATTATCTAAAGGCTTACTTCGTGAAGATCCAGTTCTTTAAAGTTGCAGTTATGTGAAGGCCTAGTTGTGTGAAGGTCAAGCTCTGTGAAGGACTGGATTTGTGGGGTCCAGCTATGTGGAGGGTCATATCTGTTTCGTAAAATTCTCTAAACGCTTAATTCGTGAAGATCCAGTTCTTTGGATTTTTTGCTCTATGAAGACCCAGTTTTGTGGAGGCCCAATTTTGTGGAGGTCCGTTGTCTGAAGGCTTATTTTGTGAAGATCCAATTCTGTGGAGGTTTACTTCTATGGAGGTACTGTTCCGTAAAAGTCCAGCTCTTTGTGTATCTATTCCATAAATTCTATTCTTTAAAGGTGCAGCTCTGTCGCGTTCCAATTCTGTGAAATTCCATTTCGTGTTTCTTTGACTTCAGTTCCAATGATTCATCACATTGACGAGCCAGTGATCCAAATAATACATGTCTATATAAGAAAAAGGCATGGTTAACATGGAAAAATGAAGTGTGATGTAAGTGTAGCATTCACTTGATTAAGAGGGTAGTTTATGCTGTAAAAAAGTTTGCAGTGGCTCCGAATCATTGGTCAATCAGCAAAGACGCTCCCCGTGCATATCTCTAGACCTCGTCGAGATACGCCAATTCAATGCTCCTGTGTACGAAGCCGATGGGCTAAGGTCAGTACCAAACACCGAACGGGGGATTGTGATTACAACCAACGCAACAACCTAAGGCACCTGAAACGACGTCTCTCATCACCCCTATGCCTTACTTCAAAGCGATGAGTCGTGGTGACCAGCCTCTTTCGTCCCAGGTAGGAAACGATCTGCTTTAGGTGTTTAACATTTCCTTTATTATGATTGTATAAACGAAAGTGTTTATTCAAATGAAGTAACAAAGTAAAATGGGTTGTACCTTGTTTGATGACTCACTTTTTCGAGATGACAAAAGTTGATTATTGTCATTGTATGGTACATTCAAGGCCCAAGACATCTGTTGAGTTTTAGTTTTGTAGAGGTCCAATTCTGTAGAGATCCATTGTCTAAAGGCTAGTTTTGTGATGATCCAGTTCTGCAAAGTTGCAGTTATGTGACGGCCCAGTTCTTTGGAAATCAAGCTCTGTGAAGGACTAGATTTGTGGGGGTCCAGCTATGTGGAGGGTCATATCTGTCTAGATCAATTATCTAAAGGCTTACTTCGTGAAGATCCAGTTCTTTGAAGTTGCTGCTCTATGAAGACCCAGTTCTTGGAGGTCCATTCTCTAAAGGCTTACTTCATGGGGATCAAGTTCTGCAAAGTTGCAGTTTCTGTGAAGGTCCAGTTCTGTGGATATCAATTCTCTAAGGGCTCACTTCGTGACGATCCAGTTCTTTGAAGTTGCTGCTCTATGAAGACCCAGTTCTTGGAGGTCCATTCTCTAAAGGCTTACTTCATGGGGATCAAGTTCTGCAAAGTTGCAGTTCTGTGAAGGTCCAGTTCTGTGGATATCAATTCTCTAACGGCTCACTTCGTGACGATCCAGTTCTGCTGAGATCCAGATCTGTGACGGCCCAGTTCTTTGGAGTTCAAGCTCTGTGAAGGACTAGATTTGTGGGGGTCCAGCTATGTGGAGGGTCATATCTGTCTAGATCAATTATCTAAAGGCTTACTTCGTGAAGATCCAGTTCTTTAAAGTTGCAGTTATGTGAAGGCCTAGTTGTGTGAAGGTCAAGCTCTGTGAATGACTGGATTTGTGGGGTCCAGCTATGTGGAGGGTCATATCTGTCTAGATCAATTATCTAAAGGCTTACTTCGTGAAGATCCAGTTCTTTAAAGTTGCAGTTATGTGAAGGCCTAGTTGTGTGAAGGTCAAGCTCTGTGAAGGACTGGATTTGTGGGGTCCAGCTATGTGGAGGGTCATATTTGTGTCGATCAATTCTCTAAAGGCTTAATTCGTGAAGATCCAGTTTTTTAAAGTTGCAGTTATGTGACGGCCCAGTTCTTTGAAGGACTAGATTCGTGGAGGGCTTGTCATGTGGAGATTCATATCTGTGTAGATCAATTCTCTAAAGGCTTACTTCGCGAAGATCCAGTTCTTTAAAGTTGCAGTTATGTGAAGGCCTAGTTGTGTGAAGGTCAATTTCTGTGAAGGACAGAATTTGTGGGGTCCAGCTATGTGGAGGGTCATATCTGTTTCGTAAAATTCTCTAAACGCTTAATTCGTGAAGATCCAGTTCTTTGGATTTTTTGCTCTATGAAGACCCAGTTTTGTGGAGGCCCAATTTTGTGGAGGTCCGTTGTCTGAAGGCTTATTTTGTGAAGATCCAATTCTGTGGAGGTTTACTTCTATGGAGGTACTGTTCCGTAAAAGTCCAGCTCTTTGAGTATCTATTCTATAAATTCTATTCTTTGAAGGTTCAGCTCTGTTACATTCCAATTCTGTGAAATTCCATTTCGTGTTTCTTTGACTTCAGTTCCAATGATTCATCACATTGACGAGCCAGTGATCCAAATAATACACGTCTATATAAGAAAAAGGCATGGTTAACATGGAAAAATGAAGTGTGATGTAAGTGTAGCATTCACTTGATTAAGAGGGTAGTTTATGCTGTAAAAAAGTTTGCAGTCGCTCCGAATCATTGGTCAATCAGCAAAGACGCTCCCCGTGCATATCTCTAGACCTCGTCGAGATACGCCAATTCAATGCTCCTGTGTACGAAGCCGATGGGCTAAGGTCAGTACCAAACACCGAACGGGGGATTGTGATTACAACCAACGCAACAACCTAAGGCACCTGAAACGACGTCTCTCATCACCCCTATGCCTTACTTCAAAGCGACGAGTCGTGGTGACCAGCCTCTTTCGTCCCAGGTAGGAAACGATCTGCTTTAGGTGTTTAACATTTCCTTTATTATGATTGTATAAACGAAAGTGTTTTTTCAAAGGAAGTAACAAAGTAAAATGGGTTGTACCTTGTTTGATGACTCACTTTTTCGAGATGACAAAAGTTGATTATTGTCATTGTATGGTACATTCAAGGCCCAAGACATCTGTTGAGTTTTAGTTTTGTGGAGGTCCAATTCTGTAGAGATCCATTGTCTAAAGGCTAGTTTTGTGATGATCCAGTTCTGCAAAGTTGCAGTTATGTGACGGCCCAGTTCTTTGAAATCAAGCTCTGTGAAGGACTAGATTTGTGGGGGTCCAGCTATGTGGAGGGTCATATCTGTCTAGATCAATTATCTAAAGGCTTACTTCGTGAAGATCCAGTTCTTTAAAGTTGCAGTTATGTGAAGGCCTAGTTGTGTGAAGGTCAAGCTCTGTGAAGGACTGGATTTGTGGGGTCCAGCTATGTGGAGGGTCATATCTGTCTAGATCAATTATCTAAAGGCTTACTTCGTGAAGATCCAGTTCTTTAAAGTTGCAGTTATGTGAAGCCTAGTTGTGTGAAGGTCAAGCTCTGTGAAGGACTGGATTTGTGGGGTCCAGCTATGTGGAGGGTCATATTTGTGTCGATCAATTCTCTAAAGGCTTAATTCGTGAAGATCCAGTTTTTTAAAGTTGCAGTTATGTGACGGCCCAGTTCTTTGAAGGACTAGATTCGTGGAGGGCTTGTCATGTGGAGATTCATATCTGTGTAGATCAATTCTCTAAAGGCTTACTTCGCGAAGATCCAGTTCTTTAAAGTTGCAGTTATGTGAAGGCCTAGTTGTGTGAAGGTCAATTTCTGTGAAGGACAGAATTTGTGGGGTCCAGCTATGTGGAGGGTCATATCTGTTTCGTAAAATTCTCTAAACGCTTAATTCGTGAAGATCCAGTTCTTTGGATTTTTTGCTCTATGAAGACCCAGTTTTGTGGAGGCCCAAATTTTGTGGAGTCCGTTGTCTGAAGGCTTATTTTGTGAAGATCCAATTCTGTGGAGGTTTACTTCTATGGAGGTACTGTTCCGTAAAAGTCCAGCTCTTTGTGTATCTATTCGATAAATTCTATTCTTTAAAGGTGCAGCTCTGTGACGTTCCAATTCTCTGAAATTCGAATTTTGTGTTTCTTTGACTTCAGTTCCAAGGATTCATCACATTGACGAGCCAGTGATCCAAATAATACATGTCTATATAAGAAAAAGGCCTGGTTAACATGGAAAAATGAAGTGTGATGTAAGTGTAGCATTCACTTGATTAAGAGGGTAGTTTATGCTGGAAAAAAGTTTGCAGTCGCTCCGAATCATTGGTCAATCAGCAAAGACGCTCCCCGTGCATATCTCTAGACCTCGTCGAGATACGCCAATTCAATGCTCCTGTGTACGAAGCCGATGGGCTAAGGTCAGTACCAAACACCGAACGGGGGATTGTGATTACAACCAACGCAACAACCTAAGGCACCTGAAACGACGTCTCTCATCACCCCTATGCCTTACTTCAAAGCGATGAGTCGTGGTGACCAGCCTCTTTCGTCCCAGGTAGGAAACGACCTGCTTAAGGTGTTTAAAATTTCTTTTCTTATGATTGTTCGAAAAAGTTTGTGTATTTAAAGTATCAAAAGTATCAAATGAAAATAAGCAGTACCTCTCTTTATGTGTTTTCTTTTCTGGAAAAAGAGTTTTGAGCGTCGTTCATGACTTCTTCGTTCCATTTCTGATTCCAAGCGTTGATGCAATTGCAATAATTCCTTTGGACGCGTGGATAATTTATGTTTTTTGTGTGGTTTTTGCGAAACTTTTGCCGGTGAAAAGTTTTTACACAGCTAACCCTTGCGAGTTTCGTTTTTGCGACAGAAAAACTGGTGCTGTCGACGTTCTGCTAAAAAGTAGTTTTCCCCGCAAGTCCTCTAAACTCGGATAGTGAATCCGTCTAGTGTAAGGTGAATATTGCCTTTAAACCTACTTTAAACTGCTTTAGAGTAATGCAACAGGAATGAAAATTGTACTACGGAAGTCTGCCACGGTAAAGGGAGGCGACTTGCTGCGTGAATTCGTTAAAAGACGATATCCTAACATTAGTTTTGAAGGACCGACAACTGAAAATAGCAAAATCAATTTGATATCAGCCTTAATGACGAAAATGCCTATTTTCGTGGTGTATGGCAAAATAGAGAGAAGGAAAAGAGTGGTACTTGCAAACGTTTAGTTGTTGCAGCCAACAAGACTTCCTGTCAACAGCACAGCAAGACCCAGGCAATGACTTGGAGCAGCGAAACATGTGGTCTATGTTCTGCCACAGACTCCATTCATGCAGCTTTCTCTGGTGTTCCTGCTGCTTACACTGTGCCATTTCGCATGCAGACGGTGAGCAAGGCTGTACTCTATTATAGCAGACGTGGAAGCAAGTAGCTTGCTGAACACCATAACGTAGGACAGAGCACGAATGTAGTGAGTTTGAGAGTTCAAACTGGGTCACGGTGTTCAGCCCTCTGGAAGCCCGTGGCTGAATGCCTTAAAGGTCCCTTGCCAATACCTATTTCTATGCCAATTACTAACAAAGGAACATGTCTTATGCAAATCATCAAATCCGAGCCCGCTGTAATGTTTTGCATTTTGTTTATTTGCGATTGGTGTAATGTTGCATGGTCAGTGAAATACGGGGAGCGCTTTTTCTGGCCAATGTTTGGTATGAAATTAGATTTGGTCCGGTCCCATGATGATTCAATATTCGGGATACAGTGCGGTGCCTTGGGCAATCTCGAATACTTTCTGGCATTTTTTGCAGTTTCTTTCTTTCATCTAAGCGCAGGGGAGTTTTATTTTACGTTCCGTTAGGATGATGCTTTTGCCACGGTATTTGACTAAAATGGGTTAATGCACAGCTATGTTGAAGCTCAGGCATTTGCAAATGCGAGGGATCAATATGCGTTTTATAGGAGATGCTTCTATCAAAAATCGAACGGTTTCTCTTTCTGAGGCAACACTAGAAGTTGCTAACTACCTGGGACTCTGCTCCCACTCCTGTTCCTCTTGTAAGTGTGTGGTTTTATTCGATCAACACAAGTACATCAAGCTAATAGAAGTGAAGTCTTATAATAATACGCCAGGCGCGGTATGATTGAGAGTTTTAGTGTTGCAGTATTTTGAGTGATGACAGTACGAGAGAAGATGACAACTGGCAGGATAGAGTCGATGAAACCCCTCTTAACAAAAGGTTTTTTCTGAGGGTTGGGAAGAGTTATCAAATTTGTTTCGTAGAAGCCCAAGAAAACATATCGAAGAGCAGAAGAAACTTTTTTGTTGTTTTGTTGACCGGCAGTATTCCGGGAAAGGCAGTCTTGCTTTGTGTAAGTAAGAGAAGAGTACCAGAAAGAACTATCAGACTGGCGTAAGGGGCATGTCCGAACTTGGCCTTGCTAGAGCAGGCAATAAAAGAAGTAACAGACACCCTGGGTTTTTTGAGTAGGACGTGACGAAGGGTTTGTTGTAAGACCATAACTGTATAACTGTATTGGCAGATGCAATGCCAGAACCTACTGTCAAGGCTTCTTCTTGGAACTACAATATTCGGATGACTCGGCTAAGATCACCAGTCAAAGACGCAAAGTGAAGACGTTAGACAGAGATGTAAGTGGCAGAGGGAGGGCAGATCACAACAAGGAACTGAGAATGGAGAGGACAGCGCCTAAGATTCAAGACTGACAATGCTTAGTCACGTGATAATTGAGTGTTCATTTTTGAGGCACGGAGATGGTGAAGGTCCAAGGCTAACATAAACAAGATTAATGTTGATATAGCAACATGAGGCATGACAAAGATGGAAAAGAAAGATAGTGCATTCTGGAGGAGCAAGAGGTGGACCCCTTCGACAGTGGAGCCCTAAGAGGATCCATGTGCAGAAAGAGTGACACATTAATGATACTAACATAAGGATAGAAATGGCGCGTCTTTAGAGGATGCCCTCCAAATGATCTTGCCTTGCTTTATTCAAGACTAACAAAACTAAAAAATAAAAGCATGTACTGAATGTTCTGCTAAGCGTATTATTGCGTGCGCACGCCTGCTGAGAAATTTAACGCAAAGAGAATAATATATTGATGGGACAGCCACAATACCTCAACAGTCCTTGGATACGCACCATCTAGGTATGTTTGATCTATTGATTGAAAATTGGTGGTAAGCGTTGTTAATAGTCAATCAACAATACAATACTTTTGCCTACCTGTTAAACTAATTGCGCATTAGACTTGGAGCTCAATAAAGTTCCTGAGAATTTGTTTTGCACCAAAATGCAGTTGAAGAAAAAAACGGTGAAGAATTAAAATTGCACAAGTCTTTAAATAAAGATATGATCTTCTTCCACTCATAAAATAGAGTTTTGGTCAATAAATGTTTACGTCTTATTGACAGCTACAAGTGGGTTGCTGAAAGTGTCCCTCGACGCAAGATTACATTTATGGTTTGGTAGCTAATTAGATCTGCAGGTTTTCGGGCCATCTTCTGAAACAAATCACAAAAATGCAACATCAACATATCAATTATTGATGCACATTTAATGGCCCAAAACGACTTTCATACAATGGACATAAATCTGTTTCAATTTACCTGCAATTGTTCATCAAATGCTGTAGAGTACTTCATCAAAGAGTGTTCGCCAAGGCATTGACAGTGGAGCTCTAAGACAAACCATGTGCAGAAAGAGTAACAGCCTAGATCTCATGCGTCGACCTCGAAAAATGGTTGCAATAACGTAAGTATAGTATATGTTTTCGATACAAAGTATAATTTTATTGGGTATCTCAAATAGGTCTGGATTTACTTGAAGTCCCGCCCGCAGTAAGCATAAGGTAAGTTGTTTATGTCAGCTAAGACAAAACCAGAAAAGCAAAGTTAGAAAGTATTCTTGGTAGAACGAGACAAAAACTCGTCTCTGTTTGACTTTTGTGTCTAATACTTGAATAAACGCAACGTGTATCGAGTTTCAACAGAAAGATTTTATCGGCAAACTATCAAATCATCAGCCACTTTAATGACAAGTGAGTTCTCCAAGTAAAGAACAAGTGGAACTTGATCTATTATTTTCCTTCTAAACTCTTTCGTGGCTTTCGATACAACATTGGCTTTCAATTATTTTAGCCTTTAGTCATTTTCAGACGCTTATATCCCTTAACATTGCTGGACACAAAGTATGCAATGTTATTCTCTAGAATACAAATTTGTGGTTCTACTTTTAACGTCATTCTAAACAACCAAACATTGAAGAAATCACAACATTATGATACCGGGTTTCAAATTTTCTTCCTGTAGCTTTCCTTGAAATTTTTACATTACAAAATCCTCTATTCACAAAGTTTTCCACCACTGTCAGTTAAAACGTATTCAAGCAAAGTATAAAGGCTTACGTTTCACACACGACCAACAGTCTGAATCGAGGTA
The DNA here is from genome assembly GCA_003864495.1 of Nemopilema nomurai. Taxonomy (NCBI): domain Eukaryota; kingdom Metazoa; phylum Cnidaria; class Scyphozoa; order Rhizostomeae; family Rhizostomatidae; genus Nemopilema; species Nemopilema nomurai. Next base: position 1,946,669 of record ML133366.1, on the reverse strand, counting down.
TAATTCAAACATTACCGATACAAAACTAAGAAACCTTTGGGAACTGCTTTTGAATTTTGGCACTGCCCTTTGCATTCGGCTGTTGGATTCATCTCAGTCAACAGGGCCCACGCCACCTAGGGGGGCCGCCACTTTTTGCGAAGGACATAATTCCAATATAGCTATGAAATGTAGCAGATTCGAGCAACTTAATTCAAATTCAATTCGTTAGCCATCCACTTTCAAGTTCGTGTCGCGGGCCATGGTCAGAGCAGCATTGCAGTAGTTTTCATCCACTACAATAGTTTCTGAAAATGCGTTGATTGCCAGCCACATAAGAGAGTCCATTATTCATGCCTCGGTTTCTGAATTCTTTTTAGCTGAACACATTTTAAAGCAGGGATGTAGTGGTGGGAGCCTTCTTAGAGTTTTCGAAAAAATCGAAAAACGTCAAAAGTTTGCTCATAATCTACCTCATAATTTGAACTACGAATATCACTCTCTCAAACTGCAGTAGGACCCCCTTATTCAAATTTTACGACTACATTCCTGTGTTAATGATACTAACATAAGGATAACAATGGCGCGTCTTTAGAGGATGCCCTCCAAATGATCTTGCCTTGCTTTATTCAAGACTAACATAGGTAAAAGAAGCATGTACTGAATGTTCTGCTAAGCGTATTATTGCGTGCGCACGCCTGCTGAGAAATATAACGCAAAGAGAATAATATATTGACGGGACAGCCACAATACCCCAACAGTCCTTGGATACGCACCATCTAGGTATTTTTGATCGATTGATTGTATAATTGGTGGTAAGCGTTGTTAATAGTCGATCAACAATACAATACTTTTGCCTACCTGTTAAACTAATTGCGCATTAGACTTGGAGCTCAATAAAGTTCTTGAGAATTTGTTTTGCACCAAAATGCAGTTGAAGAAAAAAATGGTAAGGAATTTAAATTGCACGAGTCTCTAAATAAAGATATGATCTTCTTCCACTCATGAAATAGAGTTTTGGTCAGTAAATGTTTACGTCTTATTGACAACTACAAGTGGGTGTCAATAAGATCTTGCCTCGCAGCTAAACCACAGATATCGGCATTGTTTGCTTTTCTCTCCGTATACCCAAGGAAATGGGTTGCTGAAAGTGTTCCTCGACGCCAGATTACATTTATGGTTTGGTAGCTAATTAGATCTGCAGGTTTTCAGGCCATCTTCTGAAACAAATCACAAAAATTCAACATCAACATATCAATTATTGATGCCCATTTAATGATCCAAAACGACTTTCATACAATGGACATCAAGCTGCCTCAATTTACCTGCTTTTTGAATAAACGCAAAGTGTATCGAGTTTCAACAGAAGTTTTTATCAGCAAACTATCAATTAGTGGGAAGACCCCTCGTTTCTAATTTGTAGTTAATTAAATCTTCAGTTTCTAGTATAACAGCTCCAGAAGAGTTCTACAAGTAAGCCAAGTGGGTGCAGATAATTAACATTATCACTCTCACTCGACCCTGATTACTCTAACAAACGGGTTTTTATTTTGCACAATCTAGGGGATAAATTTCCTAAAACCGGGTGTTTTCAGAAAATATAGGAAACCAATTAATTAAATTAAAGGAAACCAAAGTGAGTACTTTGCACGAATCAGATTGAAGTTTGAACTGCGAGAATTACCTTCTAAAGCAAAACCTAAGCAGTTAGCAAAAAATCTTTGGATATATTTTTGACATGTTTTCTTCTTTACTATTTTCAATGGACACAGAACTTCATCTAGAGGATCTCTTTTTGTGTAATCTTAAGAGAGGTACTTGTGATTTCAATACAGTATGATTCAATCTTGCTTTAATAGCTATCGTCTCGATCAAATTTTCACTTAAATATAATTCCTATAGAGATTCTTGTGGTGTCATGGTGATGCTAAAACAAATGGTCACAACAATTTAATTGGTACTAACACAACTAACTTCATTCTTATTTGTTTGTGCTGATTTTTTCTATCTAAGATCAAATTTGGATTTGTGGCAAAGTAAGTGTATGCTGATAATGAGATTAGGAGGGTGTTTTGGTACCATGACTTTATAGCTAGGCCTAGCCTCGGGTATTATAGGGTTTCACTGGGTTCAGTTTTTTCTCGTATGTAATTCCATTACAATCCGAAACAATAAAATTAAAAACCTTACAAGAATTTCAATATGTTGTAAACTGTAGAATTTTTTAGTTTTGTGCAGACAGAACAGGTAACAAGGTGGCCTACTTAGTTCTGGCACAAAATAAAAGTAATTTTAACTAACCCAGCTGAACTTGGAGTATTCATTGTGTGTTACGTATGGTCTTATCTTAATAAACATTAACTTGTAATTCCCACTTACCTTTGTCAAGTCTTTTCCATGTCTCTCATAGCCTTAGCCTTGGCTATGCCTTTGAGATGTCGGTCTTCTTACTCCTGGCCGAAACCTGATACAGCAAACTGGAGTTTGAATCTGCCCAAGAGCAGTATATACAACTGGGCATACTATAATTTCATTCAGTCACACTCATGGCACTATATGTCCAAATTAGTGTCCCACTGAAATAGGTATATCATCAAAAATAGGTTCCAAAAACTAGGGTTCAAACTTTATTCGATTTTCAAAGTTATTCGGGTTTCAAATTTCCTACCTGGAGCTTTCCATAAATTTTTTTCTGTTTTAAAAATCCTCTATTCATAAAATTTCCTAAAAATTACCGATATAAGAATAAGAAATCTTTGGGAACTGCTTATGAATTTTGGCACTGGCCTCTGACCCATTTCAGACCGGTGGTCCTACTGTGCTTCCCATTAATGGCGACTGGAACGATACTGCGACTTCCTTGCCAGATTTCTGCCGACTTCACCGTGATCCATGTTGGAAAAGCACTCAACAGCTCCCGGATAAGAACGGAGCGAAACATTGACGACATTGGATGCACAAGAAAGTGTGTCGAACACCAGAAATGCAAGTCGTACAATTTTCATCCCGAAAAGAAAAAGTGTCAACTCAACAAAAAGCGACACGGAGAAAATGGCACCAAACTGATGGACGCTCCAGGCTGGCTGTACAAATCGACCGATTACAACAGTATGCTGGTGAGACTTTATTTGCGTTCGACAATTGAGAAATGGTTGAATGTCAGAATGGGCTCTGAAATGGAATCAGAAAGATTTAAGGACAACTTGGAAATGTTTTCCATTCAAAATGATATGTTAATTGAGTGTTTAGTGAAACAAAAGCAAAAGAGTACGAAGATCAAACTAGGTAAAACCAGATGTATTGTCCTGTATCATAACCAGCAGTCTACTTTTTAGGGATCAACACTGCAAACAAATATATTATACACTTTTGACCACAGGTCATTAACAATCATGTGAAGAGAGAGCCCAGAACGAATATTTTTGTGAACAAAGTCTCAAAAGGCCTACAAGTAGCCGATAACTTTAGTTGCATCGTATTATCCTTTGCACATTTCTCTAGTATTTCTCTTTTTGTGAAGTGATAACACTATTACCTCGCAATCTCGTGCAGATTGGAACAACATGCAAAGACCTGAACCCATGTCCACCAAACGTCCTGTGTAGAGATGCGTGCGACCCTCCGTTCTACGAGTGTATTCACTGCGACAAGGATCACCATGGCGCACACTGCCATCTTTCATCAGGTATGCTTTCTAATGACAAAAACATATTTTCGTTACCCTGAAAGCACTCCTTCTCTAAAAAACGTAGCCATTTGGGGAGCGTAGGAGCCACACCCAATTCTAAGTGTTGTTTGAAACTCAATTTTAAAGACACGATGCACAATCAATTGCCCTACTTTGCAACTCTTCTAAAGGATTTGTCCCCAGAAATTGATCGAAGTATCGTCTCTCATTAAATGCATTGTCTGGTATAATCTAAAAACTGCCCTTATCTTTAAGATATGGACGCTTGCAATAAAAGCACTTGTCAAAATGGCAACTGCTTGGCTGAGAAAGGTGGATACTCTTGCGTTTGTAATCCAGGGTACACGGGAAAGGACTGCGAATTAGGTAACCTTCACAAACTTTCTTTACTTCCTTCCCTATTTTCGCTTCATTGTTCAAAACTGTAATATCAATACTCAAGACTATGATAAATCAAAGTATGAAGTTGAAGAGAAAAATTATTAATAGTTCATAGACATCATTGGTTGTTACATTGGCCTTCCATTACGCATTTCATTATACATACGTCATCATGGACAAGACCCATGCTGGTTAAAAACTATATTTTTCTTGAATGGAGGCAAATTTGAAGATGTGGGTTCCGAATATTGGTGAGTAAATTTGCCCCAGATGTATTCTGAACAAATTTTCTATTGTTTTTGGTGACCTTAGCGATGTGGTGATTGTATTCATTAACAATTAACTTTCTATATACTTCAATGTGCCGACAGATGTTGATGAATGCGAGAGTCTGCCTTGCTTCCACGGGGGAACATGCAGAAATGAAGTAAACAAATTTAAATGCGACTGTCTTCCTGGCTATACAGGCACTCATTGCGAGCAAGGTAAGCAACTTCCAGGTTGCAGACAACATGCGAGCCATCATCGCAGCTCTACGTATGGAATGTAACAAGTGGAGAGGAGTTTCTTATGTTCTTAGGAACCCAATCTTGAAATAAAAGCTTTCTTGCGAATGTGAGACGATTGCCACAAGTCTGCACACTCACGTGGTATGCATTCACAATGCGGCTATTTTGTTTCTGCTGGTTGATGCCGTATTGCAGAAGCCACCAGCTATTCTCAATTTGAAGTTATTCATTTTGCGTATTCACTTTTCAAATAGAATGTCTGACTGATAATATCCAAACATACTGAACGTCTTTAATGTCACGCATTGATTCAAGGGACATTTTGTTCCGTCAATTCAGAGCGCACTTCCCAAAAGCAATTAAAAAAAATTCATTTCTAGCCTTTGTTTGTTCCATAAACATGGCCTTGCCCATAAATATTCTCCACCAACGCATCCTGTCATTAGAAAACACTTCTTGATGATGAAATAAACGACACAATTGCTTGACCTTCTAGAGATCAATGAGTGTGCCAGCAACCCTTGCCAGAACGAAGGAACATGCGTTGATGACGTCAACAGATACGCCTGTCACTGCATTCCAGGATTCATTGGCGTTCGATGCGAAACTGGTAAACTTTTCAGCCATTACCATTTGGCCATTTGGTAACAAAATGACTCTTAAGCCATTGCCCATTGTTGATAAAAACAAATAACGTAGATCGTTCTACCAATGAAACTGAACATACTCTAGCCACATGAATAGGTTTGTTATCACTAGACTTGCTTCTAAAACTTGAATGCAGGTTGCAAAATTAGTTCATAAATAGCTGGAATGATTACTCTGCAGATATCAACGAATGCGCTAGCAGTCCATGCCAAAACGGAGCAACTTGCAACGATGAACTCAACAAATACACTTGCAGTTGTGTTCCCGGATATGTTGGCCTACAATGCGAAACTGGTAGCCTTCGTTTCCGTTTCGAGTGTACTTCAGTTTCAATTGTCGTCAACAATTTTAATGCTTTAAGGTTAAAGAGGTTTCTCAAAACCTTGAGAAATTCAAATCAATAGTTAAAACCTCAACCTCAAATTTAAGCCCTATCTTTCAGTTCCAAAGTTCAGAATTAAAACTGCAAACTCAAGGTTTTTTGGTTTTGCATATAAAGACAGCGGGTTAACATTTCACAAGGGGAACATTTCACAATGTGAACATTTTACTAAGTCAACATTTCACCAGAAGAACATTTCACAAAGTGAACATTTTACTAAGTCAACATTTCACAAGAAGAACATTTCACAAAGTGAACATTTCACAAGAAGAACATTTCACAAAGTCAACATTTTACTAAGTCAACATTTCACAAGAAGAACATTTCACAAAGTGAACATTTCACAATGTGAACATTTCACAAAGTGAACATTTTACTAAGTCAACATTTCACAAGAAGAACATTTCACAAAGTGAACATTTCACAAAGTGAACATTTTACTAAGTCAACATTTCACAAGAAGAACATTTCACAAAGTGAACATTTTACTAATTCAACATTTCACAAGAAGAACATTTCACAAAGTGAACATTTCACAAGAAGAACATTTCACAAGAAGAACATTTCACAAAGTGAACATTTCACAAAGTGAACATTTTACTAAGTCAACATTTTACTAAGTCAACATTTCACAAGAAGAACATTTCACAAAGTGAACATTTCACAATGTGAACATTTCACAAAGTGAACATTTTACTAAGTCAACATTTCACAAGAAGAACATTTCGCAAAGTGAACATTTCACAAAGTGAACATTTTACTAAGTCAACATTTTACTAAGTCAACATTTCACAAGAAGAACATTTCACAAAGTGAACATTTCACAAAGTGAACATTTTACTAAGTCAACATTTCACAGGAAGAACATTTCACAATGTGAACATTTCACAAAGCGAACATTATGTTTTCGGACTTTTGAATGAACGCAGTACCAGTGTCTAAAAACTTCGAAAAGTCAATTTTGTAGCTGAAAATTTTTCAGAATTTGAGATTTACGCATTATGTTATCTAAATAAAATGTAGGTTTTTTTTCTTTTCTTTTTTTGTTCTTCATTAGTTAAGTAATAATAAATAGAATTGTCAAGCCAATAGTGAAAAACACGATTTATTTACTACATGTGTATTTCCGATACAACACAAAACAGTGAAATTTCCCACCGTAACTGTAATCAGTCAGTCATTTTTTGAATCGAAATGAAATACGTTGTTCTATTGAAAAAATTAGAAATGGTGACATCACAACATTTAATAAATGCTTTATCTTGCAGACATAAACGAATGCAGCAGCAGCCCGTGTAAAAACGGAGCAGTTTGCTATAACCAAATCCACAGCTATGCATGCAACTGCATAATTGGCTACATTGGTGCACAATGCGATATCGGTACAACACTTCAGAGTTTTTTTCATTCTCAAGGCAGTCTAATCTCTTTTGTTGTATCATTAACAAGATTCGTTCCAGCCAAATTCCTGCTACTACAAACTTCAATTCTGGCTTTTGACCCTTTTCAACATTTGGCTACTCTGAAGACGTCGAGTGAAAAAGTACTTTAAGAATGCAACGATTCTTAAAGATCTCCAATGTTTTTTTTAGCCGCAAAGTACGTTGGATGTTACAAAGACAGTAGCACACGAGCGCTGCCCATTGAACAGAGGTTAACCATCTCTGAGGGTCACTTCACTGCCAACTGCATTAAAAAATGCTTAGCCTTGAGACATCCCTACGCAGGACTACAATTCTACGGTTATTGTTTCTGTGGAACAACATACAACTCGCTAGGGAAAGAAGATGAAAGCAGTTGCAAGACACTGTGTAAAGACAGCACTGGTTTAAAATGCGGTGGAGCGTGGAGGAATTCTGTCTACAAAACAGGTATCGTGGAATCTTATCTAAATAAGAAGTTCTATAAGACAATGACAGTTATTTCTTGACAGGGTCTCGCAGCATGTCAAGTAGATAAAAAGATTAATGTGATCTTCAATATCATTCACTGAAAAAGCAATCTCCATAACCAATAGATAACTATAGTCATAAACTTAGGAAATTTCCTGTTTTTTCTTGATGATATTGGATTCTGAGAGTCATTCACGAAATTTCGAGTCCTGGAAATGTAGACATTTCATTTGCGCCAGTGGCCTCATGGAAGAACAGAAAGATTAATTATTGATCGAGATTTTTTCTCTGCTTAGGTTACAACAGTCGCAAGTGACAATGGGTCCTAGAATCCAGAAGAAAAACATTCAAAGAGAATAAATAAACTTGACTGAAATTTAATGGAAATTAAAGAGTTTAGAAAGATAGGGATCATTTAGGACTTTATCTTCCAATGTCTGTAAACTGGCTTGCCGTGAAAATGTCACAGGCAAGAATCTGCTCTGAAAAAGCACGGCTATTCCAAAACAGAGTTTTTAATGGAAGCACTTCAGTCATTCAAATGGTCCTTAATCGAAACAAGCACTCCAGGTCACGTGTTATTGCAATTAGCCAATTCTAATTACAACAAAGAATTAACTCATTTTAGTTCAGAAAGATGTATCATACGTAAGCAAATGTATAATCACTTCCAGAGCCACGCTCTTTCATTGTATTCCATTCTATAGCTGCAATCCGGTTCTCGAGTACACGCTTTTTTTATAAGGAACCACTTTATAAGGAACCTTCATGTAGAAGGCCGAAATATATAAAGAACTTATACTACTAGAAACGAAATCCCTAAGGAAATTTTCGCTTTGAAAATCTTTTATAACTGCAAGCATCAAGAGCTAAAAAGCCCGTTTCATTCATTTGCAGCCAATACTCGAATAGATTGTTTGCTATTCGTGTGTCGAGTGCTTTATTGAGTAGTTTCCGCATATTCTATCTCGCCCCTCTCTTTATTTAGTGTTAAGGCTTATTGATGTGCAGTGAAAATTAAGGAATTTTTAAGGAACTTTTGGTACTAAAATATGATGACTTGAAGTCTACGAATAAGGAACTTTTGGAACTAGGCCTTGTGGTAGGTTCCTTATAAAAAAAAGCGTGTACCTACTTTGGTGGTCAGAACCAAAGATTTCCATGAAGTTGCAGGCCAAATTGTCTCTTGCACTGTAAGGAGGGTCCAGCGCAACGCGCTGAGAATCAGGCTCAGTGAAGTTTAACCAAGAATTAGTATTGGTTGGAACTGAATTCACTGGTAGTCCCCCGGCATGACTGAAAAACAGATTGAGCTGCAAAAATTGTCAACACATGCTGGAAATGATACCACTGGAACGGCAGAGAATTAAAACTGGGCAACAGAATTCATCATATTATCGTTTGTGGTAGACTAGCCTATAAGGGATGCATACTGAGCACCGATATTTTAGAGTCTCGACATTTTTAAAACTTTCAATTATGAGCCTAAGGTTATTCTTGCCCAACACAAGGTGTAGATTTGCCTCAAGGTTATGGTAAACATTTTCAACACAAAAATTGGTTTTTCCTTCCTAAGGGCCAAACTGTTCAAGTAATCTGGGTAAACTATATGTATCAGTCGATTAACAAGGAGATGGCGTATCTAGCCAGATAAAAATTATTGGCAAATAATGTTAAAAGTTATTTTCCATGCAAATTTATTGCTCAAAAAGTGTACCACCTTCAAAAGCTGTTTTGTACCCTTGCGTTTGAGGTAACAAAATTTGACTTATACCAGCAGGAAGTGCAGATCCTAAGCTACCAAAGTATGTCTCAGATTTGTTAAATCATTTTGACACACTTTGTTTGCCCAACATCTGCCCTGGCCATGTGCAAATTTTCGAGCCATTCGATTGGTTCCTTGGGTACAAAATAGCTTTTTCGTACCTGTATGTAGAGAAATTTTGAGTCTGGCGAAATCGGGATTTTACTGATCGCACTTGCGATGATACACATCGGGATCATATTACCAACAATGTAATCCGGGTCAAGAAGCTTAGGCTTTAAGATCAATTAGCCTCTTTAAATAAGCACAACAACCCATGGATGTGCCATACTCTAACACAAACCACAGGAAGCAGAACAAGGATAATCGGCTTAACAAGTCGAGGGATTTGAAAACCGCTGCTAGAAACTTTGATAAGGAAATTATGGAAATCTTCGTTTACACGGGATTTTCTCCATTTTCAAAACTTCTTCTCGCTTCAAACATGGTATCATTATGTACCTTATTAATTTGGCTATTAGAATGTGAAGTAATCGAAAAATGGATGTTTTCGTCCAGAAAAGGTTTACCGTAACCTTAAGACCATTGAAAAGTTTAATATTTCCTGATGTGTTGCTTACTCAATAAGAGCAAACATATTTAAATGTCCCAAAGTATCTGATGGCATTATTCAACAACAGAGGATATTTCCATTCCAAGAACATTTTTGAGTAACAACACGAGGGAGGAGCCCTCAATGGAAATCGAGAATAAGGGAACTTAACTAGTCAAGGAAACTTCCTCAGTCAAGGCACTCATCTACTGAAAAGTTGAACATAATATATGCTCATATTTAGCATAATCATTTTCCCCAAATTTCTTGCTGTAGATTTTTCTTCTCGACGGAATACTTTAGGGGCAGAGACTTTCGCGGGCAGAAAGTTTCGCGAGAAGAAAAATTCGCGAAATTGAGGGCATAAACTTTCGCGATGAAGAAAAGCTACCATTTTGGTTTTGGCGTGAGGAAACTTGAGCGATTGAAGAAAAGTTAGAAGAAAAACACAATATTCTAGTATTTGCTTTCGGTATTTCCAACATTAAATAATGTGTTAATTGTCACTCTGAATCGCCATCGCTTTCGTCCTCACTCGACCTCACAATACCCTCTGTTTCGCCTAAACTGCCATGGTGACAATTTACAAGGTTCTATTGCCAAAGAGATGAAAGATTGGAGTGATTAAGGAACAGCAACGCAAATAATTGAAGAAACAAAAAACAATTGGATGGAAACAACTTTCGCGTGTGGAGAATTTTTTGTAATTTCGCGAGCACGAAATTCCAATTTAGATTATGCCTTGGCACAAACTTTAGCGAAAAATGCCAAGAAATGCGAAAACCGCGAAACTTTCTGCCCGCGAAAGTAGATATTTTGGCGGGATTCTCTTAGCTGGATAGTCCTTGTATCCCTGTGGGGTCATGGTCGCAAAACATGGAGGACAGCTACAGTATTGAAGAAAAATCCTCAAATATTGCGGTGGTCAATATGCAGACCGGCAAACAGAACGCAAGGTACCTAATTTGTTGCTGATCAGAGTTATTTCTTAGTTTTTCTGCAGGCTGCCATTTATCCATCGACGATTGTTTCTTTTTGGGTTATTTGGGGGGTTTCTCTTTTGACACAATAAATTTGCAGCTGATGATTAGATTTGATGCAACTGAAAAAACTTCAAAGCTTTTTAGACGTTTGCCAACATAGGGATTTTTATTTATGTCGCAGCCAGACTCTCACCACAAACTACATTTCGACAATCGTGCAGAAAAGAGAAGGAGATGACTTTCTGGAGGAATAATTGCCAGGAAAATTTTACATACATACAAAAATATCATAGCTTATTTTTCCAACTCTTCTGTTAAAAATTGTTTTGCAGTGTAAAGTTCATCATCAAATGAAAAGTTTATCCCATCATTGTCCGGTGCAACAGCAACAAGAGTCTATTGGTTACAGAACATTTTGTTGTTTTGATACACACCTATTATAGCACTCTGGTAATTTCATCATGAAATCCTTTTATGATGATAGAAACTGCTTGATATGCTGTTTGTCTCCCAACCATTGAATTCAGCCCATGCTATAATAACAGATCCCCCATTTGAGCTAATTTTTTGTTTTTGCTTTAAATGGGTTAACACAGAAATTCTTTTGTTGCAATTCTTTATCCTTACAATGGTAAGACCAATACTCATAATAAGTTTGATATCTTTGTAGGTGAAGTCTTTTTTCATAAAAGCTTATGTAGTTTAATACCTCAGTCAGTTTTGCATTAAATACACACTTTATTTATTTTAATTATATTTCTACATAGCTTCTGAAGATTTTAAGTTTCAGGACACAGAGAAGCTTAAGCTTATTGAGCAGTGTCCTGGTCCTTCCTCTTGATATAACCATACCTGGTGATTCCTTGTGCCTGGAATTACAGAGTGCTAGTGCTCTCCTCACTCTGGGTGAAAGTTTGGTTGTACCAGGTACTTGAACCACTGACCCTTGGGGCCGTAGTCAGCGCCTCTAATCACTGAGCCATCCTTCCACCTGTTTTTTATCATCAGTGAACCAAAACATTTTTAGCCATATTTTCTTGCTTTTTTAGAGTGAAAGTTTCATCTATTTTGCAGATTAGTTAAACATTTCAAAGTAATTTTTCTTTTTTGTTATTTTATATTTCATAAGGACTGTCTTTGTTAGTGTTTAGGAGCCTGATTTTCTTCTTTTCAATGCCATTGAGCAAGGGAAAGATTTTTTTCCCATTTTACAAAGTCTTTATTATGCACATAATTTGTTTTAGTTTTCTTTCCCTTTGAAGATCTTGCTTCCATTGCAATATGACCTGCTTGTGCTGACCTTTAACCACCATACAATGGTAGCTAATTATCTGGCCTATGCTAGCAGAAAGAACCTTTTCAAATATTTTGGCAGTGTCTTCAAAGATATCAAGTACAGAGCTCATTTCCTTGTGTCCTTTTATCATTTGAGTGTCATGGCTCTTTCAGCTCTACCCCCCATAATTAGTATGCAATTGGGCAAGCTATATAGCATATATAAAAAGATATATGCATAAGAAATAAATCAGCATATTATGGGAAAGTTGATAGATGTTACAGAGGAAAAGAGGTGCCCTTAAAGGGCATAGGATAGAAAAAGCCTTAACTGATAGCAGTCAAAACAGCAAACCTACAACCATGCAAAGAGCCAAGCTGCTAAATGACCCTTCCGCTGTGCAATTGGTGATTTTGGCACTCAAAATATTTTATTGAATTTACCTACCATGTACATCAACTTCCAATCATCATACCTATGGGCAGTTAGCTTTGAGTTTCCATTCTTGACAATGCATCTGTTATCTCAGCTGTCTACAACAAGCCATGATGAACTGCTGAAGGGGAGAATGAACCTGTCTTCTTTTATTTTATTTTGCAGTTTCCTAGACTAAATGCAATCCTAATGTCATGCAATTTTTGCCTTATGCCATTAAGCCAATCTACTCCACTTTATCCTTTCATGAAACAATCATGCTTAACAAATAAAATGCTTCGTAAGAAAATGCCATAACATACTGGTTTGCAAATATTAATCCAATTATTACGTAGCTTATATATGCCTTAAATAAATGCCTTGACAAATGTCTTCAAAATTTTAAAATCTGTCTGAAACTTATTCTACTGAATTTAAAATTATTTACATTGGATTTAAAAGAGATTCTCTTGGTTTCAAAGATGACTGTTTCTCGTGGTTTATTAGGCAAGAGTTATTTTCCCTTTTTTTAAATTTTTGACTTTTTGGACAGGTCCAGACCTAGACTTTTGACAAACAATCACTACAAAAGAAAGTATTCTGATTTAATCTGAAACATGTTCTTGTAAGTTCTAAGACTATTTGCATTGGATTTAAGAAAGCAAATTCAATTGATCTTTAAGTTACGAATTTTTTTCGTTTTTATTGTCTTTTTGATATTTTTGACAGGTCTAGACCTAGACTTATTGATGAAGAATGATTGGAGAAGAGATTTTCTCGATTTAGTCTGAAACTCAATACCGTAAATCCTCAAATTAGCCCCTGGGGGCTTATTTGTTTTTGATATATTTAGATGGGGGCTTGTTCAAGAGAGGGGACCTATTCGAGCTTATAAAGTTGCCTGAGACATACCACATCAAAAGATAATTTTTGAAATTCCTTCCTTTCATAATATAAAAATTATCTAAGTATAAAGTAACATTTGATTAAATTATTAACAAAGATATAAATTTCTGTGGTAATGGACTAAAATGCCAAAGGCAACCACAGGAGTCAACAGTCAAAAATTGACGGGGGCATATTCGAGGGGAGGGGGCTAACAGAAAATTGTTATTACTAGGGAGGTGTCTCATTCGAAGGGGAGGGGGGCTTTTAAAAGCAGAGGACCAATTCGAGGATATACGGTATAGTAGGTTTTTCAAACTGTTTACGTTGCGTTTAAAGAAAAATGGTTTTCTCTGCTTTTATTTACTTTGTGACTTTTTTGAGTTACAAAGTTAATGTATTGCCATTATGTTGAGTTCTAAGGCTATTTACATTGGATTTGTAAGAGATTCAGTTGGTTTTGAGGACAATAAATTTTTTTTGGATTCATAGATTTTTTGACTTTTTTGACAGGTCCAGGGCTACACTTTTTGATGAAAAATGACTGGGACCAAAAGTATTGCAATTCAGTCTGTAACTCATTCTGGTGTGTTCTAAGACCATTTACATTGGATTCATGAGGGATTCAGTTGGTTCTGAAGGAAATTTTTTTTTGATTTCATAGATTTTTTGACTTTTTTGACAGGTCCGGGTCTACACTTTTTGATGAAAATTGACTGGGATCAAAAGTATTGGCATTCAGTCTGTAACTCATCTTGGTGAGTTGTAAGACTATTTACATTTGATTTATGAAGGATTCAGTTGGTTTTGAGGAAAAAAAAGTTTTTTTTGATTTCATAGATTTTTTGACTTTTTTGACAGGTCCTGGGTTACACTTTTTGATGAAAAATGACTGGGATCAAAAGTATTGCTATTCAGTCTGTAACTCATTCTGGTGGGTTGTAAGACTATTTACATTTGATTTATGAATGATTCAGTTGGTTTTGAGGAAAAAATTTTTTTTGATTTCATAGATTTTTTGACTTTTTTGAGGTCCGGGTTACACTTTTTGATGAAAAATGACTGGGATCAAAAGTATTGCTATTCAGTCTGTAACTCATTCTGGTGGGTTGTAAGACTATTTACATTTGATTTATGAAGATTCAGTTGGTTTTGAGGAAAAAATTTTTTTTGATTTCATAGATTTTTTGACTTTTTTGATAGGTCCGGGGTTACACTTTTTGATGAAAAATGACTGGGATCAAAAGTATTGCTATTCAGTCTGTAACTCATTCTGGGGTTGTAAGACTATTTACATTTGATTTATGAATGATTCAGTTGGTTTTGAGGGAAAAAATTTTTTTTGATTTCATAGATTTTTTGACTTTTTTGATAGGTCCGGGGTTACACTTTTTGATGAAAAATGACTGGGATCAAAAGTATTGCTATTCAGTCTGTAACTCATTCTGGTGGGTTGTAAGACTATTTACATTTGATTTATGAAGATTCAGTTGGTTTTGAGGAAAAAATTTTTTTTGATTTCATAGATTTTTTGACTTTTTTGACAGGTCCGGTTACACTTTTTGATGAAAAATGACTGGGATCAAAAGTATTGCTATTCAGTCTGTAACTCATTCTGGTGGGTTGTAAGACTATTTACATTTGATTTATGAAGATTCAGTTGGTTTTGAGGAAAAAATTTTTTTTGATTTCATAGATTTTTTGACTTTTTTGACAGGTCCGGGTTACACTTTTTGATGAAAAATGACTGGGATCAAAAGTATTGCTATTCAGTCTGTAACTCATTCTGGTGTAAGACTATTTACATTTGATTTATGAATGATTCAGTTGGTTTTGAGGAAAAAATTTTTTTTGATTTCATAGATTTTTTGACTTTTTTGACAGGTCCGGGTTACACTTTTTGATGAAAAATGACTGGGATCAAAAGTATTGCTATTCAGTCTGTAACTCATTCTGGTGGGTTGTAAGACTATTTACATTTGATTTATGAAGATTCAGTTGGTTTTGAGGAAAAAATTTTTTTTGATTTCATAGATTTTTTGACTTTTTTGATAGGTCCGGGGTTACACTTTTTGATGAAAAATGACTGGGATCAAAAGTATTGCTATTCAGTCTGTAACTCATTCTGGTGGGTTGTAAGACTATTTACATTTGATTTATGAAGATTCAGTTGGTTTTGAGGAAAAAAATTTTTTTTGATTTCATAGATTTTTTGACTTTTTTGACAGGTCCGGGGTTACACTTTTTGATGAAAAATGACTGGGATCAAAAGTATTGCTATTCAGTCTGTAACTCATTCTGGTTGTAAGACTATTTACATTTGATTTAAAGATTCAGTTGGTTTTGAGGAAAAAATTTTTTTTGATTTCATAGATTTTTTGACTTTTTTGACAGGTCCGGGGTTACACTTTTTGATGAAAAATGACTGGGATCAAAAGTATTGCTATTCAGTCTGTAACTCATTCTGGTGGGTTGTAAGACTATTTACATTTGATTTATGAAGATTCAGTTGGTTTTGAGGAAAAAAATTTTTTTTGATTTCATAGATTTTTTGACTTTTTTGATAGGTCCGGGGTTACACTTTTTGATGAAAAATGACTGGGATCAAAAGTATTGCTATTCAGTCTGTAACTCATTCTGGTGGGTTGTAAGACTATTTACATTTGATTTATGAATGATTCAGTTGGTTTTGAGGAAAAAATTTTTTTTGATTTCATAGATTTTTTGACTTTTTTGACAGGTCCGGGGTTACACTTTTTGATGAAAAATGACTGGGATCAAAAGTATTGCTATTCAGTCTGTAACTCATTCTGGTGGGTTGTAAGACTATTTACATTTGATTTATGAATGATTCAGTTGGTTTTGAGGAAAAAATTTTTTTTGATTTCATAGATTTTTTGACTTTTTTGACAGGTCCGGGGTTACACTTTTTGATGAAAAATGACTGGGATCAAAAGTATTGCTATTCAGTCTGTAACTCATTCTGGTGGGTTGTAAGACTATTTACATTTGATTTATGAATGATTCAGTTGGTTTTGAGGAAAAAATTTTTTTTGATTTCATAGATTTTTTGACTTTTTTGATAGGTCCGGGGTTACACTTTTTGATGAAAAATGACTGGGATCAAAAGTATTGCTATTCAGTCTGTAACTCATTCTGGTGGTTGTAAGACTATTTACATTTGATTTATGAAGATTCAGTTGGTTTTGAGGAAAAAATTTTTTTTGATTTCATAGATTTTTTGACTTTTTTGACAGGTCCGGGGTTACACTTTTTGATGAAAAATGACTGGGATCAAAAGTATTGCTATTCAGTCTGTAACTCATTCTGGTGGGTTGTAAGACTATTTACATTTGATTTATGAATGATTCAGTTGGTTTTGAGGAAAAAATTTTTTTTGATTTCATAGATTTTTTGACTTTTTTGACAGGTCCGGGGTTACACTTTTTGATGAAAAATGACTGGGATCAAAAGTATTGCTATTCAGTCTGTAACTCATTCTGGTGGGTTGTAAGACTATTTACATTTGATTTATGAAGATTCAGTTGGTTTTGAGGAAAAAATTTTTTTTGATTTCATAGATTTTTTGACTTTTTTGACAGGTCCGGGGTTACACTTTTTGATGAAAAATGACTGGGATCAAAAGTATTGCTATTCAGTCTGTAACTCATTCTGGTGGGTTGTAAGACTATTTACATTTGATTTATGAATGATTCAGTTGGTTTTGAGGAAAAAATTTTTTTTGATTTCATAGATTTTTTGACTTTTTTGATAGGTCCGGGTTACACTTTTTGATGAAAAATGACTGGGATCAAAAGTATTGCTATTCAGTCTGTAACTCATTCTGGTGGGTTGTAAGACTATTTACATTTGATTTAAAGATTCAGTTGGTTTTGAGGAAAAAATTTTTTTTGATTTCATAGATTTTTTGACTTTTTTGATAGGTCCGGGGTTACACTTTTTGATGAAAAATGACTGGGATCAAAAGTATTGCTATTCAGTCTGTAACTCATTCTGGTGTTGTAAGACTATTTACATTTGATTTATGAAGATTCAGTTGGTTTTGAGGAAAAAATTTTTTTTGATTTCATAGATTTTTTGACTTTTTTGATAGGTCCGGGGTTACACTTTTTGATGAAAAATGACTGGGATCAAAAGTATTGCTATTCAGTCTGTAACTCATTCTGGTGGGTTGTAAGACTATTTACATTTGATTTATGAAGATTCAGTTGGTTTTGAGGAAAAAATTTTTTTTGATTTCATAGATTTTTTGACTTTTTTGATAGGTCCGGGTTACACTTTTTGATGAAAAATGACTGGGATCAAAAGTATTGCTATTCAGTCTGTAACTCATTCTGGTGGGTTGTAAGACTATTTACATTTGATTTATGAAGATTCAGTTGGTTTTGAGGAAAAAATTTTTTTTGATTTCATAGATTTTTTGACTTTTTTGACAGGTCCGGGGTTACACTTTTTGATGAAAAATGACTGGGATCAAAAGTATTGCTATTCAGTCTGTAACTCATTCTGGTGGGTTGTAAGACTATTTACATTTGATTTATGAAGATTCAGTTGGTTTTGAGGGAAAAAATTTTTTTTGATTTCATAGATTTTTTGACTTTTTTGACAGGTCCGGGGTTACACTTTTTGATGAAAAATGACTGGGATCAAAAGTATTGCTATTCAGTCTGTAACTCATTCTGGTGGGTTGTAAGACTATTTACATTTGATTTATGAATGATTCAGTTGGTTTTGAGGAAAAAAATTTTTTTTGATTTCATAGATTTTTTGACTTTTTTGACAGGTCCGGGGTTACACTTTTTGATGAAAAATGACTGGGATCAAAAGTATTGCTATTCAGTCTGTAACTCATTCTGGTGGGTTGTAAGACTATTTACATTTGATTTATGGAAGATTCAGTTGGTTTTGAGGGAAAAATTTTTTTTTGATTTCATAGATTTTTTGACTTTTTTGACAGGTCCGGGGTTACACTTTTTGATGAAAAATGACTGGGATCAAAAGTATTGCTATTCAGTCTGTAACTCATTCTGGTGGGTTGTAAGACTATTTACATTTGATTTATGAAGATTCAGTTGGTTTTGAGGAAAAAATTTTTTTGATTTCATAGATTTTTTGACTTTTTTGACAGGTCCGGGTTACACTTTTTGATGAAAAATGACTGGGATCAAAAGTATTGCTATTCAGTCTGTAACTCATTCTGGTGGGTTGTAAGACTATTTACATTTGATTTATGAATGATTCAGTTGGTTTTGAGGAAAAAATTTTTTTTGATTTCATAGATTTTTTGACTTTTTTGACAGGTCCGGGGTTACACTTTTTGATGAAAAATGACTGGGATCAAAAGTATTGCTATTCAGTCTGTAACTCATTCTGGTAGGTTGTAAGACTATTTACATTTGATTTATGAATGATTCAGTTGGTTTTGAGGGAAAAAATTTTTTTTGATTTCATAGATTTTTTGACTTTTTTGACAGGTCCGGGGTTACACTTTTTGATGAAAAATGACTGGGATCAAAAGTATTGCTATTCAGTCTGTAACTCATTCTGGTGGGTTGTAAGACTATTTACATTTGATTTATGAATGATTCAGTTGGTTTTGAGGGAAAAAATTTTTTTTGATTTCATAGATTTTTTGACTTTTTTGATAGGTCCGGGGTTATACTTTTTGATGAAAAATGACTGGGATCAAAAGTATTGCTATTCAGTCTGTAACTCATTCTGGTGGGTTGTAAGACTATTTACATTTGATTTATGAATGATTCAGTTGGTTTTGAGGAAAAAATTTTTTTTGATTTCATAGATTTTTTGACTTTTTTGACAGGTCCGGGGTTACACTTTTTGATGAAAAATGACTGGGATCAAAAGTATTGCTATTCAGTCTGTAACTCATTCTGGGTGTAAGACTATTTACATTTGATTTATGAAGATTCAGTTGGTTTTGAGGAAAAAATTTTTTTTTGATTTCATAGATTTTTTGACTTTTTTGACAGGTCCGGGGTTACACTTTTTGATGAAAAATGACTGGGATCAAAAGTATTGCTATTCAGTCTGTAACTCATTCTGGTGGGTTGTAAGACTATTTACATTTGATTTATGAATGATTCAGTTGGTTTTGAGGAAAAAATTTTTTTTTGATTTCATAGATTTTTTGACTTTTTTGACAGGTCCGGGGTTACACTTTTTGATGAAAAATGACTGGGATCAAAAGTATTCCTATTCAGTAGGTTGTAAGACTATTTACATTTGATTTATGAATGATTCAGTTGGTTTTGAGGGAAAAATTTTTTTTGTTTTCATAGATTTTTTTGCTTTTTTGACAGGTCCGGGGTTACACTTTTTGATGAAAAATGACTGGGATCAAAAGTATTGCTATTCAGTCTGTAACTCATTCTGGTGGGTTGTAAGACTATTTACATTTGATTTATGAATGATTCAGTTGGTTTTGAGGGAAAAAAATTTTTTTTGATTTCATAGATTTTTTGACTTTTTTGATAGGTCCGGGGTTACACTTTTTGATGAAAAATGACTGGGATCAAAAGTATTGCTATTCAGTCTGTAACTCATTCTGGTGGGTTGTAAGACTATTTACATTTGATTTATGAATGATTCAGTTGGTTTTGAGGAAAAAATTTTTTTTGATTTCATAGATTTTTTGACTTTTTTGATAGGTCCGGGGTTACACTTTTTGATGAAAAATGACTGGGATCAAAAGTATTGCTATTCAGTCTGTAACTCATTCTGGTGGGTTGTAAGACTATTTACATTTGATTTATGAAGATTCAGTTGGTTTTGAGGGAAAAATTTTTTTTGATTTCATAGATTTTTTGACTTTTTTGATAGGTCCGGGGTTACACTTTTTGATGAAAAATGACTGGGATCAAAAGTATTGCTATTTCAGTCTGTAACTCATTTCTGTGGGTTGTAAGACTATTTACATTTGATTTAGAAGATTCAGTTGGTTTTGAGGGAAAAATTTTTTTTGATTTCATAGATTTTTTGGCTTTTTTGACAGGTCCGGGGTTACACTTTTTGATAAAAAATGACTGGGTTCAAAAGTATTCCTATTCAGTCTGCAACTCATTCTGGTGGGTTGTAAGACTATTTACATTTGATTTATGAAAGATTCAGTTGGTTTTGAGGAAAAAATTTTTTTTTTTCATAGATTTTTTGACTTTTTTGACAGGTCCGGGTTACACTTTTTGATGAAAAATGACTGGGATCAAAAGTATTGCTATTCAGTCTGTAACTCATTCTGGTGGGTTGTAAGACTATTTACATTTGATTTATGAAGATTCAGTTGGTTTTGAGGAAAAATTTTTTTTGATTTCATAGATTTTTTGACTTTTTTGACAGGTCCGGGGTTACACTTTTTGATGAAAAATGACTGGGATCAAAAGTATTGCTATTCAGTCTGTAACTCATTCTGGTTGTTGTAAGACTATTTACATTTGATTTATGAAAGATTCAGTTGGTTTTGAGGGAAAATATTTTTTTTGATTTCATAGATTTTTTGACTTTTTTGACAGGTCCGGGTTACACTTTTTGATGAAAAATGACTGGGATCAAAAGTATTGCTATTCAGTCTGTAACTCATTCTGGTGGGTTGTAAGACTATTTACATTTGATTTATGAATGATTCAGTTGGTTTTTGGGAAAAAATTTTTTTGATTTCATAGATTTTTTGACTTTTTTGAGGTCCGGGTTACACTTTTTGATGAAAAATGACTGGGATCAAAAGTATTGCTATTCAGTCTGTAACTCATTCTGGTGGGTTGTAAGACTATTTACATTTGATTTATGAAAGATTCAGTTGGTTTTGAGGAAAAAATTTTTTTTGATTTCATAGATTTTTTGACTTTTTTGACAGGTCCGGGTTACACTTTTTGATGAAAAATGACTGGTTCAAAAGTATTGCTATTCAGTCTGTAACTCATTCTGGTGGTTGTAAGACTATTTACATTTGATTTATGAATGATTCAGTTGGTTTTGAGAGGAAAAAATTTTTTTTGATTTCATAGATTTTTTGACTTTTTTGATAGGTCCGGGGTTACACTTTTTGATGAAAAATGACTGGGATCAAAAGTATTGCTATTCAGTCTGTAACTCATTCTGGTGGGTTGTAAGACTATTTACATTTGATTTATTGAATGATTCAGTTGGTTTTGAGGAAAAAAATTTTTTTTGATTTCATAGATTTTTTGACTTTTTTGATAGGTCCGGGGTTACACTTTTTGATGAAAAAAACTGGGATCAAAAGTATTGCTATTCAGTCTGTAACTCATTCTGGTGGGTTGTAAGACTATTTACATTTGATTTATGAAGATTCAGTTGGTTTTGAAAAAAATTTTTTTTTTTTAGATTTTTTGACTTTTTTGATAGGTCCGGGGTTACACTTTTTGATGAAAAATGACTGGGATCAAAAGTATTGCTATTCAGTCTGTAACTCATTCTGGTGGGTTGTAAGACTATTTACATTTGATTTATGAAGATTCAGTTGGTTTTGAGAAAAAAATTTTTTTGATTTCATAGATTTTTTGACTTTTTTGATAGGTCCGGGGTTACACTTTTTGATGAAAAATGACTGGGATCAAAAGTATTGCTATTCAGTCTGTCATTTAGTGGGTTGTAGACTAAACTTTTGAATTGATTTAGATTCAGTTGGTTTTGGATGTTTTTTTGATTTCATAGATTTTTTGACTTTTTTGACAGGTCCGGGTTACACTTTTTGATGAAAAATGACTGGGATCAAAAGTATTGCTATTCAGTCTGTAACTCATTCTGGTGGTTGTAAGACTATTTACATTTGATTTATGAAGATTCAGTTGGTTTTGAGGAAAAAATTTTTTTGATTTCATAGATTTTTTGACTTTTTTGACAGGTCCGGGTTACACTTTTTGATGAAAAATGACTGGGATCAAAAGTATTGCTATTCAGTCTGTAACTCATTCTGGTGGGTTGTAAGACTATTTACATTTGATTTATGAAGATTCAGTTGGTTTTGAGGAAAAAATTTTTTTTGATTTCATAGATTTTTTGACTTTTTTGATAGGTCCGGGGTTACACTTTTTGATGAAAAATGACTGGGATCAAAAGTATTGCTATTCAGTCTGTAACTCATTCTGGTGGGTTGTAAGACTATTTACATTTGATTTATGAATGATTCAGTTGGTTTTGAGGAAAAAAATTTTTTTGATTTCATAGATTTTTTGACTTTTTTGATAGGTCCGGGGTTACACTTTTTGATGAAAAATGACTGGGATCAAAAGTATTCCTATTCAGTCTGTAACTCATTCTGGTGGGTTGTAAGACTATTTACATTTGATTTATGAAGATTCAGTTGGTTTTGAGGAAAAAATTTTTTTTGATTTCATAGATTTTTTGACTTTTTTGATAGGTCCGGGGTTACACTTTTTGATGAAAAATGACTGGGATCAAAAGTATTGCTATTCAGTCTGTAACTCATTCTGGTGGGTTGTAAGACTATTTACATTTGATTTATGAATGATTCAGTTGGTTTTGAGGGAAAAATTTTTTTTGATTTCATAGATTTTTTGACTTTTTTGACAGGTCCGGGGTTACACTTTTTGATGAAAAATGACTGGGATCAAAAGTATTGCTATTCAGTCTGTAACTCATTCTGGTGGGTTGTAAGACTATTTACATTTGATTTATGAAGATTCAGTTGGTTTTGAGGAAAAAAATTTTTTTTGATTTCATAGATTTTTTGACTTTTTTGATAGGTCCGGGTTACACTTTTTGATGAAAAATGACTGGATCAAAAGTATTGCTATTCAGTCTGTAACTCATTCTGGTGGGTTGTAAGACTATTTACATTTGATTTATGAATGATTCAGTTGGTTTTGAGGAAAAAATTTTTTTTGATTTCATAGATTTTTTGACTTTTTTGACAGGTCCGGGTTACACTTTTTGATGAAAAATGACTGGGATCAAAAGTATTGCTATTCAGTCTGTAACTCATTCTGGTGGGTTGTAAGACTATTTACATTTGATTTATGAAGGATTCAGTTGGTTTTGAGGAAAAATTTTTTTGATTTCATAGATTTTTTGACTTTTTTGACAGGTCCGGGTTACACTTTTTGATGAAAAATGACTGGGATCAAAAGTATTGCTATTCAGTCTGTAACTCATTCTGGTGGTTGTAAGACTATTTACATTTGATTTATGAAGATTCAGTTGGTTTTTGAAAAAAATTTTTTTTGATTTCATAGATTTTTTGACTTTTTTGACAGGTCCGGGGTTACACTTTTTGATGAAAAATGACTGGGATCAAAAGTATTGCTATTCAGTCTGTAACTCATTCTGGGTTGTAAGACTATTTACATTTGATTTATGAAGATTCAGTTGGTTTTGAGGGAAAAAATTTTTTTGATTTCATAGATTTTTTGACTTTTTTGACAGGTCCGGGGTTACACTTTTTGATGAAAAATGACTGGGATCAAAAGTATTGCTATTCAGTCTGTAACTCATTCTGGTGGGTTGTAAGACTATTTACATTTGATTTATGAAGATTCAGTTGGTTTTGAGAAAAAATTTTTTTTGATTTCATAGATTTTTTGACTTTTTTGATAGGTCCGGGGTTACACTTTTTGATGAAAAATGACTGGGATCAAAAGTATTGCTATTCAGTCTGTAACTCATTCTGGTGGGTTGTAAGACTATTTACATTTGATTTATGAAGATTCAGTTGGTTTTGAGGGAAAAAATTTTTTTGATTTCATAGATTTTTTGACTTTTTTGACAGGTCCGGGGTTACACTTTTTGATGAAAAATGACTGGGATCAAAAGTATTGCTATTCAGTCTGTAACTCATTCTGGTGGGTTGTAAGACTATTTACATTTGATTTATGAATGATTCAGTTGGTTTTGAGGGAAAAAATTTTTTTTGATTTCATAGATTTTTTGACTTTTTTGATAGGTCCGGGGTTACACTTTTTGATGAAAAATGACTGGGATCAAAAGTATTGCTATTCAGTCTGTAACTCATTCTGGTGGGTTGTAAGACTATTTACATTTGATTTATGAAGGATTCAGTTGGTTTTGGGAAAAAATTTTTTTTTGATTTCATAGATTTTTTGACTTTTTTGACAGGTCCGGGTTACACTTTTTGATGAAAAATGACTGGGATCAAAAGTATTGCTATTCAGTCTGTAACTCATTCTGGTGGGTTGTAAGACTATTTACATTTGATTTATGAATGATTCAGTTGGTTTTGAGAAAAAATTTTTTTTGATTTCATAGATTTTTTGACTTTTTTGACAGGTCCGGGGTTACACTTTTTGATGAAAAATGACTGGGATCAAAAGTATTGCTATTCAGTCTGTAACTCATTCTGGTGGGTTGTAAGACTATTTACATTTGATTTATGAATGATTCAGTTGGTTTTGAGGAAAAAAATTTTTTTTGATTTCATAGATTTTTTGACTTTTTTGACAGGTCCGGGGTTACACTTTTTGATGAAAAATGACTGGGATCAAAAGTATTGCTATTCAGTCTGTAACTCATTCTGGTGGGTTGTAAGACTATTTACATTTGATTTATGAAGATTCAGTTGGTTTTGAGGGAAAAATTTTTTTGATTTCATAGATTTTTTGACTTTTTTGACAGGTCCGGGGTTACACTTTTTGATGAAAAATGACTGGGATCAAAAGTATTGCTATTCAGTCTGTAACTCATTCTGGTGGGTTGTAAGACTATTTACATTTGATTTATGAATGATTCAGTTGGTTTTGAGGGAAAAAATTTTTTTTGATTTCATAGATTTTTTGACTTTTTGACAGGTCCGGGGTTACACTTTTTGATGAAAAATGACTGGGATCAAAAGTATTGCTATTCAGTCTGTAACTCATTCTGGTGGGTTGTAAGACTATTTACATTTGATTTATGAAGGATTCAGTTGGTTTTGAGAAAAAATTTTTTTTGATTTCATAGATTTTTTGACTTTTTTGACAGGTCCGGGTTACACTTTTTGATGAAAAATGACTGGGATCAAAAGTATTGCTATTCAGTCTGTAACTCATTCTGGTGGGTTGTAAGACTATTTACATTTGATTTATGAATGATTCAGTTGGTTTTGGAAAAAATTTTTTTTGATTTCATAGATTTTTTGACTTTTTTGACAGGTCCGGGTTACACTTTTTGATGAAAAATGACTGGGATCAAAAGTATTGCTATTCAGTCTGTAACTCATTCTGGTGGGTTGTAAGACTATTTACATTTGATTTATGAAGGATTCAGTTGGTTTTGGAGGAAAAAATTTTTTTTGATTTCATAGATTTTTTGACTTTTTGACAGGTCCGGGTTACACTTTTTGATGAAAAATGACTGGGATCAAAAGTATTGCTATTCAGTCTGTAACTCATTCTGGTGGGTTGTAAGACTATTTACATTTGATTTATGAATGATTCAGTTGGTTTTGAGGAAAAATTTTTTTGATTTCATAGATTTTTTGACTTTTTTGACAGGTCCGGGGTTACACTTTTTGATGAAAAATGACTGGGATCAAAAGTATTGCTATTCAGTCTGTAACTCATTCTGGGGTTGTAAGACTATTTACATTTGATTTATGAATGATTCAGTTGGTTTTGAGGAAAAAAATTTTTTTTGATTTCATAGATTTTTTGACTTTTTTGACAGGTCCGGGTTACACTTTTTGATGAAAAATGACTGGGATCAAAAGTATTGCTATTCAGTCTGTAACTCATTCTGGTGGGTTGTAAGACTATTTACATTTGATTTATGAAGATTCAGTTCAGTTTTTGAGAAAAAATTTTTTTTGATTTCATAGATTTTTTGACTTTTTTGACAGGTCCGGGGTTACACTTTTTGATGAAAAATGACTGGGATCAAAAGTATTGCTATTCAGTCTGTAACTCATTCTGGTGGGTTGTAAGACTATTTACATTTGATTTATGAAGATTCAGTTGGTTTTGAGAGAAAATTTTTTTTGATTTCATAGATTTTTTGACTTTTTTGATAGGTCCGGGGTTACACTTTTTGATGAAAAATGACTGGGATCAAAAGTATTGCTATTCAGTCTGTAACTCATTCTGGTGGGTTGTAAGACTATTTACATTTGATTTATGAATGATTCAGTTGGTTTTGAGAGGAAAAATTTTTTTTTGATTTCATAGATTTTTTGACTTTTTTGACAGGTCCGGGGTTACACTTTTTGATGAAAAATGACTGGATCAAAAGTATTGCTATTCAGTCTGTAACTCATTCTGGTGGGTTGTAAGACTATTTACATTTGAGATGAATGATTCAGTTGGTTTTGAGAAAAAAATTTTTTTTTGATTTCATAGATTTTTTGACTTTTTTGACAGGTCCGGGTTACACTTTTTGATGAAAAATGACTGGGATCAAAAGTATTGCTATTCAGTCTGTAACTCATTCTGGTGGGTTGTAAGACTATTTACATTTGATTTATGAATGATTCAGTTGGTTTTGGGAAAAAAAATTTTTTTTTTGATTCATTTTTGACTTTTTTGACAGGTCCGGGTTACACTTTTTGATGAAAAATGACTGGATCAAAAGTATTGCTATTCAGTCTGTAACTCATTCTGGTGGGTTGTAAGACTATTTACATTTGATTTAGGAAGGATTCAGTTGGTTTTGAGGGAAAAAATTTTTTTGATTTCATAGATTTTTTGACTTTTTTGACAGGTCCGGGGTTACACTTTTTTGATGAAAAATGACTGGGATCAAAAGTATTGCTATTCAGTCTGTAACTCATTCTGGTGGGTTGTAAGACTATTTACATTTGATTTATGAATGATTCAGTTGGTTTTGAGGAAAAAAATTTTTTGATTTCATAGATTTTTTGACTTTTTTGATAGGTCCGGGGTTACACTTTTTGATGAAAAATGACTGGGATCAAAAGTATTGCTATTCAGTCTGTAACTCATTCTGGTGGGTTGTAAGACTATTTACATTTGATTTATGAAGGATTCAGTTGGTTTTGAGAAAAAATTTTTTTTGATTTCATAGATTTTTTGACTTTTTTGACAGGTCCGGGGTTACACTTTTTGATGAAAAATGACTGGGATCAAAAGTATTGCTATTCAGTCTGTAACTCATTCTGGTGTTGTAAGACTATTTACATTTGATTTATGAAGATTCAGTTGGTTTTGAGGGAAAAATTTTTTTTTTTTCATAGATTTTTTGACTTTTTTGACAGTCCGGGTTACACTTTTTGATGAAAAATGACTGGGATCAAAAGTATTGCTATTCAGTCTGTAACTCATTCTGGTGGGTTGTAAGACTATTTACATTTGATTTATGAATGATTCAGTTGGTTTTGAGAGGAAAAAATTTTTTTTGATTTCATAGATTTTTGACTTTTTTGACAGGTCCGGGTTACACTTTTTGATGAAAAATGACTGGGATCAAAAGTATTGCCATTCAGTCTGTAACTCATTCTGGTGAGTTGTAAGACTATTTACATTTGATTTATGAGGGATTCAGTTGGTTTTGAGGGAAACGTTTTTTGATTTCATAGATTTTTTGACTTTTTTGACAGGTCCGGGGTTACACTTTTTGATGAAAAATGACTGGATCAAAAGTATTGCTATTCAGTCTGTAACTCATTCTGGTGGGTTGTAAGACTATTTACATTTGATTTATGAATGATTCAGTTGGTTTTGATTGAAAAAAATTTTTTTTTTGATTTCATAGATTTTTTGACTTTTTTGACAGGTCCGGGTTACACTTTTTGATGAAAAATGACTGGATCAAAAGTATTGCTATTCAGTCTGTAACTCATTCTGGTGGGTTGTAAGACTATTTACATTTGATTTATGAATTCAGTTGGTTTTGAGGGAAAAAAATTTTTTTTTGATTTCATAGATTTTTTGACTTTTTGACAGGTCCGGGCCTACACTTTTTGATGAAAAATGACTGGGATCAAAAGTATTGCTATTCAGTCTGTAACTCATTCTTGGTTGTAAGACTATTTACATTGATTTAGGAAGATTCAGTTGGTTTTTGAGAAAAAAGTTTTTTGATTTCATAGATTTTTTGACTTTTTTGACAGGTCCGGGCCTTACACTTTTTGATGAAAAATGACTGGGATCAAAAGTATTGCTATTCAGTCTGTAACTCATTCTGGTGGGTTGTAAGACTATTTACATTTGATTTATGAAGGATTCAGTTGGTTTTGAGGAAAAAATTTTTTTTTTTCATAGATTTTTTGACTTTTTTGACAGGTCCGGGGTTACACTTTTTGATGAAAAATGACTGGGATCAAAAGTATTGCTATTCAGTCTGTAACTCATTCTGGTGGGTTGTAAGACTATTTACATTTGATTTATGAATGATTCAGTTGGTTTTGAGGAAAAAATTTTTTTTTGATTTCATAGATTTTTTGACTTTTTTGATAGGTCCGGGTTACACTTTTTGATGAAAAATGACTGGGATCAAAAGTATTGCTATTCAGTCTGTAACTCATTCTGGTGGGTTGTAAGACTATTTACATTTGATTTATGAAGATTCAGTTGGTTTTGAGGAAAAAATTTTTTTTGATTTCATAGATTTTTTGACTTTTTTGATAGGTCCGGGGTTACACTTTTTGATGAAAAATGACTGGGATCAAAAGTATTGCTATTCAGTCTGTAACTCATTCTGGTGGGTTGTAAGACTATTTACATTTGATTTATGAATGATTCAGTTGGTTTTGAGGAAAAAAATTTTTTTTGATTTCATAGATTTTTTTTGTTTGAGGTCCGGGGTTACACTTTTTGATGAAAAATGACTGGATCAAAAGTATTGCTATTCAGTCTGTAACTCATTCTGGTGGGTTGTAAGACTATTTACATTTGATTTATGAATGATTCAGTTGGTTTTGAGGAAAAAAATTTTTTTGATTTCATAGATTTTTTGACTTTTTTGATAGGTCCGGGTTACACTTTTTGATGAAAAATGACTGGGATCAAAAGTATTGCTATTCAGTCTGTAACTCATTCTGGTGGTTGTAAGACTATTTACATTTGATTTATGAAGATTCAGTTGGTTTTGAGAAAAAAATTTTTTTTGATTTCATAGATTTTTTGACTTTTTTGACAGGTCCGGGTTACACTTTTTGATGAAAAATGACTGGGATCAAAAGTATTGCTATTCAGTCTGTAACTCATTCTGGTGGGTTGTAAGACTATTTACATTTGATTTATGAATGATTCAGTTGGTTTTGAGGGAAAAAATTTTTTTTGATTTCATAGATTTTTTGACTTTTTTGACAGGTCCGGGGTTACACTTTTTGATGAAAAATGACTGGGATCAAAAGTATTGCTATTCAGTCTGTAACTCATTCTGGTGGGTTGTAAGACTATTTACATTTGATTTATGAAGATTCAGTTGGTTTTGGGAAAAAATTTTTTTTGATTTCATAGATTTTTTGACTTTTTTGACAGGTCCGGGGTTACACTTTTTGATGAAAAATGACTGGGATCAAAAGTATTGCTATTCAGTCTGTAACTCATTCTGGTGGGTTGTAAGACTATTTACATTTGATTTATGAATGATTCAGTTGGTTTTGAGAAAAAATTTTTTTTGATTTCATAGATTTTTTGACTTTTTTGATAGGTCCGGGGTTACACTTTTTGATGAAAAATGACTGGGATCAAAAGTATTGCTATTCAGTCTGTAACTCATTCTGGTGTTGTAAGACTATTTACATTTGATTTATGAATGATTCAGTTGGTTTTGGGAAAAAATTTTTTTTGATTTCATAGATTTTTTGACTTTTTTGACAGGTCCGGGGTTACACTTTTTGATGAAAAATGACTGGGATCAAAAGTATTGCTATTCAGTCTGTAACTCATTCTGGTGGGTTGTAAGACTATTTACATTGATTTATGAAGATTCAGTTGGTTTTGAGGAAAAAATTTTTTTTGATTTCATAGATTTTTTGACTTTTTTGATAGGTCCGGGGTTACACTTTTTGATGAAAAATGACTGGGATCAAAAGTATTGCTATTCAGTCTGTAACTCATTCTGGTGGGTTGTAAGACTATTTACATTTGATTTATGAATGATTCAGTTGGTTTTGAGGGAAAAATTTTTTTTGATTTCATAGATTTTTTGACTTTTTTGACAGGTCCGGGGTTACACTTTTTGATGAAAAATGACTGGGATCAAAAGTATTGCTATTCAGTCTGTAACTCATTCTGGTGGGTTGTAAGACTATTTACATTTGATTTATGAAGATTCAGTTGGTTTTGAGGGAAAAAAATTTTTTTGATTTCATAGATTTTTTGACTTTTTTGATAGGTCCGGGGTTACACTTTTTGATGAAAAATGACTGGGATCAAAAGTATTGCTATTCAGTCTGTAACTCATTCTGGTGGGTTGTAAGACTATTTACATTTGATTTATGAATGATTCAGTTGGTTTTGAGGGAAAAAAATTTTTTTTTTTTCATAGATTTTTTGACTTTTTTGATAGGTCCGGGGTTACACTTTTTGATGAAAAATGACTGGGATCAAAAGTATTGCTATTCAGTCTGTAACTCATTCTGGTGGGTTGTAAGACTATTTACATTTGATTTATGAAGATTCAGTTGGTTTTGAGGAAAAAATTTTTTTGATTTCATAGATTTTTTGACTTTTTTGATAGGTCCGGGGTTACACTTTTTGATGAAAAATGACTGGGATCAAAAGTATTGCTATTCAGTCTGTAACTCATTCTGGTGGGTTGTAAGACTATTTACATTTGATTTGAAGATTCAGTTGGTTTTGAGGAAAAAATTTTTTTGATTTCATAGATTTTTTGACTTTTTTGATAGGTCCGGGTTACACTTTTTGATGAAAAATGACTGGGATCAAAAGTATTGCTATTCAGTCTGTAACTCATTCTGGTGGGTTGTAAGACTATTTACATTTGATTTATGAAGATTCAGTTGGTTTTGAGGAAAAATTTTTTTTGATTTCATAGATTTTTTGACTTTTTTGACAGGTCCGGGGTTACACTTTTTGATGAAAAATGACTGGGATCAAAAGTATTGCTATTCAGTCTGTAACTCATTCTGGTGGGTTGTAAGACTATTTACATTTGATTTATGAAGATTCAGTTGGTTTTGAGGGAAAAAATTTTTTTTGATTTCATAGATTTTTTGACTTTTTTGATAGGTCCGGGGTTACACTTTTTGATGAAAAATGACTGGGATCAAAAGTATTGCTATTCAGTCTGTAACTCATTCTGGTGGGTTGTAAGACTATTTACATTTGATTTATGAAGATTCAGTTGGTTTTGAGAAAAAAATTTTTTTTGATTTCATAGATTTTTTGACTTTTTTGACAGGTCCGGGGTTACACTTTTTGATGAAAAATGACTGGGATCAAAAGTATTGCTATTCAGTCTGTAAGACTATTCATTCTGGATTCAGTTTTGCATAGATTTTTTGACTTTTTTGATAGGTCCGGGTTACACTTTTTGATGAAAAATGACTGGGATCAAAAGTATTGCTATTCAGTCTGTAACTCATTCTGGTGGGTTGTAAGACTATTTACATTTGATTTATGAATGATTCAGTTGGTTTTGAGGAAAAATTTTTTTTTGATTTCATAGATTTTTTGACTTTTTTGACAGGTCCGGGGTTACACTTTTTGATGAAAAATGACTGGGATCAAAAGTATTGCTATTCAGTCTGTAACTCATTCTGGTGGGTTGTAAGACTATTTACATTTGATTTATGAATGATTCAGTTGGTTTTGAGGGAAAAAATTTTTTTTGATTTCATAGATTTTTTGACTTTTTTGAGGTCCGGGTTACACTTTTTGATGAAAAATGACTGGGATCAAAAGTATTGCTATTCAGTCTGTAACTCATTCTGGTGGGTTGTAAGACTATTTACATTTGATTTATGAAGGATTCAGTTGGTTTTGAGGAAAAAATTTTTTTTGATTTCATAGATTTTTTGACTTTTTTGACAGGTCCGGGGTTACACTTTTTGATGAAAAATGACTGGGATCAAAAGTATTGCTATTCAGTCTGTAACTCATTCTGGTGGGTTGTAAGACTATTTACATTTGATTTATGAAGATTCAGTTGGTTTTGAGGAAAAAATTTTTTTTGATTTCATAGATTTTTTGACTTTTTTGACAGGTCCGGGTTACACTTTTTGATGAAAAATGACTGGGATCAAAAGTATTGCTATTCAGTCTGTAACTCATTCTGGTGGGTTGTAAGACTATTTACATTTGATTTATGAAGATTCAGTTGGTTTTGAGGAAAAAATTTTTTTTGATTTCATAGATTTTTTGACTTTTTTGATAGGTCCGGGGTTACACTTTTTGATGAAAAATGACTGGGATCAAAAGTATTGCTATTCAGTCTGTAACTCATTCTGGTGGGTTGTAAGACTATTTACATTTGATTTATGAAGATTCAGTTGGTTTTGAGGAAAAAATTTTTTTTGATTTCATAGATTTTTTGACTTTTTTGACAGGTCCGGGGTTACACTTTTTGATGAAAAATGACTGGGATCAAAAGTATTGCTATTCAGTCTGTAACTCATTCTGGTGGGTTGTAAGACTATTTACATTTGATTTATGAAGATTCAGTTGGTTTTGAGGAAAAAAATTTTTTTTGATTTCATAGATTTTTTGACTTTTTTGACAGGTCCGGGTTACACTTTTTGATGAAAAATGACTGGGATCAAAAGTATTGCTATTCAGTCTGTAACTCATTCTGGTGGGTTGTAAGACTATTTACATTTGATTTATGAAGATTCAGTTGGTTTTGAGGAAAAAATTTTTTTTGATTTCATAGATTTTTTGACTTTTTTGACAGGTCCGGGTTACACTTTTTGATGAAAAATGACTGGGATCAAAAGTATTGCTATTCAGTCTGTAACTCATTCTGGTGGGTTGTAAGACTATTTACATTTGATTTATGAAGGATTCAGTTGGTTTTGAGAAAAAAATTTTTTTTGATTTCATAGATTTTTTGACTTTTTTGACAGGTCCGGGGTTACACTTTTTGATGAAAAATGACTGGGATCAAAAGTATTGCTATTCAGTCTGTAACTCATTCTGGTGGGTTGTAAGACTATTTACATTTGATTTATGAATGATTCAGTTGGTTTTGAGAAAAAAATTTTTTTTTGATTTCATAGATTTTTTGACTTTTTTGACAGGTCCGGGTTACACTTTTTGATGAAAAATGACTGGGATCAAAAGTATTGCTATTCAGTCTGTAACTCATTCTGGTGGGTTGTAAGACTATTTACATTTGATTTATGAAGATTCAGTTGGTTTTGAGGAAAAAATTTTTTTTGATTTCATAGATTTTTTGACTTTTTTGATAGGTCCGGGGTTACACTTTTTGATGAAAAATGACTGGGATCAAAAGTATTGCTATTCAGTCTGTAACTCATTCTGGTGGGTTGTAAGACTATTTACATTTGATTTATGAATGATTCAGTTGGTTTTGAGGAAAAAATTTTTTTTGATTTCATAGATTTTTTGACTTTTTTGACAGGTCCGGGGTTACACTTTTTGATGAAAAATGACTGGGATCAAAAGTATTGCTATTCAGTCTGTAACTCATTCTGGTGGGTTGTAAGACTATTTACATTTGATTTATGAAAGATTCAGTTGGTTTTGAGGGAAAAAATTTTTTTTTGATTTCATAGATTTTTTGACTTTTTTGACAGGTCCGGGGTTACACTTTTTGATGAAAAATGACTGGGATCAAAAGTATTGCTATTCAGTCTGTAACTCATTCTGGTGGGTTGTAAGACTATTTACATTTGATTTATGAATGATTCAGTTGGTTTTGAGGAAAAAATTTTTTTTGATTTCATAGATTTTTTGACTTTTTTGACAGGTCCGGGGTTACACTTTTTGATGAAAAATGACTGGGATCAAAAGTATTGCTATTCAGTCTGTAACTCATTCTGGTGGGTTGTAAGACTATTTACATTTGATTTATGAATGATTCAGTTGGTTTTGAGGAAAAAATTTTTTTTGATTTCATAGATTTTTTGACTTTTTTGATAGGTCCGGGTTACACTTTTTGATGAAAAATGACTGGGATCAAAAGTATTGCTATTCAGTCTGTAACTCATTCTGGTGGTTGTAAGACTATTTACATTTGATTTATGAATGATTCAGTTGGTTTTGAGGAAAAAATTTTTTTTGATTTCATAGATTTTTTGACTTTTTTGACAGGTCCGGGGTTACACTTTTTGATGAAAAATGACTGGGATCAAAAGTATTGCTATTCAGTCTGTAACTCATTCTGGTGGGTTGTAAGACTATTTACATTTGATTTATGAATGATTCAGTTGGTTTTGAGGAAAAAAATTTTTTTTGATTTCATAGATTTTTTGACTTTTTTGACAGGTCCGGGGTTACACTTTTTGATGAAAAATGACTGGGATCAAAAGTATTGCTATTCAGTCTGTAACTCATTCTGGTGGGTTGTAAGACTATTTACATTTGATTTATGAAGGATTCAGTTGGTTTTGAGGAAAAAAATTTTTTTTGATTTCATAGATTTTTTGACTTTTTTGACAGGTCCGGGTTACACTTTTTGATGAAAAATGACTGGGATCAAAAGTATTGCTATTCAGTCTGTAACTCATTCTGTGGGTTGTAAGACTATTTACATTTGATTTATGAATGATTCAGTTGGTTTTGAGGAAAAAAATTTTTTTTGATTTCATAGATTTTTTGACTTTTTTGACAGGTCCGGGTTACACTTTTTGATGAAAAATGACTGGGATCAAAAGTATTGCTATTCAGTCTGTAACTCATTCTGGTGGGTTGTAAGACTATTTACATTTGATTTATGAATGATTCAGTTGGTTTTGAGAAAAAATTTTTTTTTGATTTCATAGATTTTTTGACTTTTTTGACAGGTCCGGGTTACACTTTTTGATGAAAAATGACTGGGATCAAAAGTATTGCTATTCAGTCTGTAACTCATTCTGGTGGGTTGTAAGACTATTTACATTTGATTTATGAAGATTCAGTTGGTTTTGAGGGGAAAAAAATTTTTTTGATTTCATAGATTTTTTGACTTTTTTGACAGGTCCGGGGTTACACTTTTTGATGAAAAATGACTGGGATCAAAAGTATTGCTATTCAGTCTGTAACTCATTCTGGTGGGTTGTAAGACTATTTACATTTGATTTATGAATGATTCAGTTGGTTTTGAGGGAAAAAATTTTTTTTGATTTCATAGATTTTTTGACTTTTTTGACAGGTCCGGGGTTACACTTTTTGATGAAAAATGACTGGGATCAAAAGTATTGCTATTCAGTCTGTAACTCATTCTGGTGGGTTGTAAGACTATTTACATTTGATTTATGAAGGATTCAGTTGGTTTTGAGGAAAAAAATTTTTTTTGATTTCATAGATTTTTTGACTTTTTTGACAGGTCCGGGTTACACTTTTTGATGAAAAATGACTGGGATCAAAAGTATTGCTATTCAGTCTGTAACTCATTCTGGTGGGTTGTAAGACTATTTACATTTGATTTATGAATGATTCAGTTGGTTTTGAGGAAAAAATTTTTTTGATTTCATAGATTTTTTGACTTTTTTGACAGGTCCGGGGTTACACTTTTTGATGAAAAATGACTGGGATCAAAAGTATTGCTATTCAGTCTGTAACTCATTCTGGTGGGTTGTAAGACTATTTACATTTGATTTATGAAGATTCAGTTGGTTTTGAGGAAAAAAATTTTTTTTGATTTCATAGATTTTTTGACTTTTTTGATAGGTCCGGGGTTACACTTTTTGATGAAAAATGACTGGGATCAAAAGTATTGCTATTCAGTCTGTAACTCATTCTGGTGGGTTGTAAGACTATTTACATTTGATTTATGAATGATTCAGTTGGTTTTGAGGAAAAAATTTTTTTTTGATTTCATAGATTTTTTGACTTTTTTGATAGGTCCGGGGTTACACTTTTTGATGAAAAATGACTGGGATCAAAAGTATTGCTATTCAGTCTGTAACTCATTCTGGTGGGTTGTAAGACTATTTACATTTGATTTAT
The DNA here is from genome assembly GCA_003864495.1 of Nemopilema nomurai. Classification (NCBI taxonomy): domain Eukaryota; kingdom Metazoa; phylum Cnidaria; class Scyphozoa; order Rhizostomeae; family Rhizostomatidae; genus Nemopilema; species Nemopilema nomurai. The sequence goes on along the minus strand of ML133366.1, from coordinate 1,910,233 downwards.
GAATGATTCAGTTGGTTTTGAGGGAAAAAATTTTTTTTGATTTCATAGATTTTTTGACTTTTTTGATAGGTCCGGGTTACACTTTTTGATGAAAAATGACTGGATCAAAAGTATTGCTATTCAGTCTGTAACTCATTCTGGGGTTGTAAGACTATTTACATTTGATTTATGAATGATTCAGTTGGTTTTGAGGAAAAAATTTTTTTTGATTTCATAGATTTTTTGACTTTTTTGACAGGTCCGGGGTTACACTTTTTGATGAAAAATGACTGGGATCAAAAGTATTGCTATTCAGTCTGTAACTCATTCTGGTGTTGTAAGACTATTTACATTTGATTTATGAATGATTCAGTTGGTTTTGAGAAAAAAATTTTTTTTGATTTCATAGATTTTTTGACTTTTTTGACAGGTCCGGGGTTACACTTTTTGATGAAAAATGACTGGGATCAAAAGTATTGCTATTCAGTCTGTAACTCATTCTGGTGGGTTGTAAGACTATTTACATTTGATTTATGAATGATTCAGTTGGTTTTGAGGAAAAATTTTTTTTGATTTCATAGATTTTTTGACTTTTTTGACAGGTCCGGGGTTACACTTTTTGATGAAAAATGACTGGGATCAAAAGTATTGCTATTCAGTCTGTAACTCATTCTGGTGGGTTGTAAGACTATTTACATTTGATTTATGAATGATTCAGTTGGTTTTGAGGAAAAAATTTTTTTTGATTTCATAGATTTTTTGACTTTTTTGACAGGTCCGGGTTACACTTTTTGATGAAAAATGACTGGGATCAAAAGTATTGCTATTCAGTCTGTAACTCATTCTGGTGGGTTGTAAGACTATTTACATTTGATTTATGAATGATTCAGTTGGTTTTGAGGAAAAAATTTTTTTTGATTTCATAGATTTTTTGACTTTTTTGACAGGTCCGGGTTACACTTTTTGATGAAAAATGACTGGGATCAAAAGTATTGCTATTCAGTCTGTAACTCATTCTGGGGTTGTAAGACTATTTACATTTGATTTATGAATGATTCAGTTGGTTTTGAGGGAAAAAAATTTTTTTGATTTCATAGATTTTTTGACTTTTTTGATAGGTCCGGGGTTACACTTTTTGATGAAAAATGACTGGGATCAAAAGTATTGCTATTCAGTCTGTAACTCATTCTGGTGGGTTGTAAGACTATTTACATTTGATTTATGAATGATTCAGTTGGTTTTGAGGAAAAAATTTTTTTTGATTTCATAGATTTTTTGACTTTTTTGACAGGTCCGGGGTTACACTTTTTGATGAAAAATGACTGGGATCAAAAGTATTGCTATTCAGTCTGTAACTCATTCTGGTGGGTTGTAAGACTATTTACATTTGATTTATGAATGATTCAGTTGGTTTTGAGGAAAAAATTTTTTTTTGATTTCATAGATTTTTTGACTTTTTTGATAGGTCCGGGGTTACACTTTTTGATGAAAAATGACTGGGATCAAAAGTATTGCTATTCAGTCTGTAACTCATTCTGGTGTTGTAAGACTATTTACATTTGATTTATGAATGATTCAGTTGGTTTTGAGGAAAAAATTTTTTTTGATTTCATAGATTTTTTGACTTTTTTGACAGGTCCGGGTTACACTTTTTGATGAAAAATGACTGGGATCAAAAGTATTGCTATTCAGTCTGTAACTCATTCTGGTGGGTTGTAAGACTATTTACATTTGATTTATGAATGATTCAGTTGGTTTTGAGGAAAAAATTTTTTTTGATTTCATAGATTTTTTGACTTTTTTGACAGGTCCGGGTTACACTTTTTGATGAAAAATGACTGGGATCAAAAGTATTGCTATTCAGTCTGTAACTCATTCTGGTGGGTTGTAAGACTATTTACATTTGATTTATGAATGATTCAGTTGGTTTTGAGGAAAAAATTTTTTTGATTTCATAGATTTTTTGACTTTTTTGACAGGTCCGGGGTTACACTTTTTGATGAAAAATGACTGGGATCAAAAGTATTGCTATTCAGTCTGTAACTCATTCTGGTGGGTTGTAAGACTATTTACATTTGATTTATGAATGATTCAGTTGGTTTTGAGGAAAAAATTTTTTTTGATTTCATAGATTTTTTGACTTTTTTGACAGGTCCGGGGTTACACTTTTGATGAAAAATGACTGGGATCAAAAGTATTGCTATTCAGTCTGTAACTCATTCTGGTGTTGTAAGACTATTTACATTTGATTTATGAATGATTCAGTTGGTTTTGAGGAAAAAAATTTTTTTTGATTTCATAGATTTTTTGACTTTTTTGACAGGTCCGGGGTTACACTTTTTGATGAAAAATGACTGGGATCAAAAGTATTGCTATTCAGTCTGTAACTCATTCTGGTGGTTGTAAGACTATTTACATTTGATTTATGAAGATTCAGTTGGTTTTGAAAAAAATTTTTTTGATTTCATAGATTTTTTGACTTTTTTGACAGGTCCGGGGTTACACTTTTTGATGAAAAATGACTGGGATCAAAAGTATTGCTATTCAGTCTGTAACTCATTCTGGGGAGTTGTAAGACTATTTACATTTGATTTATGAAGGATTCAGTTGGTTTTGAGAGAAAATTTTTTTTGATTTCATAGATTTTTTGACTTTTTTGACAGGTCCGGGTTACACTTTTTGATGAAAAATGACTGGGATCAAAAGTATTGCTATTCAGTCTGTAACTCATTCTGGTGGGTTGTAAGACTATTTACATTTGATTTATGAATGATTCAGTTGGTTTTGAGGAAAAAAATTTTGTTTGATTTCAAAGATTTTTTGACTTTTTTGACAGGTCCGGGGTTACACTTTTTGATGAAAAATGACTGGGATCAAAAGTATTGCTATTCAGTCTGTAACTCATTCTGGTGGGTTGTAAGACTATTTACATTTGATTTATGAATGATTCAGTTGGTTTTGAGGAAAAATTTTTTTTGATTTCATAGATTTTTTGACTTTTTTGACAGGTCCGGGTTACACTTTTTGATGAAAAATGACTGGGATCAAAAGTATTGCTATTCAGTCTGTAACTCATTCTGGTGGGTTGTAAGACTATTTACATTTGATTTATGAAGATTCAGTTGGTTTTGAGGAAAAAATTTTTTTTGATTTCATAGATTTTTTGACTTTTTTGATAGGTCCGGGGTTACACTTTTTGATGAAAAATGACTGGGATCAAAAGTATTGCTATTCAGTCTGTAACTCATTCTGGTGGGTTGTAAGACTATTTACATTTGATTTATGAATGATTCAGTTGGTTTTGAGAAAAATTTTTTTTGATTTCATAGATTTTTTGACTTTTTTGATAGGTCCGGGGTTACACTTTTTGATGAAAAATGACTGGGATCAAAAGTATTGCTATTCAGTCTGTAACTCATTCTGGTGGGTTGTAAGACTATTTACATTTGATTTATGGATTCAGTTGGTTTTGAGGAAAAATTTTTTTTGATTTCATAGATTTTTTGACTTTTTTGACAGGTCCGGGGTTACACTTTTTGATGAAAAATGACTGGGATCAAAAGTATTGCTATTCAGTCTGTAAACTCATTCTGGTGGGTTGTAAGACTATTTACATTTGATTTATGAAGATTCAGTTGGTTTTGAGGAAAAAATTTTTTTTGATTTCATAGATTTTTTGACTTTTTTGATAGGTCCGGGTTACACTTTTTGATGAAAAATGACTGGGATCAAAAGTATTGCTATTCAGTCTGTAACTCATTCTGGTGGGTTGTAAGACTATTTACATTTGATTTATGAAGATTCAGTTGGTTTTGAGGAAAAAATTTTTTTTGATTTCATAGATTTTTTGACTTTTTTGACAGGTCCGGGTTACACTTTTTGATGAAAAATGACTGGGATCAAAAGTATTGCTATTCAGTCTGTAACTCATTCTGGTGGGTTGTAAGACTATTTACATTTGATTTATGAATGATTCAGTTGGTTTTGAGGAAAAAAATTTTTTTTGATTTCATAGATTTTTTGACTTTTTTGATAGGTCCGGGTTACACTTTTTGATGAAAAATGACTGGGATCAAAAGTATTGCTATTCAGTCTGTAACTCATTCTGGTGGGTTGTAAGACTATTTACATTTGATTTATGAAGATTCAGTTGGTTTTGAGAAAAAAATTTTTTTTTGATTTCATAGATTTTTTGACTTTTTTGACAGGTCCGGGGTTACACTTTTTGATGAAAAATGACTGGGATCAAAAGTATTGCTATTCAGTCTGTAACTCATTCTGGTGGGTTGTAAGACTATTTACATTTGATTTATGAAGGATTCAGTTGGTTTTGAGGAAAAAAAATTTTTTGATTTCATAGATTTTTTGACTTTTTTGACAGGTCCGGGTTACACTTTTTGATGAAAAATGACTGGGATCAAAAGTATTGCTATTCAGTCTGTAACTCATTCTGGTGGTTGTAAGACTATTTACATTTGATTTATGAAGGATTCAGTTGGTTTTGAGGAAAAAAATTTTTTGATTTCATAGATTTTTTGACTTTTTTGAGGTCCGGGGTTACACTTTTTGATGAAAATGATGGGATCAAAAGTATTGCTATTCAGTCTGTAACTCATTCTGGTGGGTTGTAAGACTATTTACATTTGATTTATGAAGATTCAGTTGGTTTTGAGGAAAAATTTTTTTTGATTTCATAGATTTTTTGACTTTTTTGACAGGTCCGGGGTTACACTTTTTGATGAAAAATGACTGGGATCAAAAGTATTGCTATTCAGTCTGTAACTCATTCTGGTGGGTTGTAAGACTATTTACATTTGATTTATGAAGATTCAGTTGGTTTTGAGGGAAAAAATTTTTTTGATTTCATAGATTTTTTGACTTTTTTGACAGGTCCGGGGTTACACTTTTTGATGAAAAATGACTGGGATCAAAAGTATTGCTATTCAGTCTGTAACTCATTCTGGTGGGTTGTAAGACTATTTACATTTGATTTAGAAGATTCAGTTGGTTTTGAGGAAAAAATTTTTTTTATTTTATAGATTTTTTGACTTTTTTGACAGGTCCGGGCACACTTTTTGATGAAAAATGACTGGGATCAAAAGTATTGCTATTCAGTCTGTAACTCATTCTGGTGGGTTGTAAGACTATTTACATTTGATTTATGAAATTCAGTTGGTTTTGAGAGAAAAAATTTTTTTTGATTTCATAGATTTTTTGACTTTTTTGATAGGTCCGGGGTTACACTTTTTGATGAAAAATGACTGGGATCAAAAGTATTGCTATTCAGTCTGTAACTCATTCTGGTGGGTTGTAAGACTATTTACATTTGATTTATGAAGATTCAGTTGGTTTTGAGGAAAAATTTTTTTTGATTTCATAGATTTTTTGACTTTTTTGATAGGTCCGGGGTTACACTTTTTGATGAAAAATGACTGGGATCAAAAGTATTGCTATTCAGTCTGTAACTCATTCTGGTGGGTTGTAAGACTATTTACATTTGATTTATGAAGATTCAGTTGGTTTTGAGGAAAAAATTTTTTTTTATTTCATAGATTTTTTGACTTTTTTGACAGGTCCGGGGTTACACTTTTTGATGAAAAATGACTGGGATCAAAAGTATTGCTATTCAGTCTGTAACTCATTCTGGTCAGTTGCAAGACTTTTTTGATACGTCCGGGGTTACACTTTTTGATGAAAAATGACTGGGATCAAAAGTATTGCTATTCAGTCTGTAACTCATTCTGGTGGGTTGTAAGACTATTTACATTTGATTTATGAAGATTCAGTTGGTTTTGAGGAAAAAATTTTTTTTGATTTCATAGATTTTTTGACTTTTTTGACAGGTCCGGGGTTACACTTTTTGATGAAAAATGACTGGGATCAAAAGTATTGCTATTCAGTCTGTAACTCATTCTGGTGGGTTGTAAGACTATTTACATTTGATTTATGAAGGATTCAGTTGGTTTTGAGGAAAAAAATTTTTTTGATTTCATAGATTTTTTGACTTTTTTGATAGGTCCGGGGTTACACTTTTTGATGAAAAATGACTGGGATCAAAAGTATTGCTATTCAGTCTGTAACTCATTCTGGTGGGTTGTAAGACTATTTACATTTGATTTATGAAGATTCAGTTGGTTTTGAGGAAAAAATTTTTTTTGATTTCATAGATTTTTTGACTTTTTTGACAGGTCCGGGGTTACACTTTTTGATGAAAAATGACTGGGATCAAAAGTATTGCTATTCAGTCTGTAACTCATTCTGGTGTTGTAAGACTATTTACATTTGATTTATGAAGATCCAGTTGGTTTTGAGGAAAAAAATTTTTTTTTATTTCATAGATTTTTTGACTTTTTTGACAGGTCCGGGGTTACACTTTTTGATGAAAAATGACTGGGATCAAAAGTATTGCTATTCAGTCTGTAACTCATTCTGGTGGGTTGTAAGACTATTTACATTTGATTTATGAAATTCAGTTGGTTTTGAGAAAAAATTTTTTTTGATTTCATAGATTTTTTGACTTTTTTGATAGGTCCGGGGTTACACTTTTTGATGAAAAATGACTGGGATCAAAAGTATTGCTATTCAGTCTGTAACTCATTCTGGTGGGTTGTAAGACTATTTACATTTGATTTATGAATGATTCAGTTGGTTTTGAGGAAAAAATTTTTTTTGATTTCATAGATTTTTTGACTTTTTTGACAGGTCCGGGTTACACTTTTTGATGAAAAATGACTGGGATCAAAAGTATTGCTATTCAGTCTGTAACTCATTCTGGTGGGTTGTAAGACTATTTACATTTGATATGAAATTCAGTTGGTTTTGAGGAAAAAATTTTTTTTGATTTCATAGATTTTTTGACTTTTTTGATAGGTCCGGGGTTACACTTTTTGATGAAAAATGACTGGGATCAAAAGTATTGCTATTCAGTCTGTAACTCATTCTGGTGGGTTGTAAGACTATTTACATTTGATTTATGAATGATTCAGTTGGTTTTGAGGAAAAAATTTTTTTTGATTTCATAGATTTTTTGACTTTTTTGACAGGTCCGGGGTTACACTTTTTGATGAAAAATGACTGGGATCAAAAGTATTGCTATTCAGTCTGTAACTCATTCTGGTGGGTTGTAAGACTATTTACATTTGATTTATGAAGATTCAGTTGGTTTTGAGGAAAAAAATTTTTTTTTATTTCATAGATTTTTTGACTTTTTTGACAGGTCCGGGGTTACACTTTTTGATGAAAAATGACTGGGATCAAAAGTATTGCTATTCAGTCTGTAACTCATTCTGGTGTTGTGACTATTTACATTTGATTTATGAAGATTCAGTTGGTTTTGAGAAAAAAATTTTTTTGATTTCATAGATTTTTTGACTTTTTTGACAGGTCCGGGGTTACACTTTTTGATGAAAAATGACTGGGATCAAAAGTATTGCTATTCAGTCTGTAACTCATTCTGGTGGGTTGTAAGACTATTTACATTTGATTTATGAATGATTCAGTTGGTTTTGAGGAAAAAAATTTTTTTTGATTTCATAGATTTTTTGACTTTTTTGATAGGTCCGGGGTTACACTTTTTGATGAAAAATGACTGGGATCAAAAGTATTGCTATTCAGTCTGTAACTCATTCTGGTGGGTTGTAAGACTATTTACATTTGATTTATGAAGATTCAGTTGGTTTTGAGGAAAAATTTTTTTTGATTTCATAGATTTTTTGACTTTTTTGACAGGTCCGGGGTTACACTTTTTGATGAAAAATGACTGGGATCAAAAGTATTGCTATTCAGTCTGTAACTCATTCTGGTGGGTTGTAAGACTATTTACATTTGATTTATGAAGATTCAGTTGGTTTTGAGGAAAAAATTTTTTTTATTTCATAGATTTTTTGACTTTTTTGACAGGTCCGGGGTTACACTTTTTGATGAAAAATGACTGGGATCAAAAGTATTGCTATTCAGTCTGTAACTCATTCTGGTGGGTTGTAAGACTATTTACATTTGATTTATGAAGATTCAGTTGGTTTTGAGAAAAAATTTTTTTTGATTTCATAGATTTTTTGACTTTTTTGACAGGTCCGGGGTTACACTTTTTGATGAAAAATGACTGGGATCAAAAGTATTGCTATTCAGTCTGTAACTCATTCTGGTGGGTTGTAAGACTATTTACATTTGATTTATGAAGATTCAGTTGGTTTTGAGGAAAAAATTTTTTTGATTTCATAGATTTTTTGACTTTTTTGATAGGTCCGGGGTTACACTTTTTGATGAAAAATGACTGGGATCAAAAGTATTGCTATTCAGTCTGTAACTCATTCTGGTGGGTTGTAAGACTATTTACATTTGATTTATGAAGATTCAGTTGGTTTTGAGGAAAAAATTTTTTTTTATTTCATAGATTTTTTGACTTTTTTGACAGGTCCGGGGTACACTTTTTGATGAAAAATGACTGGGATCAAAAGTATTGCTATTCAGTCTGTAACTCATTCTGGTGGGTTGTAAGACTATTTACATTTGATTTATGAAATTCAGTTGGTTTTGAGGAAAAAATTTTTTTTGATTTCATAGATTTTTTGACTTTTTTGACAGGTCCGGGTTACACTTTTTGATGAAAAATGACTGGGATCAAAAGTATTGCTATTCAGTCTGTAACTCATTCTGGTGGGTTGTAAGACTATTTACATTTGATTTATGAAGATTCAGTTGGTTTTGAGGAAAAAATTTTTTTTGATTTCATAGATTTTTTGACTTTTTTGATAGGTCCGGGTTACACTTTTTGATGAAAAATGACTGGGATCAAAAGTATTGCTATTCAGTCTGTAACTCATTCTTGGGTTGTAAGACTATTTACATTTGATTTATGAAGATTCAGTTGGTTTTGAGGAAAAAATTTTTTTATTTCATAGATTTTTTGACTTTTTTGACAGGTCCGGGGTTACACTTTTTGATGAAAAATGACTGGGATCAAAAGTATTGCTATTCAGTCTGTAACTCATTCTGGTGGGTTGTAAGACTATTTACATTTGATTTAGAAGATTCAGTTGGTTTTGAGGAAAAAATTTTTTTTTATTTCATAGATTTTTTGACTTTTTTGATAGGTCCGGGGTTACACTTTTTGATGAAAAATGACTGGGATCAAAAGTATTGCTATTCAGTCTGTAACTCATTCTGGTGGGTTGTAAGACTATTTACATTTGATTTATGAAATTCAGTTGGTTTTGAGGAAAAAAATTTTTTTGATTTCATAGATTTTTTGACTTTTTTGATAGGTCCGGGGTTACACTTTTTGATGAAAAATGACTGGGATCAAAAGTATTGCTATTCAGTCTGTAACTCATTCTGGTGGGTTGTAAGACTATTTACATTTGATTTATGAAGGATTCAGTTGGTTTTGAGGAAAAAATTTTTTTTGATTTCATAGATTTTTTGACTTTTTTGACAGGTCCGGGGTTACACTTTTTGATGAAAAATGACTGGGATCAAAAGTATTGCTATTCAGTCTGTAACTCATTCTGGTGGGTTGTAAGACTATTTACATTTGATTTATGAAAGATTCAGTTGGTTTTGAGGAAAAAATTTTTTTTTGATTTCATAGATTTTTTGACTTTTTTGACAGGTCCGGGTTACACTTTTTGATGAAAAATGACTGGGATCAAAAGTATTGCTATTCAGTCTGTAACTCATTCTGGTGGGTTGTAAGACTATTTACATTTGATTTATGAATGATTCAGTTGGTTTTGAGGGAAAAAATTTTTTTTGATTTCATAGATTTTTTGACTTTTTTGACAGGTCCGGGGTTACACTTTTTGATGAAAAATGACTGGGATCAAAAGTATTGCTATTCAGTCTGTAACTCATTCTGGTGGGTTGTAAGACTATTTACATTTGATTTATGAATGATTCAGTTGGTTTTGAGGAAAAAATTTTTTTTTGATTTCATAGATTTTTTGACTTTTTTGACAGGTCCGGGGTTACACTTTTTGATGAAAAATGACTGGGATCAAAAGTATTGCTATTCAGTCTGTAACTCATTCTGGTGGGTTGTAAGACTATTTACATTTGATTTATGAATGATTCAGTTGGTTTTGAGGAAAAAATTTTTTTTTTTCATAGATTTTTTGACTTTTTTGACAGGTCCGGGTTACACTTTTTGATGAAAAATGACTGGGATCAAAAGTATTGCTATTCAGTCTGTAACTCATTCTGGTGGGTTGTAAGACTATTTACATTTGATTTATGAAGATTCAGTTGGTTTTGAGGAAAAAAATTTTTTTTGATTTCATAGATTTTTTGACTTTTTTGATAGGTCCGGGGTTACACTTTTTGATGAAAAATGACTGGGATCAAAAGTATTGCTATTCAGTCTGTAACTCATTCTGGTGGGTTGTAAGACTATTTACATTTGATTTAGAAGATTCAGTTGGTTTTGAGGAAAAATTTTTTTTGATTTCATAGATTTTTTGACTTTTTTGACAGGTCCGGGGTTACACTTTTTGATGAAAAATGACTGGGATCAAAAGTATTGCTATTCAGTCTGTAACTCATTCTGGTGGGTTGTAAGACTATTTACATTTGATTTATGAAGATTCAGTTGGTTTTGAGAAAAAAAATTTTTTTGATTTCATAGATTTTTTGACTTTTTTGATAGGTCCGGGGTTACACTTTTTGATGAAAAATGACTGGGATCAAAAGTATTGCTATTCAGTCTGTAACTCATTCTGGTGGTTGTAAGACTATTTACATTTGATTTATGAAGATTCAGTTGGTTTTGAGGGAAAAAATTTTTTTTTATTCATAGATTTTTTGACTTTTTTGACAGGTCCGGGTTACACTTTTTGATGAAAAATGACTGGGATCAAAAGTATTGCTATTCAGTCTGTAACTCATTCTGGTGTTGTAAGACTATTTACATTTGATTTATGAATGATTCAGTTGGTTTTGAGAAAAAATTTTTTTTGATTTCATAGATTTTTTGACTTTTTTGACAGGTCCGGGGTTACACTTTTTGATGAAAAATGACTGGGATCAAAAGTATTGCTATTCAGTCTGTAACTCATTCTGGTGGGTTGTAAGACTATTTACATTTGATTTATGAATGATTCAGTTGGTTTTGAGGGAAAAAATTTTTTTTATTTCATAGATTTTTTGACTTTTTTGACAGGTCCGGGTACACTTTTTGATGAAAAATGACTGGGATCAAAAGTATTGCTATTCAGTCTGTAACTCATTCTGGTGGGTTAAGACTATTTACATTTGATTTATGAATGATTCAGTTGGTTTTGAGGAAAAAAATTTTTTTGATTTCATAGATTTTTTGACTTTTTTGATAGGTCCGGGGTTACACTTTTTGATGAAAAATGACTGGGATCAAAAGTATTGCTATTCAGTCTGTAACTCATTCTGGTGGGTTGTAAGACTATTTACATTTGATTTATGAAGATTCAGTTGGTTTTGAGGAAAAAATTTTTTTTGATTTCATAGATTTTTTGACTTTTTTGATAGGTCCGGGGTTACACTTTTTGATGAAAAATGACTGGGATCAAAAGTATTGCTATTCAGTCTGTAACTCATTCTGGTGGGTTGTAAGACTATTTACATTTGATTTATGAAGATTCAGTTGGTTTTGAGAAAAAATTTTTTTTATTTCATAGATTTTTTGACTTTTTTGACAGGTCCGGGGTTACACTTTTTGATGAAAAATGACTGGGATCAAAAGTATTGCTATTCAGTCTGTAACTCATTCTGGTCAGTTGTAAGACTATTTACATTTGATTTATGAAGATTCAGTTGGTTTTGAGGAAAAAAATTTTTTTTGATTTCATAGATTTTTTGACTTTTTTGATAGGTCCGGGGTTACACTTTTTGATGAAAAATGACTGGGATCAAAAGTATTGCTATTCAGTCTGTAACTCATTCTGGTGGGTTTGTAAGACTATTTACATTTGATTTATGAAGATTCAGTTGGTTTTGAGGGAAAAATTTTTTTTGATTTCATAGATTTTTTGACTTTTTTGATAGGTCCGGGGTTACACTTTTTGATGAAAAATGACTGGGATCAAAAGTATTGCTATTCAGTCTGTAACTCATTCTGGTGGGTTGTAAGACTATTTACATTTGATTTAGAAGGATTCAGTTGGTTTTGAGGAAAAAAATTTTTTTGATTTCATAGATTTTTTGACTTTTTGACAGGTCCGGGGTTACACTTTTTGATGAAAAATGACTGGGATCAAAAGTATTGCTATTCAGTCTGTAACTCATTCTGGTGGGGTTGTAAGACTATTTACATTTGATTTATGAAGGATTCAGTTGGTTTTGAGGGAAAAAATTTTTTTTTTGATTTCATAGATTTTTTGACTTTTTTTGGCAGGTCCGGGGTTACACTTTTTGATGAAAAATGACTGGGATCAAAGTATTGCTATTCAGTCTGTAACTCATTCTGGTGTTGTAAGCTATTTACATTTATTTTATGAAGATTCAGTTGGTTTTGAGGAAAAAAATTTTTTTTGATTTCATAGATTTTTTGACTTTTTTGATAGGTCCGGGCCTACACTTTTTGATGAAAAATGACTGGGATCAAAAGTATTGCTATTCAGTCTGTAACTCATTCTGGTGAGTTGTAAGACTATTTACATTTGATTTATGAGATTCAGTTGGTTTTGAGGAAAAATTTTTTTTGATTTCATAGATTTTTTGACTTTTTTGACAGGTCCGGGCCTACACTTTTTGATGAAAAATGACTGGGATCAAAAGTATTGCTATTCAGTCTGTAACTCATTCTGGTGAGTTGTAAGACTATTTACATTTGATTTATGAGACATTCAGTTGGTTTTTAGGAAAACATTTTTGTACATTTCATACATTTTTTGACTTTTTTGACAGGTGCAGGCCTAGACTTTTTAATGAAAAATGATCAAAAGTATTCCCTTTCAGTCTGTAACTCATTCTGGTGTGTTCTAAGACTATTTACATTGGATTTATGAAGGCCAATTAGGTGGCAAGTTCAGACTCAAGGCGATATGCGCATGAACAAAACTTTGTGTTCATTGTGTACCTTCAAAGCAATCTCAAATATAATTTTTCATTTTCTTGAACATCATTGAACCCAAAGAAAGAAATAAATCACAATAAAATGCAATTAACCATTTTGTCACTGTTGCTTATGTTGTGGAAAGATAAATTATTTGTCTCTAAATTTCAATCATATTGAGTTCTTCATCCTTTTACAAATGTTTACCTGGCTGCTTATCTTATATGTTTGAGTTAAACAGGTCTAGCGCTTTCCGTGATACCCGAAAGTCTTTGCAACGCTTACCTTGGAGCTGTAACTTTGCCCGGATAGAAACAATAGCCTCAAAGATGGCTCAAGATATCTAGTTGGTCGGTTTCGTTTTGACAGCTGTCACACAGCTACGCTTCTTGTTACAGTGGTCATGCACGAAAAAGAAAATTTTGCCAGCTCATGAAATGGCTTTTCTTCATATGCTTTTTTATACGCAAAGAGTGATACCCAGAATTTTTCAGCATTTTCAGGAATTTCATCTTTAAAAACTGTAAATACGGCCTTATCCAAAAGCTGTATATTCCTATATTGCTCTTTATATTGCTTCTTATATCCAATCTATGACTTATTTTTACCATGATTAATGAACTGCATTGGTCGCTGTGCCAATGAAGCAAAATAAGTTTGAATAGAAACACCTGAGGCAATCGTTTGCTTACTTGACGTTCTGCTTCTAACAGCATCCCTTGTTTCGTTTTCTCGTGATCCTCAAGTTTTTTGCCGAAATAGGCCAGAAAGGCCAAATTTAAATTTTCCAGTCAATTTGTCTCTAAAAAGCGTCGTTTCTAAAAGACTGAACACTCCAAGAACACCTCAAGAACATCCCAAGAACACCCTAAGAACAATCGATTAAGCGGCTGAACATTCCTGTGTGCAAACCCCCGTTCACACTTTTGACGCGCAAAACATCAGTTGGTTGTAACCAACAGCATTAGACTTATCAGGCCCTCTCCCGCCCCAAAATTAAATTTTATTGATTGACCAAATTATTTTTCGAATGATATGCCGATTTCGATATGTTTATGCCGCTTAATCGATTGTTCTTAGGGTGTTCTTGGAGTGTTCAGTCTTTTAGAATCGACGCTCTAAAAAGTCCAAAATAGATTAATTTGGCCTGAAAAAAGCCAATATGGGAACCATGTTCCCAGTTAGTTAGAAGAAAAAATGAATAGCGAGTGCCAAAAACCTAAACTATTTACATAGCTTTGTTGTGATCTCGTTTTGATCAGTTATTGTTGGAAAACCACCAGTGTTAAATTGGCCTCTTATAGAAGCTCTACTTGATTTGAAGTAAATTCTGAAGTGGTATTGATAAATAAACTACACAATGCTTGGCAGTACTTGAAAGCTTTTAAAGATATTCATTCATTCAAATTGCTATCAATCTATAAATTCATCATTAAAAAGCAGATCATTACAATTTTTGGATAAATAGGGCACCATAAGTAAACAAAGAAATGTTCAACAAATTCATTTTACAAGTAACATCAAAGTTCACAGACCAGTTGACTTAAATCACAGTTCGAATAAAGAATAACCATGATCGTTTGAGAGTTGCTAATATAAAAATGTTTCTTGGGCAAAAAATTAAGGAAAGAAGGTATCCTAATTTTTTAAGTGAAAATAATTTCTGATGAAACCCTGCTCATTTAAGGTAAATTGACTACTTCATGGTGCGGATTTAACTTATAAAAATATGTGCACAGCCTAGGAAATTTCAATTAACCAGGAATATGGAAAGCAAGGAATAAAAAACAAATAAGAAGACGCGTAGGGCAAGCCTTAAAAATTTATAATCTGCAACATACAAAAAATCAGCGACAGCTTGACATTCGATCCAAGTTCATTTGTTCCTTTCCACACTTTAAGGAGGGTAACCTTTTAGCAGGGCAATCTTATATAATCATAACGAATGAATATTTGTGTACATTTTGATAGAATTAGTTGACGTGTTTTTATATTCATCCATGCATCCTTCCTCAAAGGAAGGCTATTTTAACTCCACTCGTGTTCCTGCCACCTGCTTTACCGGTGAACATCTGGTCGATCTAGTATTGCGACAAGTACTAGCCGAAAACTACGACAATTTCCACACTGGTCAGCTTCAAATATAAGCCTAAAAAGAATATTCAAATTTGTGTATGTTTTGCCACATCATAGGACATTTCGCTCATTTGAATGTCATGATTGTGTTAGTTGAACTCGCCTGGCTTGGACTACCAACAAGATCCGGCGAAACTGAAGAATCGGATTCTAGAAGAAAAATTTAATGTTTGAGTTTGATGGTACGGTGCCAGAGTGCTAGAGAGTACCCCATCCCTTCCCGATTGTCCTGGCATTGGCAGAAGCCCATGTTTCATTGCTGATGGCAGAATTATATTATTCTGAAAGGCAAACTGTTTTTGTAGAATCCCGGTTTTTTCAGTCTCGCCGAAGATCCATTTGATTTCGCAACTGAAGTAACCCAAATAACCCAGACCCACAAATATCAGGAACTCACAAATAGACCTTCTTATGTTACGGTGTACAGCTAGTCTTGCCTTCAGAAACGAGCACAACCTCGTCATTGTACTCCATTAGTTTTTACCCGATCACATGATACTTCTCGTAGCAGAAATGTTATGATTATGGTGACGAGATCGTCCATGTTTCGGACTAGCTTTGTACTTGTTGAGTACGTCCAAAAACAGGTAAGGTACCAAATTTTTTGCACGTCCAATATGAAACCCTATGGATCTCTACTTCGCTTTAGAATCTTTTGTAAGGGATTCTCCTATATGTTTGCAGCATAAATGTTATTGATTTGCCTCTTCTTCGCATAATAAGAGTTATTTTCGGCGATACATGTTGGAAAACCTTACTCTTGGGAACTCCTGGCCATGCCAGGCACGGCTAGGACGACCTTTGGCTTCACCACTAGACATTATTATATTGAAACAAAAACCTCTTCGTGAGGTCCAGAAATGTTTCTGGCATTCTGGAGATGTCAGCTCAAGTTGTTTATGAGAGCTATCTCGAAGTGGTGTGCTGCCTCTTTCTGGTGTGACACCAAAGGCCTAGGCCCACTTTCAATCTTGTTTTGAACACTGCTTTACAAACCTTCAAGAAAGAGCTAGAGACACGGTCTCCTTCTGATGAAGGAGCTGATATGGAAAATAAACAGTTTTGATATTGCTTTTATATCCATTGAAAACGGAACCTGTGAAAGTAAGCATATCATGCACTGATTGTTTTGATCGAAGACATTTTTGCACTGGGCATCATTATTAAGCACATTATGATCAGTCATCATGATAAATCGCAAACTAACAGGAAAATGTGTCTAAAAATATATGCAGGAAAATGAAATTGAAGCTCATTGTTCATCAGCAAAATTTTAGTGAAGAGGAGCTCATTATCAATCCGAGAGAGTATAATGGACTTCAGGTTGGCGATGTTGTTGAGATCTACCATCCCGAAGACACGTTCAGTCGCCTGCTTCTCAAGGTCAATAAACTAAGTACAGATTTTCAGCAGAAAGATGCAATCAGTATCGAGCAATCAGTCGCGTCAACATTTCAGCTCAGACCATACCTCGATGTTTATGTCAATCGTGTTGACCCGAGTGAGGTCACTTTGGACATGGTGGAGATTGTCTTTAAAGACCAATATTTAAGCCGTAGTGATATGTGGAGACTGCAGCGATCATTGATTAATTCGTGCGTTTATATGGGCAAAAAGCTTGTTTTTGCCGGATTGAGAGTCCAAGTAAATGAGTTGTGGACAGACGGCGAAAAGCTGGCATGTGGTGTTGTTGGAACAGACACAAAGGTACGTGACATAATGTACTTACGATGGGATATGTAAGAAATTATTTGATATTTGTGTCACCTTTCTAGGTCTTAAAGCTGTTCAATTACTCTTTTTCGAAAAGTCGAAAGGATTTGTTCACTCCTTTTGCCAACAATCAAGAGTATATAAGGCATTTATTGCGGAAAATTTTTCTTGTTACAACATTTAGTCAGTAGTTTAAAAGAAAACTAAATCATTTTCAATTCTTGAGATGTAATACACAACTGATGAATGCATTTGGATAAACCAACATGCCTTTCTCACAATTTCTTCTTCTTCCCATCCAGATTGTTTTTAGGTCTCAAAGTGCACAGATCCACATTTTTATTCAGATGAGTGCTGAAATGTGGGAATTTGACTTCTTTGGTGACTTATACTTTGAAAAGACTGTTTATGGATTCTTAAATGAGTTGTTTGGAAAGTGGAAGGAAAAGAACTGCAACCACGAAGTCACAATTGTGCTGTTTTCTAGGACATACTATGATGCGAAATCATTTGGTATGAAATTCATCACCATCTTAAACATTACCAGAACCTCTTTGATATTGAGTACACTTTTTTGCAGTGTAAACTCCTCATAAATAGTTTAGCTGATTATTAAAATTCATCAGCATTCCAGATAGTAAAATTCATCAGCATTCCAGATAGTTGCTAATTGTTTATAAAATTGCATGTATCTTCATTGCTAAGCCCAAACAATGATTGACATATTTTTTGACATAGATTTCATTAAAGAAAGGGAAGAGTACCTCTCAGCTTATAGGATATCCATTTTTCCATTCATTATTGGTGATGTTTGATGCAAGGCCATATTTTCCAAAAATATGACTAGAATTTCAGCAATAGGTATTTGGTATAAATCTTTTCTAGATGATTTCCCAAAGGAGATGCAAAGTAGTGTTTGCAAAAGGCTAGATGGGAGGTTTTATCAAGATTTCTACAAGGTAATCATAAATGCAGAGCAAGTAGATGATTGGCAGACCATTGCCATGACCCTAAAGACAAATTTCAACAACTATTTGACTTGGATAGGCTGTGATGAGAGCAACAATAAAGACACACCTAGCTGCTCAAACTCACGGTCAGCTGATGGTAATGTGCTAGAAGCAGTTAATATTTCCTTAAATGGTAAGTTTGTCTTCTTTGTAACATTTCACATCTGGGTAAGGCTGCATTTTCTGTGGAAGTTTTTGTATCTTACATGGAAAATATAAAGATACAGCTTTAAAAGATCTATGATTATTTTGTATCAATTTTGTTGAAATTCAACTGAGTCAAAAGATGCTTTTTAATCATGTGATATAAACAGACAGTACAGCCAAGGAAATAAAGAGTACTAGAGAAATATACAGCATGACATGGTTTACTAAGGCCCAAATAAATATTGTATAAGTGTCCTTCACAGTAGAGTCTCGGTGCTGAAAAGTATTAGATTGCACTATTTATAGTTCTTTGTTATAATGACACCATTGTTTTCAATTTCTCCTACTCAGTGTTGGAAGTCTTATCCAATAGAAAGACTGCGTTTTTGTCTTTGGTGCTATGTAACATAGTTTGGTTTAACAAGTTATCAAGTTTTTTTCAATCACTGATCTTTAACTAATGGGAATTCTTGCTCAATATGTAGTGTTTGAAACATTCTTCATTGACGTCAATTTGGAGAGAACCAATTCAACTGTCATGATTGTCACGCCAGCCTCTGGGGTGTTTGATGTGGAAAGAGAGCTTACTGGGATGACAAAACAAAGGCTGATGGATGGGGGTAACACCTTCGGCAATGTTTGTTTAAATCATCACTCTGCTAGCCTTGAGTTTATCTGTACTAATGCTCCTAAGTGCATATTTGTGTCTATGAAATACCATCTACCTAGGTACCAAATAACTTTTAGGCCCTTTCCACTCTTTTTTCATCACTTCACTTTTCCCAACCACGCTTAATTAAATTTTTCATAAACATTTTTTATTCTATAGAAATTTACTTTTGAATATGCCTTGATTTTATGACCCTAAGTAAGGTATTTTCGCACACTTGCCCTACTTGAACAAATAATCAATGATGTTTCAGGGTTTGGTGTTGATCTTGTTTGCCTTGCTGAGCAACCTCTCCATGCTGTACCGCTGCTCAAGTTTGTGAGCAAGAAACAGCAGCGATTGAAAGAGACTCACGTCATAACCATCGATTACAACATCCCGCAGTGGATAAACCATAGTTTTTATCGCTCCCCCGAGCAACGGAATGCTTCTTCAAGGTTCATACCCAGAATGAAAGTTCCCGAGCGTCCTACTATCATTGATGACGTCGAAGATGTTCCAGATGGTATGCTATTCCTTTCTGTCATTATCAGTGGCGTACGGGGTTGTAGAGGGACCGTCCCTTCTAGGTCCAAAAATGCACATACTTAACAGCAAAAATGGGGTGGTCCATGCCCCATCTTTGATCTGGCCTTTTCACTTTTTAGATGCATCCTACATCCCTGGTCATTATTCTACATTTGCGGCCTTTTTATGTCTTTTTACAGTTACTAAATGTACAATACTCACTCTTCGCTGATTAGATATACGGGAGCGTGCAGATCACTTCTTCGTACAGACAGAGGTTGACTTCGATGAATACGACGCCCAGGTCTTCACCTACGCCACCCCGCGGACTGTGTTGCGGAGTAAGCTCTGCAAGGGAATGCAGAAGAAGCGTAAGGCCGATCTCGGGATAGTGCGAAAATCGTCGCCTGATATGCACGCTGCCCGCGGTAAATCCGAGCTGAAAACGCAGCCATCGTGGAACGACACGCAGCAAGACGCGTCTCCCGTGCCGCCAATCAGGTCTTTGAGCGAATGTGAGGACATCAAGCTGGCTACCTCTTTCGGGGAAAACATGATCTTCATTGAAGGTAAACTTGAAATTCCATTTTCATGATAATGATGCTTTATTTACAACGCATCGCTGTTATTTGTAGGTTGTTTCGTAACCTAAGGTGACTTCCTATTTGCACTTACAAAACAACATGATTCGTAAGTAACTTGTTAAATTGTTTAACGAAAAAGAAGTTCAGCATCTACAATGAAAAAGCAAGAATTCTTACTGTAAGTTGAAGTACTCTATTGTGAAAAACCAGCGTAGCACATTGGCCATAATTTGAGGATCTTTTTTGTGTAAGCTACATTTTGGTGTATCCTGCATCTATTCTTATAACTTTACTGTGTTTGCTACAACCTTCAATATAGTTGCCTCGCGCCTTCAACTGTTCAATCTTAAAAAGCAGAATTTCACTTCAGAATTTTTTCCAAACAGATGATACTGTTGGTGAGAGCGATTCAAGTCCGGAAGCTGACGTAGTCCTGAAAAGAAATTTGATTGGAGGCAGCTCGAATCCCGACTCATATCCTACCTATCAATCTGGATTCATCAATCCATTCAAGCCTTACCACTTGTCATATAAGCTGACGTTTTTCCGGCATTTGTGGCTTCACACGTTCCCGACGGACACAAGCGGAGAAGCAATGCAACAGCACCACAGGAAAGTGCCAATGGACCAGGACGGAATTTCGCCATCTGTAAGATGCATTTTGCTGCATTTGTACAATTCTATTATGCAATGGTGATTTTAGTAAAAAGCAACATAGGAACTTAATGCACTACAGGAACTTAAGCTGAAATATACCCATCTGTACAAATTGGTTGATGTACTGACTTATATATGTCGGTACTGGTGCAGAAATGGTAAAGCTTGCATAGAAGATCAAGCTATGAATTCTAGTTTTTTCCTTAGATGAATTGTTATTATTATCTGGTGTTTAGGAGAATCAGATCAAATAGACATAAGCTGAGTAGAGTAATTCTGTAGGCCTCGGACTAAGATTCCTTGGTTTGTCTGCGCTGTTTCTAGAAGCACAGCTTTCATCATAAGATGCCCTGTTAATCACAGCTAGTTTCGTTTATTCTAAAAGATGCTAACGTTAGGAATACTTTTTCTGGGAAATCATAATCCATATTCCAGAACATGCAACATATCACCTCACTTCAAAGACCTTTTCTTATAGCCAATGCAGCGCCTTTGAATCTTTCCTAAGTAAGTTTAAATTAAGGTATTGGTTTTTGGCTTCAATTTATAACTATGTTTGTTTTTGCCGTTTGACGCACATTCTAAACTTAGAAAGAGAAATATAGTTTGGAAATGTATTAGAATTTAGTTTAAAATTGTTTGGTTCCCTTTAATACCTGTCCATGTTTTTACTGGCTTTGTAATCACAGGCTTATTCCCAAAAGGTTTTTGACACAGAGGAAGCCACGACATCGATGACAGATTTCCACAAATCAAACGAGCAGTTTGAAAATCAAGACAGTATTCGCTTCACCCTCGATAGAAAGCAAGGCGGAGAGCCCCCTGACAGCTTTGAGTTGCAAAAAGGGAGATCCTTTAGGAAAGTTGGAAGTGACAAGTCACTGTATAGTAGTTCTTCGGGTACTTACCTTCGTTTTCTTTTCACGTCTTATGTGTGTTTTCTTGCTTTTATTACTAATAAAAGAGCAGTGATGCTTTACCCAATCTTCTCTATCTCTAGTTGCCTTACCCATTGGCGATCAAACTTAAGTTAAAATTTTCCGAGGGTAACGCCATCCATTCTTGCCTTCTTAGCAGTCGTTCTCTAATCCATGCGCTTGAGCTTTCTAGGTATGTTGTTCTCTGTCATCCTTTGTGATTTACTTAAATTCACCCTAGTAGTAGGTTTTCCAGACTTTCTTTCCTCATAGCGTGTCCGAGAAGCACCATCTGTCTTTTACTTATAGTCAAAATGAGACTTCTTTCTGTGCTAGCTCGCCTTGTTATTTTATAACTAAGATATTGAAAGATATATTAATTATGATACATTTTATTATAAGTTATACCTTTTGAAATACAATTTTAATGATAGAAGGTCGACTGAACGTGCAGGCAGAAGTACTATTTACCCGTTTCAGTGTTACTCTCAGTTGTTAACAGTTTTTACCACAACAGTATCAGAAACAGCATGTGAATTTGCACTTGTAGTAGTCACCCCTAACGATTAACTTTTTGTGCTTTATCATTTTATAAAAAGTTTGTTTTTGGTCTAGATAGTGTAAAAAAATTTCGGTTTATATCATTTTTTAAAAGCCCCGCTTGTAAAAGGTTGTATTGTTCGGAACTATATGGTTTTCACCTAATTTGCCGTTAAAGTCCCTAGATGTATCTTAAGCAATCTAATGCACGATAAAAAATTCTGGGTGTATGTAAGTACTGCAACATCTGTTAGTAAAATCAAGTCATCTTCCATGCTCACTAATATCAGCTATGAACTCTTAAGTTGAAACTCCTATGTAAAACCTTCTGTCCTTGCAATTATTTTAGGACCTCATTTGTTTCAAAGACCTCAAGAGCAAGATTGGACAACTGCAATTCTGACTGGTGTGGACTGGAAGTCTCTGAGCATCCCTGCCTGTCTACCTCTGACAACTGACTATTTTCCAGATGCCAAAAACTTCGAAAATGACTTTTTCTGGTACAATTACAATGTCATTATCGATGATAGCTACGAAAGGTGATTGTTGTCTTATAACTTTCACATAAGACAATATTTTCCCTTTAGCCTAAAGTACCCTGTAGTCACAGGTATTTTGTTTAAGCATAACTTTAAGGTGTCAGCTTAACCCCCCCTAAATATAGCAAGCCTTGCTCTTGATTGAATCAATCATTTGACTCAATCAGATCATTGATGTTAAAAAGTAGACTTTTCATTTACCTTCTTTCCATTCAAGATCGATGGCCGACGAGAACTTAGGCGAACGTTTTCAAATGAGTGCGAAAGACAAGTTTCTCGAGGCAGTCAGCCAGAGAATATCGCAAGTAAGCTAAACACATACGCTTTTGACTGCATTTTCCAACTCATCATCCTATATGAAATGATATTTTTTTATGTGTATTTCCATCATCAATCGTGAGCAATGCTCTAAGTTTCTTGGAGCAGATTCCTCTTGTCTAGAGTTCCTGCTATTAAATGCTAACAGCTTTAGATTTTATTAAGTTGAGAAAAAAATGGGGTTGATGATTGGCTGGTTATTTTATGTTTTTTGAAAGATGAAGTCGTGTAATCGAGGAGTGGAGTGGTAGATTGTGAATCTGCTTTGCAATAGGGCTTTCAGTTTGTGAAGAACCGGGAGCGGCTGAAGTTTCTCTTCAGCCCAAGTAAGGGAAGAAGACCAACGGTTTTTCAAAGACTTACAGACAAATTAGAGGAGGAATACGTGCTTGCCCACGTGCAGCAGATCCACCTGATACAGTTCGATGGAATGGAATTGTCTGTGAATAAATACGTGAAGAAGCACATCCCCACAACAAAGTCAATCGAATACAAGTAGGCTACTTAGACTTTGTATTTATCCTTGATTTCACTTTTTGTCAAGGCAAAGTTATATCACAGCTGCAGATATTTTTTATATAAATCCGCCTTCTGATAATGACAAAATTTTCAAAAATGTCTTGTAAAGCTATGTTTCCATTACTGTTATCTAGGTTTGCGATTTACTCTGTTTTTCGTTTTTCCATTGAAATTATCCATTTTCAAATCACTCCGATTTCAATAGTGTTTCTAAGTGTTTACGCTTTGATGCGTGTTGATGAAAATGAAAAACTCAAAGCGAAAACATTCCGCTAAATACAGCCTGGATATTCTAGTGGGGAAAATTACTATATGATGAAATATTGCTGTACGTTTAATGAAACATTGACTGGCGTCGTTATTTTGATATCAGGTACAAGCTTTGGCCGACTAACTGCAGTGAGTTTCAAGGTGCCTGTACCCTGTTTGCGCATGATGACACAGTAAACTACAATTGGAATTACTTGGACCATTATGTAACAGGAGAGGGTGAGGATAGCAACATGCTCCTTGAGGTATAATCCCCTGTTTTCGATAACTTCGAATCTCTTGTGAGTTAATCTTGGAATCTTCATGTTGAAGATTGGAAACGCAATAGAGAAGGATAGCCACCCCCCTTTTTCTCGTGAAATTCTCTTCAATGTATGTTTTTCTGAAGCCTCTGTGTGCAGATGGATTTTACATACATGCCTCTGGCTCTCCCAGATGGGAGAAATACTACACATGCAATTCAGCTTATCAAGTTCACTTTTGCTTTTTCTCGCCCTTTTAACCAAGATCAAACCCCTATTATAGATAGGCTTGAAAGCACTCAGATCTTGCTTTCTAAAGCAAAGTACAGCAAACTTGGAATTATTTTATTCATCTATTTCTCTAACGCAGCCAAATGTATATCATATAGTTGCGGTTTCAGATTCTTGATTTATAACTCAATTTTTGATCTATATCCTACTTTCCACCAGCTGTGATCAATACAGTGAATCTTTGAAAGTCAATCTCGCTTTTGCCCATAATTATGAAAGCAAGAAGACTACACCAAAGCTTTATTCACTTTTTCTAACCGTTTTTTTTAAAGCAGACCTACGGTGAAAGATATAATTGATTTTCAGGACATGAAGTATTGGAGAAAGCGATTTATTTTACTTCCAAGGCGAGATCAGCCGACAGAAGAGACAAAATACTCTGGTGATACAAAAATGATAGAAATCGAAGGATTCCTCAAATTCATGGAAGGTTTAAATGGAATAAAACGACCCACAAATCAAAGAATGCTGTTTATTTGTAGAGTAAGTAACATTGAAACCTGATTTCTGCTTTTTGTCACAAAATGTATTCTCAACCAGAGGTCATATTTTCAATGATGGTCATACTTTTGTCACCCTGGAATCCTACAGTGGCCAAATTAAATTTATCTTCAGCAAATTACTTTCCATAATGGATTGGTTTAAATTTGAACAGACTGGAACGCCTCCTAATTTTTTACTAGAAACATACTGCAGAAGATCAAATTACATATATGGAAAGACGACAAGGATTACCCGACGAGAACAAGAAAAAGGGAGAAAAGAACGAGGCTGAAGGAACCCCAAAAGGCAAATCAGCTTCGAACGGTGTCCAGAAGAAAGGAACGCCCGTTAAAGACAGCCCTTCCGAGAGCAAGGAAAAGAAATCTAAGAGAAACCTATCAATATCTTCTGAAGATATGTTAGAGGATCAGAAACCAGTTTCTAACGAGCGGCAAACTTCCAGGTTAGTGCATTTGAGTATGAACACTTGGAGCCTATAAGGTGATTGGAATTATATTGAACAGGAGGACAGGTCACAGACGTACCTCGATAACCTAGCCCCCACCCCCAACCCCCGAACGTGGCGCTAGCTTTCAGTTCCTCATTGATATGCCTCTCTTTTGAAAGCACTTGGACCCTTGGATAGTCGTTTAATTTTGTGGATTGTACAATGTGTTCATTCTGTATGAAGTTTTCTTTCTTTTAAGGAGAAGTCCCCCCTGCCAATTTTAATACGGGACAACTCTTCGTGGATTTTCCTTGAACAAGCATTTATACTTCATTACTGCCTTTTTACTCGATATTTTGTGTTCTTATTATAAACAGACGTATATGTTGTTGCTTCTACCAGATTTTTTGAATGTTTATTGAGTTTAGTTTCGTTTTCAATGCTTTACATTTTCCTCAAATTGTTTCTTTTTACTTCAGTGAAGATACAGTTATGAAACCACCATCTATTCCGTCAAAATTACCCCCAGAACATGGGCTAGCTTCGACTTCTCCTTTGGAGGATATTGTCAGAGCCATGCAGAACTCAGAGTAGGTTCTTCTTTATTGTACATATCCTAAGGCATTTATTACCAGAAAACAAGAAGCAGATACACCCAAAATAAACCTGAATATTTAGATCATTTCCCTTTTCTTACTCTGCTTGCATCTTTTCGCTTTTGTCCGGTTGGTTGCTTTTCCTAGGTTCATTTAAAAAACTCTCAGTTCAGACTGATTGATGTGTAAACTGTTGTGTGTCATTGCTAATATTTACAAATAAACGCAATATTTACAAACTTTATTCGTTCAGTAACAATATTGTCATAATAATAATGAAATAATACAGTTTGATTTTCTACAGAAGGGCCAGTTTGAAAGTTAAATTATAAGGTGGATGATAGTTATAATGAAGACTATTTTACGGCCATGTAGAATCAAATATTATTTTACAATCAATGAACAGAAGAGATTTAGCAAACCCATTTTATGCGTTTAAACCTTGCTGCCTTAGTAGGACCAGTTTCCACTCATCTCCACAGGTATGGACTAAGCTTCTTGTCCGAGCAGGCTGGTTTGCGCCAGTGGACGTTCATAAGTGCCGAAGCTGTGGCTTGGATTATCAAAAGTGTCGACGGAATCGACGAGAAACAAGATGCAGTGGAGCTTGGTCAGGTAAGTTAGTAGCCATCCTCCAGCTCACCCTATTATCGTCTTCCTTTGGATTGAACTGTGGCTCAAATTAAAGATAACGTTGTATATGAATGCCTGAAGAGTAGATACGTTAAGCAGAAACAAAGATTAATCATTTGTTCGTCGTATTCCTATTAGTGGCTTTTCATGTTTGCCTGTTATTTATGGGTCACCTGCCTGTTATTTATGGGTAATCTATTAAGTTGATTCGGGTGGTACAGCATCAACAACATGTAACGAAGTTTAATCATATTGTAGAAGACAAAAGCTAAAAAGTGTTGTTGTTGTTGTTGTCGTTTTGGCATCCAGCACTCAGTCTCCAAATTAATGCATGATTCAGCCTTCTAGTGATATTGCAGACTTGACTGTAGACTTGCTTTTATGTTCTTAAATTGTCTTGCTTACAGCGCATGCTTGATGAGAATCTGATCATGCACGCATCTCAGTCCGAGGCCCAGTGCTTCGTTGATGGCATGTATTTGTTCTTTGTCAAATCTGCAGAGAAAAACGAAGGTGAGAAGGCGTCTTCTGGTTACTCGTTTAACATCCATACTAGGTTTTAGTTGCATAATCTGTTCGCAAAAAGGACAGCGCAAAGTGTTGTCTAGTAAGTTTCATGATGATTGTTTTAATTATCAAGGTTAGTTTTTTGTCCAATTTCTGAATACATGTCACCCAAATTATTATCCTATAATGGCTCTTTTTCTTCAAACCTTAAACCCTGTTTGATTTGTCTTTTTGTAGTATTACTTGCCCCTATGCAGTTACGTGTCTATCAGACAGATGTTCTGTTAATAACATAACAGTTGTCATATTTATATTCATCCTCGGGAAAACGCATTTTAACACTAGTTGATTTGATTTCCTGATACATAAAAGCAAATAGAAATACGGATAGAAGCAAATACAAATACATTAATACATTGTATCATTTAATTATGTTCATGTGAATTCTATTTTCATTATTGACAGAGAAAACAGATAAACTCCGAAAGATTTCGATATTCTCGTCGTTTGAGACGAATAGGATGGAGGAGGAGCTCTTAATGAACTACAATACTAAATGGTTTGAGGTAGAAGTGTGGAGGGGAAAGCCAGCTGTCAAGGTGCCGGAATACCTCAAGGAGTCACTTGCTGTCGATTCGCCTGTTAAAAGTCCACAGACGCCAAACAAGGACAAGAA
Source organism: Nemopilema nomurai (assembly GCA_003864495.1). Classification (NCBI taxonomy): domain Eukaryota; kingdom Metazoa; phylum Cnidaria; class Scyphozoa; order Rhizostomeae; family Rhizostomatidae; genus Nemopilema; species Nemopilema nomurai. Next base: position 1,882,830 of record ML133366.1, on the reverse strand, counting down.
GCAGCGGGCAGGTAAGGTTGTTGCAAGGTGTAGAAGAAATTGAAACGACAATGCAGAATACTGCCAATAATCCATTCTGTATCATGACTGTTAAATCTGAATCCCAATCGATTGTGGGATATTATGCAAGTGTCAATTAATGGTCATCAGATGCTTGAATAGCTAAGTATATAAGGATTGTTATTCATGATTTCAGAATATCATTAAGTCTTGTAAAATTCTTACATATTACTATCATTTCGTGTTATTGAGGTTATATCATCTAGCTCCGCCATCTGATACAGGAAAACAGTGGTTAAAATATTTATCATTCTTAACTGGTATTTGATATTGGGAGATAATTCCAGCCATTTTGGGTCATTTTTATCTGGCATACTATTTTGTTTATGTCCACCTCATTCAAGGCCTGTTTGAAATCATCTTGATTGCGCAAAGGATTGTACGAAATGTCATTCTGATTGGCCATTTGCTGATCTTTTACTTTGTCGGTGTCAGAAGCGCTCGATATCTGCCATATTGATTTTCTGTTTTTGAGTCTCAAGCAATTTGCTACCCAGTAAGCTGTTTGCAAAATTTTAACATTGACCGAGTTTCCTAAATCTAGGATGATAGCAATATTATTCGACAGCCTTATTGAATGACGTAATTGCATGCGTTGTCTCTCTTGTGTGCGTAGCATCGACGACTCCTCCGTACAAAACATTCCATAAAAGCATGGACTACTGTTTGGACAGTAATCGGCGAAGTGATAGGGCAGAGTGGTGTACCATTTATTATAACGATAACTACTGCACAGACCAATCGTTCTCTCTTGAGCTCGATTGGATGGTGTCCACTGCGTCAATTCTTTATGAGAGGGTATGAATTTTTTTTTAGATTTATCAAATGATAAGGATAAATATTTCCTCTGAATAATCTTGGATTAATTTTTTTTAAACTATTAAGAAAACCGTACATTCTTGGCAATTTCTCTTAATGAATAAAACAATATCAATGGTATAAGTTTCACCATGCACTGAGGTGAACGTTCAATTCCCAGTGTGACATTTCATCAGCATGAATACAATTATCAAAAGGATTTATGTGCCAGACACTTGCCATTATTTTGCAGTTCTAATAATTATTTCTAAAATGTGACTCTTACGACTGAAATATTTCAATAATGAAATTATTCACAAGCATGTTGCAAATTTTGACAATACACATTAATATTTAACATCGTGCTTATTTTCATCTGCTTATTTTCATCTGCTTTTTTTTCATCTGCTTTTTTTAATCTAACTGTTTGATCATGCACGCTTTGTCTTCCCTAAGGTTCAGCATTGGGCAAGAAGAGCCAAGACTTGTGGCTTTCATTTGGTGCCAGCTCCTTTGAAGCCCCTGCCCATACACTGCAACTACAACTCGCTAGCATCCAAGAAGAATCCTTTGAATAAGCCAAACTTCATTCCTTTGTGCATGGAGAGTCTTCTTTCACCTGGACAAAAGCACATGTTCGAAGGTCAGTTTCGCTTTGAAAGATGGATCTCACGCTCCACCTCTTCAGACTTTCTTGTCGTCTTCGAACTATATTCCTTTCTTTTGTAATTCCTCCTTCAACACTATTTTATTAATCTAACTTGCAGATTTTGAAGAGTCTACCTGGAATAAAAGAATGATACTTTTTCAAGAGGCAATTTTGCTAAGGTAAGTAGGTCTACTGATTCTTGCCCTAGCTGTCGATAGAGAAGCCAAGGGTTAAAAATACCCCATTCTCGAACTCGTTTCGTCCAACAACATTTTATCCAGTTTTTTCTACCTCACGTACTCGCTAACTCCTGCCAATTAACAAGAATACTATAAAATTACCTTAGGGTTGCTTAGATAAGACCGTTAGCCAAAACCAAAGAAAAATGTGCCTGTTTGGGTTTCATTTCAGATTTGGATTCCTCAAAGACTTTCCCAGGACTAGCAATACGTATGGCCTAGGCTTCAGCAGGAAGCGTGAGGCGCCCTCCAACCAGTACGTGCATTGGACTGGTAGTGTTTTCGTCAAAATAGTCGAGCAGCCTATGAAATTCGAAGCGAAAGCCTCCACCAGTATACGGAAGATCAACTTCGAGGAAAAGGCCGAAGATGAGTTGAGCTCGTACCAAAGCTCATCGCAGCGCCTTCAACAAAAGGTGGATACCCTTCTCAACGACATAGGCAGTTCTGATATCGAAGGAGAGAAGTTTCCTGCAGGCTTCTTTTGGACTCACAACTACTCGCTTACGAAAAAATGGCGATCTAATTACACTGGTAAGAGATTATGAAAACATTCTAGGAATAAAAATCATTATTGCAATGTGGTCTGGTTGACTCTGCCCAGCTATTCGTCCAATGCATTTATGACGCAATGTATTGTCATTCCTCGATTGCAAAGTTCAGCTTTGGAAATCTGTTGAACAAGTTCATTAATGTTTTTAGGTGTACGTTGCCTTTGGCGATATTGCGGACATATCTGCTACTTATAAAAGTCAAAATGACAAAAGCAAGCAAATAATTATTAATAAGTATTTGCTCAGAACATTTGCCCAAACCAATCCATGCGATTAACATTTTATGAGCAGATGAACGGCCTAGGCTTCTACATTCTAAGTTAGCCAAATTTGGATCTGCGGGGGGTTATTGCAATTATGGCGGGAGATTAACTGCTGGTTAGGGTGCTACGTCTCATTTACAACGCACCATAGCAAAGATTCATCGAAACTCAGCGAGGATAATGTTAGAAAACATTGGGAATCGGAGTATCACGTGTCAAAGAACCTCTGTTTCAATTGATTTTGTTTTTCGGTTTTTAGTATTGTGAGGTGAGAATCTCTTGACCCACAAACGTGTGCATCCGTTCTAACTTTTCTTGATCCTTTGAAGGTGACACCAATGCCGCAAACAACCTAATGGCTGAGTTCAGTAAGTTTTGTGCCAATTTGAATGGATTACTGGAGGAGTTCTGGAGAGCAGCCGTTATGAAATGCGAAAGAAAGATAGACGTGGACGTTGATGAAGACCCAGAAGGTTGGGAGCGCAAAGGTTTTGACGATAGTGCGTCATGACAAAACTGGTTTTTGTAGGCAACTCGTCGGGGAAGGGGAGGGGGGTGACTGATGCAATTTTGAAACAACATCGTCACATTCGTGCGCATTCGTCATGCAAGTAGCAGTGAAGCTATGGACAATCCAATATTGGTAAACATCTTTTATTTCAATGGAGATTACATCAACCTTCGTACCATAAACGTAAGACTGTGCAAATTATAATAATTTATTTTCTTCAAGGTATGTCAAAATTCAAAGTAGAATTTAGAATTGCATAAAAGCAACATTTTTGCCTTAAGCAGTCTTTTTTGCTTAAATACATTTTTTGATTCAACTGTAATTGTTGTCCGTGTGTTGTCCTCTTGTTTAACTGTACCTTTAGTAGACACAGTGATAGTATTGAGTTGACAGAGTCATATTGTTACCGTTCTCTCACAGCAACTTGACCGACTCATTCTTTACTTCCTTCTGCAGCATGGCTAATGCTTTGCATTCTTTTGGCATTGATCTCGCTCTCGATCTACATAGGCTGGAGCTTGTGTGAAGCGTCGTGTTTGCTCAAGCATGTTCTATATTCTCTTTTCGTTATTGCTTGGCATGAATGATCAGTAATATCTCTATTCCTTCCCTTGGCAACTGCATTTGCTCAAATAAAAAAAAGAATCGATTTTTAATGCAGTCATAACCCTTTCAACTAAATGGGCTGTTTATGAGCAAATACGCTGTAGTTATTTTTCTATGAATAAGAATAAGTATTAATTATAAAAAATTGGAAATGATAAATTTTATCGCTTTGTTTCTTTTCTCCAGTGAGACCTGTCGCCAAGTCTTCACTCTATTGCCCGTCAATGATCAAAGAATATAAATGATGATGAAGTAATACATTAAAGGTTATAATTATAATAGCAAACAACCGTGAACTCGAAAAACGTCAGAAAACCATCAATTTTTTACCATTACTAAGCAGCCTTTATAAATGAAACCGTGTAAGCATAGCGGTGGTCACAAATTGTTGTAATGATGACAACCTATGTTCGAAGCAGAAATTGATGCCTAACTGTCAACATTTACTACTATTGGTTCATGTCTATTCAATGACGGTATTCACCAGTTTTCAAAGGGATAATGGTGCTAATTTTGGCGACTACTGTAGTAGTTCTTACGTAATGGCTGTTTGCAACTCCTTATACGACAAGTACAAATGTCAAAAAGAACCAAAATGCAGAAACTAAAAGTATCCACAAATGATCATGCAGATCAAGATTCATTGATGGGGACTTTCACCACTCGAATAGTGAATCTCTAATTGCAGAGAAGTGCCAACGGCGATAGGTGTCTAGTTTCTGGGTTTGACGATTGTGTCCTGTGAGGAAAATAAAGTTTTAAAATGGCGGCAAAAGGAATCAGCGGCAGTACTGTGCCCTTATAATTTGGTAAAAAGACAGGACTGTGATTAAATTATGTACGGTATTGAATTTGTGCGTGAAAAAAGGTGAGTTTTGTACGAGGGCTCAGACGCAGGTTGGAAAGTGTGTAGTGATTAAATAATTTGCTTAATCAACTAACGTTTATCATTTCCACAATTCTCTCATCGTTGCATCATCACACCAAGTCAAGCTGACTCACCTTCGCTCTTTTCTAGCTCTAGATTTTTCCATCCAATTACATCATCATTACATCATACTAACACACGCTTCGTCAGCAAGTTGTATTTTTAGCTTAAGGATATAAATTTGCGCTGGTATAGTAGAGAAATTAGTAATTCACAAGAAGTCAAGAACAGAAGTCAAGACTCTTCTCTCGGCGATATTCTCCAAACATCAACGATTCGGTAAGTATCCTTATTTGTCTTCTTGATAATTGTTCCCAAAGAACAGCAATAAGAGCTATTAAAAGTGGATGGGCCAACGGAGATTTTAACAATTATAACAAAATTTGCCAAAAAAACTATATTGTTCTACAAAAAAGTGAGGGGACCATGCCAAATAATACTCAAAGTTGTTTCTAGTGAACAAGGTATCGTCACAGCAAACGAAGAAGTTTACCGTCAGCATTCACAGTCATAAATCTACAAGGATATATTCACAGGTATTAGACATTATATGCCTTTCTTGCAATTCGTAATTAATCACGAGCAAATCTTTTTGTCCACTCTCAATTCCAAGCTCTCCAATCCCCCCTCCAAAACTTTTTCTCTGCTTCTAGAAAGGGCGCAAAATTTCAGAATTTGTTTCCCATAGTGCAAATGATGTTTTTTTGGTTGGACTCTACTCTGCCGAGCTGTGGCAAATATATGCCCTCGAGCTCCAGAGTCCCAAATATCGCGACTTTCTTACTTAGGCCTGACGTACCCATTCATTCCTTGAAAAGATTTATGCAAGCTTTCGAAATATCTGACTCAAAATCGAATAAATATTAGGTTTTTCAAATTTTGAATGTCAGAAACTTGAACAGGTCCCTAAATAATCGGATAATTACTACTATCTCAACATTGGTACATCACCAAATGTACCAGCGGTACGTGAAGAAGTTTTGGGTCAATTCTAATATTTTCTACATTGTTACTTTGACCCATGTTTGCTGGTATGTAATTAAGACAATGTTTTTTGTAGTGCCCTAGACTACTTTGCATCAAGAGAAGTTCACTGCCGGGGTATTCCATGTCAAATCAACACAGGTATGACACCCATGTACTCAGATTTATTCATAGCTTTGGTCAGGTAGTCCCTTTTATAGTTTGAAAATACGCAGAAAATTTCAGCTCAGTACCTTGTATTGTTTCCAAGTTATGTGATGTTACACATTGATGACCACACTCTTATGTGAAGAAAGCCACTGCCCATTTTTTACAAGAAATGGCTGTAGAATAATGGTCTGCAATCAAGCACATTACTTAAGATCCTGTTGAAATTATGCAATCTGATGGAACTTGCTATGGAGATTCCAAATATCACTTGCAAAATTCTGTAAACCTCACAGTTATCATTCTACAGCATATTTAAATTGAAATAGTTAGTCAGAATTTTTTCGCAAACATTGCATTCTTTAAGTGTAAATAGCCAAAATGGGTCTAAACAGATCATGATGAAATTTGACATGAATCAAGTTAATATGATGCTTAAACAGACTATGATGTTTCGTTATGGTGTTCTGTGTGCTCTAAAAGATACAGAGGGTTTAAATAATAGGTTTATTGTGTTTTTTGTGCACAGACGCTGACATACTGCTTTGTTTCAAATTCACATAATAATTAGCACTACTTTATATTTATATCTCAGTTATTAAGCAGGCATAATTTTGTTGTAGCTTTAAAGCAAGCAGGACCCCAATAATAACAGTATAAATATGGTAGGCTGACCATGTAAAATATGGCTGAGTTTGGCTTGTGTAGATTTACAAAGAAATGAATAACAAGCATAATTCACATATACTTGTGTATGAAGGCAAAAGGGGAGTAGTTCAGGGTCCGTCCATATTTTTTTCCTACAACAAACAATTAAAAGGGGGTACAAATGGTATTTTAGAAAGCTTTGAATTTGGATATGGTTCGTCTTGATCATTAATGTTACTATTATCATGTAAGAAGCAATTTAACTCTCTCAGCTTTGCAATAAACTAGCCTATGGCTATTTTATTGATGACCGTTATTGATGAGAAGCAAGCTGAGTTGCAAGTCAGGGCATGAATTTGTCACATTTTGCTAGACTATATATGGAAATGATGCTATGGCCAAATTTAGTTTCAGAGTCATGTGGTGTCATGTGTCATGTGTTATGATGTAATACTTCAATTTAGCTGCCTGAAACTATAAACCCATGCTTGCTAAGTCATAAATCAGATTCTGAGAAGTTGAAACAGCAAACTATGGTAAATTTTGGCCAGTTTTAACACTGCATATTGAATTAAATGGAAGCTTCAAAGGAAACCTGCTCAATTGGGTATCATCTGAAGGACCCTTGTCATAAGCTTACATTTATCAAGTTGAAAGGTTTAAAAGAAATTGATACTCTTGATGATATTTCAAAGGAGACTCTTATCTTAAGAACAAATTTTGTTGAAAATATAGCAGGCCATAACATGTCTACACCATGAACAAAAGCTGCTCAACAAGTTCCACCTTGGGCAAAAAAAATGCTGCAACCCTTTGGAAAAAGACAGCCATAAAGGGAAAGGGTCATTGCGTGAGGTCACTTTAGAGATGGCAAAAAAACTCAAAGAGAGGAAAATATCAATTGTTCCAGGCAAGAAAATTTGTCCCAGCTGCCGTAAAGATATTAATGAAACATTGGTTAATGAACATGAAGAAGCTCTGCCACATTCGGATGAAGAGGTACTTGACATTGAAGCAAATTTAGATTGTGACAGAAACAGAGAGATCTTGAATTCATCTCTAATTGAAGAAGACATCAGCCCTTTAAAACTACATGCTGTCGCATCTCATTCAAGAGTTGCCCACAGAAAGAGAAAGATAGCTCAGGTTCAATCTAGATTCAAACAAAAACAGCTGGATTTGCGAATTACAATGGCAAAGGCTATAGATGTCGAGCCTAGAGAATTGGATCTAAGTTCAGAGGAGGAAAAGACACTAACTGAAAGTGAACAGAAGGAAAAAGATTTTGATGCCTTGCTTTTTCTAATGAAAGAGAAGATAAGGGCCTCATCTCGAAAAGAAATAATAAAAATTTTAACCCTGACACCAAAATCTTGGTCAATACGGAAGACTGCTGACTTTTCAATGTATCAAATTATCTAGTTAGAAGTGCATTTAAATTAAGAAAAAAGAAGGGCATCTTATCAGAACCACAAACGAAGAGGGGAAAATGTTTACCAAATGAAATTATCCAGCTTGTTGTAAACTTTTACTGTGATGACAAGTTTAGTCGGCAGATGCCAGGAAAGAAAGATTACGTTAGCATTTCATGAGGAGTACATCAACAAAAAAGACTGATCATGATGAATCTGAATGAACTTTATGCTGTCTTTAAAACTAAGTTTCCAGATGTAAAGATAGTGTTCTCCTAGTTCTGCATGTTGAGACCCAAGTGGTGTGTCACAGTTGGGTCTTCAGGTGCTCACTTAGTCTGTGTTTGTTCAATTCATCAGAATGTAAAGCTGCTACTGAAGGCAGTAGATTTTGAACAATCTTATCATGAACTTATTGAAATGATTGTGTGCAACAGAAACAACAGAGAGTGTATGATACATCGGTATGTTAATTGTCCAGGAACAAGATGTTTAAAAGATTACTTGATAAGAACATTAAAAGGAGAATTTGAAGAAGACAGTTACAACAGTGACACCATGATGTGTGAAACAGAGACACATGAGGACAGTGAGCAGGTAGATGGATTGCAAAGAGATGTGGTTTTTGAAGAGGAGCAAATAATTTTTAATCAATGGTGCAGTGCTGACAGAACTGAAATGATTAAACAGACAGCTACTGTTGATGATTTTATTGATTTACTTGTGGAAAAGCTTCATAACATCACAAAGCATTCCTTCATTGCAAAAAACAGGCTGAATATCTAAAGGAAAGAAAATCAAATTTGAAAGAAGATGAAGTAATTGCCATTCTTAATTTTGCTGAAAACTATCAATTTATTGTTCAAGACGAAGTACAAGGATTTCATTGGAATAAATCACAATGCACATTGCACCCTGTTGTTCTCTACACCAAAGAAAATCAAGATTTGGTATCAGAATCCTTGTGTTTTATCTCTGATGATCTAGATCATGATGTTGGCCTGGTGTATCTTATAATTCAAGAAACAGTCAAATACAGTTAAAACAGTCTTATAATTCAAGAAAAGCACAAAAAACAAACTTTAATAGAATTTAATACTTTTCGGATGGTTGTGCAGCTCAGTACAAGAACTGCAAAAATTTTGTAAATATGTGCCATCACTATTAAGATTTTGGTTCCACATGCTGTTGGTCATTCTTTGCAACAAGTCATGGCAAGTCAGCTTGCGATGGACTGGGTGGCACAGTTAAAAGAATTGCAACAAGAGCAAGCTTGCAAAGAGCATATGATAACCAAATTTTAACAGCAAATCAACTGTTTCATTTCTGCCAAAGTGAGGTTAACGGGATAAAGTTTTTGTTTGTGGAAAAGGAAAATTCAGATGTAGTTCGACAAAAATTGAAACCAAGATTTGAAATGGCTAAAACTGTACCTGGAACAAGGTCATATCATCATATTTTTCCTTTGTCCAAGACATGCATTGGAACAAAGTTAACATCCTCAGATAAAGAATTTTCAGCAAAATTTGATTTTCTTATAAATTCTGGCTTCAGAAAGGTTTCAACTTCAATTAACTCTTTTGTAATTTGTAAGTATGATCTCCAGTACTGGGTTGGCTTCATTGAAGAAACAAATAAAGGTGACAGTGAAGTGGAGGTTAGATTTCTCCATCCTAAATGTCCTGCGAGGTCATATTTTTGGCCAGAGAGAGAAGACACTTGCTGGTTACCAGATGAACAAGTCATTCAAAATCTGCAGGTCTTGTCTACGTCCACTGGAAGGCAATACAAGTTGAGCAATGATGATGAAAAGATATTGTTGAAGCTTCTCAAGAACATCTAAAAACCTATTTGTGTCTAAAAACATTTCAATTGCTGCTTAAAATTTAAACCTTATTTTATTATTCACAGTGTAGGCTTAAAAGTGGCTCTATTACAAAATCATTTTTTCTGTTAGCACAAAATTCATGACTCCAGAGTTTCTGGATATAAATGAGTTGTTCGTATTTATGATATTTCTCTTACACTTTGATTCTGAATTTCCAGGTCAAGACCAAGTAATAATGCTAATCATGTTAATTTGAGACATAGCTGTTAATTGACAGTAGAAGCTGTGGTAGCAGCCAGGAAGCCTACTCTCACTACAGACCTGATTAGCTTGTTATTTTTTCAAGCAAGTACGCAATACTTGCATTAATTCGATATCTGTTGATGGGGTAGTAGGGGAATTCACTAGGCAACTAGCAGACTGTTTGCCAACTGACTAATGACTAATGATTTTGTGAAACCAATGACTTACGACTAACCATATTAGTTTTTTGACTTATGGCTAAAGCAAATTATTCCTAGTGCCTGATATCCATTACATTAATGCTCGCACTTTGGAGAAATTAACTGAGCACTACCCCGTGCTCTTTCTAACCAGAATGGTTGTAACTGGACAAAATAATCGAAGTGTTGGCTATTGGGAATATGAACGTTCACATATGACGTAATCAAAGATGGTGAGGGGAGGGGAGATTTACACAAACGTTTACAGTCATTTTGGCTATTTGTCAAAGCTTGTTAAAATAGTTGTCTAGGGAGAAGGCGATTTTTCAAATATTGCTGATTTTTGATTCTGAGATATGTGCATATTCCTTTTGTTGTCTCTCTTGAATAACAGCCCTTTTTTGGCTATCAACTATCCCTTGATAGTGAAAACTGCTCTAGGTATGATAGTGGATAATACATTCTGAACATGTTGTCCTTGGCCAGCTATTTTATTTTGCAATTCAACTAACAATTCATAGGCATCTTGCTTTATGTACGTTAAAACCTGGAGTTTCGAACCAAAAAAAACTTTGACTAACTGAAGCCAAAGCTCTTGATGAGACCACTTTTTAAAAATCTTTATACAGAACTTTTTGAGAATAAGTATTGATGTCTTCATGTAAGGACCTTCTTTAAAACTTGATGGAAAGTTAAACCGGCTGTTTTGAATTTACAACTAGCTATTAAAGTTTTCCAATCCTTCTTCAAATTTTTGTCCCATAATAGAGACTGTGCCTTTTCTTAAGAAATTATTTATCCTTTTACCGTGTCTAAGCACAGTTTCTTATACAGAAGGAGCCTATCAATCTGCAAATCATCAATTTGCGCAAAACGGATGTCAGTAGGATCTCTTACAAATTTCAAATCCATTTGTTCGAGATTGTTATCAGATACCTTTCGGGCAAGTCTACGGTTTTAAGCACATGTTCAATACCTGGTCATAATTCCGCACGCTGATGTACTGGCATCATATCTTTTGTAAATGATTTGTAACTGTAGCGTAGAGACAGGAGAAGTCATTTGGCTAGCAGGTGCTGAGGCACCCCTTGCATCTTCCTGCAAAACTTTATACATTACCGTTTGATGAGAATAAAGTCATATATTTTGTCAAATTTCTAAAGTTTTTCAGATGTAGTTTGTTTGAAAATAGGGCAGAAAGTTGCTTTCTTTGTACAATATTGGAAGATAGTGTCTCGCTAGCTAAAAAAAGGGCTTTGGGTTTTAGTCCAACTTTCAAAATCTAACATTTGATACATGAGCGCAGTCATTTGATACCAACAAATTTGTAGACGTTTCAAATACTGTCAATTTGACTGAGAATCTTCTTCATGCCAATTCCAATTGCGGATAAAAAAACTTTCTTCATGGGGCACGTTTGGACATTCTAAATAAGGTGTTTTTAAAAAAAATTTCGGGGGGGGGGCAAGCCCCTGAGCCCCCATCGCATTTCCCACCTAGTTCCCTCATTCTGTTGTCCATTGCAAAGGGTTATGACAATGTTTGCAACAACCTGATTTTCAGCTAAGGCAAAGTTTTCCTTGCCCGTTTTACAAGCCCCAAAGTTAAGCAGCTCTAGCACCCATTGGCGCCCTTTTGCTTGCTTTTCCCGGTGGGTCGAATGATAGCCAGTCCGCCATTGATGCCACTGATTAAAAAATAAGAAACAATAGGAAATTATGAACCAAGAAAGAACTTTGCAAGACACAGATAATCAAGCCGTTTGCAACGGATGTGCTGTGTGATGATGCATATGATTTTGGCCTCTTACGTTTTTATCACCCATTTTATTTTCAAGTCTCTTTCGCAAAAAGCTCATTATTGATATTGAATTTTGCATAAACGGTCCATTTTTTAGTTGAAAAATGGTCTGATTTACATTTTAGGAAACGCTAGGAGGTCCAGATATGGAGCAACCCAGATATCACCAACCTTTCTGCAGATTTCTCAACTTCATTAAGTTGATGTACTTCTCAGATCTTGTTGTTTCATGTGCATTGTGGCTAGCTGGAGGTGATTCAAAATACCTTGAGGATAATGTCACCAAGTTCAAGATGAATCAATCCGTTTTTGACCTTGCAATTATGAGATTTTTACTAAGCATCTCTTTCATTGTACTATATTCAAAGGCAGAAAGTCTTTGCATCCAGATAGCTTCTAATGATGATGGTGACAGAAAGTCAAAACTTAAAGGAAGAAGCAATATCATCCAAGCCTTCACATTCATTTTCACAGTTGGTGGTCTAGCCTACAGCATTGTGAAGTTTGTATTTATTAACAAAGAGTACCAAAGGAACTCCAAAGACATTCACTCCCTTTATTATGCTCTTTCCATCTCATCATTGGTTTTTTCTGCATTGGAGTTTCTTTTGTTTTTTGTAAATTATCATATGCAAAAGAAACTTATGGTTAGATACAGAAGAATGTTCAACAGTGAAGATAAACAGAATGAGAAAGAGGCCAAGCCAAAAGCAGACTTGAGCAGGCTCTTTAGCCTTGCAAAACCTGTACGTATTTTTCAAAAGTATCTTAATTTTCTTAATTTATCTAAAGTGAAAAATATGTTGTTGCTCTTTGAAATGTATTGGCTATATTTGGGATAATTAAGTGGCATCTATGATGTCACAGGATGAAATCCTCCCGTTTTAATTGGCATAAAATCTGGTTTACAATGTACAAGATAGGTCCAATTATTTTTCAAGGCTCTGTTACCAATCATTTCTGATGATGAGTAAATGGCCATTAAAAATTCAACTATTACTAAACAATTTTGAACAGGAGCTATTGCTACTCATTGGAGGAACTGTTGGCTTAGTTATTTCAAGTGGATCACAAATGGTTGCTCCCTTGTTTTTTGGCAAAGTTATTGATGCTGCTCTCAAGTCATCAATGGGCAAGTATTATTTGCCACTGTTAATTATCCTTGTTTGCTTTGCACACAATATTTTTGAACACATTGTAAAGAATGTACTCTTCTTAAAATAGTAGTATAAAATAGTAAAAGAGTTTCATGAAAGATTACCATGTACAGCAGGTGGATGTGTTAAGTTTAAAAGTAACTTGAATTGATGTTCATTAAGAGCAATGGTTGATGGAAACTTAAATATTTTGTATGTCTACAGCAGAAAGTGCTTACAATGGATATACTTACAAGCTGCAATGCTTCAAAAACCTTTCAATACAGCTCTCAAGAATTATACTCAAAGATATGCCTGAACATATCAAAGCTTCTTAAAATTTTGGTTTGATGTCGTTTTTTAAAGCTAAAGTGATATATTTAAGGAAAGTATAGATAACTGTTTTTGTTTTTATCTGATATTTTTTCATCTAGTGCACAGTGATGTGAGTTCAGTTCCGTTTTTAGGCATGCATTTTTTCATATTTGCAATATTGTTTCAGGCCCATTGAACCAAACCATCCTCATTCTCTTTGGAATTTATATTGCTGGCGGCCTGGCTGCTTTTTTCCGAAGTTGGCTCTACACACTTTCTGGGCAAAGGCTGGTTGCCAGGCTAAGAATGAAGGTACTGCCGTTGTTACATTCCTATTTTGTGCTAGATGTTTTATAAAGAATTCGATGAGAGAAAATAAAATGGGGAAGGTCAGATATTTTCCCCTTGTGACAATATTGAAAGCATTAATGACTTTTCTTGTTCGAGAACAAAGTTACTTTGGAGAGTATTAAAGTGGACGGACCTTCACATCAGGGAATATTTCGAACTAATTGTTGATATAAAGAAGCCTACCCTATTCTTTTGAATATTTGGTTAAATGTTTTTAATTGTTGTGCTGAATGATGATGGATTTGCTTTGTGTTTTCTTCTTTGACTGCATTCATAGTTTTTAGTTGTTACCTCGTATGTTTCTTTCTAGCTTTTTTTACATGTCATCAGTCAGGAAATAGCATTTTTTGACCAAAGCAGGTATCATTCTCATTAAATCATTATTGTTCCTTATGTCACTTCCATATCGTTTTGATAGTTATATTCTGCGTATTGAGTTGTGTCAAGTCTACAGGGATCAAATTTGGGTTTGCAAAGGAAGTCCACCCCTCTCCTAAAAAAATGATGGTTGCATTTGTAATAAAGTTACAAAATAGAAACCCTTATGATGAAATGATTTTTATTTATTAGTGTCAGAATTTTAGATTTTTGTTCATTTTTACTGTTTTTGACCATCTTTTGACATTCTACTCTTTTCCAATTTTCGATAGAACTGGCGAGCTCATGAACAGACTGTCGTCTGATTTGCAAGTCATACAGAACGCTGTGACGGTATAGGAAAATTTTTGAATTGATGGTGTTTCTTTTTGAAAGCTATAGCACTGTTTTGGAAGATGATGCTATAACGCTGGAGCGTAGTCTTCCTTAGTTCACCTGTGACAAAATTCTAGTACAGTTAGTGGACATGTGACAAAAACTTTGTGATTATAGGGCCTATCGCTAATTAAATCTGTTTTCCAATTTTGCGGCCGCAGCATACCATGAGATCGGTTCTAAATAATCGCATTTTTCACAAAGACCATTTGCACCTCTGCTTCTTTTTCAAAGATTGATGGCGCTTTTACATTTTTCGCTTCGTGTTACGGAAACCATACTTGGGCTTCGAAACCCCAGGTTCTTTCACGTGCAAAGTGCTCTCTCGAGCTGAATATGGAGACAGTTTTGTTTCATCTGCAGGTGAACATATCGATGCTTGTGCGTTACTTGTTGCAAATCCTCGGCTCCATTGCCATCATGTTTGCTGTAAGTGCCAAGCTGACGGGGGTCTTACTTGCTGTTGTCCCACTTGTGGCTGTTGGAGCCCAACGATATGGTAAGCATGCATTGGTGGAAACTCGAGGATCTGTTTCTTTGGTGCTTGTTTTCAATTAAAGAATTCTTCAAATCAATCTGATGGACATATTCAAACGACAAAGCACCGATGCTTAGTTTATACCATTTCTGTGTTTTAACTAACTGCACAAATGCTTGGTGGTCACAATTACGAGAAGCAAACAGAAACATACTTTTCACAGTGTGCTATGCGATAAAATTTTACGCAGAAATTGTGTTTTAACTAACAAGAGTAAAACCTCCTTTCTTTTGACAATTCTATAGAGCTATTAGCAGGGCCAGTCTAACAGGTTGTTTACAAGAAATCGACAAACGATGTTTATGATCTCATTCGAAGAATTTTGATTCAAGGTGCATTTATGAGAGATATGACCATGAAGTTTCAAGATAAACTTGCTAATGCATCCACAACAGCTGAAGAAACTCTTGGAAATATTCGGACTGTTAAATCTTTTCACAAGAAATGAAGGCTTCAAAGATGTACGACAAAGATATTGAAGAGAGTTATCAAGTTGGATCTAAGCTGGCCTTGGTCTACGGTATGTTAAGGACCCTATCCATGGAGCGTTCGTAAAAAACCCTGGCTCTGTAGGCTCTTTTTGTACGACCTTGGACATATGAAGCTGATGTAGAAGAATAGCTGTGGTTGTATTTGATGTTACCTAGTCGCTATAAAGCATTAAATTCGGATTTTTAGATCGGAAAATGGAAGTTGGTTGAAAAATTCAATTTCTGAACCACTTAGCTTCGAAGGTCTGTTTTCGACTGAAAATAGTTTACAACAAATTGTGACTCTTGGTCGCTCCCTTCAATGTAAAATGCCTTTTTTTGAAACAATCTCTTTCTTTTACGCTGCAAATGTTCTCAGCACTAAAGCATTGCAGTCGAACGCAAAGTGAAACACCACAAATTCTAGGCTCTCTATTACTATGTTATGTTTATTTTTGTACAAAATGTGAATTTTCTGTTTAAGGCTTCTGGAACGCTCTGATGTCTATTTTTGCTCAGGTATTAATATTTTTCTAATTCTTGTGGATAAATTCAGTTATAATTTAAAAATATTTTAAAGATTTGTTCGAGTTTATTCTACAAAGAACTCCTCCCCAGTCAGTTCTTACAGAGTTAAGAGCTAGTGCAAGTTTGACGAAAACAATAAAACATTTCCACTGCAAGACACTTAAGAGACCTGCTTTTAACGTTATGCCCTAAAGGAATTGTAGTGTTCCTGTGACGTATACCCTGGAGTATTATTGGAACATTTTCTGTCTTCAAGGGAGCAATTGTCTTGGTTCTCTGGTACGGTGGAAAACTTGTGCATACTGGTGATATGACAGTTGGTACACTGACATGTAAGTGCATATTCATGGCTATTAATCATTATCTTTCCTTTCTCCTGGCACATTTGACTTTAATTTTTTATGTTAAACTATTCACTAAGTTGTGATTTCATGTTTGAAATCTCGTTTGAAATCAAACAACCTTTTAGATGCGCTGAATCGTACTCACGAAAAATCGTTATCGAACAAAGAAACTCTAGATGACTGAAGTTGAATGTTTATGCAATATTTATTTGTATGAAATCGAACACATACTAGCCATTATTCTATAAGGATCAACTTTTGCACACATCGTATAATCAGTGTTCAAAGAAGTGTCTTGACATTTAGTTTTACCAATAGGCGTTTACCTTCAGCTTGTTACTAGAATATTCATGCTTCATTTCAGTTGTTTATTCTTTCATACCTGACTTCTGCATTCGAGACTAATTTTTCTTTTCTCCTGATTCACAGCCTTTATGCTTTATTCCCTGAACGTCGCCATGGCCTTCGCATTCTTATCTTCGCTTTATGGTGATTTTATGAAGGTACCTTTGCCTATTTAATCGTCATTTTAAATTGATCGTTTATGCTGTTGCTTTATTCTAATTATTTATACTGATATCTATCCATTTCTGCATACTATCCCTTTGGCTAGTGAAGAACCACTACAACAATCAATAGGCATTCACTTCAATGTCTTCCGACTTATTTAATTGACAACTATATACATATTTCAATTTTTTCCAAATGTATCTTCATTTCTATAGTCAAAACGCAGGGCAAGAGGCCTCTAGATGGCTAAATGCCCATGCTTCTTCTAATTCACTTCCAATTGCTCTTGCAGGCTGTTGGCGCATCCACTCGAATTTTCGAGCTATTTGATCGAGATTCATTGATAAAATCGGGCAGTTCAACATTGTCATCCTTACAAGGAGGTATTTTTTCTTTTGCATTTCAAAGGTCATTGTGAAAGTACGTGATAGGCCTATGTTATCAAATACTTCGGTCGTTGAATTGCGGTTTGGAATTTGCTTTTTTCAATATTTATCGAAAGGCTACCCTTTGTTGCTGTTTGCAAGGAGCGTCTACAGCACTGCCTAAAGAACATTTCTAGTTTTTAACATCTTATTTAAACAACTTAGATTAGTGAGGCTGCTCCATGAAACGTTGTGAGATAATAGCTCGGTGCACTTCAACGTTTGCAAACAAATGTATCAGATAGAGTGAGCTTGTTCTTTCTTTGCGGGATAAATATTCAAAGCAGTGATTCGTCACAACCAACTCTGTCCCTAAAGATGCCTCATATGTTGTCTCAAATGCTACTTGATGTAGTTTTGCTCTTATTGCGAACATCTTCGATTCGTTGCAGCCGAAGTAACCTTCAATGACGTCATTTTTCGCTACCCAACAAGACCAGAGACGGATGTTCTCAAGGTAGACATGCAAGCTCCAATGCTTCTTAATGTCATTCTGAGGCTCTCTAAAAACCCATTTTACCTTTCATTTTGACATCAAGGATATCAGGAGATGTGCTTTGATGATATCTGGTCAAGCGTGCACATTTTGCTGATGTGAAGTTGTAGAAGCATTTCGTGTTGTAGGATATATCTGCCAAATCAATCCTTTTATTAAGTTGCAAGTTTGCTTTGGAATCCCAATCATATCGTTACAAATTGTGAGCCATTTTAAGAACTATGATTTAAAGCTATTTTTATTTGCAACATCACTTCCCCATATTTCATTTTAATTCTACGAATATATATTTTCCTCTTAGGGCATAACTTTTGCCATAAAGCCCGGGCAAACTGTAGCTCTCGTAGGGCCTTCTGGGGGTGGAAAGAGCACTATAATGAACTTGATGGAAAGATTCTACGACCCAATCGAAGGCCGTATCAAAATTGGTACGTAGCGATTCCTCAAAATACCCTATTATTTTTTCTCAGTGTCTTTTATGGCATTTGGCTGAATAATGGTGTTTTTTTGTAATGCCGGTCAATATTTTTTGTGAGAAACTCTTTTATTGTGTATCAAAAGAGGATTGTTCATGAAGCAAGGCAGTGTTTTAATACAAATTGTGCGTTTTTACTAACAAATGTTCAGAGCTGTTTAATTGAAATATTGGATCGTTTCTTAGGTGAGTTGAACCTCCCTGAAATGAATCTTGACTGGCTGAGGAAGAAGATTTCTATCGTGAGTCAAGAGCCAGTTCTGTTTGCAACCACTATTGCGGATAATATTGCTTTCGGCAAAGATGCATCTGAAGAAGAGGTGATTATTGCTCTCAAAAGTTTATTTCATCTGTTTATTTCTGTTTTTTTTCAATGATTAACCTAAGAACCTGCTACGAGAAGAGAAATAGAATTTGTGAGAAACATAACGGCCCTTAAAGCTCCAGAGTGTTTGCGTTTACACGGGGTCTCAGAAACGGTTGCAAATGGTTCCAGAAATGGTTTCGGTGGCGAAGAAGTACGCGCAGCAATTTGCTTTTTGCTACACTTGGCGCCCAAACCAGCAAACTCTTCATAATTATTGCTATATGTCATTTCAACATATCAGAGAAAAATATGTTTCCCGCACTTGGCCCATCGTGAGAATTGAAATCAATCGTCAGCAAGACAGTCTTGATTAAAGAAGTAAAGGAATCATTTTCATTTAGCATCTACACCAAAGCAAACCTCTTGTCCTATGCGTTAAATTTTGGCTCGGTTCCACCTGGCATCCTGCGCCAAACGGAATGGCTCAAAATGCAACACGGTCACCAGAAAACTGACGTGTCTCAAGAAATCTCACACGTCACAGCCATACATATGTGTCGTGCACAAGAAAGCGTCTTTAGAAAGGTTCCCTAGGCCGTCCTAGTTTCTCATACTTTCCATGCTTTGTTTTGCAGATTATTGAAGCTGCCAAGCAAGCAAACGCTCACAGTTTCATATCAGCATTTCAGGTAAGTGAGGAATTTATTTGTAGTTGGAGGTGCCTAGAAAAGTCCCGATTGAGAATGATGTTTAATAAAGGTTCTCCACCCGTTACATTAAAGCTCAAATTTGATGGAAAATTTAGTAAAGATTTGAGAAGGATCCTCTGCTATTACCATCGGCTATCAAGGAGCTTCAAATTTTACGTTGGCCAAAATCCACTTTTAAACGGATTTGAACAAGTGCTTTGTGGTACAAAACTTCACAATGGCTAGAAAAAGCGGAACTGATTTTCGCATACTTAAAGTATTTTTTCGTCCGACACTCCTCAGAGTATGCAAACGTCGGTAGATAACCAAAAACTGACCGAATAAATAGCCAGATGTGGATCGAAAACACTAGAGGGTGATAAGCAGAGCGTGTGATTGGTTATAATTGACCAATCTGCGTTACTTAACACCTAACTTTGGAAGAGCCCAAGGGAAAAGACGAACTCTGTCTACAAAGAAGGGGTTTTCCATTGAAATATAGACAGACTCCAAAAACTTTTAACGGATTCAAGACGCTTTTACTGCAATCGTATGGAAAATGCTGGCAGATGGCATCCACGTATGCCTTTTCACTGTACTTGACATTGTATTCTGGGTTCGTGCATTTTCTAGAACAGATGAACAGCATTTAGCCTGTTTGGTCTTTTGACATTTTCAGATTCTTTGCCACTGATTCTTTGCCATGATTTGGTTGATGGTACACCGTATCTAGTATTTCATGTAGCGTCCACCAATATTTCTACACTGGTGTCCGGTAACTTCGTCATTGAAAGTAGTCAATGCTATCTATGTAAGGCTTGGGATTGGATGATGCTCGTGATATCATTTGCATGGATATCTGGGTATGAAACGGAAGCCACACATCCACATCAAAATGGCGGATGTTGAATTCTGAATGTATGACTCATGATATATGATTAAGTACACGTGTCCTAATTATAACAGATGGGGGAATAATTGCTTGAAGTGTTTTAACATTGGTATACCAATTTATAAGCGCTCGTGGAATTCTCAACAATTCACAAACAATTCACATTTGGTGTTTTTGCATGCTTTAGTCAACCTGTAGTACCTTCAAGTCTGCACCCACTGGTTGAGAGAAAATTGTGTTAAGTAAGGTTGAATGAAGTTTCTTGTTGCTACATTCGCTGTTGAAATATTTTCCATTCCTAATAGTTCAGTGTCCAAATCATTTGTTTAATTACCTGATAACAGCAATAAATAGCGGAGAGATACTTCCGTATTTCAAAGCAGATATATTTTCATATCCTAAAGCTGACAGAGTAAACAGCCAGTTGTGGATCGAAAAACACTATGGAGCGTTGTGGGAAAGGTCCACGACTAGCTGTCCAATGGGTTGCTTAAGAGTTCCGCCAGAAAGAGGCCCTTTTATTTGAACAGTGAGCTATGACATACAGCAGTCGATCGGCTCTTCTCCGGTATCCCATGATCCTATGTTTTATTTCGCAATGATGTTTATGGAGAACTGATGTGATCTTCTTGGTCATCATTATGTATTTCCGTCATCAGCAGGATATGCTGTTAACCTTTAACTTCTTCATGGGCCTTAGTGTGCCTCTTTGGGTGATCTCAGTTAAGGCTATTAAGTCAAACTGTTGAATAAGGATTGCCGTCTATTTTGACGGGAACCAGCTTGTGGTTTCGACTTCTCACGAAACACTTTCATGCCACATGGTAATACGCTGTGATCATGTCACGTGATACATCAGACAAACGCCCTGCACTTAAGTCCCAAGCGTTAGGGAAGTACTGGAGTGAGGGGATAGGTCTCGCTCTAATTGACATCAAAGGTTTGCCATCGTGCAATCAATCAAGTGTTATTCTTTGGCAACCCAGTCTGCAGTCTTCATTTGCTGTGTTGTTCTGTTGTTACGTTTTTGTCGTGTTTTATTTTCATCGAATGGACAGTCTAAGTCTTGCACCAAACTCCTCATACACTGATTTTTAGGTATTTTTCGACCTCAAATTATCTGGTACAAAATCTGCTCTTGTGGTGAGACAGATTTTTAACCCTGGTTTCTTCTTCGATTTTTCTTTCTTGTGCCCAATGCGTTGCAGACAGAAACCCGTGAATTACCTTACTTCTTAGACTTCGCCCGGGTGTGATTTATTCTGCTTTTTAACTATCCCTTTTTCCTTGACCTTATCCTTATTTCGACTCAACTTTATTCCGTTTACATTTTTACTTGCGTTCACTTGTTCCGTATCTTTTTCTTTATTCTTCTTTTTCTGTCCTTCATCACTGCGAACAAGCATATCTTGAAAAATGATTGTCGGGTCCTTTGCTGTTCATATTGCATTAACTAGACTTGCTTTGGAACAGCAACGACCACATTGCAGCTCGAAATTTCTCACGGTTCGATTATGGTATAGGAGCTGCACGATTTGTGTGAAAATACATTGTTGTTTTCGAATCAGCGAGAGTGGGATTTAATTGCTCTGGTGGTGTGAATTCGTAATGTCGTGATTGTAAACATGATCAGAATAAACAACTTTATTGCTCACTCTTTTACGTTTGTTTACCCTGACCGGCTTGATCTCCAGTATGGTTCAATCAGTGTTTTACACACGCTGACAAAGACTAGGAATTTGCTAGGATTGCCATGACGTCATGGGAATGGAAGCGTTTCCCAGGTCAGAGAAAGTTTCTCTGAACTCAAGTGTCAGCGTTGTTTAGAATAATAATATAAAGGTTCCGGGAAGCCACGTAAGGGAAACACATTGGCTACATCAAGATTTGAAAGATCGAGATTTTTGAGGATGTGATTGTTATTTGTCAAGGCTCAACCTAATAGATGTCGTGCTAAAATGGAGTTTCATCTCTTTTTAATCCCAATCGAATAGTCTTTTCGTTACTGGAGTTTCATGAATGAAGACTTGAAAGCCACCCTTGGGGTTTCTACTACAGCTTGTAGCTGTCATAGTCAGAGCCAGTAATGAAGTCGGTTAGCAATCTTCTTAGCTATTGTATTTTAACCCAACAGCCTCAAGGAGTGGAACTTGGCATTATTTTCGGTGTTAGGTCCATACAAGGGACCAGTAGAGACGGTTTCTGTTTGGAAATAGGAAAAGGGATAGGATCCATAACTAGAAATATAGGATCTATAACAGAGTCGCGTATGAATCATAATATATTACTGCTGATATTTGCGCGATTAAAGCTAGTGGCGTATATATTGTTTTGCAAATTAATCGCCACATTGTCATCTTGGATTTTGTGTTACCGTATCCGATTAGTTTTGTTTTTCTAAAGATCTAAAAAGCGGAATACGTTAGTCCAGAGTCCAAAGATTGGCTCAATTGGCCTTGAGCAAATTAAGAACCCATTTTGACATCATAATATGTTTGAAAAATACCTTGATACTTCATCTAATTGTAAAACATTTGTGAACGTAGGTTTCGTTATACGTTCGAAGATTGTTTAAAAATTGCTTCCTACAGGTTGATGCTAAAGACCATCGTGCAGCGATTGTTGTATAAGGACTAATCGTAAGGACAACCGCAACAACAAACATAGTTCTATTGACGTCACCAATGTCCTGTTTTGCTGCGGCCCTTTTCAAAACCATTTTCACAAGCTTTCTTTTTTGCATCTTTTCCAAACCATTTTCACAAGCATTCTTCTTTGCATTTTTGCTGCAGATCCAGCAAATGATCATCGTTAAGCCTGCACGGCAAAGGCCACCTCGTCGACTTGACCTACTAATCTACTTTTCTTTGAGTTTGATATCATAATTATGCAGTCTAAATGGTCCTCACAGTTTTCACACCGAAGCCTCAGTCTAATTTGGTTTTGAGGTTTCAGTTTACTAAGCGATACGTAATCCAAAAAATGCTCTAATATTGGATTGCAAATTCGACAGCGCTATCAACAAGTCCCAACCTGGATGGGTCAGTCTGTTGATGGTGTTTGGCAAGGTTGCCGGATGTGCCCGCCGGGTTGACGTGTCCGATACGCTCTTCTGCGTGCATTTCTTTCTCTTTGCAACACTGCGGGTTTGTAACCTTTCTGGATTCCTGCTGCACTGGACAGATGCACCAAAGATCACCCATGACGCCTTCTAAGAAATTACCTGAGCTCTCTGTATAACCATCGATATTTCGATTAGTCGGTATTTCCTGGTCTGAAATATCGTACAAGCTGTGGCAAAATCCAACTTTCTTTTGAAGCTATTGGTTCATTGAAGTGGTATGAAAGTGGGTATTTAGTCAGCTATTGTCACCTAATTACAAAGATGTTCGGGAGACTTTTGAAGAGGCACCAAACTGTCTCTACTTTAACCTGGCGAGTTGTACCTTTGAGTATACCTGCGTGTTATGCTTATAAAATTCTCTGTAGCTATTGATGTAGGCAATGTGCAGAGAGGATGCTTCTTCGCATGGTCTAATGAAATCAAAATATGTACATGCCAGTGTGGTTTTCTCCTGGCATCGAGGAAGGTCGTGATCTAGTGTGAGCTGGTGCCTTTTCAATTCCTTTCTAGAACATTTTCTGCGGATCCCGATAAACTGATTGATCTGCTGTCCATTAATGTTTGCTCATGCAACTTTTTTAGGTTGTGGTGACTATTTTCGGGAAGATCGATCCTAAGTTATTTCCTGATACAGGTAAAGCGATCATCCTCATGTCAGAGCAGTTTTTGCCACAGCTTAGTTAAAGGTGGAAAGGCTTTTAATTGTGGGTGGGCCTAAGATCGTCCTAGATTTGCAGTCTGCCAAAATGTGTACGAAGCATTTTCGTGTGTGTAAGAATGCCATGCACGTGAACGATAAGATCCCGGCTGAAGCCCGTTAAGCAGAAGAGTGAGACTATTCGTGTTATTTAGAATGGAGCGGATTGCATCAGAGCTATGTCGAATTTTCAATATGACGATAGGATGTGGTTTTGTCCCAGGCTTACTGAAGGCTGTACCAGGATTTGCCTAAGTCGACACCGATCTCTTCTATTTAGCTGGCTACACAGTATTCTAGGCTATGTAAACATGAAGGACTGTAAAACTATAACCTGAGGTGCACTGTGAGATGAACAGTGTGGAGAAATGTAACCAAAAGCGCGTCCTAAACTATTTGTCTTTTTCCAGCGAGTGGTGGAGTCATTGATAATGCTTTCAGGCCAAGCTCTCAATTTAGCGAGAGTTTGACCTTTTTAAGTGCCACATACCATGCTTCACGTATAGGAGATACATATATTCCCGCTCAATCAGCGTTGTTATTAATTTCATCATTGCTCTTACACCCCCCCCCCCCCCCTCAATAAATGGTAAAAACACCGTAGGCCTAAGCTGTTAGAAGACTTGTATCTCAGAGCTGCTTCTTCAGAGTCTCTTCGTGTCAGAATGCAACAGAACAAGCAGTACAAGCAGCAAGAGAACATACCTCCGTGATGCCACTGCATTTTACATTATCTCATTATACTTCAGCCTAGCTCAGCAAACTTTCTTTATTTGAATGCAACATAACTGTAAAGTTGTTAGCATGTTTTCGCTTTCCTTTCTTCAGCAGCTGCCAAGACCTACGCCTGCCTTTTTTAGATTCATCTCAAATCACCTTTTGAAATAGTCTTGCTGAAGGTTGTTGCCAAAATTCACGTTGCGATATTTAGGCGTTGCTGAATTTCTTTTGACTATTTCAAACCTGCAATTGCACTTGATTGTACTGCTAAGGTATCGCCTGGTTCGCTGGTTCAGTGGCTATCTGCTCATTTGCCATGGAAAGTGGCAGACAAGTGTGGCTTTTGTTTGAAATAGTCACTATATTTCTTGGGTCCCCTTTGACATCCGCGGCCGGCTTCAATTATTTGAGTGATGCTGTCGAATGCAAATAATCATTCACCTTTCATTAGCCCAAAGCTCACGCAAACGAAAAGAGATTAAAATAATGCCAAACCCAATTTCTTCTTCGCTATCTCTATAGTAGTGATGTGATGGCAAGAAAATTGAGCAAGTCAGGCTCGTATTATGTTGCATAATATTAGTTTCAATAGCACCATTGATGTTTGAACTATTGCCGTTTATAAAAGTGTTTGGTTTATTTCCAAGTTTTTTAATTATTCCCTGTCAGTTTTTGTTCTCCAATGGTTTGCGTAAGTTTTACTTTCATTTCGCTCTGCTTTAAGCAAAGCTATACGCTGCAGTTTTACAAGATTTGGTCCTCAAAACTTTGCTTGTTATTCTGTCCCACTTCATGTCCCAAGCGGACTTAATGTAAAAGGCTCTATAAATGCTCCGTTTTTGAAAGTACGGAATCGGTACACAGAATTCTCATGGCTTGCTGTCTCATGCTAGGGAGTCTTTAAGTCTTAAAACATAAGTATGATTTTCAGTAGCCCTTGAAATATGACAGCTTTGTTAGTCAAGTAGCCAGTAGCAAGTAGCCAGTTGTTAGTCATTAGCTCTTTCATAGCAGCTTTGTTAGTCAAGTTTGGACATGGAGATGCGTTTCTTATTTTTGAGCCAGACCCGTAATTGTGCCAATTTTTCCTTGGGCCTATAAATTTGTGCGCTTTTCTTCATTATCTTCTTACACGCTCTTCTCCCTTGACCTTATACCTGTGGCTCCATATATTCGATTACATTCTCTGATATTCCTTCACTTGTCCACTATTTTGGCTCTGCCTCGTTTCCGGTCTGCCGTGTCTGCGTAAATGTAAGTCTTTAGCCCCCATCTGGAACCGCTGTGTATCTTGCACGCTGAAATCAACGTTTCATCATCTTCATTCTGTTTTGCATAATATTCTAAACAGTTCTTTTCTTGGAACAATGTCTTGTTGTATTATGTTATTGGTTCCTTTCATTATTTCCTTTTAATAGTCAGAATTCTCGCACCGCCCTTCGCCTTGATCAATTAGGCCAGATAAGCGTATCAGGCTTTGCTTGGCTTCCAAAGTTGGCTCTACTGATATCTCTTCCTGACCTCATCATATTAGAGCAGAGTCTGTTCTCCTGCGCAGCATATGCTCGCTGCGAGGCTTCACCTCTCCCAAGCTTTGTCTTGGTGTTTTCAATAACGAATCATTAAATTTCCATGGTCGGCTGTTGTTTGAAAATGCTAATCTTTTAATGGGTCATTAAAAACGCCGCATGGACAATGCATCGATAAGAGACAGAAAATCGGTACATCTTCTGGTGAAAACATTGAAGTTAATTGGCTGGGCAATTGACACGGAAATGTTTCTAAATGCGCGGCGTGTCGAGCCAGATGAAGCTGGTTGGCTTCGAAGGGCGTAGCTAGTTGAGCACTGTGGAGCTGATCAGGCTGGGCTCTCGTCTCCTGCGCATTCACCTTAACAAGGATTTGCACGCTTAAAAGATTAGCAGATACGGAGTTTCTTTGCAAGCAAAACATGACTCTGGCGTTCTTGCAACAAACGGAGGGACGCACACTGCATTGATCTACTCTGCATGGATTCTGGCAACATTTGCCGTCTGTGATACAGCTTTTTCGTTGCTTCTTCGACTGCCTCTAAATTGAGGTCGACGAAGTGCTTTGGAGGGTGCCACAGTTTGGAATCGACCGGCCATCTACAAGTGGCCCTTTGGAATTCAGGTCGGAAAGAGAGGATTCTATCCGCGATTGTTCAGGTCGCGATTTGACCCGTGCAAGTGCTTGATACTGCAAGAACAGACCAACTCGATAGCAAGCAATTAACGGGGATCATTAAACAGCGATTTATTCATTGCGATCATCATAAAAAAGGGATTATTCTATTAAAACGCCTGTAGGACACATACGACAAGTGTGTGTATTAGTTTTAATCTTCCAATCGCTAACTGTTTTAATCGACGCCAGGCGATTGTCGAAATTAGCTCAGCAGAATGAGCAACTTCAGCATTGATGCGCTACTCGGCAAGGTCACTCTGAATAAAAGCAGGCAGACAGACACTGCAGGCTGTGATAGCACTAGCGATTCTGAGAAACCGTTTGAGCGCGTTCATAAACGCAGTCGACTGTCGAGCGGGGAGACCCAAAACCGGCCTGACGAACGGTGGCAAGAGGAAGAGACGGGCTCAAGCTCAGAGAGTGATGTTTTCAGCGAAAAGGATTACGAGACAGTTCAATGTAAGTACTTTTATCTTTGATCATTGTTTCGATACTTTTATACTCCATAACCATCATTCTCTGTTATTCTGATATTCTTGTTCTTTTTCGATTGCGTATTCCAATTGATTGCTCCTTTGAGTATGCCAGATTGATATCGCCTAAAAATATCCGCTCACTCAATCAATGGAACGCATTTTGATTAAAGTCGCTCGTTCATTCTAATTAGACTTGTCAATTGATACGAATAGCCGTCTTTAGCTGTGTAATTTTTGGCGTTTATGTACGACTTTCCTTTCTTTATTCGCGCTGAGACTTAACTAAAAACAATCATTTTTTCAGCGAGTTGATAGGAGTATTTGAAGTAATTTTGACTCGCTTCCAACTTAAATATTTAAAGTTTTCAAAGTTTTCATCTAGTCTGCTGAAAATATCACTCACCCAAAAAAGGAAATTTTTCAAAGGGTTTTGTCTGAAAATGGAGCATTTTCCATTTATTCTAGCTGCATCTATCTAGCATTAGTATGAAAAAGTGAGACAGCCATTAAGAAATTGCTTCTTTATAAGATAATGCTAAATCTGTTTGACTGCTTGTTTTCGTATGTACGGAAAATTTCGATGTACGAAGCGTTAAAGCTGTAAACTTCTTCAAAAGTCTGAACAAGCTAAGGTCTAAATTCGCGTCAGTGAAGCAGATGGCAAGTTTATCCTATTCAAAGTATTCGTGGACCGTCTAGCACAAAACATGCTACTAACCTGTTAGCTAACGCTCTTAACTAAAATGTTATTTTTTAATTCAACATAGACGAGTCAAGTAAATATGCCCGGTCTTGCTGAGCAACGTATTGCTTGTCTAAACTCTGATGAAATGTCCTCTAGTGAAATGTCCTCCTTCTGCTGAGGAAATCGATGATAGCCCCGCAGCTGGCGGTCATTTTGAGAAGAATGCAAAAAATCAAAGATGAGACAAAGATAGTCAAGTTATATTCATTAGGAAAATCTCTTGCATGTTTATGTAGAGAATTGTTACCGTCTATTGGTTGTGAAATTATAAAATGCCTGTGAAAAAGTCTGAAGGCATAATGTGAAGGTTTCCAGATGTCATACATTTCTTTTATGTAAGTCTTTTTCTGAATTGTCAGGTTTATTAATTGTCAAGTTGAACTTTGGTAATTCTCCAGGAAAGGGCTTTTTTAGGGTTATGGTGATTTTTATCAACGGGGATAGCTGAATAGATTTCGCCACTGAAAATTTGTCAGCTTTTGCTACAATAACCACGCAGACCATACATCAGCAGTATTTATTTACAGTTAATTTTTCCATTCTTCCCATTGACAAAGAGGCCTCATAGCAGAAAATATAAGCGCGATTTATATTCATGCATTCGCAATGACTAAAACGATTTTTGGTTGATACTCTTAGTTGCTCTTCGTCCCTTTCAATTCTCCCGACTCGATTACCCCGAAATCCTCATTGTTGTTCTATTACACAGTGTTAAATAATTTGGTATCTCAACATTTTCGGCCGAGAGGGCAAGCCTTTTTCAAATATTCCACAACTAGAAGCAGATCAAACTCGGCTCCTGCCATAGCGCCAATGTTGGGATGTTTCATGTTGTAGTCGGATAACTAGGCTTTTTTGCGTATACGCTGAAGCAGTTTCTTTATATATAAAAAACAACCACTATAATGTGAGCCATTTTTCTTTAGGCCCAGACTAGCAAAAAACACCTTTTTGTAACTTTGTGCTGATGAACTAAGGGAAGCGCTATTTTCTTCCAAATGACTTTGATGATTTTCCGCAGGTAAATTTTGGAAATGTCTGCAAAGCAAAAGTTATATTGAGCTAACTTGCACGTTCAAAATATGATAATTTGGAATCGGGTTCCCAAATAAAGAGCCATCTAATTCATATGCAATGCTAGGCCTTGTTTTCTAAAGGCGTGCAAGCCAAAGATAGTCTCACGACTGTGAATCGCTTATTAATAACTTCTAGATATGGCAGTCATTTTTCCCAAATAACACCGGTCAAACCCCCTTTGAAGTTTTTATTGCATATAATGATATTTAGACTATTAGGAACAATTATTTCAAATCGTTTACATTTGATGCAGATAACAGAGTATTCCCATCGTTACACGTAGATTAACTGTTTCAAGTTTTAAATATTCTGACGATAAGATAAACCGCATTTACTAGTGTTTATTATCGCTTGACTTAGACATTAGAATACTCAGAAAAGTTATCGTTTCTAGAAGCACCCAATTGGAAAGCGATCTTTAAGTGACGATTAAGGATTTTTTCACGCACCAGTTATGCTAGATGTCAGGCAAAGTCTCATGAATCCTAAAAATTGTAATTCTGCCACTTCGTTCCCTATAAAATGCTAATTCCCCTACTTGATCAGCAATGAGAGTATTTGAAATTAAGCAGGTGAGTTTATGGGTTCCATTGTTACGATGAGGCATTCAAATATTGTGGGAGCAATAATAGACTTCGATGCTTTGAGAAATCAGAAGATGCTTAGTGAGCAAGCAATCTCTAGAGGGTTGCCTAAGATATTACCTCATCCAGGATGCTCTGATAACTACATCTAATACATCGTTAGCTGTCTACGTCCCATTTTGTAGCTTCAAGGAAGCCGTGCTTGTAGTCTTGAAAATGGTTCAAACTCTACTGAACTGATAAGCTATTAGTTTTTTACTAATAACCTCACTAATGAATCAATTGTTGATATTCGTAAAAGTATTAAATGCTCTTCTATATTGCTCAAAACATTTTAATCATACCTGTTTCTCACAATGAATAGGCTTAGGACTCGAAAACCATGCCGGAACAACTCCCTCCCCAAAACGAAAAGTAAACTCTATGACGTGGGAACATGCATGTTTGAAAAAAAGCCAGAACAAAATATATCAAATGGTTAAAGAATGATATTTGCCACTTAAATAGTTTGATTCTAACGCTTTTTAAAATTACTGTTCAAATACTTTTCAAATTTCGTCTAGCATTTTGTTTACTGATATTTTTTCCAACTGTTCTCTAATCACTCATAACTGTTCTCATATCACTTATGACTTCCCCACGAGTTTTTTCCTATCACTCCTTCGACCATCCCGTTTCCCCTAGCTGTTTTCCTGATATTTTTCTAAGCGTAGCTAAGTGATGAACAACCTTGAGAAAATCACCACAAACAGCTTTTTTAAGGCAGCAATATTTGCGATGAAAAAGTAGGTGCATTAACTGCCAACTTTCTTTCTTGTATTTTGAGACTCTCTCTCTCTCTCTCTCTGCAGGCCCTCTTTTGAACTTTAGGTAATTTGGCCGCTAGGTTTTGACATAAAAAAGTTTTGATTGAAGGGAAGGGAAGCCGGGTTGGTCACATTTGCGTAGACTTGTTTTGTTGAATTCCCTCACTATCAAATGAAAATTTATGGCTATGCTTTAAAGTGACCATTTTCATCTGATCTGACTTCTTAGCTCGTTGCTTTTCCACGCAGACTGAGTTTCGTGAACGCTTTTGTTTCTGTTTTTGTCAAGAAGGATAGCGTACAAGCATTCCATTCAAATGCACCCTAACTACTTTGGGAAATACCGGAAAATGCTCATTTGGTGTTGGGTTAGGGAGATTGCGATTTCATTCTGATAAATATGTTTGATTCATTCTGGCAAAGCTATGGGAGAATTCTTAAGCATAAGCTTTGAAGCATTGCTTGAGAGTGCTTTTAGGCACGAGAAGTTGGAGCGAGCCACTCGGAATTAATAGCTTCAATATTCACCTCTTTTTAAAGATTACAAATTTAGATCACAAAAAGGGAAATTTTGAAGCTTTATCACAAAATGCGATACCATGAAGTATGATAGCTATTAGTCAGCTGTTTTCTACCTCTCTTTATTTTTGTTACCAGGATATGTTTATATTTGTGTAAAACTACTTCATGTTTTTAGTCATAAACAGTTTGCGTAACGGTATTTTCTGGAGCCTTTGGTTACTCCCGTGGTTTGGTTTTTATGACTTTACATTGCTCTTTATACTTAAGAAAAGATATAGAGCTCATGCCGATATATTAATACTGCCCGTCTTGATTTAGATCAAATGGAGACGCCATCGCCAACTTTTCAGAAAGGAATACGCTTTGACCCGCTGTACCGCGCGGTAGAGAAAACGAATGGACCGAAAGATGGTAGCCCGGACAAAGGCCTGAAGACTTCTAGAGACCCGGCCACTAAACTATCGAAACCGCGTCGAATCCGAACTGCTTTTACTTATGAACAGCTGGTTGCTCTGGAGAATAAATTCCGAACAACTAGATACTTATCTGTGTGCGAAAGACTGAACCTCGCCTTGAGTTTAGGCCTAAGTGAGACTCAGGTGAAAATATGGTTTCAAAACCGGAGAACAAAATGGAAAAAACAAAATCCCGGACAAGATGTGAATGGGCCTACCTGTTCACCTACAGAAATTGGATCGGACAGTTACACGCACTTTTCTCCCCTTAGTCACTTGCCGCCATTTCTGCACCACCATTACGACCCGCACATTCCGGTTCGATATCCCATGATTGACTGCAGTTATTTTAGCCATCCGCTATCCGTTCCGGCATTTCCGCGGGAATCCTGCAGCTGCATGCACGGTGTTCCAGCGCACTGCGAACCATATTGATTGCAGCGTGTATGAATGTAGTTGCTGTTGCCTGGTGTTGCCGGCTTCAGAAGCTGAGATGGGACTGGTCGTGTGCTAGGACAACAGCAGCTCCAATCCACGATGTACTGGGATACCATCCCTGCATGAACTGACCAATAACTACATTGCGTGTTGTACTCAGGCATACAGAAGACCCGTCGAGTGCCTTCGTTGACAAATACCGACCACCTTAGTTGTCTAGTGATGGTAGTTTGTTCTATTCAAGAATTGGTAAACTGAATATGCAATGAAAATGTGCGAGTTCCACATTCCTTCAAGGATAGTGTCCAAATTGCTAGGGATACATTTGACAAGAAGTTTTTATTAGCATCATACAAGAACTCATCCGGGACTAGCGAATTTGGGCAACAGCGTGATTTGAACCTTAAGAATAATGGTTGAAGTCTAAGCTCAGTTTACTTAGTTAAAAATCTTTCATTTTCTAAACCTACTGCTTTCTTCTTCGTTTAATAACTTTCATTTAGGATATCTTTTTGTTGTCGTGTGCACCAATGAGAATGTTTAGCCTAGGAGGATGTGTTTGAGTTTTGTAAAGAATGAAGTTTACGATTTCTTTTCTTGCCCTTGTTTCTTCTGTGCACGTCTACTCGATTAAACATTTGCGTTTCGAGATTGAAAAGGGCGAGTGATCTGCACCATATCTCTAATTAGTTCGGCGAATATTCAGTCAGTGCCCGTTGGCCGGTCTTGAAAACATCGCCGAATCATTGTCCGGTCATTTTCCACTTTATCTATCCACGCTTTTCTTGTTTTAGATAGCTGTGGTCTTGGCAAATCTATTTGTCTGACCAATGCGCGAACTATTTTCATTCGTCTCTCTTGAATGACCATGTTGTCAAAAATTAATCGAGTTTACATCCCTATCTTTTTATTACGATTTCCCTATCTTCTCTGGGCTTTTACGGTGTTGGAACCTTTGACAGATGTCAGCTGATTCATCGGCAACAGGGTGGTTCATCTCCAGTGTGGTCCTTTTGCAGTGCTGTCTTTGGTGTTTTCTCCAAACCCTATTGTGGTCATCATTTCCATCATTTCTAGTTATTCCTTTTTCTTTTCTTCATCTTATTGCTTAGATGCATAACAAACATCTGATTCCATCGCTGGGCAATTTTTTGCTATTAAATGAGTTTTCCTCCCACAGTATTTTTTCTCACGTTAACAACATAATCTCACCCACATCCAAATTTTAAAATGATAAAACGTAAGAGGTAAAGTTCATGATGTTTCTGCACTTTCAAGCGATTTGAAGGAACATGTATTTCATAAGTTTGATTTGTCAAATGAGTATTCATGGAATTTAAAATCAGTCCATTGAATTTGGACGCGACTTCTTTCATTGCATCTGCAAATGTTCAATCTTTTTATATGAGCATTTTGCGTTCTTTGAGATTGACGAATCCTTTTGCAGCCGCTTAAGTGCACACTTTGTTCATAATATAGAATGACCTTATTTTCATATGTTGTTGAATTTTTCGGTTGACTGCAGTATCAATTATCAATATCAAGAGAAACGGCCTCAATTTCATGAAAATTATAGAAAACAATGAATATCATATTTGTGTTTTATGTATTTACAAGGATAACTTCATTGATGAAGCAACGCTGGCTTTTTCTCACAAGCATTCTCTCTTTCTATCTTCGAAGGTGGAAAAATAAAAAAAACCAGCCTATAAGATCTTCTTTCTGTTGATGCTGAGGTGAAGTATGTTATATGTGGTCAAATGTTGTGAAGATTTGAACTCTGTTTCATTTCCGCTTTGACAACTACTTCTTCATTTTTCTAGTTATTCTTCTCTCTCTGCCTTGCGTTGCTCTGCGTTGTCTGCTTTCGGCCAGTCATCGGACTAGACGCCTGCAACGCACCTGTTTCGTATTAAGACCATTTAGCTCGCGTCTGTTTCATTGTTTTCACAGTTATCATCTTCTGTATACAAAATATGTCAACCCGTATGAACACCTTTATTTGCATGTTAGCTACCTAGGATACCTACACTGCAAGTATGTAGCTCTGCGGACGTGCAACGTGTATTTATCAGAGAATTGGTCAAGATTCGTGTCGGAGGAAGCCATAGTGACTTTTTCGAGTCGAAAATCATGACCCCCAATTTTAGTCTAGAATAGAATTTGCGGTGTATCATGTAGGGAGATAACATTGTGAGTAGCACACTGCTATACTGATGGAGTTTTTATCTCGTTAAAATACCTAATCTCTCTTATCACGATCTTGTCAAGATTGGCTAGTATCTAGCCCAGGTCATATCCTTGTCTCTGTCCTGTTTACAAGTGCCTAGAAAAGAACATCCATTAACCAACACACCCTTGATTTTAACGAAATGAGACTTATCTCTTTTTCAAGGCCAGAAGGTTGCAATGCCTCGTTGGAAGTTGTTGTTGTTGTTGTGCTTGCGCCTGCATATCATCACAACTATAATTCTGCAAAGCCCTCTACGGTTGCTGTCGAATCTTTTCTGCATTGTTCAGATATTTGGGGTTGGGGAGGGGGATAAGTACAGTTTGCTTGGCAAGCTGATTGCATCGAGTCTTTTTTAATGATAGAGGCGTGTAATCTCTGTTTTTTCACTGTTAACAGATTTGGTGTATTCGAATATGACATAGTGCAGACAATTGTTTGTCTAGCATTAGTAATCGAATCTGCAGTGACTACAAGAGGCATATGTTGGCCAGGCATTCGAAATGGCGGTCCATGCTGCCACCCTGAAGCAATCCTCTGCACCGAGGGTTGGTGGCAAGCCCTCTACGCAAGCCAGTTCCCATAGGCACTGCAAACAGAGAAATCCCAATAAGTTAATTTGCAGGGACGTGCTAAATCGTCGAAGATCAAGCCGGCGGAATCAATGCAAAGCCAGTGGCAAATGATGTGTTCTGTATCAAAAGCGTTTCAATACAGCTCTGGAAGAGATCTTGTTCCTGAGCAAATTCTCGATTTAGACCTGAATAGAAAGATTAGTAGTGTACCACATGTGACAAGGGTTTTTCAGTCTGAGAGAAGGACAAACTTTCTCAAGAAAATTACAAACGCCTTTAATATCCAATCACAAAGACTGTTTGACAAGTTAATTCGAGGTTTTCGTCCAATTTATCACGAGAGCAGCCTTCTGACGACGTGGGAGTCACGGAGTCAAAATGTCTCTGCGTTGTCCTTTAATATTTAAAGAGTCCCCAAAGCAATAGTGTACGGGTTCTTGTGGTGCTTAACAGTCACGTGAGCCTATGGTTGTGGGCATGTCTTTGAGAAAATAGCTATAGGGAAGAAGATTCTACGGTTCCGTTAATGTTTAAAGAAAAGTCGATTCACCTATCTTAGACATTATACTTGGCTCTCATAATGTCCTGACAGCCAAGAGTTTACTTGACTCATATTAATGTTCTAAAATATGTCAATGCTGTTGGCAACGCTGTACTTTAAAAAGAGTATCCATAGCCTAGACTTTGTACTGAATAGACATTACTAGACATTTGCTGTGTTCTGGCACCTTGTAGCATATCATGCAGTGAAGCTATATCGTAGCAATGACCCATTTCGTTAGTTACGGCGGAAAGATACACCGTTATCAACGCACTTATCTTAATTTATTGATAAGTGTGTAATAAAACAAGAGACACAAACCAAAAGCTCAAAACCAGCTCTAAACTGATTTACATCGCCCTCTAAGTGCCTTAAATTAATATTTTAGTACTGTGACACGTTATCAGATGCTCACTGTGTGTTTAATCTCATTCTGCAAACATTAGCGATAACATTGTAGCAAAATTGCTACTCATAATGTTGCTCTCATGACCTACAACGCGACGGAATCTCCTTGCTAAACCCAGTCAAACCTAGGTAGTCATAGGTAGTAGTTAGAAATAGGTAGCTGCTATTGGTGTCGTAGCAAATGCTGCTGTTGCTGATAAGAGGACAGAGACAAAATCACCTCCCTGGTTTCCTAATTGTGAAGTTTTGTACCACAAAGCACTTGTTCAAAAAGATTATCATGCCAGATCAAACTGGCAGCTTGTGATTATAATTTTGACATCATTTTTTCACATTGCAGTACCTAAGAGTCTTGGATTGGAAGACGAAATGGTGGCAAACCAACTGAGTATATGCAAAAAGAGCTAAAAATCAAATTATGCCTTGGCTAACTATTGACTTTCAGCATGAACTTTAAAATGTTTTGTTTATTTTGTAGATACTTACAAGGCTAAATTGGAATGTCATGGTGAGGCAAAATAACAACCTTGTTGAATGTGTGGCAATAAAATCGACAGTTGTACGAAATGAATTTTCAAAAATCGACGACAAGGTATGATTTACGAAGTCTAACTGGCAAAAGGTTTCAAGGGATAGAAAGATACTGGAGGGGGAGATATGAGATAATTTTTTAGATCATATTTATTGCAACCATTCGAATTCCTTACTATAATTACTATTAGCTACTTTTAATCTGGACCCACTCAGAGATTATTGGATAAGGAGAGATGATAATATATAAAGCCACGAGAAGACCTTTATCACTTTACAATATGTGCCAATATTGTAACCAATTACCTTATCGTATCAAGGAAGCTAAATTTTAAACAGAAAAGAAAGCAATGAAAGAATAAAAGAATCATAACTTTAACTATGCATTATTGATGAATATTTATCATTAAAAAATGCATTCAGAAGATGAAATCAGAGGTAGAGAAGCTATCGAAGAATAGCTTTTCGCAGAAGTTTTGCTTCTTAGATGATTCAAAAGAAGGTTCTTCAAAGGAAGCCTCCGATACTGATAATATGAAGCCATCCATATAAGGTAGATATTTTACACTAAACATTGTTGTCGTTAATTTGTTGTTTGTTAAAATTGAAGAGAGCTGATTCAGGTGTGGTTGAGAAAGAGATACAATACAACTTATATCAATTCGTTAACCAATTTTTTGTAATTATTTGGAATTGGCAGATTCCTGAGTTTTTATTTTCTAAGATTTTGAAATAAAAGTTCTGTAAAGACTTCCAACCTCGATATTTTTAAAAAGTTTTCGTTTTGAGTTTGAATCACACTTTTTGATAAAACGAGATACATATCGTTCATGCGATTTTTGATTAAAACTAAAACACAAACATTCGAGTTGAGGCTGGTATTCTTTATAATATCATAATACCTTTATGAAATTCTTAAAAAGGATGATTCTTATATGCAATATTCATATCAGAGAAAAAGACTGTATGTCATTTGGAAAATATATTCTGATTTGAATATTTTAAAATAACGTGTTCTTGATTTTTCAATAGCACACAAGGTTCCATGGGCTACTTTCCCCAAAAAACATGGCTTTACTATGGTAAGACTGTAAAAAAAATTTTACTGACACTTCTCCCTTATTTCCTGATGAGTATTAAATCCAATATTGCAAGCAAAGTATTTTAACATAAATTTGAAAATTGTCCTAGATT
This sequence comes from Nemopilema nomurai, assembly GCA_003864495.1. Lineage (NCBI taxonomy): Eukaryota > Metazoa > Cnidaria > Scyphozoa > Rhizostomeae > Rhizostomatidae > Nemopilema > Nemopilema nomurai. The sequence goes on along the minus strand of ML133366.1, from coordinate 1,845,400 downwards.
CTAACATAACAAATATATAAGCAAAGGCCTGAATGATGGAACTGTTAGTAGTTTAAATTTAATTGTTGCACAGGTCTCCATGGAGGTGAAAAGCCAACTGAAGAAGCTACAGCGACAACATTGGACCAGAATATGATGACAAAACTCTGTTCCAATCAAGAAACCGTTAATAAGAAATTGGATAAACCTTTGTTCCCATCAGATGGTATGGACCCTGTCCAGGTACTGTTAAACATTGAATTGAAACATGATATATGAATTTTTGTTGTCGTTAGTAGACATCCCTGTTCTATTTCTCACGTTCCAAGACTTAATAGTATGTCAACAACCAAACAATAATTGTGTAACAAGTTTCTTTTCAATTTGATAATCAACACGAAAAGGCAATTGTCAACCTTAGTGTATACATGAATCTTTCTTACAGGATATTTTGACACCAAGGTAAAAAATTCTAAGAAACATATTCTCCAAAAAGAAAAGAGGCATTTAAAAAGGTGCATCTGAATTTATGTCAAAGCCTTTAATATTGTATAAGGAATTATTGTTTATTTGTCAAGACAAGAGTGCAGATTATATTTCTTTATAAGGTTGATTGCATTTTCAATTTTAGGGTAAAACATAAATTATGCAGCAGAAACATTAAAACCTTTGTAAAATGTATGACCCAAATCAAAGTTTTGGAGAAATTTTGTATTTCATATTTGAAATTCTTTTCATGAAATGTGAACAAATTTAATTGAAGCCAATATTATAGACAGGGAATGGAATGGCTCTCAAATCCAAGGCAAGGAAGGGTAACAGATGCTTCAACTAGCCCCTCAAAAGATGACTTGTTAGAAGACTCGCAAAGAAATCCTACAGCAAAGAGAAATCTCTTTGCCGACGGTGCAGTTTGTTGATGTTCATGAAGATTTACTCTCAATTCAAACTCATCCTCCATATCTTAATTCCAGTGCAAAAAGCAGATGCAGTTATATGATAGAAAAACGGGTAACATACTTGAAACATGATATGATGACTAAACTGCCTGGAACTATTCATTTTTGTTTTTAAGTCCCAGAAAAGGTAGTTGGTCACCAATTCACTGAATCTCAAAGTAATGATTACAAACTGTGTAAATACGAATAATTTCCTTCACCTTATTTTATCCAGGTAAAATAATAGTTGCTGAACAAAATGGGTGCAAATATAACCTCTTCGTGATTTTTTAAGCTTAACCAGTCTTTTGCTACTTTTCATTTCATAACTCTACTGTACAGGAATTATTCGTATTTTTGTGTTACTGTGTGGCGACATTTATCCACAGGCGCACATCACGAGCAAAGTGATCAGTCATGCACATTAAAGGCTGATACTCCAGTGCAAAGTCCCAATTCCCACAAAAAATATAAACTGATCTTGTTTAAGTGAATGCTTGGATTGAGCAGCCAATTATCTACTTACAAAAATTGCTCGTTGTACAGCAGTATTATCAAGCAATCTTATTACAGACGTGCAAAGGAAGAGGCCAACGAGACAGGAAACCTGGCAGTATGGGTATGGATTGAGAGACCAAGGTGGAGGTATTAACGTTGCCTTATTATATTATAGGTGGAAATAATAATTTTCTTCTTATGCTTGCCAATTTGAAATAGTGAATATATTAAAAAGTGTAAAGATATTATTAATTTAACTCCATTTCCGAACAACCAAGTTAATTTGAGTCTTTACCAGGGAGAAGAAACCATCGCGAACGTCAGTATTGTATATGCAAAAAGGTAACAAACATCACATGAGTTACAGAATAGTTGAAATATTTATTTTTGTACGGCGCAGATCAGGAAATATTCCACGTTCTACATCGTTCTTGTAGATGTATTTTTACAATCTAGTGTATTTTTACAATCTACTGTAACCAAAGAAAAATATCAAAGGCTGAAAAGCTAGAATTCAAATTTCCATAGAATAGTTTTCCATAGTGAAGATTTGAAAAAAGAAGGTGACAAGAATTCCAATTTTCACGATAATTTGTAAAACAGAAATAAAAAGTGACAGACCCAAGAAGACATAATGACAGACCCCAAAAACATAAGGAAAAGTCAGAGGGTAACTAGGGACCGCCTGACAGACTCATAGCATGACTTTGCAAAGAAGGTAATGGAGGCATGGCAAGGAATACTTGTGTAACATGCCTGTAGCTAATTGTGACAGACGATTGAATCAGTTTAACTGAATATTTGCAAGCGAATTCGCCGATAAATGACAAGATTTACGGACAAACATGCTAAAAACTGTGTTTTAACCAGCAATTTAGCAGAAGCTGGGGATGCATATTCACACACCTAAAATTTTCATTTCTGCTTCAAGTTTTCATACATGATAAGAACAGAAAGAGGTAGCTTTTTAGCGAACACATTTCTCCGAATTTCAGTGCCCTAGAAAGAATTGGTTTCATACCAAATGCCTCAAAATGAAAGGAGACCCACCGAGAGGAGATTGGTAAGGTTTTATATTTTAAGCATTTGTATCATTAAAAATGGCATTTATTGTTCTCAAGAGAGGTCTTTGTTGCCCTTCTTCCAAACAAATAATAAATGCACACGAATACAGTTTTTTCCATGATTGTTGCTATTCTTCCATACTCTGTCTGAAAACCAATAGAGCAACTAGAAATCCTGGGCTCCTTTTCATCATATTTTGATTTGTGCTGTGCTCATACTAAAAAGTACAATGCAATTTATGAAACTGCAAAAGAGCTAAAGCAAATCACAAGCCTATGAAAGGCAGACAACAAATTTCGTACAAAATGAATAAATCATAAGCCAAAACAATGCCACATTTTGGTACTGCAAGTAGCTGAATCGTAACTATACTGATTAAATTTTTATTATTGCGTTGACTGCATCAGACTTAGGCAAAATAGGAAGCCAGTCTCATTCAAACAAAAATAAAAAGAATAGACCAATAATAATTCGAACTGCAATTAAATACAGCCAGTACCTCTTATTCATCTCTGGCCGTTTAACTCAAATTTTTAAAGATAAAAGATAATTTTTTTAATTTGTCTGCCATTTGTGTTATCTTTGAAAGTTTTTTTTCTGACTCATTCTACACAAAGGTGGACGGTCATCTAAATGAATCTATTTAATCCAAACGTCTTTAAAAATTAACACTTTGATTCACATTTTAAAAAAGGGATACTAAGTTTAGTTGTCAATGCGCAATCATTTACATTACAGCTTCACGATGATTTTCAAAAGCCTCTCGCGAAAACTGCCTAAATTAATAAACCCAAGCAGCTAGTGCGATGATTTACAGTAGGCAGACTATAAAATGAAAGACAGTATTGTATAGACAAAGACTGCTTCGTTGTTTTAAGATAATATTAGAATCAATGAAATATCTCTATTTGAGATATACATAAAATATGTACTAGCCAACACTCATAACACCCATAACACAATGCATATGTGCAAGTATAAACATACTATGTACTAGCCAACACTCTCAACACCCATACCACCCAAAACACCCATAATACTATGCACGTGTGCAAGTATATACATACTATGTACTAGCCAACACTCTCGACGCACTACCACCCAAAACACCCATAACACTATTATGAAGCGCCATAGGAGACAAAAGTATGAAAAATATTTCGTTTTATGAAAACATATTTATGGTACATGGTTTTTTTTGTGTATCTACCTATACTAAGATCTTAAAGGAGACCTGCAACGCTAAAATAATTTATGTTCGAAGATACAAAATGAATACGCTGATTTCGAATTTCGAGTTAAAATTGCCACAAATTTAGCAGTTTTCGAGTTATTTAGGGTGAAAGTTGCTTATTTAGCCCTTCGGGGGCCATTTTTATCGATGGACGGGCATGCCCGCGAGAGTCTCGCATATAGCTTTTACGTCAGAGGTGAACATTGATTGGAATGCACTTTTCCGGCGCTTCATCGATCCTTGTTCTCAGAAAGATTGTTCAGAAATTATTCTCGGTTCGCACAAAAATGACAAGCAGTGAGGAGGACAGCGAGTCTGGAATGGTAAATACGGACGAAATGGTGATTCGACCATATATGTACGAACCATTGCCAAAGGAGAGGAAAGTCAGTGAAGACAAGAGCACCAGTAATGACGACGATGAGGAGGATTTGATCATCGAAAGAATCGGCAATACTGATTGGTATGTCTGGGATGATAATCATATTTGCCACTTTGAATATTTAACGTTGTTTAATCAGATAGTTGTTAAACAGATCATTTAAATTACGTAAAGAACAAGCTAATATGATTATTTTATCTTGATGTTGATTGATATATCGACATGAGTGATAGGCCTAAGTGAAATAGGCCTAAAAGAAAACGTAAGGTTTCTGATTTCTCACAAGATTTCTTTTTCTTCCTACACTTGACCTCTCAGGTGTGATTGTGGTCATTGCGTTTCGATGCCCAAAGGCGTGGAATGCCTCTGTTGCAGAGAGGTAGCTTTAACTCTGCAGAAAGCCAATGAAGCTAACTGTGGGTGTATAACCCAAGTTGATGGCTTCACTCCAGTTTGCTTAAATCGCGATGTTGTTGTGACTGCTATATATCAGTATATTGAAGATGAGCAGTTCATTGATGATCATCCAACAAGCGAGTATGTATTTGTATTTGATTGAAAATTTGAAGAGATTGGAGTACAAAGAGTATCAACCAAATTTGTATCTGTATTTTTAAATGCAAAAATGTTTGCAATATACTGTTCATTAACAAAACACTTGTCTGGAAATAACTGAATTTATTAAAAAAAAATTATTTTTACAGTTCCTCACACTTACCAGTACTACAAAGAAAATTTTGTCAGTTCTGATGCTAAGATGTGTTATGCTACTAGAATATGTTTTAAAAACTTGTTTTAACCAATTATATTCTAGGAGAACTTCTGATTCAGTTAATATGTACCAGGAGAAATCATTTTGATGTTACAATAGTTGCTGAAGAATTGCATCTATTTTTAGGCTGTTCCGGTACATAAGTTATCGCCAGTTTGTGAGATGGATTTGGCATTATTTGGGAAAGAACGAGAGAAAGGTCCTTCCTGCATGTGCTGTGAACAGAATCAGATGTGTCTTTCCTACAGAAGAATACACTGGGTTCAAATACCTAAAATTGGACATTTAGCCTATTGTGCAGTCTAGTTCAGTGACATATTGAGCCCTTTCATAAGGAGAAAAGGGAGGGTAATTAGAAGTAAAAAACTACATCAAGGTATGCAGGCTTTTGCAACATTTCTGCCAATTTCAAATATTTAAATTAAAACTTTTCTTTCTTCTTCTTTGGGCCTTGCTGTTTTTCCCCTTTTCTTTTATTTATTGCCAATTCCTTTGACTGGAACAAAATTTCATCATCCTTCCCATCTTCTTTTTTTTAAAAATCTGCTCTGATGGTTCTGAATTATCTGATTTCTGTCTACTTGCCCTTTCATTGCAGACAAATATCCAGGAACCACCAATTTACCAGCATCCTTACTGGAATCTGCATATGTTGGATGCTGAATTCTTCTCTGGGTAGCCATTTGCACCAAATTGAACACATAACCTAATGGAGATTGAAGTAACATAAATTCTAAAAAAGTTGTAGGCAAAATCAGGAATATCTAAAAATTTATTTTATTTTCGCAAGGTAGTATAGTATGGAAGCCTTTCTCACCATATGTTTGCTTTGTTTTTATGGCTTTTGCAACTGCCCTTTCCTTGTACTTAGGATGGTTGATTCTCCATCGCTCCTTCTGATGCAGTATACGTATATGGTAAACAGAGATGCTGAACTAGTAAGCTAAAGGGGACGCATCCCCTTGTTAATGTTAAAAAGTCTCTTCTTTCCTTATTGTTAATGTTTCCTGCTTGCAAATGGGTTTCTTTGTAAATGGCAAATAAATTACACTTGTTATGTAATACAGGCGCTGAATTCTGTAAAAAAGATCAAACAAATATCCCTACTAACTTCTCTAGGTTGTCGTTTTTCATACGCTTCTCTTCGTTTTTTCTTTGGGCTTCAGGTAATAAATTTTCTTGGACTCAGCGATGGTCTAGCTTTAAAAAGTGTCCTACCCTTCGCCTGCTTTTTTCCTTTTGGGATCCTCTGTCGAATACAGTGGGCACCGCATCATCTTTTAATAATAATCGTTAATTTTCCAAACCAAGGGAGCTCAAGAAATCTGGACTTCGCTGGTAACTGTCGTTGGAAAAATGTTCTTGACAAAGACGCGAGTGCGGTTTTAGATTGAAATTTGCTAAACGCATGTTTTCAATCCATTTTTTTCTTAATTTCAAGTCCTTCGGAAACTTGTGAAATGTAATTTTCTTTTTGGGTTCGTCTTGCTGACTGTGATTGAAATCTCAATGTTCACCTCTGACGTCATAAGCGTGGGCGGGGAAGATTTCTCCCGCGAGGTTATAATCAAACATTTTGAGAGTCAAAAGCGAAGAAAAATTAATTTCTCAAAAAAATAATTATCATTTTAATCTTGTTCAGGTCATAAGCTTTCAATAAAGTATAAGTTTACTTGACTTTGCAGGTCTCCTTTAAGGTCACCTAGCAATAATCTTTTGTTCTCCAACTCCATCGAATTGAAAGAAGTATGCTCCTAAACGGCTCGACCGATTTCCGAAATTCTTTTTCCTCCGTTTTTCCAGATAGTTGAACCTCAAGAATGGCTACTCTTTGCCCCAAAAGCTTGCACCGTTCAAAATCGCCGTCTTTTCCGAGGGAGGCGCCCTCCTGCCCCCACCGTTTGACCAGCTCTCTGTGTGTTTTTACCCCTTGCTTCGGCAAACATTCGTCTTCGATCATGGGTGGTTTTTTTTCCAAAATTTTCCTTATTTTTAGTGGACATTGCCACTTTTCTTAGCACTGCTCGCCGATTGGCCCTTAGTGGCTCTTATCAGATGTGTGGCTTTTTCCAAAATTCGCAAGCGTTTTCTCGAAATTCGCCGTGTTTTTGCTTCAATTCGCCATTTCCAGGGCACGGGGAGAAAATTTTCTTCCTCGCTGTGCCGCCCTACATTGTCTCGTGACAAAAGAGAATCCTCTTCCACCAATGGAAATGCAAGTTTCCGACGTGAGTGATGCATCGCAGCTGACCAAGGCGTAGTAGAGGTCATTTTGTGTTTGCTGCCCGTGGAGTTTGGACGGGCTCGTTATTGGAGATGCTACTCATTGCGTTTTTAGGAATTTCGTCCTTGAAAGCTGCCTTACAGAAATTAATTTTGGTTTCTATTTGCGATGTGATGATTGTCTCGATGTTAAACTAAATTTCCGTGCTTTTTTGTCGATTTTTCCAATGCAGGCTATGCCGTTTTTCTTGGGGTAGCTTCCATTCGCTACGAAAAATTTGCTACCCATGAGCTCGCTTGCTTTCGAGGATGTTTGCTGAATGCTGAATTGATTGCTTACTTAAAAAGGTCTAAGAAAGATTTGATTTGTTCGCTTTTTCCTCATTTTAGTTGAGAAATCGAGCCGAAACTCGGATAGCAGCAGAAAAATTCGTGAGAAACTGCAGGCATGCCCCCACCTGGCCATCTCGCTGGCATCAAAATGCTGAAAACTTTGTGCTTCCAATTCAAATCAAAGTAAGTTTGTTTTGTTGCTTTACGATCGCCGTTTTTCTGGTTTTTCTCTCTCTCGAGAAACTAGCTTCTGTGCATGGTTTCTGCACCTGGCTAATTGACCTGTTGACCTCCTTCTGCTGTGTCCCGAGGGCATTATTCACTCTAAATTGCTTTGAATAGCTTTAGCAATAACCAATATGTTTTATTCATTTTTAAATCATTAACTGCTGTTTTTGTGGCCCTTTTCGATTGCGTTTTGAACGGACCTCTCTTCTAACGAGTTTTGCTTGCTTGCAGGGTCATGGCCATGGCGGCGAATGTTATCCACTTTTACAGTGCTGGGACGTAGAAAGGAAGAGCAAGAACTCCGTTTTTAATAGACGAGAGACTACCGTACGAACTTTAAAACCCTACGTGTTTATGTTGTATGTATTTAATTGTCTTGGTGGATGACGATGCGTGGTTTTCGATTTGACGTTTCCTCATTCTGGCGCTTTTTCTTTTGTGTTGGTAGCGTTTGAGATTTCTGAAGCTGTAGAATTCATTTGGTGCCTATTGGTGGCAATAGTCAGTTTTGACTGCTACAGAGGCAGTTTTCATGTGCTAAGTGTGCTAAGAGCAAGAGCTCCGTTTTTAATAGACGAGAAACTACCGTACAAACTTTAAAACTCTACATTTGTATGCTGAATGTATTTAATTATCTTGGTGGATGAGGATGCATGGTTTTTGATTTGATGTTTCCTCATTTTCGCATTGTTTCTTTAGTGTTGGTAGCGTTGTACTGAAACTGTAGAATTGATTTTGTGCCTATTGGTGGCAATAGTCAGTTTTTGACCGCAACAGAGGCAGTTTCTATGTGCGCCAAGTTTCATTTTGTAAAGTAGAGATTTTGTGTTGGTGTATTCTTTAAACTACATGAAACTCATAGGACAGTGAAGACGGTTGAAAATGTGACAGAATTTTAGAGAAAGTCCAAGAGAAGATAAAAATAACTAAAGGACAATTTTTATGTTTGTGTGTTGGCCAAGCGGGCGCTTTTTGGCATGGCAGACCCCCAAAGACAATTAAACAAAAATCAATAGCAGTAAAGCTGAATTCACACTGTACGCGTCACGGTGCGGCGCGTCATGACGCTGACCAAATATGGTTTGCATTAATTGCTGCTTTGCGTTTTTCAACCATGCGTCAGGACGTTTTTTCAAAATCTATTTAACTTTGACGCTCGGTGACGCTCCAGAACAATAGTTGAGTCGAGAAAGATGGCATCTAAAAACATAAACAAAGAATTTCTGATCGAAGCTGTTGGGAAACTACCTTGTCTGTACGATACTGGCAAAAAAAGTACAAGAACGAGATTGTCCGAGAGAATGCCTGGGACTGTGTGCCAAGAAATTTTTAAAGAATGGTATGAAAGTGCAAAAGAACTCGGCGAAGGTTTGTATTTTGTTAATGATTTTTCACACAACAGAATTTTGATCCCTTGAAAACCTGTTCTTTCTCAAACAATTTCAGTGATTTGGGAAGTCAATGCTCATCTTTACAAGATATTCAATCTCAAACGAATGGAAGTAAAATTTAGTTTGAAAATATCTTTAATTTTGAGCCATAGTTTTAAAAATGTGCTACTTCAGTCATGTAATAGGATGGTTCCTATTGAATATTTCCGACTAAAATTATCCGACATTGAAACACTATTTTCTTCTTAGATATGAACCTTGCTCGTAAAACATTTAAAAACTTACGGGTCAGATTTATGTAAGTGAGAAAGGAGTACAAGCCTTCTGGGAGTGCTGGGAACCAATAGAACCAGCATGACCATTCTTCAAGCAGTTGCTGTTCCTTGCCCCCTTTATGAAACATAGAGAAACAAGGGGAAATTTCGTTCTTCAAGAGCCAGAAGGCCACCAACAATCACAAAAATCAAAAAGTACTATCGATACAGAGTATTTGCATGATTTGATTGTCGAAACAAGAGAAGGTAACAAGCCAACATTCTTAATTTCAGATAGTACTGTTATCCAAGATTGCACAGAAGATTCTTTTGTAGAGTTACCAGCCACTCCGCTTTCATTTGAAAGTGCGGTGCCTTAAAATGAGAGAGCTTTAGCTGGATCTTCTGCGGCTCAGTTGGATTCTCTACGAGAAAGTACCCGACCAAAAAACCACAAGCGCCCCAGACAGTTTTTGATGAAGGTGATTGAAAACACCAATCAGTTCATTTCGTCAGCAAGCAAAAGAGAGGAGCTAGGTGAAGACGATCTTTATGGTCAAAGTATAGGGAAAGAACTAAAAAAACTGTCGGCCTATCAAAATTTTTTGGCAAAGTTGAGGATTCAACAAGTTCTTCATGAAGTACGGTGGAGCATCCAAGAATAGACTCGTGACTCATGGTAATCAGTTGCTTGGTGTGTCACTTCCAAATTAATTCGGCATTTTCTTTCTATCACTCATTGTTGACAAATCCTTAAATATTGACTCATGACTTCATGTTGCTCACATCTTTTTTGAATAAAATCTGCCTTCTTACTTTGGTTCGCAATTCAAAGGGTCCCTAATCTGGAAGATGCTGTAGACCCCTCAACCCCTCTCTTTATATGTTATGTCGCTCATTCAAGAAAGGTTAATTTTAAATATAGGAAGGTAATGATCGTTGCAAAATTTCTTTCAGATATATCAATTAATTTTTAGAAACCCAACTATGATATCAGAAATGTTAGAAGCATTCAAAATAATATACTGTTAGGAAACTGGATCGCAAGAAGTTCTGCGAATATAATCATATTGCCATGGGAGTTCACCTTGAGGGGAAAAAAATAATCTGCAAGCAAAGATCTATAATATTCTGCAGCTTTTGTGTAGTTATTTGTGATGAATTCCATGTGAATCTTTGTAGTCAGTATAACCCACTGGGCAGTACAAACGAACGTAAACTTGCTGCATGTCATCGTGTTCTTTTAGCCAGTTGTGAAGGGCAACTGATGCCAAAACATTTTCAATGGCTTTTCTGGATGAGCCTGTATTAGTGATCTTAGAAATCGCCACCTTGCTGAAAGAATCCCAAAAGCGTTCTCAATCACTCTCCTAGCTCGAGAGAGGCGGTAGTTGAAGATACGTAATTTTTCTTCCAGGGTAAGGACACAGTAAATTATTTTTGAGAGGAAAAGCTTCATCTCCTATAAAACAATACTTGGCTTCTGTATCAGTGTTTTGCAAGTGACCATCAACAGGAATATTTAAACATCCTTTTTTCAAAGCCTCACCAAAAGGTGAATTATTGAAGATGCTAGAGTCACATTGACGTCCAAAATCACCAACATCAACAAAAGTGAACATGTAGCTCGCATCAACCAATGCCATCAATACTATGCTGAATGTTCCTTTATAGTTGAAAGTAGCACTGCCTGAATTGGGAGGGCAGTTAATTACGCAGTGCTTGCCATCTATAGCCCCCAAACACAAAGGAAACCCCCACAAATTCCAAAAGTCATCAGCCAGGCGTTTCCAGTTTTCCGGAGGGTTTGGTTGCGCCACAGAAAGAGGGCTCAGTGCTTCCCAAATTTTTTCTGGCACCTCGTCAAGTATTTGGCAAACTTTAGGCCTCCCAATTCTGTAATTGAATGAAAGTGAAGCTAAAGATTCTCCAGTTGCTAGGTATCGTAAAGCTACTGCCATTCTTAACTCTGGAGGCAACGGTTTCCGTAAGTTTGTAGTCATTCTAACCAAAGATGGGCCAACAAGTCCAAGCAAATCATCGAATGTTGAAGGAAGCATTCAGAAATAATTGAAGTACATTGAATGGTCTTGGGGCCTCATTTCTTGAATAAGATCATAATGCCCCTGACGTTCACGCTCCTTCCATAATTTTCTTATCCATACTGAACGCTGTTTCTTTCTTCCTCTTAATATTTACAAAGCAACAGCTTGGTTTTGTAATGCGAGAGCAATAAGCACATCTTGCTGATAGGAAGCCATTTTATCTATCTCAAAACGCATGACGGGACGCTTTGTGTGTGAATAGCATAAAAAGTACATGATGCGACGCTCGATGACGCTCAATGACGCGCGGCGCCACAACGCATCCAGTGTGAATCTAGCTTTATGGAATAACAGTAAGGAGGTGTTTCAGCTTTTTATGTATGAAAATAACTAGGATTGGCAGTGATTTTCCAATATATACTTTGCAAGAACTAAATGGCAGGCTTCGCACGGTCAAATTTAACGGATTTCAAAGTTTCGCCAGTCATTCATTGTTCAAATCGAGTCGGAGCCGATTTAGGGCCAACATAGGAATCAATTTAGACGACGAAAAGGTCAAAAATGAAGCATTTTAAACTTGCTTCAATTTAGGTTGTTCAGCTAAAAGATAGATATTTTTCTTGTTTTCAAGTCAACCGTGATGCTTACTTGGAGACACCATGTACTGGAAAATCTATGTACACAGTCCTATTTTGCATTTCAGCTGCAGGAAGATACTTGCCCCCTTTTGTGATGTATAAGTCGCTGAATCTTTACCACTCTTGGATAACTGGTGGGCCTCCAGGAACACTCTATGGTTGCACTCCTAGTGGATTGATGCAGGATGTAGTGTTTGAGAATTGGTTCTTGAAATCTTTTGTTCCCCATGTTGCTCATGTTTCCAAGCCAGTATTCCTTTTTATGGGCATGGTTCCCACTTGACATATAAGACTGTCAAAACTGCCATGGAAAATTCTATTATGGTCATCTGCCTGCCTCTACATACAAGCCATGCCTTACAACCACTTGATGTAGCGGTCTCTAAACCACTTAAGGAACAATGGAAAGACATTATCCAACAATACTATCGTCAGTCACGAAAGCCAACCATTGACAAGTCAACTTTTGCAAGTCTTCTTTCTCAGTTCAAATTTCTCATAAAAATGCAATAAGTGGATTTCGCGGCAGTGGTCTTTGGCCCCTGAACAAAGCTGCAATACCTGCTGGTCGAATAATTGAATCATTATAAATTTTAACCAATGGCCAAAGTGCTTAAGGGACTGGTGCCTTGTACTCTCCACGAAAGCTGCTGCGAGATGCGATTGTCACAACTATTTCACCATCCCTATCTGCTGAAAACAAAGCTGCATTGAAAAGTAAAGTGCAGAAACAAAAAAGAGTTCAGGCAAAAACACGTGAGATCTTGACAAACGAAGATGTCTGTAAACGCTTACAGCAAGAAGAACAGGATCGGAAAGCAAAACTGGCAAAGAAGTGCCAAAGAAAAGTCCTGTTAACTACTGAAACTGTAGCATGTTATAAACTATTCATTTTCATCCATAATTGATTTGTTTATAAACTGTTTCTTGATTTGTTAATGGAAGTTATTAATACACTGATGCTTTGTTATGCTTCTTCATCTGCTATGAGTTCACTTTTTTGTGAATCTATGAAAATTATTTGCACTTTCTACTTTTTTACACTACAAGACGCTCCCAGTCATACAGGAACAAGCTAACCTGGCCTCAATGTGATTTGACCATGTCTCCTGGGCAGTTTAACTGGTTGATATGTTGTTTTTATGTAAGATTAATACAATTTTTAGCAGTTTATGGATATATGTTTGATGCTGATGCTATATTTTGAAGCTGCCCCATTTCCCCCCACCTTGCCCCATTTCTTCTCACCAAAAGCTACTCAGTTGCAAGTAATGTTCATCATGCAGAAAGCTGTTTTGTAAGGGCTAAGAACAGATCATGTGACGGATGGGTCATTTGCACATTTAAAGCAAACAAAGTCTTTAAAATATTTCAAACATCTTTGTGAATTGGAATAAAGTCCTAAGAAGCTATTTTTCTGCACTATTCTACCCCACCCTACCCTACTCAATTTCATTGTGTAAGGCTAGTTAACAATACATGGTCAAAACATTGTTTTTTACATCATCTACTTTATTTTTGGTGCTGAAATTATTTATGAAATCTTTGTTTATATAGTTTTTTTTAAATTTTCATAAGGGAATAGGTAAAAAACATTAAAATTGCCATGGAACCTTAAAGAAAGGCAGAGTTCTCAAAATATGATAATTTAAAGAAATTTTGATAGCAATCCTTATATGTGTAAAGTGGTCACAAGCCATTTTACATACCATGTAAAGTCCATGCCAGACATTTCAGGAGAATAGTAAAAGAGCTTTCAAACAATTGAAGAAGAAAACAATTGTCAGTCTGCATAAAATCTTGCCTGGACCTCAAGTTACCTTATTTAGTGGCTTTATTTGGCAAAACACAATATAAAGTTAGCAAATTAGATCACGAATTTTAGCTTCCTCACTCCTCTCCTACATCATACTGTAATTGGTTTTCAAGGATTTTTTCCATACATTGGCATATATAAATGTTCGTTATCTTCTTGATAAAAATAGCAGTGCGAATACATAAAATTTAAATGAGCATCAATTTTGGACTATGGTCTATGTGTGCTCCTTCTTGAGGTAGCAAAAGTAGCAAACATCATTGAACAATTGCTTTTGGATAGTATGCTAGTACTATCTTCTTAAGATCATTTTATCTGTTTTTCAGGCTTCATTTATGTCCCAGTAATTGTTGTCCCAGTAATTCGGAAATTATCACAGCAAGAGCTTGTCAACTTATTTGAACAGCTCTTTGCCAAGCAGCTAATTTTGCAAAGCTGGAATGTTGGTGAGAGAAAGTAAGCTTTTTATTGTCTAATGAAGCATTTTCAGTATATATGTATATTAAATGTAATTTTTTCAGACACATGGTTGTTACAAATTTAATCTTAAAGCAGAATTTAACCTGGATAATTGGTACATACAATTGATGCACATATTAGATGCATAAGCCCCCACCCCAAAGAAAATAACTATTAAAACTGTATTTTCCTTATAAGACCAGTTTCCTTTGTTTTGTTCTTTCCCAGCTAGAAATGTATCTTTTCTATTTTTAGTTACATTCAGCCTGTATACAGTGTATTCGTGAATAAAATGAAAACTGCTGTAGAACTAATCAAGACTTATTACATTGTTTGGTTATGTCACATTTGCTGATATGCTGGTGTTTTAATTGGTTACTATTGTTGTTTTGCTTTGTATAATTTAGATTCAAATTGATGATTGGTATGGACCACACATTGGTGGAACCCAGGCTAACCAGGAAAGGGTAAATCTTTAAATAGTTAATTGGAAAGGACTGTTCTTTTTGCCTAGGCCCATAGCATTTGTCAAAGAGATTTTTCTTGCAAATCTGGGGCATTTGTGTGATAAACCTTTGTTGACCCCCAGGCTGACCGGAAATCAGGGTGGGGACTGAACAAGAGAAGATTATGTTCAAATTGCTTATATACACTAAAACATAGTGATTACCATTGCCGCTAGCATAACAATTGCGGTTGCATTTGGTAAAAGGGTTGTATCAAACCAACTGAACAAGGCATATTACTATTCAACAAACAAATTGATCTTGAATGTGTCATTTCAGTGAAACAGCCAATTACCGTAAATCTCCAAAAAGCAGCCCTTCAAATAAGTCTTACAGGAACGAGGAAGGCAGTTATCGTTCTTTTCAGTCTGTATTTTCATTTTTCAATAGTGTGGAAACGTTTAACAGGTTTTCACATATATTTGTTAGTAGATCATAGAAAGAGTGTCCTTTAAAATCTCTCCTTTACCTCCTTTGTCTTTGCTTAGATGGTTTTGACATCTAGAAAAGTCAAAAAAGCACCCCCTCTAATAAGCACCCCTCTTTGAGGCTTAAAAATTTAATAAGTGCCCAGGCGCTTATTTGAGGTTTTATTGTATGAAAAGACAGTGAACTCCCAGGAACCTTACTACTTAGATAATGGTAGGGTGCTTTGCATTTTTTGTTTTTTACAGGAAGATATCACGAGAAATTATGAGATATGTGAGAACTATGGGATGGTTATTGCTAGCAGAGAGGATCACATGAAGCTATGCCATGGTGGACCAAGCTCAATGACTGCAACACAAACTGACAGTTTCAAACAACGATAATCAACAAGTTGCTACCTTGATTGAGATTTTTCCTAATGCATCCTTAGCATCTATAACTGCAACACTCCTGACAACAACAGCCATGGATGATGCTATTGACATTCTGTCAAAATATGGTGAAGATGAAAGCAAAATTATGAACTGCCAGGGAATAGTAAATGTTTACAGAGAAAATTTCCTATTCAATGATGGAAGTTACTATACTTTAATGATAAATGAAATGTATCTTTTTGTCAAGGTTTTTGAAGCTGCAAAATCAGAAGTGTTTGAAGAAACCCCCAAAGGGCATCTAATTCCAGAGCGTTCTGGTGGGAATCTCCAACTTTTTAAGATATTTGGTATAGTCAAAGGTCACAGCCTACTTCAAGGAGGGCCACCTTTTTCTTGTCTCAGTAGTTGGTGCTTTTCTTCATTAGCAGGTAAGAGTGATGATGAAATTGCTGCAATTTATCAAGAGAGTCATATGAAGATGCAATTCCTCTGAATGCGCTTCTTCTACTTTGCTGAGCTTCCTGCATGCTTTGGATGACATTAAATGTGATAATGATGTTGAGAAACTATTTGATGATACAGCTGAAGGACCTGCCTATTAACAAGTTGTAAACTCTTTGCAATGGCCAATTGAAACAAAGATTACAGTTGCAAATCTGGGCAATCAGGGAAGGTTTGGTCTTTTTGGGTTTCCTCAGTTACATTGAGAAGTTTCCTCAGCAGCTCTCAGACTTGTTTGTTGCCAGTAACGTTGAGATAATGAGCCGTGCAATCTCATCTATTATTGCATGGGAAGAGCAAGATTGTCTTGCTGAGAATGAACAGCATGTTCTTGTGTGGTTTAAAGATTTTCTTGAAAAGAGTTCTACGGAAACTCTGATAAAGCTACTGCGGTTCACAACTAGTTCTGATGCTATCAATGCAGTGATAGCATCATATCACTTTTATTTACCAATGTTACAAACTAACATAACTATACCAGAATCCGTAGCATGTGCATCAACACTACTTCTACTACTTGGAAACAGAATTCAAGAGACGTTTGCAAGGAATATGACAACTTCCCTTGATTTAGCATCCAAGGGATATGGCAACTTATAAACAAAAGGCAGACTGACACTGTGCATGAACTGGGACAATCGTTCTTGACAATTTGAGTGCATACCTTAAGAAGAATTTGAATTTAGCCCCATTTTGCTGATTTTGTAGTTTCAATTCCTTAACCCGGATCAACTTCACAAGGCAGAAATTTTAAGCTGCGAAAAGTAGAACATATTCCTACTTTTCACAGCTTGAAATTTTTCCACCGTGAAATTCAATTAGCCAAATAGATTGACAGAGGTTTTTTCCACCCTAACTTTTCCTCATAATGGAGATCCGGCTTTACTTATAGAAAGGGCAGTTAGATTTAAAAAAAATATTTGTTTTGCATAGCCTGGTGTGCAACCATGCAGTATTTGCCGTGAAGCTCAATTTAGCTCTTCTATCAGCCAAAATCTTAAATAAGTCCCCTTCTCTTTTAAGCCATCCCACATATATCAAATGCCAGATATGATCCTTTATTAACCAAACTAGCTTGCATGTTAATCTTGATATGGTTTGGCGTAATAACTTTGCTTAATTTATGTATCTCAAATAGGATATTGTATTTGTTGAATTCATAAAATATGAAGTATATGGACAGAAAAGCTATCATATGTGTATTTGTCTTTTTATTTTATGAATTACAAACAGAAAACGGTTTTAAATTCTCACATAAATTTTGTCCAAGGTTATGATGTGCAAGCAACTCTATTAGATGGTATTTTTTGAATCCAGTTTTCGTGGCTGCAGATCAAGACAATTAAAAATTATTGTTTCACCCTGACACTTTTGAAGAATAGCTGATAAATCTACTGTATATGTCATCAATTTTCAATTAATTACAGCTTTCCACAACAGTTAGATATGATTAAGAAACAAAATTTCAAACTTTGTAAGGAACATTTTCTCCTTGTTAGCCTTAACTGGGAGAGAAAAGTTGGAAATATTTTTAAGGTGGTCACACCATTTCATTATAGTTTTCATGGTACAGTGCTTTCTTGGTTGCGTTATCACTAAAATTTCTAATCCGGGAATTACGAACCTACTATATAGTGCAGTAGTTCCAGGCTTTTTATTTGTTGGCTTTGAATATCATTCTTCTTCACAGTTATGGTCTTATACGGGGATTTTGCATCGCAAGGAAGTCGAAGGAAGTGGTGGATTATTACAATTGGGTGGCGATTTTATCTCCGTTTTGATGCAGATTACCTTTTTGTTTATTAGATCTATCTGATTTTATATAGCATTTTTAATCGAGTAACTTTTGCAGGTAATGTGTTCATTTAAGTATGCACATGTAAGTAACTGTGTATTCACACTGTCAAAGTCTGCTGAAAAGATGCTGATGAAGAGTCCCACCATGTATAATGAAGCGTCATCGAATGAGCTTATGGTTGCCATCTATGTGCCTAGAAGTCATGAAAGTCAAATGATTACAGTGTTTGAATGAAGAAGGCATATTGACTTGAATAATGCCCAGAGTTGAAGCTTTTGGTCCTTTTTTGGGACTGCCCAATAGAGGGGGAGGGTAGTTACTAGATTAACTGACATGTTTGTGTTAGCACAAGAAAATCCTCTAAAACAATGTGTGAGTAGATGAAATGTGTGAGAAGATTTTGCGTTTAACAAGGTTCAAGGAATAAGTAGGATGGATAGGTAATTTAATTTCCGAGACAGTCTACTACTCCTTTGCAAAAGTTGGTCCAGGGTCCAGAACCTGAAAGTTACGAAACGCAACAAACCTAAAACCATTGACTTACCAGAGGGCATTTGGGCTCGATTTACTGGATTCACTTCTATTAAAGTATCCCAAATCATTTGCCGTTGAACATCTATGCCTCTTGCTCTCAACGCCCCAATTACCACAGTTTCCCCAATGCCAGGCAGTGTGAGTAGGATCGTTCTTATCAACTCACAAAGTTAATCCTGTGAGTATGCTGAATATGTCTGTCTGGGACCATAATTTGAGGAAATGGCCAGTCCATATTCAATACATTGTTGCCAAAGTGTCTTTACTGAAACACGAAACAGATGAACAATAACCTTCCAGCTTCGAAAGTAAGAATACTCTCTCTCGATCTCTTCTCTTGTGATGGTTATTCTCGGACGTCCAAATCCATGTACTTGCTCAGAATTTATGTTTAGGTCTGCGACACCAATGAGCCGGTGTCGTTCGTCAACAAGTAACTGGTCAATTTCGTTATAAACTATGGCTACCTGGCTTGTTAATGTAGTTAGGTCACTTTGAAAAGCATCTATGTGCCTGTTTCGTATGCAGTCTTCAATGATTGCAAGTGCATTGGCCGAAGTTTCCAAACGTATGTGCCATAGCTCCAAATGACTAACATTCAGAGATCTAAGGGCCAAATGCGCTTGCTCTATTTGATATGGTAGATCTTGAATGAAATTTAGTAAATCAACATTGTCCGCCATTTTGATAGCTTTGGCCAAGAGGACAGGCAACATGCCTATGCAAATTACCGCATTGATATCGTTATTTATCTCCTGACAAGAGCTTTTTGCTATGAAATTTCCATGACATGAATTTTATGCTTTCAATTTCCATGGCATGAATTTCATGCTATGAAATTCTTGTTGCGTGAATTTTATGCTTTAACCTTTCCGTGGCGTGAATTTCATGCTATGAAATTTCCATGACATGAATTTTATGCTGTGAGTTTTGCATGTCACTTTTAAAATAGGTATTATGATACCGAAAAAATATTCATGTGCCATAAATACGTTTTCATACAAAGAAATTATTTTTTAATACTTTTGTCCCCTATGGCGCCACATACACTATGAATGTGTGCAAGTATATACATACTATGTACTAGCTTACACTCCCGACACCCCTACCACCCAAAACACCCATAATACTATGCACGTGTGCAAGTATATACATACTATGTACTAGCCAACACTCTCGACACCCATAAAACAATGCATATGTGCAAGTATAAACATACTATGTACTAGCCAACACTCTCAACACCCATACCACCCAAAACACCCATAATACTATGCACGTGTGCAAGTATATACATACTATGTACTAGCCAACACTCTCGACACCCATAAAACAATGCATATGTGCAAGTATAAACATACTATGTACTAGCCAACACTCTCAACACCCATACCACCCAAAATACCCATAACACTATGCATGTGTACAAGTATATACATACTATGTACTAGCCAACACTCATAACACCCATAACACAATGCATATGTGCAAGTATAAACATACTATGTACTAGCCAACACTCTCGACACCCATACCACCCAAAACACTCTTAACACTATGCATGCGGGCAAGTTTATACATACTATGTACTAGCTTACACTCTCGACACCCATACCACCCAAAACACGCATAACACTATTCATGTGTTCATGTGACACTTCTATGGCAAGCCGTAGTGACAGATTCCACTTCATCCCTGTTTCCCTTAAAAGCTCAAGTAAGTCCCTTGAAATTTCGAATCCTGGTCGACCACCCGTTAAAATATCGACAAGACAAACCCAGCAATAGGGTTTTGATTGCTGTATCTCGGACATTACAATTCGGAAAAAACTCGGACACTACAAATTCGAAAAAACTCGCACAGTTCAATTTCGAAAGAACTCGGACACTAAAAATTTGAAAAATCTCGGACACCATGATTTGAAACTCAAGGCTATAAGAGGAGAACTGAAGCAACACTTTAAGAACTGGTCACGAACAATCATGATTTCAACCACATGTTAATAATTCTGGACCCTAATTATGAAATCTCAACGTATGGTTTCCTTTTCAACCACCTTTTGTCCACTACGCCTTGCCATACACTTCGATTCGCAACTTGGGATCGAAATAGTGTACATAATGTTGAAATTCAGTCAATGGTAACTTGATACTAGATTTTTGAATTCAAATGAATTCTCGCTTACTGAATATCATAAATTTGCATTAAGGGCAAGATTTTGTAACGTTGTTTATTACATAGAAGAACGAGGGGGATTCCCGCTCAGCCAATCAGGTGCATTGTAACTAAAGGTTCTAGGCAACCCAGGGTATGGAATCATTTGTTCCTATTGGTAAATCTTCGCTCTTTGATACTTTCCCTCTAACTAAATACAAAGAGGGACACTTTTCCAGGCCCCTGGTCATCCCACTATCTTCATACATTTCCTTAATTTTCTTTGTCAAGACTGATATTTTGTTCACTGATTTTGTATAGAGTTTAAAATCGTCAAGAAATAACAAGTGTGTTATCTCCATTTTCTGTCATGCGTCAGTTGGTAATCCTCATATCCTCTAATTTTCCAAGCTATTGGGTCAAGACATAGTTTAAAAAGCTTGACCACAAAGATTTCTCCTTGCAGTATACCTCTCTTGACAATTATTGGCTCTAATTGTTTCTTTTCTATTTACTGTATGGACGGTTATTGAGATTTTCCAGCTGAAATCACCCTGAGGGATGTGTCTCTGGACAATGCAATGAATACAGATATGGAAGATGAATCAGATGATTTCGATACATCAAATATAGAAGTTGACTGAATCTTGATCAATCTTCTTCACTGGCAGCATCAAATGAAAGGGCTAATCAAACTGACCAAGCTGATGGTACACCAGGCTCGATGAATAGTACTGCATCACTCATACAGAACTAGAATTTCAATCAAAATCGAGCATGGCATAAGACGAAGAGTCATAACTGAGTATTCTAGTTGACTCACCCCCAAGGACTAAGAATGGATCATTTCGTTGACTGTTAAAATGAGGGTGATTTCTTTTTTCGAATTTGTGAATTAAAAGTAAGAGAGAGAATAATTTATAAAAGCAATTTGTATATCAATCAAAAACATAAAGGATGTTCCTACCAACAAAGAGGGAATTGTATTCATTTTTGAAGGGGCGGATCCAGAAAAAAATCTGACATTCTCAAAATCGTTTTATACTCAAGGGCCACGCCCACTTTTTTGGAACGCCCATAAAACACACCAAGGCTCATAAAACGAAAAGCAAAGTAAAACAAGCACAAAGCAAGTTCTGGATAGTTAAAGTTCAAAAGGGAACAAAAGCAATGAAAAACCAGTTAAAAATACTCTGCTTCTGCTGGGTATTTTAGTTTTGAAAAGATTTTCCAATCTAATCAAATAAGCGTAAACCCCATGTCAAGGGATTACCTATGATCAACGTTCCCAACTTTGGTTCTCCAGACAGACAACCCCCTGCCACCCACCAACTCTAAAGAAAGGTATTATGTTAGTATAGCACAGTAATGATGATGGGATAAAGGAACTGGATCAGCACATGCTACTAGTTGAACAATAACATAATACCTCTCTGAATAATATAATAAGCAATCAAGTGCCTCTAGTGGTAGAATGTTCTTAATCGAGAGAACATCAACAATGGTAGAATGTTCTTAATCGAGAGAACATCAACAATGGTAGAATGTTCTTAATCAAGAGAATATCAACAAATGTTTCTTGTTTAAGATTGTCCCCTCTGAATAATATAATAAGTAATGTAGTGGTAAAATATATTCAAAACCTATGATGTTTGTAGAATATGGTCAAAACTTTAACTATTTCAAAAATTCAAATTTTCAATTTCGAAATTCACGGAAGTGTTCAAATTGTTGTTTCTAATTCATCCAAATTACTCTCTCTATTAAAATTCAAGTCTTAAAGTTTGGTCTAGCACTTTGGAAAGAAATAAGAGACACTTTGAATTCTTCAGAAGCATCATTAACAGCAAAAATGGGGACAACATGACTTGGTTTAATGGATATTTACCTCAAGGAGGAATGCAGCTAACTGACCAAAGTAAATGTATTGGAAAATTTCAAACATTTTCTCTTTTGGAAAGAATTTTGCATTATCTAACATTACAGGAGATTTATCATCAGTGTCAAAATAAAGAGACACATGTGGGACATGTATTACGCTTGTTAATGCCATAATAAATATGAAAGGACACCATCTTCCAATTACACAATTGTTTCTAACTTCTTTAAATGAAAATTGAAATCAAATTCGTTACTTCCATCAAAGGACAAAGATTTAAATAAGAAGTTGGCAGAATTCTTTTCGTTTGATAATTTTCATAGAAATCTGGATGTAGAGCTCTTAAAACGTGACTCATATTTATACTGTTCAACCAATAATAGCACATGAGCATGCATTGAAAAGGCAGTTTCATTGTGCTTTTATCATGTGCAAAGTAAAAACAACTGAATACTTATTCTACCCAACAATATTTTTCAAATCCTAGTCCCTCCTACTATTTTATTTTAGTTTTTTTTAATGGTGAAAATATATTTTAAAATTTATACCTACATTTGATATCATCACACAAATGCCTGCATTACAATTGAGACACAGGAAATGATGTACATGCATCAAAATAACCAACATTTAGTATACAAATGTTTGTAACATTTCTTCAAAGGATAATATGGTGCGAATTTGAGATCATATGAAAGATCCAACCCTGTGTACACCCTATTTATAGTTTTGCAGAATAAACGACCTTGAAAGTTTGGTTCGAATCTTTCCACTCATGTCTGGCGGTTAGGCCTTTGCATAGATGGGCTACCCGTTCCCTTGTCAAATCAAAAATCTCATCAACTGCTTGTAAATTTCCAGCGACCCATAATCTTCTTAATTTCTTCAAAATATCCATGCTTGTAATAACTTGCTTGAACTATTCGGCAAAAATAATTCTCTGATACTGATGAAGATCATGCACATGTGAACAACAGTGAATCCCACTCACATGGGGTTGGTGTTGCATGGCAAATTTTTCTACTCTGTTGACCAGCCCACTCACTTCTCAAGATTCTTAAACTCTGACGTAGGCAAGACCTCTTAAAACGTATATTAAACATATGCCAAGCGTACCCTATTAAAAGTGAACTGGTTTATTATGTCATTTCGGCGAATTTATCTCTCGTTAAGATCGTTCAGGTCGACCTCTTCTCAGGGACAAAAATGCATTGAAATTCTGACCTTCTCAAAATGCGAAGGAACTTCTCAAAATGCATGGCATTAGTCGATAAACATTCTCAAAATCATGCCTAGATTCAGAACGCGGCGCAGCGTCTTACCACTTTCCTGTGTACTAGGCTCGATGAAGAGGAATGTGGTTTTTCACAAGAGAAGATTCAAAAATGTTTCAGAAAGGGAGAACGAAGTACATACATCAAATACAGCAATGTCGTAAAAAAGCTACCTTAAATACATAATAAAAAAGATATGCTTCTCTTGAATCTTTAACTTAGGCTCATTACCTTTTGCACTTTAATTAGAAAATTCAACCCGGGAAAATCTGACATTCCCAATTGCGAATGTTGAGAATGTCTGGATCTGCCCCTGCATTTTTGGATATAAATATTCTAATGAGTTACCATACTTTGCTATCATTGACTTGCGATTAGAATAACAGTCAAGATCTCAATGTCCCCCTAGTTTAAATGCTATGCCTCGAAATAGATTTACCCACATTTTATCTAACTTGCATTTGAATGACAAATCCTCAATTCCAAATAACAAGAAAGATAAGCTGTACAAATTGAGACCATTGATTGCAAAACTTAATGCCAACGTCATGAAACTTTACAATATAAATGAGTATAGATGAAAGCATGATACTGTTTAAAGGAAGATCTTCCCTAAAATAGTACAACCCAATGAAACCAATAAAGAAAGGATAGAAACTCTGGGCACGTGCAGATAATGATGGATACTGTAATGTTTTGTTCAGCGAAAGGACGCTAGGGCCCAGACCCTGTATATATTGTTATATTTGTAGAGTTAGAAAAGTCACGTTCGAAGTACGCCGTGGTTTGAATTGTCTACAATCTGCCTATTAGGCCACAGTAAACATAAATATAACATTGGCGATGAGGAAAAGTAATGTAACATTTACCATGATCGGTAAATCATTGCTTCAATTAGCATCGTTCCTAGCATGGCGCCCTTCGACCCAGATGCAGAGATTGGTGCTTCGGTAGGCCTGAGATGGAAAGTGTGGCTGCAAGATTTTGAAACATTTCTAGTAGCAAATGATATAACTGACAATAAACGTAAACGAGCTTTACTCCTCTATCTAGCTGGCTCAAGAGTGAGGGAAATATTTCGCCAATTATCCGATACAGGCGCTGCTGATGCATACCAAACTGCCGTAACCAAACTCACTGCCTACTTCGAGCCCCAAACGAACAGGCTTTATGAAGTGTACAAATTTAGGCAGGCCGTACAACAATCAAATGAGACGTTGGATCAATTTCTCGTTCAACTTCGTTATTTGGCACAAACTTGTGAGTTTTCTGATTCTTCACCTGATTTTGAAATACAGCTCCAAATCGTAATCGGGGGAAAATCCACAAGTTTGCGTAAACAAGCTCTCAAACATCCTAAATACACCCTTAAAGATATGCTACTGGACGGCCGCAGAGCGGAAATTAGTACTTTTCAAACGGCAGATATCGAGGGTAAACAGTCAAGGGACAATTTACAAGCTATCAAACAGAAAAAGAGTTTCAATAAACAACAAACTTCAGCACGAAAATGCAGAAATTGTGGTGGCAATTATCCACACAAATCGAAGCCATGCCCTGCAAAAGGTCAAAACTGTCATCGCTGCGGGAAGTAAAATCACTTCGCTAAGTTCTGTCTAAGCAAACAAGACACCCGCTAGTCTTCATTTACCACGTCTAAATCGAAAATTCACCTGGTGTGTGTTAAATTTATCCGAAGCTGTGACCAGGCATGAATATGAACAAACATGAATATATAACGTTAATAGAACAAAACCAGGCCTAATACAACGGCTAACATATTCGAGAGTAAAACAGCGTGGTAAGCAAGTTATCTAAGAGTCCATTGTCCAATAAGCTTCAACATAACGTAACACGTGACTACAGCAAGCATAAGATAATAATAATCATATATTCTAATACTCCCACTTGATGATTATAATCTATGAATATTAATGTCCAGATACGTAGCAAACATTAAGTAAATTGCGAAATTTTTGAAAAGATACTTTAGGCAGTCCTTTAGTCATAATGTCAGCTACCATTTTGTTGGTTGGACAATACGTCACTGAAATATCCTTTGACTCAATCTTTTCCCGGATGAAATGGTATGTAACATCAATGTGCTTCGTTCTGCTATGAAACTTTGGGTTCTTAGAGAGTTCAATTGCTCCTTGGTTATCTTCCAATATACTTGTTGGTGAACTGAGATTGTGTCCAAGATCAGATAGTAGGCGACGCAACCATATAGCTTCTTGAGTAGCAAGTGAAAGGGCAACATACTCAGCTTCTGTTGTAGACTTTGCTACAGTGGCTTGTTTCTTACTGCACCAGCTGACTGTAGAGTTTCCAATTTGGAAAACATATCCTGAAGTTGAATGGCGAGTGTCAGGATCTCCAGCCCAATCCGCATCAGAGAATCCAAATATCTCAAGGTCTTCTCCAACTGCAGAGAGCTTTAAACCAAAATTTATGGTTCCCTTCAAATATCGTAAAATGCGTTTTATTCCCATCCAGTGGTCTTTACTTGGTTTAGACATGAATCTGGATAAAATGCTGACTGCAATAGCAATATCTGGTCTTGTAGCAGTAGATAAGTATGTCAAGCATCCAATAGCCTGTTGGTATAAAGATGGATTAAAGGGCTCATCATCTTCAGAAATTCTTTCAAATCTTTTCCCAGGCTCTATTGGGGTTGATACAGGTTTACAATCCTCCATCTTGAATCTCTTTAGAACATCATCTGTGTATCTTGGCTGGCTGACAAACGTAGTCTGGTTTCTCATGTCTCTTGTGATAGACATCCCTAGAATGTAGTGAACTTCACCTTGATCAACAATTTCAAATCTTTGACATAATAACTCTTTCTCTGACTTTAGGAAATTGGTATCATTCGATATACACAGTATATCATCCACATAGATAGCTAGGATACAAAGGTTGACTTTTCCATCTGTGGTTTCAACTTGCTTGATGTAGATACAGTTATCTGCTGTGTTCTTCTTGTATCCAGAGGAGATCAGGAAGCTGTCAAGAGTATTGTTCCAACAGCGGGCAGACTGTTTCAGGCCATAAATACTACGTTTCAGCTTGCAAACATGATTTGGTTTGCTTTGATCAACGAAACCTTCAGGCTGAGACATATAAATGTCACAGTCAATTGTGCCATTTAAAAAGGCAGTCTTGACATCCATTTGATGCACTTCAAAGTTGTAAGCGTTGGCAAGAGTTAGCAATGTTCTTATTGCTGAATACTTTGCGACTGGTGCAAACACTTCTTCGTAGTCAATGCCATGGGTTTGTGAATAGCCTTGAGCTACAAGTCGGGCTTTAAATTTATCTAAACTTCCATCTTCATTTCTTTTCACTTTTAAAACCCATTTTGAACCTAGAACTTTCTGGTTTGCAGGTGGTGGAACCAGATTCCAGGTATCATTCTTGATCAATGAATTGTATTCTGAATTCATTGCATCTTTCCATTGAGTTGAATGTTCACTGTTCAATGCCTCTTCTATTGTTCTTGGCTCATTATTTCCCTCACAATTGGATCTGTCATAAGGCATTCATCAGTGCGAAATCTTGCAGGAACCTTTGTCTGTCTTTTAGGTTCCAGATTCCTAACTTGCTCCATAAAATGTTCCTCATACGTTGCTCCCACTGGTTGTGCATTTCTTGCAAGTTCCTCAGCTAGTTCATGCTGATCTTCAGTAGTAGGTTCAGTAGTATCATCTGCGACTTCATCATCATCTTCAACATTGTTGAATTCATGAAAAACAATTTCTTTGTCTTGTTTTGATTCATTGAAGTCATGGAATTTATCTTCAAAAAATAATACATTCCGGCTCCTCATAAAACGCTTAGAGTTCAAATCAATTAGTTTGTAGCCTTTCGTTCCTTCTGGGTATCCGACAAAAATTGCCTGTAGAGCCTTCTGATCAAGTTTACGCCGCTGACTTTCAGGAACATGCACAAAAGTTAAGCAGCCAAAGACTCTAAGATTTGAGACATCTGGTTTCTTTTTGAACCAACATTCGTAAGGTGTTGTCTTCTTCAAAGCTGCAGTTGGACTTCTGTTGTGGAGGTACACTGCTGTACTCACTGCTTCTGCCCAATATTGTTGTGGCAATTTAGCATGAGATAGCATTGAACGTGCAGCTTCAATAATAGTGCGGTTCAGTCTTTCTGCAACACCGTTTTGTTCTGGACAGTATGGATTTGTCAGCTCATGAATTATTCCTCTCTCCTTGCAAAATTCAGTAAAGGCCTTTGAAGTATATTCACCTCCATTGTCAGTCCTAAGTGCTTTCACTTTACATCCTGTCTGATTTGCAACTAAAGTCACAAATTCTTTGAACTTGGTTATAACTTCATCTTTTGATTTGATGAAATATGCAAATGCATATCTGGAGCAGTCATCAACGAATGTTAAAATGTATCTGCTTCCCCCAAGTGATTCAACATTCATTGGTCCACAGACATCACTGTGAATTGTTTCCAATAGTTCTGTTGCTCTATGTGCACTCTTCTTTGGAAAAGGAATTCTTGACATTTTTCCTAATGCACATGCTTCACACTGACCATCAAACATTGTATCAGAATGTTCAAGTCCTTCCACAAGCTGTTTATTTATCAATTGATTCAAGTATACATGGTTCAAATGTCCATATCTGCAGTGCCATCTTCTCATTGTTCCTTTATTGGGCACATCTGTAAGACTCGCAAATTCTGGAGAATTCACACGATAGAGCTTTCTATCAATAATATAGCCTAAAGTGAGCTTCAGGCCATCTTTCAACACAGTACATTTTCCTTGTCAAATGTAACTGTGGCACCCATCTGTGCCATTGCAGGCACTGAAATCAAATTCTTAGCCAATTCTGGAACATATAGAGTGTTATGTAATACTAGCACTGCTGAATTATCTCCATCACAACAGGTAAGTTTTACTTTACCCTCGCCATATGCAAAAATAACTGTGTCATCGCCAAGATGTATTTCCATTGGTTTCTTATAACCAATAAAATCAAGTAAAATGCCTTTCTCATATGTCATGTGTTTGGATGCAGCACTATCAATATACCATCCATCAGATTGCTCACCTTTTGTAGAAGAAATAAGTCCCATCTCTTGAAAATCGATTGACTGGATCACTTTGGCATTATTTGCAGCCTCTTGTGGGTGCTTCTCTTCCACAATATGTGAATATGCTGTTTTTCTTTTATTCATGGGACAATTCTTGACAATATGTCCGAATTCCTGGCATTTGAAACATCTAGGCCCTTTCAAGTCCTCGTGACGGCCATGTTGATTTCGCTGTTGTTGTCGTGGCTCACGTGGTCCTCCTCTTCGCGAGTGAGAATCACCTCGAAATATAGCACCATTTCCACGAGAATATCTTTCACGGTTGGAAAGAAACAAAGCATCGTTCCCAGAATTATTTTGCTTCTCATTCTTATCCTTACGCTTCATAAATTCCTCAATAAGCGATCCTTTGATATTGTCCCAGTCGAGATCCTCAATATTTCTTGCGTTAAGACTTGAGATAAAATTTTCGTATGAATCTGGAGGCTTCCGAGGACAACAGTGGCAAATTTTCTTGGTGAAATGTCCTCCTTTAATTCTCGTAATTGCTCAGCCAAGGACGTCATGTACGTAAGGTGTTCCATTAAATCTTCGCCTTCTTTCATACTTGCGGCATAAAATTTCCGATTTAGACGAACGACCTGCGCAACTGAAATAAATTCAAATTGCTGCTGTAAAGTGTTCCATGCAATGCTCGGGCTCGTTGTGGACATAATATGTACCTGCAGATTTTTAGAAACACTTAAAGCAATCAAGGAATATGCTTTGTCCGATCGAAGTCGGAAAGCATTCCTTACGGCAACAGACTCATCACTTCCCGGAGTTTCCTCTGTGCCCAGGGCAAAGCCCCATAATCCACGTTCCATCAACACAAGTTTCATGTTATATTTCCAGCTTTGATAGTTTGTACCGTTAAGAGGTTCAATTTTTGTAATTTCGGCCATCTTTCCTTGATTCTTGACACGACCACATTCCTTCTCGACAAAATATTCCAAAGTTTACCCACGTCGAAGAGACAAACGATCGTCACATATCTACCGCCGATTTACACCGTTATTCCAGCAAATAACTAGGCCGAGAAGCGCTCCCTGGGCCCATAACCTGTTAAATTTATCCGAAGCTGTGACCAGGCATGAATATGAACAAACATGAATATATAACGTTAATAGAACAAAACCAGGCCTAATACAACGGCTAACATATTCGAGAGTAAAACAGCGTGGTAAGCAAGTTATCTAAGAGTCCATTGTCCAATAAGCTTCAACATAACGTAACACGTGACTACAGCAAGCATAAGATAATAATAATCATATATTCTAATAGTGTGCAAGTCAACAGATTCCGACAGCGAATCCAGCTCATCAAACTATTGTTATGCAATAGGGGGTTCAAGTCAAAAACCCTTAGAAACCCGGCTTAAAATCAAAGGACAACGCATCTCCTTCCTAGTGGACACTAGTGCGTCTATCAATATCATTGATAATGCAACTTTTAGTCAACTCAAGGGTATTTCATTACAACCCACAAACATAAAAGCCTATGCCTACAACTCGCAAACGCCCGTAAAAATGAAGGACAAATTTGAATCATTGGTAGAAACAAAGAAACGTTATGCCGTCGTAAAGTTCTGTGTCACGGAAGACGATGGAGGCTGTTTACTTGACGCATCAACGGCCCAAGACCTTGGCTTAATTAGCTTGCATTTAAACCAAGTTCACCCAACAACTGGAAACATACAAAATAAAGATCTGAATGATATCGTTAATCAATATCCAGATGTTTTCAAAGGCCTTGGTAAAATGAAAGGGAAACAAATCGACTTAGTAATGGATTCAAAAGTCAAACCAATCGCACAAAAGTGCAGGAGAATTCCCTTTCATCTTGGAAAGAAAGTCGAGAGCGAGATTTCCAAACTATTAGATCAGGACATAATTGAGCGCGTTCCTGAGAATGAAAAAACTGATTGGGTTTCTCCTATAGTTTGCGTACCAAAGAAAAATGGAGATACCAGAATATGCATTGATATGAGAGCTGCAAACACAGCAGTTAAAAGGGTTCGTCATCCTATACCAACTGTGAAGGATATTTCTATCGATCTCAATGGTGCCACAGTGTTTTCAAAACTTGACTTATCGCAAGCTTACCACCAGCTTGAACTTGGTTGTCAGATAACTACTTTTACAACTCATATTGGTTTATTTCGATGCAAAGGACTGAATTTTGGAACTCCAAGTGCAAGTGAAATTTTTCAGCACACATTACAGCTTGCTCTTCATGGACTTAATGGCGTTAAAAACATTGCCAATGACATCATAATTTTTGAAAAAGATGTGAACGAACACAATGAAAACCTAAATGCATGTTTAAGACGATTGAAAGAACTGAACCTTACCTTGAACTTCGAAGTGTAAATTTCTAAAAGGAGAATCTTGAATTTTTTGGATTTATCTTTTCTAAAGAAGGAAAACGCCCTGACCCGAAGAAAATAGCAGCGTTTGTAAATACAGCCACGCCTACTACTTCCACGGAGGTACGCAGTCTATTGGGTATGTAAAACTATTGCTCTCAATTTATACCCGATTATGCAACGATTACAGGGCCTTTACGCAATCTCACAAAGAAAAACGCTCAGTTTTAGTGGACAGAAAGTTGTGAAAAGGCTTTCAACACGTCAAAAGACGTTCTCACGTCGAGTCCCGTCGTCAGCTACTTTGATATCGAAAAGGAAACTACAGTTATTGTTGACGCCAGTCCCGTCGGACTATCAGCCATTTTGTGCCAACGAAGAGCGCAAGAGAACATTGTCGCTTTTGCAAGTAGATCATTATCAAACAGAAAAGGAGGCACACGCCATAGTATGGGGGATTGAACACTATCATTTATATCCATTTGGTTCCAAATTCACGTTAGTTACCGACCATAAACCGTTGGAAATTATCTATGCAAACCCTTGCTCCAACCACCAGCGTGTATCGAATGCTGGATGCTGCGCTTACAACAATACGACTTTGAAGTTGTGTATAAATCACGGATTGGAAACCCTGCCAATTATCTCTCTCATCATCCAACTTCAGCTGAATACAAGAGCAAAATATAGCTGATGAATACGTCAATTTCGTCACCCAAGAAGCTGTTTTTCCTGCTCTATTTTGGGTGAAATCAAGGCTGCCACTGATAAAGATACAACATTGCGGTGTCTACGAGCAGCCATCAGGAGTAGTTGTTGGAACGGTGACATCTTACAACCATTTCGCGCAATAAAACATGAGATATCCGTTGATCTCAACAACAATATTCTGCTGAGGAGAACTAGAATCATCATACCTGAGTCACCTCAAAGACACGTTATCAAAATCGCCCAAGAAGGACATCAAGGTACAGCTAAAACAAAAGCACTTCTTCGCGAGTATGTGTGGTTCCCTAAGCTCCAAAACTTACTTAATGAAGAGATAGCCGACTGTTTAGCATGCCAAGCTACAGGTGCTCCAAATGCACAAGAACCACTCAAGTCACCACCTATGCACGAAAGACCATGGCAAGAACTTAAAGTTGATTTTTATGGACCATTGCCAACATGACAGTATCTGTTTGTCGCTATTGATACATATTCGAGATTTCCAGAGGTCGATATTGTTCTGTCAACATCAGCAAGCGCAATCATTTCAAAGCTGGATACTATTTTTGCACATCATGGTATGCCTGATAAATTGAAGTCTGATAACGGCCCACCATTTTTCGGAAATAAATTTCACCGGTACATGAAAGCATTAGGTATACGTCAAACAACATCTAGGCCTTTATGGCCACAAGGAAACTCTGAAGTGGAATCTTTCATGAAACCCCTTGGAAAGTCGATTTGCACCGCCATTCTTGAAAAACGACAATGGTAACAAGAGCTTCACAAATTTCTTCTGAATTACAGAATTACACCAAATACCACAACGAATATTCCGCCAGCACGGTTGTTTTACGATCGACCCGTAAAAGGCAAGCTGCCCATGCTACCAAGAAAGCACAAAAACATAAACAGACATCGTGTAGCAAGAGAGAATGACCAGTTAAGAAAGGAGAATACGATGAACTATGCTAATAAACACAGAAATACGAAATAATGCGGTATTAAAGTAGGTGATTATCTGTATGCAAAGGAAAACGAACAAGTTCTCCTCTAGGTTTGATGGGCAACCTTACAAAGTCGTTCGTGTTCATGGATCAAAGGTTGTTGCTAGGCACTGAGATCATTTCATTTCCAATAACTCTTCATTCTTCAAAAAGGTCCAACAAAGAGTTGACGGTAACATAGCTGCTGCTCCTGATGATTGCTTCTGCTGCTGATGATGATGAGAATGCCGAATATCACAAAAGAGCCACATAAGAAATTCCTGTTCGTCAATCAATAAATTCCCGATTAATACGTTGAAGGATTTTGTTTTAATTTGTTTTATTAAGAAAAGAGTAAATGTAATGTTTTGTTCAGCGAAAGGACGCTAGGGCCTAGACCCTATATATATTGTTATATTTGTAGAGTTAGAAAAGTCACGTTCGAAGTACACCGTGGTTTGAATTGTCTACAATCTGCCTATTAGGCCACAGTAAACATAAATATAACAGATACATTTCAAAGTTTAGTATATATCAAGGAAAACATGGTGAAACTGAAAAAGTTAATGCTCCTAGTTGTTTTGGTCTTTGTGAAAAGGTTGTGATATATTTAACAAGTGATTTATTTGGCAAAAATCACAAAGTCTATTTTGATAATTATTACTCATGTGTTCCTCGTGTTGAATATCTGCTGTCACAGAAGATATTTTGTTGTGGCACTATCCGGTCTATCAGAAAATATTTGCCTTAGAGACCTAAAACTGACAAGACTCTGAAGGGTGAAGACAGTTTTGTATCAGCATACAGTATTGTTGTGCACAAATGGATGGACAATAAAGCCCTGTTCACACTACACATACTAGCCCGGCCAGGCCTACCATCTGTTCACACTGCAGCCGCCTTTTCACAGTGTGAACGCGAAGTTTGGCAGAGCACAGTCTAGTTTGCTAGAGCATGCGTAGTGTTCGAATTGATCAATCGATGCATTGTTTTTGATTTGACGTTTCCTCATTCTTGCGTTGTTTCTTTAGTGTAGCGTTATTTAGAAAACCGAAACTATAGAATTATTTTAGTACCTATTGGTGGCGATAGTGAGTTTAGGGCCGCAACAAAGCCAATTTCTATGCCAGTTTCATTTTGTAATGTGGAGATTTCGTGTCATTATGTCTTCTTTAAACTACACGAATCGAATAGAAGAGCGTAGCTAGCCAAATTAGCAAAAAGCTTTTCAATAGGACGGTTGAAAAGGTGACAGAATTTTTGAGAAACTCCGAGAGAAGGAAGATAATAACTTCAGGGCAATTTTTATGTTTGTGTGTTGGCTAAAGGATTTTGAAGGTTTGCCAGTCGCGCATGGTTCAAATATAGTCAGAGCCGATTCAGGGGCAACACAAATTTAGACGGTTGTCAACTTGATTGATTGCCGCCTCTGGACACCGTCCAACTGCAATGGGACATGCACTCGATCTTGCATGTGCAAGTAGTCCAAGTCTGCCTTGAATGCCAGCATTTCGACTCAAAATATAAACTTGATTTTGAAACAATTTACCGCTTTTGGTGCACAAGGTTAGAAATTGTAAAGTGATGAAGCCTATGAGCAAGACATATGAAATCATTTGCGTTTGTAATGATACAAGGCAAAATTAGACGCAGCCCTTGAATACTTTCAAAGAAACGTCTCGATTAATGCAGGCAAGCGAATTCGATGTGGGACGTACCCTTGAACTTGAGAAATAAATTAGCAAGCTCCAATGGGGGCTAGCTTCATTTCGGCATATCAATAGAGGATGTTGGGGGTAAAACTCCAGGATGAACGAGGTTTTTAATGCAACCCTCAGGTTGTTTTGAACGAGCATCCTGCTAACATGGTCAAGAAAACAATGAAAGCTCAAACGATTTGAGATGGTTTTTTATGCGGAAGATCATTTAGGGGCATTTCAAAGAGAATGTGTAAGTAGGGTCTCCGATGGAAATAATGGGTTTGGGGGTGAATGGCAAAATTTGATTCAAAAACAGTAAGAGAGAAATTGAAAAACTTTATCATCAATCTCAAATGGTATGATTTGGGAAAAATTTGGAACGGATAAGTAGCCTTCCATTCTAAAAGGCCGCCGAAGCTAAAAGTGACTTGAAAGACAAATTACTCTACTACCGTGCTCACCTAATTTGGGCCAAATTTGGGATGACTCAAGCTTTTAGGTGCATAGATGGTACACACATTCCCAATAATGTCCAAGAGAAAATTCTCAAGACTTTTTCTGTTACAAACAGTTCTATTCCTTAAATGTTCAGGCTGTTTGTGCCAGGAAGGGTTACTTTATGGACATTTAATGCCTATGGCCTGGCAGTGTCCATGATGGCAAAGCATTCTCAAATTCCTCCATCAACGTCAAGTTGGGGACAAATAAACTTCCTTGTGCATTTCAAACTCCAGTGCCAGATTTATATATTCCTTTGATAAAGGAGAGGGCCAAGTCATTAGAAGAACATAAACAGAACTGATTAAAAATAACCTTAAGTGCCACAAACATTTGACTTTATCTGTTTTACTTGGGGTCATCTCGAGCCAAATCAGCTGACCTGGAAACCATACTGAAATTACTGTAAAACCCATGGAATTTAGCAGATAACAATCTTCTTTGTAAATTCACCTTGGAACATCTACAGGGGGATCGGTAGTGTTTTTCTACCATATAAAATCATTTGTAACATATCTTCTCAATTTTAGGCCTCGGGAAATATAGTAAAACCAAAAAAGACTACTTTTAACTGGAAAGCAACAAGATTCTAGTAGTCCTAAATTTCTCATTAGATGACCCTAATATGCTAATTTTGTTCATTATTACAAAGTTTTGTTTTTTAATCATAATGTCAGTGAAATGTTTTTTGCTTCATTACCAGCCTGTTTCATAATTATCATCATTTGTTTGATTCATCATTTTGTGATATACCTCTTGACTATTTCTTGACCTCTGATGAGGATTCTGATACAACAGATTTTGATTCACAGAGGAGGCACACTAGGCTGCTGCATTGCACGTGACAAAATTTCAATTGATCTGCAAACTTCAGCTGCAAGATCAGTAATGGCTTTGCAGACATCCTTTTTACTTTGGCCAAAACTTCAGGTTGACTGATGCGTTGTCTCGGCAAGATCCCTCCTAAACTGGGCATCTTCTTTTGCTTCTCTGATGAGCAGCTGATCACGATGTGCAGCTGAGAGACTTCTCTCAAGATGCTTTCTTTTATTATAAATTAATTTGGGTATGCAGCTTTGTATTCTCTTCCTATTTGGTGTAACTTCATTGAGCTCATCTTCATCTTCATCTTGATTTGATTCCTCTGAGAAACTTTCACAGCACGTCCTGGGGTTGCTACTGTTCTTATAAGGAAGAGGTTTTTTTTTGCTGAGCCACCCCACAGCTGTATTAATTTGTCATAAAATTCATAAACAATTTTTCCGCTACCACTACGACTACCAGCCACAACAGCCATAGCGAACTTCTGCCTTGTCTCTTTCACTTTTCCATCACCCTTTCCTGGCCCCTTGTAATCAAATCTTTGGAATCTTTTGCAGATTGTTTGGCTTTCTCTCCCTCCTCCTTTGAAAGACTCTGAAAGTTACCAGGCAGCACAACAGTGGCAACAGGCCCAAAGAGAGAACCATTCTCTTCTTCGAAAGGCACTGTCATCATCAAACGAATTTTTTTATGGCATCAGTTTGTCTGCATCAGAATCCAGGCTTTTATACTCCATCTTGCTCTTGCATTCTAGTAAACAGTCTACTAGATTTTCAACTAAGAGCAAATCCAAAAGAAAGTACTTCTTAGCCTCTTTCTTGGAACTGAAGGAACTTGCTGTGATATCTGTGTCCGCCATTTTGTTGAGTGGCATCTTTTATAAGCCCACAACAACACATGCGCAATGCAGTAGAGACATTTTGGTCTCGGTGTTCATATGGGATAATTTTCATCCCGCCAAGCAGGATCCCGACTGTACTTGAGCGACATCTCTCCTACCGGGCCAGCCCGCCTGCTCATACAAACAGTCAACAAACTTTGAATGGGAAACAGGGATAAAGCGAGATCTTGCCTACATATGAACAGGTCCTAAGAATTACTTGATGTTGACAAACTTTGTTGCTGATGAACCAGGTAAAGAGGGTAAGGGATATCCCACAAATGTTGCAGCTCAGAAAAATTCAGGTTTGATTGCTAGATCCAAACTATTTGATGATGGTACAATTTTAAAAGTGATGACAAAGCCACACATTAATATTTGTTATCAGGGTAAATATTTACTACCAGGTGTGCGAATTCAATGCCGATTATGTCATATAAATTTTAAGGATGCTGTGCTAAGTGGAGTAGAGAGAACTCTAATGAAAACAAATGCAAGATATCCAATCTGCAAACCACACATGGGAACATTCCTGATACCCTCAGGTACAACTAGCTGGGTTCAAGATAATATTTTCAATAGATTGTTTTTTGGGCTTATTGTAAATGCAGCGTATAATGGAGCATTTTTCAAGAATTCATTTAATTTTGAACATTATAACGTGAACAATGTACAAGTAACAGTTGATAATCAAGAGATATCACCACCTCTCAGATTAGATTATGCTGCTGAAGACTACCTTGATTCGTACAGTCGTCTGACATCAACACTTAGTAACTATCCAAGTCTGATTGGATACAATTCATTTGATAAAGGGCTAACCATCTATGGTTTTGATTTAACCCCCAAAGGAAATTGTAAAGATGAGCAGTATTTGATGAGGAGAGAGGGTAATTTGAGAATCAGTCGACCAAGGAATTTTAAACCATCACCAGACAGGTCGGTCAATATTGTTATATTAGGAGAGTTTGATGTGGTACTCCAAATTGACTTGTACAAGAACGTGATTTATGATTAATGATGATGGATGATATTACTATAAACTTTTTACTTACTGTCGTTTGATTGCGACGGATAATACACCTCTTATGCCCTGCTCAACCATCAGATCGTTGTCGCTCTTCTCTTTTGTCTGCAGCTCAAGGTTGACCCCTGTTTTGAGAAGCATCGCATCCCATGCCAATTCTGGTAGTGATATGTATCGTGTGGCGTCCAACGAGTAGGATTCAAAGCTTTGATAACTGACTGGAAGGACTGGAAGACGTCTGTCAGAAGTAGCACATCCGTTGCTAAGTGCAATTCATGATAATCTTTAAATTTTCTACAGACAAAGAACTCCCAGACTTGCTTTGTGTGTTCATAATCTTTATCTGCGATGCTGGTGTTGTTCAGTCGGTTGTAAAAGCATTCCTTGCTCGGCAGCGAGGTTCTTTGCAGCTTTGCTGCATCGTTCATCCAGTCATATGGATACACACCCTTCGGTGTTATTATCCCAAATGCCGTCTCTGCCTGATGTGGTTCTTGGCCATGATATTCAAGTTCTTCAAGTTGCAGTGACTGCATGCAGTGCCTCTATATTTTCCGGTGATGTGGCAGTGATCCTTCACCTTCTGCAGATTCGAGTCAATTCTGTTGAAGGCCGTGTTGCAACAATAGCAGTTGGTTTTGATGTTGTGTTCACTCAACTACTCGTCAGTCAACGGGATCATCTGCACTGTCTTTATAAATATATCCCATATAAGCTCGTTGTAATGGTCCATCTGTATGAGGAAGTGCTCCATACAGTCTTCACCAGTGAACATTTCAATAGGACTCTCTTATTCCGTGCTGATCAACTTTACGTAGAAGGCGTAGCTGAGGGGTAGGTGCTCCTGATAATTCAACATTTTTCTGATCTTCGGAGATGTCCTTGAAAACACACTCGAAATCCGCATAGATGATAAACGGTAAAATCACCTTGTTTTTGAAGTTCTTAAACCTTAGTTCATTGTCATTCAGTTCATGGATATTTCACAGCTTGACTATACCCTTCAGGTGTGCAGAACTCCGAGTGGTTCTTCAACGACGCTTCATACTTAAATTAATTTAAACAAATGTCACAGTAGCAGCGGGTTGCATGGTTCTTGTGTCCTCCAACAGATAGGAAAATGTACTTGCCATGCACAAAGTAACCACAGGGCACAGAGAGACAGGGACGCAGGGACCTTGTTTATTGCGAAATGCGCCATTATGAAAAGTTGCCGCCATTATGAAATCGTATCTACGCAACAATGATACCATGAAAAATTTTATTATGTTTACTTTTGAGCAAAGGTGGAAAAAGGAAATAGAAGATAGAAGTGTTGGAGAGTAAAACAAGGAGATAATTTT
This sequence comes from Nemopilema nomurai, assembly GCA_003864495.1. Classification (NCBI taxonomy): domain Eukaryota; kingdom Metazoa; phylum Cnidaria; class Scyphozoa; order Rhizostomeae; family Rhizostomatidae; genus Nemopilema; species Nemopilema nomurai. The sequence continues at coordinate 1,806,263 of ML133366.1, read as the reverse complement.
TAGATAATTGTTAATAGTTTCAAAGTCATCGGAAATGTCTTTAAAATTTGTACGTTTCTTCGTTTTGTTTTTTTTTCAGCTTTACCTTTTGTTTTTAATATAAAAATTTTTAAATCTGATTGTGGTTGTGCTGGTTGTGGAAAAATATGGCAACGTGACGTAAATTTCAAGAAAACAAGCAATTTTTCAGTGGATGAGTCAAGGAGCTGTTTTGGAAGAGAAATAAGTCAAGGTGATCTATGTTCAAGTTGTTTTCGATATGTTTATCGATGGCGTGAAAGTGGAAAGGTTTCACTGGTAAGTACCAAACAAGTTTCCCCCATTTTGCTGGAGAATTGTTTTACTAGGAGAACATTACAACTGCAAATACATAAAAGAATTAAACACAACAATATTCCGTATCCCAAAAAACGATTTCCACTTAAACTAATGTTTGACATTTACGATATTCAAAGGCTTTGTGTATCTTAATGTATAGAGTACCTATGCCTACACAAAATTTAGAAAAATTTAAAATACAAAGTGTCAATCCTAATGCCTATGTTGATTTCTTCCATGAATCAGAAAGTTGTACAGAGCGGAGGAAAGTAAGGAAGGAAAAGAAAGCGCAAATTTGGCGTCGCTGTTGAAAACGAAGGTAGCACTCAGCGTCAAGTCCATGAAACGAAAACCAAAAAATCGACATAACAATTGACAAATGTTTTAATTGACATAACAAATTGGAAAAAAGAGCACAGGCCTTTTGGAGATGTACTTGTCAGTCCATCTGGTCAGGTTCTTCTGGAACAGTGTGCTTTGGATGAATTTGAATCCAAATTTGATTACATGTCACAACGTACGTAATGAGTTAATGATTACTTTTTAAATATCAGCTAAAATAAAAACATCAAATATTTTGGCAGATCCCAAAAAGACTAGCTTGAATACATATATATATATGCTGCTCAAAACTCACAAAACCAAAGCATTTCTTTGTCTCAAAACTCACAAAACTATCAACCAGTTTATAGGCTTTCAGTAGTTTATAAACACGATAAAGTGAGTCCATCAAATATGGACTCAGCCTGACCATCACCTTAGCTTCTGTTAATGTACGTTTCTTTTTTGTACATGGATTATGAATTATAAACTGAAATCGTGGTCTCAACCGACAGCTTGTAAAAATTGGAGAGATTTGATTGGTGGAGACTGTTTTTCAATTGTTGCTAATTTTTTTAAAAGTCAGTAAAATTCATAATGGCACATTAAAGGTTTCGTATATTTTGAGCAACAAGGGGGTTTCCATCTGCAAAGTTAAGCGTCCCTGCAATATTACGATAATAAGCATTTCAATAAACTATAACGATTCACTAAACTGAAAATGATATTAAATTTGTTTCATTATGCTCTAGGTACAGACCTGAAAATCGAAATCGATCAACTAAAACATGCAATGCATTGCACATTCGGCAAAGAACGGCAACAAATTATTTACGACCCAAGAGCGTTTAGAAAATTTTGTAGAGATAAGGGTGCACATACAATATTTGACAACATTCTTGGTTCTTTAACAAACAGTCGACAATCTATATCAAAAAGGCGTTCTCAAGAATTTCGAACAGTAGAAATAATTTATAAAATGTGCTATTGTAAAAGCCAAAAATGTAATTACATGCAAAAAGATCACTGAATATGTTTTAAATTCAGCCATTTGACGCAAGAGGGTATAGATACCGAGTTTAATCTTGGAATTCAGTTTGTCATAAAACGTTGTCCAGCGAAATTTCAAGATTGTCAAATGATAATAGAGAAACTGTTAATGCTGCTGTTAAAAACGCTATAGAAAACAAGTGGCTGTTGATATTTATAATTGACGATTATACATATGTTCATTCGACCCGTCGTCCAACAAACCAGCAAACACCTTCTTCCATTAATATGTGCACCATAGTCTGTAGAATTGTGTCAAATATCCCTGCCATTCCCTTAAAATCCACCGAATAACTCCATCACCCAGACGGTATTGGAACTGAAGTTTTGATAAAAAACATGACATCACTTGCGTCAATGCATGCCTTTAGCCAAACTTACGCGAGCTGTATGCCAGGATGGCTAAAGAACACTTTCTTCGATCCAGAGCACGAGCGCCACCGACTGAATGTCCATCAATACCATAGCTCTGAGAACGTCGGAAAAATGCGATGCCTCAACAATTTGTATTTATTGGATTTTTTTAACAGCCATTGAAGAGCAGAGAAAACTTCAAGGAGACACTTAAGAGTGTGATGAACTCTGCTGTTAAATAGTACATGTCTTGATATGCAGTTGTAGTCCAGGAGATTGGCCAGCGCAGTTTTACATCTGCCAGACCGTATACTCTTCTCTGAATTCGAAAAACAGTTCCAAGGTTGAAAGAAGCTTTATTCAAAACCAGTTTCCAGTGCACCATGACTATGCATTTAACCATAACCATAAAGATGTTCACGGGTCAGCTTTTACCAACCCTTTGCAGTCTGCAGTACTGTGATGATTAATTTCCATTTATTTTTCAAGTATATTTATGAACTGGTTTTTCGTCACATTAAACTCGCTGAGAAACCCAAGCCTTGGAGAACATCACTGATCCTTAAAATTGTATATGGTGGATGGACACTGATTCGTTCACAAATCAACACGAAATTCTCCAAGTGCAAACACCCACTTTATGCCACATTTCTTAATCTTTTAGACAGTTATGTTCCCTTGGTTCTCTCTATTTACAGCATTACATTCCGTTCTAACAATTTCGCTGAATATTTTCTTGCAATGAAGTTTGTGTGGATCATGTTCTATTGCTTCAAGCGACGCCACTATGACAAAGCAACATTGATTTGGTTGTCTAATATCCTTCATTCGAAAAATAACAATTTCGATTTTTTCAACTGTTTTAGAAACTTTTTGAACATATCTGACGAGTATGGCGTAGAAAACGCTCATTCAATTATTCGCGCTCAAACAAAAGATGGGGATGATCCGTCAACACTAAAGAGAAAAGCTATGGCAGTATTCCAGTCTAAAAAGTTACATCATAATTCTAGAAGTTCCTTTACCCCTCCAAAGAAATCGTCATTTAGCCATAATCAGTTAAAATCTCTCAAACTATCAGCTGCAGCTCATCTCACAAAAATGTTTTCAAGAATATCTTCTCTAAGTTCCTCACCAAATCTGAATACAATCCTTTAGATAATATGCTGAAAGCATTCTACTCAACCGACACCAAAATAAATTCCTTTCCCTTTGGTTACCACACGGAATGGAAACCAAATCCTAATCGCTTTTGTGACCTTCCTGCTTGCAATCTTCAAAAAGCAGACGAGGAATGGGCGATGATTGAAGGGTGTGGCCATTCATACCATATAAGATGCCTGAATGATGTGACATATTGTCCGATTTGTAGAGCCTGTATAAAGAACGAAATAGAAAGACTATCAACTTCAATAATAAATGGAATAAATAGTAACCAAATAAAAGATCTTCCAACTGTGCAGCTAAATGCTTTCGAAATAGTGGAGGAAAGATATGATACTAGTGATTTGGATGCAGAAGATATAACATTTTGCGAAGTTTTAAGCAATGATATAGATAAACTTACCGAATCGATCGAAAGTCTTCAGCCACAAAGCCCACATGACAATTCTGCTGCTGTTTTTACTCCACTCCATAGAGAGAGAAAACCTCCGCACTGTAAGAAATGTGGTCATGCGGAAAAAGGGACACAAAAAGGCCAACCAAGGTGGATTAGAGTGTTGCCTTTTCTGCCAAGGAGGTACCTGCAGCATTGCTGGCAAAACAGTTACCTGCAACTGTGATTGGCATACCGAGCCACTAAAATAATTCAAGGGGAAAGGAAAGAATGTCCACGGCAAAAGTACCACAACCAAGCTTGGACACATTACTGAGCATATTTTACCACCAGGAGCGTCACAAGTTGGAGTAAAAGGCTATGGAACAGGGTCAAATTCTTGCACAGCAATATCTGTTTTGACATGCAAAGCAAAATTGAAGCAATCTTTCTTGTCACCTTCAGTGACTGATGATGTCGAAAATTGATAGGCCGCTACTGTGGTATAAAAGCAGAGGGAAACATCCTCTATGAGTTCGTTAATTCTTCAGATGATTCTCCAAACTTGATGGTTGAAGAGGTACTTGAAAACTCCGACGTCGAAGTTTATATGCCTCAACCAATGATACCAATTCTGAATAGGACTAACATCTCGAAACGAACTTGAAATCGCTGTTGGAAACCACATCAAATCTCGTTTGCGTGCTCATCGTTTATCCAGACTAGGCATTATGCGTTTACAATGACATAATTTGGGTCTTTGACAGCCACCGTCATTTAGACAGAGGCGCTTTAATTGCCTTTACCTCGCAGGACTACATCGATGATTTCTGTAAATATTTAGACACGGTTTGCAAACGTTCTCATGGCTATGGAGTAGAAGGAAGTAACTTAGTATACTTAGAACCATATAAGAAATAAATTTAAGTTCAGTTGCTAATCAGTTGAGTTTACAAGCGCCGTAGAACGCCGTGCTAACTTTGCACAATTCAATTTTGCATCGTGTATGACAAAAATGTTATAGCTAGTTGATGAATTTCTGGCAATATTCGAGTCTCACCTTGTAAATTTCGTTGATATTGTTCAAAAAGTTTTGTTTCTTTTTGTAAGCACTTACAGTTTCATCTTCCCCTCCCTGATTTTACCGAGAACGTGTCAGATATTGAAGAGCCCGCAAATGTGCGCATAAGCCTGCGACGCTCTGACCAGCGGCAGACATTTTTCCTATCTTTTGTGTCCTCCTTGTCCATAGAGCAGTCGGCTCAGGTTCTTAATCAGGACTTAGTGGACACCTCCATCATCATTCTCCAGTAAGAACAAGTTTAAATATCAGCCCGCTTCTCTTCGGTGATTCTAAGGGTTTTACCAAATCTTTGAAACCAACTAATTAACTCAAATACAGCAGTATATATAGGCAGCGAAGCGTAGCATGAATAGCACAATGCAAACAGAACGATCTAAACAAAAAGCTTAGATAAATTCACTACAGTACCTCCCCCCTAGAAGGCAAGTACGAGAGAAACAGTTAATGAAGTTAATAAGACGTATGTACAAATGTTCAGGCATGTCTATATCTGTCGGGAAAATGAACCTGTCTCCCAGAACGTGTTTTCCGCGAAGTTCCAGGTATTTGGTTCGCTTCTGGCTTGGCCCTTGTTGAAAAATGTTTTGATGGGCGTTGGAGATCTGTGTCGGTATACGCGACTTTCAACCGATCTATGCTGATGTTTGTTGTTTGCCCTTCACATCTACGACGAAATGTTTGTCAGAACGCTTAAGAACCTTGAAAGGGACATCATACGGAGGTTGAAACGGCTTTCTGACAGCATCATGGCGAACAAACATGTGCGTACAAGACGGCAGATTCGCTGGTATGTGTGTGTAAGCTTCGGGATGACAGGGAGGCGTCGGTTTGAGTTGTTGCATAAAACTCTGTAGACGATCAACAAAAACAGAAGGTTCAAGGACTGTTGCATCGAATGTCGGCGATATGAATTGACCTGGAAGACGAAGTGTGGAACCATACACTAGTTGGGCAGGGCAACAACCGAGGTCGGCTTTAACGGTTGTACGAAGACCGAGAAGAATGAGCGGGAGAATTAAGGGAACGGAACAGCGCCGATTCAAACTGAGCTCCTTTATCCGTTGTGATCCATGAAGGCACGCCGAAAACTGTGATCCAGCGTGAAACAAAAACTTGAGCGACAGTTTCTGCAGTGGCATATGAAATTGGAATAGCTGGTTGATACGTCACAGATGATGGTTCCAGAATCTGCAGGTAAAGGAACCTTTTTCAGTTGAAGAGAAGTGTTACACTGGACATTTTGGAACTCAGGATCTTGCTGTTGAGCTGCGGATAGTGTGACAAAGTCGAGGGTTGGAATATTGAGTAAGGAATTGAGCTCAATGCGAGAAAGAGCATCAGCAACCACATTCTGATGGCCTTTTACATGTCATATGTTCGAGGTGAATTGGGAGATGAAATCAAGGTGACGAATTTCCCGCGGTGAATATCGGTTAGACGATGAAGACAATGCATTGAGCAATGGTTTGTGATCTGTCACTACATGAAATGTGCGTCCTTCCAAAAATCACCGGAAATGCTTGATCGCTAAGTAGACGGAAAGTAATTCTCGTCCAAAGGTGCTGTACTCGGTTTCAGCTGGTTGCAGGCGCTTTGAAAAGAAAGAAATAGGTTGCCATGCACCATTGAGGAATTGTTGAAGCACTGCTCGCACTTTTACACCAGAAACATATGTGGGGGATGGCAGGGGAAGGAATCTTAGTAATTGTTTGTGGAAAACTACTTAGAATTAAATGAATCACTACCCTGCAGTTGAAGATGTTGCAATAGCCCTCCCTAACTCCATCCAGTGCTTGTATAGGAAACTTTCAGTACTATTCTGTTGTTCTCTTGTAGGTAAAAAGTCAAATAACCCAAGCCAACCAGACCATGTCCCTTCAGTTTTTGCAACTGTCCATCAGCAGATAATGGTGAAGCATCAGCTTATCCTAAAGACAAGCAAGGACAAGCAATCAAGCGCTACGAGCGAGCTCCTAAGAGAAAGATGTGCGAATCTAATGCAGAGCCAATCTAATGAGCACCAGGAGTCTCTCGATCAAAATTCATCAAATGAAAAGGGTAAATTTAAGGTGGCTTGTTGTTGGCAGCATGCTATTTCATTTATTTGAGTCCAAGATAAGAATGATTTGACTTTCACTTTGTTTACTGCCTACTCTGCAAACTGTCACCAGACAATATGAATGAAATTTTCATATCACTGCAACCCACCCACCCCCCCCCCCCTACATAATTTTAATATAGGATTGTAGTTTTTATAATCCAAAAAGGGGAAGGTGTTTAGAGGATTTTCCTGTAAAAACATTTTCCTGCTGCTGCAAATCACACACCTGCTGCTGCAAATCAATGCAAATATTGAGAGTTTGGAAGCCCCAACTAGAATTGCAGTGACAGGCAGTTCAAGTGCACCAGGCCTATCGTTTGCAAATATCCAACACGATGACCAGACCGACTTATATTACACAGGAATGAGAAGTGGGGATCTCTTTAAGTGGTTTCTATCCCTTTTGACAAAAAAATTTTTAAATGGGAATGCACCTGGGATTTTTCAATAAAGATTTAGCATACAGATTTCATGTTTCCTCCCAATCTGTGTCAAAAATTTATAGGTCATGGATTCCAATAATGGTAGCAGAAGTAAATTTTTTGATTGTTTGGCCTGAGCGACACATTGTAAGGAAAAATCTCCAAAGATCATTTGAAAAGAAGTTTCTGGGCACTGTGGTAATAACTGGCTGCGCAGCCCATTTGGTTTATTGAGAGCCCATTTGGTCTGAATGCAAGGGCACAAACATGGTCCAATTACAAACATACAAATACTATTAGTATTTAATTGGTATAACCCCAAATGGGAGTACATGCTTTCTGACAAAGAAATCACAATAAAAAATGGCTTTCTGGAAAAACTTATGTTATGGAGATGGTGTGTTGGCAGATCGAGGATTTTCAGTGGAGGAACAGGTTGCCTACCAAAGTTCACATCACGGAGAAAACAGATGCCCACACAAGATGTTGACTTCTCCTGACAAATTGCCAATGTACAGGTTCATGTGGAAAGAGTAATAGGCCGTCTAGAGAAATTTTGCAAAGTACAATTCCTATAACGCAGAATAAAATAAATAAATAATCAAATGTTTTAACAGGATAACACGTCAGTAAAATATATACTGTTATCATTAGGGTCCTGATACTTAATAAATTAATGGTAAAAAATCTAAAAACTAATTATAAGAGTTCAATACAGTCCAATCTAAAGATAAAATAATTTTACATCAAATGAAATGAGTTTCTAGAAATCGTCTAAAAATAGTTTTAGATTCAATCTTTCTTTCACTTAGTGGCAAGTCATTAAATTCTTTTCCTGCCTGATAGTAAAAACCTTTGTGTCCAAATTCTGTTTTCACTTTAGGCAACTTGACAAGATGTTGGTCGTTTCTAGTATTTTTCCCATGAGCACTTATAACGAAGAAATCTTTCATTGCATCACAGACATTGCCTTGTAAGGTTTTGAACACCAAATTACAGGACCTCTTTTTCACTCTTGCATCGATACTGGACACATGCAAGCTGACAGATGCAACCTTGGTCGATGTAATAACATCAAGGCTTCTACACTCAAGACTTTCAATTCTTTTCTTGTATGATGAAGACCATCGAGGGACAGCGAACCACAATATAAAAAAGGCATTATCATGGTGCGATTGATCTTTTCAGTGCTCCCAGAGTCAATGGATCTCCTAATGCATCAAAGTGGATTTAATCTTCCTGTAGCCTTTTTATAAATCTTGTCAAAGTGGGTTGCAAAGTTCAATTATTGATCTAGATGTACTCCAAGATATTTGTAACAAAAGTCCTTAAAATCGATGTTCCATTTACTTCAACTTTTATCTCCTTTTTCTCTGTTTTACTTAGTCGTTTAGCTGTGCCAAAGATCATTGATTCTGTTTTTCCCTTTTTCAAGTTTATCAGTAGTTCATTTCCATCGAACCAGGCTTTTAGGTGTCATTATTTAGCTTACCTTCAATTTCTTCGTGGAACTGCCTGGCACAAATATGACTGTATCATCAGCGTATGTTATGATTTTAGAATTGTGTCAAACAGTGTGAGCCGCATTAAAATGCATTATAAACAACAGAGGACCAATAATCGATCCTTGTGGTACTCCTCAAAATACTGGCGTGATATCAGAGGCACATCCATTACTTTGAACAAACTGGCTCCGGTTAAAAAAGTAATCAGTGAACCAGTTTAACTCAGTACCATGAATCCCAAAGGAAGGCAGCTTGTTTAGAAGGCTTGAATGACTGACCGTGTCAAAAGCTTTTGACAAATCGATGAAGATGACCTCTATGAGGGAGCCTTTGCCAGCTTCCTTTCGTATATTATCAGTCAAGAGTGTCACTGCTAATTCTGTTGAGCGCTTGTAACGAAAACCAAATTGAAAATTGAACAGCATACAATTCTTTTCCAAATGGTCAATCAGCTGTTTGTGAATGAACTTTTCCAACCATTCACTTCTATCATTGATGTTGTAGTCATCAAAGTTTCCTTTGTAGGGTATATTTTCTTTATTGCAGACCAAAATTTATCTGCAGCATCGACATTTTCCCGCAATAATTCTTTGTTATATCTTGCTTTATTGCTTTCAACAAGATTGTTCACTCTGTTCGTGCTGCGCTTATATGTAGACCAATATAATTCAATGTTTGACCGTCTGGCCCTGCGAAGAAGCTGGTCCCTGATATTAATTTCCTGTTTGAGTTCCTTTGACAGTCATGGACAAAGCCTTCCTTTTATAACCTTCTTAACAAAAGGCACATAAGCATGCATTGTGTTAAGATCTCATTGAACAATGCCAATGCTGTATTTACAGAGCCAGCTGAGTAGATCAACATTTTGAGATCCTAGATCCTCACAAAAGGAAGCTTGGTTGTACTTTGAATAGTTTCTGCATTTAATTTCTTTGGGCTTTTGTTTTATGTTGTCGGCTTGCGGACACAAGCAATCAGCTCATGATCACTAAGACCAGCGGGAATTACTGTCGGGGAGCAAATGTTTTGTGGCTTATTTGAACATATAACATAAATAAGCGTGGACGAGAGTCTAGTTATCCTTGTGGAAGCTTTGATCAGCTGTTGACGACATGAAGACAGTATATCTTCAAATTCTTTGTCGTCTGATTACATGATTACAATTTAAAAGACCCAGAATAAGAGTATTTATTTTCCGTAGAAATTATGCCCATCATTGTTTTAAATTTGGTTACATAATTTTCTGGAAGATATTTTGACGTATCTGGTTGCCGATAAATGATGCCAATAAGGGTACCTTTTGTTTTGGGAAATAGTATCTCCCACCAAATACACTCTATTTTGGGTTGATCAAGGTAAGATATTTGTTGATATGGTATATGGAATGCAATATATAGCCCCACACCGCCTCCTTTATCCGGGTTTGAAAGTCTTGGTTTTGCGCTTTTTAACGCTCTCTAAGGATTACAGATACTGTGTACAGCCAGCTCGGGTAACTCATAATGTATGTCAGCATTCACACCATTTGCTGTGTTTTGAATATCAGCAGCTTCGTTCGGACTTTCGCGATCATGTTTTGTTCAGCCCAATAAACAGAGAGCTTCGTTGAGATCTTTGGTCAAGCATTTCAGGTGTAATGAGTCCTGACATTGCACACACATAGCTCTACTTTGGTTTTTCTCACTGTTTTGGCACACGAACTGCACTTTATAGATGGACCTGGGCATGTTTAAACATTCAAATTTAAATCTATGAAAACATTTTCTAACAAAAACATCACACGTCCCACATATCACACTCTATTTGGTTAGATACAAAACTCTTATTGGCAGAACTAAATGGGCATTTGAGTTCTTAAAACAAAACACACAAAAAAAGAAAACAGGGCTCAACATAAAGTTAATATAAATTCTTAGCAACATTGGTATTTTCAGCAAGACTTTTATCCTTTTAGCTCATAGAACAAGATTTTGAAAGGTTTTTTCACAAATGCAAAGAACAAACAAGGTTCTTACCTACATAGCTCCCTTGTAGCTGAGGCAGTCATTGCCTGTCTGGAATACTAGAAATTTGTTTTTCAGTTATATATTGAATATGCCTTACTAATTATGATCTTCATTAGATCAGTTTTGGCATTTGATCTGAAATTTCTAGAACCTCTTATAAAAACAAACCATCCGCTTTTCAGGCAAATAGCTTTTCAGGCAAAAAACAAACCATCTGAAATTTCTAGAACCTCTTATGAAAACAAACCATCCGCTTTTCAGGCAAAACTGTCCCTGTTTATTGATGTACCACCAGTTAGTCAAAAGCATTTTGTAAAATGAAACAGTTAAGAGAACATCTAATACCTGGCTCCAGCCACTTCTTTACTATGCCCCGTTCGCCTAAATCACCATGTGAACATGATGGGTATTTCTCACCATGGCCGTCATGGATGTTTCCCATGTGATTTAGCAATGACAGCCACTTCGCAAGGACCCTTTCACCATCACCTTCATTAGTTAAGCTGCACACCAATAAATATGGTTAGACATGCTCTTAATCCAACCTGCCAATTCTTCGCAATTCTTTTGTTGTGACAGTGTTATTGCTTTTTTGATGAAGCCTTAAAAGTTCATAATACTAAATTATAAAAATTTTAAACCAATGGAAAATATCACAAATGATTTAAAATAAATTGACAGTTTGCAACATCAAACAGACAAAAGAAAATTTCTAGTCAAATGGGGCCAGGAATCCTATATTGATGCTCATGAAATATTACTTTCTGAAATCTGACCCTTTGCAACATGCCAAACATACAATAATGTTTCACATTTGGAAGGTTTTCACATATCCGTTTCTGAATCTGAAGATGGCGATAGGTTATTAGAGCTGAAATAGTGAGTCTAGCCGATGATATTTGGTTGCAGGTTCTTATCAGACCTTCTTTCTCCATCGCAATGCTGTTAGCAACTTTATTATATTGAAAGCAAAATATAAGTACCTTACTGTAATTAGGGAACCTCAGAAGAACTGGATGGCGAGAAACCCCACCAAAAACTGAGGTGCAAATTGTCTTGGCCGATTTTGTGTGTTTTCAACATCGATGACCACTTGATCCATTTGCATTTCCTCATCTCCTTCAGATATGAAAGCAACTGTTGGCACAGCATCCTGCCAAAGCTCTAACCTTGGAGACATCTTCATTTTCCTCTCTTTAGATTTAAGAGGCTCTCAGGTGTGAAATAATCGCTGCAGATGTAGCCTGTCACAGTATCTTTCCAGGGAAAACGCGTGCTTCTTACAAAAGCATTCCAGGCCGAGCACATGGAATCATTCTCCGGGAAAGAATGAAAAGAGGGAATCCCAGCAGGGCAACATTACCACAGTTTCCCACTACTCATTTCCTCAACCCACGTTTTTTTGTCGTCATACTTCAATTTTATATCCGCAGACTATATCCAAAGAGGAGACGAATGCACACAGCAGAGCTAGGCTTCTTTGACTAGACCTCTCGTCACAGCTCTACTTTTGTCGGAAAACACCAGAGGATCGCAACAAAATAGTGATGAACATTTGACGTCCGAATGTCCCCAAATGGATTCGGTTTTGCCGTTTTTTATGGGAAAGGTGCAACTTTAAAGGTTAATAACTTCAAAATGAATTGGAATTTTGCAAAAACAACTACTTTCTCATAATCCATGCAACAGATACCTTCTTTCTAGCAAATTTTGCTGGAGAGGCCCTTTAATCTATAGTGACAATATCATTTACATTTATATTATGCTATGGCCTAAACGAAAAACTCAACGGCGTACTACTACCAACGTGGTGCAGTGGGTTTGTTCCATGGAACCCCATAAAGAGGATGGCTTTCACTTTCATATGTGTGTTCTTCTTAGCAAGAATCAGCGTTGGCTGAAAGTGAAAAATTTACTCAAAAGACCGCTTCAGCATTGTCATAAATTTTTGGGGTCATTCTGGATATCACACTGTTTTTGAGTATGTCACAATAGAGGGTCCCGATTTTGTGACCAGCTAGATCTATCCAACAACATTTAGGCACTGATAGCGCTAAATGCAAGGAAAGCCAACTGTAAAAAGAAGGAATAGAAGTTCAAAAAAGAAAGAAAATTAAGCAACCTTTACGTTGCAGATTTAATTATTAAATTCAAGATGTGTACCATGCTGGAGGCTTTAGCATACGCCAACAGCAGGAAGCTACTTGGGCACTCTGCTCTGTATGAATTCATTTTAAATTCTTTCTTGGTGTGGAGGACAAAGAATAATATTCCTAAACGATTTCACGTACTCACTGATAATTCTACCTTGGAGTGTAATGTTACTTCCCCTTGAAGTCGTTCATTTTGCGGCCCGGAAAACTTCATATAGCAAGGACATTCTGTTGGAAAAAGATATGCTCATCTTTGCAACATCCAAGGCACCAATACCTTCCGTTAGGATGGAGTTCGACAGACTGTACGATGGACAATGACTGTACTGATGGACAATGTTTAGCTTCTGCTTTCTAATACATATGGAGAAAAATATGTGCATGTTGCTTTGCAAGCTCTTTGTTGTCTTGGACGCCATTATATTGTTTCTTGCACTTTTGTTGTTGATGCCGCTGGAAAATTATTGGAAAATTATCCACAGTTAACTTGTCATACAGGGGTGTGCAGTAATTTAATCAACATTGTGAATAAGTCATTTCTCGGCTTTTCCTCTCTTCCACCAAGATACAAGGAAAAATTTCATGTTCAACGACAATTTAAAAGTATAAATACATCATTGAATATGTTATTATCAACAAAGCGTTGAGCGTGGAGAAATATGCAGTTTCTACTCTATTATAGAGTACTAAAGTGTGACGTCACATCGTGTAGCAACCAAATTTTCTGTTCTAAAAATACCTTACTCTGTATATGAAGTCAATAGATTGTAATAAAAAGTCAGCTTTAAATGTGTATTTCGTGTTATCGAAAGAATCGATTTGAAACTTTTCGTATGCCTTAAAGCCTTTTAGTTGATTTGCCGATAAAAGTACATATTTGTGAAGTATACGATTAATTTTCAAAGCGCAACAATGGTTCAATGCTTGCTCCTGATTGCAACCACCAGTCGGGATCGCCCTACTGTCGTTTCTTTGGATTCCCAGGCAAAGAAAGAAGCCCCAGGAACACAAGTGATGGTTGAAGCTATTGAGGTTAGATTAATTCATATTTTTTCACAACTGGCGATGTAAATTTTGGCCATGGCATAGATCGATACACTGCCTGCTTTTGCATAGCGTACCGTAATCATATCAACGCAACATGTAGGTCTTTAGGCAAAAAGTAATCAGATCCTTATTTCCGCCACTATTCCAGTGCTTTACCTACATGGGTACCGAATAAGTAAGGTATTAAAGTTGCAAGCCCACCTCCCCCGGCCCTGTGACAAGACAATTTAAATTTAATGTTTGTAGCTGTCATTTCAGATATGGAGAGATTTTTCCGTCCTCTAGTACCAAGCTACGGGTCACCAAAATGAAAGCAGATTGATGAAGCAACAATTGCAGATATTGTAGCTAGGTATCGAAAAAATGAGCCACAACCAGTTGTTGATCAAAGTGTCCTTCCTCTTAGCGAAGTTCTAATAAAGACTGAGCTGGAACAAACAAGGAATGACTTGGCAGCGAGAAAAAAACGCCTCTTACAACAAAAAACATTATACTGGATGCAATCTTAGTGAAGAGGCTATTTGCATGAAAACTGGACTGCCCACAAAAGACATTTTCCAAGTCATTGTCCGTCATGCAGCAAGATTTAAGTAATCTATGGTGTATTATGCAGGGTGGAAAGTTGTGAGCATTGCGTTTGAGGATCAGATTTTCATTACACTTACACATGATACTTCGTCAAAATTATACAAACCTACACTTGGCTCAACTTTTTTCTTGCTGTGTTGCTACAATTTCAAACATAACTACTACATTCATTCATATTCTCCATAAATTGCTGTTCAAACACATCATGCTCTCAATCCCATCTAGGGAGAAGAATGAATTCTGCTCACCATCTTCCTTTTCACTTTTCACCAACTGTAGGATTATTGTTGATTGCACCGACATAAAAATTGCAAGACCCAGTTTATTGAGCGATGAAAGTGCAAAATATTCAAAACAGAGAGGTATGAACTCATTCGAAGTTTTGGTTGGAGAGCCACCAAATGGGGTCATTACATTTGCAAGCTGCCTTTACCCTGGGTCTATCACAGATAAGGAAATTGTGAACAAGTCTGGGTTGCTGAGCAAAATGGAAACTGGAGACCTTATACCAGCAGGCAAAGGGTTTTGATACACGATATGGTACCCTCGGGAGTTTCTGTTATTATTTCACCTTTTTTGCAACATGGAAAATTACAGAAAGTGAAGCTGCAGCAACAAAAAACATTGCAAGGTGCAGAATACATGTCTAGCGTGTGAATGCATGGCTAAAATCTTTTAAATACTTGGATTTGTGCCATCTTATTTACAAAGCCATATCGACACTATCTTTCAGCTTTGTGCAGCATTGGTTAACCTGCAGTTTCCTTTGATTAAAGAATGCTGTGGAAAAACTGACTTTGATTGGTCATTTTTAAAATGTATTGCTACATTTGTAACATAGCAGTAGTAATGGTTGTTAGTCAAAGAAGCAAAATAGCAATGTATATCTTAAAACAGTTAATCGTTCATCATCTTTGGTAGGATGTTGCTGAAATAAAAATACTTTAACTTGTCACTATTTTCCTCCCAAGAAGGATCCTTCCTTATTTCGGTTATAACCGACCATCGTAGTGTTCACACAACAAAATAGCAATTAAAATTTCTATTTGTAGGATACATTTGTCCTAGTACCTGATGCCAATATGTATGATCTTTCTTCAAAAGATACAAGGATCCTTCGTTTTGTAGACAACATGTCTTGCTTTTTAATGCCTCTTCAATTGATTTATCTTTTTGTGTATAGGGGCATTTAACTTCCAAAACATGATCCAAACCTACTAAACCATCAAGCGAAGCACCCAAACCCCAGAAGAATCAAGCCATATCGCTGTGCTCACAACCTCTAGCTTGGTTCTTTTAGAGAATGCACGAATAGCCTCAGCTTCATTGGTCAAGCCCCAAGGAATAGATTTGACTCCAGATAGATCATACTTTCCAAGTATTTGTTTAATTAAGGAAGGTGTTATCCTCTTGGCATTCAGGACTGAACCAAACCTACTTGCAGTTAGCCTTTCTTTCCTAACAAGATGCCACTGTGGATTTTTCCTCTGTCCAACAGTAAGTTGACTTGCTTCTGAAATCTCCTGTGAACTTACCAAAAGTTTGCTTTTCATAAAATCAAGCCTTTCAGCAAATGAAGGGATTTCCAGTGTTTCGCTTGAAAAGACAACTTCCTTGACCAATTTTACTTGAGCCTCCTCTTGCTTTTGAGGCTCAGGACTTAAAAGCCACCACAGGCCTGTAAATCGGCAATAATTACACAAATTTGCATAAAGTGCAGCTTTGTCTTCTTCGTTTGGCTTCCTTGTGAGTGGAACATATCCTGTCCTTCAGGTTGATAAAATTCGGATAATGCATGTGTGGAAAGATTCTCAATCTTCTGATTTTTCCATGAGCACTCTACATCCATCACACTAATGCTGTTGGTGGAATGAATAAAATGAACAGCTGAATTGACGATTTCGGATTTAATGCCATTATGATTTTCTCAGTTTTGGTTTTCTTTGGCGCGGCAAGTTGGACTTTGAACCTCATTTGTTATCCTGGTTTCAATTGATGGGGCTGCAAAAATTGCACCAAGGCTTGCACATGGTATGCATTTCATTTTCCTATATTGTAATTCATGAAATATAAGATCATAATAATGCCTGTCTGAGATCAGTGGATGAAATTTTGTTTTTGTAAGAACAAGGTTTGAGAAAGTTTTGTTACAACAATATTAGTATAGTTAGGCCTTAGACAGTTTTTGTATTCCACAAAACCACCAAACCACACTGTTCTATCTTTTTCTTCCGTATAAGTTGCTCCTTTCAAAGTTTTCATTTTTACATTTCAGGTGTTAAAAAATGGGCAATGATAGATGTGTTAATGGGATATGTGACAATGATAAAAGATATCCAGACCGTTTTGTCAAACATAGTAATGTGACAGGAAACTTGATGTTTCATGAATTACCTGTTGATCCTGAGAAAAGATCCGCTTGTATTCATGGAGTGGCAAAGGGAAGGAAAAATTTCCAAATGCCAAAGAACTTTTTTGTTTGCTCTAATCATTTTGCCGATGGGATACTCCAAAGAAATAACCATAATCCAACATTGTTTCTTACTGTAACAATGAATGTTCATGGTACTCCGAAGAAAAAGGCACCATTGACGCTCACCATTGAAGAAGAACCATTTTATTGCATGGATCATGCCATTCCTATGACCTTTCCTTTGACCTAACTCTGATGATACTTACTTGGATGGAAGCAAAAAAACATTGAAGGAAGGCAGAGGGTCAGACTTTTTAATGTTTAGAAAACCTGGTCCTGCACGAAAGTTAACTTTATATCAGGGATTTCTCTTGGTGATGAGAAAGGCTGGGATTGTTGACACAATAATTTGATGTGTCACCAGGCAAAGTATGAGAAACACCATAACATGGGTAAATTTCTTTCAGCAGAGCTCAGTCAGTATGGCCTTCATGAAGTAAAGTACGTCTCAACCTGCCTGGTTGCTTCAAGCGGCTTTACCCCAACGTGAGGACAATTATAGATTGTTCTGAAATTAATTTTGAGACACCCAGTGCACTGGATCATCACAATTGAGCACAATATAGTAATTACCAGAATGGTGAGAAACACCATAACATGGGTAAAATTTCTTTAGCAGAGCTCAGTCAGTATGGCCCTCATAAAGTAAAGTACGTCTCAACCTGCCTGGTTGCTTCAAGCGGCTTTACCCCAACGTGAGGACAATTATAGATTGTTCTGAAATTAATTTTGAGACACCCAGTGCACTGGATCATCACAATTGAGCACAATATAGTAATTACCAGAATATTTACCTCAGTCATTTGAAGGAAACAATGCACCCAGCTTGCGAAGATCTTAAGGTTAAGGGAATGGGTGCAAATATTACAGGTGAATCATTTTCCTTAATTCACGGCGATCTAGTTACTAAATCTTTTAATAGAGAGACAAAAGGAACATCAGGGCCTTTTCGATCTGGCTTTAGTACCAATATAGAAGCAGTCAACACATAGGTTAACACAATTCATATTCTTAGACGGCTCTTAGAAAGGAGTTACAAATCAAGACATCCTCGAAGCATAAAGAGTTGCCGAGGAGCGGAAAGAAATCTACATTTGTACCATAAGTGACTGACATTGCTTCAAGCAGGATTATTTTTTGCAATGCAATGCAATAGTAAACTAGAACTTCTGTCAGAGAATGTCTGAGAATTTTTTTTAAATTTGTTACATGGTATTGAATTTCATAAAAGAAATGCTCAATTCTTTGCGTTTAATAAGAGAAATGCTCTCTTCAGAAGTGAGTAGGGATATTTGTTTAATCTTCTTTACAGAATTCAGCGCCTGTATTACATACCAAGTGTAACTTATTTGCCATTTACAAAGAGACCCATTACCAGCCAAGAAACATTAACAAGAAGCAAAAAAGAGATACGTTTTAACCCTACTAGTTCTGCTTACTAGTTCTGCATCTCTGTTTAACATATACGTATACTGCATCAGAAATGACTTTGTTTTAAATAACATATTTCTTAATAGTTAAGGTTATAGAAAATCTTCTCCAAAAATACAAAGACCACCAAACAGCTGTCATTGCAAGCACAGTGTCGGAACCAACTGAAAATATAAAGCTCAACGGAAACAGTAGTGATGAAGACGGAACGATTTTAAATTCTGAAACACGGTGTCAAGGAGAAGATACCGGGAAAAGAAAAAAAACTAAAAAAACGTTGACTAAAACAAAATGTGAGTAATGATTGTATGCTTTTGATTCAAACCTCTTTTGTTATGAGAAGATCTTATGCATTTATACTTTTATGATTTTAATTTGAGGGTAGGGTCTCATGAATTGCATCAAAGCTCTGGGACAGGGTATCATGATTAAGGAAATTGTTTGGGACAGGGCATTTACAGCGAAATATAAATTATTTTAGTAATCTCCTCCCACAGACAATGTGTATTTTTTAGCATTTTTGTGCCATATTCTTGCACTTTTTATGAGATAGGGTACTTTTATTAGGACAGGGTCAGGTTGCAAATTTTTTCTGCACACCTCATCACTTTCTAATCAAGCTACCAACACCTGGTTGTTGGGTTGGTGGTTGGGGTAAAAAATATAAAACCTTTCAAGCTTTTGTAAGTAGACCCTTATTATTGATGGTAAATAACCATTTTTCAGCTATCCAATTTGTGGGGACAAAAAACAAACACAATGTTGCATGCAGAAAATTGAAATGGTTGACCAGGAAACACAATATAAGCCCCCTTTCAATGTTGAGTTGGCTATTGCTGATTTTTCTGAAAGTCCAAACAACCAGGACCATTATTCAACATCAGAGAAAGAAGACCCAGAATGGTTGCCAGAGAACGATGAGGAATGACATGGTGAGTATGAAGCACATGTGAGCAAAATCCTCAGTCATACCACCAAGAAAGGAAGTTTATTGTTTTTCAATCTTCGCTTCAGCAACTTCTCATCAGATGAAACATTGAACAAATGAGATAAAGACAACTTGTGGTACAATGTTAGTTGTTAAATTGATATGTTTAGAGGGTCATTCAACTGAATGGAGGAGTGAACCTGAGCATAACAAAATGTCATGGGGAATCTTTCTCTCTTCTGGTTCTCAACAAGCTAAAGTGTTGACCCTTTTTAGACACATGAATATATGCTCCATTTCTGGACGCCTTTATTCCTTGATCCAGCATGCATACCTCCTTCCAAGTGTGTTTAAACTTTGGGATCAACAGCAAAAATTATTGCTGGAAAGTGTTGAAAATAGTCACCCTGTTGCTGTGTACGAAGAATACCGGTACTCTTTGGTGCTTTTGAGGTAGTTTTGCAGAATCCGCTACGGCCATGGGCAGTCCTACTTAATATACTTGAGTTGCTCTTTGGAATTGAAACCGATATAAAGTTTTCAGTATTAACTTATGTGATGAAAAGCTGAGCCGCAAAATCTAGTTATTTTTTCCGACAGAAATAGTTGTTTGTTTGCTTGCTTCTGTGTTTAAATTGCTACAACTGGAAATTAAGGTGTTATTAGCAAAGGTAATACTAATTGTAACATATATTCAGTCACAGAGTGCGCAACTCTTAAGGAACGTTGGAGCTGAGTCACTGAGCTCTTACTAGAGCTATATATTTGTTTGAGAGAAATTGTGGTCTTGTAGAAGAAACGGTTTTCGCTTGTTGTAAGTTTTAGTAATGTTTTTAGAATGGTTGTTGGACTTTATGAACAGATAGACTGGCTAGATCAAAAGGTATGCCCCAGTCTATGAAGCATTCTATTTTTGATGGATTAATGCTAAAACGACAAAATGTAGCCGAAGAGGTTTGTTAAAGGACTACAGAAAGTATAGGAAGACAACAATAGTGTGAATTTCTTTATGCAAATTTAACTGGAAACCTCAATAACCTTTGTTATGACATTGTTAGTTTTGTTATAAATTAATATAATGTTTTTTTTAAATCTAGCAGTGCATCTTTAATTATTTCTACTTCACTATTTAATGAAAGACCTTTCTTTGGTGCAAGGAGCTCAGTTAAAGTCTGCCAAAATGCAGTAAGCCAGATTGATTCAGACTGAATCTGAACTTTAAGTTGGACAGAGGCTTCTTTTTTCGAATTTTCGGGTCTTCGGCTCGATTTACACTGGAGACATCTGATAATAAACGTCTTGGGACCATTCGAAGTTTTGAAAGACGCTTATGATAAAAGCTTTATGAAACATGCATTTGAACCTCTCTTATTAAGTACGACAACCGGATATTTCCATGAAACTTTCATAAGACATTGTTCATGTTTCAAAGTCTTTCAATTTCGCACATTATTTGAAAAATATTAACGGTAAAAATTTGCCAGAAACATGAACATGGACATTTTCAAACGACGTGAAATATCACACGAGAAGCCTCTGGAAATTATCTTTTATAAAAATAATGGTAAAAGCTGCAAAGAAACTGCATCAATTGTGGGCTGCTTAAAGAATGCAGCTTTCGCTGTATGCAAAAGGTCCTTTCTTGTTAGAACCGTGAAAGATTTGCCAAGGGTTGGCAGACCGAAGAAGTTCCAAAAGCCAAGTCATGAAAGGTCTTTATTGAGAGATGAAAAAACAGGATACATCTCGATTAATTTGCTCGAAGGTCAAAGCGCAGAGGTTTCAAATTCTGATAATTATATGTACTGAATAAAGAGAGCTAAAATTTTGCAACTTGTCGATGCTTTTTCAGCGCTATTTAGACAATTTTAAAGGATAATAGAAGTGTTTCAAAACATATACATTTTTCGATCGCCTTAAATTGTTTTCATTCGCCAGAAGATTCGAAACTTCGAATTGTCTCAAGACCTTTTTGAACGGTAGTGTAGGTTTACCAACATCGTACATCCTTTTGCTGCTGACTTGACAAATTTTAAAAAGGGGATTTTTCACAATCTAGAAACGCTCAAGTGTGCGCTGCTTATCTTGGCATTCCAAAATGTTGTGGCCAGTTATCTGGTTGACTTGCTAGAAGTGTCAGCCCTGGTAGCGGGATGTGGGACACTTTTTGAATAAAGAAATTAAAAATAAGCAAATATTTTTTTTTAACATAAAGATAACTAGAATAATGACTATAAATGGGAAAATGAAAGCGATGATGATGATCAAGTTGCTAAAGAAGGAAACAATTTCTAGACTCACAAAAGAATAATAACAAGTGGGAAAATAATGACGTGGACACGAGCAATGTACAGCCTTTTAATAAGAATCTTAGAAGATTTTTGGTACTGAAAAATTTCTTTCTGTTAATACTGATTGAGTGGGAATAGTTTCCTATATATCTATTTTTGAGCGTAAAAAATATACTGTAGAAAATAAACTCGGTACAGTTTAGGCGTTTCATAAGAGAAATGAACCGTTTGGTGGTTAAAAAAGAACTTTCAGAGAATAATCAGAGGAAATATAATGATATTGCTTCTTTTTTCAAAAAAAGTAATTTCAACATTGGTAAGTAGATATCAATTGTTTCTTGAATGCTTAGTAGTTAAGGCAATGGTTTTTGGAGGATCTATTATTTAAGAGACAGTTTAGCAAATGCAGATGAATACTTCATTTGGTAATACAAACATGTCCATAAAATATAGATAGAAGGTGTATGGGAACGATTGAAAAATTGAAAGAATGAGGAGTTCTGAGATTTCTTTCCTGGACATTGTTATAACTGAAGCACGTAAATAATTCAAATCATAAGCTTGAAAGAAAAAGATGCCTACTCTTACCTTTGTAAGACTTGATAACAAGGTTTTTGAAGAGGTATGTTTTGTTGTGCTCGATATTATTCTAAAGTGGTTCCCAAAGATGAAGTTCGGTTGTCACGACAATACAATCTTCTTTAACATCTAGGGCTTATCCTGTTCCAGAGGAGAAAACGGCTTTTGGGGGTTTGGTTTCCCAATGACATGGTTGATGTCGTGTTTATGATCTGGTTAAGTTTCAAGGATGTGTGTTGCTTGACTCAAGATGGAGGGTGGTAGCTGGAGATTTGTTCTTTTTCGTACTCAAAATCGATGGTTTGCCTGGGAATAACAACTGCAGTTGATTCTTGATTAAATATCATGATGCCTTCATCGTCCGACTTTATATTTTTTAGACTTACGGAGTATCTTGAACGTTGGAGTTCAGTGAGGTGTTCATGTTGTAGGGTGTTGTATTCAATCACTTCTCGTACTCTGGAGGGGCTTGTTTGTAAATAGAAGTCATAGTAATCGTGTTTTCTTTTTGAAATTTTTTGCGGGACAGTAATGCATGTACTCCTTTGAGGAGTCTAGTGAAAAGGAAAAATAATTAGTTAATGAAACTTTCGAATATTAGCAAGTAGCAAGCACATGATATTGGTTTTTTTTAACAAGAGGAATGGAAATTTTTTATGCTAGAGGAAGTTTTTGTAAAAAATTCTCGTATCTGACGGTGTTTAAAATTTTGCAAGAAGCAATAAATACACTATAGTAGTTGCGAGCTTGTGTATGAATTATTGTTAAAAGGATAATATGCACCAAGAGCAGAAAACGTAAAAAGAAAGTGAAGTTACCTGAGGGATCTTTAGATTTCTTTGCCTCTGCCATTTCTATAATGTATTTAAACGTTCTTTTGGTGCAACCAATATGTGGTGTAGAACTGCGACTTGTGGTAAGAAATTCTGACTGGGTTTTATATTTTATCAAGAAACTAGGGAGTGGGAAATATCTTTTTTGAAATGTGTAATCTATCTTTTTTGGATGAAGTCGGTAATCGATGGTAATTTTTGATCTTTTTGTGGCAAAGTAAAATTAATTTGTAGCTTTACGACTTCAAGAATTAGCACTTTTCTGAGTTAATAGCAACTAAGTTGGTTGAGGAAATCGTAATTGTTGTTGTAGAGATTATTAGCGATGTGGAGCAAGTGCTGTTGCGGATAATTGAAGAAATAATTGTGGTAGCAGGACAGGTTGTATAATATAGAGTGATAAAGTATAGTAATTTTGAATTATTTTGCACTATAGTAGTCCTTGCAATTAAAAACATAATTAAATTTCTACAGGAGATTCTCTTGTGGATTTGAGATACTTTAAGCGTTACACAATTTTAAGAGTAGTGTATATACCTTTGTGATCACTGTAATAAGATTCTTTTACTCCATAGGTAGAAACAATGTGTGGAACATTAGTATAAATATGCCAAATTTGAATTATAGTCCGTGGTGGTGTCCTGAATTAACTGGGTATGTCCCTTGATGTTTGACATATAGGAAAGAAGATTTATTTGCTCACAAGATATATCCGGTAAATTTACATTAAAGTCGCCTATTATCACCACAGGGTTGGTCTGATTAGTTAGTACTGTGTTGTGTAGGTTTTGCAGAGCTTGAGTGGGATGCATAATCGATGTTGTTATTTTGAACGATAAACAGTAACTATATCCAAATGCTTATGCTTTTTCGAGAATCTAGTCAATGATATTTTAATTTTGATATTATTTAGCGGATGAACTGTACAGGGAATTTGTTTTCTAACATAGACAGCTAAACCGATTGGGATTGTTTGATTATTTAATAAATCATAGTCATTTCTGTAGAGATAAAAATCTTTCAGCTGATATAGTTCATTTGGGTCTGTTTTAAGCAGTGAAGTTTCGGCAATAATATCAGATGCAATAATGTTATAACCAGAAGCAATATCTTTTACGTGACGATGGAGATAACAGACATTTTGAAAAATATAGTAATGTTATTCTCTGTTTGTTATGATAGATGGACTGCAAAGACAGTTTAAGTTTTCGTTCTTCCCTTAAGCGTGACACTTCTGATGTAACTTTGCTACTTGTAGATATTCTCTTTACATTGAAAATGCAGATGTGAAGGTTTCGTATAGATTTAACTCTACTAAGTGCAACGTAATGCATGTGTTCCCTGGTATTTTTTATGAAGTCAACTACTAGCTTATGAAAAGTGTCTTGTCTAAAATTGGTAAATTGGTTCTAAAATTGGTGTCCAGTTGATGTTTATATCCTTATTTTAGAGATATTTTTGTTCATCACGGCAATTACATCCAATTTGTTGATCAGAAAATAAAACCCATATAATACTTTGTCTGGTAGATCCAGAAACGCGAAAGTCAATTTTCTCTATGCAACATTCTGTTTCATTGGTAATACTGTCTTCAACATTCTTACTCTATGCAACATAAGTTAAGGGGCGTGAATTGATAACACCCTCAACCTCTACTAATATTGTACGCATTTCGTGAAAGTCTAATAGAGCTCGACCAATGATTTTTATAATACACCTCTTAACACTTCTAATTAACCTTTCCCATACTCCACCTTCCAGGGACTTTTTCCGCTATAAATTTCCACTCAACACATCTCAGAGACAAGGACTCGTAAAACCTGGGTGATCTTAGTAACTTCTTAACCTCTATACTTGCTGACTTAAATGTTTTGGCATTATCACTCCAAAGGGTAGAAGGTAACCCTCTACGACCGCAAAATCTTCGGAATGCTTTAAAAAACGCATCAACCTCTAATGACTCTACTAATTCAAGACGAATCGCTCTTGTAGACATACAGGTGAATAAACAAACATAACACTTTTTAGTGGTGTCTCCTGCATACTTGACGACAAGGGGCCCTGGAAAATCAAGACCAGTATTTGAAAATGGTGGACCGTCGTCTACTCGAGCTTGTGGCAAATCTGGGTTGAAAGTTGTACAAAATGGCAACCCTTCTAGTTTCTTACATAAAATACACTTGCGAACATATTTCTTTACCATTTCTCTGCCTCGTGGAACCCAATACGTTTGACGCAACAAATTTAATGTTTCAGGCGTTCCATTGTGAAATACCTTTCTGTGCGACTCTTCAATTAATAAGAAGGCATAATGATTACCTGGGGAAGTAAGATAGGATTTTTCCCTGAATCAATGACCGAAGATTTGTTTACTCTAGATCTACATCTCAATACTGAATTGGCTTACATACAGTGGCGCCTTACTTTTACTCTTATTATCTTTAGAAAGATACTGCAATTCTATCTTAAATGCTTGGTTTTGAATAGACTTAACAAGCTATCTCAGCTCTGCAAGTTTCATCTGCCGATATTTCGTTTTCCTTGTTAATCGATTTGCAACTTAGCCTTGCCTTTAAATTGTCTACGAAGCGCAAAACCCAAGAAAGAGTTCTTAACAACTTGCCTTTGCTACTGTATTTACGAATGTCGAGAACATTTTCCAGATTTATGGACACTCGCTCTTCTGAATTAACCATAATGTGGGTAACTTCAGGCTCATACTTTACCTTCTCCTCCATTGCCTCTAAACTTGTGAACTCGTTTGGGGGTTGTGGCCATTCACTTCGGTAGAGCTTGAGGAACTCAGGACCCTCCTACCAGAAAGAATTAGTGGATAAAGAAGACCCGGCCTTACTCCTTGATGGCAAATCTGCTGGATTCTGGGGTCCAGGGCAGTAAAACCATTCCTCCCTATTGGAAACATCTAAAATGTCATTGATTCGATGGCGAATAAATTGTTTCCACACCTTCTTGTTCTTAATCCAGCATAGCCTGGCCATGGAATCAACCCAATAGAATGTTTTTAATGGCGTAATTGGAAACTCTTCTTGCAAAACTTTACGCACAGAATTAACAAGACGGCCCTATTAAGTGTTGCCCCTAATAGCTCAAGGCGAGGGATAATTTGTTTCTTGATGGGGGATACCTTGGCTTTCGAAAAAACAAATTGAATTTCGACCTCCCCCGATTTATACAAAACGCGTGAATATACAACACTAGCATAGGCCCGCTCGCTAGCGTCTGAAAAGGCATGTATTTCCACTGCTTTGACCCTCTGCCCTAGCTTTGCAAAACTACGTGGTAATGTGATACCCTTAACGCCACTGATATCTGAAATCAATGTGTCGTAACACTTAAGGTTGTCGCCTAATAACGGTGCGTCCCAGGGAACTTTCGCGATGCACAACTCTTGAAAGAAAACCTTTAGTTTTATTGTGAACAAACTAAGACACCCTAGAGGATCTAATATTTTTGCGGCGACCTTCAATATGGAGCGTTTCTTTGGCAGCAATTTCTTAGCAAATTGGTGTACTTGGTGTAAATCGAAAAAACAACTCATCTGCCTCAGGTCGCCAGTTTACACCCAGTATTTTAGTTGTGTGGTTCGTGGTGGGAAGCCCCATACTAAATTTGCTATATGACTGATCGTTCTCTGCAACTTGAGGCTCACTATTATTTTCATTTGCCCATGTTTGAAAATGTTATATCGTCAAACGACAAAAAGCGCAAAGAATCACGATCGGACTCTTTGATCCCTATTTGCAAAAACGCCTTCTCAATATCGGCAGCTAATGCTATTGCATGGGCGCGAAAACGGATTAGTATGTCAAACAAAGGAGGCATGAAATTTTCTCCTAGCAACAACGTGTCATTCAAAGATAATTGTTCAGGACCTGATTTTTGACTACTGTCAAACACTATACGTAATTTAGTGGTATCATGGTCCTTTCTTACCACACCATGGTGACACAAATAGCGTAATTTACTCTGATTGTTGTTATTGTGTTGAACTCGCTCAATTATCCCCTTTTGCAACTGCTCTTGAAAAATTGCATTATACTCATTTTAAAGTGTAGGATCAGATTTCAATCTTGAATGCAATGAATTCAATCGTTTGAAACACAACTCAAAATTATCTGACAAAGGCTCGTTAGATAAATCGTGTCTCCAAGGTAGACCTACCTCCTACGCAGTTGCCATTGCAGCCAGCAGCGCAATCGCCCTCGCAGCAGCATACGCAGTTGCCTATGCAGGCAAACAGTAGACCTAGACGTAGAGTAGCAGTTTTGGGAGAGACAGCTCGAAGACAAATTATGCATTAACGTTTTTTGCAGCATATTATCTTTAACTTTGTTATTGTTCTGATTTTGTTATATGTAATCAAGTTAATTCAATACTAATATCTTTAGTTAATTTGGGTTTGATCATGTCACGAATCAAACCGGGGGAGTGTGTTATAATGCGTACGTCACAACCTCGTTTTCGTGCTCATGCGAGATAGGTGTGGCAGCTTTGAGTTTACGAGTTGAGTTAGTTGAGTTCACGAGTTGAGTCGAGTCGAGTTCGCGAGTTATGGAGTTCACAACAGAGTTTTGAGTTATTGCTTTAATAATGTAAATAGTTGTTATGTTTATGAAATTGAGACAAAACCAAGTTCAAGCTCATCATTGCAGCCCACGTCTTATAATCCTCACAATAAGGCCTTCAAGAATAAAACTTTAGATTAGAAGCACCAAGATGAGGTGTTTTCGATTATTCTTAGTCTGATTTTTACCTTTGGTGTAAAAATTCTTTAATTGTTTTCATCAAACCACATTTTATGTTTGTGCATATTATTTTGAAAGAACCACATAATTTTTGTGAGGAACTAGAAAACATTCCAAAAAGCCAAATGAGAAATATTAACTCTGAGCATGCATAGCAACTGTATTAGTAATAGACCCGTTGGTGCAAAGCAAGGAAAGCCCTGAAGTTCAGACAAAGTTGAAAGCAGCTCAGAAGTTTAACTGATTTAGGAGCTGTTATAAAAACTAGTTAATATAACAAATTTGATGGCAAAAAGAATACATACTTTCGCGTCTATTTTTTGATGATTTTGGAGGTACTATTCTAGAAACAGTTCTTTTTGTAATATAAGGGTTCCATGCTGTATTATACACGGTAGGCTTTTCTTGGCAATACCCGCCATTCTTTGCACTTTCAACAGTTCATCTTCTTTGTTTCCCCTCCTTCTTCTTTTGTGCTTCCCTGTATTTAAGTGTAAATATTTAAAATCAGCTGAAACTATATTTAAACCTGAGGCTATGGCAAAAAACCAAGAGCTCCTAGAAGCAGCACTGTGTATAGACAATATCAAGTAGCGTTTCTCAAGTTGCGGACAATTCCGGTCCTGGGAATGTAGAATGTTTTCACTTCATACCATCTACATATACTAAAATGCCTATTATTCATGAGGCGGCGCCTTTGATCTTTGCCTCCGATCGATCGTACTTCCTTTTCTCCAAAACTGCTGCGTCTTTTTTCCAAATTCTTTTTGCTGTTTCTTCCCAACGTGTTCTCCCAACAGAGTTGAGGGTTTTTTCCGGAAAATTCGCACGATTTTTGATCGAAAAGTTCGTTTTTCTCCGACGAAACCCCTTCTCGACCGCCTTCTCGGCGCTCTCCTGCCCCCACGGCAAACCCCATCCTCAAGGTTTTTATACCCCTCGCTTCGGCGAGCATTCGTCTTCGATCGTGGCTGGTTTTTTTGCCAAAATTTTCCTTATTTTTAGTGGACATTGCCACTTTTCAGAGCGCCGCTCGCCGGTCGTCCGCTTTCCCCATTTCTTAGCGTTACGGTTCGCCTGGAGTGCCTCTTTCTGGATGTCTGGTTTTTTTTCCAAAATTCGCAAGCGTTTTTTCGAAATTCGCCGTGTTTTTGCTTCGATTCGCCATTTCCAGGCCGAGGGGAGAAAATTTTCTTGCCCTCGATCGACCGAGCTTGCCCCGGTCACATGTCTCGCTCTGCAGCCCTCCATTGTTTGGGGACAAAAGAGAGTCCTCTTCCACCAATCGAAATGCAAGTTGCTGACGTGAATGACGCGTCGCAGCAGAGCAACAAGGCGTAGATCGGTAGTAGAGAACAACAGCGTGCTCGGGACAGGGCAGGGGTCATTTCGTGCTTGCTACCCGTGTGGATTGGATGTGCTCATTATTACCGGTCGTGAAAGGTGCACTGTGCTGCTGCGTTTTTTGGGAATTTCGCCGTGGAAAGCTGCCTTACTGCCTTAAGTAAGTACTTTTCGTTTCTTCTTCGATCTGATGATATTCCTAATGATGCTAAACTAAATTTCCGTGCTTTTTTACAATTTTTCCAATGCACCCCACGCTGGGGTAGCTTCCATCCGCCAACAAAAAATTTGCTATCCACGAGCTTGCCTGCTTTCGAGGATGTTTTCTGAATGCTGAATTGATTGCTTACTTAAAATGATGCTAAATGAGATTTGATTTTCATGCTTTTTCCTCATTTTAGGTGAGAAATCGAGCCGAAACTCGTGGTGGCAGAAGAAAAATTCACAAGAAACTGCAGGCACGCCCCCACCTGGCCTCTCTCGCTGGCTACGAAATGCTGAAAATTTGCGTGCCCTCTAGAACGAATCAAAGTAAGTTTGTTTTGTTGCATTATGATCGTCGTTTTTTCTGGTTATTTTCTCTCGAGAAACTAGCTTTTGTGCGTGGTTTTTTGCACTTGGCCGTTGACCTGTTGACCTCCTTCCACCATGCCCGGAAAGCGTTTTTCACTCTAAATTGCTCTAAATACCTAGATAGCTTGCTTTCAGGGCAATTTCTGATTATCAATCGATTAACTTCTTCAACGATGTTACGGGAGGTTTGATTTTTGGCTTTTTCCTTTTTTAGAGAGAAATCAAGCCGAAACTTGCGGTAGCAACAACGTGGGGAACGGCAGGTACACCCTCTCGCTGGCTTCAAAATGCTGAAAACTTCGTGCCCTCAAAATCGAATCAAAGTAAGTTTGTTGTGTTGCTTCAAGTTTGTCGTTTTCGTTGTTTTTCTGGTTATTTTTTCGAAGAATTTGGTTTTTTTGCTAGATTTTCGCACCTGGCTGTTTGTCCTGTTGACTCCTTCCGCCAGCCCTCAAGGGCGTTTTTCATTCTAAATTGCTCTAAATAGCTTTGGCAGTAAACAACATGTTTGATGCATTCTAAAATCAGTGACTGCTGCCTTTTTTGGCCTTTTACGATTGCGTTTTGGCAGACCTCGCTTCTAATGAGTTTTCATTGCTTGCAGGGTCATGGCATGGCGTCGATTGTTATCCACTGTTGCCGTGTTGGGACGAAGAAAGGAAGAGCAAGAACTCCGTTTTTAATAGACGAGAGACTACCGTACGAACTTTAAAACCTACGTGTTTATGTTGTATGTATTTAATTTTCTTGGTTGATAACGATGCATGGTTTTCGAATTTGACGTTTACTCATTCTGCGTGTTTCTTTGGTGTTGGACGCGTTGTTGAGATTACTGAAACTGTAAAATTAATTTGGTGACTGTTGGTGGCAATAGTCAGTTTTTGACTGCTACAGAGGCAGTTTTCATGTGTGTTAAGTTTCATTTTGCAAGTTAGAGATTTCGTGTCACGGTGTTTTCTTTAAATTACACTAAACTCTTACGACAGCGTAGCGAGCTAAATGAACAAAAAGCTTTTCCATAGGACGGTTGAAAACGTGACAGAGCTATCGAAAAAGCCCGACAGAAGTTGAAAATAACTATGGGGCAATTTTTTTTTGTGCTGGCTAAGGGTCCCTTTTCGGCATGGCAGAGCCCCCGAAGTCATTTAAAAAAAGACTGGGTTGATGAGGTTTTTCAGTTTTTGTCTATAAAAATATAGGATCGGCAGTGAATTTTCATTATACACTCTGCAAGAACTAAAGGGCAGGCTTCGCACGGTCGAATTTAGCGGATTTCGACGTTTCGCCAGTCGTAAATTGTTCAAATAGATTCGAAACCGATTAAGGGGCAACATAGGAATCAATTTAGACAACGATACGAAGCAGTTTTAGCTTGCTTCACTGCAGGTTGATCAGCTAAAAGAAAAATATTTTTCTTATCGTCAACTGTTCTTTGATGGAGAATTGACAGTGTAACCCTACAACGATTTTAAGCTTAAACCGCCCTCAATTTCCAAAACTATGATGAAGACAACGGCCATGTAATCTACCCCCAATACTTTCCAAAACGACGAGTAAAACGGTCAACAAAGCAAGTTTTTCGTGTAGCTTTTTCGGACTTGGCAAGTAGGAAGGTGTCATGTCGTGTTGTTTTTTTCATGCGGCGGTCGCTTGGCCCCATGACTCACTGGAACAAGGTTCTTTGAAGGGTGTTAACATTAATGGGTGTCAACTTGATTGATTGCCGCATCTAGACACCATCAAACTGAAATGGACGTGCACTCGATCTTGCTTTTTGCAAGTATCCCAAGTCCGCCTTGAATGCCAGCATTTCGACTCGAAATTTCAACTTGGTTTTGAAACAATTTACTACTGCTTTTGGCGCACAAAGTTTAAAAATATAGAACGTTGAAGCTAAAAGTGACTTGAAAGACGAATCACTCCAAACGCCCCCTCCGAGCGTGCTCGCCCAAATATTTACTGAATAAAATATGCGTTTCAAATAAAAAAATGTATAAGGTTATGTAAATGAAATCGATGGCTGTGCGTGATTAAAATCATTTGATATTTAGGCTCACGATAGACCATGTCACTCAAATATATTATATTCAAGTAAATCTTTGAAAAACTCTCACCATGGATAAACAATATATTGGTAAAACAGAAGACTAGCCTCCAAAACCCCGCTGCGCGGGCTAAACCCCTTCTGTGGAAATGAAATTGCCCCTTAAAACTACCCCATAAACAAAGTAGACATATTAGACTCGGCAAGACAAGAGCCTCGCATTGAGAAGGAATATGACGTCACCCACAACCAGCCACGGGACACTTGAAACGAAAGTTGTCAACTAAAAAATGACTCGCCATCCTTCGCGTGCATCACTCGCACTCATGCAACAATCGCTAGGACGGGGTTCACAAAAGATGAAGGGTTGAGGCTTGAAAACGTGACAGAGCTATCGAGAAAGCCCGAGAAAAGACGAAAATAACAACGGGGCAATTTTTATGTTTGTGTTTGGCCAAGGGGTCGCTTTTCGGCATGACAGAGCCCCCGAAGTCATTTAAACAAAAATCGATAGCAGTAGGAGGTTTTTCAGTTTTTGTCTATAAAAATGACCAGGATCGGCAGTGATTTTCCATTATATACTTTGCAAGAATTAAAGGGCAGGCTTAGCACGGTCGAATTTAACGGATTTCGAAGTTTCGCCAGTCATGCATTGCTCAAATCGAGTCGGAGCCGATTCAGGGGCAACATAGGAATCAATTTAGACGACGAAAAGGTCTAAAAACGAAGCATTTTAAACTTGCTTCACTTCAGGTTGATCAGCTAAAATATTGAGAATTTTCTCGTGGTCAACTGTTCTTCGATGGAGAATTGACAGGGTAACCCTCAAACGATTTTGAGTTTAAACCGCCCTCAATTTTCCAAAACTATGAAAAAGACAGCTGCCATGTAATCTACCCCCAAAATTTTCCAAAACGACAAGTAAAACGGCCAACGAGGCAAGCTTTTCGTGTCAGCTTTTTCGGACCTGGCAAGTAGGAAGGTGTCATGTTGTGTTGTTTGTTTCATGCGGCGGTCGCTTCGCCCCATGACTTGCTGGAAAAAGGTTCCTCGAAGGTGTTAACGTTAATTTGATTGATTGCCGCCTCTGGACACCGTCAAACTGCAATGGGATGTGCACTCGATCTTGCTTTTTGGAAGTAACCGAAGTCCGCCTTGAATGCAAGCATTTCGACTAGAAATTGCAGATATAAGGAAAGAGTTAAACTATTGGAAGAGCTTTTGAGGTAGGTTTGTAAAATCATCAATATTGTACGGACTTTATTCATATCTTCATCCTTTTTTGTGCTTATCGCAACGCAGCCGCATGGTAGAGATGATCAAACAAGTCGTTTTTCAATTCATCTCTCACTTAATTCCAAGCAAGGGTTTCTTATACTTTGTAACAATTTTCTAGCGCTGAGATATGCCGCGCCGCCGAAATTTCGATCGACAACAAGAAAGGGAAAGACGAAGACACTACTATCTTCGCAATCGAAATTTAGCTGGAGCTGGAGACAATCCAGAGGAAGAGGATATTTATGTAGCTCCTAACGAATTGCATGCGTTAGAGCTTCAAATTCCTGAAGCATTACGAGGACAGTGGCAGAATGTGATGCCTGTAATCGCTGAAGTGCAACGACGCGAGAATGTTGACTTTGCTGCCGTTCATGCTCAAGAACGTGAAATTGAACACCAACCAGATTTTGACGCGCGACCGCAGCACTACCTTGGTTTAATGAGCAATTCATGTGGACATTGCCATTCTAAATTTTTTGTTACCGAGCAAAACGCACAACATTTATTTACAAAATGTTGCTTCAGAGGAAAAGTGGTACTTCCTCCAATTGTACAACCTGCACCACATATAATGGAACTTTTCAATGGAAATACACCACAATCACGTCATTTTTTGCAACATATTCGCAACTATAATGCTGCCTTGGCAATGGCTTCTTGGAATGCCACCGTCAACGAACTCCCTGGTAGAGGACCCCATGTGGTTACGATTCACGGACAAACCTACCACTTGACAAGCAGCAGATGCCCCAGAAGGTACACCAGAGTATTCCCAGTTATACATAATGGACACCAATCAAGCATTGCAGGAGCGAATTCATGACCCAAGAAATGCGAACCTGCGACCTGATGTCTTGCAACTTCTACAGGATGAACTAATGGCTGTTAATCCTTATGCAAGACAATTCAGGAATATGGGGCAAGTTTTACAACAACAACGTGACGCTGCAGCCGCAAACAACCAACCCGTACCGCAAGTGAGGATGATCATTGCGCGTCGACCTTTCCAGGATCGCCGTTATGACAATCCTACAGCAACCGAAATTGCTGCAGTTTACGTGGGAGACGAGGGGGCACCCCCCGATCCAGCTAATCGAGACATTACCGTTTTCAATATTGCTGACAACAACACACAAAAAATCAAAATTACATCTCCCAATGCTGATCCAATGACTTATCCTTTGTTGTTCTTTCATGGAGATTTTGGATGGAACATTGATCTCCAACGCAACAGACAACAAGGTGCTGCTCGCGGACGCAACCAAAGAGAGCGAATCTCTTTGAATGAGTTTTATGCATACCGCATAGCCGTCCGTGAGGATTTCGGCAATTCATTGCTCCAGATTGCTGTTTCAACAATACTTGGTTGATGCGTACACAAAGATTGAGGGAAATCAACTGACATACATAAGAACGCATCAAACTCAAATGAGGGTGGAATCTACCAAGGCCTTATGGATCACGTCGAAAGGCGTGCACAGGCCGAAGATGCAAACGTTGGTCGCATTGTGATTCTACCTGCCACCTTTGAAGGAGCACAAGATCAATTTATCAGAATTATCAAGATGCAATGACAATTGTTACCAAGTATGGTAAGCCTGACATTTTCCTGACCATGACTGCTAACCCAAACTGGCCTGAGGTACAAGAAAATATTTGCCACACCAAACAGCGAATGACAGGCCAGATATTGTCAGTCGTGTTTTTCACCTGAAGCTGAAGGAACTTTTGTGTGACCTGCTTCAGAGACATGTTTTAGGACATGTGATTGCATATGTTTACACAATTGAGTTCCAGAAAAGGGGTTTACCACATGCACACATGGTTCTGTTTCTTTCGGATGCCGACAAACCACGTACAGCAGAGGATGTTGATATGTTGGTGTCTGCAGAAATTCCAGATCCACAACGAAATGCACATTTACATGAAGTTGTCAAGAAGCACATGATTCATGGGCCATGTGGTCAACTTGACCCCCATTGTGTGTGCATGCAGGATGGTCAATGCAAAAAGGACTTCCCTAAAGCATTGGTCCAGGAGACAGAATTAAATGTCAATGGATATCCTTTGTACAGACGTAGAGGACAGCACCTGGCACAGCTACGTCACCACATGGTTAATGACTCTTGGGTTGTTCCTTACAGTCCACAACTTCTCACAAAATTCAACTGTCATATGAATGTTGAAATCTGCACAACTGTAAAAAGTGTCAAGTACATTTTCAAATACATTCACAAAGGAAATGATTCTGCACATGTGGAAATCAGGAACAACATACTACATCATGATGAGATTCTTCAATACCTCAATGCGAGGTATGTTGGCCCTCATCAAGCTGTGTTTCGAATCATGCAGTATAAGATGCATGACAAGAGCCACACCATCATTCGCCTTGCTGTGCATCTGCCTTTGCAGCAGAATGTCTATTTCCAGGAAGGAAACGAGGACAGGGTACTCAATGTAAATCCAAACACAACGCTCACTGCTTGGTTTCAACTGAACCAAGAAGATCCAAATGCACAGCAGTATCTATATTCGGAAATTCCACACCATTACACATTTGACCAAAGAAACAAAAGGTGGAAAATGAGGCAGCGACAGACAGCACCACTCATTGGTAGGATATACCAAGTGCAGCCATCAGATCCAGAAAGGTTTGCCCTCAGATTGCTTCTTCTCCATCGGAGAGGAGTAACATCCTTTGAAGACATACGAACCATTGATGGTCATCTACACGAGACATTCAAGGGTGCAGCAAGGGCACTGGGTCTTTTGGAAGATGATGCTGAACATAGACGATGCTTGCAAGAGGCATCAATCATGAACATGCCTTCACAGATGAGGCAACTATTTGCCACACTCATGGTATTTCAGACACCATCTGACATTAGAGCACTGTTTGAACAATTCAAAGAAGTGATGTCTGAAGATTATGTTAGACATGATCAAGTCAACAATCCAGCCATTGTCTTTGAAGACAGACACATGTATCTTTGCCTCTGGGACATTGACAACAATCTCAGGATTCATGGTAAGTCAATTACTAATGCTGAATTCTCAGATTTACCCCAGCTTCCAGAGGGCTACAATCAGCCACAGAATGCAGATGAAGATATTGATGTCATCCGTGAGCAAGAACAGGGAGCAGAAATGCTGCAGCTTCTTAATGACAACCAACTTCACATTCACAACACCGTCATGAATGCTATACAAACAGCATCTGAACAAAACTGCTACTTTGTGGA
Organism: Nemopilema nomurai; assembly: GCA_003864495.1. Classification (NCBI taxonomy): domain Eukaryota; kingdom Metazoa; phylum Cnidaria; class Scyphozoa; order Rhizostomeae; family Rhizostomatidae; genus Nemopilema; species Nemopilema nomurai. Next base: position 1,769,992 of record ML133366.1, on the reverse strand, counting down.
TGGTCCAGCAGGCACAGGTAAGACATTTCTTTACAACACATTAGTGCACAACCTTCAAGCCTTAGGTGTGAAAGTAAAATGTGTTGCATATTCTGGGATAGCTGGCACATTGTTGATTAATGGAGCTACAGCTCATTCAACTTTCCAGATTCCTATTCCATTACTGCCAGATTCCACTTGTAACATTAAACGTCAAAGCGCAAGAGCTCAGAAGCTTTTAGAAACCTCTCTCTTTATCTGGGATGAGGCTTCTATGATTCCTGCAAATGCTTTGAAAGCAGTTGACATTCTCCTGAGAGATATTACACAAACTGACCAACCTTTTGGAGGTAAGTATATGTTTCTTGGAGGTGATTTCAGACAGGTTCTCCCAGTTGTTCTTAGAGCAGGTAGAGAACGCATTGTCCAAGAAAGCTTGAAATTCTCCTCTGTGGCAACACTTCAACAAATTTCAACTTCATGTAAACATGAGAGCCACACGTGATGAACAGTACAGGCATTTTGCTGACTGGCTGTTAAGACTTGGCAATGGTGAGGAGCCACATGATGACTTTGACCAAGTCACCTTACCAGAAAACATATTGCTACCTTCACTCAATGAGCTGGTGAGCTTTTTGTATCCACCAACACAACCAGGACAGCCAAACCTAATGCTAGATCCTGGAACAATGTCAGAACGCTGCTGCTTGACTCCCAAGAATCAGTTCACTCACCGCATCAATGAGCTGGTGCTTGATAGATTGCAAACACCTATGCACACATACCTCAGTACAGACAGGGTAATCAGTGAGGACCCTGTAGAAGCTGCAGCATATCCAATTGAATTTCTCAATGCACAAACACCTGGAGGAATGCCACTTCACAAGTTGCAGCTCAAGGTATTTTGTCTTCAAATATTTATTCAAACTCTATTGAGACCTTACTGTTGATAATTTTGCAAATTCAAATGTTTATAAATGTGTCTGTCATTTTCCATCATAGATAAATCTCCAAATTCAACTTCTAATAAAGAATTTTCTTTTCTAGATTGGTGCAACTGTTATCCTATTAAGGAACATCAATCCAAAAAGAGGACTCTGTAATGGCACCCGTCTCATAGTAAGAGATTTACAACGCCATGTTATTTGCGCAGAAATTATAGGAAATGAGCATAGAGGTGAGTATGTGATGATACCCAAAATCACAATGTCATCACAAATACAGCCCTACCTATCAATATTGCAAGAGTCCAGTTTCCAGTGAGACTAGCTTACTGTCTCACAATCAACAAAGCCCAAGGCCAGTCATTAAGGTATGTTGGTGTTTATCTACCTGAGCCTGTCTTCAGTCATGGCCAACTCTACGTTGCCATGTCAAGGGCTAAGTCATTTGCTGGCATTAAAGTCATGCTACCAGAAGGACAGAAAACAAAGAATGTTGTCTACCGTGAAGTTTTGCAGTAAGCCCCATGCCCCATGATCCATTAAACTGATAGACCTCCATGCACACATTTTGTTGCACGCCACACTTGGATATCATTTAGGTGATCTAATCCTGATACCTCTACCCATACTCATATCTTTTCTACTGAATGATAGTGCACTAATTCAAATAAAGTACTCAGTGAGCCTCACATGATCATTATTTATACTTTTCTTCTCTTGATTGTAATTTCTTCTTCTGTATCTATTTCTTAATAGTTGAGCTACATCTTCCACGCTACTGTTCAGCATGTTCTATCCTTTCATTGCCAGACTACTTGGCTGTAATTCTGATACCTTCTGACCATACTCATATCTTTTCTACTGAATGATAGTGCACTAATTCAAATAAACTACTCAGTGAGCCTCACATGATCATTATTTATACTTTTCTTCTCTTGATTGTAATTTCTTCTTCTGTATCTATTTCTTAATAGTTGAGCTACATCTTCCACGCTACTGTTCAGCATGTTCTATCCTTTCATTGCCAGACTACTTGGCTGTAATTCTGATACCTTCTGACCATACTCATATCTTTTCTACTGAATGATAGTGCACTAATTCAAATAAAGTATAATTTTGATCATCCCTAGATTGATCACTCTTGATCAGCCCAACCAGGCGCCTATACATGCCAACCTTGGGGCTCCCGATCCACCGAAATGTATAGGAGGTGAGTGCTACACTGTGTTGCACTCACCCATGGGGTATCTTGATCTTTGATCCTGATACCCCTGGATCCATATTTTCTGTCTAAACACTAAAATAGTGTACTCAGTGAGCCCCAATGATCATTATTTATACTGTTCTTCTCTTCCTTTTCTTTCAATACTAGACTACTCTGTATTTCTACTCCTCTTCTACTGCTCTATTCAATACATTTCTTCATGGAACAGTTTTTGAGTTATGCTTGACATCTTCCCCGATGTTGCCTATGGGAAGGTGTAGTTCCTTTGCTCAATGGCAGTTTAACTCCCCAACTCCCAAATTTCTCTAACATAGTGTTTATAGTTATTAGATAGCCCCCAAAACCCCGCTGCGCGGGCTTAAAACCCCTTCTGTGGAAATAGAATTGCCCCTTAAAACTACCCCAAAACAAATTAGGCAGATTAGCCTCGGCAAGACAAGAGCCTCGCATTGAGAAGGAAAATGACGTCACCCACAACCAGCCACGGGTCATTTGAAACGAAAGTTGTCAACGAAAAATGACTCGCCATCCTTCGCGTGCATCACTCGCACTCATGTGACAATCGCTAGGACGGGGTTCGCAAAAGATGAAGGGATGAGGCTCCCCCGTCCTAGCGATTGTCACATGAGTGCGAGTGATGCACGCGAAGGATGGCGAGTCATTTTTCGTTGACAACTTTCGTTTCAAATGACCCGTGGCTGGTTGTGGGTGACGTCATTTTCCTTCTCAATGCGAGGCTCTTGTCTTGCCGAGGCTAATCTGCCTAATTTGTTTTGGGGTAGTTTTAAGGGGCAATTCTATTTCCACAGAAGGGGTTTTAAGCCCGTGCAGCGGGGTTTTGGGGGCTAGTCTTCTGTTTTGCAAATATATTGTTTATCTAATGTGAAAGTTGTCTTCAAAGTTTTACTGGAATATATTCTATTTGCGTGACATGGTCTATCGTGAACCTAAATATCAAATTATTTGAATCACGCACAGCCATCGATTTCATTTACATAACCTTATGCATATTTTTATTTGAAACGCATATTTTTGTCAGTAAATATTTGGGCGAGCACGCTCTGAGGGGGCATTTGGAGTGATTCGTTATTCAAGTCACTTTTAGCTACACAGCTCTATATTTTTCAACTTTGCGCGGCAAAAGCAGTTGTAAATGGTTTCAGAACCAAGTCGAGATTTAGAGTCGACTTCGGTTACTTGCACATGCAAGATCGAGTGCACGTCCCATTGCAGTTTGACGGTGTCCAGAGGCGGCAATCAATCAAATTGACAACTCGTTAATGTTAACACCCTCAAGGAACCTTGTTCCAGTGAGCCAAGCGACCTCTGCATGAAACAAACAACACTACATGACACCTTCCTACTTGCCAAGTCCGAAGAAGCCGACAAAAAACTTGCTTCGTTAGCCGTTTTGGAAAATATTGGGGGTAGATTACACTGCCAATGTTTTTCTCAAAGTTTTAGAAAATGTGGGCGGATTAAGCTTAGAATCGTTTGAGGGTTACCCTGTCAATTCTCCATCGAAGAACAGTTGACCACAAAAAAATCTCCATGTTTTAGCTGATCAACCTGAAGTGAAGCAAGTTTAAAATGCTTTATTTTTAGACCTTTTCGGCGTCTAAATTGATTCCTATGTTGCCCCTTAATCGGCTTCGACTCTACTTGAACAATTTACGACTGGCGAAACGTCGAAATCCGCTAAATTTGACCTTGCGAAGGCTGCCCTTTAGTTCTTGCAAAGTATATAGTGAAAAGTCGCTGCCGATCCTGGATATTTTCATAGACAAAAACTGAAAAACCTCGTCAATCCAATCGATTTTAGTTTAAATGACTACGGGGGCTCTGCCATGCCGAAAAGGGACCCCCTTGGCCAGCACAAAAACAAAATTGCCCCATAGCTATTTTCAACTTCTCTCGGGCGTTTTCGATAGCTCTGTCACGTTTTCAACCGTCCTATGGAAAAGCTTTTTGTTCATTTAGCTCGCTACGCTGTCGTAAGAGTTTAGTGTAATTTAAAGAAAAACCGTGACACGAAATCTCTAACTTGCAAAATGAAACTTAACACACATGAAAACTGCCTCTGTAGCGGTCAAAAACTGACTATTGCCACAATAGGCACCAAATTAATTCTACAGTTTCAGTAATCTCAACAACGTCCAACACCAAAGAAACAACGCGAGAATGAGTAAACGTCAAATCGAAAACCATGCATCGTCATCCACCAAGAAAATTAAATACATACAACATAAACACGTAGGGTTTTAAAGTTCGTACGGTAGTCTCTCGTCTATTAAAAACGGAGTTCTTGCTCTCCTTTCTTCGTCCCACACGGTAACTGGATAACATTTGACGCCATGCCATGACCCTGCAAGCAAGGAAAACTCGTTAGAAGCGAGGTCTGCCAAAAACGCAATCGTAAAAGGCCACAAAAAAGCAGCAGATACTGATTTAGAATCATAAAACATTTTTATTGCTAAAGCTATTTAGAGCAATTTAGATGAAAAACGCCCTCGAGGCTGGCGGAAGGGTCAACAGGACAACAGCAGGTGCGAAAATCTAGCAAAAACCCAATTCTTAAAAAAGAACCAGAAAAACAACGAAGCGACAAACTTGAAGCAACACAACAAACTTACTTTGATTCGATTTAGAGGGCACGAAGTTTTCAGCATTTTGAAGTCATCGAGAGGGCGTACCTGCCGTTCCCCACGTTGCTGTCCGCGAGTTTCGGCTCGATTTCTCTCAAAAAAGGAAAAAAGCCAAAATCAAACCTCCCGTAACATCATTAAAGAAGTTAATCGATTGATTATCAGAAATTTCCCTGAAAGCAAGTATCTAGGTATTTAGAGCAATTTAGAGTGAAAACGCCCTCGGGGCATGGCGGAAGGAGGTCAACAGGTCAACGGCCAGGTGCAAAAACCACGCACAAAAGCTAGTTTCTCGAGAGAAAAACCAGAAAAACGGCGATCATAATGCAACAAAACAAACTTACTTTGATTCGTTCTAGAGGGCACGACAAAGTTTTCAGCATTTCGTAGCCAGCGAGAGAGCCAGGTGGGGGCGTGCCTGAAGTTTCTCGTGAATTTTTCTTCTGCCACCTCGAGTTTCGGCTCGATTTCTCACCTAAAATGAGGAAAAAGCAAACAAATCAAATCTCTTAGCACATTTTAAGTAAGTAAGCAATCAATTCAGCATTCAGAAAACATTCTCGAAAGCAAGCAAGCTCGTGGTAGCAAATTTTTTGAAACGAATGGAAGCTCCCCAGCGTGGGGTGCATTGGAAAAATCGTGAAAAACACGGAAATTTAGTTTAACATCAGGAATATCATCAGATCGAAAGGAGAAACGAAAGTTACTTACTGTAGGCAGCTTTCAATGGTGAAATTCCCAAAAACGCAATGAAAAGCAGCTCCAAAAATGAGCACGTCCAATCCACACGGGTAGCAAGCACGAAATGACCCCTGCCCTGTCCCGAGCACGCTGTTGTTCTTTAGTACGCCTTGCTGCTCTGCTGCGACACGTCACTCACGTCGGCAACTTGCATTTCGATTGGTGGAAGAGGACTCTCTTTTGTCCCCAAACAATGCAGGGCAGCACAGCGAGGCACGTGACCGGGGCAAGCTCGGTCGATCGAGGGCAAGAAAATTTTCTCCCCTCGGCCTGGAAATGGCGAATCGAAGCAAAAACACGGCTAATTTCGAGAAAACGCTTGCGAATTTTGGGGAAAAAAACAGGCGCAAAAAAAAGAGACACTCCGAGCGAATCCTACCGCTAGGAAAGGGGGAACGCATCCGTAACCGTTCGGGAGCTAGAGCTCGAAGAAGGAGGACGATCGGCGTTCAGCGCGCAGAAAAGTGGCAATTTCCACTAAAAATAAAGAAAATTTTGGAAAAAAAACTACCCAGGAACGAAGATCGGTGCGTACCGAAACCGTGGGTAAAAAACGGGTGGAATTGGTCAAACGGGGGGCAGGAGGGCGCCGAGAAGGTGGTCGAAATCGAAGGCCTCGGAAAAGATGGCGATTTGCTCAAAAATGGAGCACGGTTTTCGGGCAAAAAATAGCCTATACCTTGGTTTAATCATCGGGGAAGACTTTGGAAGTGGAATTTCGAAACTGGGTGCAGCCGTCTGGGAGCCTTTTTTGTTGAATTCAGTAGCACGAAAGATCAAAGGGATGCCGCTAGCATATTAGTATATGTAGAAGGAACTATTCAATAGAAAATTTCCCAAATAAACTGCCATTAAAAGAGGAAACCTTGAACAAAGGATGCCCCTTGACGTGGTGTTCAGGCTTTTCACTAATGCATCCGGCAACAAATTCAACTTTTCTCTGCATATAGACATTAGTAGTTTTGCAAGCTGTATTTCAAACTCTTCTTTGGAAGGAAAAAAGGTAAGGGTGCACTGTCGAAGGAAAGCAAACAATCCCAACATTTCCAACCATTTCCCAAAAATGTATTGAACAGGATTCAACATATAGTAATAGTTGCCATTTTAAAGATTATTCTAGCCAAACTTTGTTTTCCTTCCTAAGAACGAATTTCTTGTGTAACGATTTTTTGTTTCTTTTCAGAACATTTCCTCAGAGTGCACCTAGCCAGCGCATCGTGAAGAGGCAAAAGAACAAACGAGAACTACCTTTTTAAAAACAAAGACACAACTGTTGACATTTTAATATTTATGGAGTAGTTTTAAGGGGCAATTCCTCTCCCACAGAAGGGGATTTAAGCCCGCGCAGCGGGGTTTTGGGGGCTTATGTATTTTATTGTGTGGTGGATGATGATGAATGATCTTTAATTTGGTTTTCCTTCATTCTCACATTGTTCTCTTGTTCACGGTGCCGTTAAAATTTCTAGAACAAGCAAGATCACAAACAAATTAAAGAAAACACACTACTGAATATGAGGCGTGATTATGAAAAAGTTTTGACGTGGTATTTCTTTTGTTCGCATTTATAGCCAGTTTTTTTAGGCTAGAAGCAGGGCTCCTCTGATAGAGTCAGAACCATTTCAAGAGCAAGTTAGAAATACATTTAGACAACGAAAGAGTCTACATAGACTTGAATAGCTGTAAGATGGGTCAATTCATTTGCCGGGGGTGCTACAAAGATGATGACAAAGGATGAGTAAACCGTCAACGAAACATGTTTGTCATGTCAACTTTTTCGGACTTGGCAAGCCCGTTGGCAAGTTAGAAGGTGTCATGTCGTGTTGTTTGTTTCGTGCCGCGATCGCTTGGCCCGATAACACACTGGCAAGAGTTCCTTTCGCGGTGTTAAGATTGACGAATTGTCAACTTAGTGGATTACCGCGTCGAGACACCATCAAACTGCAATCTTGCAATCCTGTGATTGCAACTGCGACACAATACCTTATTTGTCCGGCCGGTACAACAGAAAAACAATCTCCCATCACCTTTGAAATATAGCAGTAGCATGCAAACTTTTTTAACAGGTAACATCTGTCATCTAATTGATCATTCCTCCCTAAATAGTAGCACATAGAATAGAAAAAAGCCTCAGTCAACTTCCCCCGACAAAACCATTGTTTTAACCATATAAAAGGGTAATGACTACCTCACCCTCTTAGACCAGAGCAAACATTTTAAAAATGGAGGACCAAACACATGCAGTGAAAGTCCTTTTTGGAAAAAAATCAAAAGTAAGACTTCTTTTCATACTTATATACTTATAGATTTGTGTAGTATAGATTTGTAAAGTTTGCAAATTTTGTCTTTCGAATATATGCGGCGATAGATGTTTGTTTGCAGTGAAACAGTAGTTAAACAGGCAACTTTACTCCGGTTATCAGTCGTTAGTGGTCCATTACACGGCTATTCATCAACATAATTATCTTTGTAGGACATTCCATACCGGCCATCAATTGGCGCCTTTAAATATTTGACCGCCAAGGCGTTCCGTATTAAAAGGGAAGAAAAGTTTTTTTTCGTCAATGACGAAGGAAATAGAATCAGGATCATAAGGTAACTATGGGATCGCCATTACCGTCTTTCAGGTTATTTATTTTTAAGAATTCAACGGCTTTTAGAAGATATTTTTCTTTTTCATCTATGAATTCATTCATAGCAAATCTATTCTTTAAATACATATCAGATTATCAGCTTGGCAGATCATTTTTCGTAGGCAATTTGAGATGTGAATGATCATTTTTCACCTTTATTTACCACCTGCCTCCGTTCAAATGACTTATAAAATATTTTTTATTGTAGACCAGGAGACACAGTTAAAATAAAATTGGTGCCACCACAAAAAAAGAAAAGATAAAGACAAACAAGGCACCAACCAGAAATAAATGGAAAATTGTAAACATTTATTATTATTAATGTTTTACGTTTTTTTTATATAAATATAATTTTTTAATCTTTAGTTTTAATCAATATAGTTTAATTACATTTCCTACCATAACAGTTGGAGGTTTACTCTCTCATTCCTTAGCAACGTTTCATAAATCCGGTTCAAAATTTTCGTATACACTTGAAATAACCAGGTGGCTCAAGTTTAAAAAAAATTTCCCTTACCTCAAAAACACTTTTTAAACACTGGAAAAGATTTGAAACTTTCAAACAAATGTTTACCAGCATTAACCTTCGGCGTACCTGTCTTCCAGATGACATGAAACAAGTAGGCAATCAGGGCAACATTAAATGAAACAACAAGCATACTCGTGAAAGGGGCTTTTAATGTTATTTGCTTTAGCTAGGCATCTTTGCTGATAAGCAACAAATAGACATCTATAAACAATGCCCCAGTGCAAAACAAAAAACATTCACCATCTACATAAATCAAGTATTATGCCAAAAATGCCAGGGAAGATCTATCCCAATTTTCAAACAAAAGAGGACCAATAGGACGGGGGAGCCTCAACCCTTTATCTTTTGCGAACCCCGTCCTAGCGATTGTCACATGAGTGCGAGTGATGCACGCGAAGGATGGCGAGTCATTTTTCGTTGACAACTTTCGTTTCAAGTATGCAGTGCGTGGCTGTGCATTACGTCATTTTTGCTCTCGATGCGAGGCTCTTGTCTTGCCGAGGCTAATCTGCCTAATTTGTTTTGGGGTAGTTTTAAGGGGCAATTCTATTTCCACAGAAGGGGTTTTAAGCCCGCGCAGCGGGGTTTTGGGGGCTATCATAACTAACGCAAAATAAAATTTACCTTCATCATAAGATTTCAGGAAGGGTATCTTCCTTGCACTTTCAGATTCATCCATTTTTCATAAAAATCTGTCAGATAAAGTGACGTGTGGGAACTTAAACAAAACTGGTTGACTGAAGTCTATTATCAGATGTTATGATATGAAAATGTAACAAATGATCAGGTAAATGATAAAAGTTTATCGTATGCTAAAGTATCCTGAATGCTCTAACCCAAGAGAAGGTCAACACAACCCTTCTGATAGAAATAATTTTTGGCCAGGTAAGGTATCAGTACAGACCTGTCAACCTATAATTTAAAAAATCTGGCGATTTCAGATAGAGAAAAACCGGAAGATTGGGCCAACAAACAGGGAGATCCTGGAAATTGTTGAATTTACAAACAACAGACCAAATTGTTAATATCAATAATCATCACAAGTAGCAACTTCATAATGGTTTTCAATGTTTTCATTAATTTGCAAACACTAGCAAAAACGTTGCCACGAAGAAAGTTCTTTCAATCATTTTTGTGGAAAGGCTCTACTGAAAGACAAGAAACAGAGATAAAATAACTGTTAAATTGGAAAACAAGCAGCCCGGGAGTCTCCCAGCAAAACAGGGAGAGTTTACAGGTCTGGTAGTACTATCTACAAATCCAGTTTATAATTCATACTAAAGGTAGTGTACATTTTTCTACTTCTTGTATTTGCTTTAATCAATCGGCTGGTTATCTTCTTAAAATAAGCTTGACATCAGTGTTTAAAGAAAAAAAGAAGAACACGTGTAGTATAGCCAATGAAGACAGGACCCCCAAACTGCAGACAGGCAGCCACTGTCCCATTCGCTGCCCCAATAACCAGGGACAAAGAAATGGCATTTTGTTCATCCATTGATAAAGTTTATGATATAAATGATGTTAAAATTGTGAAAAATAAGTTATTCATGATAACCGGTTCTTGTTATAAAATCAAATTTGTAGAATATGAAGATCTCCTATTAAAATGCATTCACCAAAACAAGATTTTAGCGCAAAAGAAATTGGGTATTGGTCTGCAAACTATGATAAGATCCCACTTGAACCATCCTTCAGCCACAAATTTGGGGTGCTAACCTGTTTTTCCAATAGTATGCCACAGAAACAAAAGTTTCTATACAATAGAGCAATTGCAAATTTTGCGTAAAGCATTGAATTTTTGTGAGTTGCATTAGTCTTGTGTGGAATCTATGTTATGCAAGATAAAAATCCTTAGAATTAATGTCAATGTAATCAATTAAAATATTTTGGCTGCATTCTGTTACCAATTGAATTGTGGTGAACATTCATTATAAAAAAGGACAAAAGAAATTATGCAGATAATTTCAAAAAAAAACTTCAATGAGTTTTAACATAGTTATTTGAATATTATTCCCACTTAATTATAAACACAACAATCTATACAAGTTCGAGCATGGTCATGGAAAAGAAAATAGTCCTGAATGTTAACAAAACAGGAACCAAGAACAAAAAATAGTGCTTAATCTACAGACTAAACAGAAGTAGAAAATAACAAGACTAAACAGCTACCCACATCACACAGCTCTGCCTTCAAATGAAATGAAGACTGTGCATCAAGACTGCTTAAGTAGTATAATGAGAAAGGGGAACCATCGATCATTTATCATTAGGACAAATTCAAAAACAATAATAAGCAATTAGCAGTAGTCAAAGTCCAGTGTCCGATATAGCTATATAGTTTCTTTCATGCTAATCCACATCATATATCATGAAAGAAAATCCACATCATATATCATGAAAGAAAACAGAAAGAGACACCATAAAATGAGTGGATCTGACAACATTCAGGTCTAGGTCTACCTACCAAAATTCGTTAAAATACAAAATATTCATCTAAACTAGAAGTGAAAATTTTAATGAAAAACAGCTTACATTATTTGGTTTCGATTCCTTGATAACCTGGAACGGTAGGCTTGGTAGCAATTCCTCGATCACTAGGCATCATACCACAGCTAGCGCGGACACCACCACTATTACAATAAAATATATATATACGTTATGTACGCAATAAATTGTCCTCATAGGTCTTGATTTGCGCACTCTACATTTATGCCATAACATAAAAGAGGAGGTGTCGTTTTATTAATATGGTATAAAAGTGGAGTGAGAGTATGTTGGATTCCTGCAAAAGTTTCGCTGAAAATGATGAGGCATGGAATCCAGAAAGAGATTAAGCTGAACTCGAAAACAGCGAGGAAGAATTTGTAAATGAGGAAGAAATAGACAGTGTTGAAAATGACAACGATTAAAAAGTAACCAATGAAACAAGAGGGAGCATTAGGTAAAACTTTCATGATGACATTATTGCATAATCAAATGTTTAATCGAAAGTGAAATTATATGACAGAAAAGGTATGAACAAGTCACATAATAGGTAATATTCTCCACCATACTGTAATATTCGATTAGGGAAATTTGAAAACTTGTTGAACTTGTAAACAAAAGAAAATCCTATGGAAGAAATATATTGTAATCTTGATCCATATAGTGCATTAATTTATCATGTGTATTTGTTAAAACAAGTAAAATAACTTTTTTGGAAACAAATAGTTTATTAGTGTAAAAAATATTTACTTTTGCTGAAATTTCACATCCATCTCACAAATTATATTTTACTTTCCAGCAATGATGCAACCTACACTGTTGGGAGTGAACCAAAGTTCATTTTATTTTACTCGCTGCTATTCAATCTGTTTAGTATGTTCTGTTTTCGATGTAAAGCTGATCATCCATCTGTGTCGATGAAAAAGAATGGAACCATGGTGACAGTAAGCCAGGACTGTACGGCATGTGGAGAAAATGCATTCACCTGGAAGTCGCAACCAACGATGAAGGGTGGTTTTCCGGCAGGCAATCTGTTGCTATGTTTTGGAAGCCTTATGGCAGGCGCATCAATCAGCAACAAACTTCTGCTTTTTGGGCACATGGGAATTATCAGCATATACTGCCAGAACCTACTTCTACCATCAACAGAAGTTCCTTTTTCCATCTCTTCTAAGACATTGGGAAGTCTATCGTTCAAAACTGGTGCGAGAGCTTGCCAATAGACACGATCTGGTATGGTGTGGTGATGGCCGATTTGACTCCATGGGCCATAGTGCTAAATAGGGTGCTTATACCATGCTTTGCTGTACATGGATGAAAATTGTTCATTTTTAAATTGTTCAGGAAAGGTTCCATATTTTATCAAGAATGGTATAAATTATTTATACAGTAAAATTTATTTTATTCAATTGTTGTAATAAAGCTACAGAAAACTATGAAACTTTAGCTTCTCAACTAATTTATGTGTCAGGGGATCATTCTAAAAATCAACCAGGCTCTTTTGGTTCTGGCAGGATGGGTTTTGCTCATTAGCACAATTCAAATTCTTTTCACTTGAATACATCTATCAAAATTTAGAAAACTGAACAATTATATGCTAATTTAATGTCTGAAAATCAATTGAAATTATGATGAATTCAGTTATTTTTCCGTTCGGTTCGGTTATCTCTATGATCCTTCGTAAGGAATCCTGTTGCCTTGACCTTTTCTAATACATAATTTCCTTGAATTTACTGTAAGTAGAATATGGATCAAAATAGGTAATTATACATCATTCCTTTTTGTTTACATTTTGTTTTAATAACACTATTTTGTGGAAAACAAGTAGTTTTCTTTCTCACTTTTCCATATATACTTTACAGATACAGTGCCATTTGACAAACTGAAGGCAATTGTATCCGATCCAAAACTTTGTGGTGCAGTTAAGATGCTATCATCCAATGACCAAACCAGTTGTCTTGAGTGTTTTCATTCAACTCTTAATCAATGGCACCCAAAAATGTTGCACTTCTTCTGTATAAGAACGAATGTAAGCTATGCACAAATCCATAAGTTTTTCACCACATCGCAAATAACCTGAAAAAATCATGTGGCAGTGTAGATATATGGATTTTTCTTTTGGAGATGATTATACATACAATAAACTTCATTTGTTCCAAATCATAGGCGCCGACTACGTGGGGGCTTGGGGGCTCGAGCCCCCCCTGGGGATTGCTATGGGGGGGGGAGGGGGGGGGCTCAGCCCCCCCTGGGAATTTCGTTTGAAATCAATGGAAGAATTGAACTGATGATACTGTAGACCATGATGTTATATCTGCTTTATTAAATTTTTTGTTTTGTTATTATACATACTACATATGTTGTATTACGTTATTAAAGCGACAGGTAATTTCTCTACCTTTCAACTTTTTTAATTTTTTTTAAATTTGAATTTTGAGCCCCCCCTGGGAAAAATAAAAGTCGGCGCCTATGTTCCAAATATCGAGTTAAGTTCTCTTTTTATGCTCTCATAGTGAAGGAACAAAGAAAAGTTATTTTTCCGGGCCTCTCATATTAGCTATATCAGATATCATTTGTACAGTAAAAAGAAGCCATGGAAAAGAAGAAAGGTAGAAGAGCAATTATCATGTCTTAAACTTTAAAGGACTTTATACTTAATGAAGCAACATTGGTTTCCTGACAATATTTTTCCATCAGGCGCAAGTTTTTGGCAATATTTTTGAAAGAAGGGTTGAGAAATGTTGCGGAATTCTGTGCTCCCATCAACGCAAGGTGAAAGGCAAAAACACCTTTTCCTACTTATGGCAAGGCAATTTAAAGAAAAAGAATTTAATGTAGTTCCTGGACAAAAGCTGTGTCGTCAGTGTGTGAAAAAGTATTGTGAAATTTTGGCTTGTGACACTGAATCAGAATATGAGCTTGAGAATTCTAATAAGATATATGAAAGTGACGCGAATGCAAGAGATGAATCAAACGATTTTGACCCATGTGAATCCCCAAAGAAAAGATTAAACACCAGTCTAGAGACAATGGGTATCTCACCAGTAAACTTGCATGGGATAACCCAGCACAGCCGAGCTTCGAGTGCCAGAGCAAAATTCGACAGAGTGGTTGGAACATTGCAAACAAAGTTATCTAGTGCTTACATTGTGGGTGTTGCTACCTTGGATAACTTGAATTCAGCTACACAAAATGATGAGATCCACCAATAATCATCTGAGCTAGACAGACTGCATGAAGCAATGAAGGAAAAGCTGGTCATTGCACGCTATCCTGAACAGATTCAAATCTTAACTCTTGCTCCAGATGCATGGTCTAGAAAGTATTGCGCTGAATATTTCAATGTCTCAGAATATCTTGTACGGACTGCAAGGGAGCTAAAAAAGAAAAGTGGTATCTTAGCAAAACTGGCCTCCAAACGAGAAAGAAAGATTTCTCAAGAACAATGCAGCTTGTGCTTGACTGTTATGAGGACGATTAATTTAGTCGCCAAATGCCTGGAAAAAGGACTGTGTCAGCGTGGGAAATAAGGTCCAAAAGCAAAAACGCCTGGTCTTATGCAATCTTCGTGAAATTTATGCTGCATTTAAGGACAAAAATCCAGATATTAAGCTGGGATTTTCACTATTCTGCACATTGCGACCGCAGTGGTGTGTGCTTGCTGGGTGACAGGAGCTCATTTAGTTTATGTGTGCAGTATGCATGAAAATGCTGTTCTTTTAGTCGATTCTATTGACTGGGATGTCACTTACAAGGATTTGATCAATATAGTGGTATGTAATTCATCGAGCAAGGAATATATGATACAATGTTGCAAGTCTTGTCCTGGAAGTGCAGGGTTGAAAAATCTCTTGATCAGCAACTTGGTGATGTAGATGTGGACAGTGAATTTACTACAGTCAATGGGACACAACAGACCGTGCCACATTAAAAACAATAACCACTTCATACGAGGACTACAGGATAATTCTTATTGAAGCGATTGATAAGTTGACCTAAGCATTCCTATTTAGCGAAATGCCAAGCTCAATATCTCAAGACCAAAAAGGAGTCACTCGGAACGAATGAAGCTCTCTACTGGGTGATTTGCGGACAATTACCAATTTCTTGTCCAAGATGAAATTCAAAGCTACCATTGGAGCAAAGAATACTGCACCCTTCATCCACTGGTAATATATTACCGTGATGCAGAGAGTAATGTTCAACATATTTCTCTCTGCTTTATTCTGATGACAATACCCATGATACATGTTTTGTGTTTGAAATACAAACTTTGTTGATTGGCTACTTAAGAGAAACACTTTCACATTTAAAAAAGGTTGTCTATTTTTCAGATTGTTGTGGAGGACAGTACAAAATTATAAAACCGTTATCAATCTGTGTTTCTATAAGAAACGACTTTGGGGTTGAAGCTGAGTGGGTTTTTTCGCCACAAGTCATGGAAAATCACCTTGTTATGGATTGGTGGGCAGTGAAACGGCATACAGCAAAAAGAAGTTTGCAACGATCCTTGAACAATCAAATACTTGATTATGCAATGCTTAGACTTTGCCCGGAGGAAATTGCAGGTATTAATTTTTTGGCATCAGCAAAAAACCATGAATGATGTACGGAAAAATCTCCAGGTACAAGAAGCAGTCATCACTTCATTCCGCTGTCTTCATCCAAAATTGGGCACATGCTGAGCAGTGAAGATGATTCTTTTATTGATACATTTGACTTTCATTTACCCACAACTATGGAGTTAACTGATATCAGACCATCAACATATGTTACATGTCTATATAATTCATTTTGGTGGGTATTATTACAGGTGTTGATGCTGAGCATGGAGACGTGAAGGTTGATTTCATGCATCCACATATGGACCACGCAAAACGTTTAACTGGCCGCAAACTGCTGATACTTGTTATGTCTTAGTGAAGAATACTTTATGTGTGATTTCAATACCTATCACATGGAAGATCATGGAAGATCATACAAAATTACTGATGTAGAGAAGACAATGTCTGAATTTGAGAAACAAGTTTACTTGCATCTTTCATACTATTTCTTATTTAATATCAAATGATATTGTACAATATTGGTTTGTGTGTTTTGTTTTGTGTTTGTAAAAAGTCTAGCTTAAAATAACTATCTTACCATATCCATCTATTATACATTATTATCGTAAATTATGCTCTTCCTTTTTTATATACAATATTCAATATTTGAAGATAAATTGTATTGTGGTTGTGGTTATCCAGGTCCTTAAAAAGTTCACAATTCCTTTCAATAAGTCTTTAAGGTGGTATGTCATAAGTAATACTGGGACCTTGTTCTTGTGTCACGTAACAATTTAGTTGAAGAATATGTATGCGAGGCATGAATTTTTTGTAGATTTTACTTTTTACCATATTTTGCCAGCCTGACAGGAAACCAATGTTACTTCATCAATTATAAAGTCCTTTAAAGTTTAAGACATGATACTTGCTCTTCTACCTTTCTTCTTTTCCATGACTTCTTTTTCATGATGTTTTTTACTGGTGAAAATTTAAAGAAAATCTGATAGGTAAGGGTGTCATGGTCTGTATGATTTGACATGGATTTACCCTATTCTTTGTTTTATTTTTGATTTTTAATGAGCTCTTTATCACATCACATGCATAGTATTTGTAATATTTTTATGCCAAAATATAATTGAAAAGACCAAATGATTGCAATGTATATTAAATTCAGCTTTTTACGCATTGTAGAGGAGGAGCAAGAAGCGATGTTGGAGGAGCAGAAAACAGCAGCAATGACCCCTGTTCTTGGTAAATTGTGAGAATCTAAGAAAAGGTTACCCCAAGAATTCCTGCCCCTGATCTGGATAGATTTTTTATTTAAGCCCTTTGATGGATTTCTATATATCTATTTTGTTGTTCCAAAGACAACAAGGATACCCCACACAATTTAAAAATTAACCAAGTCAAATGATATTTCAACACATTTTGACACATTTTCAACACCCTTTACTTTGCTAAAGGTATGAAAGATCTATCAAAATACACAGTTTTAACATACTTTTAATTTCTTTTTTCTGAATCTTTATAGCCTTTTGCAGTTCCACTAACAAACTTTTCCCGAATGGCATGATAGATGCAAGCAGCGTCGGGTCTGGAGTTTTCCCAGCCCATGTAGCCAAACAACCATTGTGCCAACCAACAATATGCGTTAAAACGCTAAAACTGCTAAAACTATTTTCTGTTAAAACTATCAATCGTATACACGACTTGCTTCATTTAGTTGTATATATAATGAATTTGATGTTTTTAAAAAAGGTTTGCTTAATTTCTTTCAATTTATTTTGTTACTAACTCGTGTAGGTTTGTCTTCTTGCGATACTTCCTTCCTTGTCTGTCCCTTAGCAGTGGGCCAACATTCTGAAGCACAGTTGTATTAGACATGGCAAGGAAATCGTCATGTTGTGTAATACATGATATTTGCTCAACGCTTCCGTCAAATACAAGTTCACCCTGTGCTTCATTGACCTCAGTGCAGCATCTGTACTCCAAACCACCAACAAGATCATCAATTTTACATTTTCCAAAAAATAAGACATAATGCCATAGTCATAATCAGTTCAGTTAACGATGGTGCAACCCTTCGGGCCTAGGCAGTGTACATGTTGCGTGCTAATTTCGGCTGATGCCTACAGTATTTAGACATCATTTAAACTAAAGAAAACGAGTTTTAAACGTGGTTGGTAGATGTTCAAAAACATGCTTGCAAATTTGAGATGAAACTGTAGATTTTGATGGTAAACTGTTGAGATACATAGCAAGTTCATAAGCAACAGTGGTCAATTCTGTGTTAGCAGATGTGTTGGAAGTGGAAACAACCCTCTAGGAAGGTAGAACTGGAACTATGGCTGTATCTTCGGGCGGCCTTAAATCTGGAGAATAAGAATCTGGAAGAAACACAATCTTTTCGATGTTCACAGGGTGGGAAAGGTCTTGTCTAGTGGCGATGTTCCTTAAGGTGAGAAGATCCAGCCTATTGTACGGATGACCCGTGACTATGAAAGGACCTTCAAAGTTGCAAACAAAGCGTGCCAATGTCCCTCTTGGTATCGCGGATTTGCGCACAAAACGGTTTTGCCTTCAGGTACTTCAATATAACTTGCAGACGAGTCATAAATGTCCCTTTGACATCTGCGTAGAACTGCTTTGATCTTAGAAAACTGATTGTACGCCATGTAGTGTCTTATAGTCATTATTATTATACTGTCCATCGTAAGACCTAGACCCCCATGAAGTAGGGCAGAATGGAAGACATGAGCGAGGAGAAAACGTGGTGTTTTGTTTGCGTTGAATCTGATATATTACAATGGTGACAAAGATAAACTGAAAAAAATGGCAGGAGCCGTACCATTACAACCTGTACCACTGTTTGATGCAGTTTCAGATTCTACAAATGCGTATAACGCTTGGAAACGATGGATTTTGGGGTTTGAACAATATTTGGTAGCTGCGGACATCAAGGGCGACAAAAGAAAAAGAGTCTTGTTGATTTACCTTGCTGGAGAGCCAGTTGCAGACATCTTAAATACGATTCTGGATAATGGGGATGATTATAAAACAACGTTGGAGAAATTCACAGAGCATTTTGAGCCAAAAAAGAACTTGCTACATGATACATATTTATTTCCCCAGGCTAGCCAAGAGCCAAATGAGACTTTCAAATACTTTTGCAAATCGTAACACATGGGACATCTAGTCGTTTAAGAAAGAAAGCTTTGAGAGATCCAAAATATACTTTAAAGGAAATGTTAATAGATAGCCAAAAAGATTAAAGTAGTGCATCGTGTAATACACAGCAAGCCCAAGAAAGGCCATGTACAGGCAAGAAAATGTCACCAATGTGGAGGATTTTATTCTCATAAAAAAACCAGCCTTGTCCAGCTACTGGTAAGACATGCCATAAATGTGGGAAAAGAATCATTTTGGAAAGTGTTGTATGAGCGGAATACAACAAGACCCAAGGAAGACACAACCATATAAAGGTTCTGGTGCCTTTTGTGTCCCTACTGCTTGGCAAGCTAAACAGCTACTTATCTCTTCATTTAAAATTCTTTATAAGCCAGGAAAGGACAATCCTTCTGACTCTATGTCAAGACACCCTACAACAGTTAATGTCAAAGAAAACATGGCAGATGAGTTTGTGAGATACATAACTACAAATGCCAATCCAAAGGCTATGACCATTGATGAAGTGCAAAGAGAGACAGCAAAGGATGAGACACTCCCAGCAGTCATAAAAGAAATTAATACAGGTGGTTGGAGCAATCAGTTCTTACTACCTTATAAGCTAGCTAAAGATTCATTAACAGTTAATCATGCCAAAGGAATCATTTTGAGAGGGACTTGGATTGTCATGCCTAAAGCCTTATGGAAAAGATCAGTGAAAATTGCCCATGAAGGGCATCAGGGCGTCGCAAAGACAAAAGCTTTAATTAGAGAAACATTTGGTTTGATAAGTACCTGCTTAGCTTGCCAAGCAGTAGGGACACAAGAGGCACCTTTGCGAATGAAACCTATGCCTTCAGGACCATGGAAAATATTACATATTTACTTTTATGGACCACTAATTGGATCAAAATTTGTGCAATGCATGGACTTCCTGAAGAAATAGTTACAGACAATGGTCCACCCTTTAACAGCACAGATTTTGAAAGATACCTAATGACTTTAGGAATCACGGTTAACCCTTCTACACCACTGTGGCCTCAAGGCAATTCATAAGTAGAGAGATTGAATCATCATCTTGGAAAAGCAATCAGAACAGCATGTATAGAGAATAGAAATTGAAGACAAGAACTTCAAATATTTTTGTTGAACTATAGATCCATTCCATATGCTACCACAAAGATTCCACCCTCAGAACTGTTATACAATAGAGTCATTAGAGGGAAATTACCATGTTTAATCAAGAAAAGCAAATCTAAAAGATACAGAGAAGCACAGGTAAAGAATGCAGTTGGGAAAAATAAAATGAAAAATTATGCAGACCAAAGAAGACATGCAAAGACCTCTTACATAAAAGTAGTTGATACAGTTTTGTTATATCAAGCAAGGAAGAATAATTTTTTTGCAAACTTGAAAGAATGACATACAGAGTTATATGCCGTAAAGGTTTCAGAGTAACAGCTGAAGGACAAGGTGGAAGGAAATATCACTAGAAATATTAGTTTTTCAAAAAATTTGTAAAGAGAGATCATGATGATGATTATGATGATATTTCTGATTATGAAAGTAATAAAAGGACAGAATCCGTTGATGAAAATATTAGAGGAAGCAGATCCCCAGTTAGACAAAGAAAGATGCCAGAAAGATATGGAACAGTTGTTGCAATAGACTAAATGGAGTCTTTGTTTTCTTTTCTTTAATTTCGTTTATTAAATACCGAAAGAGACCTGAATTTAATAGGTAAAATTTGTTATGTTATGTTTTGTTAAAAAAGGGAATGTTGTAGTGTTTTATAGTTCTGGAAAACATTAGCGAAGAGAAAACGTGGTGTTTTGTTACATGCCTCTTGCAAGTTTTTGATTACATGCTGGGCGTATTGATCTGCAGGTAGAAGAGGTAGGGGGGTAGTTGGAATGATAAAGTCTCTGAAGATGGAGCTTCGCGCCCAAAGAGAAGAAAAAATGGCGTTATATCAGATATGCCTGAGAGATTCCGAAATTCTTTATCCTCGGTCTTCCCAGATAGTTAAACCTCCAGAATGGCTACTCTTTGCCTGAAAAGCGTGCGTCATTTTTGAGCAAATCGCCACAAGACTGAAAACAAGACAAACTGAAAAACCTCCTTACTGCTATCGATTTTTGTTTAAAAGCGACCCCTTGGCCAACACACATTTTCGACCGTCCTATTTAAAAGCTTCCAGCTCAGTTTACTCGCTACGCTGTCCTATGAGTTTTGGGTAATTGATCAATAACACCGTAACACGAAATCTCTAACTTACAAAAACTGACCATTGCACCCAATAGGCACCAAATTAATTCTACAGTTTCAGAAATCTTCTCAGCAACGCTACCAACGCTAAAGAAACAACGCGAGAATGAGGAAACGTCAAATCGAAAACCACGCATCGTCATCCACCAAGAGAATTAAAAACATACAACATAAAAACGTCGGGCTTTTAAAGTTCGTACGGTAGTTTCTCGTCTATTAAAAACGGAGCTCTTGTTCTTCCTTTTTTTCGTCCAAGCACGGCAAGAATGGATAACATTTGACGCCACGCCATGACCCTGCAAGCAAGGAAAACTCGTTAGAAGAGAGGTTCGCTTAAAAACGCAATCGAAAATTCCACAAAACAGCAGCAGTTACTGATTTTAGAATGCATATAAAACATATTGGTTACTGCTAAAGCTATTTAGAGCAATTTAGAGTGAAAAACGCCCTCAAGGCCTGGCGGAAGGGGTCAACAGGACAAACAGCCAGGTGCGATAACTATGCACAAAAGCTAGTTTCTCGAGAGAAAAACCAGAAAAACGGCGAACGTAAAGCAACAAAACAAACTTACTTTGATTCGAATTGGAGGCACAAAGTTTTCAGCATTTTGAAGACAGCGAGAGTGCCAGGACTGCCATTCCTCACGAATTTTGCTTGAGTTTCCGCTGGATTTCTCTCTAAAAAAGGGAAAGCCAACAAAATAAAATATCTTGTAACAAAATAAGGCGTTTGCAAAAGATGAAGGGATGAGGCTCCCCTGTCCTACCGATTGTCACAGGAGTGCGAGTGATGCACGCGAATGATGGCGAGTCATTTTTTCGTTGACAACTTTCGTTTTAAGTGTCCGCTCCTACCGTGTTTCGATTTTTGCGTAGCTGTGCATTACGTCATTTTTGCTCTCGACGCGAGGCTCTTGTCTTGCCGAGGCTAACATGTCTATTTTGTTTATAGGGTAGTTTTAAGGGGCAATTCCTTTCGCACAGAAGGGGTTTAGCCCGTGCAGCAGGGTTTTGGGGGCTAGTCTTATGTTTTACCAATATATTGTTTATCCATGGTGAGAGTTTTCTTCAAAGTTTTACTGGAATGTATTCTATTTGAGTGAAATGGTCTATCGTGAACCTAAATATCAAATGATTTTAATCACGCAGAGCCATCGATTTCATTTACATAACCTTATACATTTTTTTTATTTGAAACGCATATTTTTATAAGTAAATATTTGGGTGAGCACCCTCGGAGGGGGCGTTTGGAGTGATTCGTCTTTCAAGTAACTTTTAGCTTCCCAGTTCTATATTTTTCAACTTTGTGGGCCAAAAGCAGTAGTTAATGGTTTCAGAACCAAGTTGAGATGTAGAGTCGAAATGATTCAATTCTTGGCGTACGTTTGATTACTTGCAATTGCAAGATCGAGTGCACGTCCCATTGCAGTTTGACGGTGTCCAGAGGCGGCAATCAATCAAGTTGACAACCCATTAATGTTAACACCCTTCAAGGAACCTTGTTCCAGCGAGTCATGGGGCCAAGCGACCTCCGCAAGAAACAAACAACACGACATGACACCTTCCTACTTGCCAAGTCCTAAAAAGCTGCCACGAAAAACTTGTTTTGTTGACTGTTTTACAAGTCTTTTTGGAAACCATTGGGGGTAGATTACATGGCCGCTGTCTTTCTCATAGTTTTGGAAATTGAGGGCGGTTTAAGCTTAAAATTGTTAAACAGTCAATTCCCCATCGAAGTACAGTTGACCACAAGAAAGATATTTTTCTTTTAGCTGATCAACCTGCAGTGAAGCAAGCTAAAACTGCTTCATATCGTTGTCTAAATTGATTCCTATGTTGCCCCTGAATCGGCTCCGACTCTACTTGAACAATGCACCACTGGCGAAACGTAGATATCCTGTAAATTCGACCGTGCGAAGCCTGCCCTTTCGTTCTTGCAAAGTATATAATGAAAATTCACTGCCGATCCTAGATATTTTTATAGACAAAAACTGAAAAACCTCGTCAATCCAATCGATTTTAGTTTAAATGACTACGGGGGCTCCGCCATGCCGAAAAGGGACCCCTTGGCCAGCACAAAAACAAAATTGCCCCATAGCTATTTTCAACTTCTCTCGGGCTTTTTCGATAGCTCTGTCACGTTTTCAACCGTCCTATGGAAAAGCTTTTTGTTCATTTAGCTCGCTACGCTGTCGTAAGAGTTTAGTGTAATTTAAAGAAAACACTGTGACACGAAATCTCTAACTTGCAAAATGAAACTTAACACACATGAAAACTGCCTCTGTAGCAGTCAAAAACTGACTATTGCCACCAATAGGCACCAAATTAATTCTTCAGTTTCAGTAATCTCAACAACGCGTCCAACACCAAAGAAACAACGCGAGAATGAGTAAACGTCAAATCGAAAACCATGCATCGTTATCAACCAAGAAAATTAAATACATACAACATAAACACGTAGGGTTTTAAAGTTCGTACGGTAGTCTCTCGTCTATTAAAAACGGTGTTCTTGCTCTCCCTTTCTTCGTCCCAGCACGGTAACTGGATAACATTTGACGCCACGCCATGACCCTGCAAGCAAGGAAAACTCGCTAGAAGCGAAGTCTGCCAAAAACGCAATCGTAAAAGGCCACAAAAAAGCAGCAGATACTGATTATAGAATTCATAAAACATTTTGTTTATTGCTAAAGCTATTTAGAGCAATTTAGAGCAATTTAGAGTGAAAAACGCCCTAGAGGTATGGCGGAAGGGGTCAACAGTTCAATTAGCAAGGTGCGAAAATTTAGCACAAAACCCAATTCTTTAAAAAAAGAACCAGAAAAAAAACGAAAACGACAAACTTGAAGCAAAACAACAAACTTACTTTGACTCGATTTGGAGGGCACGAAGTTTACAGCATTTTGAAGTCAGCGAGAGGGCGTACCTGCCGTTCCCCACGTTGCTGCTGCCGCCAGTTTCGGCTCGATTTCTCTCTAAAAAAGGAAAAAATCCAAAAATTAAACCTCCCGTAACATCATTAAAAAAGGTAATCGATTGATTATCAGAAATTTCCCTGAAAGCAAGCTATCTAGGTATTTAGAGCCATTTAGAGTAAAAAACGCCCTTGGGGCATGGCGGAAGGAGGTCAACAGGTCAACGGCCAGGTGCAAAACCACGCACGAAAGCTAGTTTCTCGAGAGAAAAAACCAGAAAAACGGCGATCATAATGCAACAAAACAAACTTACTTTGATTCGTTCTAGAGGGCACTACAAAGTTTTCAGCATTTTGAAGCCAGCGAGAGTGCGTACCTGCCATTCCCCACGTTGCTGCTACCGCGAGTTTTGGATCGATTTCTCACCTAAAATGAGGAAAAAGCATGAAAATCAAATCTCATTTAGCATCATTTTAAGTAAGCAATCAATTCAGCATTCAGAAAACATCCTCGAAAGCAGGCAAGCTCGTGGATAGCAAATTTTTCGTGGCGTATAGAACCTACCCCAGCGTGGGGTGCATTGGAAAAATCGTCAAAAAACCACGGAAATTTAGTTTAGCATCATTAGGAATATCATCAGATCGAAAGAAGAAACGAAAAGTACTTACTTAAGGCAGTAAGGCAGCTTTCCACGGCGAAATTCCCAAAAAACGCAGCAGCACAGTGCACGACAACGACCGGTAATAATGAGCACATCCAATCCACACGGGTAGCAAGCACGAAATGACCCCTGCCCTGTCCCGAGCACGCTGTTGTTCTCTACTACCGATCTACGCCTTGCTGCTCTGCTGCGACCCGTCACTCACGTCGGCAACTTGCATTTCGATTGGTGGAAGAGGACTCTCTTTTGTCCCCAAACAATGGAGGGTGGCAGAGCTAGGCACGTGACCTCGCCAAGTTCGGCCGATCGAGGGCAAGAAAATTTTCTCCCCTCGGCCTGGAAATCGCGAATCGAAGCAAAAACACGGTGAATTTCGAGAAAACGCTTGCAAATTTTGTAAAAAAAATTACACATCTAAAAAAAGGCACTCCGGGCGAACCGTACCGCTAGGAAAGGGGGAACGTGGCACGAACCGTTTGGGAGCCAGAGCTCGGAGAAGGCGGACGACCGGCGAGCAGCGCTCAGAAACATGGCAATGTCCACCAAAAATAAGGAAAATTTTGGAAAAAAAACCACCCACGATCGAAGACGAATGCTCGCCGAAGCGAGGGGTATAAAAACTTTGAGGATGGTGTTTGCCGTGGGGGCAGGAGAGCGCCGAGAAGGCGGTGGGGAAGGGGTCGACTCCGAGAAAAACGGACTTTTCGGTCAAAAATCGATGAGCCTGGCAAGGGGAAAACACGCCTTGCAAAACAAAAACCATCTGGGAAGACTTGGGAAGCAGAATTTCGAAGCTGGGTGCAGCCGTTTTGGAGTTTATTTTGTTGAATTGAGTAGGACTCGGAGATCAAAGGTTCCGACGGGACATCAAAGAGGTGCCGCCTCATGAATAATAGGCATTTTAGTATATGTACTAGCCCCCAAAACCCCGCTGCGCGGGCTTAAAACCCCTTCTGTGGACATAGAATTGCCCCTTAAAACTACCCCAAAACAAATTAGGCAGATTAGCCTCGGCAAGACAAGAGCCTCGCATTGAGAAGAAAGATGACGTCACCCACAACCAGCCACGGGTCATATGAAACGAAAGTTGTCAACGAAAAAATGACTCGCCATCCTTCGCGTGCATCACTCGCACTCATGTGACAATCGCTAGGACGGGGTTCGCAAAAGATGAAGGTTTGAGGCTTTCCTTCTCAATGCGAGGCTCTTGTCTTGCCGAGGCTAATCTGCCTAATTTGTTTTGGGGTAGTTTTAAGGGGCAATTCTATGTCCACAGAAGGGGTTTTAAGCCCGCGCAGCGGGGTTTTGGGGGCTAGTCTCCTGCTGTGCCATAGTATGTTTTAGCAAAATAATGGTCTACTTATATTCACATTCCAATTGCTTCGATAATTATAATTTAAACTGAAATGATATAATTTGAAACCAAACCAAACATCCAGGTCCGATTTTCCGCTAGGCTGATCTATGGTGCTCGTCTAAGTCTTTTTGATAGGTTTTTATATTTCGTTCTGTTAGTACTCGACCATTTTTAATTTTTGCTCAACTTTGTTGTCAGTTGTTGCTCTAAATTATTTTGGTTTCGATTTGCTTCAAAGGTGCGGTATGGTTAACTGTGGAGTTGTTCAGACGTTATTTCTTAAATGCTGCTTTTTACATTTTGTTCGTATTCTGTGATCAGAATTTAACTTTTTGGTAATTTCACAAGAAAGTAATACGTATAGGCGAACGCAACTTCAATCAATTGTAAAGTTTCAAGAGGTAGGAGAAGAGAACGCTTTCTAGATATTTTCATGAGTTTTAATCTTCCATATTTAAAAGATCGTCATCAATATTATTGTCTTCTAAACTTTTGTTTATATTTCTCTGCTTTTTAATGTCTATAATGATGTCCCGAATTTCTTTTTGAATGACGGTTAATCGGCATTCTGCGGCTTCCATCTTTCTTTGTATGCGCAGCAATTCGGCGCTTGTCTTTTCTGCATATTTCTCCAGTTTTTCTAACCTCTTCAAAGTTTGCTCGTCCATTCTATTAGGAGGAAAATATAGCTTAGTGATTGTACGAAATTTTTAAATTACAACATTGGAAAAAAGCGGTGTGCGGTGATATGTGTGCAAGTTGACTTCTTTTACAATTTCACATTGGAATGAAATTAAAGGGATTATAAATTGTCCACGGGATGAAAAGGTTGCCTTCGTTCTTTGCTTGCTTTTAAAATTTCACTGTGCAATTCATTTATACAAAACTGGATAGTTGTTAACATTTGAAAATTTGTGGAGAGTTGAAGGATTTGTGAAGGAATAAATTAAAAAGAAATGACAATACTTACGCAAATAGTTTTATGTTGTTGAAACGTTGGCTATCTGTAAACAGAAGCGGACAGTAAGGTCAAGGTTCAACGTTTGCCGTTGTAATTGTAAAGATGATGGATGAAATGCATGCTCAGAAAGTGTAGAAAATCGACCCTATTAGGTATCGTAACTTTTAAAATTTGGTAGTAACTTTAGTGCAAGTCCTTAAAAAGTGAAGAACTGATACTTACCAGGTGTCCACGCGCCGTGTAATATTTGTGTTAATCTGTCTCGTCGTTTTGGGATGGGACTTTTTAAAGAGTACCTAGTCATGTGATACCTGTAGATTCGTGTTTGTGGGAACGGAAATAGTGCCAATGTGCGATTGAAGGTAATGTGTGATTAATTTTCTTCAGGCTGGTTGGCAGGTATATGTGAATTTTAAAAAAACACTAAAGTCGGAAGCTTTGTGTTGGCAGCGAGGCATGAAGGAAACACGCATAGGATGGGGCCGGGTTATTTCAAACGAATTTTGACACTACCATTGTTTGAGGTGTCTGCAGCTTTGAAGTTAAGTTCACGCGAGATGGTATTCTTGGCTTCAATTTGAGGCTGTTGCTTTTTGGGACGGCTATGTATGACGTCAAACTTCGCTTCTAACCGAGGCTGTTGAGGCCGTGCAATGGGCATTTGTTTGGGGGGCCATTTATGGACCCTTCTATTATCTTGAAACAGTTGAGTCAGCGTAGTACGTTTTGAGGGCTATTGTGTGACAAAACATTACTTATTATTTGAAAATACATTAGTTATGGTTTGTTTGTTTCAAAACGAATTTTATTCTTTTGGTTTTTTCCATAAAAAGAGTTGAACTAAAGTCCATGAGATTTGCTTTGTATGTGCATTTTGTTTTTGTGCTCGACATTTTCCACTGCCATCTTTATTGTCTCGTGACGTTGTGCAACTTAGTATGTGGGTGAACGATAAGACCTTATAACGCAGTTGTTTAATGTTTGATTGAATTGAATGATGATCATGACGAAGGATGTCATATTTGCTTGTAATTGATACTTCTAGGGGTGGCTTGAATAGTCGAATTCTGAAATATGACAGATTATACTTATTTGAAAGCAAGTAGGCCAGAATTTTATACGGGAGTCTTTGTTTAATTTTTCACGCACAAACTTTAAAATTGGTCCTCTTTTGTTTGAAAATTGGGATAGATCTTCCCTGGCATTTTTGGCATAATACTTGATTTATGTAGATGGTGAATGTTTTTTGTTTTGCACTGGGGCATTGTTTAGAGATGTTCTATTTGTTGCTTATCGAGCCAAAGATGCCTAGCTAAAGCAAATACCATTAAAAGCCCCTTTTACGAGTATGCTTGTTGTTTCATTTAATGTTGCCCTGATTGCCTACTTGTTTCATGTCATCTGGAAGACAGGTACGCCGAAGGTTAATGCTGGTAAACATTTGTTTGAAAGTTTCAAATCTTTTCCAGTGTTTAAAAAGTGTTTTTGAGGTAAGGGAAATATTTTTTTAAACTTGAGCCTTCGGTTATTTCAAGTGTATACGAAAATTTTGAACCGGATTTATGAAACGTTGCTAAGGAATGAGAGAGTAAAACCTCCAACTGTTATGGTAGGAAATGTAATTAAACTATATTGATTAAAAAATTATATTTATATAAAAAAAAACGTAAAACATTAATAATAATGAATGTTAACAATTTTTCCAGTTATATTCTGGTTGGTGCCTTGTTTTTCGTTGTCTTTTCTTTTTTTTTTCTGTGGCACCAATTTTATTTTGACTGTGTCTCCTGGTCTACAATAAAAATATTTTATAAGTCATTTGAACGGAGGCAGGTGGTAAATAAAGGTGAAAAATGATCATTCACATCTCAAATTGCCTGCGAAAAATGATCTGCCAAGCTGATAATCTGATATGTATTTAAAGAATAGATTCGTATGAATGAATTCATAGATGAAAAAGAAAAATATCTTCTAAAAGCCGTTGAATTCTTAAACAAATAAATAACCTGAAAGACGGTAATGGCGATCCCATAGTTACCTCATATCCTGATTCGATTTCCTTCGTCATTGACGAAAAAAACTTTTCTTCCCTTTTCATACGGAAGGCCTTGGCGGTCAAATATTTAAAGGCGCCAATTGATGGCCGGTATGGAATGTCCTACAAAGATAATTATGTTGATGAATAGCCGTGTAATGGACCACTAACGACTGATAACCGGAGTAAAGTTGCCTGTTTAACTACTGTTTCACTGCAAACAAACATCTATCGCCGCATATATTCGAAAGACAAAATTTGCAAACTTTACAAATCTATACTACACAAATCTATAAGTATATAAGTATGAAAAGAAGTCTTACTTTTGATCTTTTTCCAAAAAGGACTTTTACCGTATTTCTTTGGTCCTCCATTTTTAAAATGCTTGCTCTGGTCTAAGAGGGTGAGGTAGTCATTACCCTTTTATATGGTTAAAACAATGGTTTTGTCGGGGGAAGTTGACTGAGGCTTTTTTCTATTCTATGTGCTACTATTTAGGGAGGAATGATCAATTAGATGACAGATGTTACCTGTTAAAAAAGTTTGCATGCTACTGCTATATTTCAAAGGTGATGGAGATTGTTTTTCTGTTGTACCGGCCGGACAAATAAGGTATTGTGTCGCAGTTGCAATCCACAGGATTGCAAGATTGCAGTTTGATGGTGTCTGGACGCGGTAATCCACTAAGTTGACAATTCGTCAATCTTAACACCGCGAAAGGAACTCTTGCCAGTGTGTTATCGGGCCAAGCGATCGCGGCACGAAACAAACAACACGACATGACACCTTCTAACTTGCCAACGGGCTTGCCAAGTCCGAAAAAGTTGACATGACAAACATGTTTCGTTGACGGTTTACTCATCCTTTGTCATCATCTTTGTAGCACCCCTGGCCAAATGAATTGACCCATCTTACAGCTATTCAAGTCTATGTAGACTCTTTCGTTGTCTAAATGTATTTCTAACTTGCTCTTGAAATGGTTCTGACTCTATTAGAGGAGCCCTGCTTCTAGCCTTAAAAAACTGGCTATAAATGGGAACAAAAGAAATACCAGGTCAAAACTTTTTCATAATCACGCCTCATATTCAGTAGCGATCTTTAATTTGTTTGTGATCTTGCTTGTTCTAGAAATTTTAACGGCACCGTGAACAAGAGAACAATGTGAGAATGAAGGAAAACCAAATTAAAGATCATTCATCATCATCCACCACACAATAGAAATACATAAGCCCCCAAAACCCCGTTGCGCGGGCTTAAATCCCCTTCTGTGGGAGAGGAATTGCCCCTTAAAACTACTCCATAAATATTAAAATGTCAACAGTTGTGTCTTTGTTTTTAAAAAGGTAGTTCTCGTTTGTTCTTTTGCCTCTTCACGGATGCGCTGGCTAGGTGCACTCTGAGGAAATGTTCTGAAAAGAAACAAACAATCGTTACACAAGAAATTCGTTCTTAGGAAGGAAAACAAAGTTTGGCTAGAATAATCTTTAAAATGGCAACTATTACTATATGTTGAATCCTGTTCAATACATTTTTGGAAATGGTTGGGAATGTTGGGATTGTTTGCTTTCCTTCGACAGTGCACCCTTACCTTTTTTCCTTCCAAAGAAGAGTTTGAAATACAGCTTGCAAAACTACTTTCTATATGCAGAGAAAAGTTGAATTTGTTGCCGGATGCATTAGTGAAAAGCCTGAACACCACGTCAAGGGGCATCCTTTGTTCAAGGTTTCCTTTTTTAATGGCAGTTTATTTGGGAAATTTTCTATTGAATAGTTCCTTCTAATAACTATAAACACCATGTTAGGGAAATTTGGGAGTTGGGGAGTTAAACTGCCATTGAGCAAAGGAACTACACCTTCCCATAGGCAACATCGGGGAAGATGTCAAGCATAACTCAAAAACTGTTCCATGAAGAAATGTATTGAATAGAGCAGTAGAAGTGGAGTAGAAATACAGAGTAGTCTAGTGTTGAAAGAAAAGGAAGAGAAGAACAGTATAAATAATGATCATGTTGGGGCTCACTGAGTACACTATTTTAGTGTTTAGACAGAAAATATGGATCCAGGGGTATCAGGATCAAAGATCAAGATACCCCATGGGTGATTGCAACACAGTGTAGCACTCACCTCCTATACATTTCGGTGGATCGGGAGCCCCAAGGTTGGCATGTATAGGCGCCTGGTTGGGCTGATCAAGAGTGATCAATCTTGGGATGATCAAAATTATACTTTATTTGAATTAGTGCACTATCATTCAGTAGAAAAGATATGAGTATGGGTCAGAAGGTATCAGAATTACAGCCAAGTAGTCTGGCAATGAAGGGATAGAACATGCTGAACAGTAGCGTGGAAGATGTAGCTCAACTATTAAGAAATAGATACAGAAGAAGAAATTACAATCAAGAGAAAAAGTATAAATAATGATCATGTGAGGCTCACTGAGTAGTTTATTTGAATTAGTGCACTATCATTCAGTAGAAAAGATATGAGTATGAGTCAGAAGGTATCAGAATTACAGCCAAGTAGTCTGGCAATGAAAGGATAGAACATGCTGAACAGTAGCGTGGAAGATGTAGCTCAACTATTAAGAAATAGATACAGAAGAAGAAATTACAATCAAGAGAAAAAAAGTATAAATAATGATCATGTGAGGCTCACTGATTAGTTTATTTGAATTAATGCACTATCATTCAGTAGAAAAGATATGAGTATGGGTCAGAAGGTATCAGAATTACAGCCAAGTAGTCTGGCAATGAAGGGATAGAACATGCTGAACAGTAGCGTGGAAGATGTAGCTCAACTACTAAGAAATAGATACAGAAGAAGAAATTACAATCAAGAGAAGAAAAGTATAAATAATGATCATGTGAGGCTCACTGAGTAGTTTATTTGAATTAGTGCACTATCATTCAGTAGAAAAGATATGAGTATGGGTCAGAAGGTATCAGAATTACAGCCAAGTAGTCTGGCAATGAAGGGATAGAACATGCTGAACAGTAGCGTGGAAGATGTAGCTCAACTATTAAGAAATAGATACAGAAGAAGAAATTACAATCAAGAGAAAAAAGTATAAATAATGATCATGTGAGGCTCACTGATTAGTTTATTTGAATTAATGCACTATCATTCAGTAGAAAAGATATGAGTATGGGTCAGAAGGTATCAGAATTACAGCCAAGTAGTCTGGCAATGAAGGGATAGAACATGCTGAACAGTAGCGTGGAAGATGTAGCTCAACTACTAAGAAATAGATACAGAAGAAGAAATTACAATCAAGAGAAGAAAAGTATAAATAATGATCATTGAGGCTCACTGAGTAGTTTATTTTGAATTAGTGCACTATCATTCAGTAGAAAAGATATGAGTATGGGTCAGAAGGTATCAGAATTACAGCCAAGTAGTCTGGCAATGAAGGGATAGAACATGCTGAACAGTAGCGTGGAAGATGTAGCTCAACTATTAAGAAATAGATACAGAAGAAGAAATTACAATCAAGAGAAGAAAAGTATAAATATGATCATGTGAGGCTCACTGAGTAGTTTATTTGAATTAGTGCACTATCATTCAGTAGAAAAGATATGAGTATGGTCAGAAGGTATCAGAATTACAGCCAAGTAGTCTGGCAATGAAGGATAGAACATGCTGAACAGTAGCGTGGAAGATGTAGCTCAACTATTAAGAAATAGATACAGAAGAAGAAATTACAATCAAGAGAAGAAAAGTATAAATAATGATCATGTGAGGCTCACTGAGTAGTTTATTTGAATTAGTGCACTATCATTCAGTAGAAAAGATATGAGTATGGGTCAGAAGGTATCAGAATTACAGCCAAGTAGTCTGGCAATGAAAGGATAGAACATGCTGAACAGTAGCGTGGAAGATGTAGCTCAACTATTAAGAAATAGATACAGAAGAAGAAATTACAATCAAGAGAAGAAAAGTATAAATAATGATCATGTGAGGCTCACTGAGTACTTTATTTGAATTAGTGCACTATTATTCAGTAGAAAAGATATGAGTATGGGTTGGAGGTATCAGGATTAGATCACCTAAATGATATCCAAGTGTGGCGTGCAACAAAATGTGTGCATGGAGGTCTATCAGTTTAATGGATCATGGGGCATGGGGCTTACTGCAAAACTTCACGGTAGACAACATTCTTTGTTTTCTGTCCTTCTGGTAGCATGACTTTAATGCCAGCAAATGACTTAGCCCTTGACATGGCAACGTAGAGTTGGCCATGACTGAAGACAGGCTCAGGTAGATAAACACCAACATACCTTAATGACTGGCCTTGGGCTTTGTTGATTGTGAGACAGTAAGCTAGTCTCACTGGAAACTGGACTCTTGCAATATTGATAGGTAGGGCTGTATCTTGTGATGACATTGTGATTTTGGGTATCATCACATACTCACCTCTATGCTCATTTCCTATAATTTCTGCGCAAATAACATGGCGTTGTAAATCTCTTACTATGAGACGGGTGCCATTACAGAGTCCTCTTTTTGGATTGATGTTCCTTAATAGGATAACAGTTGCACCAATCTAGAAAAGAAAATTCTTTATTAGAAGTTGAATTTGGAGATTT
This sequence comes from Nemopilema nomurai, assembly GCA_003864495.1. Classification (NCBI taxonomy): domain Eukaryota; kingdom Metazoa; phylum Cnidaria; class Scyphozoa; order Rhizostomeae; family Rhizostomatidae; genus Nemopilema; species Nemopilema nomurai. The sequence goes on along the minus strand of ML133366.1, from coordinate 1,736,327 downwards.
ATCTATGATGGAAAATGACAGACACATTTATAAACATTTGAATTTGCAAAATTATCAACAGTAAGGTCTCAATAGAGTTTGAAGTAAATATTTGAAGACAAAATACCTTGAGCTGCAACTTGTGAAGTGGCATTCCTCCAGGTGTTTGTGCATTGAGAAATTCAATTGGATATGCTGCAGCTTCTACAGGGTCCTCACTGATTACCCTGTCTGTACTGAGGTATGTGTGCATAGGTGTTTGCAATCTATCAAGCACCAGCTCATTGATGCGGTGAGTGAACTGATTCTTGGGAGTCAAGCAGCAGCGTTCTGACATTGTTCCAGGATCTAGCATTAGGTTTGGCTGTCCTGGTTGTGTTGGTGGATACAAAAAGCTCACCAGCTCATTGAGTGAAGGTAGCAATATGTTTTCTGGTAAGGTGACTTGGTCAAAGTCATCATGTGGCTCCTCACCATTGCCAAGTCTTAACAGCCAGTCAGCAAAATGCCTGTACTGTTCATCACGTGTGGCTCTCATGTTTACATGAAGTTGAAATTTGTTGAAGTGTTGCCACAGAGGAGAATTCTTCAAGCTTTCTTGGACAATGCGTTCTCTACCTGCTCTAAGAACAACTGGGAGAACCTGTCTGAAATCACCTCCAAGAAACATATACTTACCTCCAAAAGGTTGGTCAGTTTGTGTAATATCTCTCAGGAGAATGTCAACTGCTTTCAAAGCATTTGCAGGAATCATAGAAGCCTCATCCCAGATAAAGAGAGAGGTTTCTAAAAGCTTCTGAGCTCTTGCGCTTTGACGTTTAATGTTACAAGTGGAATCTGGCAGTAATGGAATAGGAATCTGGAAAGTTGAATGAGCTGTAGCTCCATTAATCAACAATGTGCCAGCTATCCCAGAATATGCAACACATTTTACTTTCACACCTAAGGCTTGAAGGTTGTGCACTAATGTGTTGTAAAGAAATGTCTTACCTGTGCCTGCTGGACCATCCACAAAGTAGCAGTTTTGTTCAGATGCTGTTTGTATAGCATTCATGACGGTGTTGTGAATGTGAAGTTGGTTGTCATTAAGAAGCTGCAGCATTTCTGCTCCCTGTTCTTGCTCACGGATGACATCAATATCTTCATCTGCATTCTGTGGCTGATTGTAGCCCTCTGGAAGCTGGGGTAAATCTGAGAATTCAGCATTAGTAATTGACTTACCATGAATCCTGAGATTGTTGTCAATGTCCCAGAGGCAAAGATACATGTGTCTGTCTTCAAAGACAATGGCTGGATTGTTGACTTGATCATGTCTAACATAATCTTCAGACATCACTTCTTTGAATTGTTCAAACAGTGCTCTAATGTCAGATGGTGTCTGAAATACCATGAGTGTGGCAAATAGTTGCCTCATCTGTGAAGGCATGTTCATGATTGATGCCTCTTGCAAGCATCGTCTATGTTCAGCATCATCTTCCAAAAGACCCAGTGCCCTTGCTGCACCCTTGAATGTCTCGTGTAGATGACCATCAATGGTTCGTATGTCTTCAAAGGATGTTACTCCTCTCCGATGGAGAAGAAGCAATCTGAGGGCAAACCTTTCTGGATCTGATGGCTGCACTTGGTATATCCTACCAATGAGTGGTGCTGTCTGTCGCTGCCTCATTTTCCACCTTTTGTTTCTTTGGTCAAATGTGTAATGGTGGAATTTCCGAATAAGATACTGCTGTGCATTTGGATCTTCTTGGTTCAGTTGAAACCAAGCAGTGAGCGTTGTGTTTGGATTTACATTGAGTACCCTGTCCTCGTTTCCTTCCTGGAAATAACATTCTGCTGCAAAGGTAGATGCACAGCAAGGCGAATGATGGTGTGGCTCTTGTCATGCATCTTATACTGCATGATTCGAAACACAGCTTGATGAGGGCCAACATACCTCGCATTGAGGTATTGAAGAATCTCATCATGATGTAGTATGTTGTTCCTGATTTCCACATGTGCAGAATCATTTCCTTTGTGAATGTATTTGAAAATGTACTTGACACTTTTTACAGTTGTGCAGATTTCAACATTCATATGACAGTTGAATTTTGTGAGAAGTTGTGGACTGTAAGGAACAACCCAAGAGTCATTAACCATGTGGTGACGTAGCTGTGCCAGGTGCTGTCCTCTACGTCTGTACAAAGGATATCCATTGACATTTAATTCTGTCTCTGGACCAATGCTTTAGGGAAGTCCTTTTTGCATTGACCATCCTGCATGCACACACAATGGGGGTCAAGTTGACCACATGGCCCATGAATCATGTGCTTCTTGACAACTTCATGTAAATGTGCATTTCGTTGTGGATCTGGAATTTCTGCAGACACCAACATATCAACATCCTCTGCTGTACGTGGTTTGTCGGCATCCGAAAGAAACAGAACCATGTGTGCATGTGGTAAACCCCTTTTCTGGAACTCAATTGTGTAAACATATGCAATCACATGTCCTAAAACATGTCTCTGAAGCAGGTCACAAAAGTTCCTTCAGCTTCAGGTGAAAAACACGACTGACAATATCTGGCCTGTCATTTGCTGTTTGGTGTGGCAAGATGTTTTCTTGTACCTGAGGCCAGTTTGGGTTAGCAGTCATGGTCAGGAAAATGTCAGGCTTACCATACTTGGTAACAATTGTCATTGCATCTTGGTAATTCTGATAAATTGATCTTGTGCTCCCTTCAAAGGTGGCAGGTAGAATCACAATGCGACCAACGTTTGCATCTTCGGCCTGTGCACGCCTTTCGACGTGATCCATAAGGCCTTGGTAAGATTCCACCCTCATTTGAGTTTGATGCGTTCTTATGTATGTCAGTTGATTTCCCTCAATCTTTGTGTACGCATCAACCAAGTATTGTTGAAACAGCAATCTGGAGCAATGAATTGCCGAGAAATCCTCACGGACGGCAATGCGGTATGCATAAAACTCATTCAAAGAGATTCGCTCTCTTTGGTTGCGTCCGCGAGCAGCACCTTGTTGTCGGTTGCGTTGGAGATCAATGTTCCATCCAAAATCTCCATGAAAGAACAACAAAGGATAAGTCATTGGATCAGCATTGGGAGACGTAATTTTGATTTTTTGTGTGTTGTTGTCAGCAACATTAAAAACGGTAATGTCTCGATTAGCTGGATCGGGGGGTGCCCCCTCGTCTCCCACGTAAACTGCAGCGATTTCCGTTGCTGTAGGATTGTCATAACGGCGATCCTGGAAAGGTCGACGCGCAATGATCATCCTCACTTGCGGTACGGGTTCGTTGTTTGCGGCTGCAGCGTCACGTTGTTGTTGTAAAACTTGCCCCATATTCCTGAATTGTCTTGCATAAGGATTAACAGCCATTAGTTCATCCTGTAGAAGTGCAAGACATCAGGTCGCAGGTTCGCGTTTCTTGGGTCTGAATTCGCTCCTGCAATGCTTGATTGGTGTCCATTATGTATAACTGGGAATACTCTGGACGTGTACCTTCAGGGGCATCTGCTGCGCTTGTCAAGTGGTAGGTTTGTCCGTGAATCGTAACCACACGGGGTCCTCTACCAGGGAGTTCGTTGACTGTGGCATTCCAAGAAGCCATTGCCAAGGCAGCATTATAGTTGCGAATGTTTTGCAAAAAATGGCGCGATTGTGGTGTCTCTCCATTAAAAAGTTCCATTATATGTGGCGCAGGTTGTACGATTGGAGGAAGTACACTTTTCCTCCAAAGCAACATTTTGAACATTCTGTGCGTTTGCTCACTGACGAAAAATTTGGAACGGCAATGACGACACGAATTGTCCATTGCTCCAATATAGTGTTGCGGGGCAAGTCTGTTGTTGTATTTGTTTTCAGGCAATTGTTCCGCAATTTCGAGCTCCAATGCGTGTAATTGATTCACCGCTTGGAGAACGTTCTGCGCCCCTGCACCACCATCTTGTAGTCTATCTGCATCAAGGCGGTTAAGATAATACTGTCTCTGTCTTTCTCTGTTTCTTTGACGATCCAAGTTTCTACGTTGTCCTCTGCGTGGCATATTTCGATGCTAGTGATTACAAATAAAGTTTGCAAATTGAGAAATCCCCCTTATTCTAAATAACCACCTAAGGGCTGCAAGAAGAATTCAACATTTTCTAACAAAAATATCTGCAAACTTCTAAAAGATTTGAAGCAGCATTAGAACTGTCGACGCAACTGCGTCGTTTACCACGCAGTGTAGGTGTTAATAAATAGGAGAATTGCCTCAAGTCAGAGGCCTTCGAACCATTGAAGCAATGCTGCAAAGCTAACAATTATCGTAAACTACACAACTTACTTCGTAACTGTTCCAATTCAATAATGAGCAAATTGGTAAGCAAACCAAAATCCGATTCCAAAAGGAAGCATTCCGATTAAAAAAGAAACAAACAGCAAGATTTTTGAAACACGAATCCAAAAGTAATTCGGTCAAACAAGTAATCGAAATCCAAAAGTAATTCGGTCAAACAAGTAATCGAAATCCCAATTTTATTGCGTCCTTTCGTGACTGGCTAGAAATCACCAACTGGCAACAGGAAACAGAACAGCTCCTTGTGACAGCCTCCTGTTTGCCAAAATCGCAAATTCATGCGACCATCGCAAAAGATGAAAGAGAAGAGGCTCCCCCGTCCTAGCGATTGTCACATGAGTGCGAGTGATGCACGCGAAGGATGGCGAGTCATTTTTTCGTTGACAACTTTCGTTTCATATGACCCGTGGCTGGTTGTGGGTGACGTCATCTTTCTTCTCATGCGAGGCTCTTGTCTTGCCGAGGCTAACTGCTATTTGTTTTGGGGTAGTTTTAAGGGGCAATTCTATGTCCACAGAAGGGGTTTTAAGCCCGCGCAGCGGGGTTTTGGGGGCTAGTCTTCTGTTTTACCAATATATTGTTTATCTAATGTGAAAGTTGTCTTCAAAGTTTTACTGGAATATACTCTATTTGCGTGACATGGTCTATCGTGAACCTAAATATCAAATTATTTGAATCACGCACAGCCATCGATTTCATTTACATAACCTTATGCATATTTTTATTTGAAACGCATATTTTTGTCAGTAAATATTTGGGCGAGCACGCTCTGAGGGGGCATTTGGAGTGATTCGTCATTCAAGTCACTTTTAGCTTCACCGCTCTATATTTTTCAACTTTGCGCGGCAAAAGCAGTTGTAAATGGTTTCAGAACCAAATCAAGATTTAGAGTCGACTTCGGTTACTTGCACATGCAAGATCGAGTGCACGTCCCATTGCAGTTAGACGGTGTCCAGAGGCGGCAATCAATCAAATTGACAACTCGTTAATGTTAACACCCCTCAAGGAACCTTGTTCCAGTGAGCCAAGCGACCTCCGCATGAAACAAACAACACTACATGACACCTTCCTACTTGCCAAGTCCGAAGAAGCCGACACTAAAAACTTGCTTCCTTAGCCGTTTTGGAAAATATTGGGGGTAGATTACACTGCCAATGTTTTTCTCAAAGTTTTAGAAAATGTGGGCGGATTAAGCTTAGAATCGTTTGAGGGTTACCCTGTCAATTCTCCATCGAAGAACAGTTGATCACAAAAAAAATCTCCATGTTTTAGCTGATCAACCTGAAGTGAAGCAAGTTTAAAATGCTTTATTTTTAGACCTTTTCGACGTCTAAATTGATTCCTATGTTGCCCCTTGATCGGCTTCGACTCTACTTGAACAATTTACGACTGGCGAAACGTCGAAATCCGCTAAATTCGACCGTGCGAAGCCTGCCCTTTAGTTCTTGCAAAGTATATAATGAAAAATCACTGCCGATCCTAGATATTTTTTTAGACAAAAACTGAAAAACCTCGTCAATCCAATCGATTTTAGTTTAAATGACTACGGGGGCTCTGCCATGCCGAAAAGCGACCCCTTGGCCAACACACAAACATAAAAATTGCCCCGTAATTAATTTTTATCTTTTCTCGGACTTTCTCGATAGCTCTGTCACGTTTTCAACCGTCCTATGGAAAGGCTTTTTGTTCATTTAGCTCGCTACGCTATCGTAAGAGTTTAGTGTAATTTAACGAAAAAAACCTGACACGAAATCTCTAACTTGCAAAATGAAACTTAACACACATGAAAACTGCCTCTGTAGCGGTCAAAAACTGACTATTGCCACCAATAGGCACCAAATTAATTCTACAGTTTCAGTAATCTCAACAACGCGTCCAACACCAAAGAAACAACGCGAGAATGAGTAAACGTCAAATCGAAAACCATGCATCGTTATCAACCAAGAAAATTAAATACATACAACATAAACACGTAGGGTTTTAAAGTTCGTACGGTAGCCTCTCGTCTATTAAAAACGGTGTTCTTGCTCTCCCTTTCTTCGTCCCAACACGGCAACAGTGGATAACATTCGACGCCATGCCATGACCCTGCAAGCAGGGAAAACTCGTTAGAAGCGAGGTCTGCCAAAAACGCAATCGTAAAAGGCCACAAAAAAGCAGCAGATACTGATTATAGAATTCATAAAACATTTTGTTTATTGCTAAAGCTATTTAGAGCAATTTAGAGTGAAAAACGCCCTCGAGGTATGGCGGAAGGGGTCAACAGGTCAACGGCCAGGTGCAAAACCACGCACGAAAGCTAGTTTCTCGAGAGAGAAAAACCAGAAAAACGGCGATCTTAATGCAGCAAAACGAACTTACTTTGATTCGTTCTAGAGGGCACGGCAAAGTTTTCAGCATTTTGAAGCCAGCGAGAGGGCGTACCTGCCATTCCCCACGTTGCTGCTACCGCGAGTTTTGGATCGATTTCTCACCTAAAATGAGGAAAAAGCATGAAAATCAAATCTCATTTATCATCATTTTAAGTAAGCAATCAATTCAGCAATCAGAAAACATCCTCGAAAGCAGGCAAGCTCGTGGATAGCAAATTTTTGGAGGCGGATGGAAGCTACCCCAGCGTGGGGTGCATTGGAAAAATCGTCAAAAAGCACGGAAATTTAGTTTAGCATCATTAGGAATATCATCAGATCGAAAGAAGAAACGAAAAGTACTTACTTAAGGCAGCCAGGCAGCTTTCCACGGCGAAATTCCCAAAAAACGCAGCAGCACAGTGCACGACCACGGCCGGTAATAATGAGCACGTCCAATCCACACGGGTAGCAAGCACGAAATGACCCCTGCCCTGTCCCGAGCACGCTGTTGTTCTCTAGTACTCGTTGTTGCTCTGCTGCGTCAATCACTTCGGCAACTTGCATTTCGATTGGTGGAAGAGGACTCTCTTTTGTCCCCAATCAATGGAGGGCTGCAGAGCGAGGCACGTGACCGGGGCAAGTTCAAGAAAATTTTCTCCCCTCGGCCTGGAAATGGCGAATCGAAGCAAAAACACGGCGAATTTCGAGAAAACGCTTGCAAATTTTGGAAAAAAAACCAGACATCTAAAAAGAGGCACTCCGGGCGAACCGTACCGCTAGGAAAGGGGGAAGGTGGCACGAACCGTTCGGGAGCCAGAGCTCGGAGAAGGCGGACGACCGGCGAGCGGCGCTCAGAAACATGGCAATGTCCACTAAAAATAAGGAAAATTTTGGAAAAAAAACCAGCCACGATCGAAGACGAATGCTTGCCGAGACCGTCGGTAAAAGAACGGGGCTAGCTGGTCGAACGCTGGGGGCAGGAGGGCGTCGAGAAGGCGGTCGAAACGACCCTCCTTCGGAAAAGATGGCGATTTGCTCGAAAACGGCGCAGAATTTTCGGACAAAAAGTACACGGCCTGGAGAAGGAACCATCGGGAAGACTGGAAGAAAATTTTTCAAATCGGTCCATCCGTCTAGGAGCTTACCGTCTTGAATTGAGTGGCACTCCGAGATCAAAGGTGCCGACGCGGACATGAAAGAGGTGCCGCCTCATGAATATAGGCATCTTAGTATATGTAGACTAGCCCCCAAAACCCCGCTGCGCGGGCTTAAAACCCCTTCTGTGGAAATAGAATTGCCCCTTAAAACTACCCCAAAACAAAATAGACATGTTAGCCTCGGCAAGACAAGAGCCTTGCATTGAGAAGGAAAATGACGTCACCCACAACCAGCCACGGGTCATTTAAAACGAAAGTTGTCAACGAAAAAATGACTCGCCATCCTTCGCGTGCATCACTCGCACTCATGTGACAATCGCTAGGACGGGGTTCGCAAAAGATGAAGGGATGAGGCTCCCCCGTCCTAGCGATTGTCACATGAGTGCGAGTGATGCACGCGAAGGATGGCGAGTCATTTTTCGTTGACAACTTTCGTTTTAAATGACCCGTGGCTGGTTGTGGGTGACGTCATTTTCCTTCTCAATGCGAGGCTCTTGTCTTGCCGAGGCTAACATGCTATTTGTTTTGGGGTAGTTTTAAGGGGCAATTCTATTTCCACAGAAGGGGTTTTAAGCCCGCAGCGGGGTTTTGGGGGCTAGTCTCTGTTGTGCCATAGTATGTTTTAGCAAAATAATGGTCTACTTATATTCACGTTCCAATTGCTTCGATAATTATAATTTAAACTGAAATGATATAATTTGAAACCAAACCAAACATCCAGGTCCGTTTTTCCGCTAGGCTGATCTATGGTGCTCGTCTAAGTCTTTTTGATAGGTTTTTATATTTCGTTCTGTTAGTATTCGACCATTTTTAATTTTTGCTCAACTTTGTTGTCAGTTGTTGCTCTAAATTATTTTGGTTTCGATTTGCTTCAAAGGTGCGGTATGGTTAACTGTGGAGTTGTTCAGACGTTATTTCTTAAATGCTGCTTTTTACATTTTGTTCGTATTCTGTGATCAGAATTTAACTTTTTGGTAATTTCACAAGAAAGTAATACGTATAGGCGAACGCAACTTCAATCAATTGTAAAGTTTCAAGAGGTAGGAGAAGAGAACGCTTTCTAGATATTTTCATGAGTTTTAATCTTCCATATTTAAAAGATCGTCATCAATATTATTGTCTTCTAAACTTTTGTTTATATTTCTCTGCTTTTAATGTCTATAATGATATCCCGAATTTCTTTTTGAATGACGGTTAATCGGCATTCTGCGGCTTCCATCTTTCTTTGTATGCGCAGCAATTCGGCGCTTGTCTTTTCTGCATATTTCTCCAGTTTTTCTAACCTCTTCAAAGTTTGCTCGTCCATTCTATTAGGAGGAAAATATAGCTTAGTGATTGTACGAAATTTTTAAATTACAACATTGGAAAAAAGCGGTGTGCGGTGATATGTGTGCAAGTTGACTTCTTTTACAATTTCACATTGGAATGAAATTAAAGGGATTATAAATTGTCCACGGGATGAAAAGGTTGCCTTCGTTCTTTGGCTTGCTTTTAAAATTTCACTGTGCAATTCATTTATACAAAACTGGATAGTTGTTAACATTTGAAAATTTGTGGAGAGTTGAAGGATTTGTGAAGGAATAAATTAAAAAGAAATGACAATACTTACGCAAATAGTTTTATGTTGTTGAAACGTTGGCTATCTGTAAACAGAAGCGGACAGTAAGGTCAAGGTTCAACGTTTGCCGTTGTTATTGTAAAGATGATGGATGAAATGCATGCTCAGAAAGTGTAGAAAATCGACACTATTAGGTATCGTAACTTTTAAAATTTGGTAGTAACTTTAGTGCAAGTCCTTAAAAAGTGAAGAACTGATACTTACCAGGTGTCCACGCGCCGTGTAATATTTGTGTTAGTCTGTCTCGTCGTTTTGGGATGGGACTTTTTAAAGAGTACCTAGTCATGTGATACCTGTAGATTCGTGTTTGTGGGAACGGAAATAGTGCCAATGTGCGATTGAAGGTAATGTGTGATTAATTTTCTTCAGGCTGGTTGGCAGGTATATGTGAATTTTAAAAACAACACTAAAGTCGGAAGCTTTGTGTTGGCAGCGAGGCATGAAGGAAACACGCATAGGATGGGGCCGGGTTATTTCAAACGAATTTTGACACTACCATTGTTTGAGGTGTCTGCAGCTTTGAAGTTAAGTTCACGCGAGATGGTATTCTTGGCTTCAATTTGAGGCTGTTGCTTTTTGGGACGGCTATGTATGACGTCAAACTTCGCTTCTAACCGAGGCTGTTGAGGCCGTGCAATGGGCATTTGTTTGGGGGGCCATTTATGGACCCTTCTATTATCTTGAAACAGTTGAGTCAGCGCAGTACGTTTTGAGGGCTATTGTGTGACAAAACACTACTTATTATTTGAAAATACATTAGTTACGGTTTGTTTGTTTCAAAACGAATTTTATTCTTTTGGTTTTTTCCATAAAAAGAGTTGAACTAAAGTCCATGAGATTAGCTTTGTATGTGCATTTTGTTTTTGTGCTCGACATTTTCCACTGCCATCTTTATTGTCTCGTGAAGTTATGCAACTTAGTATGTGGGTGAACGATAAGACCTTATAACGCAGTTGTTTAATGTTTGATTGAATTGAATGATGATCATGACGAAGGATGTCATATTTGCTTGTAATTGATACTTCTAGGGGTGGCTTGAATAGTCGAATTCTGAAATATGACAGATTATACTTATTTGAAAGCAAGTAGGCCAGAATTTTATACGGGAGTCTTTGTTTAATTTTTCACGCACAAACTTTAAAATTGGTCCTCTTTTGTTTGAAAATTGGGATAGATCTTCCCTGGCATTTTGGCATAATACTTGATTTATGTAGATGGTGAATGTTTTTTGTTTTGCACTGGGGCATTGTTTAGAGATGTTCTATTTGTTGCTTATCGAGCCAAAGATGCCTAGCTAAAGCAAATACCATTAAAAGCCCCTTTTACGAGTATGCTTGTTGTTTCATTTAATGTTGCCCTGATTGCCTACTTGTTTCATGTCATCTGGAAGACAGGTACGCCGAAGGTTAATGCTGGTAAACATTTGTTTGAAAGTTTCAAATCTTTTCCAGTGTTTAAAAAGTGTTTTTGAGGTAAGGGAAATATTTTTTTAAACTTGAGCCTTCGGTTATTTCAAGTGTATACGAAAATTTTGAACCGGATTTATAAAACGTTGCTAAGGAATGAGAGAGTAAAACCTCCAACTGTTATGGTAGGAAATGTAATTAAACTATATTGATTAAAAAATTATATTTATATAAAAAAAAACGTAAAACATTAATAATAATGAATGTTAACAATTTTTCCAGTTATATTCTGGTTGGTGCCTTGTTTTTCGTTGTCTTTTCTTTTTTTTTTCTGTGGCACCAATTTGACTGTGTCTCCTGGTCTACAATAAAAAATATTTTATAAGTCATTTGAACGGAGGCAGGTGGTAAATAAAGGTGAAAAATGATCATTCACATCTCAAATTGCCTGCGAAAAATGATCTGCCAAGCTGATAATCTGATATGTATTTAAAGAATAGATTCGTATGAATGAATTCATAGATGAAAAAGAAAAATATCTTCTAAAAGCCGTTGAATTCTTAAACAAATAAATAACCTGAAAGACGGTAATGGCGATCCCATAGTTACCTCATAATCCTGATTCGATTTCCTTCGTCATTGACGAAAAAAAACTTTTCTTCCCTTTTAATACGGAAGGCCTTGGCGGTCAAATATTTAAAGGCGCCAATTGATGGCCGGTATGGAATGTCCTACAAAGATAATTATGTTGATGAATAGCCGTGTAATGGACCACTAACGACTGATAACCGGAGTAAAGTTGCCTGTTTAACTACTGTTTCACTGCAAACAAACATCTATCGCCGCATATATTCGAAAGACAAAATTTGCAAACTTTACAAATCTATACTACACAAATCTATAAGTATATAAGTATGAAAAGAAGTCTTACTTTTGATCTTTTTCCAAAAAGGACTTTTACCGTATTTCTTTGGTCCTCCATTTTTAAAATGCTTGCTCTGGTCTAAGAGGGTGAGGTAGTCATTACCCTTTTATATGGTTAAAACAATGGTTTTGTCGGGGGAAGTTGACTGAGGCTTTTTTCTATTCTATGTGCTACTATTTAGGGAGGAATGATCAATTAGATGACAGATGTTACCTGTTAAAAAAGTTTGCATGCTACTGCTATATTTCAAAGGTGATGGGAGATTGTTTTTCTGTTGTACCGGCCGGACAAATAAGGTATTGTGTCGCAGTTGCAATCACAGGATTGCAAGATTGCAGTTTGACGGTGTCTCGACGCGGTAATCCACTAAGTTGACAATTCGTCAATCTTAACACCGCGAAAGGAACTCTTGCCAGTGTGTTATCGGGCCAAGCGATCGCGGCACGAAACAAACAACACGACATGACACCTTCTAACTTGCCAACGGGCTTGCCAAGTCCGAAAAAGTTGACATGACAAACATTGTTTCGTTGACGGTTTACTCATCCTTTGTCATCATCTTTGTAGCACCCCTGGCCAAATGAATTGACCCATCTTACAGCTATTCAAGTCTATGTAGACTCTTTCGTTGTCTAAATGTATTTCTAACTTGCTCTTGAAATGGTTCTGACTCTATTAGAGGAGCCCTGCTTCTAGCCTTAAAAAAACTGGCTATAAATGGGAACAAAAGAAATACCAGGTCAAAACTTTTTCATAATCACGCCTCATATTCAGTAGCGATCTTTAATTTGTTTGTGATCTTGCTTGTTCTAGAAATTTTAACGGCACCGTGAACAAGGTGCACTCTGAGGAAATGTTCTGAAAAGAAACAAAAAATCGTTACACAAGAAATTCGTTCTTAGGAAGGAAAACAAAGTTTGGCTAGAATAATCTTTAAAATGGCAACTATTACTATATGTTGAATCCTGTTCAATACATTTTTGGGAAATGGTTGGGAATGTTGGGATTGTTTGCTTTCCTTCGACAGTGCACCCTTACCTTTTTTCCTTCCAAAGAAGAGTTTGAAATACAGCTTGCAAAACTACTTTTCTATATGCAGAGAAAAGTTGAATTTGTTGCCGGATGCATTAGTGAAAAGCCTGGACACCACGTCAAGGGGCATCCTTTGTTCAAGGTTTCCTTTTTTAATGGCAGTTTATTTGGGAAATTTTCTATTGAATAGTTCCTTCTAATAACTATAAACACCATGTTAGGGAAATTTGGGAGTTGGGGAGTTAAACTGCCATTGAGCAAAGGAACTACACCTTCCCATAGGCAACATCGGGGAAGATGTCAAGCATAACTCAAAAACTGTTCCATGAAGAAATGTATTGAATAGAGCAGTAGAAGTGGAGTAGAAATACAGAGTAGTCTAGTGTTGAAAGCAAAGGAAGAGAAGAACAGTATAAATAATGATCATGTTGGGGCTCACTGAGTACACTATTTTAGTGTTTAGACAGAAAATATGGATCCAGGGGTATCAGGATCAAAGATCAAGATACCCCATGGGTGAGTGCAACACAGTGTAGCACTCACCTCCTATACATTTCGGTGGATCGGGAGCCCCAAGGTTGGCATGTATAGGCGCCTGGTTGGGCTGATCAAGAGTGATCAATCTAGGGATGATCAAAATTATACTTTATTTGAATTAGTGCACTATCATTCAGTAGAAAAGATATGAGTATGGGTCAGAAGGTATCAGAATTACAGCCAAGTAGTCTGGCAATGAAGGGATAGAACATGCTGAACAGTAGCGTGGAAGATGTAGCTCAACTATTAAGAAATAGATACAGAAGAAGAAATTACAATCAAGAGAAGAAAAGTATAATAATGATCATGTGAGGCTCACTGAGTAGTTTATTTGAATTAGTGCACTATCATTCAGTAGAAAAGATATGAGTATGGTCAGAAGGTATCAGAATTACAGCCAAGTAGTCTGGCAATGAAAGGATAGAACATGCTGAACAGTAGCGTGGAAGATGTAGCTCAACTATTAAGAAATAGATACAGAAGAAGAAATTACAATCAAGAGAAGAAAAGTATAAATAATGATCATGTGAGGCTCACTGAGTAGTTTATTTGAATTAGTGCACTATCATTCAGTAGAAAAGATATGAGTATGGGTCAGAAGGTATCAGAATTACAGCCAAGTAGTCTGGCAATGAAAGGATAGAACATGCTGAACAGTAGCGTGGAAGATGTAGCTCAACTTTAGAAATAGATACAGAAGAAGAAATTACAATCAAGAGAAGAAAAGTATAAATAATGATCATGTGAGGCTCACTGAGTACTTTATTTGAATTAGTGCACTATTATTCAGTAGAAAAGATATGAGTATGGGTTGGAGGGTATCAGGATTAGATCACCTAAATGATATCCAAGTGTGGCGTGCAACAAAATGTGTGCATGGAGGTCTATCAGTTTAATGGATCATGGGGCATGGGGCTTACTGCAAAACTTCACGGTAGACAACATTCTTTGTTTTCTGTCCTTCTGGTAGCATGACTTTAATGCCAGCAAATGACTTAGCCCTTGACATGGCAACGTAGAGTTGGCCATGACTGAAGACAGGCTCAGGTAGATAAACACCAACATACCTTAATGACTGGCCTTGGGCTTTGTTGATTGTGAGACAGTAAGCTAGTCTCACTGGAAACTGGACTCTTGCAATATTGATAGGTAGGGCTGTATCTTGTGATGACATTGTGATTTTGGGTATCATCACATACTCACCTCTATGCTCATTTCCTATAATTTCTGCGCAAATAACATGGCGTTGTAAATCTCTTACTATGAGACGGGTGCCATTACAGAGTCCTCTTTTTGGATTGATGTTCCTTAATAGGATAACAGTTGCACCAATCTAGAAAAGAAAATTCTTTATTAGAAGTTGAATTTGGAGATTTATCTATGATGGAAAATGACAGACACATTTATAAACATTTGAATTTGCAAAATTATCAACAGTAAGGTCTCAATAGAGTTTGAAGTAAATATTTGAAGACAAAATACCTTGAGCTGCAACTTGTGAAGTGGCATTCCTCCAGGTGTTTGTGCATTGAGAAATTCAATTGGATATGCTGCAGCTTCTACAGGGTCCTCACTGATTACCCTGTCTGTACTGAGGTATGTGTGCATAGGTGTTTGCAATCTATCAAGCACCAGCTCATTGATGCGGTGAGTGAACTGATTCTTGGGAGTCAAGCAGCAGCGTTCTGACATTGTTCCAGGATCTAGCATTAGGTTTGGCTGTCCTGGTTGTGTTGGTGGATACAAAAGCTCACCAGCTCATTGAGTGAAGGTAGCAATATGTTTTCTGGTAAGGTGACTTGGTCAAAGTCATCATGTGGCTCCTCACCATTGCCAAGTCTTAACAGCCAGTCAGCAAAATGCCTGTACTGTTCATCACGTGTGGCTCTCATGTTTACATGAAGTTGAAATTTGTTGAAGTGTTGCCACAGAGGAGAATTCTTCAAGCTTTCTTGGACAATGCGTTCTCTACCTGCTCTAAGAACAACTGGGAGAACCTGTCTGAAATCACCTCCAAGAAACATATACTTACCTCCAAAAGGTTGGTCAGTTTGTGTAATATCTCTCAGGAGAATGTCAACTGCTTTCAAAGCATTTGCAGGAATCATAGAAGCCTCATCCCAGATAAAGAGAGAGGTTTCTAAAAGCTTCTGAGCTCTTGCGCTTTGACGTTTAATGTTACAAGTGGAATCTGGCAGTAATGGAATAGGAATCTGGAAAGTTGAATGAGCTGTAGCTCCATTAATCAACAATGTGCCAGCTATCCCAGAATATGCAACACATTTTACTTTCACACCTAAGGCTTGAAGGTTGTGCACTAATGTGTTGTAAAGAAATGTCTTACCTGTGCCTGCTGGACCATCCACAAAGTAGCAGTTTTGTTCAGATGCTGTTTGTATAGCATTCATGACGGTGTTGTGAATGTGAAGTTGGTTGTCATTAAGAAGCTGCAGCATTTCTGCTCCCTGTTCTTGCTCACGGATGACATCAATATCTTCATCTGCATTCTGCTGATTGTAGCCCTCTGGAAGCTGGGGTAAATCTGAGAATTCAGCATTAGTAATTGACTTACCATGAATCCTGAGATTGTTGTCAATGTCCCAGAGGCAAAGATACATGTGTCTGTCTTCAAAGACAATGGCTGGATTGTTGACTTGATCATGTCTAACATAATCTTCAGACATCACTTCTTTGAATTGTTCAAACAGTGCTCTAATGTCAGATGGTGTCTGAAATACCATGAGTGTGGCAAATAGTTGCCTCATCTGTGAAGGCATGTTCATGATTGATGCCTCTTGCAAGCATCGTCTATGTTCAGCATCATCTTCCAAAAGACCCAGTGCCCTTGCTGCACCCTTGAATGTCTCGTGTAGATGACCATCAATGGTTCGTATGTCTTCAAAGGATGTTACTCCTCTCCGATGGAGAAGAAGCAATCTGAGGGCAAACCTTTCTGGATCTGATGGCTGCACTTGGTATATCCTACCAATGAGTGGTGCTGTCTGTCGCTGCCTCATTTTCCACCTTTTGTTTCTTTGGTCAAATGTGTAATGGTGTGGAATTTCCGAATAAGATACTGCTGTGCATTTGGATCTTCTTGGTTCAGTTGAAACCAAGCAGTGAGCGTTGTGTTTGGATTTACATTGAGTACCCTGTCCTCGTTTCCTTCCTGGAAATAAACATTCTGCTGCAAAGGTAGATGCACAGCAAGGCGAATGATGGTGTGGCTCTTGTCATGCATCTTATACTGCATGATTCGAAACACAGCTTGATGAGGGCCAACATACCTCGCATTGAGGTATTGAAGAATCTCATCATGATGTAGTATGTTGTTCCTGATTTCCACATGTGCAGAATCATTTCCTTTGTGAATGTATTTGAAAATGTACTTGACACTTTTTACAGTTGTGCAGATTTCAACATTCATATGACAGTTGAATTTTGTGAGAAGTTGTGGACTGTAAGGAACAACCCAAGAGTCATTAACCATGTGGTGACGTAGCTGTGCCAGGTGCTGTCCTCTACGTCTGTACAAAGGATATCCATTGACATTTAATTCTGTCTCCTGGACCAATGCTTTAGGGAAGTCCTTTTTGCATTGACCATCCTGCATGCACACACAATGGGGGTCAAGTTGACCACATGGCCCATGAATCATGTGCTTCTTGACAACTTCATGTAAATGTGCATTTCGTTGTGGATCTGGAATTTCTGCAGACACCAACATATCAACATCCTCTGCTGTACGTGGTTTGTCGGCATCCGAAAGAAACAGAACCATGTGTGCATGTGGTAAACCCCTTTTCTGGAACTCAATTGTGTAAACATATGCAATCACATGTCCTAAAACATGTCTCTGAAGCAGGTCACACAAAAGTTCCTTCAGCTTCAGGTGAAAAACACGACTGACAATATCTGGCCTGTCATTTGCTGTTTGGTGTGGCAAGATGTTTTCTTGTACCTCAGGCCAGTTTGGGTTAGCAGTCATGGTCAGGAAAATGTCAGGCTTACCATACTTGGTAACAATTGTCATTGCATCTTGGTAATTCTGATAAATTGATCTTGTGCTCCCTTCAAAGGTGGCAGGTAGAATCACAATGCGACCAACGTTTGCATCTTCGGCCTGTGCACGCCTTTCGACGTGATCCATAAGGCCTTGGTAAGATTCCACCCTCATTTGAGTTTGATGCGTTCTTATGTATGTCAGTTGATTTCCCTCAATCTTTGTGTACGCATCAACCAAGTATTGTTGAAACAGCAATCTGGAGCAATGAATTGCCGAGAAATCCTCACGGACGGCAATGCGGTATGCATAAAACTCATTCAAAGAGATTCGCTCTCTTTGGTTGCGTCCGCGAGCAGCACCTTGTTGTCGGTTGCGTTGGAGTCAATGTTCCATCCAAAATCTCCATGAAAGAACAACAAAGGATAAGTCATTGGATCAGCATTGGGAGACGTAATTTTGATTTTTTGTGTTTGTTGTCAGCAATATTAAAAACGGTAATGTCTCGATTAGCTGGATCGGGGGGTGCCCCCTCGTCTCCCACGTAAACTGCAGCGATTTCCGTTGCTGTAGGATTGTCATAACGGCGATCCTGGAAAGGTCGACGCGCAATGATCATCCTCACTTGCGGTACGGGTTCGTTGTTTGCGGCTGCAGCGTCACGTTGTTGTTGTAAAACTTGCCCCATATTCCTGAATTGTCTTGCATAAGGATTAACAGCCATCAGTCATCCTGTAGAAGTTGCAAGACATCAGGTCGCAGGTTCGCGTTTCTTGGGTCGTGAATTCGCTCCTGCAATGCTTGATTGGTGTCCATTATGTATAACTGGGAATACTCTGGACGTGTACCTTCAGGGGCATCTGCTGCGCTTGTCAAGTGGTAGGTTTGTCCGTGAATCGTAACCACACGGGGTCCTCTACCAGGGAGTTCGTTGACTGTGGCATTCCAAGAAGCCATTGCCAAGGCAGCATTATAGTTGCGAATGTTTTGCAAAAAATGGCGCGATTGTGGTGTCTCTCCATTAAAAAGTTCCATTATATGTGGCGCAGGTTGTACGATTGGAGGAAGTACAACTTTTCCTCCAAAGCAACATTTGGTGAACACATTCTGTGCGTTTGCCTCACTGACGAAAAATTTGGAACGGCAATGACGACACGAATTGTCCATTGCTCCAATATAGTGTTGCGGTGGCAAGTCTGGTTGTATTTGTTGTTCAGGCAATTGTTCCGCAATTTCGAGCTCCAATGCGTGTAATTGATTCACCGCTTGGAGAACGTTCTGCGCCCCTGCACCACCATCTTGTAGTCTATCTGCATCAAGGCGGTTAAGATAATACTGTCTCTGTCTTTCTCTGTTTCTTTGACGATCCAAGTTTCTACGTTGTCCTCTGCGTGGCATATTTCGATGCTAGTGATTACAAATAAAGTTTGCAAATTGAGAAATCCCCCTTATTCTAAATAACCACCTAAGGGCTGCAAGAAGAATTCAACATTTTCTAACAAAAATATCTGCAAACTTCTAAAAGATTTGAAGCAGCATTAGAACTGTCGACGCAACTGCGTCGTTTACCACGCAGTGTAGGTGTTAATAAATAGGAGAATTGCCTCAAGTCAGAAGCCTTCGAACCATTGAAGCAATGCTGCAAAGCTAACAATTATCGTAAACTACACAACTTACTTCGTAACTGTTCCAATTCAATAATGAGCAAATTGGTAAGCAAACCAAAATCCGATTCCAAAAGGAAGCATTCCGATTAAAAAAGAAACAAACAGCAAGATTTTTGAAACACGAATCCAAAAGTAATTCGGTCAAACAAGTAATCGAAATCCAAAAGTAATTCGGTCAAACAAGTAATCGAAATCCCAATTTTATTGCGTCCTTTCGTGACTGGCTAGAAATCACCAACTGGCAACAGGAAACAGAACAGCTCCTTGTGACAGCCTCCTGTTTGCCAAAATCGCAAATTCATGCGACCATCGCAAAAGATGAAAGAGAAGAGGCTCCCCCGTCCTAGCGATTGTCACATGAGTGTGAGTGATGCACGCGAAGGATGGCGAGTCATTTTGTCGTTGACAACTTTCGTTTCAAGTGTGCGGTGCGTGGCTGTGCATTACGTCATTTTTGCTCTCGATGCGAGGCTCTTGTCTTGCCGAGGCTAACATGTCTATTTTGTTTACAGGGTAGTTTTAAGGGGCAATTCTATTTCCACAGAAGGGGTTTTAAGCCCGCGCAGCGGGGTTTTGGGGGCTAGTCTTCTGTTTTACCAATATATTGTTTATCCATGGTGAGAGTTTTCTTCAAGTTTTACTGGAATATATTCTATTTGAGTGACATGGTCTATCGTGAACCTAAATATCAAATGATTTTAATCACGCACAGCCATCGATTTCATTTACATAACATAATACATTTTTTTATTTGGAACGCATATTTTTTTCAGTAAATATTTGGGCGAGCACGCTCTGAGGGGGCGTTTGGAGTGATTCGTCTTTCAAGTAACTTTTAGCTTCACCGCTCTATATTTTTCAACTTTGTGCGCCCAAAGCAGTAGTTAAGGGTTTCAGAACCAAGTTGAGATTTAGAGTCGAAATACTTCAATTCTTGGCGGACTTCGGTTACTTGCACATGCAAGATCGAGTGCACGTCCCATTGCAGTTTGACGGTGTCCAGAGGCGGCAATCAATCAAATTGACAACTCGTTAGTGTTAACACCCTTCAAAGAACCTTGTTCTAGCGAGTCATGGGGCCAAGCGACCTCCGCATGAAACAAACAACACGACATGACACCTTCCTACTTGCCAAGTCCGAAAAAGCTGCCACGAAAAACTTGTTTTGTTGACTGTTTTAAAAGTCGTTTTGGAAAGCATTGGGGGTAGATTACATGGCCGTTGTCTTCATCATAGTTTTGGAAATTGAGGGCGGTTTAAGCTTAAAATCGTATGAGGGTTACACAGTCAATTCCCCATCGAAGAACAGTTGACCACAAGAAAAATATGTTTCTTTTAGCTGATCAACCTGCAGTGAAGCAAGCTGAAACTTCTTCGTATCGTTGTCTAAATTGGTTCCCATGTTGCCCCTGAATCGGCTCCGACTCTACTTGAACAATTAACGACTGGCGAAACTTCGAAATCCGTTAAATTTGACCTTGCGAAGGCTGCCCTTTAGTTCTAGCAAAGTATATAGTGAAAAGTCGCTGCCGATCCTGGTTATTTTTATAGACAAAAACTGAAAAACCTCGTCAATCCAATCGATTTTAGTTTAAATGACTTCGGGGGCTCTGCCATGCCGAAACGCGACCCTTTGGCCAACACACAAACATAAAAATTGCCCCGTAGTTATTTTCATCTTTTCTCGGGCTTTCTCGATAGCTGTCACGTTTTCAACCGTCCTATGGAAAATCTCTTTGCTCATTTAGCTCGCTACGCTGTTGTGAGAGTTTAGTGTAATTTAAATAAAAAACTGTGACACGAAATCTCTAACTTACAAAAGAAACTTAGCACACATGAAAACTGCCTCTGTAGCAGTCAAAAACTGACTATTGCCACCAATAGGCACAAAATTAATTCTACAGTTTCAGAAATCTCAACAACGCTACCAACACTGAAGGAACAACGCGAGAATGAGTAAACGTCGAATCGAAAACTATGCATCGTCATCCACCAAGAAAATTAAATACATACAACATAAACACGTAGGGTTTCAAAGTTCGTACGGTAGTCTCTCGTCTATTAAAAACGGAGGTCTTGCTCTTCCTTTCTTCGTCCCAACACGGCAACAGTGGATAACATTCGACGCCATGCCATGACCCTGCAAGCAAGGAAAACTCGTTAGAAGCGAGGTCTGCCAAAAACGCAATCGTAAAAGGCCACAAAAAAGCAGCAGTCACTGATTTTAGAATGCATCAAACATGGTGTTTACTGCCAAAGCTATTTAGGGCAATTTAGAGTGAAGAACGCCCTCGAGGGCTGGCGGAAGGAGTCAACAGGACAAACAGCCAGGTGCGAAAATCTAGCAAAAAATCCAATTCTTCGAAAAAAGAACCAGAAAAACAACGAAAACGACAAACTTGAAGCAACACAACAAACTTACTTTGATTCGATTTGGAGGGCACGAAGTTTTCAGCATTTTGAAGTCAGCGAGAGGGCGTACCTGCCGTTCCCCACGTTGTTGCTACCGCGAGTTTCGCTTCGATTTCTCTCTAAAAAAGGAAAAAAGCCAGAAATCAAACCTCCCGTAACATCATTAAAGAAGTTAATCGATTGATTATCAGAAATTTCCCTAAAAGCAAGTTAGCTAGGTATTTAGAGCAATTTAGAGTGAAAAACGCCCTCGGGGCATGGCGGAAGGAGGTCAACAGGTCAACGGCCAGGTGCAAAAACCACGCACAAAAGCTAGTTTCTCGAGAGAGAAAAACCAGGAAAACGGCGATCATAATGCAACAAAACAAACTTACTTTGATTCGATTTAGAGGGCACGAAGTTTTCAGCATTTTCAAGTCAGCGAGAGGGCGTACCTGCCGTTCCCCACGTTGCTGCTGCCGCGAGTTTTGGCTCGATTTCTCTCTAAAAAAGGAAAAAAGCCAGAAATCAAACCTCCCGTAACATCATTAAAGAAGTTAATCGATTGATTATCAGAAATTTCCCTGAAAGCAAGCTATCTAGGTATTTAGAGCAATTTAGAATGAAAAAAGCCCTCGGGGCATGGCGGAAGGAGGTCAACAGGTCAACGGCCAGGTGCAAAAATTGTGACGTCATATGTGATCACTGGTTTTCATGCACGCAATGTCGGCCTATATAATCCGCGTAAATTGCGAGTAGGAATCAGTTGCAAATTTCAGAAAAATGGTACACTGCAATGCGTATAACTGTTTGAAGGACAGTAGGAAGAGGTCTGACAAGGTAAATGCCTCTTCTTGTACCCAACCAGAAAGAAGAATAACGTTTTTTAGTTTTCCGAAAGACCCGGTGTACCGTCGATTGTGGGTTCAAAATATGCGCTTGGAAAACTTTGTTGTTAAGGATCATTCAAGGCTTTGCGAGAAACATTTCAAGGATGACCAATTTGAGGTAAGCCGACATGTTATAGAGTCTTTTGGTTTGGCTGGTAAAAAACAAATCAATCTGAAAAAAGATGCTGTTCCAACGATATTTGATCGAGGGTCGCCGAAATCGAGTGGTCAAGTCAAAGGAAAAAAAACATTCAAGAGAAAGAATATTGTCCTTCAGTCAAAGCTTCAATCTAAGTTTCTTTGCAATGTCAGTCCCAAGAAGCGTAGCCCAAAGAAAAGATACGGGGCCTATACAAAACGTCGGAGATTAGAGGTAAGTCAACTTTGTTTTATTAATTTTCATGGCTGTTGTAATGCTACGTATGGCCTGTACCATGCATGTGTAAAAAATCGCAAAAATAACAACAGAATGCTTCTTGCCAATCCATCATTAGTGTTTCATGAAAATTTGAGCTGTTGTTTAAATTTAGTTATTTCACCTGACGTGTCAGTGTCAAATAAAACGATACTCTTCCAGAGGCCTTGTGAGTTGCTGTGAGAAAATATCATTCAAATAATAAATAGGAGCAATCTGGTGCAAAGGGGTTTCTTTTTAAGCACGTTTTCAGTTTATAAAATCAGGTTTTACATGTTATTACATGTTTTACATTGTTTGTTTTTTCAAAATAATAATCTGCCTATTTTGAACAAGCAAGCTAATTTTTCGATAGTTGGTATCTGATATGTTACAAACAACCAGTCACTCGCTTGGCCAATCTCTTGGAACACAGTCAACTGCTGATACACAAGTTGGATCACAAATTTCTGAGAGTGAAATCGGTATTGACAGACAGATGTGTGATTCATCAACCCAACTTACAGTCATTTCAAACGAGCTCTACCCTGCATCTAATGCGAGCACACAGACCCCGGTTTATTGGCACTTTAAAGGAACCCAAACAAATACTAGATCATGGTCAAGAGGTAAAACATAAATTTGAAATTATCTGAAAAATCTTTTTTCTAATTGAAGGTTGTTTTTTAATACTTTTGGGGTTTTGGAAAGTATTGAAAATAGAATTTGATCTACAGGCTAAACGGAAAGCAGCAAAAATATCAAAAAATATCAAATGCTCTTAGTAAGTAGAACTGTATAAAGTGACCATTATTAGAAACTTCGCTACAATCAAAATTCTCTAGATTTGATCCACTGTATTTCTATTCTAGGTACCCAGACAGAGTACAGGACAAGAGATGCATACATTCAGGTGAATGACAGCTTCCTGTCAGAGCAGCTACCAGTTTCTCGAGCTGTATCTGCTTTGAGTACCAATTTGAGTCAAGAAGCAAGCCCTGAGAGAATGTCATCTTCAGATAGCAATGAGTGGGTACCAAATGAATCTTCAGCATCAGAAGAGGAAGAATATGTTGATTCTATAAATACTACGCCAGTTGGATGGAATGAGCAAAAATTTCTAGTTTTTGAGTCATGCCTAATGCAGTTGTTTGCTATTTGTAGTTTGTGTCTTGCACCTGTTATTTCAATCAAAAAACGTTTATTTGGGTCCATGTTGCAAATTCATGCAGAGTGCCTAAATGGGCATGAAACAAAGTGGATGTCTCAACCGCTTCATAATCAGATGGCTCTTGGTAATTTGTTTATTGCTGCTTCATGTCTCTTTTCGGGATCCCAGTGTTCCAAGCTGCTCTGTTTTTTCCACCACCTAAACATGCCATCAATTGCAATCCGCACATACAGTGACATACAACGTGCCTACTTGATACCAACAGTAAATGCAGTATGGGCAAAGTGTCAACAGGAACTGTTTGTGGCTAGGAAAAACATGCAACTTGTACTCGGAGGGGATGCAAGGATGGACTCTCCAGGACACTCCGCAAAATATGGGTCCTATTCTCTAATGGACCTTGGCACCAACAAGGTCATTGATTTGCAATTAGTTCAGGTAACTATACCTGTTGATTATATGAATACTTACTGTTAATTATTTTCAAAATTATAGGAAGTGTCATGTTCAAAAGCAAGAGCAACATTCTTAATAAGCCTTGTTTCAAAGGCGTTATTATGTCATTATTATGCAATGTTCAATCTTACATCAAAATTTCAATATTGTTTTTCCATTTGCAATGGGCCAATACCAACGTGAGAAACTAAATGTAGAAAAATCTATCTTTTAAGAGTAATGAAGTTGGTGGTGCAAATCACATGGAACTTGAGGGTCTAAAACGATGTTTACAGCTGTTAGATAGTGAGCATTTGTTGTACACTACTTTGGTCACAGATCGTCATGGACCAGTCAGAAAATTTATGCGAACAGCAAGAAAAGAAACAAAGCATCTCTTTGATGTGTTCCATGTTGCAAAATGTAAGTAAAAAACTATGACTTTAACTTGAAACTAGATGCACATGTTCCCATTTTGAATTTTTATTTAGCCCTTTTCTTTAGAAATTATTATTGATTTTCCTTTGATTTATAACGACTATAATTTTGATACCCTTTTTCTGCCTAGTTGTTGGTGTCAACATTTTTTGGTGTTTTAATTCAAAATAATATCATCTAGGGCATAACTATTGTTAAGTACACTTAATATACCACATGGAAGGATTCATGTTTTGTTTGCTACCTAAATGGCTATTGTAAGCAAGTTCTGAATGTTATCCTAAAATACTTTTTAGCAATTGGGAAAAAAGTTGAAGCGATAGGCAAGAAAAAAGGGAATCGTATGCTTCTTCAATGGGTCCAAAGTATAAAAAACCATGTCTACTGGTGTGCTGCTTCATCTTGTGGTAATGCAACCTTAATAAAGGAAAAGTGGCTTTCTCTTTTCAATCACGTTGTTGATATACACACCGGCCATGGCAATGAATATAAGGAATGCCCGCATGACAGCATTGAACGTGATTGATTGAAAAAAGGTAGGAACAAAACCTCTGTTACAACATATAAAGTATGGGATTGAGAGGCAGAGACTGCAATAATTCCAGGCAAAAATTCATTTCAGAGAATTGCATTAGTTTATCCACAAAGTGTTGTAAACATCTCACATTCACCAAATGTAAAATGCACCTTTAGCCTTTTGTTTCCCAAACTGTCCTTTCTACCACACCTATATAGTTTCTCTGTAAAGGGGATAGCAGTATTTTTTAAAGTTAATTACTCTTAATCATTGCAGGATCAAAAGGATACAAAGAATTAGTTGCAACATTAAGTAAAACCAAACTGGTGAATGACATTACAAGGCTATCACCTTTAGAACAGACAAGTGCTTTGGAATCTTTCCACAATGTCATAATTCGATTTGCCCCCAAAACACACATTTTTTCTACTTGGCCATGAAAGCACGGTAACCATATTCTATTTCTTTTTTCGAGTTTTACTTTGTTAATTTTGTCATACAAAGATGAGGGTTAAAACACAAGTGTTATTTTTGAAACTGCCTTTTACATACTTGGTAGAAGTATTAACTAGTATGAATATTGTTTTTCCAGCTTGTTCCTTGCTGCTATGCATTTTAATGAAATCTCGCAACGAGCACAGCAAAGAAAGGAGACTGGGGAGAAAATGTGGAAGGTATCATACCCAAAGTATAGGAGTGGAGATGGTGTTGTTCAAGAGGTCAAAGACAAATGTACATATGGTGAGAAATAGTTCAACAATTAAATTGATCTCCCCTTTGATTCAATTAAATTCATTTTTAAATTAATTTTAGCTTAATTTTAGATAAATTATTTTAGATTAATTTTAGGTTCATCAATTCTTACTATTCTTGGAGAAGTTATCTACTGTTTAGTTTAATTTTTTTTAATTTTTGCAGAGTAAATGAATGTTTATAGTTACTTTCCATTTTGCAATCATTTGAATATGAAATCCCCTTTGGGACTTTTTTAGAGTATGTCAACAAACTGATGGAAGAACTGGTCAAGCTTCGAAAACAAGCCCCAGGTATTTTAGTGGCAAAAGAGCAAGCTGCTGCTTTGCAGGAAATCCCTGACTTCCTGAGCTCAGTAGCAACCAAGAGAACAAAAGAAGAGGCTCTGGCTGCAAAGCGGGAAAGGTTTGCCAGATTAACTAGAGATGCAAATCACAAGACAGCAACAAGAAAGATTGCCAAAATACCTCCAAAGAAAACTTTGATCAAAAAAGGTGGCCTTGTCAATGTTAGAAAGTCCAATGCCATAAATAAATAATCTGAAACTGCTATTTCCCCTGAAATAAGAAAATAAATGCAAAAATACACATATTACTACTAGTTTGCAATTTTTAGGTATGATTAACAAAAAATCTTTGCAGTCTGGTATGATTATACCCCAAAAATTAACTATTTAATAGTCTAGTTTTGGATACTTGAACCCTGTGTATTTATCAGAGGGGAATTTGTTCCTTATTGATGATACAACACATGCTGGTAAAATCTCTCTCCTGTGCTTGCCAAGCTTGTGCCATACCCAGCGAACAAACTGTCTGTAGCTCACGAACCTGAAAAGCTTGGGTTTAGAAAAAGGTAGCAATTTTTTACAAGTAAGTCAGTAATTTTGTTTCTGAAGGGCCTACTAATTACCCATTTAACGGATTAATTGTTGCAGATTTTTCATGAAAATGTCAGACTTACTCAGAAGTAGAAGTATCATCCAGGAGTTCCTCTTCCTCGATGAATTGGTAAATTGCTGTCTCAACCACAGCTGTATTTAGGCAAACTGTCTTAAAGTCATCATCATCTGCGATGCAAAAAACACCCTGACTGTCAGCTTTCGTCCTTACTTTAAAAACTTCTCGGCAGCACAAGCTCTCTCGACCTGTCGGCATTGGCGAACAATGATTACATTGGCACCTGTGACAAAATTAAAGTTCAATTTTAACTAGTTTATCTTGATTCGTCCTTCGCACAATGAAACTGTTTAATTGAGTAGGCCTTAATACATGTAATATTTTAATCTTTTTGCTAATTTAGTTAAGTGTTTAGTAAGCTCGTAAATATATTTACTCACCAAAATGTATTACCGATTCTCTCGGTGTTTGTATCCTCTGTCTCGCTTTCCTCTGAGGAAGACAACAATTCATTTGTCTCGTTGTAATCGTGTGATTCCGGCATTGGCTCGAACATGAACGGTTTAACATTTATATCCTGAATATATATTCCTAAATTTTCCATCGATTCATCTTCGTATGTTTCAGTCATCTCAACAATCAAAATGCAATGTACAAAACTTGTCCTCTCTACTGCATGCGTAGGCCTAAATTGCTAAAACCACTGATCACATTTGACGTCACAAGGGCTGCGTGAACTACCGCGGGAGAAGACGCACTCAAAAACGCTCTTTTTCGTAAAGGGACGTCGCTGCTCACTTTCTCGGCCCCGCGCGTCAAAACGAAAAGAGTTACAGAAAAATTTTTTTCGGATCTTGAATCTACGTACATATTTTTACTATAGAGAGTAGGTTATCTAAAGTTCTGCCATTCTCCTTTAAGAAATATTGGAGGAAGAATGGCGTTTTCAAAGAGGATTACAGATAAAAAAGAGCGTACATTTATTTTATGAGAACAAAGACAAAGTTATCACTAAGAGAGATTAGCAGACTTTGCAATGTATTGCCGTCATCCGTCCCAAGAATATGCAGAGAGGGAATTGACGCAAAGAGTCAGGTGGAAAGCAAAGCAGTAAAAGTGAAAACAGGAAGACCACATCTTTTTACGGAACGGGATAGGGCACGGTTCATAAGAACATTTTTACGTATGAGGGCAGAAAACCGCAGCTGCTTCAGGTGCGCAGGGAGGCTGGCATGACACATGTCAGCTGTAGGACTTTGATACGAACATTGAATGAAGCCAAGTACTATAAGTTAACTGCCAGAAGAAAGGGAATTTTGATGACAGATCAAAACGCGTTAAATTTGCAAGGGAGGCAATAAAAAACATGACAGTCGCTTTTGGAGTGACGATGTTTTGCTCTATCTAGATGGAGTTTCGTTTATATACAAGAGCAATCCGTATAAAGAAGCTGTGTCAGCGCAGGGCAAAGTGTACAGACAGAAGAATGAAGGGCTTAAGATTACTAGCAGAGGATCGAGAAATATGCCTGGAGGTAAAAGAATACATTTCTTGCTTGGCATCAGTTCTGGCTTTGGTGTTTCATTAATTGAAGAATATACAAAAATGGAGGGACAATATTTTGCAAAGTTTGTGCAGAAGACGCTTCCCAGAAAGCTTATTGAACTTGCTGATTTGAAAGGAAAAGAGAGCTTGATATTTGTAATGGACAACGACCCATCGCAAACCAGTAAGGTGGCACTATAAGATGTAAAAGAGTGCGGAAAATAATTCCTACAAATACCACCGAGATCGCCCGACATAAATCCGATAGAAAATATATTCAATAACATTACTTACGTGTTCAATAACAAACGTACGTGGAATTTGAAGAAATAATTATACGACACTTAAATGTTGCAATATATCATTAGTTGATATAACGATTGGAACTTTACAAAAAAGACTACAAATTCTAACATGTAATAAAGGCTATAGAACAAGATACTAAAAAAAGGCTTTCAAGTAATGTTATTGATTAATTGTTAAGATTTAAAGTTGAATGATTTGAATTAAAAAGAAAATGACATGTCTATTTCTTGACAGTGTATCTGAAACAGAAGTATAAGGGGAAATTTATCATGTTTACAAATACATTTTGAAACAGGAAAGGTAAGAGCTTGCTGTTAACAATGACTAGTAAAGCAAATTTCAACAGCATGCTCTTCTATATTGGCTATTACATCATGCATCTTATTGAGAACCGTGCCTCGATGGAACTTGAACTAGACCAGCATATAAAGTTGAATTGAATTAAAGTGTCATTTTTCAACGTTCAACGGTTGAAAAACTTCTAAGTTTCGATGAAATACAAAGCCGTTCAGAAATAAATCTCCCAAGTAAACAGTTAGATAGGTGTGCACCACGATATGTGGTGTTGCTGGAAATTCTTTTGATCAATAATAGAATAGAAGCTGTATATTTTCATGATTTCTCAACGTTCAACGCTTGTTTTGCAAATGACATATTGAATGATGTCATTGAACTTTTAACTTGTCGTTGAACGTGAAATTTGTCCTTGTATCTTGGCAGAAGAAAAGAAAAGCCAAGAAATAACTTATTCACAATGTTGATTAGATTAATGCATACCCCTGCATGAAATTTTTAAAAGAACAAGTTGAAGGAAAGTGCTGCTGTGGATAATTCTCCAATAAATTTCCAACCGTTACTCGTAGGTTAAATGTATGTTTTGCCACAATTTGCTGGCCAACTTATGTAAATGTTACATCCCTTCCCACGACCCATGACTAAAAGTTTCACGATGGCATCCAAAAAGACAGCTCTCTCTATTTCGTTGTTCTCAAGAATCTCAACAGCACAAGAAAGCCACTCGCCCCCAGAGATGCATTTCTCCTTCAAGTGCCCTTGAAGAATATCGAGGCGAGTATGTGAGGATTGCTCAAGCTTTTCCTTGGCAGACTGCATGTCCCACACAGACTTCAGCAGTTCCGATACTTTCTTTTGGCCCCTGTTTAAAACGAATTCATACAGCACAGAATCTCCAAGTAACTTCCGGCTGTTGGCGTATGCCAAAATCTCCAGCATGATACACATATAGAATTTTGTAATCAAATCTGCAAACTGAAGGTTGGTAGTTTTTTCTTTTTTTTTCAACCTCTTCTCCCCCTTTCTACAGTTGGCTTTCATTGCTTTTAGCGTTCTCGGTGCCTGCACTGTTTTTGGATGGTTCAAACTGGTCACAAAATCTGGATCCTCTTTTGTGACATACGCAAAGGCAGTGTGATATCCAGAATGACCCGAAAAATTCACGACAATGCTGAAGCGGTCTTTGAGTAAATTGTTCACTTTCAGCCAACGCTGATTCTTGCAAAGAAGAACACACATATGAAAGTGAAAGCCATCCTCTTTATGGGGTTCCATGGAACAAGCCCACTGCACCACTTTGGTAGTGGTAACAACAGCATCCGCGAAAGAACGATGATTAAATGCATCCGTATTTGCATTACTGTATGTTACAATGTACGTCTTTCGTACTGTGTCTGTTTGAATCGCCGCTGAGTCTTTTCCTTCTGCCATAGCCTAACAAAGACATAAACGATATCGTCACTATAGGTTAACCCTGCTTGTATGACATAGGCAGGTCGTTTGAAATTAACCGCCGTTTTCATGTTTGGCATGCAATGTTTAAAGAATATAATTCAAAATTGTGAATCATTTTTTTAAGGGAGTCAATACATTAAAATAATTCTTATGCACAACTGTGAATATGTTAATTGACTGTCACTTGTTTGTCGCCAGTTATTTGGCTACTGTTTGGCTGTCATTTCCCTATTTCAAGCAGACAGAGCCTTCTCCCCCCCCCCCCCCCCTCTTCCCCTTAAACATATTGTGAAGGTAAATGAACATGTCGCCAAACATGGGTTACACAATTTGCGCCCCAACATACATTGGTTGACATTTTCCAGTCGGAATCCAACATTGTATATGGGGGAGGGAAGACGTTTAGTAGAAAAGATGATTGGACTGTTCCAACACTTTTGGCGGGCATTGTAGCTACCAGTTAATGCAAAAATTCTCAGAAATTTTTTAGGCTGGAGTGGCCCCTTAAAGGTTGAGAACTTTTTTCCTCAAGCCTTCTACAAGAGACAACAAGCTTTGTGGGAAGCTGCATCAAATATTGCACGTTCCAAAGCACAGCTTGATGAAACTGTCCTTTATCTCAGTAGCTGTAGAAACCAAATTACTCAAAAGGCACTGAACACGTATTTGGGGAAATCTATGCATATCATCTTCTGCCCCAGCAACAGTTCGTGAAACCAAATGTGGTCACATATTTTTGGCAAGGTGTTATTTGCAAATATTGGCCATGCCTAGAGGATGTGAATATACAATTATCAAAAGAAATGATACCAGCACTTTCGGTAATGCACGGAAATGGACATGCATGGCATTACGAGGTATGCTTCTTTATCAAGAAAATCCCATTGAAATCTTTCAAAATCCCACTACACTAATGCTATAACTCCTTTTATTACCTGTATGAATATGTCATAAGTAAGCAATGAAAAATAATTCTTTGCCCATACTGTGTATCAGATTAAACTCTGATTTACTAAGATCATGTATATTGTTAGATAATTTATGGTGGAAGATGGGTAGAAGGGACAGCCTTGGCCAATGGGGGTAAGCTGAGCAGGTTAACAGTTACCTGTCCAGAGCAGCATACATAACAAAGCGGATGCTCCCAACAAGTAAGTTTATGTGTATGCAATTATCTGTTTTTTATGTGAATTTTCTTATTGGACTTCTACCACAACTTATTGGATTCAATTGTATGGACATTAAATAGAAATATTTTAATGGCTAATGGATGAGAGCAGAGACGTACCGACAGGGGATACCAACTCTGTCATCCAGCAATTTTTCAGGTAAAGCTTATCCATATTCAGATAAAATTTAAATCAGGAGGAGCAAATGAACCAAGTTTAAAAGATATGACAACCGTTTCGTTTTTACGTAGCAACAAATAACTCAAAGCTTTGAGGAGCATTCACATTCAGAAAGGCAATAGGTTTGATGTACGGGGACGTGCCACTATTTAGGAATACCTTTTTTCTATTAATGCAGAATTATGGGTATCAATTTTTAAATTATTTGCGGAAATATGTGTACCATTTTGGAAAAATATTGCAAAATCATCAAGAGGGACCTTTAGAAGTAAGAAAATGAAAGTCCAGTTAGAAATTATAAAACTCTGTAGACTAACTAAGGTTGCCTTTCAAACATGTGCTAGATTTTA
This sequence comes from Nemopilema nomurai, assembly GCA_003864495.1. NCBI lineage: Eukaryota > Metazoa > Cnidaria > Scyphozoa > Rhizostomeae > Rhizostomatidae > Nemopilema > Nemopilema nomurai. Next base: position 1,704,138 of record ML133366.1, on the reverse strand, counting down.
CTCTCTTATCAACTTTAAATGAATCTAAAATATAAATTTGATTCCCAATTCTGCTTAAACCAGAAGAGGGGCATGTAACTTTCAGGGTTGCCATTAACAAGGGTTGTCCTTCAAACATGTGCCAGATTTTACCCCCTTATCAACTTTAACTGAATCTAAATATATGAATCTACTTCTGTGCGAAAACAGTTGTTCCCGTAAAAAAGCACATTGCGCTTTATACTATTTAGCAGCAGATATCTTGTGCATTTTGCCATTTTTTCTGTCGAGGAACAAGCAGTGCATGTGAGATTTGAAGCTGAAAAGAGACTGGCGATAGAATTGTAGCAAGAAGCGCGCATTTTGATGTCATTAGCAACAAATTAACAACAAACAGTATAGTTTTTAGACCCTACTTGTGTCCCTGTCTTATTGTTTTGATAAATTCGCGATAAAAAAGGAAGTGGGTATTGACAGACGAAAAAAGCAACCAACGTTTTGGATGGTTAAGGAATGTGACTGTACGGAATACGAACTTCCAGCATATGGAACCGATTGCGACTATTGTGGTTGCAAAACAACCAAAGCTATCGAGCTAAAAGCGACCGACCAAGAAAAGCCAACAGCAAGTAGTAAGCTGTTGTGCAGCTGATACCAATGTGGTGGATCTCCTGTGGAGCAAGAAATTTTCCGTGGTTTGATAGAAAAAAGCGTTCTAGATTTTGAAGAACTGGTCAATGACGGAGAAGAAACCACTAGGTTGTAGGATAAGTAGGATGATTGAAGCTACGCTTGGCTTTTGTTACGCTGTTGCTAAGGATTTTTAAAATTTGAAATTATTTATTTACCCTACACGAAGATGAGTGTAGTCGATATTTTAATATTAATAAATTTTACCTATTATTACAAAGTCATACAATGCATTTTATTCATTTCTTGCTGTTGTAATTGAAGACAATGAAGCAACAGCTCGATAATCGAAGCTGCATTTAGAGGCAGAGGAATGTTAAATAGATGAGTTCTTTGAGGAGAGATGTCACGGCAAAATACAAGATACCTAAAGTACCTTGGCTTGCTGTGGAAGATAAAACTTTGGACATGAATTTCCACATCTTCCGTGTCCTTTTGAGAGAATGAATCCAATTGCTGTGAACGTTTCTTCAGTAAGAATACTCAGTTTTTTTAAAATAATCAAGTTTTTCCATTTGGTGCCTGCTTATGTTGCCTTGTCATGTGAGTTGATGTTCACTTTCAGCAAGCCATTTGTCATACACTTCTCGTAAACACTCTTTTATTGGCTTGTTCCAACTGACACCAGGAGCCTGAATAAATTTTGTCAACCCACCAGGTATGCACTACATTCTCCGTTTCAAAGTAGTTCAAAAAAAGGAAGATACATCTGTTAGTTGAAAGACCTTTCCAGCTATTGCAAATGCGCATGAATTTTTGCGCACACGATGTGATGTCAGCCCCAATCGAGTAATGGCGGAGAGATGTGAGAAGAAAAAGAGTCTTGGTGGTCCCTGTTCTTCTACCAGTGCAGCTGATGTCAAGTTACGTCGGTTGGAGAGAAAATATCAAAGGCTCGCAAGCCAGCTTTCGAACTCACTTCTAGAACTAAGAAGTGAATGCAAGGCACTGAAACGGGGGAAAGGACATCAGTCTGCTTCAAGAAAGCCAACTGCGGTGTTAGGATTTCATCAGAAAGATTTGAGAAGAAAAGAATATAATAGGAAACAGCACGAATGGTATCAGCTACGGAAGTTGAAAAAGAGTAGACAAAAGAATATTGGAGGTGCTAGAGAAGAAGGGCTCGACGAATGATAACCGTTCCGATGATGGTGGTGGTATAATAGGTCTATACACGCACCCTACAATCCTAGCTAAACCATTCACCTAAACTTGTTTGTAGATTGTGTCATTTGCTTGCCAAAGTAAAAAGGGTTGCAATTATATGCATTGGCTTCTCTACCTTTTGCAGATGAAGATAATTATGTTCCATCAAATGAAATCGAAGATGATGATCAACATGAGCATGGTATATAGTCCTGTTTCACAAAACAGCTGATCGAAAAGTTTTTTTCTAGTTTATGTTAATTTGTGCTTTGCAATTGAATCCCATAACTTTAAAACACCATTAACCTCTTCTAATGAATACACAAAATGTTCTTGATAAGCGCGTTTAATTTACATCCCTTTCTGTCTTTTTTCTAAAATATTTTTGGAAATATGTAAGCTACTAATTGCTTTAATATTCCTTCAACATTTTAGAATTAGCCAAGTTGATTGCAGAATGTAAAGACTTAATTTTCTCCGAGACATCAGAAGCAAAACAGAGATCGTGGAGAGATTGAATGGAACTGTTCAACGATAGCTGGTCTGGCCAAAGAGAGCGATTAATGGAGGTTGTGCTGGAATGCAAAACACCATCACCGTCATTCTGTGAAGTGTGCTGTATAGCAGAACCAGTTTTGTCATCGCTGATTGCAAAAACTGGGGCTACTGCTTATGCAAGACATGTGATGATGAAGTTCATTCTGGCCAACCATTCCATAATCGCAAAAGTTTTGTGGCGGGTTTTTTCAAAGCAATCTCTCCAGAAAAACATATGCTTTCAAAGAAGGATGTGTTTATGACCAAAGGTTTTGAATTAACTTTGATAGAAAACAAGTTATTCCTCAATAAAGTATTTTCTTAGAAAAGTGCTCACAATTTTAAATTACAAAAAGAGTTGCAAATTGTAAACTACTAAAGTTCTACCTAAAGTTACTGAAATATTTGAATTTTCAGAAACTGATAATCAGTTTTTTATAGATTGATTTAGTTGTTGAATTAAATTTCTGCAGATTTTAGTTTGTGCTACCGTGTCTCATGCACAACGTTTATGTCTATATTCATTTACATCAATGTGACATGGCTCTGATCCTTTTCACAGAAAGTTTTTGATACCTCAAGCCAATGAAATGTAGCAGCTGTAAGATAGCAATTCACAGCTCATCACTTGAATTTGACAGTCGCGTGCTAGGTAGTTGCATTGTCTTGACAATGAAGGGTTAGTATTCAAGTCTCTGTTAATTATTCAATTAATAGGAAGATGATTGGTATCTCTCTTGATTTGAAGCTTAGAGGTTCATTATCAATAGAAACCACCAAACAGTTTAACATCACTCCAAAATTGTTACATAGCAAAATTCAATGGCAAAATTGTTTCTATATTTCTCACCTAAAAGTCCCAAAATCAGCTTATCTGAGCAAGGCAATTTTTCTTTATTTATTGACAGATCAATATGACATAAAGTTGAAACTTACCATTATTAAAAAGGTTATTGAATCACATTTTGTCTGGTTTTCTGTAGGCCGCTACGACTTCTCTGTTCCACAAGTTGTATGCCAGAATTGTGGACACTGTAACAGTACTTTAAATGCAAGAACTGTGATTGAAAATGGTTATTGGCCGTGTTCATTGGAGAATGTAACCTCGATTGTTCACCTTGATGTGTTCGAGTTGTTTCATTCGTGTGCTTAAAGGAATTTCAGATAGCAATGGCATACTGTTTTTCATCCAATGCTAATTTTTAATGATATATATGATATGATTTGTTGCATTTAACCTTTGATGGCACCAAGTTTTTGAATCTTGCTGTTTTACTCTTAAATCATATTAAAATTGTATTTTGAGCTTCGTTACTCTAAAAGAAAACATTTACAGCACATATTATCAATCCATCATTTAATAACAGCAAACCTTCTTTTCAAGACTTCCTTTTTCAATCAGTCAACATTCTCTAAAGGTTTTAAAGAATGGAAGTATTGCCAGCATGAATTGGATGTATTGCAAATGAAAAATTGGATGGTTTGTCCTCCATGTCATGAGAATCAGCATTCTGATCATATTGATGGCAATAGTAAGTTGAAGAGATTTAGGAAGGGAGAAAGGTACGAAACTACTTGAAATTATCATAATGCAAATATTATGCTCCTTGGATTGCCAGTTTACAATAAGAGCCATTTATTTGCTGATAAACAGACAAATTTCTTGTAAATTTATTCCTACCCCCAATGCTTTCCAAAACGACTTTTAAAACAGTCAACAAAACAAGTTTTTCGTGGCAGCTTTTTCGGACTTGGCAAGTAGGAAGGTGTCATATCGTGTTGTTTGTTTCATGCAGCGGTCGCTTGGCCCCATGACTCACTGGAACAAGGTTCCTTGAAGGGTGTTAACATTAACGAGTTGTCAATTTGATTGACTGCCACCTCTGGACGCTGTCAAACTGCAATGGGACGTGCACTCGATCTTGCAAGTGCAAGTAACCGAAGTCCGCCAAGAATTGAAGCATTTCGATTCGATATTTGAACAAAATTGAAAAGGATATTTAGGGGCATTTGAAAGAAATATGTAAATAGGGTCTGGGATGGAACTAAAAGGCTTGGCGGTTAAGGGCAAAATTTGATACAAGAGAAGAAGAGAAAATTTAAAATTTTATCATAAGCAGGTACGACTTGCCAAAAAATTTGGAACACCTTAGTAGCCCCCTCCCTCCATTCTAAGAGGCTCCTAAAGCTAAAAGTGGCTTAAAGACAAATCATTTCAAACGCCCCTTTCTAGCGTCCTCACCCAAATAATCACTAAAAAATAAAGGCGTTTGAAATAAAAAAAATCATAAGGATATGTAAATTAAATCGATGGCTCTGCGTGGTTAAAATCATTTGATATTTAGGTTCACGATAGACTATGTCACTCAAATAGAATATATTCCAGTAAAACTTTGAAGACAACTTTCACCATAGATAAACAATATATTGGTAAAACAGAAGACTAGCCCCCAAAACCCCGCTGCGCGGGCTTAAAACCCCTTCTGTGGAAATAGAACTGCCCCTTAAAACTACCCTATAAACCAAATAGACATGTTAGCCTCGGCAAGACAAGAGCCTCGCATCGAGAGCAAAAATGACGTAATGCACAGCCACGCACCGCACACTTGAAACGAAAGTTGTCAACGACAAAATGACTCGCCATCCTTCGCGTGCATCACTCGCACTCATGTGACAATCGCTAGGACGGGGGAGCCTCATCCCTTCATCTTTTGCGAACCCCGTCCTAGCGATTGTCACATGAGTGCGAGTGATGCACGCGAAGGATGGCGAGTCATTTTGTCGTTGACAACTTTCGTTTCAAGTGTGCGGTGCGTGGCTGTGCATTACGTCATTTTTGCTCTCGATGCGAGGCTCTTGTCTTGCCGAGGCTAACATGTCTATTTGTTTTGGGTAGTTTTAAGGGGCAGTTCTATTTCCACAGAAGGGGTTTTAAGCCCGCGCAGCGGGGTTTTGGGGGCTATCTATATATACTAAAATCCGGATATTCATGAGGCGGCAACGCTTTCATGTCCGCGTCGGCACCTTTGATCTCGGAGTCCTCCTAAATTGAAAACGAAAGGCTCCCAAACGGATGGACTGATTTGAAAAATTCTTTTTGCAGATTCTTCCCAGATGACTGATTCTTCAGGCTGGCTACTTTTTGCCCGAAAAGCCTGCTCCGTTTTTGAGCAAATTGCCATCTTTTCCAGGGGACGGTGTTTTCGACCGCCTTCTCGACGCCCTCCTGCCCCCACCGTTCGACCAGCTCTCCCCGTTTTTTTACCCCGGTTCGCAAGCATTCGTCTTCGATCGTGGCTGGTTTTTTTTCCAAAATTTTCACTTATTTTTAGTGGACATTGCCATGTTTCTGAGCGCCGCTCGCCGGTCGTCCGCCTTCTCCGAGCTCTGGCTCCGAACTTCGGCTACGTTCCCCCTTTCCTAGCGGTACGGTTCGCCAAGAGTGCCTCTTTTTAGATGTGTGGTTTTTTTCCAAAATTCGCAAGCGTTTTTCGAAATTCGCCGTGTTTTTGCTTCGATTCGCGATTTCCAGGCCGAGGGGAGAAAATTTTCTTGCCTCGATCGACCGAACTTGCCCCGGTCACGTGTCTCGCTCTGCAGCCCTCCATTGTTTGGGGACAAAAGAGAGTCCTCTTCCACCAATCGAAATGCAAGTTGCCGACGTGATTGACGTGAGGGACACAGCAGGCAACAAGGCGTAGATCGGTAGAGAACAACAGCGTGCTCGGGACAGGGCAGGGGTCATTTCGTGCTTGCTACCCGTGTGGATTGGACGTGCTCATTATTACCGGAGCTGCCTTTCATTGCGTTTTTGGGAATTTCGCCGTGGAAAGCTGCCTTAAGTAAGTACTTTTCGTTTCACTTTCGATCTGATGATATTTTCTCGATGCTAAACTAAATTTCCGTGCTTTTTTGACGATTTTTCCAATGCACCCCACGCTGGGCAGCTTCCATTCAAAAAATTTGCTTACCACGAGCTTGCTGCTTTCGAGAATGTTTTCTGAATGCTGAATTGATTGCTTACTTAAATGTGCTAAAGAGATTTGATTTTTTGCTTTTTCCTCATTTTAGGTGAGAAATCGAGCCGAAACTCGCGGTGGCAGAAGAAAATTCACGAGAAACTGCAGGCACGCCCCCACCTGGCTCTCTCGCTGGCTACGAAATGCTGAAAAGTTTGCCTGCCCTCTAGAACGAATCAAAGTAAGTTTGTTTTGTTGCATTATGATCGCCGTTTTTCTGGTTTTTTCTCTCGAGAAACTAGCTTTTGTGCGTGGTTTTTGCACCTGGCCGTTGACCTGTTGACCTCCTTCCGCCTGCCCGAGGGCGTTTTCACTCTAAATTGCTCTAAATACCTAGATAGCTTGCTTTCAGGGAAATTTCTGATAATCAATCGATTAACTTCTTTAATGATTTACGGGAGGTTTGATTTTTGGCTTTTTTCCTTTTTTAGAGAGACGAGCCGAAATCACGGCAGCAGCAACGTGGGGAACGGCAGGTACGCCCTCTCTGACTTCAAAATGCTGAAAACTTCGTGCCCTCCAAATCGAATCAAAGTAAGTTTGTTGTGTTGCTTCAAGTTTGTCGTTTTCGTTGTTTTTCTGGTTCTTTTTTCGAAGAATTGGGTTTTTGCTAGATTTTCGCACCTGGCTAATTGACCTGTTGACCCTTCCGCCATACCTCGAGGGCGTTTTTCACTCTAAATTGCTCTAAATTGCTCTAAATAGCTTTAGCGATAAACAACATGTTTTATGAATTCTAAATCAGTAACTGCCGTTGTTTTTTGGCTTTTAGATTGCGTTTTTAAGCGGATCTCTCTTCTAATGAGTTTTCCTTGCTTGCAGGGTCATGGCGTGGCGTCAAATGTTATCCACTGTTACCGTGTGGGACGAAGAAAGGAAGAGCAAGAGCTCGTTTTTAATAGACGAGAACTACCGTACGAACTTTAAAACCTACGTGTTTATTTGTATGTATTTAATTTTCTTGGTAGATGACGATGCGTGGTTTTCGATTTGACGTTTCTCATTTCGCGTTGTTCCTTCAGTGTTGGTGGCATTGTTGGATTACTGCATCTGTAGAATTAATTTGGTGCCTATTGGTGGCAATAGTCAGTTTTTGACTGCTACAGAGGCAGTTTTCATGTGTGCTAAGTTTCATTTTAAGTTAGAGATTTCATGTCAGTTTTTTTCTTTAAATTACACTAAACTCTTACGATAGCGTAGCGAGCTAAATGAACAAAAAGCTTTTCCATAGGACGGTTGAAAACGTGACAGAGCTATCGAGAAAGTCCGAGAAAGATAAGAATAACTACGGGCAATTTTTATGTTTGTGTGTTGGCCAAAGGGTCGCGTTTCGGCATGGCAGTGCCCCCGAAGTCATTTAAACAAAAATCGATTGGATTGTCGAGGTTTTTCAGTTTTTGTCTATAAATATAACTAGATCGACAGTGATTTTCACTATATACTTTGCAAGAACTAAAGGGCAGGCTTCGCACTGTCAAATTTAGCGGATTTCGACGTTTCGCCAGTCGTAAATTGTTCAAGTAGAGTCGGAGCCAATTCAGGGGCAACATAGGAATCAATTTAGACAGCGATACGAAGCAGTTTTAGCTTGCTTCACTGCAGGTTGATCAGCTAAAAGAAAATATCTTTTTGTGGTCAACTGTTCTTCGATGGGAATTGACAGTAAAACCCTCATACGATTTTAAGCTTAAATCGCCCTCAATTTCTAAAACAAACTACGATAAAGACAGCGGCCATGTAATCTACCCCAAATATTTTCTAAAACGACGAGTAAAACGGTCAACAAAGCAAGTTTTTCGTGGCAGCTTTTTCGGACTCGGCAAGTAGGAAGGTATCATGTCGTGTTTTTTGTTTCATGCGGAGGCCACTTGGCTCACTGGAACAAGGTTCCTTGAAGGGTGTTAACATTAACGAGTTGTCAATTTGATTGATTGCCGCCTCTGGACACCATCAAACTGCAATGTGACGTGCACTCGATCTTGCATGTGCAAGTAACCGAAGTCGATTCTACATCTCAACTTGATTCTGAAACCATTTACTACTGCTTTTGCCGCACAATATTGAAAAATATAGATCGGTGAAGCTAAAAGTGACTAGAATAACGAATCACTCCAAATGTCCCCTCCGAGCGTGCTCGCCCAAATATTTACTGACAAAAATATGCGTTTCAAATAAAAATATGTACAAGGTTATGTAGATGAAATCGATGGCTGTGCGTGATTGAAATAATTTGATATTTAGGTTTACGATAGACCATGTCACGCAAATAGAATATATTCCAGTAAAACTTTGAAGACAACTTTCAACATAGATAAACAATATATTGGTAAAACAGAAGACTTGCCCCCAAAACCCCGCTGCTCGGGCTAAACGCCTTCTTTGGAAAAGGAATTGCCCCTTAAAACTACCCCATAAACAAAATAGACATGTTAGCCTCGGCAAGACAAGAGCCTCGCATTGAGAGCAAAAATGACGTAATGCACAGCCACGCACCGCACACTTGAAACGAAAGTTGTCAACGACAAAATGACTCGCCATCCTTCGCGTGCATCACTCGCACTCATGTGACAATCGCTAGGACGGAGGAGCCTCTACCCTTTATCTTTTGCGAACCCCGTCCTAGCGATTGACACAAATTTGAGTTGAAGCGGGGAAATTTTTACACGCTACGAAATGTCCAGCAACAACGAGAGTACGCATTATTATTTTTTTGGAGAATTCACTTACATTAATAATCTATAATCTTAAAGTATGGATTTTTAAGTAGCACTATATGTTAAAACTTCGTATTGTTGCCTTGCTTTTGGCCTGAAGTAGTTGCCATAGCAAGTTTTTCCTGTCTCTTATTTTCATGTCTGTTATTCTCTTAGATTAAGTTCAGGAATGACACAAATTTAGAAACTTAAAAGGAAAAAATATGTTTTGGTTGTAACGGTTTGCATAGCTTAAAAGTGTGCAACCAACTGGATAACGCTGTTTATTGAGAAGCTGATTACTTTCTGCATCCTTTAATTTGGTAGGCCATATTTAGTAAATCTGGAAGTCGCGTAGGGCCTGTGCCTTCTTTCTGGGGTTACTATGATTCTATAACAATTTACCTCAATTTATTTTAAAGAATTATTTAGGCCATTTAAATTGAAATTTTGACTTTAAGAGCTCCTTATGTGTTTGTTCTTTACACATGTTACTTTCATTGATGTTACTTTTTATGTTTTATTTGTGGGGGCTAAAGCTTAAAATTACTTACAAATCCTCACATGATAACAAAATTTTCTTAATCAATTTGATGCTCTCAGGGGAACTCGTTGCCCTTTTAGGGTTTTCGTGCACAGTGGATGCCCCTATCTAAAATGCTGCTCCTTTTGTAATAAGTCTCATCCGTTCTTTTAAACTGAAAATGCCAATATCAATTGGGGATTAATCCATGCTCCCATGCTGCAAAATTTATTTTTCTTGACAACGTTATTGGCAAGCAAATTACAGAGATTATGTCATTAGCAGGCCATCCTTTCTTAAAGGCTCAGCCCGCGAAACTTTATACAAAATCTGCAGGGCCACTGCAGAGGGCAAATGCTAGATTTTCAGTGCTTGATACTGCTTAGCCAGGCCAGCAATGCATAAGTAGATTAATTTGGAAAAACTCTTTTCCCTAACATCACTTTTGATCTACACTATTTTCTAGATATAAATGTTCTGCTTCTTTTTGTTTTACCCAATGTTCATAATGGATAAAATCATGCTGGACCAAAAGTTTTTCAGTATGCCATGTTCTTGCCATTCAAATGCAGCTCATAATTTCTTTTCAACAAAAAGTCAGTTTTATATTTTCTGTTTAAAGGAATATATTTGTCTGTTTAGGTGTCAAGTCTTTCATTTTCATAATCTTCATAATCTTTTTAGCCTATGCAAGTAGTTTTCATACCAGATTTCTTAATTATCCTGTCTAGAAATCCAAAAATCCAGATAGGTGAGTTATCTTACAATCGAAGGTATATGTAATGGATAGGGGCTTCTTAAATGTTAAAGTTGCATGTTAATGGCTGGTTTCCTTTTGAAAGACTGGAACATCAACAACATCTCAGTTGCAAACAGCTTTCCAATGCAATGGCAATGTTTTACCTTGCAAATAAAACCCATCAGTTTGCACCCATATATTTCCCTTATATATCCAGATAAAGCTAGATATCCTGGTTTCCTTTTCTTTAATTAAAAATAAAGGAAGATCTACCAAAGTTCATGAAGCACCTTCCTCAAAAATTGTCTGTGACATGGGACTCTTCATAGCCCCCATGCCAGTAACTAGTAGTATGAGTTCTAGGAAGTAAGGCCTGAGTTCTGTGATTTACAAATGTTAATATCAGCTATGCTTATTTCCTCATTTTTTCACAGCCTTACCACCTCCATTATTCAAGGCCCTTTAAGCACTTTAAATAGATTGATGATTTTGATCATTTTCAAACATTTTAAATAGACAAATTTTTTTTGTTTATACCAATTTTAATCCTATAGTTACTTACAATATTGATTTCTGAATTTCTCAAATTTTGCCAAAATAACTTTACAGTTTTTCATTTCTAGGTAAAGGATCTAAAAGAAAAATTAGAAAGGTATGGTTTACCATGTTTGCTTTTTGTTACTACCCTATTTCCAGCAAAACGATATTGTATCAGCTTAACTTTGTTATGAATTCTATCATTTTTTAGTTTGTATTTCTTAATTTAATTTGTCATTGATGTTGTTATTTTGTTGGTTTCTATGTAATTTGTTTTGTAGTTTTGTTGTAATTATTCATTTAAATTGCATTTATAAGTAGTGGAATCTTAAGATGAAATGAAAATAAAATGAAATATGATGTGTGGTTGTGCAAACTACACACCTGAGGCAAAAAGCAGAGATAAAGGGATTAAATTGGTTTTATCCCTTAAATGCAACAAATGTTTTAAACTTTGCAAAAATTATTTGAATTATCTCTTAAAAATTAGAAATTGCTATCTCAAATACAGAAATGTCTCAGCTGCTTCAAAGAGAACGCGATAAGGTGCTACAGCTGTGCTTTCTGCAAAACACCGTTTCCAACAAGGGAAAGCGGTGCGCTCAACTTCTCAAAGAGACCCAATGAGACCTTGCAGAAGAGGATAATATCAAAAAGAGTAAGCCTTAGAATTAATTTTGCCATGTTTTCCTTTTTACATGATTTATCTTTAGTTTTTCAGTTAAAAACCAATAAGATTTTTGTGAAAAAAACATTTGAATTGTACCTTAACTTTGCTCTTTGTCTACCTGTGAATTGTTTATTTTCCATGCTACATGCTAAGGACAATATGGGAAAAATATCATGGAAAGAACAAAACGTTTTAAGAAAGGGAAAGAGAATAAGAATAATTTGTGAGACTCCCATTTGGAGTAGTTTTCATCATGTTGTGCAAACTTCTTAGACGTTATACAAGCAGATCGTTTTATGAGCAGTTTTCACTTTCAAGATTTTCTAGTTTCTGATCTAACCGTTTTTAGATAAACGCGTTGCACCAATGGCAGAGCACAAGTGCCATTGTTTTGTTTGCCAAGAAACATAAGAACGGTTTTTCGGTGGATACACTGTGTACACCAGGTTTTGGCGAAAGTTTTATTGGTGTCGACCCAACAAAACGTTCGCCATCTGGTAAAGCCGTTTTGTTTTTTCATGCAGCGAACTTTTTTATCATAGAACATAACGCCTACTTAATTTAGTCAGGTTATGTTCAAGACCAGTTTAATAGAACTGTGATTGAGGGAAATTCGTATTGACGTTATTCTGTTTATAATTTAAAGCATGGTGCTCTACAATCAACCGCGGAGCAGACCAGAAAGGTAGTTATACTTGTTATTGATTTACTCTAAAACGACACACAGCTATTTTGGTTTGTAGAGTAGGTCTTATAAAGCGTGAAATACAGACGAGCAACGTAAAACTATGAACGCAGTAAGCAAAGGACCACAGTAATCTCCAACACATTGTCTCTTCCTTTTCTTTTTACCTGATGAAGATTTATGTTCGAATTGTCGTACTTTCATTCGTTTACCAAGTCGTTATTTAATTGCATTGAATTCTGGTAATAACGCGCACAACACGTTGAACTACGTTGATTGTCATGTTGGTATAAATGTTTAATGAATCTCTCAAATGGTGTTGTTATCGCGCTAACAACTTCTTTGCAACTCTCCTTCACCCTTTACCACTTCACTAAGCCATTTACTGGTATATAGTTTTGAAATCAATACAGAATACGAAAAAGTTGTTATTTTGTACTTTTTCCGCTTTTTACTTTTTACTTTTACTATTATGTTCGCTACTTGTTTACTACTTGTTTAAGGAGAGGAAAATGAGTTAGATGTGGATGAGGATATTGGTGAGAGCGCGGAAAATGAAGGTGTGACATTTATAGGAAACGAGAGATATGGTCTTTATTTGACTAAACATTTATTCGTACATAGTACAAGCTTGTTCTTTGTCTATTTCAATCGTAATCCTTTCTAAAAAAATAGCTGTGACTCAGTTTAAGACACGGACGGCTCTCAGAACCGTATTCGATGTTGTTAAAAAGCAAACCTGCTGAACTTTAAGTTTTCTATTTTCGGTTCTAGTTCTTATGTTCAAAAGTATTTTCAACTTCTTATCAAAACTGCCAATTGAAAAACAGCTTTGTTTCTGGAAAGTGACTACCACTTTTTCCAGGAGAGTAAGCTCGGAGAAGGTTTCTAATGAGAAACAAAAACATTCAAGTGACGATCTGTGTGCTTGTAAATGTTTGTTTTTGAAAAAGTAATTTTTCAATTAATATTCTTTTTACTGAAACTGGACAGGATATTTTCTTTGTTGCCAGTTCTGTCACCTCGATAATAACAAAGCATAAAATGCAAAATACCAAGTAGATTTTCCTTTTTTCAACAAGCTGATGTCTATTTCTCATATGCGTAGAACTAACGCACACACTTCTTGTTCTGTTGCAGAGGAGTCAACGTCGCGGGTTGTTGGAGAAGGTAAACACTGACTTATGTTTAACGTGGATTTCAACTTTTGTTGTGTATCAATGATGTCTGCTTTCTTTTGAAGTGATCTTAGAACTAACACATGCTTCTTGTTCCGTTACAGAAAAGAAGAAACCGAAAGTAGCGAGGAGAGGTAACCCTAAGTAGATGTGGAGTATATTTCTACCATTGGTTGTATCTAGAACCAATCTTCGTTGTTTCAAAAGTTCTTAAGAGTAACACACACTTCTTGTTCTGTTGCAGAGGAGTCACTGTCGGTGGTTGTGGTGGAGGTAAGCACTGACTTAAGTTTAACGTGGATTTCAACTTTTGTTGTGTATCTATGAAGTCTGCTTTCTTTTGAAGTGATCTTAGAACTAACACACACTTCTTGTTCCGTTACAGAAAAGAAGAAACCGAAAGTAGCGAGGAGAGGTAACCCTAAGTAGATGTGGAGTATATTTCTATCATTGGTTGTATCTAGAACCAATCTTCGTTGTTTCAAAAGTCCTTAAGAGTAACACACACTTCTTGTTCAGTTGCAGAGGAGTCAACGTCGCTGGTTGCTGGTGGAGGTAAGCACTGACTTGAGTTTAACGTGGATTTCAACTTTTGTTGTGTATCTATGAAGTCTGCTTTCTTTTGAAGTGATCTTAAAGCTAACACACACTTCTTGTTCCGTTACAGAAAAGAAGAAACCGAAAGTAGCGAGGAGAGGTAACCCTAAGTAGATGTGGAGTATATTTCTACCATTGGTTGTATCTAGAACCAATCTTCGTTGTTTCAAAAGTTCTTAAGAGTAACACACACTTCTTGTTCTGTTGCAGAGGAGTCACTGTCGGTGGTTGCTGGTGGAGGTAAGCACTGACTTAAGTTTAACGTGGATTTCAACTTTTGTTGTGTATCTATGAAGTCTGCTTTCTTTTGAAGTGATCTTAGAACTAACACATGCTTCTTTTTCTGTTGCAGAGGAGTCAACGTCGCGGGTTGTTCGAGAAGGCAAGCACTGACTTAAGTTTAACATGGATTTCAACTTTTGTTGTAAATCTATGAAGTCTGCTTTCTTTTGAAGTTATCTTGGAACTAACACATGCTTCTTTTTCTGTTGCAGAGGAGTCAACGTCGCGGGTTGTTCGAGAAGGCAAGCACTGACTTAAGTTTGACGTTGATTTCAACTTTTGTTGTGTATCTATGAAGTCTGCTTTCTTTTGAAGTGCTCTTAGAACTAACACATGCTTCTTTTTCTGTTGCAGAGGAGTCAACGTCGCGGGTTGTTCGAGAAGGCAAGCACTGACTTAAGTTTAACGTGGATTTCAACTTTTGTTGTGTATCTATGAAGTCTGCTTTCTTTTGAAGTGCTCTTAGAACTAACACATGCTTCTTTTTCTGTTGCAGAGGAGTCAACGTCGCCGGTTGTTCGAGAAGGCAAGCACAGACTTAAGTTTAACGCGGAATTCAAGTTTTGTTGTGTATCAATGAAATCTGCGTTGTTTTTGCACTATCTTAAGATTGACACTTGGTATAAGTGTGCATTTTTCCATTGCAGGTGTTTCGTATGTTAAAGATGGCATTTGTGTGGCAGTTGGAGTGCCTCATTATGATCGGCATGTTCTGCATGGTCATGACATACCTCATGACCATATCTGCGTGCAAATTCTCGCAGTATCCGGAACAGTTGAGGCCCCGACAACCTTTTTTTCTGGAGTTGAAGAAAACGAAACTTTGACTGTCGGCTGTTTTTATTCGTTTCCGCGAGACAGTCTAAGAAGGAACACGTACGAGGGTACAAAACTTGTGCTGAAAAGGCTATGAATTTCTTTACTTCCAAATATTATTTTTCTAATAGTCTAAAAAACAACATGTTCCTTCCAGGATTAAGTTAAATCTTTTCCCCAAAGAGAACAGCCTACTCGGTCTTGCGGATCAAAAACAATTATCAAAACATGCCATTCCGCTATCGATCAGCATTTTCTCGAAAACCCAGATTTTGCAAAATATGTAATGGCGATAAGTTTCGGATTATTGGCAAAGCCTTATTTCGTTCCATCTAACGGTTTTGGAATCTTTATGCAGAAACACCGCTTCGTGTTGACAGAAGGAGTTTGTTATCACCTAAGGACTCCACTGGTAACATCTTCAATAAATGAGCGGAACTAACTGGGCAACTTCAACAGTCATGTGCTTGCGTTTCTGTTTGGCCTATTTCCATCCACAGCTGGGTATGTATACTTCCCAGCGTAGCCTTTGGGGTCTATGTTCTGTCATTTTATTCTCTGAAGAGTATCAGACGAAAAAGCTTCAGTACACTCAAAAGTCTGCTTTCTTCAAAGCCCTTTTCAATCTTTTTCGTAACACCTTTTTGTAAAATTTGCTGTGCTGGGCAATTTTGATCTCTAATAAGCATTTCTGTGTAATTTATTAACGTTGCCTCAAAACGAAACACGATTGTTTCTGGTGTCTGGTGTTTATAAATTAGATACTTATGGTTAATATAACTGTTGTAGTGTCTTCATTATATAGAACCGAACGCATTGAAAATTGTATTTTGTAAATGCTTCCTTTTTGTTCTCCTAATGCTTTCGCAATTATTATCAAATCTCCACTCGTTTATTTAAGTATTTGCGCTGCATTTGAGACATATGAATGGAAACTACTCGAATATTCCAATTATGGAACATTTCAAAACAGCATCATGATTTGCAGTGTTTTTATCTCCATCCTCAACCTGATTCTCAGAGTGAGCAAAATAATGAGAGCAGAGTTTATCGCCTAGTAACTTGATAACGATGTATTTGAAAAATTAATTGAATGAATGCTGTTTTGGATTGAACATACGTGACCTTATCTTCCACTGTAAACAATTGGATTCCTGTTTAGATTCCAGTTTTTTGTGTAAAATGTAAGTTTCTTGTATAAAATTATGATTTTAGGTTATTATATTGCCTATAGCAAACCCGGATATCTTACCGTCACACCCATCCCTCTACACATCCTCGGGCCCTTTAGTGTGTAGTCGATGAGAACATGACCTTTGGTAGGAGTTCCTCTAGCGACCCTTCTAAACAAATACAACAGGATATAGCTGTCTTCTTTGTTAAAAATCCAATGTGTTAAGTCACAATTTCAGGAATTTCTTTAGGTGCCATCTGTCATAGGAATAAATGACACCTCAACCATCTTGTGATTTTATTCTTTCTTTGATCTACTAAAATGCCTGTCAAGTTCTACAATGATTTTCAGCGCTTTTGGATTTGTTTAATACCAACGAAACAATGAAAAAGCTGAACAAAGCTGATGCAACAGTGAACAACACTTTGATACTCAGAAACGCTTTACAGACTTCGTTCAACTATTGAGCTTTTTAGAATTTATTTGAAAGCGTTACATATATAATTGCATTTGTTTACAAGTTGATTCTACATACCCTGGTTAAAACATACTTTGGAAACAACATACTGACACCACTGGTCCCTTAAAGTGCGCTTTAACCGAGTTATACTGCATATGGAACTGAAGGTATTCGAATCCAGTAGTCAATGGGAAACCAAAGTCTGAAGCACCCAATTATACTAAAATGTAATGTAGGAATTTGTGTCCAAGTTGCTGGATTCTTCCATCTCATCAAACTGGATTTGATTTGACTTTTAGGTTATATAGGATGTTCTGGATCTTGTGTTATAATCATGTTTTACATTGCACATCCACCCAACGCTAGGTCTTCTTTTTGATCCGCTGCATCCAATCCACTTTATGTAAAGGCTCTTCAACATTTTCAATAATTTACGGGGAATAATCTGGTCCGTCCTAGCGAATGAACTGACGAACTTCTTATTTATCACTATACTTAAAAACATTTAGCTACCGAAGTGTCTCTTTCAATTGCAAAATACATGTATATCCCTCTCATTGCGCACCTTTTATAAGTTTCCGCTAAAATCTCGTCAGAAATTTTTTTACAGCAAATCCTCAAATTGCCCTTAACTGCCTCATTCTGCAAGCATACTCATTCTGTAATTTTCACATTGCTAACCCAGTGTATAACAAAACAAAGCAAAAATGTGGCCAAACAGGATTGCTTAAAATCCGGATTGATCAATAACCCTTATTTTCAAATAGAACGGTATTTCTCGATATAAATCTCAACCCCTTCGGCGTCCATATTATCATCGTAATCATCACCCGAACCATTTTTTGAAGTTCACCATACAGGGTACACCCATGTTTCGCTTCGTATAATCGGAAATCTGCATGTTTGGACAGGATTTTTTCGTCAATTCACTTTCTGAGATGATTTTGTCACCCGAACCATTTTTTGAAGTTCACCATACAGGGTACACCCATGTTTCGCTTCGTATAATCGGAAATCTGCATGTTTAGACAAGATTTTTTCGTCAATTCACTTTCTGAGATGATTTTGTCACCCGAACCATTTTTTGAAGTTCACCTTACAGGGTACACCCATGTTTCGCTTCGTAAAATCGGAAATCTGCATGTTTAGACAAGATTTTTTCGTCAATTCACTTTCTGAGATGATTTTGTCACCCGAACCATTTTTTGAAGTTCACCTTACAGGGTACACCCATGTTTCGCTTCGTAAAATCGGAAATCTGCATGTTTAGACAGGATTTTTTCGTCAATTCACTTTCTGAGATGATTTTGTCACCCGGACCATTTTTTGAAGTTCACCATACAGGGTACACCCATGTTTCGCTTCGTAAAATCGGAAATCTGCATGTTTAGACAGGTTTCCTAATCACAATTTAGGATTTATCCAACTTTTCTTCATTGAATTTCCAACAGAAATTTTAAATGAAAATTGGTCAGCAGGAAAGAATTCAAGTTTAATAAAATGGAGAAATTCATTTCATGATCAAGTTTTCCTCACCTACTTAATTTGGCGACTCCCTTAATGACTTTGAAGGTAGAACTTATATCGAATTATCTTTAAAATGATAAGTATATTCATGATTTGATATTCAAAACTTTTCTGAACAAAATTCAGCACTGTTGAGCCTATGGGTGGTAAGGAGCACTTTCTTGATCAATTACTAAATGTGTTCATGTTTTGGTGCACCAGGTAGTAGTAGTACAGTAGTAATTAACTCGTATACCTAATCTAGTAAATAATCATATGTAATACGCAACTAACTAGTACTAGAAGTTTACGCTAGTTGTATCTGCAAAGAACGCAGTACAGTAGATGAGTAAAATGAAATGTTTACCAGTAGAACTAGCATCACTCATTTATAAATGGTTCAGTCCGTAGTATAATGGAAATAGGAGAATAAAGGCAAAAAGTTATGGACAAGCTGTTAACAAAATCAGTCTGCTGTATTTTAAAGCGCAGTAACTAATACAAAATATAACACTTATTCAATAAATATGCTCGCATCACTGTACTATCATCCTACAGTTTATATCCCTTTCAAAAGCAAAGAATCCTCTCGCAGTTATCAAGACGGAGCGATTTTTATTATCGATAGGGCTACGGTGAAAGACGAATGGTCAAATAGTTTCCTATATGTTTAACAATATGTCAAGTTTCATCGGCTAGTTTCTTCTGTGACCCTGGAATGAAGTTCTATTTAAAACACGGTACTTGTACATATATGAATCGGGAAGCTTCTTGAATTGTTTCTGTTTAAGAAGACGCTACAAAAACATACTTTGAACTAATAATGAATAAAAAATGACTCCGCTGGAGAACAGAAATGTACTTTGGCCTGAGTTTACTTGATCGAATTTGGCCTTGATTAAACATAAATACATTTATACTTTATGTTGAATAAACCAGATGGATAAACTCTCTGTAGAGTAATCAATGATCGTAATATATAGAAGATTACAAGCAATCAATTATTTATGCAGCATTTTAAAAGAGCTTTTTAGTAAGTCAAAGGTAGTTGAAGTTTGGTCCCAGATCATCACTAGTGTTTTCATTTTCGCTTTCACTTTCTTCTCCACTGTCAGGATCTCGCATTTCTGTTTCACGATTGCCTTCCATATCTCCAATACCTTCATTTTCAGAAGTCAGCTCCTCAGATATGCGCTCTCTGGAAAAAGGCAACTCAACTTCGATCTCTTGCTCCAACGCCTCTTTGAAACAAATGATTGCACGCTCAATCTGTTTGTTGCAGTATTTTATTCCCTGTTGCTTGCAAGCTTTTTTGCCTCGAATAACTCTTGGATTTTCACATTGCGTCTGGTAGCGCTTCTAACGAAAAGGAGACATCATGTAATGCTTAAAACTTTTCGATATTTATGTTACAATATGGTAAAAAATTTGTCAATTTTCTTGCAACAACAATATAGCAACATTGGAAACCATTGCCGAGAATTTTAGAGTAAAAAAATGGGTAAATCCCCACTCATTAAGTTCAATGTAAACATTTGAAAACATTTATAAGCAAATCTGAAGTTTTCATCACCGAAGTTGAAAAGCAACATACTTGCAAGTTATTCCCATTCCAGTTTTCCGTTGAAGAGCCTGGAAGTTCGCTGCTTTGCATCCGATTATCATCTGAAAGTGCAAAACACTATAATTATGATAACCACTAAGGGCATTTTTCTAAAATACAAGTGATCATTTCATCAACCAAACGTTTGAAAATCTGCAGCATTCGGGTTTTGAATAATGAAGCCTCGTTGCATGATTGCCTTTTATGAGATTTGATTATCAAGGCTAATATCTTTCTGGATATAGGAAATAAGAAAACCATACAAATTAAGATACTTAATAAAATGGAATCATCCTCTTCTTTACATGTGAAGAACGAAATAAAATGTACCATTCAACTACTTCACCAGACACCTTGTGCAGCGTGTATACAACTACATACAAGACCATTAAAATAAATCTCTGATGTAGTAGGTTTAAAAAGTTTACCTTTTCTCCTTTCCAGTTCAACTAGTGCATTGTATTCATCTTGTAAGCGCTGAACAGTTATCTCATAAAAACGAAGGAAATTGCGCATCTCCTCGACAAGCAGCGTTGATTCTTCGGAAAGACGCTTTGATTTCACTTGAAACTGCACAACAAGTCGTTTAGTGGCCATTGGTACTATAAACAGAAGGTAAAGACGCCTTAAGTAAGTTTTACTTAGAAAGTACATAAACTGTTTATTCACATCAAGGAACAAAATTTGATTGATGAAGTTAATCAAAGATAAGATATCTGTAAAAGTACGGCACTTGCAATAGAAATAGAACTCCAGTATCATCTAACTGTGTTAGAAAATATGATTCACAGAGAAAGAGGGTTTAATGATGCATACTTTCATCATCATCTTCTACATTTCTCCAAGGAAACGATCCACAACTTTCTTCGATATCAAAAAGTTTAACAGCATTTCCATTTATAGGTCCTATTGCTATCACGATGGCATTGTAAGACTCAAACAAGTCTTTTCAACTTCTCGTTTTCCAATGAAACCCTCCGTCGCAAAAGATGTCTTCGCTTACTGTTATCTACAAGAGATTATAAAAAATTAATAGGAAATTAATCGGGATCCAGTTAGTATTATTTTCTAAATTTTTTTAAATGTAACACCAGACTTTCATAAAACTGAAATTATCATAAAACAATAACAGAAACATATTTTATATATCAGCGTATATATCTGACCTATAATTCGTAACCAACATGCAGATGAGAATGTTTTTCCAAGTGAACTCACCTCCCACTTTCTTCACCATAAAGGCATCATGAATGACTGAAAAAGTGCATGATTCTATGCGTTGTTCGTATTTACTCTTCAATAGCTGCAAAACATTACATTTTGCTGCCTCGAAGTTGTTACTTGGTGTTGCCTCAATAAACCCAAGCAGTTCCATGAACCTTTGTTGTTTACGTTCCTCTGACTTAGGAATTTGAGACAGTGATGAACCGTCCAGGACTGGAATGACAGCATTATTCAAGTCTACAGGGATGTCAGCGTTATCTGGGATGTTGTTTGTAGAGCGTAAAAGATTCAACAGCAAAACAAGTTCCTCACACTTGGTGAGTTTGAAAGAAATTTTCTCATTGGCACCAAAATGGGAATAAAGTCATTTATTGTTATATAATCAAAGCTATAAAATCATAAAAAGTCATCACTACTTACCCAATGCTAGCAGTTTGATATCCTCTTGCCAAGATTTTTCTCCCAGATCTTTTTCATTTATGTTTATATCACTGAGTTTTTTGGCAAGCTCTGATACAGTTTCTTCATGCAAACGCTTAGCCTGCAAAGAAAGCAAATAAAGCAAACGTAATTACATATAGAATTGCATTCATGAGGAAAAAATTAAACAATCAGCAAGTAAAATATATCACATTAGTTTAAGATATCAATCTGTAAAAACAAAATTATAGAGTCATACCCTTTTGTAGCGTTTGTATAAATCAACTGGCATTTTATCAATTTTGCGCCTGTTCAAGCCCATCATATGCTCAGACAGATAGTCCTCTCGATCTGCAACATTATTGATTAACTTAATAGGAGCTAAAGTTAAAATGTAATCATTATTTAGTTCATATATACATGATTCCTTTCAATTTGCATAATACCAGTGAAGTCACTACTTGTCTTTCCATAACATGTTGCGTATAAAACCAGACGTTAATGTAAGAAGTTATAATTAAACCAAAAGAAAAACATATCTTATGTCCTTTGTTATTCATTAAATTGATGGAGAAACATGCCTTTTTTCTGAAATTCCTAAAAATGGACTGGTTCCAGCAAGTGAATGGTACCACAACAAATGAATTATTTTCACAATCTTATTGTAAATTTCAATCAAAAAAAGTTACCATAAATATACTTCAAATTGAGCACAGAAAATCATTTTCTGAAAGTGCTCTATCCTAAATAACTCATTCCTATCTTATGTCCTTAAAACTAGACATAATTGCACCTTAAACTTACTTTCTGGGAGCATATGTTTGGTTGTACTTCCCAGTCGGGATAGGTAGCTGTTTATTTGCTCTACCTCTTCACCAGTTGACCTGGCAGCCCGTTCCTGCCACTCTCCATCCCAAGTTACCTGAAACAATTACAGAAAATGACTTTCTACCATAATGGAATGCCAATTTTACCCGAAGGGAAGACCCACAACTAACTTCTGGTTATGTAGAGACGATTTGAAAATCAAAGGCATGCATCATAAATGGTACATTGCATATACCTCCCCTCACATTTTCTCATCAAAATTAGAAATGGAAACTTAAATATGAAGTTAGAATAATTAGAATAGATTCACTATATAGAATCTAGTTATATGGTCCCATGCAGCACTGCACTGTATTGTAACAAAATTAAAATAACTCCAGAAATTAAAAAAAAATATCATTAATACTCACCTGACAGCTAACACCATGACCTTTGGCATGCATTAATGATAACGCTGGCTTCATTGAAGTTGTCAGCTCTGGTTGCACTCTCTTCACCCATGATCAATATTTGCAAACAACATCACACCAAAAGAACTTTACCCCATGCGGAACCATAAAATTCTTTTGAATGTATAAAGCATATCAATAAAGTTCTCCTTGGAACATGTTGACTGCCTTCTGCCCAATGCTATGGCGACAGCTTGCCAGCTCAAGCCCAGTTTCATCAAGCGAACCCCTCTTTTTGCCAAAGTTTAATGCTGCTTTCCAGAAAGAGCCGCCACAGTTACTATCCGACATTCCCTAATAGCATAAAAAGGTTCAAAGGTCATATATAAAAGATTTTCATTGCTAGGGAAGTATAAGATAATCAAAAGATCTTTTGGAAAATTTGCTAATGACAAAATGTAAGGTAATGCTTACAGCTCTTTCGCTGTTTCCATTCTTTGCATAAATCTGTTGCAAAAGACATCAACAGACTGATTTTCCTCAATAAATTCATTTGAGTAGTAGCTATTTGAACGGCGCCTAAAATGAAAAAAAAAATGGTCACAAATTTTACAAAATGTTTCAATCGAAAAGGGCATTCCCTGGTAAAACAGCATTCTGTATACTGTTTTACTCAAGAAGATAAAAACTGAAATAATTTTAGATTAGGTTGTTATCAAGACTTCAACCTTGGTTGTTTTTCTTTGGGGAACTTCAAAACAAAAGCTAATGGGACATTGTGCAATAGAACAAGATGTCATTTTGTGAAACTACAGTTATTTTCTCCTTGAAGTGGATGCAAGAATTAATTTTTGAAAACAAAACCAACATTTTAAAATTGCATAAAGCTGAATTCACACTGGACGCGTCACGGCGCGGCGCGTCATGACGCTGACCAAATATGGTAGGATTAATTTGACGCTATGCGCACGCATCGCGTTTTTCAAGCCTAGCGTCACGATGCGTCAAAGTTAAATAAATTCAACTTTGCCGCGTGCTGACGCTTCAGAACAATAGAAAACTTCGGGAATTGAGTCATCGTTCTCTTTCATAACCGGAACCTCAAAGCCCTATAGTTTTAAAACATCACTTAAGTACGGGGACGTAGGTAGCACCTTAATGAACGGGTTTCTTTAAAAGGCACGTTTCCCGAGGACACATTTTCCGACTTTCAGAGGAAAGCTTGTTGTATAAAACTGTTGATGGAGTGAAAGGGAATTAATCGACGATACAAAACGCCAAAGAGCAACCAAAATAAATGTTTCCTCATTTTTTCAAGGAAAATTTAAGCTCTGGCTTTGTTTTGTGTTACAAGAACAACAAGGCTGTCTTTGTGATAGGCAGACATTGTGTTGTGAAAGCATCAAAACCGAATGACGCTCCCCGTATGACGCTTTGTGTGTGAACAGTCCAAATTTTTCCTCGAGTGACGCTTTATAACGCTAGGTGACGCGCCGCACCACGACGCATCCAGTGTGAATTCAGCTTAAGGGTAAAAATATTGCGAGTAGCCTGCTTCTCTGGTATAATATGAGCACAAAAAATCCCCCAAAATGCAAAATTTGTGAAAAAATGTTGCATTACTCACAAAGAAATGTTATGCCATACTGTCATTATTATGGCATTCTCTCCATCTTATCTGTTTGTTGGCATCAATTACCAATTAATGTAAAGTTGTAGATACTTACTTCCCAACACTTTTATACCGGTATAGCTTGCAATTTCCATCCACATGGCATGAATGTTGGCTGATTGCGCAGCAAGGGCAAGTCATCCAGTCTTTCCCCATGAGAACATCAATTTCATATTGACAATACTTCCATTCTTTGAAGGATGTTGAGAACAACTTACAATTTATTCTTGAAATCTAGAAGTAGAATGGTAACATGTAGAACCATCCCAAAGACATTTTCCTAATATGGGAAGGATGTAATGCAGTTAGATACATCATAGTATATAAAATGAAACCATAGAACCAATTTTTAATACTTCTTTGTTTAACCAAAAAAACTAATGACATAAATGAGTGCTCAACAATTGGATTTTTGTACCATTCTATCAAAATTGAGGTTAAAAAGAAGGCTTCTTGAAAAATTTCAAGCTAATACTGATTTAAAGTGCTCTCTTTGCATCCTTGAACTTCTTTAAATTTTCAAACACCCCCATCAATAGCATGCAAAAAAGATTAACATTATTTACCCTCCCATTTTCTGCCGATAGGTCACACAATGAATTAACAAAGCTCATCTCCGAACAACCAGGCATTCTCTTGTTGAATGTATCCCAGAGTCGAAAAACACTTTGGTGGAAAATGTAACTGCAGGTGTTTATGCTTCCAGGCCAATAACCAGACTGAACCAATGTTTCTATATTGAATGGATCAAACTCTGCAAGGCAGTCATCACATGTGATCATGTACTTGTTCATGTCAAATCTTCCTGGTGTGAGAAACATCAAAACATCAATAAAGATCATTAGCAATATAAATTTCTTCACTTAAAGATTTTAAAAGTGCAAGTGGTATCAAGCTATTAAAGAAGATGGTCCTGTAGAGCATGACAAAATCTTGATAAAAAGACTTGTTACAGGGCAAATATTACTAGCTGCACAAACTAAATGGAAATGGAAAAAATACCTTTGCAATTTATAACAATGCATGTTTCATCTAATGGCCGTCTTGCAATATTTTCTGACCCACAGTCTTTACAGCAATGAAATAGAGATGGACCATTCTCTCTGGAAAAAAACACCCTCTTTGTTGGCATATGATCTATAGATAATATTTGATAAATAAAGTCCTATATGAATCCTATAGAAATAAGAAAATTGTACATACGAAATCTGAATTAAAACAAAACATTTCCATGTGTTGTCAACAAGTACTATTTACAATTCTTTTCTACAGCACATTATCATCTAGAATGGAGAGTAAGGGTTCAGGTCTGCAAATGATGGAAAGTTCTGAAAAGGCAGTGAGAATTTAAGGTAAAGGTAAAGCATCCCAAGAGCAAATTGCGCAACGCAAGAAAACCTGATTAGGGGGTTTCAATGCAAACAAAGATTTTATTCATTGCAAATGAAAAAGTGAATAGTTCACTACTTGAATAACAAAACACTCTTATCTGTATTGGAATGAAAACTTACTTTTCTTGATTATTTGCTTGACTGCATCCAGCCCTTCTGTAGCAGCAATGGGACTATAACAGTTATCGTGCCATCTTTTTCTGTCATGAAATGGCTCTCTATTGTGCATTATGTCATCACAAATGAAGCATAAATTCTGATAGAAACTGCAGTCACTGCATTTTATGGTGGCAGGACGAAGATTGGCAATTTTGACATTCACCAACATATTCTGCGAATCTGCTAAGAGTAGCTTTGAAAATTACTTCACGTTGACCTTCCCAACTAGAGGCAGTTTTTTCAGTCGTAGATCCCAGTTGCTACTGGCTCTATCAGTTGGTTGTTGTACCTCGATTAGGCTTAGGCAGTTCCTAATTTCCAAAGCAACATCTGCAACAACAATATTTGCTAAATTAACTCTGCCAAGTCACTAAGCTTGCAGGTCACACTGCAAGTTTCAGTTACAGAAAGATGCAACCAAAATATGCAATTCAACCTTTTGAGGTGATATTTGACCACAAGTGTAGTCTATAATGTTATAGTAAAAAATGCTAGTTGAATGTAAAGGATTAGTGAACAACAAAAGGAATCCAAAAAATACATGAGTATTTTCCTGACAAAGTGACTTAAAAATGCATTCACCCTCCTCTTCAGTTTCACATAGACTGAATATATAAATGAAGCAATAGAACAATTGATAGATGGAACTTTGCCTAGATATTACATTGATTTTAGAATGGCACCAGTATAACAGGTACTGGACAAAAATTGTCTTTAGGAATAAGCAAATGGTAGTACATTTATACAAAATTAAAAAAAATAATACCATCCAATATATTCTCATAGTCATCATGACTTTCCAATGATTCTTGTTCTTCTTCAAAGGAATCTGGTGGGCTAAGGCCTTCAAGAGTAAAACTTTAGATTAGAAGCACCAAGATGAGGTGTTTTCAATTATTCTTAGTCTGATTTTGTTCCTCAGACCTTTGGTATAAGAATTTTTAATTGTTTCATCAAACCACATTTTATGTTTGTGCATATTATTTCAAAAGAACCACACAATTTTTCTGAGGAACTAGAAAACATTCCGAAAAGTAAAATGAGAAATATTAACTCTGAGCATGCATAGCAACTGATTAGTAATAGACCTGTTGGTGCAAAGCAAGGAAAGCCCTGCAGTTCAGAAAAAGTTAAAATTAGCTCAGAAGTTTAACTGATTCAGGAGCTGTTATAAAAACTAGTTGATAGAACAAATTTGATGGCAAAAAGAATACATACTTTCGTGTCTATTTTTGGCTGATTTTCGAGGCACTTTTCTAGAAACAGTTCTTTTTGTAATATAAGGGTTCCATGCTGTATTATACACGGTAGGCTTTTCTTGGCAATACCCGCCATTCTTTGCACTTTCAACAGTTCATCTTCTTTGTTTCCCCTCCTTCTTCTTTTGTGCTTCCCTGTATTGACATGTAAATATATAAAATCATCTGAAACTATATTTAAATCTGAGGCTATGGCAAAAAACCAAGAGCTCCAAGAAGCAGCATTGTGCATAGACAATATCAAGAAGTTTCTCAAAATGTGGACAATTCGGTCCTGGAATGTAGAATTTGTTCACTTCATACCATCATAACTAACAAAAAGTAAAATTTACCTTCATCATAAGATTTCAGGAATGGTATCTTCCTTGCACTTTCAGATTCATCCATTTTTCATAAAAATCTGTCAGATAAAGTGTGAGAACTTAAACAAAACTGGTTGACTGAAGTCTATTATCAGATGTTATGATATGAAAATGTAACAAATGATCAGGTAGATGATAAAAGTTTATCTTATGCTAAATATCCTGAATGTTCTAACCCAAGAGAAGGTCAACACAACCCTTCTGGTAGAAATTATTTTTGACCAGGTAAGGTATCAACAGTACAACCTATCAACCTATAATTTTCAAAATCTGGTGATTTCAGATCGAGAAAAACCGGAAGATTGGGCCAAAAAGCAGAGAGATCCTGGAAATTGTGGAATTTACAAACAACAGACCAAAAAGTTAATATCAACAATCATCACAAGTAGCAACTTCATAATGGTTTCAATGTTTTCATTAATTTGCAAACACTAGCAAAAAACTTTGCCAGGAAGAAAGTCCTTTCAATCATTTTTGTAGAAAGCCTCTACTGAAAGACAAGAAACAGGGACAAAAAAAAAGTAGAAATGGGAAACAAGCAGTCCAGGAGTCTCCCAGCAAAACAGGGAGAGTTTACAGGTCTGGTAGTACTATCTACAAATCCAGTTTATAATTCCTACTAAAGGTAATGTACATTTTTCTACTTCTTGAATTTGCTTTAATCAATTGGCTGGTTATCTTCTTAAAAGAAGCTTGACATCAGTGTTTCAAGAAAAAAGAACACAATAATGCAGACAGGACCCCCAAACTGCAGACAGGCAGCCACTATCCCATTCGCTGCCCCAATAACCAGGTACAAAGAAATGGCATTTGATTCATCCATTGACAAAGTTTATGATATAAATGATGTTAAGATTGTGAAAAATAAGTGATTTATGATGAGTTTGGAAACTGGTCCTTGTTATAAAATCAAATTTGTAGAATATGAAGATTATTAAAATGGCTTCATCAAATCCTTAAACTAATTCAACTAAGTCTACATTATCTATGAGTAGCACATGTGATAAGTTTTATTTTGGAATATTAAAAAAATGAAGCTGCATATTTTGGTTTAAAATTAGGAAATTAGTGGAAAAGTTTTGCTCCATGGTCTTCCCAGTTAGTTATGACTGTTAATACTAAACAACTCTTACACCTAGGTCTAAGTTTTGTGAATAAAGTCTTAAAGACACCAAAGTAACATGAAATAAATATATTCTAACAAAACATCAATGCTGGTATAAGCTTAGTAAACATTTTGAGAATTCTGTAACTCAACTCTGAATGGAAGATTTTGCTAAGATGGCAAAACAACAAAGATGAGTTGCTTGTAGAGCAATGAAGATTATCAGTAAACTGGAAAGCAAGGGCCCTGGCTTGCCTTGCAAAGCTTCCTAAATGTTAGTTCCTTTAATGATATTTAAGCGCAAAAGAAATTGGGTATTGGTCTGCAAACTATGAAAGTTTTCAATAAGACCCCACTTGAATCATCCTTCAGCCACAACCTTGGGGTGCTAACCTGTTATTCCAATAGTATGCCAGGGAAACAAAAGTTTCTATACAATAGAGCAATTGTAAATTTTGTGTAAAGCATTGAATTTCTGTGAGGTGCATGGCCTTGTGTTGAATATATGTTATGCAAGATAAAAACCTTAGAATTAATGTCAATGTAATCAATGAAAATATTTTGGCTGTATTCTGTTACCAATTGATTTGTGGTGAACATTCATTTAAAAAAGGACAAGAGAAATAATGCAGAGAATTCCGAAAAACTTCAATGAGTTTTAACATAGACTATTTGAATATTATTAACACTTAATTATTAACACAACAATCTATACAAGTTCGAGCATGGTCATGGAAAAGAAAATAGTCCTGAATGTTAAAAACAGGAACCAAGAACAAAAAATAGTGCTTCATCTACAGACTAAATAGAAGTAGAAAAAACAAGACTTACAGCTACCCACATCACACAGCTCTGCCTTCAAATGAAATGAAGACTGTGCATCAAGACTGCTTAAATAGCATAATGAAAAGGGGGAATCAGCTCTGCCTTATCATTGGGACAAATTCAAAAACAATAATAAGCAATTAACAGTAGTCAAAGTCCACTGTCCCATATAGCTATATAGGATCTTTCATGCTAAAGTCAACGTCTCGAAACAGTCAAAAATAGAACTGCAATAACATTTCTGCACGTCCAGCTTGTCCAGTGTCCTAAAAACTGGGTGATTCCCACGAATTTCGTCATCCGCGTCCATGTGTCCTTTCGGACACCCATCTCCACCTCACGACGTGTTTTTTGGGGCAACATGCCTAACCAAGCACAGCTCTGCAGAACTGAAATTCAAGACATTACTTTTATAACCCAAAATGAAAGAGTCTGAAATCCACATCATATATCATGAAAGAAAATCCACATCATATATCGTGAAAGAAAACAAAAAGAGCCACCATAAAATGGGTGGATCTGACAACATGTAGGTCTAGGTCTACCTACCCAATATTCGTTAAAATACAAAATAATTCATCTAAACTAGAAGTGAAAATTTAAATGAAAAACATCTTACATTAATTGGTTTCGATTCCTCGATAACCTGGAACGGCAGGCTTGGTAGCAATTTCTCGACCACTAGGCATCATACCACAGCTAGCGCGGACACCACCGCCATTACAACAAAATATATATATAGACAAGAAATTATAGGCTTGATTTGCGCACTCTACATTTATGCCATATGCATAAAAGAGGAGGAGATGTCGTTTTATATATATGGTATAAAAGTGGAGTGATAGTGTGCTGGACCAACTCTACCGGTTTTTTACCCACGGTTTTTTACCCACGGTTTTGGCACGCACCGATCCTCGTTCCTGGGTATTTTTTTCCGAAAATTTTTTTATATTTTTAGTGGACATTGCCACTTTTCTGTGCGCTGAACCCCGTCATCCTCCTTCTTCAAGCTCTAGCTATGGATGCGTTCCACCTTTCTTAGTGGTAGGGTTTACCTGGAGAGCCTCTTTTTAGGGCATTCATTGCACCAGTACTAATATCAATTATGTCCTTGAATTTGTAACTGATCTATATAGTAATGGATGCCATTATAGTGGGCTCTGTGCAGCTTGCAGTGCACTTACGTCACTTGTCCATATTGAGGATTGCCCTTCTATCACAGCACATCCTTTAGTTAACAGATTCCTCAAAGGAATATTTTAACATGCACCTGCCTACACCTCGATATGTTGAAATATGGGATGTAGATAAAGTACTTTCATATTTCAATAATAAGGATCCTAATGATAAACTCTCATTCAAGGAACTCTGTGCTAAGACTGTTACTCTTTTAATGGTCCTTGGGGCAAACAAGAAAAATGCATTATCTACCTTTTCTATTGATTATATCAAAATTGATGAGTCCAAGTGTATTATTTGTCCTACTAGAATTATGAAACATTCTAGACCTGGGTTTAAGCCTTAACCACTGGCATTCCATAGACACCAACTCAATAGGCAATTGTGCATTGTTGATTGTATTGTACAGTACTTGCTTTAACGTAATATGTTAATACCTGCTGCTGATAACAAGGCATTTATCATTACATATGGGAGACCACACAAACTAGCGTATACTGACACCATCTCTAGATGAAGCAAAGAAAAGTTATCTGGAATTAATATAGATGTTTTTACTAGTTGTCTTTGTCTTTCTGTCTGATAGTTGTATTTCTGCATCCACTAGCAAAGCTTATTCTGTGGGTGTCCCTCTGCATGAAATACTGAAGAGAGCAAACTGGAGCCGAGCACTTAATGAAGACTTGGATTATGTTAAGTCAATCCTTGACAATTCAACTGTTAATATAGATAGCACTTAATAATGTAGACATTATGAAATTTGATTCTGATATATATCATGCTGGTTATGTTATTGCTATTCAAAAATGTTATGCTATTGCTGAGGTGACAATTATTTACTTCTACAAAATAAAAGTTATTCATTTAAGTTAACTTCAGAACGTAACATTTTTCAGGGAGTCTTTGAAGTCTCATATTGGCGGCTGCGCAGCAGACACAGGGAGATGGAATTAAAATTAACCGAATACTTAGGAAACCCTGCTTTTAACGAAAGTGATGCACTGAAGGTAAAGAATCAGAGACAACCAAAGGAAGTGGCCAGGGTCCAATCGAGAATTGGTAGCCTATCTGGAACTGACGAAGGAATAAATTATTTGAAAGCAATGAAGGCCCGAGTAACTACTGCATTGTTACCAAGGCAGAGCTGATGCACTTTGAAGGTAGCTCCTTGAAGTATTTTTTATGTCTTCCGTTGAAAATAACGTCGATAAAAGTACTCAATATTTCAGCAAAAGATTACAACTCCTAATACAGTTCTGCACTGGAAAGGCAAAGAAGGCGATTCAGAGCTGCGTTTTTCTGCAACCTCATGAGGGATATTCTCAGGCGAAGAAAATTCATTCAGAACGATTTGGTGATGCATATAAGGTTTCAAGAACATTGCTGACTAAAATCATGGATGGTGCACAAATCAGGCCTGGTGATGGTGAGGCTTTGCGGGATCTTGCTGACGACGTATAAAGTTGTGAAACTACACATCTAGTGACAGGACGACAGTTGGCTTCAAATTTTCAAATGACGCCCGGTATATGTAAGATCGTGTTGGCAGTCACGTGCTCAAGAGTTAAGAGTACAAGGAATTGACCCTAGTGTCAAGGACATCAGGAAGCTCATCAGGTTGGCAGCAAGTGAAAAATGTGATCCAGTGTATGGAAGTTTGATGTATGGTGGAAATAAAAAGTTATGAGCCAGAAAAGAAGCAAACTACCAAACAGGAGCAATGAAGACCAATGTAAATTGCAGCGTACAAACAGGTGCAGCAAAGGGTAGCAGTGATGGCTGAAAATGTTACTTTTGTGATAAAAACTATAGACTGGAGTCATGTGATGCGTTCACGTAGGAAGATGGTGAGAAGAAATTCAAATTTGTTAGACAAAGGAAACTTTGCGACAATTTTGTATCCACCTTTCGTGTTTCTGCCAGTTGCAAAAGACAAAAGGCATCCGAAGTGCTTAATTGTGAAATAATAATGTTAAGAAATTTGAGACAAGTCGATGCAGTGAACTAGTTAGCTCAGATCAACACAAGGAATCGAAAAGGCAAAATAAATTTAGTGGACTGACACGTACCAATGGTGTAAAAGCTCTGGTATAGGACTGCCAATTGTGCCGCTCAAGGTTTAGTGCCGCAGCATGAACAAATTAGTTACAACGTACGCTCTGTTGGACAATGGGTCTACTGCTTCATTTTGCAGTGATGATTTTTGAAAGAACTAGGCATAGAGGGTAGAACGTGTCAAATACAACTGGCAACTATAAACGGTGTACGTGATGAATGTCAAACTGCTATGGTCAGTCAGGAAGTTACAAAACTTGAAGAGGATATCTGCATTCATATTGACAATGTTTTTTCCACAAAGTGTTATGTTACCCACATCATCGATTGCTCAGCAAAAAATGAAGTCATAATGCCAGAAGTAATAGTCACTTTTGCAAAAGTCAACTTTTTAATTAGAGTAGACACTCTCGAGGCTCTAGAACCTAGCGCAATGAGAAACAGTGAAGGTGGTGGACCCTTTGCCGTAGAGACTAAGTTCGGTTTGACCTTGAATGGACCACTTGGCAGAGATAATACTACAGGTAAACTTTGTTTTTTCTCTAATTCGAAAGATTGTGATAAACAACTTCAACAACAACTTTTGTAATATTTTAACCAGGAATTTGACCAGGTGACAAGTGACAAAAAATAGGTTTATCAGTACAAGATAAACAAGCTATGAAGATCTTAGAAGATACCTTACAGTTTGTTAATTGTCAGTATCAAATTGCAATTCCTCGGAAGAGCAGCCAACCATGTTTACCTAACAATTGTATAATGGCAGAACAGAAGCTTTGGTGCCTGATGAGACGAGTGACACCTGACCAAGCATTACAAGTGCGTTATACAAACTTTCATTGTTGACCTTCTTGGAATCTGGTCAGCCTGTTGTGCAAACTTTGCTTTGAAAAGATTGCTTTGGACAATGCCAGCAAGTTTGACCCGATGGTAACCAGAAAAGTTGACAAGAACTTCTATGTCGGAAATATGCTTAAATCAATGAGAAGCACAGATGAAGCAATTTGAATGCAAAAACAGCTGACGGAATTGCTATCATGTGGCGGCTTCAGGCGCGCAACTACGGGGGGGGTCCTGGGAGTCCAGACCCCTGCCCTTTTTCACAACAGAGGAAAAGTGCCCCTTTTCTTGGAAAATTGCTAAAATCTCCGTTTGGAAATGATCTGATTTAACTTTTTTGTTATCAAGCTAAGAGGGATGGCCATTACTGACACATTCCGGATATGTATTTCAAGACAATAGCTTCTCCTGATAAATGGTCGACATGGCATTCATTCAATTTAAATTTCAAGTTATTATTTCATTTCCGTTATACAATGAGAGTCGATCACAACTGCCTTTTCCGTTTCTTATCAAATTATTTTGCGACCAAGTAGTACGTAACTGAATAAAGAGATTCTGTCTTGGCCTATGCTTGATTTGTATCATACAAAACGACGTTCCACCTGTATTCTTGAAGTTTATTTAATAGTAAGCCATGCCTAGAAAAGAAAGAGTTTTGAAGCACAAAAAGATGGCACTCAAGCGAGCTGCGGAAGACAAGGAACAGAGCAAACTTTCTTTCTTCAAAACACCCCGCAAAGATCCAGAAGAGTCGAGAAATGCAACATCCGTTTCTGTGGCAGAGTCTTTTGGCGAAAGTAGTGGTATAGACCAAGAAGCACAAAGGAAAGAAATAAATGAAAATGAAAAGAACTGCAGCGAACATACCAGCGAGGACAATGACAAAAGCATCAGCAGCAGCGAAGACAGCCAATCGACTGAAGTCGGGGAACGTGTTGTTGAAGGGGGCAGTTTTAATCAGCAGCAAGAAATAAAGCGGGCTTATGATTTAGCAGATGTTGTACTTGGTAAAAGGCCATTGACTGACCTAACGGATGAAGACAAGTACAACTATCTGAAATATCATTTTAAGCCAAGTGCTACTGAAAAACTCTTTTCATTGAAGATAAGTAAGAATGGGAAAGAGAAAACGCTATTTTATCAACATTCTTGGTTAGAGGAGAGGTCATGGCATGTTTACAGTCCGGAATTGAACGGAGGATTGTGCAAACTGTGTGTCTTGTTTGACAAACCTCACAAGAAGGCCCAAAGAGGGGCATTTGTTGCTTCGGCATTCCAAAAGCTACAGAGATCAGAACTGATCAAAGCTCATGCAGAGACCGACTACCACAAAGCTGCAGTTGCCCAAGGTTCCGATTTCATGAGGACATTCATGCATCCAGAAAACAGTGTTGAGGCTGACAAAATTTCAGAGCAGTACTATCAGCGAAACAAGCACATACTAGAAGCAATAGTGGATGCAGTCTTGCTTTGTGCCAAACAAGGGCTCTCACTGAGAGGGCACAGGGATACAAAAGTGAATGACATGGACGAAAGTACAGAAAACAGAGGAAACTTTCTTGCGATAATGGAGCTGATTGCAAAATATGACCCCATTGTAAAAGAACATTTGAAAAACGGTCAGCGAAATGCAAAGATGTTATCATGGAAGACCCAAAATGACATTATTGCCAATGCAGCTTTCGTTATAAAGAACCAGATAAAGGATATGATATCAAGCGAAAATTTTATGCGGTAATTGGAGATGAGGTCACAGAAAGATTTGCAAATAAAGAAGTTTTACTCGTTTGTCTCCGTTTTCTCAACTCAATTAATGGTGAGCCGAAAGTTGAGGAAACGTTTTTCCAGTCCATGCACATGAAAGGACGCACTTCTGGAAAAAACCTGGGACAGAATATCATAGAAATATTAAGAAGCAACGAACTTGTTATGGCTGATTGCAGAGGACAAGCTTATGATGGAGCTGCGGCAATGTCTAGTGATAGGTGCGGTGCACAAGCTGAAGTCCGGAAAGAGGCCCAAATGCAGCATATACGCACTGTCGGAGTCATGTCATTAATCTTGCAATTGTTGCTGCATGTAAGAATCGAAGCATCAGTAACATGATGGATGTCATTTCATCAGTTTACCTGTTCTATGAATTCTCTCCAAAAAGAAAGTGGTACTTTGAAAAATTCTTAAATTATTACGGCGAAGAAATGGGCCTCACAGAAGTACAGAGGAAGAATATAGTCAGTCTGGCACGCACTCGTTGGGTCGAACGTCATCGTGCATTCGAGTCATATTATCTGCTCTATCGTGCCAATGTTGCAGTTATGGAGTCTATCTTCAAGCCCCAACTATACAGCGAGTTCTATGACGCATTACGCACCGATTTTGAAGAAGAATGGTCCTGGGACTCCGAAACCAAATCAAAGGCACAAGGCTTGTATTCTTCGTGCAGTTCATTTGCACATATAGTTTCATTTATTTCGACAATGAACGGGATGGAGCCTCTAAGACCACTTGTAAAAAAGTTACAAGGAAGAAACCAAGACATCTTTCAAGCCTACCATATGATTGACAGTGTCATAGAGGACCTTTCCATGAAACGAGCGAATATAGAGAAAGAATTCGCAGACTGGTATGAGCAAGCAGTGAAGATGGCACAATCAGTTGGTGTTCAGCCAAACAAGCCCAGAACTACAAGATGTTGGAGCAGATTCCGCGATAACGTCGAAAGTGATGACATAGAAGAATATTTTCGTCGCTCTGTAGCAGTTCCATTCCTTGACAGCATTACAAGTCAGCTTAGGTCAAGGCTCGCAGACAGAAATCAGGTGGAACTGTTCAACCTTCTACCATCTGTAATGCTAAGCAAAGAATTCGATGTTCTTGAGGCCGTTCAAATTTTAAAGAGCAAGTTCTCTTTGGATATGGAAGATGATGGATTACATTTTAAAAGTGAGCTCCTAAGATGGAAAAGGCACTGGGAAAAAGAGATGGCGGTCAGAAAAGAGAAGTCCACTGAGATTGAAGAAAAAAGACGACAGAAAGAGCAAAGGAAAGCGCTACAATGTATGCATGACAAGAGAAAGAGAAATCCAGAAAAATCACGGTTGAGATGTGACGGTGAACAGGCTTATGTTGTTGCCGAGCCACCAGACAGTCTACTAGACGCTCTCCGTGTTGCTGACCGGGACATTTTCCCTTCAATACGAAGATTGCTTGTGATAGGCTGCATTTCACCCATAGGTTCCTGCGAAGCAGAGAGAGCAGCTTCTGGAGTCAGACGATTGAAGACAGCCTATCGCAGTACAATGACGTCACAACGTGAAAGTGACTTGAATCTAATACAAATGCGGTCCGACTTGCTGCCAACATCTGATGCTGTTGTAGACGCATTTATAAAGCAGCAACCCAGGCGAATGTTTTCTTCATCTATCCTTTTTGAGTGACACTGATTTGAGTATGGAAAATAATCAGATAAATAGAGTTACGTAGCTTTCATTTCATTTTGGTTGCTTTTTTGTCAGTTCGAATACTTTACCTGGCAACAAAAATCTTAAAGTGATGATGGAGTAAAGAATTAAGTCAAGCAATCATTTACAATTTATCTGATTTTTTTTAAAATGAAGTAACTTCTGTAGTTCAGTATATCCGCATTGAATTGCAATGAGGCTTTTCATTCGAATTATGCTAGTAGAAATGTTTAGTATCTTTCGACGTTAAAAGGCAGTGAAAAATTTCAGGAATATTTTTGTAACATTTTTTTCTGCTTCTTAATATAAAAGTAGAAGTCAGGTAATAAAGGAGTAAAATTTCCATTGTGCCCTTTTTGTGTCTTGGACGCCTGGGCTCCCTCTGAAATTCCTGGTTGCGCGCCTGGGCTTTCACCTTACAAAGTGGTGCAGTTCATGTAGAAAGGTGCTAGATGCTATTTCTCAAAATTAAAGATCAAAGGATTTAAAGCATCTGAGCATTCGATATGACGTCCTTCCTGTGGAGAGAACATTGGATTTAGAGTGGAAAATCGAAAGTGACACATTCCGATTCAAGATTAACAGTAAAGATTGGCCAGCCACACAAAGAGGTATATTTAGCATTATTTCATCAATATTTGATCCACTTTGATTTGTTTTGTCTGCAAAAAGACTTCTTCAAGCATCATGCAAAGATCTAGAGTAGGATAAAGAGATTTCTGGTGAAAATCTAATAAATTGGTATCAATGGTTGGTTCATATGCCAATGTTAGAGAATTTCCAAATAAGAAGATGCATTAAAGTACCCGAATTTGGGACCTGTGTCACTCAAGAAATTTATCACCTTTCGCATGCTTCTGAGACTGGTTATTGCACGGTGTCAAACTTGAGAACAGTGCATCAAAATGGTAAAATCAAAACTGCATTCTTGTTTGCAAAATCCCGACTAGCGCAATTGAAGCGGATCACAATTTCGTGGTTGGAGTTCACAATTTAGAGTTCACTGCAGCTGCCTTAGCTGTAAAGATCGACACGATGTTGGGAGAAGAGCTAGAAATCTGCATAAATAAATATATTTTCTGGACAGACAGTACATTTATTTGAGGTACATCAACAACAAAGACAAGAGATTTCATACGTTTGTTGCCAACCGAATAACAGGTATTCATGAAGAATCAGATTCTGGGCAATGGAGGTATGTGCCAACGAAAAGTATTCCTGCAGATTATGCGTCACATGGAATGTCAGCAAACAAGCTACTTTGAAGTGAACGTTGAATCAGTGGACCAGAGTTTTTGTTACAAACAAGAGACAAATTGCCAAAATGTAATGTCAGCATTGCGGGCATCCCTGAAGATGATGTCGAAGTTAAAAGGTTGGGTCAGTCAAACTCAGTCCATGTCCATGGTAAATGATATGACATGAATGATTTTTTCACACTTTTCAAACTGGTTTTGCGTCCAGGGCCGTTGCTTGGATTCTCTGATACAAATCTTGGCTACTGGAAAAGGTCAAACAAAGCCAGATGCTCAACAGTATCTAGACGTATTTATGCAGAAGAAATTAAAGGAGCGGAAGATACTATAATCAAGTGTGTGCAAAGAGAATACTTTGTTGAAGAATTTAAATGCTTGCAATCATTTGAAGGTGTAGTAAAGAATCAAGCTCCTTGAGGAGGCTAGATCCTGTAATCAAAAATGGGCTTATCTGCGTAGGTGGACGTCTCATCCTATGAGAACATATCCATACTTCCCAAAAGACATTATGTGAGCAATTTGGTCATTCAGCATTTTCATGAAAAATTCGGACACACTGGACAGGAGTATGTTCTTTCCATCATCAGAGAATACTTTTGGATAATGCAAGTACGAGTGCCTGTTAAAAAGGTCTGCAGAAGCTGTTTTTTCTTGCAAAGAATGGCCGGAGTGGACAGTGTCATAGCAGATTAACCTCCATTTACTTTTGTTGGCGTTGACTATTTCGGACCATTCCCTTTGAAAAGAGGTCGTGAAACTGAGAAAAGGTACTGTGTTATTTTTACCTGCCTTACCGTGCGAGCTGTACATATTGAGATTGCCAACAATCTT
The DNA here is from genome assembly GCA_003864495.1 of Nemopilema nomurai. NCBI lineage: Eukaryota > Metazoa > Cnidaria > Scyphozoa > Rhizostomeae > Rhizostomatidae > Nemopilema > Nemopilema nomurai. Next base: position 1,665,045 of record ML133366.1, on the reverse strand, counting down.
GACACTGATTTTTCATCAATGCATTGAGAAGGTTTATAGCTAGACGAAGAGTGCCAAATGAAATAAGGTCACCAACTTAAAAGGCGGACAAAGGGAGCTAGGGTTAGCGTTACAAGAATGAAATTAAGACAAGTTACATCAATTTTGCTGCAAAGAAATATCGTTTGCATATTCAATCCTCCATATGCATCACATATGGGTGGAGTTTGGGAAAGAGTAATCCGATCCATTAGAAAGATCTTCAAAGCATTGGCAAAAATGCAAATTCTGAGTGATTAATGTATGCAAACCCTCATGTGCGAAGTAGAAGCAATCTTAAACGCAAGACTGTTTACAAAGGTTTTAGACGACCAATCTGACCTGAATGCCGAATCATCTTTTCCTTTTGAAAACCAGTTCAAGTCTTCCACCAGGTGTGTTCAGTAAACAGGACCAGTATACACCATTTCAGAGACACCATATTCCAAATAGGGCAAGCCCTGCTTGGCTCCTCCGCAATTGTTAATGGCCCATCACGGAAACAGATAGTGTGATCAGAGAACCTTCTAATATAGGTCGTTTTAGATATTAAATTGCGCAAAGGATTTAAGACTAACGAAACTTATACGTTATTTATTGTTTTTATTCCTAATTTTGTTGTCTTTCTGGAGTTTTCATCTGTTTTTGGTGATAAGATCAAGAAGAGTTTCATCCATTTGTTTGGGCCTAGGCAATTTCACGCAATTTGGTACGATACTTTAACTTTCATTTACTTTCTCATCACCTTCGTATTCACTTGGTCGTTACAGTTTTTTTTTACAATGATACTTTGGAGCTTTCTTTCCTTAAAACTTTTTCTTTTCATTCCAGGTGTGTTTTGGGGTCTTAACGATGGCCCTCAGCAAGTACAAAGATTTCCTTGAAATAGGAATTAGCAGTCCGTGGACCAAACACATCTGGGGAACAAGTTTAACTTGTTGCACGTGGCTTTTCTGCGGTTGATATGAATCTGCCTATTTTAGCTTCATCGGCAGAGCAACAAGCTAAACTGAAAATTGACTATGAAAACCGCTTAAGAAAATTCAACATATGTGACCCAGAGTCTGTCAATGTTACTGAGAGGAGCGATGACATCTTAAGGTTGCCAAAAATTGATGTAGGGGCAATTTTCTCCTATATCCTTGAAGTTAGAGATTTTTATTATGATTTATATTGGAAGGTATAAGGATTTAAAGGCCTACTCATACTTTGACAGTGGGTTTGTTGACAGCATTTATACACAACACCCAGTCAGCAATAAAGACGTTGTCTTCCTTATTGCAAGGTTCAAGCATCATTGTCAGTTTCTGTAACGAGAAACTTATGGATCTTTGTTAAAAATTGCCCAGTTGATATATTGACAAGCTGGTGTTCCTGTATGGCAGGAACAAGCCAGTGCTGCAATCATGTTATTGCAAACCTCTACAAAATTGACTATGCCCTTGGAAAGGTTATCTTGATGTACTTCAGTTTCATACAGTTGAAATGAATCAGCTAAGAAAGGAGTGAAGCCAAAACAGATTAAGGAAACAGTGATACGAAAAAGATTCAGGTCAAAAGAGAAGGACAAGCCAAGCCGAGAGGAGGTCAAAAAAGATCAGTTAAGTAAATTCAAACCAATTCTACCAGCCTATCGTGAAAAAACAGATGAAGAAGTATCAATGTTTGTATAAAGTCACGTCACAGTCAGCAGGTTTCTTATGCTTTCCAGTGGATGACTCACCTGAAGAAATTGAGAGCTTCATTTTACAAAATGTTGCTAATAAAGTGATTGAAGATCCTGGAAATGATACATATGATAATAAAACCCAGCTTTCTTCAGTCATTGCCAGTGTCAAGCCAATGTATCCTATTAATTGAGAAGAAAAAAGGGGCAAGCTGAAAATGATTTGTGGATGAAGCTCAGACAGGGACGTCTCACTGGCTCTACCCACCATAACATTCACACAAAAATGCATAGCATTATTAAGTTCACTGGTGCAACAAAACCCAAAACTAGTTCACTAAAACTACAAAAAATAATGTACAGGGGCATTGATATTGGTCATATCCCTACAATCAAGTGGGGAAGGCAACATGAAGACCAAGACGTCAAATAATTTTTTATTAAATAAGAAAAAATCATGATGATTTAAAAATAAAAAAATGTGGCTTGTTTGTAGATGCCAAGAAGCCATATATAGCAGCAACCCCCGATGGTTTGGTTATTTTTAAGTGCCATGGCCTTGCAGTTCTTGAAGTGAAATGCCCATACAGGCTTCGTGACATGGAGATTAATGAGTTGTCTGTACAGAATTGTGCCTTTTTAGCTCTGGATGAAAAGAAAACAGTTTCACTAAAAATAACACACAAATATTATACTAAAGTAGTGAGCATTGACTGGTGCAAACCAGTGTTACTTTGTTGTTTGGAAACGGAAAGACTTGTTTGTGGAAAAAATTTATTATGATAAAGGCCACTATAAGAAAATCCAAGACAGCCTTGGAATATTTTTTAAAAGCTACTTTTCTCCTGTCTTGCTTGGCCTGAAAACATTGTTTTACAATGGAGCTTGTGAGAAGGTTCTGCTTGGTAAACATAAAATTGAAAGCGGTGCTGAGGAAGAACAACAGAATAGCATTCAATGTGACATTTGTGCATGTTGGTACCACTTCAAATGCCAAAAGTTAACAATGCAAGACGCTAACGATTTAAAGGATGAATGGCTTTGTACATTATGTATAGAGTCATTAGAAAACTCACATTAAAATATTTTATATGATATGCTGATACAACCCAAAGCTTTCAAGCTCATTTAAGTGGATTTTTTAAATTGTTTAGTGCACAACAAGTCCTTATTATGTAATCAGCGATTGGCAGGTATAAAAGATGCAATTCAGTCTTCAAAATCCTATAATCTTCCAAAAAATTTATTGCCTGTTCCACATAAATTCGCACGTTGGCAATTGTTGATGTTTATTTTGCTTGATCCTTTGTCATTTGTACCCCAGCTGCTGCACTGAGAGGGATTGCCAGAGAGCACTGATGCAGAACTAGATCTGTCTTGATTTTAAACCCTCTTATCTGCCATGATTTGGTCATAGGGCTCTAAATTGTTTAAGAAAGCTGATGTTCTTACTTTATGAATATCTGAAGCTCTACCACAATAGGAAGGTGAAACACATGATATAATTCCATTTGGTGTTATGCACACACGGAATATGATGGTTGTATGGTGCTTAAAGTCACTCCATAAAAGACAGTGAGTATCCAAAGCACTGGGAGTTTCTGTGAAAACTTCAGTACAATCAATTTTGGATTACAGTTTTCAAAGCAAGTTGGCAATGTTTTTTGACTTGCTGCCTTGAAGGCAAAATAATTAAAACACTAAGTTCTCTTGTAAGCATTTGACCCATGGGATAAATATCTGTGAGACTTTGCCTGTGGAAATCTTGAACCGAAAAGCTAAATCTGCCTGCATTAAATCAAGTCTTAATTTCATCATAATAAGTAGAAATTCTTGCTCCAAAGTTAATTTTCTTCTTGGTCCAGGTCTTGATTCTGAATAATTTAATAATAGTTGATCCATATCTGTTGAAGACAGGATACTGTCCAATCTTGTAGCATAGAAACTATTGGCTAATGTTTTCTTTCTTCCATCCCAGTAGTTCATTGTTGAAGCCTTGGAATAAAGGTACTCAAAAATGGTCTTGAAAATTCTAGAACTTCTTGAATCCAGTATAAAACCTGACATCATGCTCGCGTGTCAATTGTTCAAATGTCATTGATGGTGATTCTGCAAACATTTCAGCATCATCCTTGATGACATCCGATTCACCCTTGCTCTTCTTATTATCAATTTGTTGATAAACAACGTGTCTTCTCTTTTTGGTGACTGCTTCTTTTTTTCTGAGGCAGATAGGTATAGAACTGGCAAAGGATTTTGGGTTGTGGTTTACCATCAACAAAGTGGTTAAAGCATACATACGTCCAAGGACCAGGATTAAAATCTGCTCTTCCTTTGCTAATAAGAGATATCCACTGTTTCCCTTTTCCTGGGTCTTCTGTGAAGCGATGCCACCTTTTTACCAACTTATCGGGTACCTGTTGTCATTGTCATATGATCCAACACAGCCTGTCATTCTTCCCCATATTTGTATCTAAACAAAATAGAATAATAAGAATTTATAGAAAATAACCACTCAACGTATCACTGAAAACGAAAAAAAAGTAACGACCAAGTGAATTCGAAGGTGACGAGGAAATAAATGAAAGGTAAAATATTGTACCGATTTGCGTGAAATCGCCTAGGCCCAAACAAATGGATGAAACTCTTCTTGATCTTATCTCCGAAAACAGATGAAAACTCCCAAAAAGACAACAAAATTAGGAAGAACAACAATAAATAACGAATAAATTTCGTCAGTCTTAAATCCTTGGCGCAATTAAAGGTTCGCAAAAGATAAAGGGTTGAGGCTCCCCCGTCCTAGCGATTGTCACAGGAGTGCGAGTGATGCACGCGAAGGATGGCGAGTCATTTTTTCGTTGACAACTTTCGTTTCCCGTGGCTGGTAGTGGGTGACGCCATTTTCGTTCTCGATGCGAGGCTCTTGTCTTACCAAAGCTAATCTGCCTAATTTGTTTTGGGGTAGTTTTAAAGGGCAATTCTATTTCCACAGAAGGGGTTTTAAGCCCGCACAGCGGGGTTTTGGGGGCTAGTCTTCTGCTTTACCAATATATTGTTTATCTATGGTGAAAGTTGTCTTCAAAGTTTTACTGGCATAAATTCTATTTGAGTGACATTGTCTATCGTGAACCTAAATATCAAATGATTTTAATCACGCACAGCCATCGATTTCATTTACATAACCTTATACATTTTTTTTATTTGAAACGCATATTTTTATAAGTAAATATTTGGGTGAGCACCCTCGGAGGGGGCGTTTGGAGTGATTCGTCTTTCAAGTAACTTTTAGCTTCCCAGTTCTATATTTTTCAACTTTGTGGGCCAAAAGCAGTAGTAAATGGTTTCAGAACCAAGGTGAGATGTAGAGTCGAAATGCTTCAATTCTTGGCGGACTTCGGTTACTTGCACTTGCAAGATCAAGTGCACGTCCCATTGCAGTTTGACGGCGTCCAGGTGGCAATCAATCAAATTGACAACTCGTTAATGTTAACACCCTTCAAGGAACCTTGTTCCTGTGAGTCATGGGGCCAAGCGACCGCTGCATGAAAGAAACAACACGATATGACACCTTCCTACCTGCCAAGTCCGAAAAAGCTGCCACGAAAAACTTGCTTTGTTGACCGTTTTACTCGTCGTTTTAGAAAATATTGGGGGTAGAATACATGGCCGCTGTCTTTCTCATAGTTTTGGAAACTGAGGGCGGTTTAAGCTTAAAATCGTTTGGGGGTTACACTGTCAATTCCCAATCGAAGAACAGTTGACCACAAGAAAAATATTATTGTTTTAGCTGATCAACCTGCAGTGAAGCAAGCTAAAACTGCTTCGTATCTATCGTTGTCTAAATGGGTTCCTATTTTGCCCCTGAATCGGCTCCGACTCTACTTGAACAATTTACGACTGGCGAAACTTCGAAATCCGTTAAATTTGACCTTGCGAAGGCTGCCCTTTAGTTCTTGCAAAGTATATAGTGAAAAGTCGCTGCCGATCCTGGTTATTTTTATAGACAAAAACTGAAAAACCTCGTCAATACAATCGATTTCAGTTTACATGACTTCTGGGGCTCTGCCATGCCGAAACGCGACCCTTTGGCCAACACACAAACATAAAAATTGCCCCGTAGTTATTTTCATCTTTTCTCGGGCTTTCTCGATAGCTGTCACGTTTTCAACCGTCCTATGGAAAAGCTTTTTGCTCATTTAGCTCGCTACGCTGTCGTAAGAGTTTAGTGTAATTTAAAGAAAAAACCGTGACACGAAATCTCTAACTTACAAAATGAAACTTAGCACACATGAAAACTGCCTCTTTAGCAGTCAAAACTGACTATTGCCACCAATAGGCACCAAATTAATTCTACAGTTTCAGAAATCTCAACAACGCTACCAACACTAAAGAAACAACGCGAGAATGAGTAAACATCAAATCGGAAACCATGCATCGTCATCCACCAAGAAAATTAAATACATACAACATAAACACGTAGGGTTTTAAAGTTCGTACGGTAGTCTTTGGTCTATTAAAAACGGAGTTCTTGCTCTTCCTTTCTTCGTCCCAACACGGCAACAGTGGATAACATTTGACGCCATGCCATAACCCTGCAAGCAAGGAAAACTCGTTAGAAGCGAGGTCTGCCAAAAACGCAATCGTAAAAGGCCACAAAAAAGCAGCAGTCACTGATTTTAGAATGCATCAAACATGTTGTTTACTGCCAAAGCTATTTAGGGCAATTTAGAGTGAAAAACGCCTTCGAGGGCTGGCGGAAGGAGTCAACAGGACAAAGAGCCAGGTGCGAAAATCTAGCAAAAAACCCAATTCTTCGAAAAAAGAACCAGAAAAACAACGAAATCGACAAATTTGAAGCAACAAACAAACTTACTTTGATTCGATTTATAGGGCACGAAGTTTTCAGCATTTTGAAGTCAGCGAGAGGGCGTACCGCGAGTTTCGGCTCGATTTCTCTCTAAAAAAGGAAAAAAGCCAAAAATTTAACCTCCCGTAACATCTTTAAAGAAGTTAATCGATTGATTATCAGAAATTTCCCTGAAAGCAAGCTATCTAGGTATTTAGAGCCATTTAGAGTGAAAAACGCCCTCTGGGCATGACGGAAGGAGTTCAACAGGTCAACGGCCAGGTGCGAAAACCACGCACAAAAGCTAGTTTCTCGTGAAAGAAAACCCAGAAAAACGGCGATCTTAATGCAACAAAACAAACGGCGAACTTACTTTAATTCGTTCTAGAGGGCACGGCAAAGTTTTCATCATTTCGTAGCCAGCGAGAGGGCGTACCTGCCATTCCCCACGTTGCTGCTACCACGAGTTTTGGATCGATTTCTCACCTAAAATGAGGAAAAAGCATGAAAATCAAATCTCATTTAGCATCATTTTAAGTAAGCAATCAATTCACCATTCAGAAAACATCCTCGAAAGCAGGCAAGCTCGTGGATAGCAAATTTTTCGAGGCGGATGGAAGCTACCCCAGCGTGGGGTGCATTGGAAAAATCGTCAAAAAGCACGGAAATTTAGTTTAGCATCATTAGGAATATCATCAGATCGAAAGAAGAAACGAAAAGTACTTACTTAAGGCAGTAAGGCAGCTTTCCATGGGGAAATTCCCAAAAAACGCAGCAGCACAGTGCACGACCACGACCGGTAATAATGAGCACGTCCAATCCACACGGGTAGCAAGCACGAAATGACCCCTGCCCTGTCCCGAGCACGCTGTTGTCCTCTACTACCGATCTACGCCTTGGTGCTCTGCTGCGACGCGTCACTCACGTCGGCAACTTGCATTTCGATTGGTGGAAGAGGACTCTCTTTTGTCCCCAAACAATGGAGGGCTGCAGAGCGAGGCACGTGACCGGGGCAAGTCGGCCGATCGAGGGCAAGAAAATTTTCTCCTCTCGGCCTTGAAATCGCGAATCGAAGCAAAACACGGCGAATTTCGAAAAAACGCTTGCGAATTTTGGAAAAAAAACCACACATCTAAAAAGAGGCACTCTTGGCGAACCGTACCGCTAGGAAAGGGGGAACGTGGCACGAACCGTTCGGGAGCCAGAGCTCGGAGAAGGCGGACGACCGGCGAGCGGCGCTCAGAAACATGGCAATGTCCACCAAAAATAAGGAAACTTTTGGAAAAAAAACCACCCACGATCGAAGACGAATGCTCGCCGAAGCGAGGGGTATAAAAACTTTGAGGATGGGGTTTGCCGTGGGGGCAGGAGAGCGCCGAGAAGGCGGTGGGGAAGGGGTCGACTCGGAGAAAAACGGACTTTTCGGTCAAAAATCGATGAGCCTGGCAAGGGGAAAACACGCCTTGCAAAACAAAAACCATCTGGGAAGACTTGGGAAGCAGAATTTCGAAGCTGGGTGCAGCCGTTTTGGAGTTTATTTTGTTGAATCGAGTAGGACTCGGAGATCAAAGGTTCCGACGGGACATCAAAGTGGTGCCGCCTCATGAATAATAGGCATTTTAGTATATGTAGACTAGCCCCCAAAACCCCGCTGCGTGGGCTAAACGCCTTTTGTGGAAAAGGAATTGCCCCTTAAAACTACCCTATAAACAAAATAGACATGTTAGCCTCGGCAAGACAAGAGCTTCACATCGAGAGGAAAAATGACGTAATGCACAAAATAACAATCGCTAGGACTGGGTTCGCAAAAGATGAAGGGATAAGGCTCCCCCGTCCTGGCGATTGCTACATGAGTGCGAGTGATGCACGCGAAGGATGGCGAGTCATTTTGTCGTTGACAACTTTCGTTTCAAGTGTGCGGTGCATTACGTCGTTTTTGCTCTCGATGCGAGGCTCTTGTCTTGCCGAGGCTAACATGTCTATTTTGTTTATAGGGTAGTTTTAAGGGGCAATTCCTTTTTCACAGAAGGCGTTTAGTCCGCGCAGCGGGGTTTTGGGGGCTAGTCTTCTGTTTTACCAATATGTTGTTTATCCATGGTGAGCGTTTTCTTCATGTTTTACTGGAATATATTCTATTTGAGTAAAATGGTCTATCGTGAGCCTAAATATCAAATTATTTTAATCACGCACAGCCATCGATTTAATTTACATAACCTTATACATTTTTTTTATTCGAAACGCATATTTTTTTCAGTAAGGGCCTGATTATATGAGAGTTTTCAGCCCGTTTGTAACTTTAGCCGGGCTGAAATTTTGAGCGATTATATGGTGGCTCGCGCCCGCTGTGTTTAGTTTGAAAATCTTGGCGGGAACGCGAAAAAAATAGTAACTATTCAAAATGGCGCAATATGATATGAAGAAAATAGCTGCTCTCATCTTTTTGCAATTTAGTTTGCTTCTCACTTTGCTGTTTCAAATAAAGTCCATAATTATTGCACGGAAGCTTTTCGAAGCAAAAAGGAACATGATATTAGCTGCATATTTGGGTTCAAAGCGTTCAAGAAGTGGTCGAAAAAGAAGATATTTGCAGCAACGTCGCTTACGTCGAAAACCAAGGTCAATTTGGGTGGCAAATGGAAGAACTGACAAATGGTGGGAAAACATGCTTGCAGCTAATGTATCTGACAATGTATGGAAAAAGAATTTTCGAATGGACAGGCAGTCCTTCATGAATTTAGCTTCAGAACTAGACCCCTTTATAGCACCCAACACCAGTACTCCTAATCATCGCTTCCTTAGTTCACTAAAAAAACTGGCTGTTACACTGTATTATTTGAAGGATACAGGCTCGTTGTGGATGACAGCCAACACATTCGGTATTCACCAGTGCACTGTTACAAAAACTATTGCTGAAGTTTGTCATGCAATAAGTACCAAGCTAGGCCCAAAGCACATTTTTTTGCCTAGAAATGAGGAAGAAATGAGGAAAAAAGTGTCTGAATTTGAGTTAAAATTTGGCATGATACAGGCATTTGGTTGTGTTGATGGCACCCACATAAGAATCAAGAGTCCCCATGCAAATCCACAAGACTATTTCAACTATAAACAGTTTTTCTCTCTCTCAATATTCAAGCAGTATGTGACAGCAAAGGCTTGTTTATGGACATTGATTGCAGATGGCCTGGCTCTGTTCATGATGCTAAAGTTTTTGCAAACTCTGACCTTAATTTGAAATTGCAACATGGTCAGCTGCCAAAGACACTTTTCACAGTATTACCAGGCTATAGAGCAATACCTACATACTTGATTGCAGATCCAGCCTACCCCCTAACACCATTTTGTATGAAGGAATACAAAACATGCTTTGAAAATAAGCAAGTCATTTTCAATAATATGTTGAGGTCAGCAAGAAACCAGGTGGAGTGTGCTTTTGTCGTCTCAAGGCTCGTTGGGGGTTTATGAACAGAAAAGTAGATCTCAAATTGGAAATTGTCCCAACAGTTGCATATAGTTGTTTTCTTCTGCATAACTACTGTGAAGCCAGACAAAACTGTGGTCTGGATGAAGTAAATGTGCAAGAACAAATTATGAAGCATCATGAGGTCGAAGAATACTATGCTAACATACCCGACCCTGTTTACTCTTGCAACAATGGAGAAGGTGAATATGTGCGAGAAGTTCTCACAGAATATATACAAAACCATTTACCAGATGACTATTGATGTATTGATATGACTATTGATATGACTGTTAGTTATATTCATTAAAGCTGAGTATATCTTGTTTGTTCATGTTCATTAGAGTTTTCAGTATCATTGGATTGATGTTGATATTGAGCATTGCGTTGCATACCACATTTTAAACCTGAGGATCCCATGTAGTTGTTGACATGTTGGAAATGCCCATTCTGTGGCTGTATGTTTTAAGGTTGAGCCAGTTGTTGTTGGGGTTGAAGCATTGCTGTTGCCATCATTTCAATGGATTTACTTAGCCCTTCAGCAACTTTTAATATGGCAGTGCTCATTCCTTGAATAGATGTTGAAAAACTTTCATTGGATTGGCGAATTGCATCTCCCAATTCTCGTTTAAAATGTGCATCTTCCTTGGCTTCCTTTAGTAGGAGTTGATCTCTCTGAGCTGCACTTAGTTTTCTTTCCAAGTGCTTTCTTTTTTCATCAATCAGTTGTGGTATAGGAGAAGTATATTTGCGTTTTGCATTTAACTTTGATGTGGTTGGTTCTTCTTCAATTTCTACATCTTCTTGTAATGTAGTACCAAGCTCTTCATCTATATTACCACCACCGTCAACAACTGCATTAGTTGGCAATCCCTTGTCAATGCCATGGGTAGATACACCTGATGGCAATGGTTCTGTTGCTGGAGAACCACCCAGAGCTGTACCAATTGATCATAGAATTCTAGGACAATTTTGCCACTACCACTTCTTTGCCCTGATGTTACAGCCTCTGAAAATTTCTGCCGTATTTCCTTGATTTTTTCTTGTATACGTGTGTACCCACGTTTTATGAGTGCCACGTCAATTTTCTTCTGTTGCACTACTTTCTGCTCTTCAATCAACTCTTTTCGTTAAACATTCTTTGGGCCGACTACAAAACGGATCAACCACGATTTGAATAGGCCCAAATAAACTAGGTTCATCCTTGTAGATGCGAGCCATATCTTCGCGGATGACGTCGTACATCTTTGGCTTGTCTGCGTTGAAGTCTTTTGCTTCGTATGTGCAGGCCACTTTATAATGTCGCAAGCACTGAATGAGGTTCAGGACTTTATCGCCCTTGTTCCCATCTAAAGCGGACCTTTGGTGTAGAATTTTAAATCGCTATCATTTACACTCGCCGCCATGTTTCTTTTGTTTGGCTGCTCTCGTAATTCAGCCCGGCTAAATGATTCGATACATGTAATTTTCAGCCCGTCCGAGATGAAAATCCCAGCCGTTTGATAAAAGCGGCTGAGATTTCAGCTCGGCAAACCGGCTGAAACTTTATCATGTAATCGCAACTTTGTTTTTGCAACGCTTTAACCGTAAAACCGAGCTGAAATTTCAGCCCGGCTAAAGTTACAAACGGGCTGAAAACTCTCATATAATCAGGCCCTAACTATTTGGGCGAGCACGCTCGGAGGGGGTGTTTGGAGTGATTCTTCTTTCAAGTCACTTTTAGCTTCACCGCTCTATATTTTTCAACTTTGTGCGCCAAAAGCAGTAGTTAATGGTTTCAGAACCAAGTTGAGATGTAGAGTCGAAATGCTTCAATTCTTTGCGGACTTCGGTTACTTGCACATGCAAAATCGAGTGCACGTCCCATTGCAGTTTCATGGTGTCCAGAGGCGGCAATCAATCAAATTGACAGCTCGTTAATGTTAACACCCTTCAAGGAACCTTGTTCCAGCGAGTCATGGGGCCAAGCGACCAGGGCATGAAACAAACAACACGACATGACACCTTCCTACTTGGCATGTCCGAAGAAGCCGACACTAAAAACTTGCTTTGTTGGCCGTTTTACTCGACGTTTTGGAAAATATTGGGGGTAGATTACACTCCCAATGTTTTTCTCAAAGTTTTAGAAAACGTGGGCGGATTAAGCTTAGAATCGTTTGAGGGTTTCTCTGTCAATTCTCCATCGAAGAACAGTTGATCACAAAAAAAATCTCCATGTTTTAGCTGATCAACCTGAAGTGAAGCAAGTTTAAAATGCTTTATTTTTAGACCTTTTCGACGTCTAAATTGATTCCTATGTTGCCCCTTGATCGGCTTCGACTCTACTTGAACAATTTACGACTGGCGAAACGTCGAAATCCGCTAAATTCGACCGTGCGAAGCCTGCCCTTTAGTTCTTGCAAAGTATATAGTGAAAAATCACTGCCGATCCTAGATATTTTTATAGACAAAAACTGAAAAACCTCGTCAATCCAATCGATTTTAGTTTTAATGACTACGGGGGCTCTGCCATGCCCCCTTGGCCAGCACAAAAACAAAATTGCCCCATAGCTATTTTCAACTTCTCTCGGGCTTTTTCGATAGCTCTGTCACGTTTTCAACCGTCCTATGGAAAAGTTTTTTGTTCATTTAGCTCGCTACGCTGTCGTAAGAGTTTAGTGTAATTTAAAGAAAACACCGTGACACGAAATCTCTAACTCGCAAAATGAAACTTAACACACATGAAAACTGCCTCTGTAGCGGTCAAAAACTGACTATTGCCACCAATAGTCACCAAATTAATTTTACAGTTTCACTAATCTCAACAACGCATCCAACACCAAAGAAACAACGCGAGAATAAGTAAACATCAAATCGAAAACCATGCATCGTTATCAACCAAGAAAATTAAATACATACAACATAAACACGTAGGGTTTTAAAGTTCGTACGGTAGTCTCTCGTCTATTAAAAACGGAGTTCTTGCTCTTCCTTTCTTCGTCCCAACACGGCAACAGTGGATAACATTCGACTCCATGCCATGACCCTGCAAGCAAGGAAAACTCGTTAGAAGCGAGGTTTCTAAAAAACGCAATCATAAAAGGCCAAAAAAAGCAGCAGTCACTGATTTTAGAATGCATCAAATATGTTGTTTACTGCCAAAGCTATTTAGAGCAATTTAGAATGAAAAACGCCCTAGAGGTCTGGTGGTAGGAGTCAACAGGACAAACAGCCAGGTGCTAAAATCTAGCAAAAAAAACCCAATTCTTCGAAAAAAGAACCAGAAAAACAACGAAAACCACAAACTTGAAGCAAAACAACAAACTTACTTTTATTCGATTTTGAGGGCACAAAGTTTTCAGCATTTTGAAGCCAGCGAGAGGGCGTACCTGCCGTTCCCCACGTTGTTGCTACCGCGAGTTTCTGCTCGATTCCTCTCTAAAAAAGGAAAAAAGCCAAAAATTAAGCCTCCCGTAACATCATTAAAAAAGGTAATCGATTGATTATCAGAAATTTCCCTGAAATCAAGCTATCTAGGTATTTAGAGCCATTTAGAGTGAAAAACGCCCTCGGGGCATGGCGGAAGGAGGTGTACAGGTCAACGGCCAGGTGCAAAACAACGCACGATAGCTAGTTTCTCGAGAGAAAAAACCAGAAAAACGGCGATCATAATGCAACAAAACAAACTTACTTTGATTCGTTCTAGAGGGCACGACAAAGTTTTCAGCATTTTGAAGCCAGCGAGAGGGCGTACCTGCCATTCTCCACGTTGCTGCTACCGCGAGTGTTGGATCGATTTCTCACCTAAAATGAGGAAAAAGCATGAAAATCAAATCTCATTTAGCATCATTTTAAGTAAGCAATCAATTCAGCATTCAGAAAACATTCTCGAAAGCAAGCGAGCTCGTGGGTAGCAAATTTTTTGAAACGAATGGAAGCTACCCCAGCGTGGGGTGCATTGGAAAATCGTGAAAAACGCACGGAAACTTAGTTTAGCATCATTAGGAATATCATCAGATCGAAAGAAGAAACGAAAAGTACTTACTTAAGGCAGCTTTCCACGGCGAAATTCCCAAAACGCAATTAAAGGCAGCTCCGGTAATAATGAGCACGTCCAATCCACACGGGTAGCAAGCACGAAATGACCCCTGCCCTGTCCCGAGCACGCTGTTGTTCTCTACTACCGATCTACGCCTTGTTGCCCTGCTGCGTCCCTCACGTCACTCACGTCGGCAACTTGCATTTCGATTGGTGGAAGAAAACTCTCTTTTGTCCCCAAACAATGGAGGGCTGCAGAACGAGGCACGTGACCGGGGCAAGTTCGGCCGAACGAGAGCAAGGAAATTTTCTCCCCTCGGCCAGGAAATCGCGAATCGAAGCAAAAACACGGCGAATTTCGAAAAAACGCTTGCAAATTTTGGAAAAAAAACCACACATCTAAAAAGAGACACTCTTGGCGAACCGTACCGCTAGAAAAGGGGGAATGTGGCACGAACTGTTCGGGAGCCAGAGCTCGGAGAAGGCGGACGACCGGCGAGAAGCGCTCAGAAAAGTGGCAATGTCCACCAAAAATAAGGAAAATTTTGGGAAAAAAACCAGCCACGATCGAAGACGAATGCCTGCCGAACCCGTGGGTAAAAAAGGGGGAGAGCTGGTCGAACGGTGGGGTCAGAAGGGCGCCGAGAAGGCGGTCGAAAACACCGTCCCCGGGAGAAGATGGCAATTTTCTCAAAAACTGAGCAAGCTTTTCGGGCAAAAAGTAGCCTATGCACTGGTTTAATGATCGGGAAAGACTTTGGAAGTGGAATTTCGAAACTGGGTGCAGCCGTTTTGGAGTTTATTTTGTTGAATTGAGTAGGACTCCGAGATCAAAGGTTCCGACGGGACATGAAAGAGGTGCCGCCTCATGAATAATAGGCATCTTAGTATATGTAGAAGCCCCAAACCCCGCGCGGGCTTAAAACCCCTTCTGTGGAAATAGAATTGGCCCTTAAAACTACCCCAAAACAAATTAGGCAGATTAGCCTCGGCAAGACAAGAGCCTCGCATCGAGAGCAAAAATGACGTAATGCACAGCCACGCACCGCATACTTGAAACGAAAGTTGTCAACGAAAAATGACTCGCCATCCTTCGCGTGCATCACTCGCACTCATGTGACAATCGCTAGGACGGGGTTTGCAAAAGATGAAGGGCTGAGGCTCCCCCGTCCTAGCGATTGTCTACTTTCCATTGTCACACCATGTCATGCTGACACATCTTTTCTCGCTCCCCAGCCTAGATTTTTCCATCCTCATTACATCACCATTTCATCATCCTCCGCTTATCCCTCGTCAGCAAATTTATTTTTAGAAAAGTAGTATAAATAGAATTGTAAAGTCAATCATATTCAGTCAGGAACAGAGCTACAGAAAACAACGGACAACGCGTCTTCTCTCTCTCTCTCGGCCTGGCTCCGTGTTCTCTGCACGTTAAATAAGACAACTTTGGCTCGGATTGTCCATAGAGGTTGAGCAACGCAGTCGGAAGAAACACATCTCAACTCGTTTCTATAATGGTGAACACGACGTGACTTTCTCAGCCGATATGGACACGATTTCATCCTTCGCCATGCAAGCAACTCAATGCATATGAACTGCACTCGCTCGGATTCGAATCGCCGTTCTCGAACTCCGTGCCGTGCCACCGCTGCATCTCGAAGCATCAACTCTGGTTCCTGGTCATCCAACCCACAAAACCATGGACGCAACACAACTCTGGTTCCTGGTCATCCAACTCATAAAACCATGGACACAACAAGCATCGCAGGTTCTTGGTAAACCTACTCACAAAAACCTTGAATTTCAACCTGGACGCCGTCAAACAACTTCGCTCTTCCTGCTAGCAAGGGAATCCCCACGTCAACGCAAGTCACGGACAAGGACACACAAAAAAACCAAAACGGACATTCGAACATTTAGTAACTTTATTCACATTTCTCTCTTTCTTAATTGTTAGTCGTAATACTTAATTTCATTTTCGAATCCTTTGCTTCGCTTGTCTTCTAAGAGGGAAGCTCTTGTAGTGACTCCTTTGTCTTTCTACTTTCCATTGTCACACCATGTCATGCTGACACATCTTTTCTCGCTCCCCAGCCTAGATTTTTCCATCCTCATTACATCACCATTTCATCATCCTCCGCTTATCCCTCGTCAGCAACGCAGTCGGTAGAAACCCATCTCAACTCGTTTCTATAACGCATATTTTTGTCAGAAAATATTTGGGCGAGCACGCTCGGAGGGGCATTTGGAGTGATTCGTTATTCAAGTCACTTTTAGCTACACCGCTCTATATTTTTCAACTCTGCGCGGCAAAAGCAGTAGTAAATGGTTTCAGAACCAAGTTGAGATTTAGAGTCGACTTCGGTTACTTGCACATGCAAGATCGAGTGCACGTCCCATTGCAGTTTGACAGTGTCCAGAGGCGGCAATCAATCAAATTGACAACTCGTTAATGTTAACACCCTTCAAGGAACCTTGTTCCAGCGAGTCATGGGGCCAAGCGACCGCCGCATGAAACAAACAACACGACATGACACCTTCCTACTTGCCAATTCCGAAGAAGCTGCCACGAAAAACTTGCTTTGTTGATCGTTTTACTCGTCGTTTTAGAAAATATTGGGGGTAGATTACATGGCCGCTGTCTTTCTCATAGTTTTGGAAACTGAGGGCGGTTTAAGCTTAAAATCGTTTGAGGGTTACACTGTCAATTCCCAATCGAACAACAGTTGACCACAAGAAAAATATCTTTCTTTTAGCTGATCAACCTGCAGTGAAGCAAGCTAAAACTGCTTCATATGTCTAAATTGGTTCCTATGTTGCCCCTGAATCAGCTCCGACTCTATTTGAACAATGGACGACTGGCGAAACTTCGAAAACCGTTAAATTCAACCGTGCGAAGCCTGCCCTTTAGATCTTGCAAAGTATATAGTGAAAAATCACTGCCAATCCTAGATATTTTTATAGACAAAAACTGAAAAACCTCGTCAATCCAATCAATTTTGGTTTAAATGACTACGGGGGCTCTGCCATGCCGAAAAGCGACCCCTTGGCCAGCACAAAAAAAAATTGCCCCATAGTTATTTTCAACTTCTCTCGGGCTTTTCCGATAGCTCTGTCACGTTTTCAACCGTCCTATGGAAAAGCTTTTTGTTCATTTAGCTCGCTACGCTATCGTAAGAGTTTAGTGTAATTTAACGAAAAAAACCTGACACAAAATCTCTAACTTAGAAATGAAACTTAGCAGACACAGAAAATGCTTGTGCGGCCTAAACTGACTATTGTCACCAATAGGCACCAAATTAATTCTAGAGATGCAGTAATCCAAACAATGCTACCAATACTGAAGGAACAACGCGAGAATCAGGAAACGTCAATTCGAAAACCACGCATCGTCATCCACCAAGAAAATTAAATACATACAACATAAAAACATAGGGTTTTTAAGTTCGTACGGTAGTCTCTCGTCTTATAAAAAACGGGTTCCTGCTCTCCCTTTCTTCGTCCCAACACGGCAACAGTGGATAACATTCGACGCCATGCCATGACCCTGCAAGCAAGGAAAACTCATTAGAAGAGAGATCCGCTTAAAAAAGCAATTAAAAGGCCAAAAAACAACTGCAGTTACTGATTATAGAATGCATCAAACATGTTGTTTACTGCCAAAGCTATTTAGAGCAATTTAGAATGAAAAACGCCCTCGAGGTCTGGCGGAAGGAGTCAACAGGACAAACAGCCAGGTGCGAAAATCTAGCAAAAAACCCAAATTCTTCGAAAAAAGAACCAGAAAAACAACGAAAACGACAAACTTGAAGCAACACAACAAACTTACTTTGATTCGATTTAGAGGGCACGAAGTTTTCAGCATTTTGAAGTCAGCGAGGGGCGTACTGCCGTTCCCCACGTTGCTGTACCGCGAGTTTCGGTCAATTTCTCTCTAAAAAGGAAAAAAGAAAAAAGCCAATCAAACCTCCCGTAACATCATTAAAGAAGTTAATCGATTGATTATCAGAAATTTCCCTGAAAGCAAGCTATCTAGGTATTTAGAGCCATTTAGAGTGAAAAACGCCATCGGGGCATGGCGGAAGGAGGTCAACAGGTCAACGGCCAGGTGCAAAACCACCCACAAAAGCTAGTTTCTCGAGAAAAAAACCAGAAAAACGACGACAGCAAAGCAACAAAACAAACTTACTTTCGTTCCATTTTGAGCGCACGAAGATTTCAGAGCATTTTGAAGCCAGCGAGAGGGCCAGGCGGGGGCGTGCCTGCAGTTTCTCACGAATTTTGCTGCTGCTACCGCGAGATTCGGCTCGATTTCTCTCTAAAAAAAGAAAAATCCAACAAAATCAAATCTCATGTAGCATCATTTTAGTAAGCAATCAAATGAGTAGCAAGAAAACATTCTCGAAAGGAAGCAAGCTCGTGGATAGCAAATTTTTCGAGGCGGATGGAAGCTACCCCAGCGTGGGGTGCATTGGAAAAATCGTCAAAAAGCACGGAAATTTAGTTTAGCATCATTAGGAATATCATCAGATCGAAAGAAGAAACGAAAAGTACTTACTTAAGGCAGCTTTCCGCGGCAAAATTCCCAAAAAACGCAGCAGAACAGTGCACGACCACGACCGGTAATAGTGAGCACGTCCAATCCACACGGGTAGCAAGCACGAAATGACCCCTGCCCTGTCCCGAGCACGCTGTTGTTCTCTACTACCGATCTACGCCTTGGTGCTCTGCTGCGACGCGTCACTCACGTCGGCAACTTGCATTTCGATTGGAGGAAGAGGACTCTCTTTTGTCCCCAAACAATGGAGGGCTGCAGAGCGAGGCACGTGACCGGGGCAAGTTCGGCCGATCGAGGGCAAGAAAATTTTCTCCCCTTGGCCTGGAAATCGCGAATCGAAGCAAAAACACGGCGAATTTCGAAAAAACGCTTGCGAATTTTGGAAAAAAAACCAGACATCTAAAAAGAGGCACTCTTGGCGAACCGTACCGCTAGGAAAAGGGAAACGTGGCACGAACCGTTCGGGAGCCAGAGATCGGAGAATGCGGACGACAGGCGAGCCGCGCTCAGAAACATGGCAATGTCCACTAAAAATAACGAAAATTTTGGAAAAAAAACCAGCCACGATCGAAAACGAATGCTTGCCGAAACCGTGGGTGAAAAAACGGGGAGAGCTGGTCGAGCGGTGGGGGCAGGAGGGCGTTGAGAAGGCGGTCGAAACGACCCTCCCTCGGAAAAGATGGCGATTTTCTCAAATAGGGCACACGCTTTTCGGGAAAAAACCTCAAACGATATCGTAGG
The DNA here is from genome assembly GCA_003864495.1 of Nemopilema nomurai. Taxonomy (NCBI): domain Eukaryota; kingdom Metazoa; phylum Cnidaria; class Scyphozoa; order Rhizostomeae; family Rhizostomatidae; genus Nemopilema; species Nemopilema nomurai. The sequence continues at coordinate 1,645,742 of ML133366.1, read as the reverse complement.
AAGGATCCGGGAAGAAGCTGAAAAAAGAATTTTCGAAATCGGACCAGCCGTTTAGGAGCCTTTTCCCGTCAATTTGGTAGAGGTCGAGAACAAAAGATTGTTGCTAGGCGACGTTAAAATTTTAGTATAGGTAGACTAGCCCCCAAAACCCCGCTGCGCGGGCTTAAAACCCCTTCTGTGGACATAGAATTGCCCCTTAAAACTACCCCAAAACAAATTAGGCAGATTAGCCTCGGCAAGACAAGAGCCTCGCATTGAGAAGGAAGATGACGTCACCCACAACCAGCCACGGGTCATTTGAAACGAAAGTTGTCAACGAAAAAATGACTCGCCATCCTTCGCGTGCATCACTCGCACTCATGTGACAATCGCTAGGACGGGGTTCGCAAAAGATGAAGGGTTGAGGCTCCCCCGTCCTAGCGATTGTCACATGAGTGCGAGTGATGCACGCGAAGGATGGCGAGTCATTTTTCGTTGACAACTTTCGTTTCAAATGACCCGTGGCTGGTTGTGGGTGACGTCATCTTTCTTCTCAATGCGAGGCTCTTGTCTTGCCGAGGCTAATCTGCCTAATTTGTTTTGGGGTAGTTTTAAGGGGCAATTCTATGTCCACAGAAGGGGTTTTAAGCCTGCACAGCGGGGTTTTGGGGGCTAGTCTCCTGTTGTGCCATAGTATGTTTTAGCAAAATAATGGTCTACTTATATTCACATTCCAATTGCTTCGATAATTATAATTTAAACTGAAATGATATAATTTGAAACCAAACCAAACATCCAGGTCCGATTTTCCGCTAGGCTGATCTATGGTGCTCGTCTAAGTCTTTTTGATAGGTTTTTATATTTCGTTCTGTTAGTATTCGACCATTTTTAATTTTTGCTCAACTTTGTTGTCAGTTGTTGCTCTAAATTATTTTGGTTTCGATTTGCTTCAAAGGTGCGGTATGGTTAACTGTGGAGTTGTTCAGACGTTATTTCTTAAATGCTGCTTTTTACATTTTGTTCGTATTCTGTGATCAGAATTTAACTTTTTGGTAATTTCACAAGAAAGTAATACGTATAGGCGAACGCAACTTCAATCAATTGTAAAGTTTCAAGAGGTAGGAGAAGAGAACGCTTTCTAGATATTTTCATGAGTTTTAATCTTCCATATTTAAAAGATCGTCATCAATATTATTGTCTTCTAAACTTTTGTTTATATTTCTCTGCTTTTTAATGTCTATAATGATGTCCCGAATTTCTTTTTGAATGACGGTTAATCGGCATTCTGCGGCTTCCATCTTTCTTTGTATGCGCAGCAATTCGGCGCTTGTCTTTTCTGCATATTTCTCCAGTTTTTCTAACCTCTTCAAAGTTTGCTCGTCCATTCTATTAGGAGGAAAATATAGCTTAGTGATTGTACGAAATTTTTAAATTACAACATTGGAAAAAAGCGGTGTGCGGTGATATGTGTGCAAGTTGACTTCTTTTACAATTTCACATTGGAATGAAATTAAAGGGATTATAAATTGTCCACGGGATGAAAAGGTTGCCTTCGTTCTTTGGCTTGCTTTTAAAATTTCACTGTGCAATTCATTTATACAAAACTGGATAGTTGTTAACATTTGAAAATTTGTGGAGAAGTTGAAGGATTTGTGAAGGAATAAATTAAAAAGAAATGACAATACTTACGCAAATAGTTTTATGTTGTTGAAACGTTGGCTATCTGTAAACAGAAGCGGACAGTAAGGTCAAGGTTCAACGTTTGCCGTTGTAATTGTAAAGATGATGGATGAAATGCATCTCAGAAAGTGTAGAAAATCGACCCTATTAGGTATCGTAACTTTTAAAATTTGGTAGTAACTTTAGTGCAAGTCCTTAAAAAGTGAAGAACTGATACTTACCAGGTGTCCACGCGCCGTGTAATATTTGTGTTAATCTGTCTCGTCGTTTTGGGATGGGACTTTTTAAAGAGTACCTAGTCATGTGATACCTGTAGATTCGTGTTTGTGGGAACGGAAATAGTGCCAATGTGCGATTGAAGGTAATGTGTGATTAATTTTCTTCAGGCTGGTTGGCAGGTATATGTGAATTTTAAAAACAACACTAAAGTCGGAAGCTTTGTGTTGGCAGCGAGGCATGAAGGAAACACGCATAGGATGGGGCCGGGTTATTTCAAACGAATTTTGACACTACCATGTTTGAGGTGTCTGCAGCTTTGAAGTTAAGTTCACGCGAGATGGTATTCTTGGCTTCAATTTGAGGCTGTTGCTTTTTGGGACGGCTATGTATGACGTCAAACTTCGCTTCTAACCGAGGCTGTTGAGGCCGTGCAATGGGCATTTGTTTGGGGGGCCATTTATGGACCCTTCTATTATCTTGAAACAGTTGAGTCAGCGTAGTACGTTTTGAGGGCTATTGTGTGACAAAACATTACTTATTATTTGAAAATACATTAGTTATGGTTTGTTTGTTTCAAAACGAATTTTATTCTTTTGGTTTTTTCCATAAAAAGAGTTGAACTAAAGTCCATGAGATTTGCTTTGTATGTGCATTTTGTTTTTGTGCTCGACATTTTGCATTGCCATCTTTATTGTCTCGTGACGTTGTGCAACTTAGTATGTGGGTGAACGATAAGACCTTATAACGCAGTTGTTTAATGTTTGATTGAATTGAATGATGATCATGACGAAGGATGTCATATTTGCTTGTAATTGATACTTCTAGGGGTGGCTTGAATAGTCGAATTCTGAAAATTGAAGTAGGCCAGAATTTTATACGGGAGTCTTTGTTTAATTTTTCACGCACAAACTTTAAAATTGGTCCTCTTTTGTTTGAAAATTGGGATAGATCTTCCCTGGCATTTTTGGCATAATACTTGATTTATGTAGATGGTGAATGTTTTTTGTTTTGCACTGGGGCATTGTTTAGAGATGTTCTATTTGTTGCTTATCGAGCCAAAGATGCCTAGCTAAAGCAAATAACATTAAAAGCCCCTTTTACGAGTATGCTTGTTGTTTCATTTAATGTTGCCCTGATTGCCTACTTGTTTCATGTCATCTGGAAGACAGGTACGCCGAAGGTTAATGCTGGTAAACATTTGTTTGAAAGTTTCAAATCTTTTCCAGTGTTTAAAAAGTGTTTTTGAGGTAAGGGAAATATTTTTTTAAACTTGAGCCTTCGGTTATTTCAAGTGTATACGAAAATTTTGAACCGGATTTATGAAACGTTGCTAAGGAATGAGAGAGTAAAACCTCCAACTGTTATGGTAGGAAATGTAATTAAACTATATATTAAAACTACTAAAGATTAAAAAATTATATTTATATAAAAAAAAACGTAAAACATTAATAATAATGAATGTTAACAATTTTTCCAGTTATATTCTGGTTGGTGCCTTGTTTTTCGTTGTCTTTTCTTTTTTTTTTTGTGTGGCACCAATTTTATTTTGACTGTGTCTCCTGGTCTACAATAAAAAATATTTTATAAGTCATTTGAACGGAGGCAGGTGGTAAATAAAGGTGAAAAATGATCATTCACATCTCAAATTGCCTGCGAAAAATGATCTGCCAAGCTGATAATCTGATATGTATTTAAAGAATAGATTCGTATGAATGAATTCATAGATGAAAAAGAAAAATATCTTCTAAAAGCCGTTGAATTCTTAAACAAATAAATAACCTGAAAGACGGTAATGGCGATCCCATAGTTACCTCATGATCCTGATTCGATTTCCTTTGTCATTGACGAAAAAAAATTTTCTCCCTTTTACGAAGGCCTTGCGTCAAATATTTAAAGGCGCCAATTGATGGCCGGTATGGAATGTCCTACAAAGATAATTATGTTGATGAATAGCCGTGTAATGGACCACTAACGACTGATAACCGGAGTAAAGTTGCCTGTTTAACTACTGTTTCACTGCAAACAAACATCTATCGCCGCATATATTCGAAAGACAAAATTTGCAAACTTTACAAATCTATACTACACAAATCTATAAGTATATAAGTATGAAAAGAAGTCTTACTTTTGATCTTTTTCCAAAAAGGACTTTTACCGTATTTCTTTGGTCCTCCATTTTTAAAATGCTTGCTCTGGTCTAAGAGGGTGAGGTAGTCATTACCCTTTTATATGGTTAAAACAATGGTTTTGTCGGGGAAGTTGACTGAGGCTTTTTTCTATTCTATGTGCTACTATTTAGGGAGGAATGATCAATTAGATGACAGATGTTACCTGTTAAAAAAGTTTGCATGCTACTGCTATATTTCAAAGGTGATGGGAGATTGTTTTTCTGTTGTACCGGCCGGACAAATAAGGTATTGTGTCGCAGTTGCAATCACAGGATTGCAAGATTGCAGTTTGACGGTGTCTCGACGCGGTAATCCACTAAGTTGACAATTCGTCAATCTTAACACCGCGAAAGGAACTCTTGCCAGTGTGTTATCGGGCCAAGCGATCGCGGCACGAAACAAACAACACGACATGACACCTTCTAACTTGCCAACGGGCTTGCCAAGTCCGAAAAAGTTGACATGACAAACATGTTTCGTTGACGGTTTACTCATCCTTTGTCATCATCTTTGTAGCACCCCCGGCCAAATGAATTGACCCATCTTACAGCTATTCAAGTCTATGTAGACTCTTTCGTTGTCTAAATGTATTTCTAACTTGCTCTTGAAATGGTTCTGACTCTATTAGAGGAGCCCTGCTTCTAGCCTAAAAAAACTGGCTATAAATGGGAACAAAAGAAATACCAGGTCAAAACTTTTTCATAATCACGCCTCATATTCAGTAGCGATCTTTAATTTGTTTGTGATCTTGCTTGTTCTAGAAATTTTAACGGCACCGTGAACAAGAGAACAATGTGAGAATGAAGGAAAACCAAATTAAAGATCATTCATCATCATCCACCACACAATAGAAATACATAAGCCCCCAAAACCCCGTTGCGCGGGCTTAAATCCCCTTCTGTGGGAGAGGAATTGCCCCTTAAAACTACTCCATAAATATTAAAATGTCAACAGTTGTGTCTTTGTTTTTAAAAAGGTAGTTCTCGTTTGTTCTTTTGCCTCTTCACGGATGCGCTGGCTAGGTGCACTCTGAGGAAATGTTCTGAAAAGAAACAAACAATCGTTACACAAGAAATTCGTTCTTAGGAAGGAAAACAAAGTTTGGCTAGAATAATCTTTAAAATGGCAACTATTACTATATGTTGAATCCTGTTCAATACATTTTTGGGAAATGGTTGGGAATGTTGGGATTGTTTGCTTTCCTTCGACAGTGCACCCTTACCTTTTTTCCTTCCAAAGAAGAGTTTGAAATACAGCTTGCAAAACTACTTTCTATATGCAGAGAAAAGTTGAATTTGTTGCCGGATGCATTAGTGAAAAGCCTGAACACCACGTCAAGGGGCATCCTTTGTTCAAGGTTTCCTTTTTTAATGGCAGTTTATTTGGGAAATTTTCTATTGAATAGTTCCTTCTAATAACTATAAACACCATGTTAGGGAAATTTGGGAGTTGGGGAGTTAAACTGCCATTGAGCAAAGGAACTACACCTTCCCATAGGCAACATCGGGGAAGATGTCAAGCATAACTCAAAAACTGTTCCATGAAGAAATGTATTGAATAGAGCAGTAGAAGGGAGTAGAAATACAGAGTAGTCTAGTGTTGAAAGAAAAGGAAGAGAAGAACAGTATAAATAATGATCATGTTGGGGCTCACTGAGTACACTATTTTAGTGTTTAGACAGAAAATATGGATCCAGGGGTATCAGGATCAAAGATCAAGATACCCCATGGGTGAGTGCAACACAGTGTAGCACTCACCTCCTATACATTTCGGTGGATCGGGAGCCCCAAGGTTGGCATGTATAGGCGCCTGGTTGGGCTGATCAAGAGTGATCAATCTTGGGATGATCAAAATTATACTTTATTTGAATTAGTGCACTATCATTCAGTAGAAAAGATATGAGTATGGGTCAGAAGGTATCAGAATTACAGCCAAGTAGTCTGGCAATGAAGGGATAGAACATGCTGAACAGTAGCGTGGAAGATGTAGCTCAACTATTAAGAAATAGATACAGAAGAAGAAATTACAATCAAGAGAAGAAAAGTATAAATAATGATCATGTGAGGCTCACTGAGTAGTTTATTTGAATTAGTTGCACTATCATTCAGTAGAAAAGATATGAGTATGGTCAGAAGGTATCAGAATTACAGCCAAGTAGTCTGGCAATGAAAGGATAGAAACATGCTGAACAGTAGCGTGGAAGATGTAGCTCAACTATTAAGAAATAGATACAGAAGAAGAAATTACAATCAAGAGAAGAAAAAAGTATAAATAATGATCATGTGAGGCTCACTGATTAGTTTATTTGAATTAATGCACTATCATTCAGTAGAAAAGATATGAGTATGGGTCAGAAGGTATCAGAATTACAGCCAAGTAGTCTGGCAATGAAGGATAGAACATGCTGAACAGTAGCGTGGAAGATGTAGCTCAACTATTAAGAAATAGATACAGAAGAAGAAATTACAATCAAGAGAAGAAAAGTATAAATAATGATCATGTGAGGCTCACTGAGTAGTTTATTTGAATTAGTGCACTATCATTCAGTAGAAAAGATATGAGTATGGTCAGAAGGTATCAGAATTACAGCCAAGTAGTCTGGCAATGAAAGGATAGAACATGCTGAACAGTAGCGTGGAAGATGTAGCTCAACTATTAAGAAATAGATACAGAAGAAGAAATTACAATCAAGAGAAGAAAAGTATAAATAATGATCATGTGAGGCTCACTGAGTAGTTTATTTGAATTAGTGCACTATCATTCAGTAGAAAAGATATGAGTATGGGTCAGAAGGTATCAGAATTACAGCCAAGTAGTCTGGCAATGAAAGGATAGAACATGCTGAACAGTAGCGTGGAAGATGTAGCTCAACTATTAAGAAATAGATACAGAAGAAGAAATTACAATCAAGAGAAGAAAAGTATAAATAATGATCATGTGAGGCTCACTGAGTACTTTATTTGAATTAGTGCACTATTATTCAGTAGAAAAGATATGAGTATGGGTTGGAGGGTATCAGGATTAGATCACCTAAATGATATCCAAGTGTGGCGTGCAACAAAATGTGTGCATGGAGGTCTATCAGTTTAATGGATCATGGGGCATGGGGCTTACTGCAAAACTTCACGGTAGACAACATTCTTTGTTTTCTGTCCTTCTGGTAGCATGACTTTAATGCCAGCAAATGACTTAGCCCTTGACATGGCAACGTAGAGTTGGCCATGACTGAAGACAGGCTCAGGTAGATAAACACCAACATACCTTAATGACTGGCCTTGGGCTTTGTTGATTGTGAGACAGTAAGCTAGTCTCACTGGAAACTGGACTCTTGCAATATTGATAGGTAGGGCTGTATCTTGTGATGACATTGTGATTTTGGGTATCATCACATACTCACCTCTATGCTCATTTCCTATAATTTCTGCGCAAATAACATGGCGTTGTAAATCTCTTACTATGAGACGGGTGCCATTACAGAGTCCTCTTTTTGGATTGATGTTCCTTAATAGGATAACAGTTGCACCAATCTAGAAAAGAAAATTCTTTATTAGAAGTTGAATTTGGAGATTTATCTATGATGGAAAATGACAGACACATTTATAAACATTTGAATTTGCAAAATTATCAACAGTAAGGTCTCAATAGAGTTTGAAGTAAATATTTGAAGACAAAATACCTTGAGCTGCAACTTGTGAAGTGGCATTCCTCCAGGTGTTTGTGCATTGAGAAATTCAATTGGATATGCTGCAGCTTCTACAGGGTCCTCACTGATTACCCTGTCTGTACTGAGGTATGTGTGCATAGGTGTTTGCAATCTATCAAGCACCAGCTCATTGATGCGGTGAGTGAACTGATTCTTGGGAGTCAAGCAGCAGCGTTCTGACATTGTTCCAGGATCTAGCATTAGGTTTGGCTGTCCTGGTTGTGTTGGTGGATACAAAAAGCTCACCAGCTCATTGAGTGAAGGTAGCAATATGTTTTCTGGTAAGGTGACTTGGTCAAAGTCATCATGTGGCTCCTCACCATTGCCAAGTCTTAACAGCCAGTCAGCAAAATGCCTGTACTGTTCATCACGTGTGGCTCTCATGTTTACATGAAGTTGAAATTTGTTGAAGTGTTGCCACAGAGGAGAATTCTTCAAGCTTTCTTGGACAATGCGTTCTCTACCTGCTCTAAGAACAACTGGGAGAACCTGTCTGAAATCACCTCCAAGAAACATATACTTACCTCCAAAAGGTTGGTCAGTTTGTGTAATATCTCTCAGGAGAATGTCAACTGCTTTCAAAGCATTTGCAGGAATCATAGAAGCCTCATCCCAGATAAAGAGAGAGGTTTCTAAAAGCTTCTGAGCTCTTGCGCTTTGACGTTTAATGTTACAAGTGGAATCTGGCAGTAATGGAATAGGAATCTGGAAAGTTGAATGAGCTGTAGCTCCATTAATCAACAATGTGCCAGCTATCCCAGAATATGCAACACATTTTACTTTCACACCTAAGGCTTGAAGGTTGTGCACTAATGTGTTGTAAAGAAATGTCTTACCTGTGCCTGCTGGACCATCCACAAAGTAGCAGTTTTGTTCAGATGCTGTTTGTATAGCATTCATGACGGTGTTGTGAATGTGAAGTTGGTTGTCATTAAGAAGCTGCAGCATTTCTGCTCCCTGTTCTTGCTCACGGATGACATCAATATCTTCATCTGCATTCTGTCGCTGATTGTAGCCCTCTGGAAGCTGGGGTAAATCTGAGAATTCAGCATTAGTAATTGACTTACCATGAATCCTGAGATTGTTGTCAATGTCCCAGAGGCAAAGATACATGTGTCTGTCTTCAAAGACAATGGCTGGATTGTTGACTTGATCATGTCTAACATAATCTTCAGACATCACTTCTTTGAATTGTTCAAACAGTGCTCTAATGTCAGATGGTGTCTGAAATACCATGAGTGTGGCAAATAGTTGCCTCATCTGCGAAGGCATGTTCATGATTGATGCCTCTTGCAAGCATCGTCTATGTTCAGCATCATCTTCCAAAAGACCCAGTGCCCTTGCTGCACCCTTGAATGTCTCGTGTAGATGACCATCAATGGTTCGTATGTCTTCAAAGGATGTTACTCCTCTCCGATGGAGAAGAAGCAATCTGAGGGCAAACCTTTCTGGATCTGATGGCTGCACTTGGTATATCCTACCAATGAGTTGTGCTGTCTGTCGCTGTCTCAATTTCCAAATGTGTAATGATGTGGAATTTCCGAATAAAGATACTGCTGTGCATTTGGATCTTCTTGGTTCAGTTGAAACCAAGCAGTAAGCGTTGTGTTTGGATTTACATTGAGTACCCTGTCCTCGTTTCCTTCCTGGAAATAAACATTCTGCTGCAAAGGTAGATGCACAGCAAGGCGAATGATGGTGTGGCTCTTGTCATGCATCTTATACTGCATGATTCGAAACACAGCTTGATGAGGGCCAACATACCTCGCATTGAGGTATTGAAGAATCTCATCATGATGTAGTATGTTGTTCCTGATTTCCACATGTGCAGAATCATTTCCTTTGTGAATGTATTTGAAAATGTACTTGACACTTTTTACAGTTGTGCAGATTTCAACATTCATATGACAGTTGAATTTTGTGAGAAGTTGTGGACTGTAAGGAACAACCCAAGAGTCATTAACCATGTGGTGACGTAGCTGTGCCAGGTGCTGTCCTCTACGTCTGTACAAAGGATATCCATTGACATTTAATTCTGTCTCCTGGACCAATGCTTTAGGGAAGTCCTTTTTGCATTGACCATCCTGCATGCACACACAATGGGGGTCAAGTTGACCACATGGCCCATGAATCATGTGCTTCTTGACAACTTCATGTAAATGTGCATTTCGTTGTGGATCTGGAATTTCTGCAGACACCAACATATCAACATCCTCTGCTGTACGTGGTTTGTCGGCATCCGAAAGAAACAGAACCATGTGTGCATGTGGTAAACCCCTTTTCTGGAACTCAATTGTGTAAACATATGCAATCACATGTCCTAAAACATGTCTCTGAAGCAGGTCACACAAAAGTTCCTTCAGCTTCAGGTGAAAAACACGACTGACAATATCTGGCCTGTCATTTGCTGTTTGGTGTGGCAAGATGTTTTCTTGTACCTCAGGCCAGTTTGGGTTAGCAGTCATGGTCAGGAAAATGTCAGGCTTACCATACTTGGTAACAATTGTCATTGCATCTTGGTAATTCTGATAAATTGATCTTGTGCTCCCTTCAAAGGTGGCAGGTAGAATCACAATGCGACCAACGTTTGCATCTTCGGCCTGTGCACGCCTTTCGACGTGATCCATAAGGCCTTGGTAAGATTCCACCCTCATTTGAGTTTGATGCGTTCTTATGTATGTCAGTTGATTTCCCTCAATCTTTGTGTACGCATCAACCAAGTATTGTTGAAACAGCAATCTGGAGCAATGAATTGCCGAGAAATCCTCACGGACGGCAATGCGGTATGCATAAAACTCATTCAAAGAGATTCGCTCTCTTTGGTTGCGTCCGCGAGCAGCACCTTGTTGTCGGTTGCGTTGGAGATCAATGTTCCATCCAAAATCTCCATGAAAGAACAACAAAGGATAAGTCATTGGATCAGCATTGGGAGACGTAATTTTGATTTTTTGTGTGTTGTTGTCAGCAACATTAAAAACGGTAATGTCTCGATTAGCTGGATCGGGGGGTGCCCCCTCGTCTCCCACGTAAACTGCAGCGATTTCCGTTGCTGTAGGATTGTCATAACGGCGATCCTGGAAAGGTCGACGCGCAATGATCATCCTCACTTGCGGTACGGGTTCGTTGTTTGCGGCTGCAGCGTCACGTTGTTGTTGTAAAACTTGCCCCATATTCCTGAATTGTCTTGCATAAGGATTAACAGCCATTAGTTCATCCTGTAGAAGCTGCAAGACATCAGGTCGCAGGTGCGCGTTTCTTGGGTCATGAATTCGCTCCTGCAATGCTTGATTGGTGTCCATTATGTATAACTGGGAATACTCTGGACGTGTACCTTCAGGGGCATCTGCTGCGCTTGTCAAGTGGTAGGTTTGTCCGTGAATCGTAACCACACGGGGTCCTCTACCAGGGAGTTCGTTGACTGTGGCATTCCAAGAAGCCATTGCCAAGGCAGCATTATAGTTGCGAATGTTTTGCAAAAAATGGCGCGATTGTGGTGTCTCTCTATTAAAAAGTTCCATTACATGTGGTGCAGGCTGTACAATTGGAGGAAGAACCACTTTTCCTCCGAAGCAACATTTTGTAAATAAATGTTGGGCGTTTTGCTCACCGACAAAAAATTTGGAACGGCAATAACGACACGAATTGTCCATTTCTCCAATATAGTGTTGCGGGGGCAAATCAAAGCCTGGCTGTTGTTGTATTTGTTGGGCAGGCAATTGTTCCGCAACTTCCTGCTCCAATGCGTGTAGTTCATTCACCGCTGGCAAAGCGTCATGCGCTCCTGCACCATCTTGGGGTCTATCTGCGTAACGGCGGTTTAGATAATATTGTCTCCGTCTTGCTCTTTCTCGTTGACGATTAACGTTACCACCTCGTCGTCTTCGTGGCATGTTTCAATGCTAGTGATCAAAAATCAAAAATGCAAATAGAAAATTCCTCTTATTCTAATAAAGCCATCTAAAAAGCTGCGAGAAAAAATTAACATTTTTATAGTAAAAGTATCTGTAAAATTCTCAGAAGGAGCATAAAACTGTCGAATGCAACATAGCATATACATGCAAATCTAAAAATTATCGTAAACTACAGAGGGTACATAACATACCTCGAAAGCTTCGTAACTGTTCCAAATGAATAATCAGCAAAGTGGTAACAAAGTCGAAGTGCCAATCCGAGTAATAAAGTGCTTATTTAAAGCTCCAAAAGTTCAATTTGAATAAAAAGCAGTAGCGTAAGCAAATCTAAATCCGATTCGGAGCAATTAAATAAAAAGCAAACAGTAAGAAAATCGAAACACGAATTCAAAAGTTATTCGGTTAACCAAGTCGAAATCGAAATCCGAACATTTTTGCGTCCTTTCGCGACTGATTTGAGTTGGGGAAATAGAAGAACAAAAGGTCATTTCTTTGTCCCCCCCCCCCCGTCCTAACTTCGTTAGAAATCATGCCAATTGGTAACAGGAAACCAATTGGTCACAAACCGACAGGTCTTTGTGACAACCTCGAACTACTCAAAAGCGCAAGCGCAAAAGATAAAGGTTTTGAGGCTCCCCCGTCCTAGCGATTGCCACCGTGATGCACGCGAAGGATGGCGAGTTATTTTGTCGTTGACAACTTTCGTTTCAAGTGTGCGGTGCGTGGCTGTGCATTACGTCATTTTTGCTCTCGATGCGAGGCTCTTGTCTTGCCGAGGCTAATCTGCCTAATTTGTTTTGGGGTAGTTTTAAGGGGCAATTCTATTTCCACAGAAGGGGTTTTAAGCCCGCGCAGCGGGGTTTTGGGGGCTAGTCTTCTGTTTTACAAATATATTGTTTATCTAATGTGAAAGTTGTCTTCAAAGTTTTACTGGAATATATTCTATTTGCGTGACATGGTCTATCGTGAACCTAAATATCAAATTATTTGAATCACGCACAGCCATCGATTTCATTTACATAACCTTATGCATATTTTTATTTGAAACGCATATTTTTGTCAGTAAATATTTGGGCGAGCACGCTCTGAGGGGGCATTTGGAGTGATTCGTTATTCAAGTCACTTTTAGCTTCACCGCTCTATATTTTTCAAGTTTGCGCGGCAAAAGCAGTAGTAAATGGTTTCAGAACCAAGTTGAAAGTTGAGATGTAGAATCGACTTCGGTTACTTGCACATGCAAGATCGAGTGCACGTCCCATTGCAGTTTGATGGTGTCCAGAGGCGGCAATCAATCAAATTGACAACTCGTTAATGTTAACACCCTTCAAGGAACCTTGTTCCAGTGAGCCAAGCGACCTCCGCATGAAACAAACAAACAACACGACATGACACCTTCCTACTTGCCAAGTCCGAAAAAGCTGCCACGAAAAACTTGCTTTGTTGATCGTTTTACTCGTCGTTTTGGAAAATATTGGGGGTAGATTACAGAACCGCTGTCTTTCTCTTTTTGGAAATTGAGGGCGGTTTAAGCTTAAAATCGTTTGAGGGCTACACTGTCAATTCTCCGTCGAAGAACAGTTGACTGCAAGAAAAATATCTTTCTTTTAGCTGATCAACCTGCAGTAAGGCAAGCTAAAACTGCTTCGTATCGTTCTCTAAATTGATTCCTATGTTGCCCCTGAATCGGCTCCGACTCTATTTGAACAATGCACGACTGGCGAAACTTCGAAATCCGTTAAATTCGACCGTGCGAAGCTTGCCCTTTAGATCTTGCAAAGTATATAGTGAAAAGTCGCTGCCGATCCTGGTTATTTTTATAGACAAAAACTGAAAAACCTCGTCAATCCAATCGATTTTAGTTTAAATGACTTCGGGGGCTCTGCCATGCCGAAAAGCGACCCTTTGGCCAACATACAAACAAAACAATTGCCCCGTAGTTATTTTCATCTTTTGTCGGGCTTTCCCGATAGCTCTGTCTTGTTTTCAACCGTCCCATGGAAAAGCATTTTGTTCATTTAGCTCGCTACGCTGTCGTAAGAGTTTAGTGTAATTTAAAGAAAAAAACATGGCACGAAATCTCTAACTTAGAAATGAAACTTAGCACACATGAAAACTGCCTATGTAGCAGTCAAAAACTAACTATTGCCACCAGTAGGCACCAAATTAATTCTAGAGATGCAGTAATCCAAGCAATGCTACCAACACTAAAGAAACAACGCGAGAATGAGTAAACATCGAATCGAAAACCATGCATCGTCATCCACCAAGAAAATTAAATACATACAACATAAACACGTAGGGTTTTAAAGTTCGTACGGTAGTCTCTCGTCTATTAAAAACGGAGTTCTTGCTCTTCCTTTCTTCGTCCCAACACGGCAACAGTGGATAACATTCGACGCCATGCCATGACCCTGCAAGCAAGGAAAACTCGTTAGAAGCGAGGTCTGCCAAAAACGCAATCGTAAAAGGCCAAAAAAAGCAGCAGTCACTGATTTTAGAATGCATCAAATATGTTGTTTACTGCCAAAGCTATTTAGAGCAATTTAGAATGAAAAACGCCCTCGAGGGCTGGCGGAAGGAGTCAACAGGACAAACAGCCAGGTGCGAAAATCTAGCAAAAAAACCCAATTCTTCGAAAAAGAACCAGAAAAACAACGAAATCGACAAACTTGAAGCAACACAACAAACTTACTTTGATTCGATTTAGAGGGCACGAAGTTTTCAGCATTTTGAAGTCAGCGAGAGGGCGTACCTGCCGTTCCCCACGTTGTTGCTACCGCGAGTTTCGGCTCGATTTCTCTCTAAAAAAGGAAAAAAGCCAAAAATTAAACCTCCCGTAACATCATTAAAAAGTTAATCGACTGATTATCAGAAATTTCCCAGAAAGCAAGCTATCTAGGTATTTAGAGCCATTTAGAGTGAAAAACGCCCTCGGGGCATGGCGGAAGGAGGTCAACAGGTCAACGGCCAGGTGCAAAACCACGCACGAAAGCTAGTTTCTCGAGAGAAAAAACCAGAAAAACGGCGATCTTAATGCAACAAAACAAACTTACTTTGATTCGTTCTAGAGGGCACGGCAAACTTTTCAGCATTTCGTAGCCAGCGAGAGGGCCAGGTGGGGGCGTGCCTGCCGTTCCTCACGAATTTTGCTGCTGCTACCGCGAGTTTCGGCTCGATTTCTCACCTAAAATGAGGAAAAAGCACGAAAATCAAATCTCATTTAGCATCATTTTAAGTAAGCAATCAATTCAGCATTCAGAAAACATCCTCGAAAGCAGGCAAGCTCGTGGATAGCAAATTTTTCGTGGCAGATGGAAGCTACCCCAGCGTGGGGTGTATTGGAAAAATCGTCAAAAAAGCACGGAAATTTAGTTTAGCATCATTAGAAATATCATCAGATCGAAAGAAGAAACGAAAAGTACTTACTTAAGGCAGCCAGGCAGCTTCCAGAAATTCCCAAAAAACGCAGCAGACCAGTGCACGACCACGGCCGGTAATAATGAGCACGTCCAATCCGCACGGGTAGCAAGCACGAAATGACCCCTGCCCTGTCCCGAGCACGCTGTTGTTCTCTACTACCGATCTACGCCTCGGTGCTCTGCTGCGACACGTCACTCACGTCGGCAACTTGCATTTCGATTGGCGGAAGAGGACTCTCTTTTGTCCCCAAACAATGGAGGGCTGCAGAGCCAGACACGTGACCGGGGCAAGTTCGGCCGATCGAGGGGAAGAAAATTTTCTCCCCTCGGCCTGGAAATGGCGAATCGAAGCAAAAACACGGCGAATTTCGAGAAAACGCTTGCGAATTTTGGAAAAAAACCACACATCTAAAAAGAGGCACTCTTGGCGAACCGTACCGCTAGGAAAAGGGGAACGTGGCACGAACCGTTCGGGAGCCAGAGCTCGGAGAAGGCGGACGACAGGCGAGCGGCGCTCAGAAACATGGCAATGTCCACTAAAAATAATGAAAATTTTGGAAAAAAAACCAGCCACGATCGAAGACGAATGCTTGCCGAAACCGTGGGTAAAAAATCGGGGAGAGCTGGTCGAGTGGTGGGGGCAGGAGGGCGTCGAGAAGGCGGTCGAAACGACCCTCCCTCGGAAAAGATGGCGATTTGCTCAAAAATGGCGCACGCTTTTCGGGAAAAAACCTCAAACGATATCGTAGGAAGGATCCGGGAAGAAGCTGGAAAAAGAATTTTCGAAATCGGACCAGCCGTTTAGGAGCCTTTTCCCGTCAATTTGGTAGAGGTGGAGAACAATAGATTGTTGCTAGGCGACGTTAAAATTTTAGTATAGGTAGATGTTGGAAAAGATGGTTTGGTTCGTTCAGCACTGGTCAAAACAAAAAGAACGGAGTTGCTGAGACCAGTAAACAAGTTATGATTGCTTGAAGCACAAGAGTTGAAGTAAAATTCGCACTATGAACTAAAGGAAAATCAGGTACCATGAATTGCCTGTTTGGGGGTTGATATGATAGTGCAAACAACTCTTGGACGTTGAGTTAGAGCATAGTCTATAGAATTGGGACGGTCTGGAAACCTTTTGTCTTGATAAAGGAAGCCGCCTCGGATGTTGAGGCAACTAGTTTCCAGGCCCTTCACAAGATCGAACGTGCACAAGGATTTTGAGAAGTCGAAGAGATGGAGTTGGAGAGTGAAATAAATGATTGCGATATAATCTTGCAGTTGCTCGATGAGAATTTTTTTGAAGACTCCGCTGAACTTCAATTAGATTTCGAGCGGGCAGTAGATGAGGTAGGTTATGTTTTGTTGCCATCATTGTGCCTTACTTGCTATCGGTCACAACTAGGCCATTATTTAAATTATGAACATAAATAACAAATAAACTCATGATTTACCGTATACGAAAATTAAATTAAACAGTTGGAGCGTTAGGGTAAAATCCTCAAGTAGAATTTCAACCCTTTCAGTTTACTGTTTTAGGCCTTCTAGAGCTAGGTAGCCAAAGAGTTTTACAAAATGTTTGCTAAATCTTGGCTAGCTGTAAATTTTCATTTTATACACAGGTTCAAGAGAACATTGTGGAGTGCCCTGAGTGTCAAAAAGTCTATAAAACGAAAGGGGGACTCAGAAGACATCAAAAGGCAAAATATCCTCATCCTGGTCATATGCCTGAGTCTCCAGAACTTGACCTTACACAGGATATTTATGGAAACTTGGTGAATAATGGGGCCAAATCATTAGCGTCTGACCTTTGTCTTCCTCCAGCAGAAAGGGCAGCAGTTTGGTCATACACATTCAAAGTAGATAACTGTCATGCAACAAATGGACTTTACTTGGCTCAGAAATTGTTGAAAGTTTTGGTGCATAAAGCAAATGCTGCTATGTTTTACAAGGTATTTTATGCCCAATTTGTAGCTAAAGCAAATTCATACCTCCCAGAATTGTCAGAGCCACAAGCAGTTTTCCTTGCAATGAAATTGGCAGACAGTCTACTTGCAGTACAGAAAGAGCAAAAACTCTCTGCAGACATGTGAATGCCTCAGGTTAAAATAACAGAAAAAGAAAAGTTAGCAATGCAGTATCTAGGTGGATATGTGCTTTCTAAACAAGAAGTTTCGTAATGCACAGTTTAATTCTAAATTAGAAAGCCAAGACTGCAAAATGATTCTTCAAGCTGGAAGATATCAGGATGATTCATCTCAAAAGCTTATTGAATCTTTAAATCGTGGTGGACTTTGGTACATCAACAATATTGTGCAACAGATATTACTTGCGACTGAGATGGCATTTAGAAGGCATACAACAAACATTATTGCTACTAAAGAGATAGACACTAATAAAATTATTAATACGCTAGTGAAGGATTTGGCTATCAAAGCTCTCTATGAAAACTGGGTTACTTTGTCAGAGGTATCCATTGATGAAGCTGTGGCACAAGATCTTTTAAAAAAAATTTTGTCACTGTACATTCATGTTAGAGCTTTTTCTTGCACAAAGGACATTGTAAATAAATATAGAAAAGAAGGCATTACAACGAGGATTAAAAAAGGCAGATGAGGCTGACAATTAAGCATTGAAAACTTATTTTTATAGATAATCTTTTTGATTACTTTTATTCTAATTACTAATTATTTTAATAATTAGACTTGACTAGAAATAAACCTACAATAGCAAGCAAGAGTTGAAAGTTAAAGAAATTGTTTAAAACAGTTCAATCACACCGCATCCATTTAAAGCAAAAGTCTTGAATCTTTTTTTCTCAAGAGGCTATTTCCTTAGAATTTAGCAAAACTTTACCCTTAATTTCAGCAAGCCAACTGTTACCTTTAATTTTCAGCATTTAATTACCTTTCTATTAAATGAAAAATTTTAATAGAATTTTTTTGTAAATGTTGGCAAGGTTTTCAGGGTTTTCCAATTAAATCATTAAACTTGCTTTAATTGATTTTTCATCACTAAATGAAAGAAAATTCGAAAAAGGTCCTCAAATCCAACTAGTTGGTTTTTCTGTTTTGCAATACTTTGTTCTAAAGTGTAATTGTTTATAAAAATTCATAAGAGTTAATGTACTGTTTACGAGTCAAGTTTTTTTTTCTTGATTGTTTTTTTTGTGAGAAGAGGTTCATCTGTGGTTTCTTTCCAGCGTTTTTCTGAACTTATTTTTGTAGAAGTCACATTGCCTTTGATCTGTAACATTGATCTTTGAACTCTTATAATATTGTCATTATATCCAAAATCTTTCACAGTAAGATTTTCATTTCGTTGACCAATGCCTCTTTGTTTTCCAAAATATTCTTCTAAAGGGTCTTGACAGAAACGATTTGACAAGACATACTCCATCCCACTACTTAAAAGAAATCTTACAGTTTCAATTAAGGAGTGCCCCGTGATCATGAAACCTTCATGTGTCTGTTTTGAGATGAACATCTTGGCTTTATCAGCCTCTGTCCCCTCTCTCCTCTCAAGACTACTTTTCCAAGTCTCAAGGTACTCCAGAAAGATTTCTTTCAGCCAAGTCAACCTTTCATCTTCAAGACTTCTGTATGGTAGCAAATATGGTTTCCGTTTACCATAACCTTTCTTCAGTGACCTAACATTCATGCAGTCAAAGAAAGAGTCAATGTGCTCACAGAAATCAGCAGTGGCTGCTGCATCGGGAGGCCCAAAATCTCTTAAAATATTTGCTTCAGTTTGGCTCAAAACTTTTACTGCCAAGTTTACTTTCATAACAGAAAATGAAGTCAGCTCAACATGCTCAGTAGTAAGCTTGGGCAAAAAATGTAGACCATTCTCTAGATCATTGTAATACAGAGTGGATATGTGGCTCCACAAGAGATAACATCCATTGTTCCACATCGAACGGGAACCTCGACCTGACCCTGAATTGTGTAGACAATTTCTGCTTGTTTTTAATAAGTGTGGAGGGTCACTAAAGAAGTAGATGTATCTGTCTTTAGCAAACAAATTCAATGTCCTGTAAACAATATTGGTACTTCCTCTTCCGTCCAGGTCTTCGTGCATTTAAAACAAATTCCTGTTGGATGATGCACCATCACAAAAACAGCCATGATAGCAAGCTTGCATGTCATTTCTAATAACCCAACTGCCTTCCAAAAGATTGGAAACATCTGGTGACCAATGACAGAGGCTGTAGCAAAATATGCCATTGACATTTTGAGCTTTGTCTGAATCCCTCTTATCATAAAAACCAGAATGTGTGTTGACAATGCATCTGTTTCTTTAAGGGTTGCAAAATTTGTGTCAGGATCACCCAAATCAACGAACCCAATAAGTTTTCCGGAATGTTTATTCATACGAGATTGTCTTGCACCTTCATTTCATCAACAAGCAACACAATATAGCGCTGGAGGCCTTGGTAGTCCCTGGAAGCATCAATCAAATCTGCAATGACCTCAGGATTGAAGCCACACTTTGGAGAAACTGCATTTCGATAATTTTGAAGCATCCTTTTGCTTGGAAGTTCCAATAAACCCCCATCCTTGAAAGTTTCTCTCAGCTCTTCATAAGCTGATGCAGATTTTGACCTTATTGATAAGCACCATCTAATGATCATGGGGTGATAACGACGGCCAAAAGAGGGTCTGTCTGAGATTTTCTTTTGCTGCTCCCAAAATAGCTTCATGAATGGGGTCATCTTTTGTGAATGCTTGTCAATAATAGAAAGTAGGTCTTTGTCAAGCTCATGGTCTAAAGACTTGCTGTTCATTTCTAATTCCACTTTCATTTTCTCTATTTCTTTCAGCAATTTCTTATTTTGCAGCCTGCTTTCCTACAGTGCAAGTCCGATTCTTTCAACAGATGTCCCTTTGATGGGTGCCTTTGCTTGCAGGAACAGAAAGTTTGCCCTTGACTTTCTTTTCTTTTTTCCTGCTTGAGCCCAAGGTCAGAACAGCTGTTACACATGCAGCCCCCAACATCATCTGATTCAATCAGAACCAAACAGCTTTTTGCTCTGATGTATTCTTTGCAAGGAAATGGAGAGTTTACTGAATCGTCCTCGAATGGATTTACTAATATTGGTACGACATGCTTTACAGTCCCTTCGTCACCTAATGATGTGCTGCCTGAGCAAATCATGAGACTGTGAAGATTAAGCAGCAGGTCTGACACAGTTACATTGCGAACAGACCTTCTAAAGTCCTCATACAGAAAGTGGCTTTCTGGTATGAAGTACCCAAAGACAGAGATAGTGAAACTCAAACTTTCATCAATCATCACGCTGAGTTTTGGTACAAGAGAATTTTCATTATCAGTCTCTGCAACACACCAATTTTTAAAAACAAGTTTTCCAACTCTCTCTTTTAGCTCCAGAAGTGACTTGTAGTAGACATGTTGTTTGTCTTCAATTGGAATTGACTGAACAACTGTCCTTGGTTCTCTTTTTACACAATTTGTTTGTGTAAAGTGAAACGATTTTACCGGCATGTTCAATTAAGGCAGGACTCCTTTTTTTCAAAATTTCTTGGTCATTTTCTCACCTTCATCTGTGAAGAAATTAAAAGGCTATTAGGCGATCTATCTAGCATCATAATATTATTGGCTTTTTAAACTCACATAAAGAAAAAAGGCCTAGTTAGGTTAAATAAAAAGATTTGTTTACATTTGGTTTTAGGATTGATTAAATTCAAGATTTTATAACAAATCTTGTGTATTGTATTTGCATATAACTTCAATGATTAAAATCATAAAGCTTCCGTAGCTAAGAACCAAAATCAAAAGTACATATTTACTGGTTTTAATATTTCTATTATTTGCTTTTAAAACCTGACTACGATCAGATAATAAAGTACAGGTTAGCGAAGCAAATCCAAATGGATGTCGATTAACTTCATGTCGTACATGTCGAGGAGTTTTTTGGGTTCTATTAACGAATCACATGTGCCCAAGGGTCCGGAAACGCTTCCCTTCCAATATGACATCCAGCAAAACATGCTATTCGGATTTACAATGTCCGCTGAACTTGCTGTAGACCAACAAATCAAGTAAACTTAGTTTAGTTGAACTTACATATCTCTATATCTTCCGGACGAAAATGTTTTTCACATATGTGTAGTGTATTAGCAGCTAGCTGACGCTTGAAAACTTCATCTTCTACACAATATTTTGTCAGAACGGCCAAAACTTTTTCTCGCCATTCCTTCGTCTCAACATCGTCGAAGCGCCTTGGAGTTGGCAGTTTGAACAGCCCAATTCCTTTCGATCTTCGACTTGTACCGCATTGATTGAAGGCACAATTATCGCCAGGCATCCCTGACTCGCACTTAAACAGTTATTTTCAAGCAAATTTATGCGAACATAGAATATGTATCAAGATCGCCGGCAACATGCACAATCATTTTCATTACATGCGTCTCTTCAACCCGAATACGTGTGCACGTTCGATACCACGTGACCGCATTTTTTCGTAAACAAAAACATGACATCGGAAGAACAAAAGGCTTCCAGACTGTCCCAATTCTATAGACTATGGTAGAGTTATTTGTATCTAGTCTCGTTTTTGAACATTGAATTGTTTTCTTTACGCCTCTTAGTATGGTAGGCCGAATGGTGCAAAATTCAAGAAAATTTCTTTTCAACAAAACCAAGAAATTATACCAAGTTAAAGAACATATTAAGCGTCAAGAGTGTAAATCAAAGTCAAGGACGTGAATAAGCATCTACAATTCAAGAATATAAATCAATGTCAACAAAGTAAATCAATGTCAACAAAGTAAATCAATGTAAACAAATCCATAGATGCCATTCTTCACATTTTGGCATGAAATGACATTTTTTACAATGGCTGTACAAGATTGGGAAGATTTCTTTCAATCTCTGAACCAAATACTTGATGATGCAGAGTGTGCTACTAACCAGCAGTTGCGAGAGGTAGCAGGCTTGTGCTTAGAAGATGCAGTCAGTGTTTTGCAACAAGTGATCTCATTAGTACCAGGAGAAGGTGAGTCTGAGCATATTTTAATGGCACTTTTGAGAAATTTTCGATTGTTGTCAGCTGGCTGGAGGAATGCACCTTTATCTTCTGATCCTTGCTCAAGTGTTGCAATTTATTCATTGGATGTACCACCACTGGTTCAAAGTGGAAAAGCTGGCAGGCAGAAATTTGAGATCACAAATTGTTGAGATGCTACTGGTTTCTCGTTGGACTATCAGAAGAAGGTATTTTGGGATACTCACATATTTCAGATGAAGACTTAGACGCAAAGATTGGTCAATTTATGCAGCAGCATGGCACACTTGTTGGCTGTCTGATCATAAGTGGGCATTTGAATTCTCTTGGTCTGAGGGTACAACCGTGGAGAATCAGGGCATGTATTATTCGCGTGGATCCAAGAAGTAGTAGACTGAGATGGTCTGTTGTTGTATTTCAGCGGCGATATTCGGTTGAGGGCCCGAATAGTATATGGCATGCAGATGGCCACCATAGTTTAGTCACATGGGGGTTTGTTTATTCATGGAGCCATAGATGGGTTTTCCAGATGTATTGTTTACTTGGCCTGTTCCACAAACAACAGAAGTGAAACTGTAATCAAGTTTGAAGGAGCTATTCATAATTTTGGATGGCCATCTAGAATTTTGTGTTGGCACAGATGGCAACGATGAATGGAAGGCCATAAAATATCTGGGAAGTATTTTAGACACCGAAAAAGACATAAAACAAAGGAAAGGACTATCCATTGATGCTTTCAACAAATATGAAAGAATTCTCTATAATAGACAGACATCCATAAAACTAAAAATAAGAACACTTAATACATTTATATATCCAATGCTGCTTTACAATTACGAGATCTGGACCTTAACCAAGAAATTGGAAGAAAGTCTCGATTTCTTTCAAAGAAAACTGCTACGTAGGATGCTAAACATCAAATTAATGGATAAAATAAAAAATGAAGAAATATATAAAAGATCACATCAGACAACCATCACAACTGAAATAAAGAAACGGCGATTAAACTGGCCCGGGCACATGTTAAGGTTGCCAGAAAGAACACCAGCAAAATTAGCTTTCAGAGAACATTTGAAAAAAGTGAAGGGTAATCGGGGAAGACCAAAACAGACATGGATCAGACAAATGAATAAAGACCTGAAACCAATAAATAAAACAGTGAATAAAAACTGAGAACGATTATGAGCGAAAGGAATGGAAGAAAACAATGGCAAGGCTAATGTCTTGAATTAAGACGGAAGAGCCAGTAAGAAGAAGAATCTAGAGTAAGAACTGATGAAGGTGGTGAAAATGTTAGTATCTGGGCCAGGGTTGCCAGGTGGCCTGGGACCAAAGATGCCAAATTCTGTTTGAAAAGTTGCCAAAAGTTGCCAAACAGGTTTTTTTCTCACAATGACGTCACAAAACTCTCACGCATGCGTACTTAGGCCCAAAGTTAACTATCATGTCCGAGAATCAAGATCGGCAATGTTGATAGAGACATAAAAAATCATTGTTCTATTGAAAACATATCTGATATTCCATATTGAAACTCGAGGATTAAAATGAATATAACAAAATATCAAAAAGAGATAAAAAGTGTATCGAAATATATATATATCTTACATGTCTAGCAAATCTGCCATACCGTCAATATCAGTTACAGTTGCCTTAAACATATTTTCTGTGTTAAATAAGGCAAGCATTCTTTGAGTTGCAACAAAGTCCTTACAACATCTTTCACCAAAGCATAAATGTGATCTAATTCTCACAACTGATTCTAGTAGATTTGAGCTCATTCTATTGCGAGGCTTTGTTTTCACACTTGTCACCAACGAAAATATTCGCTCTACAACTGCATTACTGACAGGTGTAGTGAGGCATGATAATGCATATAGAGAAAGATCTTCGAACGGATGTTCTCCAAGTAGGTTTCGATACTCAGCCACACCTGACCAGAACTGAATTGCGTCCGTTGGAATTCCTTCATTAAATACCGCAGTTTCCTTCCAATTGACTTGCAATATGTTGCGGTACTGAATGTCAACTTCAGCCATTTTGTCAGCCAGGAGGTGTTGCATGGGAAGGTCAAGTAGTGCAGATCTTCCAACCTGGCTCAAAACTTTTGAAGGATGTAGCTGAGCTAATCCTTTGAAAATATTATGTGATGTTGGAATCCTTTTTTCAAGTTGTGATGCTGCCTCCAGAAGCATTGAATGACATCGTCCTTTGGCTTCATTGACTCTTAAAATCATATTTGGATCGTTGTTACTGTCCTTAATTGTCTTCATGGCCTCAAAAATAAACTTTCCGCCAAAGTCAACCTGCTCTATAGGCAAAGCATCACCATCTCTGCTGAGAACACGACTTTTAAAACTTTTGAAGAATAGATGAAGTTGCTGAACCAGCTCATCGGCATCTATACTGGTTGCTTGAAAAAATCAATTAACTTTCTCAAATTCCGTAACAACAGGGCATAAAAATTGAAAATATAGATAGTTTATAGGGTCTTTTAGCATATCTGAGATTAGGCGTGCTGTGTAACGTACACTGGCTTGAGCCTCTTGCTCTGCAATTCCAAAATAGGCCTTGAGTTCATTCCAATTCATTAATATGTTAAATATTATTTTACTCCTCACCAGCCAGCGTGTTTCATTGTACTTCTGGAATGGTTTTGGTAGATTTGAGCTCTCTGTTCCAGCATTAATTATGTCAAAGAGCTTCTTGTAGGCATCTCGACGAATCGTGCTTTTAGTGAACCATTTCGGAATCTTTTTCAATAGAAAGCCCAGATGTGATGGCATCAGTTCGAAGGCATGCTTGACACACAAAGCCAAAGAATGACATATACATTTCATTTGCAGGCAATTTGGGGCTTCCTCGACAATCCTCGACCAAAGAGAATTGTGCTCGCCAACCATGTTTGCTGCCCCATCACTTGCATAGCCAACACAGTCTTCGAGCTTTAACCCTGAAGTCACCAAGCATTCCTTCATTGCAGTAAACAGATCCATGCCAGTGGCGCTGATAATATCAACGAGACCAAGAAATGCTGTTACTATGTTCTTTTCTTTCTTGCTGTAATACCTGACAGCCAAACACAAAAACTTCTTACAGGCAAAGTCTGTTGACTCGTCAACCATTATACAAAACTTCTGGCCAGCCATGTCATTACATAAATCCTCGTATAAGGCCTTCGAAATTACATTAAGGAGGCAGTTCATGTTATATTTGAATAAATGTTAGTTTTAACAAAACTAACATAACTTTTGTTTAAGTGTCAATACATACACCATTTTTCTGCTAGTGGATGACATTGAAATAAGAAACAATTTTTGATAATTATTAATGAAAAAAGTAAATTGGTTTCCATGGAAACAATATGTAAACAAGTGTACTCTTTTTGTCTTTGACATTGATAAAACAAGTTCTATCAACCACAGGAAGCTGAAACTTCTGCAGAGAAACTGCATTGCAACAAGCTGTGCAATGTATTGGGGTTTTTTCAAAATTATCAATTAATAGGGGGGAATGTCCAAAAAATAGTTTTTTGTAGTTCAAATATGTTCAACAAGAAATTTTGTTAACTTGTCAATTCATTGCATAGAACTATCTTAAATACATATACTGTGAAAATTTGAGCTTGATCTGGCAACAGATTTTAAATTTATCAATGTTTTCCTATACGCACGTCTACAATATTAAATGTTGAGAAAACGCATAGTAAAGTTTTAGGATTATTTCACAACCAAAATGATGCTATAATATAAGATAAAACCAATGTCCTGGTGATAAATATTGTACAATTAAGTCTTTATAATAAAATTCCATGCAGAATTCTTCCTTTAGATCTTATTTTTCTTGAATTCTGTTAGAACAGCTATTTCTTTTTCATCAATGAATGTTATATTTTGACAATAGCTATCATCCTCTGAATCAATTCTTTTTCTCTTATTATTATGTCCATCATCAACTTGCTTTCTGGTTGCTCCTCTTGCTTTATTTTTCTTCTTTTGTCTGACTTCAGGTAGAGAGTCTATATCAAAAGAACCTGCTTTATATGACTTTTTATCTGAGTTTTTTTTAATTTTCTTACTCTTATGACGCAGTGCTTTCCTTTTTGTCTTAAATTCCATGCTAGATTTCCTTTTTGAATTTTGCAACCTCTGTTTGTTTTGGTTCCTCAAATATTTCAAGGTATGAGGACCAAGGTCTTTGATACCCAAAGATTTCATCAGGAGAGCTCTACTTGCAGCTCCAGTATTCCACATGGAAACTGCTTCACAAACAGCTATTTTAACTTTTGTGGTCCCACAGTACTTTGTTTTTGGACACCTGTTTGTCCACACTTGACCATTAAGGCTTTCATTTTGATTCTGGGTCAATCCTTTCAGGCATCTTTGAAGCAATGCATCAACTGAAAGCCTTTGAAATATTGGTGTTAGTTCTTCAAAAAATACACCGGGTAGCCTCTTATCTTGGCAATATTTTCCATCATTGTATAGCTTTTCCTTCCAGAATTTACACCATGTATCTTGATCTTTAGGGCAAAACTGGTGTTGTTCTTCCAATGATAAATAGTTGTTTATGATACAATGATGCTGAATGGCTTTGATACTTTGCTTCATTCCATCAATCGATCCTTTGTTGCTTCGTATTGCTGATCCATAATAGTTTTGAATATTGTCAATAACAACTTTTGTAAGTCTCCCTTTACCACCAACATATTTTCCATCTGAAAGTTTACAACTTTTTCTTTTATTTTTAAATTCTCTCAAGGCAGTGCCAATTCTTTTTTGGATGTGACCTACACATTCTTCTTTTCTGACCTCATAATCTTTGCCATATTTTCCCTCTAATGCCTCTTTAACTCTCCCAAAACTACTGCTGTCTCCATCCCCCACAAAATCAATATACTTAAGTCCCCTAGATTCAATACTTCTTAAAAATATTTCTATTGCACCAGATGCCTCCATTTCTCCTGATGATCCTTCATGGTTTATTTCACAACAGGACTTGTGATTCTCATGCCAAGATTTATATTGATCTGTCTCCTTGTCATCCTTTTCATGACATCGACATTCATGACATGTTTTTGATTTGATAACATAATCAAGAACAGCACCAGTTCTAACTGACATCACAAAAACAACTCCAATCCGGGAAGAATGTCCTCGTTTTTGCCATGTGCCATCAACTGTGACACCAACATTTGCAATTTTCCTACCACTATCATCAAACTGTATTTGAAAAGGTTCCTCTTTCTCTGTTATCTGTATCAGCTCCTCTGAAGCATCAATCAATACTCCTTCAGTCGCTTGTACAATATGTTTGCATATATTTTTCAGCTGTTGCTGATAACTGGACTTTGCAAGAGGAGGTGGTAGTCCCATGGTGCCACAAAAATCTGACAATCTGGCATGACCCATCGAAGATGAAGCTATGACAGAGCGGGCATTGACCTCTGAAACTTTCCTGCCAGTTAATGCTTTGCTTGTTTGCAGCAGAGTTTCATTTCCACAATTTTTACACACAAAAGACAAGCTTTCTTCAAGTCCTTTTCTCTTCTTTTCATCTACCATGATATCAATTCCCGTTTTGTCGGTTTTACAAAGTGTGCAAATAAATGCTGCTTCTAGACTCTGTTTTAGCAGATCAAAGTCAATAATTTTGAAACCACACGCAGGATGAATTTGTTCATATCTTTTACCGAGCTGTAAAGACCTGTTTCTAGTCTCATAACTGCTTTCATCGATAACGTCGAAGGATGAGTCAAGGTCGAAACTTTGGTCTGCCACACTTCCTGACTCACTAGGCCCTTGTGCACTACTTGCAAGAGGAGGACTTGTAGCCTGCACTGGACTAGCATTCGCTGATGGAATTTGTTCTGCCTTACGAATATCTTGGATCTTTATACCTTTGAATCCCTTACGTACTTTCCTCCGAATAGATCGAAACTTTTTAGCAGGCGACATTTTGGTTTGTGAACTGAAAGCATTTCACGAGGTGCTTCAAGATTGAAGAAACTGAGTTGAAGTGAATGCAATTTTGAATGGTAAAGAGGCTGGAAAAGACGGAATGGACAATGGACAAGCACCTGGGACTTCTGTCGGTTTAAATATCTGCTGTATTTGGCATTTTTTTGTTAAAAACTCACCATAGCAACCAAAAAATACTCGTTGCTAAGGTTTAAATTTGTAAGTGGTCTCACAACAAATCGAAAATTCTCAAAAGTAAAGCTTCAAATACCAGCTTTTCAACCTCAGGGGCATAGAATATGCATCACAGAATGCAAAAAAAAATTTTTTGAATTTGGTCCATATTTTCAGTTATTCAGCATTTTTACCCTAAACTGCCTCCTTAATAATAATGCTTGTGCATTTTGTACGATGCAGTCTCATCTTTGACAATTTGCTGCCTGTGCCATGGCGAACAATTATTTCACCCAGATGATCGATAGCAAGTATGGCTGAATGGCATGTTACTGACACTGCCATCTGTATCTCTATTTTCTTGACTACCTCATCTTCTCTTTCAATACCAGTAATTGTGCGATTACTTGCAATTGTAGAGGTAAGTCTTGAATGTTTTGCGGTATCTTGGTGCTTTTTCAAGCTTGATAGACGTGGCTGGCAATTTACTCTGCAGATAGAGCAGTATGCATCGTCTGACCCATCCACTGCCTTTTTCACCCATGGATACGCTCTTTGCCATTCTGGTTTGAATTTTCTACCATCGTCATAGGCTCCTTTCCATTTCATTCCTATCGATGACTTTTTTGAACTCATTTTCAAACAGTAATACAGACAATAGTTTTAGTAAACAGAATGATAACAAATTGCACACCAGTGAATAGATGTTTTAATTTCTATTGTAAAATCTCACAGTATGCAAACATATTTACACATTGTTTCCTATCACCGACACCACACCTTAACATTAGCAAAGTTGCCGACATCACAGGGTCACACCAAGATGTAAGTACTTTGTTCCGGTCACCCAAGTCAAGTGAATGAAACTTCGAGAAGTGTCAGGGGGAGGCACAGGGTGTCATTAACGGAATATTATCGAATTTGAAGGGAGAATGTCACGAAAAGATACTAAGAAAATGTCACAAACTCGTGAAGAGAAAATGTTCAAAAAGTGCCAAAAAATTGCCAAACTTTAGACAGTTGCCAAATCTAAATTTTTAGTTGCCAAACAACATGAAAAAGTGCCAAAATTGCCAATTTTGGCAACTAAATTGCCAAATTGGCAACCCTGATCTGGGCAATGATGGACGTTTATGGCGTGATGTTTTTGTATGGTGTGCCATTTGTACTACTATACCTTCCAGGCAACGGAAGAGTCTGGGGTCCTGAACATGGGTGGTGAAATTCATAAATGTATCCTCCATTTCGTTTTCCTTCCAAGAATAAATCGGCAGTTTTGTTGCACCATGAAACAATCATCCAATGCGCACAGCTCGCAACTGGTTACCCTTTCGAATCTGGCTAAATGGATTCCTAAACATTCGTAACCATGAAAATGTAGGTATTTCTGACATTTTTGAATTGTCACCAGACGATGTAGAATGGTATGGATATGACCCACAAGCTCCACCTCCCAGTGATGATGGACATTTATCAGTGGAAGTATTAGATGCAGAGCCTAACCTCCCAGATGATATCTTGGAACAGCTAAAAACTCAGATTGACCCTTATGCACATTCAGACAATTATGGAATTGACCTATTTTTGAAATCTTCGGACTTAATCACAGCAGCCCTAGCTATCTGATTCAAAACCTTACTTGAATTAGCATGGATCTATTGTAATTTAGCTGTCTTGAGTAAAGTAATGATGTGGGTACAACGTCCCCAGCTACTATTGCATTTTCAGGGAAAACTATTATTAAAATATCAAGTTTGAGAGTTATCAGTGATTATCTTTCCAATTTTGAAACAAAGCTTTGTAAACACATGGAGTATTATATCTGTGAACAGGCCTGAAACACAAGGTATCATGATGAAAAAACTCAAGATGAAATTAATAAGAAAGAAAGCACCTTGAAAATTAAGCTGCTTTGATGATAAAGAAATTACTAGTGAAAGGTTAAAGAATAAATTAATGTATACCGGAAGGGTAATGTCTACCCTTAATTTGAACGAACAGTAAAATGTATAAATGTTTTGTTTGATGCTTTTAAGGTTGCTAGGTGCAAAATCTAGCTGTATAGATTTTCAAATAAAAATACTAATATCATTTTTGAAACATTGTCATCACTTTGGATAAATTTAAGATATTTTAGGACTTCTCCATGGTTTTCTAGTGAAAAAAATTGAATTCAGAGTTTCCAAAACCCCCCTTTTTAGGTATGTAAATTTGATATTAAGTTTTGCGTTAGAAATCAAAGCAACTTTTAGCTCAAAATTGACAAGATGAGGAAACAACAAGAACAGAATTAAACAACTATATATCATGGTAAATGTTCTAGTTCTATGTTGTATTGTACATTTTCCCTCTCATCACTGCAACCATGCTGTTTTCAAAGTGAATGTAGCTCGAAAAGCCGATTGGTATCTTCAAATCAAGGGTGCAAGTGGAAGCATATATATCTTCTGCATTTCAAATGTGAACTGATATGGAACCGGGAACAAAAAACAGAAGTGCAAGATCTTGAGCCAGTCACAAAACACAAAAAAATTGCCAACAAGAAGAATTCTCCATAAACAATAGAATTCATCTAAAGAATTCTCCATAAACAATAGTAGCCATATCTGCACTTGGTTTGCTTGATGGTCTCCAGAAACCTCCAGCTTTAATAAATCTTTGACATAACTGGATGAAACTGCATCATCATGATTGATGAAGAAGTGCTCAAATTTCCATGGGGCACCTTCTAATTCTTTGAGAAAACCAAGGACTTTCAATCCATCTCTGAACTGGTCTAGGAGTGCTTTATGTTTTATTATTGTGTCATGCAGGACAAGACACTGAACAATTTCTTCTTTATTTTCCTCCTGAAAAATAGTTTTATTTGACAAATTTCTAGTTGCAAAAGGAAAATTAAATTTCTTTCAAATATTTAAAGCCTCCTTATCTACAATGTGATTGCAAGACATCCTTTCATGTTTTTCATCAAATCAATGTTTTAAAGGCCTCCAATGTAAAACTATCCAGAAGGAATTTTTTTATAAGAGCACTGCAGATTTTAAATAAGTAAAGAAGAAAGACAGATCAAAGACCTAACAAACTGTAAATATTCAAATAAGCACCAAAGTAGGTAAAGTGAGATGGGATTATCCTTTGGAGAGTTGTCATTATTGGTTGCTGGTTTTTAATTTTTAGGGCACAAAAGGATTCACAATATATCTAAGAAAGACGCAAAATTAACTGCTACACACATTTAGCTTTCTTGTTTGCCCACACTCCTGCATGAATCTCAAGAAACCATCGTCAACAGAAATTTCTGCAAGATCCTTTGCACTACCACCCTTGATCTAAAAGAAAATACAGCAGGATAAATGAAAAATAGGAAAAAGGCAAATTTATGGAATTTTATGACATATAAACAGTAGCTTTAACAAATTTTAATGGGGTTAATTTAAAATTTTACAGCTACAGCTAGTATTCAAGTAATCATGAACAAGTCCAATGAATAGGAAATAACAACACATATAGTTATCCAAAAGATAGTTATAAATATATATCATACATAGAATAAAAACATATGGGACATTAGTGCTTTTGAGCAAGAAAATTTTGCTGGGGCCTAGAGGACTTTTTGAATGCAGTACTTGTTTCTGGCAAATGATTACCAGAAAATATGAGGACCTAAAATTGTTAAAATTTGCTTCACATACCCTCTCAAGAAATGTAGCAAGCTCCAAATCTCCAACATCAATGAATGATGATCTACCAACTGCCTCTGAAAGGTCCCCAGTTGCAACATACCAAAATATACCAGGGGCTAGGTATGGAAAACCTGGCCCACCCTGCACTAGGCTATGTGCAACCATCTTCCTCAAGACTTCAAAAATGCCAGTGAGCACATTATGGCTGCTGTAAATTGGTGTGAGTCTTGTATTAGGGCCACAAAACAATTTTTGGTATCAACTACCTTGGGCAATTTCCCCCAAAATACTTGAGAATGATTGCCGTAATACACCACCTGTGTCAACAGCTGGTTCTCCTCTTATTTGCATCTTTAATTTAGCCTGCGTCACAGACCATCACCACCAAGGAGGAGAGTGGTCTGTGCAACGGAGTCCAATTTCGTGTTCTGCGATTTTCCCAAGATCTTGGGTAAATTAGCATATTGCATAAATTAATTCGCATAATTATAATTCAGCGTCATTGTTGCTGCGGTGGTTCTCCTGCTTTCTATTCAACATGGAGGCCAAAATAAGTAGTCCAGCAAAGCCATGGTTTTCCGAAGATCAGTTAGGCAAGTTAGATGAAAATTTTTCGATGGTTGCCTCATTTTTCAATGTAATGGAGTTATACGAAGATCAAAAGGATGCACTACGTTCCTTTTTAAGATGGAAAGATCTTTATTACAGTTCGGCTACTGGGTCAGGAAAATCATTGATTTTTCAGTGTATACCGCCATTGATAGATTTGCTACGTGATCTAGCTTTGGGCACAAATACAGTGCTAGTTATTTCTCATTTGAAATCTCTGATGCCTGATCAAGTGCACAAGCTGCAGCAAAGTGCAGTTAGCGGGGCTGCAATTTGCAACGGGCAAAGCCAGAGCGTTCTGGACAGGATAGTTGATGGCCAAGTTTCACTTGTTTATATATCTCCGGAAGATCTTTTAGACCACGAATTTTGGAGATCAGTATTGAAGTCGGAATGTTTTCGTAGACATTGTGAAGTTGTAGTTATTGATGAAGCTCACTGTATAGTTCACGGTAAGCTTTTTGAATAAGCCTTTTCATGGTTTCTAGCGCCATTATGAATTAGGTGAAAAATTTGCCATAATGGCGGCACGCCGCAAAAACAAAAGTTTTGTTCCAATTTCAAAATTATTTAAAAATATCCGACTGAGTTTATTCGAAATATAATTGCCATGCTATAAACTTAAAACTATATACTCGTGGATAAATAACTTACAAACATCACTTTGTCAGCCTTTTCTTTGCTATTTCCTCTGTTAATTACAGCGGCCTTAAAACGGCCTTAAATCAGTATCCCTCACAACACGGCAAGTTTCTCTCAAATTCAGGCACCTTTTCGTATCATTCAAAGTTCAGAGTGAACATATTGCATTAAACTGCTTTCAGTGCAAAAATTGTCGTCATTGGTTTCTGTTTCGGTATATTTTCACGAGCTCAAAGTATGGCTATCATGTGACGAATGTTGTGCAATGACGCACTTCCCAATAAACGGGGCGTGTTAGAGATGTCCTCGCAAAGCTCAACTTTGAACTGTTTCATTGGCTAAAATATTGAGGATGACCTCGTAAATATTGTTTGATTGGCTTTTCTAAGAGGAAATAAAGCTGCCTGCGTCAGAGACGAATGAATCATCAGCTAAAATGAGGGTTTTACTCAAGATTTTAGTGCAGTGATCCTATAAAAGTCACCCCCAAGCAAAAAGAACTAATTTAAACTCAAGTGAAGTTGTAATAACTTCAAGATTTCCTCAAATCTTACTTTGAATTAATCTAAATCAATGGATTCAAACGCTATCTTGCCAGATTTCCTCGAATGGACTGTAGACGAGCTTAAGTACTATCTTGTTATGCGGTCTTTGTCGCAGAATGGATCAAAACTTGATCTAGCTGCTAGGGCAATGCTTGCCTTTGAGAGGGGAGATCCTATTCGCCAAGACTTAGAGGTTTTAGACAGAGGCTTAAAAGACACCTACTCGAAATTGTTGTCTGAATATGGAATTCCTGATCCAAGAACAATCAAAGAGTGGGACGGAGATGTTTCATTGTGGCCTGTGTTGATTTAGGTAAAATAATTTTTTTATAATCAGCAAAAAAGCCTTTGAAACCGAGTACATTGACCAGTACAAAGCGAAAAAGGCATTTTCCTATTTTATGAGCGGTTTTATTCATGAAATTAACAGCAGCAAAGTTTCTCCAGAAATGGTAGTATTGAAAAGTAGAGTAACACTGTCTCAAAAAGTCCGCGATGACCCTAGAGAGGCATGGATTCTTTGCAGGAAAAATGGAGACATCCTGTGTGCTTTTTGTTCGTGTACTGCTGGGTTTGGTGAATGCTGTAATCATGTTGTTGCTATTTTATACAAAGTAGAATATGCAAACACAAAGGGGTACATTGATCCTGCATGTACAGATTTGGCAAGTTCATGGAACAAAACAACAGATAGAGGAGTCCAGCCCTTGAAGATTAAAGATGCAGTCAATCAAAAACATGACGTTTCGAAAAACGACAAAAGGCATGTTCTTCAAAGTTGCTTTAAGAAAATTTTCGACCCTCGGCCTATTGATATGAGAGGAAAAGAAGAGGAAAGGATTCAGCAATTCATCGACGGTGTACGCAAAATTAAGTCGAATGCTGGAGTAACCTATATAGTGGAGCCCCCCAAAAATTATGCATGTCCACTACCATTGCAGGAGATTGCTAGTAGCGTTATTAGTGCAAATCCAAATAAAAATGAGCAGGAGCTTGTATCTCTTTTTGCAGAATCGTTGTCTTTCAATGAGAGTCAAATAATGGAGTTGGAAAGATCCACAAAAGCTCAGGCTGGTTCTTTGCACTGGAAAGAACAGAGAATTGGGTGCATAACATCAACAAAAATTAAAGATGTGAGTACCAAAGTCACAACGTTGGCACGATTAAGGGGTAAAAGGGTAAAAGTCACTCCGTTGTTAGCTCGCATTTGTAAAGAAAATGATATTGGTTTTATCCCAGAACTGAAATACGGAAAAGAACACGAACATCTCGCAAGAAAGTCATTTTGTGACAATATTGTTAAGAAACATTTAAATGGAAAGTTGCTTGACTGTGGATTACTTGCAAGCTCGTCGTTCCCGTTCATAAGGGCAACGCCCGACAACATATTCACATGTAGATGTTGCCGAGAGAATAGTGACAAAGTTACAGTTGAAATCAAGTGTCCTTTCAAAATTAAAGACAAAAACGTTTTAGAAGCATACGAAGAGCTTGATGTTTTGGAGAAAAATGCACACGGCGAAGTATGTCTGTCTCGTAGTCATAAGTACTATAGCCAGGTAACTACGCAAACAGCACTTCTTGGGGCAAAATATGCGTTTTTCTTTGTTTGGACGCCAATAGCGCTTTCTTCGTGAGATAAAAATAGAACGCTTCGGTTTGCCGCAAAGCAGCGCGGGATCGAAAGTCGGACAAACATCACAATTCACGAACGGTGCTGTGCCGTGATCACAATAATTGACATGGCAAAGAAACGTGCAACGAAACATTACTGCTGGGGAACCTGTACCTCTGATTCAAGGTACCCCGATCGAATGCCGGAAGGTACGAAATTCTTCCCGTTTCCCAAGCCAGGCAAGATTCGCCAGGACTCTACAGAATGGGAGAAAGGTCAAGCGAAGCTTAAAACGGAGAAGGTCCGAAGATGGCAATATTTATGTGGGAGGAAAGACTTTTCAAGACCAGAGCAAATAACGAAAGATACTTATGTTTGTTCGTTACATTTTGCAGAAAGTTCTGGACCAACAGATGAGCATCCTGAACCTCTCCTTGCCTGTCTGACGGATAAAGAAGCAGAGGCAAGAATGAAAAGAAAAAGCCTGCTAAGGATCGCTGTTCTGATGGCCTAAATGAAAAAATAAGAAAAAATCTCACTTGGGGATAGCATTTGATGACAAGAATGATAATATTCGGGATGACGAAAAAGCTGCTGAATTACCGGGACCTTCAGGTGTGTTGAATGATGGTGATGAAATAAATGAAAAAAATCAAGAAAAAGCAACACAAACAGTGCATGATAACTATATTCTAGGTGCCAAGATTGAAACCATGCTGATACGAAATCATGTCAAAGTAGACAACGTTGACAAGGATAAATATGTACCCAAAAATTCAAAGTTGCCAGAGTCAATACTCACTGACAAGAAGAAAGCAAAATTTTCACAGGACTCTTTCCACTGCAATTCGACGTTTATACAATTTTCTTGGCCCAGCAAAATTTGAGCTAGTCTATTGTAAGAGTGACAAGAGTAAAACAAGTAAGGAGCCTTCTAAAAGCACAAGCAATAAAATGGGATGCAAAAAAGTGTTTACTTTGAGGGAAGAACTATTCATTACTCTGCTGAAATTAAGAAGAGGATTCACCCAACAAACAATAGCCTACATGTATGATGTCTCAGTGTTTTTGATTAGTAGTATCTTCATTACATGGATACAATTTATTTATTTACATTTCAAAGAAATTAAGTACCTAATGTTTCCAAGTAAAGAAGATCTGAAGCCATTTTTGCCAAAGGTTTTCAAGCCTTTTAGAAATGTGAGGTGTTCTATTGACTGCACAGAGTTTTTTTGTCAGACTCCAAGGGACTATGCACACCAAGGCAATGTTTATTCTTCATATAAACACCATGCTACATTTAAGGCTTTAATAGCAGTGACACCAAATGGGTCTGCATGCTTTATTTCTGACCTTTATGAGGGCAGTATTGATGATGTCTCAATAACAAGCCAGTGTGGAATCCTAGACCACATAGAACCTGGAGATGTGCTGTTAGTTGACAAAGGTTTCACCATCCAGGAGCTTCTTTATGCAAAACAAGCAACGATAAAGATATCAGCATTTTTAGGCAAAAGGGACAAGCTGACAAAGGAGGAAGAGATGGCCACAAGAAGGATAGCCAAGGCACGAATTCATTTTGAACGCTTTAATGAACGTTTAAAGAAATTTTTACTTGTTGGAAGGACAATTCCTCTGTCATTAATCCCTATAGCTTCACAATTAGTTTACGTAGCAAGCTGTCTTGTCAACTTTCAAGCACCCTTATGTAAATAAGTCTTTCCTTAGGATAGCTTTGCACACATTGAAATATTGAGAAGTCTTCCTGTTTTTAAATGTGTACTAGGCATCCCCAATAATGTATGAAGGATTCATAATACCTCTTGTTAAAAATCCCTGCAAGAGAAGAAGGGTCTAAATAGTCATTAAGTACTTAAAAGGTCATTAAGTACTGCTTTTGAAGCCATGGTTCACACCCAAATTTTTCCATTTGAAATCCCTTATTCTCAGTTGAAAATAGGGTTAAAACTCTCCTGTTTTGGCTATGATAATTTTAAAGGTGAAGATTCTATGCCTCTAAAAATTTATAATATTTATATTTATCGAAATGTGTGTATTTGAAATCTAAGCAGAAAGTTACAGGGTAGGGTAATATTCAAAAGTACACATCAATGAGTTAGGGAATACAATACAGTTGTTCAAAACAATGAACATAGCTTTAAAAATTTACAAGGCCATCCTTTAACATCAAAAAGCTAATTAATACTTAGTAATGAGTGGTACAAGAGGGGGTTATGCAAACACATACAACAACTACGGTGTTGATGGAAAATTAACAAAAGCAAACAAGGAAGAGTAGGGTTCAAAAGATGAATTTGGAGGGTATTTACATTCTTGCTGACATGATGCTAACATAATTTTAATTAAAGCATTAGTTAAGTGTTCACACAATAAATGGTGGGAGTCCTCTGGGTACCCGCATTTCAAAGTACTCTGGTATGAATACTTTGTGCCAGAATGCGGAAATGTTTCTTCTCAAACTATTTTGGAAAGCATGGTTTGGTGTGATCCTTTGAATTAAAGGAGGACCATTTGGTGTATGCAGCACAAAGTCACAAAATGAAAGTCCTGTGGTTGGCAACTGCAACGGAATCTGATAATAGTACACATGTGCCTCTTTCAACATTAATTTCTTTTCATGGACCCCAAAACACTGTCGACTTAAAACAGTACTTGAAACTTGTTTCTTCTCAATTTGTGTAAGAAAATCAGAAACAGAAATATTCTTCAAAATCTTCAAACATTTAATCTCAACAATTCCAATAGCACTACCAAAATTATTAAGAATGAGGCCATCAGGACTAGCACCAAGGAAGGGAACTTCAGTATTGATCCACATCCCTGTTTCCACAACATTACTTCCTGTGGCCATCATATATGCTCTTCTTGCTTGTGGTTCTTCTTCTACCCCATATTCCATATACATGGTTGAGATATGCTCTGAAAACCAGAGATTATTGGAGATCCATTTATGCATGGACCATATATTGATTCCCATTTCCAGCAAGAATTTGTTCTCCAAATTTAAATGGCAGCTTGCATTTGGAGACTGTAATTCGAAGCAGCCTCTCACTGTGCCACCTCGGAGAGGTGCTTTGTCCTGATGTGCCCACAATCTCCATGGGCCCATTATGGACACCCTTGTTGTTTTCCATCAGGCATTCTTTGAAAATACGTACATATGCTGCCAGCAAATCCCTTCTCTCATCTATTAAATCATAATCTTCATAATTTATTTTTAATGTCATTTGCCACATGGACTGGTTATTTTCTTTACAGCTTATTACCTGTAGATCCTTAAAAATTCATTTATGTCCTGATTGTTTGGCCTTCCTCTAAAATTTACAGGCCTAGGATCCCAGTTAATAATCCTGTTCTTGGAGTATTTCTTCGATGAATAGTTCTCCTCATGAATGGCCTTTGGGTTTTCTTTCTCTTTTTGCCCGTGTTCCACACACATGACTTAGAAGTTGAAGGAGAAATCACAGTGTAGCCATTTTTCTTTGCAAAGTCAATGATTTTTAAAAGAAGAGCAGCAATATGGGCACATCTTGCAAGTGCTGAGGCTTTACAATTGCATTTAGCAAGCTGAACTGATCCACTGATGCTTGACAGGCCAATAACAACATTCAATGGCACATCATTTTTCATTGAGTGGTGCACATGGGCACGTACAAAGTAGGAATCCTCGATTTGGTTGTCTTGAATGTCACTTATGAAATCACTTTTCATCAAATTCATACCTTTTCTAAGCGGTTTTGCAGTTGCTGTATAACCAGTATTTCATTCGTCGTTGCTGTCTTCGTCATTGTTTCCTGTGGCAAACTGTGAGATGGACTCGACTAGGTAATGGTAAACGTGGCCATAGTTAAACATACTGGGTATGTCACACGAAGGAAAGCTTTTCCAATCTTCAACAGGAATTTTCCAAACTGCTGGGGCATCTTCGACTTGTAAGCTTGATCTTTTAATATCGTACCATTTTCCATCATCAACCTTAGGGTCTATTCCTGCCTTTGTCTCAATAGCACCCCTCACTCTGTCTATCAAATCCTGTTTCTTTCCCGTCGCTTTACACCATGACATTCGAGCCATCGTTTCAACTCTACCACATAATACTCTGCTGGATCTTTAGAAAAGCATGCACCAGGAACATCTTCTTCAACCAAAATAACATCTTCCATGGCCAATGTAACCCGGAAGGATCAATGCTTACAAATTTCGCGATCGAGTATTCACTGAAACATATAGGCCGAAGGTACGATTGGCGTGTTGTTTGTCCGATCTTCGATCCCATCACGCATTGCGTCAAAATACGTGACGTCAATCGAATAAAGCGCTATTGGAGACCCACTCATTGAAAAGATTTATTTTGATGCTAAACACTGGGCAGAGCTAGAAAGAAATGCAATTGTTTTCTTCAAGGGCCACGTGGCCAGAGTATTATTGCAATTGAGAAACATATGCATATGTCCTTGCTGCGAAAAATTTTGCTTAGAGCCAGAAGAGATCGAAAGGCCAGAAGAAAACAGCATACAGTGCTCTGATTGCTGCCAGTGGTATTAATGGTCTTGTTGTGGCATAAGCAATGAATTCAAAGGAGACTGGATGTGTAGACTATGCACTAGATCTATAGAGTCGATTCTTGATGAAGAAACAAATATGATTTAAAAACATTTTTTACGTATTAACTATGTTGGTCAGAAAGCAGGTTACAAAACATTTTGCATGAAATTATTTTTAATTTATGTCTTTGATATTTTAGATCATGATAACTCTCCACCACCAGTCTCAGCCATTGCTGTTGGTAAAAAAATGTCTAGACAATAAAAAAATTGTTTTAGTGGCATAATCAGAATCACTGTTAGTAATCTGCCTCTGGCCCCACAAATAAAGCTTCATTTGAATTATATCTTGAAAATTTTATACATAACTTCTTAAATACATTCATATTATTCATATTAGAGTCTTATCATTGTTTATAAAACGGTTCCTTTAAATTCGTAAATGCTGCACATATTGTCACTATGTCATCTGCAAGAGGCAAAAGGTTGATGGGCAGTTCATTTTTTAAAATTTGATAGCCCTTCATTCTTCGTATTGCTTTTTCGACAAATATTCTAACATTTGCAATTTGTGACGTTTTATTTACGTTATCTTTTGACATCTGCATGTCTCCTTGTGTGGATGGTGGTATAGCAAATGAACATTGGTAATAGGCTAGATGGTCTTTGATTTTGAAACCTCTGTCTGCCATGACTTGGTCTCCGGGTGGCAATTGGTTAGCTATTCTACAGTCCTTTGTGATGTATACGTCGGTTGTTCTGCTACCGTAGCAACCAGACAAAAAACTAACAACCCCATTGGAGTTATACCTACCAAAAATTTTACCGTGTGGTGGTGCAATGATCACACGGCATTTTGGATAATATTTCCTGAACATATCAGGATGGTGGCGTCTCACAATTTCTCTATCCACCCACTTGATTAGATGCTTGAATTCTAATGACATCAATCTAACCCAGGTGAAAAATACCGAAGTAACAAGGCCAACAGATACTTCAAACCTATAAGCAAGGTCCTGAACAAGTAAATCAACTTTGAGCCTCGTCATGACAATTAAAAATTCTTGCTCCAAAGCCAATTTTCTTTTGGGCCCAGGGCGCTTTCTCGCGAGACCAGCGGCATAGAGTTCCTCTTCATAGGCTACATCTTTTTCATTTTCTGCTCTTTTTCCTTTGTTTTATCGCCTTTTCAATACTGCATACGACTTGCGAGCGGAAGCAAATGGTCAAAAACAAATTTGAATACTTCAGTTCCCTCGAATCCAGTATAGAATTGCACCTTTGTGTCCCTTGCTACTTGCTCGATTTTAAATTCAGCGCCAAGGTTTCCAAGGAAATCGTCCATGCTTCTTAGTGGCATTGTAGCAACTGGTGTATTGGAATCACATTCAAAACTAATTGCTTTTGTTTTCTAATAATTGTCTCCATCTTCAATCTCTTTTTGGGCGATTTTGTGAATGTGACGTCGCTTGTTGTTAGAAATTTGGTAGGAAAGTTGAATTTACCAACTGGTTTTCCACACTGAAAATGATTGGAGCCAACGTACGATCCTTTTGTCAGCTCAAATTTTTTACACCTTTAGCTATCTACTTAACCCAAATGCGTTTTAAACCTTTATCCTTGGGGAACGAATGAAATATCAGCTTCTTAACGTGGCCTCTGACTACAATTTTCTCCGGCAACCACGATTTGTTATGACACGGCCCAACGCAGCAGCTTTGTTGTGGCATAACTAGCTTATCTATTAACGAGTTAAGATTTGAAGAAATCTTGAAGTTATGTACTGCAACTGCTTCAAAAATCCAAAAGGTAACATTTTCTCCACACTGCAGTTAGGCCCATTGAAAACTTTTGAAATTGAAAAATGCCCATTGAAGCCAAATCTCAAGTTCATCACCAAGTTCTTGGATAGTGGTTAATTAACTTACACAGTAATATTTTCTGGTCTCATTTTTTTGCTCATTTCAAAGAGAAACAAGAAGAGTTTGTCTCAGAAAGAACAGAGTTCCATTCTTGAAGATGACATGAACATCATATAATGTGTAGAAATTTTAATTGTCAATAATAACTTAAACCGATAAGTAAAGCCTATCAATCGCGCTATAAAACCGATAAGTAAAGCCTATGTGCAAATTTGTTATGATTTTTAATTTGGCATTTGAAAGTTATACAAATACCGTCCAGGTTGTGTCATATCCCTTCACCAACTATAGCAATTGCACCCTGTGAGGGTGATGATACTTTTGCCCTGCAATTTAGTGTTTGCCTACCAAACTTTCACAAAAACATCAGTACTAGTTTCGCCCTTGAATGCGATTATCCAAACTTTGAGTGTGAATCTCAGGAATCTTCCCCCGCTGATGTAGCAGTAGCAGTATGCAGACAAAAATACAACTTTTGAAGTTCTTTCTCTATTTTAATCAACAAACAATATAGACAATTGACAAATAGTCAAGAGTAGGATTATCTATGAAAATTTTTCATATTTAATGTTTCTGAAATAGTTATTTTACTACCTACTTCTTTTCAATTTAGACAATGCACTGCTATGAAATTTAGGCAGCCCGATGTGCCCTGTCTTAAATTCTCTCTTATCAGATGTTGATTAAAATGAATAAAATACCTCTCTTGCCCTAATGTGAATCACAGCATTCTGCAGAACTGGTTCCAGTTCATCTATCACTTGACCTGTGAAATCGACAAGATCGAAAAGCAATGTCTGACTCCTAAAGCTGCCAACATAGTTGTACATTGCCTGGAGATGATGAAAAAAAATTGGCATTACAACCGCAAATAATGTTTGATAATTGATAACATCGCAATGCACAATCAAGTATTGCAGCTGGACGGCATAAAAACTCACAGGACCATGTAACCGCCCGTCCACAGAAAATTTCTTATGCATTAAGTCCTGTAGGAAATTTAAAAAAACTAAAACTTGTTACACGCAACATCTCTGTTCTTCATTGAAAAAAGTTTGAAGTGAAACAATATCTCTCATGGTGAATTTACCAAATCAAAAATACTATTTTTCCTTATCAATTTTTTGTTTACAAAATTATGGATATGAGTTTAAAGACGAAAACGAATGTTTGTTGTAGTTATGAAGTAGAAAATTTGCTTGAGCACTTTTTAAATACAGCTAACAAAGTTAATGCTGCACGGAGCGTTGTTTCTTTCCAAAATCGTCTTAACCAAAATCTAGAAGGGTGCTCGACCTTCCACTGGCCAACAAATTGTCCATGCATTAAGTAAACTACGAATCACAATGCAAAATTGTACGCCCTTACTTTAAATTTAGGCATATTTCTGGCTACATTAAAAGATATTGATAGATAATGCAATAAAGAA
Organism: Nemopilema nomurai; assembly: GCA_003864495.1. NCBI lineage: Eukaryota > Metazoa > Cnidaria > Scyphozoa > Rhizostomeae > Rhizostomatidae > Nemopilema > Nemopilema nomurai. The sequence goes on along the minus strand of ML133366.1, from coordinate 1,602,507 downwards.
TTGATGCTCATTGATTGACACAGGAAGTATTTTAGAAGAAATATATTTTTGAAAACAGCAATTCATCTTAAGTGGTTTAATGGTTTTACTCTAAGGTTCTTAATAGAAGAGGGGACGCTTGCTGTATATTTTCCAAGGTAATCACCAGCTTTTTTTGTTACCTTAGGGAAGCTGTGGAAACTTTGTATCATTATGATAAAAACCGTCCAAATGAAGAAAGATATTTCTCTTCCTTTTGAATGCTATGGATAAATTTCAACTCATTTGCGTCTACAGTATATGCATTTGATGCAAATCAGAATATCTTTACACCTACAGTCGACAGAGAAATGGATAAAATATTGTCTTCCATTGTTGATTCTTGTATCTAAAACATAGCCAACAATGTCTTAATTTTAAATAATCATCTTTCAAATAAAATCATATGTGGTTTAATATTACCACACTGCCCATTTATAGACCCAAAAAGTCATTTCCTTGAATCATTTTATAGCTCAACTCTACCTGTAGATGACTCATGCCTTCATAAAATTTAAACTATTACCTCCTGAAGTTCTTGCTGATTCTCGCTGTCAGTTTGACCGGCAACTGTACGGCTCGGTTCCTATAGGGTGTTAACAGATGATGGCTGCCGATAGTAACAAATGTGATAACGTGGTTCCAAAAGACAATGAAAATTCGAAAGTTTTATTGTCTGAATACGCACCTAACTTAGAAGAACATGCCAAGAAGCGCTTTATTGAGAAAACCAGTAGTATCGGAATTGATCCGTGGCTCATACCAAAAGCAAAGTTAGACCATGAATGCTTGCTTCCGTTAGAGGCGTGCGATCTTCTCTTGTATGTTGTTTTGGAGACCAGCTTTTATACGAATAAGCAGTTCAAAGCTTACAAAAGCTTGCAGGCATATAATCAGATGGCTTCACGTTTTATAAAAAGTGTGGAGGGCGTCATTATTAATGAAAAGCACATCATAATTGCACAAGAAAAGCACTCGCAACGAATGAATGACCTATTGGTCAAGTGCTGGATTGTTGGAGAGAAAACAGGATCTGTATGCTCTGCTCAATGCACATGTATGGCAGGGTTAGGTGAATGTTGCTCGCATGTGGCATGCATTCTATTTTACTTAGAAATAACGAGCAGAATCAGAGAGAATCTTAGCTGTACACAGGTCAAGTGCAATTGGATTGTTCCAAAATGCTCAACGGATATTGAATATTTACCAATATCTGACCTTAATTTTGCTTCATCGAAAAAGCTCAAGGCTGAAATGGATAAGAAAGTACTTAATCTCAATGCGAATCAGCAAACAGGGAACAAGGTACCAAATGCAACTAAGTTTCAACCTGTAGAAGGGCCAACAAAAGAGGATCTATCTGCATTTTATACGGCCTTCAGCAAATACAAATCATAGCCTGTTCTTCTCAGCATTATTGATAATCACAGTGATTCTTTTGTATTCAAAAGTCATGAAATCCTGAAAATACCAGATCTTTTTCAAGAGGCTTTTATGAGGCTGCCCTATCCTGAACTGATACAAAAGTGCTATGAAACAACTATTAGCATAGCACAAGAGGAGATAAAGCAGATTAAAAAAGATACTGTGTCACAATCTCAAAGTGCAGCTTTTTTTATTCATAGAGCTGGATAAATTGGTGCCTCACAAAGCAAAGCAGCCTGTCACACAAACCCAGCTCTGCCTTCACAATCCTTGATAAAAACAATTTGCTATCCACAGCTATTCCAATTTACATCAAATGCAGCATATCATGATTGTGCACATGAGGCTAGTGCCATCCAACACATGGTGAAAAACCATTGTAACTTTAAAATCACAAGTCGATTGCTTGTAAATGAAGAGCTTCCTTTTTTACATGTGACTTTTTTTGTTCTTGCGATTGTTGTGGTCAAGGATGTGGTGAGGTTAAATGTCCTTACTGTTTGGAGGGGTTCAAGTTTGAGGGGTTCATGTTTTAAAGAAAGTGTCTTTTCTGGAGAAAGATCATAATGGAGAATTTACATTAAAAAAGTCACATGCCTACTATTATCAAGTTCAACAGCAACTTTTCACAACAAAGAGATTGTACAATGACTTTATTGTATGTGGTTTTCAAGAAGGTTTGGCCCAGTTTATCTGTGAGCGTATATATCCAGATGAGACCCATTGGAAAGCCCAAATTCCAAAATTAACAGTATTTTGGAAATCTTACATTCTTCCTGAAATTCTTGGAAGGTGATACACCAGCAAGACAAAACTGGAAGAGGTGCCAGCCAGCCCTATTTGTTATTGCAACACACACCCATCATCGCAACTTATCACCTGTTCAATTGATGTTTGCCCAATCAAAGAATTTCACATTGATTGCATTCTCCCATCAGCTGTGTCCAAAACCCCCAAAAAGCGGTATTGTCCACACTGCAGGAAGTTACCTGAATTCAGGCCACTTCAAAAGAAAAGAGAAAGCAAAGTTTTACAAAAAGTGCACTTGCCAGAAGATTTTTTAGCAAATGAGACCATTTGCATCTGCAAAAGCAAGCCTGTTGCAGGAGAAAAATTGTTGCAATGTCACAACAATTTGTGTGAGCATGGAACTTATTTTCATCTTCCTTGCCTTCAGTATAAAAGAATGCCAAACAATGTTAAAACCACATGGTTGTGTCAATTGTGCAAGTTCAATGGTTTGAAATCTGAAAAGCCTCAGCCAACATACTCAGATGAAGTAGATTTAATGGTTACCAAGATCACCACTGGACAAGTAGAGAAATATGCTAAAAGCGGAGAAGTGACTGGAAATGATTTGGCATTGATAAAAGCTGAAGATGGTTGGAGAAATGATATGATCATACATCAAGCACAGGTTCTTTTGAAAGAGAAGAACCCAATGATTGAAGGATTTTAGCGGCCTACCCTTGGACCTGCAAGAAATTATGATGCTGTCTCATCGGAGTTTGTCCAAATAATGCATACAGCTAATAGTCACTGGGTTTGTGTGAGCTCCATTGGCTGCCAGAATGATGAAATAAAGATTTATGACAGTCTTTACAACAATGTAATTTCAAATGAAGTAGAACAACAAATTCAGTTCAGCAGCAACAGAATGGCTCTAACTGTGGAATATTTGCCATTGCCTTTGCAACATGCTTGACTTTTGGACAAGATCCATCATTTGTTTAATTTAATGTCTCACTAATGAGAAAGCATCTACTAGGTTGCATCCAGTCTGGTGACATGGAGCTGTTTCCAACTGTTTCATGATTTTGCTGTTTACCATTTTTTGTTACTTTATAAATATTCTTTTGTTTGTGTTGTTGTTATATTTAACCAGTTAAAGTTTCATGAAAAAGCATCTTGTAGTTTTATTTATCCTTGCCATTGCATTTATTACCAAATCTCTCTGGTTTTGGATCAGTTCGCAGTATATTTCGGAACCCTGTTTTCTTTTGACTCCTCTGCTCATTGATATTTGGGGTGTACAACACACCCCCATTTAAAACCCCACTTATTTTGCACCAAAGAGTACCCTTTCCAAAAAAGTGAAAAGTTTTCGCTTTAAGTAAGGTAAATTAAATACAAGAAACATTTTATTATCATCAAACAATTTGTCTGTAAATTTATAGAATATTGTATTTATTTTATAATCAATTCTTAAAACCACCATCACATTAGCATTTTTCACACCCTTTTTGGCAACAAATCTTAAGCAAGTACCCCCAGAATTTTTTTCCACTAGTAGCCTTGTTTGAATAATATTATTGTTGTGATCCATTTGCTAATGACTATAAAGCCGAAGCCCTTCAGGAAAAAAGTAGCTTTCAAAGAATGGCCTTTGTGCAGTCATTGGTGAAAATACAGTGATCAGTTTGCAATAAACTTTTAAAAGTATGCTTATATATTGTTAATACATGGGTATAAACAACAGCAAAAAAGTAACATGACTAACATTTTGAAAAAATACTGAACAACATGCTAAATAACGCTTAGCTTATGAAAATTAATTCAAAAAAATAACATGTTCTCATTAATGCATCATTTTCTGTTTGAACATATGGTTAAGGATATAAGTCAATGGATGCAGTTAAAATTAGGAAAAATAGATGCGTCTGAATTTACTGAAAGGTATCATATTGACCCCACTTAAGTATAGACTTGTTATAAACAATTGCAAGGCTAAAATATATAAAATATTAAAGTGTGACGTTATGCTCTGGAACCAATGTTCTTTATACAAAAGGCAGAAAGAACTGTCACTAATACCCTGAATATTTGTCAAAATATTGAGAAAAGAATTGAACTTCTTCCAGTTCAGTCAAATAGAATTATACCAGGGCACAAGTTCACCAATGCTGAACAAACTCTTATTATTCTATCCAGTAATGGGACAGATTTTTCTTCATTCAGTCCAAATTTGCTGCAGTTCAAATAGTCAATGGGCAATGTGCTTTGGATAAATGTATATTTTTGCCTGAGTGATCCAATAAATCTTTCGACATGAATACGGACATTTGCAATGCCTCTGGTCTGTTATATGTCAACTGGATCAAGTTGATCCTTTCCTTGTATGAAAGCTGGTATGTTTATGTTGGCTTGATGATACCAGACAATCTCTTGAATAGTGAATCCTCTGTCAGCAAAGATTAAGTCACCAAGAAGAAGCTTATTCAGTATGCCACAGTTCTGAGTTAAGTGTTTGTCAGATGTTCGGCCCCCCCAAGCATTTGATACAAATGATATTGTTCCTTGTGGTGTGATTCCTATCAGCACTTTTGCAGTGTTATGGTTCTTATAGGAGGAGAATGTTTGTGCTCTTGCAAGTAATAACAGTCACCTTCGTTCCAAATGTGTACTTATAGCACTGAGGCATTTTTTTCCATAATGCAGCCCTTTCAGGCCAGGAAATGAGTGGTGAAAGGCAAACATCCATGACAAGCAACCAATGCGAAAATATTCTCGAAACAGTTGTTACTGATATGTTAAATCTGTAAGCCAGATCTTGATGAGGTACATTTAGCCGCAGTTCTAAGACAAGAATAAACTCTTGAACTTTGTTGTTGAGGGTGAATTTCTGGTCACACATTGAGATACAAATTCATAGGTTCCCTTTAACACATTAAAAGAGGGTAGGCCTGTATGAAATCTGACTTTGCCATCATCTTCACAAAAATATTCCTCAGAAAATACATCGTTCACACATTTCTCTCTTTCTTTAAAAGTATAATCAAATTCTTCAGTTTTTGTTGATTTGTCCTGATGTTGCTTCAAGTTATCTAGATCGTTCAAAGAAACTTTGTGATCATCTTCAAAGCCAACATCATCAAAAATTTCTGCAAAGCTTTCTCCAGGTTCATTTAGCTTCGCCAGCTTTGCCCTTTCTTCATCTTATGGTCAACTGTTCTTCGATGGAGAATTGACAGGGTAACCCTCAAACGATTCTAAGCTTACTCCGCCCACATTTTCTAAAACTTTGAGAAAAACATTGGCAGTGTAATCTACCCCCAATATTTTCCAAAACGACGAGTGAACGGCCGACAAAGCAAGTTTTTCGTGTCAGCTTTTTCGAACTTGGCATATAGGAAGGTGTCATGTCGTGTTGTTTGTTTCATGCGGCGGTCGCTTGGCCTCATGACTCGCTGGAAAAAGGTTCCTTGAAGGGTTTCAACATTATCGAGTTGTCGAGTTGATTGATTGCCACCTCTGGACACCGTCAAACTGCAATGGGACGTGCACTCGATCTTGCATGTGCAAGTAACCGAAGTTGATTCTACATCTCAACTTGGTTCTGAAACCATTTTTACTGCTGCTTTTTGCGCACACAAAGTTGAAAAATATAGAGCGGTGAAGCTAAAAGTGACTTGAAAGATGAATCACTCCAAACGCCCCCTCCGAGCGTGCTCGCTCAAATATTTACTGAAAAAAATATGCGTTTCAAATAAAAAAATGTATAAGGTTATGTAAATGAAATCGATGGCTGTGCGTGATTAAAATCATTTGATATTTAGGTTCACGATAGACCATGTCACTCAAATAGAATATATTCCAGTAAAACTTGAAGAAAACTCTCAACATGGATAAACAATATATTGGTAAAACATGTTTCCTTCTGCAGGGTGTGCTCTCAGCACGATCCGCAACTGCTTCCATGTTTGCCTAAGCTTTCCCTTGCTTGTTGTGACCCAAATTTAATGTTGGAATCCAGTCGATGTTAAATCTATCCCAAGGTTTTGCAGCATACCCTGAGACAAAGTGTCGAAAGCATACCCGATCGTTTTTAAGGATATTTTCAGTTAGGCCAATTCGGCTAATGGCGGCAATCCACCTTCCTCATCGCTCTCTTACGCTTCTCCTTGATTAGTTATGATTGCAGGAACCCTGCAGTAATGACCAGGTACATCTTCAATTTTGTTATGACAACCATTTATCATACAAAATACCATCCTATCACTTTAAAATATAATTTTAACATCTATAGAAATCAGCCGCCTGCCTCCACTACTTCCCGTACACCAATATGGCCGCAACATAAAATCTTGTTGATTTTGGTCACGTGACTGAAAATACACTATAAATGAGATCAATTTGATTCCAAAAATGCAGCAGTAGCAGAACACGGAATGCTTATTTATGCAGAAACCCTTTTTCTTCAAAAGACATTCGCAACTCTTACGGGTAATGTTACAAAAATTACTGACATGGCACCAAGACCCAGCTAGGGCCAACATTACAATATTTCTATATCATGGACAACTGAAGATAGTCGAGACAAAGAAGATGCACATTTCTGTTTAAAATGTAAAATTCTCTCAATCAATACAAAAACTTTTTGTTATTCAAATGATGTCCACCCTGAACCAAAGGTCACTGTTTCTTTCTTTCCCCCAGCGTCTGTCACTACAGTCTTATCATGACTCATCCCTTCCCAAATTTTTCATAAATATCAATAATCAATGCTTGTCTCTCCCATTGTCTATCCTGAGCGGTATAGTAATTTGTTAAATTTAGTCTAGAAGATACATGTTCAGCCATTATAGAAGGCTCCCCCAGTTTCAAATTTGTGGTGCCATTCTGACATTACTATTTTTGCCATTTTACCCAAGACCAATAGGACCCCTTTACACCCTTTACACCAATATAAAAAAAAGTTTAATGGAGAAAATGGGCCTCTTTTAAGGTTATTATTTCCCGGCCATCTTCAAGGCCACAAGCTACAACGCCTCTGATTTGAGAGACTTTGAAATGCCAAACCACAGGGCTAGAATTGATTCAATTTCTGTATTACTCAATGTAATCAGTGGAAAATCGATTCCCACATCGTATCCAGTTGCTCTCGAAAGAAGAAATGTATACTTACAACAAGGCGTAGGCTTGATTGTTGGTATTCATTGAAACTGAGAGAATGACAACTTCACAACCATATTCTACATTAATGGCAATAAAACAAGGCTAGTGAAGGTATGGATCTACTGCAATAAATTCAATCTTTGCATTTGATTTTTCTGCCAAGTACAATTTATAAGGTATTTGAAAAATGTGCTTGTTTAAGGAGGCAGTATACTGTAAATAATTTTTCATGCACATCTTCTTTCATGTTGAAGAAAAAAAGGTTCTACCTTTCCAAACTCAATACAAATTTAGAATTGAAAACATTAATCTTCTTTCTTTTATCTGAGCAAAAGTTTTGCAAAAAGGGTACATTGTTGTCATGGAAACAGGGGGCAAAGGCACTTAGCTTCCAATCTTTAGGTACACTTATCTCAGAACATCTTGTTTCAACTTCTAGTTCCTAGTCTTATTTTGAATTAAGGAATTTTTCATTAGACAAAGGGGGAAATTTCTAGCCCCAAAACCCTGTTTCCATGGTAACGTAAGAACTACATAAAATTTTAAAATTCTGATAACTTGTTTTAATGAAGCACTCTTTTAAAATAATGTGACAAATTTTCAGCTCAAAAGACAAAAAAACATTAAAAATGGATGTTCCTAAAGGTGACAAGGTTGAGAAAAATGCTTTTTGAGAAAAACGTGGTTAAAGATATTTGTAAGTATAGGAATGGTTGGCTGTCAATGGTTTTACTTAGTAGTACATGTGCTGTTAGTTAAAGTGTTTGTGCAACGAAAATTAACCCTGAAGAAGGATTCTTTCCGGGCGTATTTATTGGCTTTCAAAAATTGGTACCCACCGCGAAAATTCGTGTTTTTCATGACGTCACACCAATGAATCGTATTGTAAACAAAGGACGCGCATCAGTAAAAGCCTAGAGATTCTTGTTGTTTAAAATGGAGTTGGAATTATTAGAAGTTTCCTGAATGGTGTTAAATTGCAACCTACGATTACAACACAATTTATTAATGAGTAAAACTTTGGTTTTAACTTACTTTGCAAGTTTCAGATGGCTGTCTACGTGCCACAGAGAATTTGGCGAGGGGACTTGGTAACGTCTTCGTGTTATGCAAATTCTTGATCGTGCCTGCAAAGTATTTTCATCTATGCGGAGTAGGGCCTCGCGAATCCTTCTTCTTGGGACCTACATGCGCTGTGCCTTTAGATCAGCTTGGAGCATCACAACTCTGATAGATGGCTGCCTAGCCAAAGTGACACTCGCCATCTTATCCAAATCATCATCAGAAACGACGCGTTCGATCTCAATCCCGTCCTCTTTCTTTCGTTGTTTGATTGTTAAAACACTGACTCCTAAAATTGAAGTAAATAAGTAAGAGGTTTACAAAATCCCAGAGATATTTTCTTGGCATGAAATTTCAGATTGATGAGCAGAGTATCATCTAGGATGTCATTTTCATTGCCATTCTGTTGGCGTTAGCAAGTCCTTTCTTAAAAGACGGCACCAGTATTATGATTTTATTACAGTTTTGCCAAATACAAATAGCCGAATTAACGGGGTGCAATTATAAAGAATCCTGCTGTTTGGAATCGCAAAATGTGGCCACTGGCCGTATTAACGGGAGGCTGCATTAACAGTTTTTTTATGAGAATATTCATGACCGTTTTTCCGGGCCATACAAATGTGGCCGTAATAACGAGGTGGCCGAAAGGCGGGGTTCCACTGTACTTTTGTGAACTCAAACGCAATCCTTACACTTTTTAATTATTAAAAATCGGAAATCTCAATAATCAACGCACTTAATCATGCAAACAAAGATAAGTATGGAAGTTGAGGGATGTAACAGCATTATTGTGCAAGCTGGCATCAAAGTCTGCAAAATTCCAAATTTAAAACCGAATATTTCATGAACTAGATATCGTAATAATAAGAAACGTTTTCAAATCTGTGCGTTAATCTTGATTGAAAAAAACCTAATATTATTTTCGTGACATATCCTCTTTAAGTTTGAAGTATGACATTTGACTGAAAGTGAATGGAAGACCTTATTAGAAAGACCATTCATCAAAAACCATGTTATTCACAAAAATGATAGAAACTATAAATATTACTCAGATATTTAAGTAGATAACGTTTGAAAGATTTTCAACATATTATACCTAATAAGGCTGCAATTGCAACCAGAGTGAAGCCCAGTTCAAGAAGTGTTTCAAGCTGTTCAATGCCAATATCCTTAGCAGGTCTTCCTTGTGCACCAGCAGCTGTCTCTCCCACCACCTATCTTTGTGTGGAATCTCTTTGTAAAAAAAACTCCGCAATTTCAAACAGCAAAACACACAGCTTTCCAGCTAATCTTGCTTGTAATTTCCTGCTGCTCACTCCTACTTAAAGTTGACACTACCAACACCTGTGGAAAAATTAACCTTGCTATTTGCAAGGTACCTAAAGTTGCACGCAGTTGCGACTCTGAGTGCTAAAGTTCTGAAAGGTTGGAGCACTTTCAACCATCAGTAAGCGTTGCGCAGCATGCTGGACAGATTTAGCCTCATCCGCAATGCCAAACATCTTGGTGTTGCTGCGATTGAAAGGAAATATTATTATAGGTTCGGTAGAAGCTCTATTAAACGTCTTTAAGAAGGAAAAATTGAAGTCCCTGGTTTTTATTTATTGACTGGTATAAACCAGGGTTAAAAACGGCGCAATTTTGTTTTGAAGTCAAACCATTGTGGAAATTACTAGGGGGTGGAAGTTAAATTATAGCGGTGGCCAGTGAATCTATTGCAGGTGTAAACAATTTATGCAATGTTTCTGCATACCCGCAACTATAAATATGAGGAATTTTAGATAAAACAGCAGAGCTTTGAACAAGATACATCTTTCCTCTATTGCTTCAGATTCTGGTAAAACGATATGTGATTCTTTGGATCGGGAACACGTTATGAGCTTAAAATTCCAATATAAATTACTTGAGGGATACGTAGCTGTTGACAAAGTGACGATACTGTCTAGACTCAGCTGCAAGGCCACGATTTATTATTATAGGCTGAGTTTTATTAACTACTCTTTGGTGCCAAATAGACGGGAGAGACGCAACAACCCATAAATTTTCAGATGTGCTACAAGATATTCAATCAAGGAGTTAGTCCAAAATCATCATTATCATCATCGTCATTGGCTGACTCACTGATCCTTGCATCAGCGAGCGCCCAGCTTTTTCCAAAGGAGATAGTCCTAGAAAATGAGTATTTGCCTTAAGGTTTGTAGAACTGCCAAATTCAGATTGATGATGGGAAAATCTCCTTCAAATTCCCCATTTTTCAGCTCCTTAGGGGTAGCCGGGCGGGCTAAAAATTGTACACCCCTGAAAATGTCCTTTAAAAATGTTCATGAAAATTCATTGGAGCTTTAAATATAAAGTTTAGAGTGAAGTTTAAAAAGCGTAAGGGTTAGTATTGGGGTTTGGGGTAGGGTAAAGGTTAGGGGCATTTAGGATCAAGGCTAGATTTAGCGTTAGGGTTGCTACACTACTACCTCAACATTTCAAGATTGAATCTCCAATAGTGCATAAATCTTGAATGAAAATATCAATTTGATGAAGAAATTTAGGTCTATCTTGTTTCCTAACTATCAGGGAGAATCTGACGGCTAAAATCTAGCGAGGACATGCTCTCTTTTGGGGGAACACAAACAAAATTACATTCCACAATGTGTTCTTGGTAGAAAGGATTTAGTAGGCATCTTGATACTGAGATGATGATATTTTAAACAGATTCTGGTTTCCTTTCACTGCAGAATTGATATTGTTGATATCTTTTTTTCTAGAACCATAGAAAAAGGCAAAAACTGCTTAACAGAAAACTTAGAAAGAATGGTATAATACGGGCGTTGCACACAGCCTTTTGTTGTGATACAATGCCCGCCAAAAGTAGTTGGAACACCGAGATTGTACTAGTAATAAATGCATATTTTCACTTCATTTCCTTATTTCAAGCAGACAGAGCCCCTCCCCCCTTAAAGAATGTTGTGAAGGTAGGTGAACATGTCGCTAAACATGGGATACACAATATGCGCTCCAACATACACTTGTTGTCATTTTCCAATCGGAAACCAATATTGTATATAAGGGAAGGGAGACGTTTAAAAGAAAAGATGATTGGACTGTTCCAACACTTTTGGCAGGCATTGTCAGAAACATGGCTTTGTTTTGAACGTTAGACTTTTATCCGGGACTATAGACCACACGATAGACCGTTAGACTTTATCCGGGACCTTGGATTTCTGTTTTGTTGTCATTATTATGCAAATTAGTTAAAACCGCGTGAGGAAGGGAGGAGTGAAAGTTTTGTAGATGGCGATAAGAGAAAAAGAAAAAGCGTGAAGTTTCGAGAGTTTTACGATGTTTTGATACAGATTTTGTTGGTTTTAAATGCGAGTTATTTTGTTTTCGTGCTTCTACCATAGTTCGCGAAACAGTGGCACCCCAGATGGGAGAGAAGAGCCCAAGAGACGAGAAACAGTGAGATATGGTGAACAAAGCGGAACTTGAGAGCCACGAGAAGAAAATCCAGGGGAAAAACCGTCTTCTCGAATTTATCAGTGGGGAAACCAACGAGATTTTATCAAGAAAGGACAAAGTGTCAATCGAGAGACAACTGGGAATATACGAGAAAAAGATTACCGATATTCATGACTTGAAATGTGAGGTACAAGAATTAAAACTAGAGGATGAGGTCGAACCAACAGAAGTTCGTTTGTGGAGCAACAAAATCAGTGAGAAAATCAAGGAATTTGAGCCAGTTATCGCCGAATTAAAGGGAGTTTTGACAGAAATAAAGCAGAATGATCGGAGTGAGGAAGAAAAGGTCTTGTTGTTGGCCAAACAGAAGCTGTTCGCGCAGGAAGCAGAGTTTGAACAGGCAAAATTCGAGGAAAGAATCAAACAAGAGCGAAAATTGGAGGAGATAAAGCAAGGGCCTAAGTCATCAAGAAGCGTAGGGGGTGAGGCATCAAGCAAGGTAAAGCTTCCTAAATTGATTATCTCCATATTTCAAGGCACTCACATTGATTGGTTCAGATTCTGGAACCAATTTGAGGCAGAAATAGACAGGGTAAACATAGATGCAGTAGCAAAATTCTCATATCTGAAAGAACTTTTGTTGCCAAAGGTGTGAGTGAATATTGAGGGGTTATCCTTCACAACAGAGGGTTATGAAAGAGCTAAGCATATTCTTAAGTCAACTTATGGCAAATCAAGTTAAGTAATTAATGCGTACGTCCAAAACCTCACATCTCTGCCGGTTATTAAGGGGGCTAATTCAAGCAAAGTCCATGACTTTCATGCAAAATTACTTATTAGTGTCCAAGCCCTAGAGTCTATGGGAAAGTTGAGTGAAGTAAACGGGTTTGCACGCGCAACCTTAGATAAATTGGATGGTATCAAGTCAGACCTTGTGCGCACTGATGATAGCTGGCAAAATTGAGATTTTCCGCAGTTAGTAGATGCACTACGGAGATGGACGGAGAGAAATCCCATTCCCTTGGATGATAGGGGGGCAGGGCCTAATTTTACAGAGATGAATAAACCCAGATTTAACAAGCAGGAGAAGATGTTTCAAGCCAAGCAATATGATTTCAAATCAAGGCCCTGTGTTTATTGTGAGGAGACTGGTCATAAGTCATATGAGTGTAACAAAGTCCAGGAAGTTGAGAAAAGGAGAGACATTTTACGGCAGAAGAGATTATGTTTCAATTGTACTGGCTCGAATCATCGTGCCGCTGAGTGTCAAGTGAAAAGCGGATGTAGAAATTGTCACAGCAGACACCATACATCCATATGTGACAAAAAGTCAAGTGATAGTAAGACCAGCCAGCCAAACCAGGTGATGTTGGCCACAGGGGCACAAGGAATAATTTACCCAGCGGTGGTAGTGAAGGTAAACGGGATAACATACAGAGCGCTGCTGGACACAGGAGCAGGCAGCTCATACATATCATCAACGCTGGTTGATATTCTCAAGATCAAACCAGTGACAAGGGAGTATCGTCAAAAAGACATGATGATGGCAACGGCAAACAAGAGAATTGACATCTAAAGTGTAGAGGTCAAGAACCTGAGAGGCAATTTCAAGTTGGGAGTATCTGTCAGTAAAGTAGAGAGAGAGCTGTTATTATCGCTGACAAATCCAGAGTACACAAAGATTTTAAGAAGGTATCAGCATCTGAATGGAGTAGAGATGGATGACACGGATGATAAACCAGAGCTACCTATCCATCTAATTATAGGTGCTTCAGAGTATGCTAAGATTAAGACAGAAACAAAACCAAGGCTAGGAAAACCAGGAGAGCCAGTAGGAGAGTTAACAAAGTTTGGATGGACAATCATTTCGCCAGGATCAGAGGTAGAAACAGAACATTTGTTCTTTGCCGGTTTATCAAGAGTAGATTACGACAAGCTCTGCAGTCTTGACATTTTAAAATTAGGAGAGAGAGAGGTGGGAAATCAGTCAGTCTTTGGGGAGTTCGCGGAGCAATTAGAGCAGAAACCTGAGGGGTTCTTTGAAACAGGCTTGTTGTGGAAAGGAGATTGTTCACATTTACCAGACAATAAAGCAGGGAGTCTAGCTCGTCTAGAAAAGCTTATCAACAGATTAGAAAGGGATCCAGATCTCTACATGAAGTATGACCAGATTATTCAAGACCAGAAAGAGAAAGGCATTGTAGAAGTGGTGGACCAGGAGCCAACAGGAGGAGCATTTTATCTCCCACACAAACCAGTAATAAGAGAATCAGCAGAAACCACCAAGATCAGGATAGTTTTTGACGCATCGGCCAAGACAAGTAGCAGTGCGGCATCCTTGAATGATTGCTTGGAAACAGGACCCCCAATGCAAAATCTAATTTGGGACATTTTAGTCAGAAATCGGAGCAGACCAATAACATTAGCTGGAGACATGAAACAAGCGTTCCTACAGATAAGAGTGAGGGCTGATTTATACGTCGCGCTTATCTCGCACCAAATCTAATATAATTAGAACCGACGAAAGCGCGAGTTTGGCGCGACAAAGGAGTTTGATTTTTATTTAGACGATGAACTTTCGTCGTGCCAATAGCAAAATACACTTCTGCGAGTTGCCAGCCACAGGGAACCAATAAACTGAAAACACTCGAAGCAAAGACAAATCACGTATGGCGCCCTTCACGCATCTAAAGAAAGTGCTTCTTCTGAAGTCGCTTATTGGAGCCAGGAGAAGACGACAGAATATGCAAGCAATGATGATTAATTTGATGAACAGAAGACGGTGTAGGCTTTTGCGGATTCTTTTTTTGCTACAGTTGATTCTTACTGGTTTACAACAAGCAGTTGCAGTGCCTATTAGGCCTAGGATAAGATCATGCCGTAGGTTGCAGCGAAACACTGGTTGGTGGAACCTCGTTTGGACAGTATATTCCGAGAAAAGGTTTAAAAAGACATTTAGAATGACTAGGCAAACATTTTCCTTAATTCATGATAGAATCAAGGATGATTTAACGAAGGAGAGCGTCACAGAAGAACCAATTCCATCCCAGATGAGACTAGCAATTTGCTTGTATCGACTCAGTAGAGGAGACTACTACAATACCATTTCAGAGCTAGCTGGTGTCGGTGAAACAACTGTGTGCAACATAGTGAGAGAGGTAGCTAAGGCAATCATTGAAAATTTATGGGAAGAATTTGTTGAGGCCAAATTTCCACATGGCAAGGACACGCTGAATGAGAAAATGAAAGAAATGGAACAAGAATGGCAGTTTCCTTTTGCATATTCTGCAATTGATGGGTGTCACATACCAATTAAGTGCCCAGCTGGTGGCCAAGAGTCATGTAAAGAATTTCATAATTTTAAGAATTTCTACTCAATCGTTCTAATGGGAATGGTAGATGCCAAATATCGATTTATATGGGCAAGTGCTGGTTGGCCTGGCAATTCACATGATGCCATAATCTTTCAAGCAACAAACCTTTATACCAAACTAGCTGAAGGTACAGCCTTTCCACCTATTGCCCATCATGAGAATGGCGTCAGTATTCCACCTTTAATCCTGGGAGATTCTGCCTTCCCCTTCAAGCCTTGGCTGCTGAAGCCTTACACAAATGCTACACTGATGCCAGAGCAGAGCTATTTCAATTATAGGTTGAGTCGTGCACGCATGGTAACAGAGTGTGCATATGGACAACTGAAAGGTCGATGGAGAGTCTTGCTCAGGAAGTCTGAGAATGATAAGGAAACAGTACGTGCAGTTACACTAGCTTGTGTAGTACTACATAACATTTGCATCGAACAAGGAGATTTGGCTCAAAGGCAATGGGACCTCTCCAAAGATTCAGCATCAAATCAAAGACGTACACAAGAAGAAGTCCAAGACCTTCTTATGATAAGGCAATGCAGACCTCTAAGAGATACAAATCGTTCTGCAGCACAGGTTCGTGATTATTTGAAAGACAAGTTATTTTTAGAAAAGCAGCAAGTTTAGGGGATGCAAAGCTCCCATACTTTTAATACTCTCCCTCCCTTAATAGTATCCCCCCTAACTCCACAATTTTACAAAATTACCATCTATTTCCATTTATTAAAACCCCCCTAAAAGGAAAAAAATGCTTTTTTCCATCCACCCCCATTTATTAGACAACACCCCAAAGGCTTTTGGCAGCTATTTTTGATATTTTGCAAGATTCAAGGGGCTATTAGAAGCACTGATTGGCTTTTACCCCATTTGAGAGCAGAACGCTGATAGGTTGTTTACATTTTTCCTCCTTGTTATATGAATTGGTATAGTATCTTTTAGTATCGAAATATCTTTTCAACAAAATGTAAAAAAGTTAATGTTACCCCCCAACTATTAACATCACACCCCTATTTAAGCGCTGCATGACAAAATCAACCCATTTCCATTTATTAACACCCTCCACAATTATTTATCCTGGGCAAATTTCCAACTGCCTCTTTTTAATAAGTCCCCCTATAGGGGATGGAGAGTAAGCTGCATCAGCTTTGGAAAACTGACAAAGTTTCAATTATAATTCTTGACAATTGTGATTTCTGGAGCCACTTTGACACTATTTATACACTACTTATGTTCTTATGTTGTACATTGTAGTTTGTATTAAATAATGTTTCTTATGTAATTACTTGTAGATTGGATTTAGGATTAATTGATAGATGAATGGAAACTGAAACTGAAACTGAAATATGATGTGATTCTAAATGTTTATAGCTGAAATAAATCATCTGACTGGGATTGATGTTCAAAGTTTTGATTCCTTGGAGGATAATTATCTTGTGGAGTAAATGCTTGTCGAAATTGTTGTCTTGGATCCATACTGTATGACTGCTGCATGTTTTGGGGGAAATGTTGATAAGAAGGAGGCTGTGGAACTGGTGGTTGGAATTGCTGCTGTGCTTGATTTCCATTGAACATCATTGTCAGTAATCTCATTTCATGTTCTCTTGATCTTTGATTCTCTCTCTCAAGAAATGCTAGCATGTCAGCCATTGGGTCCTTTTTTAGCTGCTCAGTGACCTCAAGGATTGCTTTTGATGTTATTTTTACCAGATCATCAAGCTTTTCCTTTTTTCCAGCTGCCTTTTTGATGGGAACAAATGGCCTCTTCTTTGAAGGAAGATTTGCTCTTGTGGGAGTTGAAGTTCCTGAGGAGGTCTCTGGTGAAGGACCTTGGCCAAACTCATTGTTGTTGTAGCCCCCTTCTTCATTTACATGATTCACTTCAGTTGAGGTTGGACTTCCTTCTTGACTGTCATGTGAACAAGTTGATGGTTCAATGGCCTGCTCTGGCTGACAAGATTCTCTGGACTTGACAAGAGGCAGCAGTTGATTAAACCATTTTCCATAGTCCCTGTCCTCCTGAAATCGCTTTATGCCAGATGCAGATTTGCAGGTTAAGGCAGCCTTCTTGCACTCACTCACGCACTTCTTGAACTTATTTCTAGTTTGGACAAGGCTGAACTTGTATTTTTGTCTCCTAGCCTGGCAACGTTTCTCCACCTCTTTGATTACCTCAAAATGTAAACACAAAAGTTGCAAAAGGAATCAGCATTTTAATTAAAGTAAGACAATTTGTTCCACAAAGAGTATTGCTAAACATATACAATGCATTTGTACTACCAAATATTCTTTACGGTCTTTTAAATTGGGGAAATGCATCTAAAACCACTCTTGACCCAATTAATAAAAAAATAAAAAAGCCATAAGATTAATAACATTTAGAAGTAAAACTGAGCACAGTGAACCTCTTTTCAAATATCTAAACCCTCTTGATCTTGAAGATTGTTATAAATTCAAATGTGCTAAAATTATGTACAATTTGAATAGTAACATTTATAATACTACTTTTGGGAAATTATTAAAAAAAATCCAAAGACATTCATAACTTTAAAACAAGGCACGCTACATCAGGGAAATTTTTCAAACCATCCTTTACAACAAGCTATGGTAAAGGTTCTATAACAAATTCTGGTGTTGATATTTGGAATTCCATTCCAAAAGATAGAAATTCCTGATTTCAAAATACTAGAACCTATGAGTTATATATCGATCAAATTCATGTAACTAAAATGGCTCATGGCTCGAAAGCCCTCTCTGGGTTATTTCCATGAGTCATTCAGCTTTGTTATTACATGAGTTGTTAAAATAATTATAATATTGTAATATCACGCTGAGAATACACAAAAAATTCAAATTACCTTCAAATAAATTTCTCCGTTCTTGCTAGTCTTTGTGTTTGTAAAAATCAGTTTTTTGCGAAAATACTCATTATCGCAGATAACGTCCACTAGGTCGTTTGTTATGTCCATTGGCCACGATGACTTCTTCCCGGCCTTTTTCTTTCGCTTTTCAAACAACACATTACATGCCTCTTCCGCTTCACTTTCTGACCCAAAACTCCCTCTTTCGTCCTCATTAAAAATTTCGGATTCCACGCCAGCTTCCTCACTTTCGCTGCCGCAATCCACGCTATTGCTTACATACACGTCTGTTTCTGCCATTTTCCTTCAGAGATGAATACAAGAAGCAAGAACAACCCAACTATACTTTGGCGCCAACAAAAACTTAGCACCACTGCGCTTGCGCAACTAATGTATTTGACGGACTGGAAAAAACACTATTTGATTCAAGTCATCAAAAGCGCGACGTCTAAAGCCAACTCACGCTTTGGTCGTGTAGCACGGCTGACCATGACGAACTTGAGTCGCACCTAGCATTTGTAACGAGCTAAATTGCAAATTGTATTTATACGCCGTGCTAATGTTGAATCTAATCGATACTTAGATTGTGAAGAGGCAAAGTATTTCATTCGGTGCGAGATAAGCGCGACGTATAAATCAGCCCTGAGAGAGGCCGAGCGGGATGTCCTACGATTTCATTGGGTGACAGACATGGATCGGAACAGAAAGGAGACTCTTCGTTTCACACGAGTCTTATTTGGATTGTCCCAATGGCCTTTTTTTAGGAGGGACCATTGAGCAGCTCCTCCGCAGTAAGGAGAGTGAATACCCAGAGGAAGTTGAAGAAATTCGACAAAGCATCTACGTTGATGACCTGCTGTTATCAGCAAACAAACCAGAGGAACTAGAGGAATTAAAGGGAAGTAACTTTTCTATTGAGTGTGACGAAGTAACTTCTCACAAAAGAGCTTTCATGTCAATTATACCTCGGTATGTGACAGATTTTAAAATAACTGAACGGTGTATCAGGCTTGTGCAGGTGTCCAGCCTGAAAGGGAAATCTTTAGCTGAAGTGTTAAACAAGACATTGGACGACCTCAAGCTTCCGCTGAAAAATCTAATTGGGAAAGGCTTGGATGGTGCTGCAAATATGTCTGGCAAGGACGAAGATGTGCAGCAGCACTTGACAGAAGCTGGCCTGCTTGATGTGTAGCAGCTTGCCTCATACTCAAGAAATGCTTTTCGTTGAGTCAATATGCTTCAGAGTATCTCCAAAGCGAAGATATGGATCTCACTTCTGGAGTGGCGGCCTTTCGGGATCTGAGAGCCATGACGGAATCATTTCGTTCTGACAAGGAGTTCGACACCTTCTTCGTCAAAGCGACTTCTTTTGCTGAAAAGTGTGGCAGGCAAATTCTGGATACAAGCTTCACCGATCCGAAATCAGCAGCTTTGCAATCAAAACGTCGGCGTACAATCCCAGCTTGTGTCACAGATGGGCAAACAATTCTTGAAACATCAAGTGTTCCATGCAATCGACCAGATGGTGAATCAGATTTGGAATGCTTCAGACGAGAGCTCTACTTTCCATTTGTAGATAAAATGCTGAATGAACTCGACAAGCGCTTTCCTGACCAAGCATGTGAAATGATGTCACATGCAACGGTTTTTCATCCACGCAATCTCTCTCCAGCAAATGTGTCAAAAATCGAGGCAATAGCTAAATTTTATAAGCTTGATAGCAATCGGGCTGGGCAGCAGTTTCTCCTTTTTTCTCAATCACAGCAATGCTGTGAATGGAAAAGCGAATATGATAAGTACCAAAAAGATGTGAAGGAAAGGAAAGATAAAAGGAAACCTTGGATGTGCTTGCCCTCGCTGCTTGATATTTTTAGCAAGAATGATTTGCACAATTTGTTGCTGACTTGTTTCGAGTTATTACAATTGTTGCAACCATGCCAGTTACTGTGGCATCATGTGAGCGCAGTCACAGCAAAGTCAAAATAATTAATAACTATTTATGGGCTGCTATGTCTCCTGACAGACTTGAAGATCTTGTGCAAATAAGTAGTGAACGGGACATTGCCGATAACATCGCGCTAAGCAAATTAGTAGAAGTTTTTAAGCTAGCTAACCACTGCAAGCTATTGCTATAACTAATCGACATTTTGAAATTTTGCATCTGGAACGAAAATCATATGTACAAGTGTCAAAAAAACCTACCAGTAGTTATTGAGACTAGACTCAAGTTAACTGTCGCTATGGTAACTATCGGGACAAAGTGCCTTTGACAAATTCAACTGCTGATAGAAATTGTTCAAATAGGATAAGAAATCTTAATAAACTGTTTTTTCTCCATCAATATTTTCATAATCAGGAGCTTTTTGTATTTTTGTTATACCTTGTTTCTTGCCAAAAAAGTAGTTTGTTTATTTCAGAATAAAGAGTAAAGAGTTTGTTTATTTTCATAATCAAAAGATTTTGACAACTGCGCTATTCTTTAATGTAGGGAAGCAACTTAAAAGCCTCAATTGCTGCAAACATGGTCATTTTCTATTGGTAAAAGGGTGTTTCAAATCATGGAGAAGGGCGTTTCCCACATTAAAAAAAGCATGGTCCTAAAAAAATTAGGGGCTCCGCCCCATGCCCCCTCCTGTTGTTCCCGCTGTTTGGCTAGCGCCGCCACTGCACCAAGGCATGAATAATATGCGGCCATAAACAAACTTTAGCCGTATTGTGGCGGGAAAATTTTAATGGCGTTGGCAAAGATACCAAAACATTGTTTTAATTTTAAAAAAACTTATTTTTCACCTAAATTTTTTGCTGAAATAAATACTAAATAACGTGTTTCAGTAGACATGATGAAAGCTCAAGATTTTTTCAGAAAACGAACGAGCAGTGGTAAATATTTGAGAAATGCGGGAAATTAATTTTGCAGAAATTGCTAGGCAAGTTTGGCTGCAGCAAGTCAGGTGCATGTAACATTTGGAAAAATTTCAAAAAGATCGGTTGCATTGCCAAATAGCCAAGGAATGGCTGTCCACAAAAATTTTCGAGAAGAGGAGCGAGAGCCAATTGTCGTATTTCTTGCCAATTACGTTTCGCAACTTTAGGGAAAGAAAGTCGACTTTATCTGAACAATTCCGTACAGAGAACCAGCCGAAATGTTTGGTAAGAAAATATTTAAAGAAGCTGGGATTGAACAGCTACATGAGGAAGAAAAGATTGTTCATTTGGAAAAAAAGATCTTACCAGGTAAAATGGATGTCTGCGTTGCTCTAATGGCCCTTGACCCAGTGGGAGGGTGTAATTTTTTTCAGATGAAAGCCAGTTTTGTCTACATGATTGGGGAGTGTTTGAGTCTGGAGGACCTAAATATTTCCAGCCAACATTTGTCAATACAGCTTCTGTGATGGTCTGGGGTTGCATTTGACCTAGCAGCATAGGAAAGCTTGCTGTCTGTCAACGTCCCATAAACTCTGGTTATTACCAGGAGATTTGGGACAAAATCTCAAAAAGAGTGTGAAATGGGAACAAATAATGGGAAGAGTGTGAAATGGGAATTTATGGGAACAAACAATCCCCAAATATTTGATCTTTTTCTTCCTTTTGATTTAGTGTTTGTTGTAATGGTTTATGGGAGGAACGTCTTGTACAACTTTTTTCAGGCTTTCATTTCCCTTGCAAATAGCATGATAATGTGTTGAAGCTGGAGGTAAGTGGCAGCTAGAACTTTTCCGAAGCGTCAAGAGCAGCAAAAAATATACCAGAAAACGAGAATACACATAGCTATAACTGACAGTAGGTTACATTCCAACAAAAGCATTAAGGACGTCCATTCAAAACTTATCAAATTCATTCTGAAGGCATGCAAGTTTGCGCATACAGACTTGTCATGGACCAAAAGCATAAACTAATGTTTATTTAGTGAGTACAAGTTCGGCATCTGGCCATTAAGAACAGATTTCTTTAAGTAATTACTTACAAAACCTCAGCTTTTTATCCTATTTTCAAAATCAATGTTGGTGAAAGTGTAGATTTAGTTGTAAATATAGGCGAAGCTGCAAGATTGAAAGGACACCAAAGAGGATGCACAGCAGATAAATCACTTTCAAAAGATTATCATCTTTTAAAAAACTAAAACAGACATATTATATGCTTGATATAATTTCTTTAATTGTTTCAAAGGCTAATTAGACGCCCACTTTTTGACAGCTTTGCCCATTACGTAACAATGTGATCTAGAACAATACGATATGTTATATCCTTCTCGCATGCCAATGTCATAAGATTCTGCAGTCTTTCCTGACCCATGCTACTGCTAATTTAAGTTTTAACAATTTTAAGCATTGAAAAGCTAAGCTGACTTGAAGCAGACGTCACTGGAGCTGTAAGGATAAGCTTAAAACACCTCAATGTTAATGGGAAAGATTTTTGTATTCTAAACGATAATTGAAGGCATCTGGAATATAAGCAATGTTTGTTTTCAAATGGAGCAACGGTTACGGCAAACGTTTAACTAAACTTCAAGCGAGCCCTCGTCTGGTTTGACACTTGTTGGAAAAGTTGTGTCAGTGATGACACATCCCTGGTAACCATTTCATTCTCATATAGGGGTTTCAATAGTTAAATTGCGGGCTCAATAATCTTCAAAGCCATTTTTAAGTTCTCGTCAAGCAATGATATCTGGGCGTCGAGCACTTGCAGAAATTCTTTCCGGTAAAATGCTGTTAAGTCTAAATGAATTGCAGTCTCTGGGGCATCATCAATTCTTTGTGGTGCCACTCGTCTTCTGTGGTTCTTTGCAAACTCAGATTGCGCATCAAGACCACGTTGAACACTAAAAGCAATAGCAGCATCTATTTAACGATTTATGTCATCTACATCCGCCCTTAAATATTTTAAAGTGTTGATGGTCGCATCAAGGGCCTCTAAAGCGTCCACGATGTTCAAATCGATAGCTTGAACTTGCTTTGTGAAGATATTTGTCTTTGACATAACATTTCAGATAAACCTTGATGCTACAATGAACTCGAAAGATTTGAACTTTCGAAGGAGATTCTTTGCTTCTATTTTGGTCGTCGCATCTGCTGATTCCATCTCCATGTTTAGTGCAGAAAAAATTCCGTCAAAAGTTGCCCAAACCGCCGTAATTGAGTCGGAGCGGGCAACCCAGCGTGTTACGGAGTGATTTCTCAGCGCGAGTGCACCCTCTATATCCATATTCTACATATACTAAAATGCCTATCATTCATGAGGCGGCACCTCTTTGATGTCCCGTCGGAAACTTTGATCTCGGAGTCCTACTAAATTCAACAAAATAAACACGAAAACGGCTGCACCCAGCTTCGAAATTCCGCTTCCCAATTCTTCCCAGATGGTTTTTGTTTTGCAAGGCGTGTTTTCCCCTTGCCAGGCTCATCGATTTTTGACCGAAAAGTCCGTTTTTCTCCGAGTCGACCCTTTCCCGATCGCCTTCTCGGCGCTCTCCTGCCCCCACGGCAAACCCCATCCTCAAGGTCTTTATACCCCTCGCTTCGGCGAGCATTCGTCTTCGATCGTGGGTGGTTTTTATTAAAATTTTCCTTATTTTTGGTGGACATTGCCACTTTTCTGAGAGCTGCTTGCCGGTCGTCCGCATTCTCCGAGCTCTGGTTCCCGAACGGTTCGTGACACGTTCCCCCTTTCCTAGCGGTACGGTTCGCCCAGAGTGCCTTTTTTAGATGTGTAATTTTTTTTCCAAAATTCGCAAGCGTTTTCTCGAAATTCGCCGTGTTTTTGCTTCGATTCGCGATTTCCAGGCCAAGGGGAGAAAATTTTCTTGCCCTCGATCGGCCGAACTTGCCCCAGTCACCAGCCTCGCTCTGCCACCCTCCATTGTTTGGGGACAAAAGAGAGTCCTCTTCCACCAATCGAAATGCAAGTTGCCGACGTGAGTGACGCGTCGCAGCAGAGCAACAGGGCGAAGATTGGTAGTAGAGAACAACAGCGTGCTCGGGACTGGGCAGGGATCATTTTATGCTTGCTACCCATGGGGTTTGGACATGCTCATTTTTGGAGCTGCTTTTCATTGCGTTTTTGGGAATTTCACCATTGAAAGCTGCCTTACAGTAAGTAACTTTCGTTTCTCCTTTCGATCTGATGATATTCCTGATGTTAAACTAAATTTCCGTGCGTTTTTCACGATTTTTCCAATGCATTTCCGCTGGGGTAGCTTCCATTTGTTTCAAAAAATTTGCTACCCACGAGCTTGCTTGCTTTCGAGAATTTTTTCTTGCTACTCATTTGATTGCTTTCTTAAAATGATGCTACAAGAGATTTTATTTTTTTGGATTTTCCTATTTTTTAGAAAGAAATCTAGCCGAAGCTTGCGGTAGCAGCAGAAAAAATCATGAGGACGCCCCCGCCCCCGCCTGGCCCTCTTGCTGGCTTCAAAATGCTGAAAACTTGGTGCCCTCAAAATCGAAGCAAAGTAAGTTTGTTTTATTGCTTTACGATCGTCGTTGTTCTGTTTTTTCTCTAGAAACTAGCTTTTGTGCTAAATTTTCGCACCTGGTCGACTGACCTGTTGACCTCCTTCTGCCATGCCTCGAGGGCTTTCTTCACTCTAAATAGCTCTAAATAGCTTTAGCAGTAAAGAACATGTTTGATGCATTCTATAATCAGTAACTGCTGCTTTTTTGTGGCCCTTTTCGATTGCGTTTTTGAGCGGACCTCTCTTTTAACGAGTTTTCCTTTCTTGCAGGGTCATGGCGTGGGGCAAATGTTATCCACTGTTGCCGTGTTGGGACGAAGAAAGGAAGAGCAAGAACTCCGTTTTCAATAGACGAGAGACTACCGTACGAACTTTAAAACCCTACGTTTTTATGTTGTATTTATTTAATTTTTTTGGTGGATGACGATGCGTTCTTTTCGATTGGACGTTTCCTGATTCTCGTGTTGTTTCTTTAGTGTTGGTAGCATTGTTTGGATTACTGCAACTCTAGAATTAATTTGGTGCCTATTGGTGGCAATAGTCAGCTTAGAACCGCAGCAAAGCCATTTTGGGTGTCTGCAAATTTTCATTTTGTTATGTCAAGATTTTGTTTCGCGGTGTTTTCTTTAAATTACACGAAACGCATGGGACAGCGTAGTGAGCTAAATGAGCAAAAACCATTTCAATAGGACAGTTGAAAGAGTGGCTGAATTTTTAAGAAAGCCCGAGAGAAGATAAAAATAACTAAGAGCAATTTTCTGTTTGTGCTGGCAAAAGGGTCGCTTTTCTGCATGGGAGAGCCCCCGAAGGCACTTGAACAAAGGTCGATAGCAGTAAGGAATTTTTTCAGTTTTTGTCTATAAAAGTAACTAGGATTGGCAGCGATTTTCCACTTTATACTTCGCAAGAATTAAAGGACAGGCTTCGCGTGGTCGAATTTAAGGGATTTCAAAGTTTCGCCAGTCGTCCATAAATAGAGTCAGAGCCGATTTGGGGCAACATAGGAATCAATTTAGATGACGAAAAGGTCTAAAAGCGAAGCATTTTGAATCACGTCAGGTTAATCAGGTTAAACATGGAGATTTTTCTTGTGATCAACTGTTCTTCGATAAAGAATTGACAGGGTAGCCCTCAAACAATTCTAAGCTTAATCCGCTCACATTTTCTAAAACTTTGAGAAAAACATTGGCAGTGTAATCTATCCCCAATATTTTCCAAAACGATGAGTAAACGGCCAAAGAAGCAAGTTTTTCGTGTCAGCTTTTTTGGACTTGGCAAATAGGAAGGTGTCATGTCGTGTTGTTTGTTTCCTGCAGCGGTCGCTTGGCCTCATGACTCGCTGGAAAAAGGTTCCTTGAAGGGTGTTAACATTATCAAGTTGTCAAGTTGATTGATTGCCGCTTCTGGACACGGTCAAACTGCAATGGAACGTGCACTCGATCTTGCATGTGCATGTAACCAAAGTCCGCCAAGAATTGAAGCATTTCGACTCTACATCTCAACTTGGTTCTGAAACCATTTACTACTGATTTTTGCGCACAAAGTTGAAAAATATAGTGCGGTGAAATGACGTAATGCACAGCCATACATGAAACGAGAGTTGTCAACGAAAAATGACTCGCCATCCTTCGAGTGCATCACTCGCACCCATGTGACAATCGCTAGGACGGGGGAGCCTCAGCCCTTCATCTTTTGTGAAACTCTGAAAGACAATGAGTTTAAACCTTGTGACTTTTTGAACACTCTGGAAAGCCAGCACAAGAATTAGCACCATCCAGCAATTATTTGGAAAAGTCATATGATATTTTCAAAAACATGCATGCAGAGATGTATTGTAGTCTTTTTGTCAAGGCCAATTCACACAGTATATCCCATAATGTTGGAGTCACTTTACAAGATATTATGGTGATTGAAAAAGAAACAAGAAAACAGGCAGCAGCCACCGCTGGTTCTTAGAAAGGTCAAAGCGACTGACATCATCTCTTTTTGGCAGAATCTTAAGATGAAGGGAAAATGTGTTTCCAAAATCTATTCTTGATCAAATAGCTAAAAGGAGGGGTGGAACTGGGCAAAATACAGCAGGGTTACAATGGGGCATTGAAAAGGAAAAGGTAGCTTTAGAAAGGTACAAAACAGAATTCTGCCACCAAAGTAATGTTGTTGAGTGTGGTCTGATGATCAACCCTAAATGGCCATGGCTTGGTGCAAGCCCTGATGTGTTGATAATTCAAGGTGGGATGCTTCTAGGTGGCATTGAGATTAAGTGTCCTTACACAAAAAGGAACTTAACTGTTCAAGATTCATGCCAAGATAAAAACTTTTTCATGGGAGATTCAGGATCTGGGCCAAGTTTGAAAGAAAAGCATCATTATTATTATCAATGCCAAGGAATAATGAACATAATTGGCCTTCCATGGCTAGACATTATTGTTTATACTGACATAGATATATATGTGCAACGTTTGGAATGTGACTGTCATTTTTGGAAAACTGTAATGTTACCAAACTTAGCAACATTTTTTGAAACATTTATGTTGATATAAATTAAAATATATGACATTCATGATGAGTTGAAGCCAAATGAAATCTGTTTTTACTGCTTTTAAATAAGTGCTATGTCATTTTGGCATTGGTTAGAATGTCATGCAACTAGCAGTACCAGTTGGTGGAAATTTCCATTTGCCTCACTTTCAGATCACTGACCCCTGAAAGACAAACCTTGGCGGGCCAAAACACGTGCAATCTATTACGATCTTGATAGCCTCTCGATTTCTTTGCTTCTCTGCCTCTGCTTCTATGCAAATTTTTATCTGTTCTTTATCTAAGATTTTGTCTATGTGATTAAACTTGTGTTGAAATGCAACCAATGCGTCAAGCGAAGCTTCATGACTTTTGCTTGAAAAGTGGCCGGCTAATTTTTCCTGCTTTGACTTGCCTCTGCCCTTCATTTTTTGCCACTGACGGACACCTTCCACTGCCCAAGCATCATTACGTTTTTCATGTCCAACTCCTGTTGGAAATAGCTGACAGACGAAACAGAAGGCTGCATCCTTGACAATAGAATATTCTAGATGGGGAAATTCAAGAAACCACTCCGAAGAGAACCTGCATTGCTTGGAATGAGGAATGTCATTATTTCGAGGATACAACCCAAGTTTGGGTTGAAATGGTCCTAGATTGATGCGGAATATCTGTCGTCGTCTTTGAGAATTTTACCTCTGCTGCCTGGATCTTTATTTATGGGGATTAATTCTTTTACATGTCCAACTCCTGTTGGAAATAGCTGACAGACGAAACAGAAGGCTGCATCCTTGACAATAGAATATTCTAGATGGGGAAATTCAAGAAACCACTCCGAAGAGAACTTGATCAATCAATCGCTTCTTTTCTAACTTTTTGTATCATCAAGATGCTACAATCATCAAGATCAAAAGTTATCCAGATACAACAACGCACAGAAAATTTAATTAAAAAATAAGAAACAAAATGAAAAGGACGTTACGCTGAATGAATGAAAAAGCCAGGGTGAAACTGGAGCCAAGTGTTATATTTAAAAATCGTAAAGAAAAAATTAGGGGTGGGGTCTTTTTTCATTTGCATCTGTCAGTAGAAAGGATGAAGTTGCTTTTACCTTGCTGTGTAGCATCTGTTATAGAAGCCTTCTTGACAATTCCCTCGCATATGGAAATATGTTCACACTTTAACTGCCCAATACAAGAAACCCAAGGAATTGCAGTATCGTCTTCTTGCTGTGTGTTAGAAACTGCTTCCTGGCACGCATCCTATGGGAAAGCATAAAATCTACCCATTAATGTCAGCAATTTCACAGAGCTTTGATAAACATATTAATCTTACATTGCTTGTTCTTAAGTGATAAAGCATAGTGAACTAAAAAAATAACACTATATATTTAGTTTCTTATTCTAAAATGAAAACATGCTTTGACATTTTGATTGGAATTCCCAGCTCATCATCACTGTCATGTACAACTCTTATAATGATCATCTAAAAATGTTTGGAAGAAAAAAGTTTTCCATTCAACATATTAGTGAGGGAGTCCATACCAGTCTTGTTCGCTTCTCTTGCCTGCTGTCAGTCTCAATTACAATTGCAGAGAAAGTATCATCCAGGTTTTTTTTATGATGTAGTGCGTATTCCTACAACAGAAATTGATTTATATTAACAACCACCAGAATAGAGCACGACTTAATGCCACATTGAACTAAAAGTGATTTCCACTAAAAGTCAAAATTTAACTTAAATGGATAACTTTTAGTAGTCCAAATATCAGGCCAAAATGACTTCCAGATAAAAGAAAACTCTGTCTACGCAGTGGAACATAAGGGTCGGTGCCAGGCACCACATTGTTTGAAAATTACCTTTCACACTATTCTTTGAATATGAAAATTACCTTTCCCGCATTTTGTGCGGGTTGCGAATCAAATTATTTCCCATGGTTTTTACAGCTTTCCAGTGACTCTGTATTTCCATTTTGGTCTGGTCAGGTAATCCTGCTACTGGTACCACGTAACCCAGTACCACCTGCCGTGGGTCGGAATGCCGGCGACTAAACTGGCTCTTCTCATATGCCCCTTGGGGTGTTATGAGGAGGGTTGCTAGATTTACCAAGTCGGGACGAAAACACCCGTCAAAGGGCAGAGGAGCTCCTTGGAGCCAACGGCCAACTAGCGACTCTGGAGAGGAGATCGGCGACACCAGAGTAACATACGCCCATTGAAACAAACATGAATACAGCACTAAACTCCAACACTATACTGGATCGGCCGCGGTCCAGGTTAAAAACGTCCGCGTTGTTGTCTGGAGCTAACAGGGACGGCAATGATAAGTATGCTACTGTTGCTGTGGCAGTTTCTGACAACAGCAGGGGAACTGACTGCGAAAAAGCTATTGCTAGATTATGTCAACTAGAACCCAGCCCCTCTGATGAACCAATCTTGCAATGGTTATGAGTATAGACAATTGCGGTCGCTTGATGCTACTACAACATGCCTGTTCCTGTTCCTGTTCCCCGGTCTCTTAATGAAATCAATAATCATCAATCAATCATCAATCAATAATCATTAATCAATCAATCGCTTCTTTTCTAACTTTTTGTATCATCAAGATGCTACAATCATCAAGATCAAAAGTTATCCAGATACAACAACGCACAGAAAATTTAATTAAAAAATAAGAAACAAAATGAAAAGGACGTTACGCTGAATGAATGAAAAAGCCAGGGTGAAACTGGAGCCAAGTGTTATATTTAAAAATCGTAAAGAAAAAATTAGGGGTGGGGTCTTTTTTCAGGGGTCTTAAACTGTGTTACGACACTGCATGTAACATTTAAATATGCTAGTATGTCAACTGTTCTGTCTCTGCTACTGTACCTTCCTCACTTACAAAATAAATATGAATAAAGTCTCTTACGTTTCTCGACAATTTTTGTAATCAAGCAATCAAAAGAAAATGCTTAGTTTTCCTTCAACTTCAACGATCATTTCTACGATTGCAGGGTTTTCTAAGGTCGCATTGCCATAATGTCATAACGTGTGTTGCTGAGCATTGCTTTCAGAGAATAAATTGAAACCAGTCAGAGAAACTTGAAGCAACATTTATGCAATCAAAATTTGGAAAGGAATCAGATATTTTGATGACATTTAAATTATTGTCCACTTGTATGAATGTTTTAAAAGAGAAAAATCAATTGTTCATAGACTATTTTATGGAGGGGACACTTTTGCAACATATCGTTCTGCTATGTGTTTCAGTCCCCCCGGACACTTTCGCATGGGGGGACCGAGACGCATATTACACCGGTGCTGCCGGACATTTTGTAAAAATAGGAGTCATTGTGTTTCTTAAATTTGCATTTTTTTATATGTGGGACAAGCAAGGTAGTTAGGTTGGTAAAAATCAAATATCTGGACTTCTGTTTAGCAAATCATCGAAACTCTAATGTAACTGAAAACACTTTCAGATGATTTAAAGTCTGTTAACAATGCTTCAGGTGAAAAATGTACATGCTGAAAACCTTTCAAGTACAATAATTGTTGCAAAATAGTCAATTTTAGATTCTTGAAATCTCCAATGATTGTGTGCATTTCTTTTAGTGAGTTGAAAGCTCAAAATACAGTAAAATCTATGTAAATAGTCCGTCCTTACGTATTCTTCTTTACTCTTGTTTTGTTATTCATTTATTCGGTTACAGTTCTCTAATAGTAAAGTCGCCAAGTAAGAAGTCTCTCTTTTCAGCAATCTTTAGGCAAAATTACTGTAACCGAATTAACATGGATGCGTCGAAAAGCAGTATTTTGTGTTTCACAGGAAACGGCGATGTTCAAGCTTTTTTAACCAAGGTAGAAATACATGCCGCACTGAAAGGATACACAGAAGAAAAGCTGGCTAAAGCGTTGGCGAGTAAACTAGAAGGGCCAGCGTTTGATGTTTACCTACGACTTTCAGCAGATGATAGAAAGGATCCAGAAAAATTAAAAGCTGAACACGAAAAGGAATTTGAGAAGGAAAAACGAAACCGCGAAGAAGCACTGAGTGAATTGGCGAATAGGCCAAGAAAGGTAGGAGAATCTATGCAAAATTATGCCTTTAAATTGCTAGAATTAGTCAAATTGGCATACCCTTCATTTGACAACAAAACTTTGGAGGCTATTTCTAAAGACTATTTTGTTAAAGGGTTGCAACCAGATATGCAAGTTGCTTTGAAATCCCTTGAAAAGTTTGATAAAGCGAAAATCAGAACCATCCCAGACGAAAGAACGCGCTTAGAATTGGCAGGAATTCGTTCATTGTTTTTTCGATTCTTAATAACGTGGCCGTCAGAGTTCTTGTTTTCGCTATTTGGGAGTACATTTTTGAAGTCGAGATGAGTCGCTTTTTGCGAAATAAAGGAAACGAACGCCGATGGGACGTTCGAAAAGTGTTTTCTTTTGTATGGACTTATGAAAAGTTAACATATGAGCAACGACTCCGTCTGAAAGAAGAGGGCAGACCTTATCCAAAAATTACTATAAAGCACAGATCGAGTGACTCGGCATATGAGTTATTTAAATGGATTTGTGGATATCGGGAAAGAAACACTTTTGACTGTTGGCCTTGTTTAGTCATGTGTGATTTGTCTACTGTGAGTGAAAATATTTCACTTCTTAACTTTAAACTTTTTTCGTTTCATACCTGAAAGAAGTAAGCATCCCGAGGCACCTGTGTCCACGTTATTAGAATCACGATCAAGCTTCCAGCCGCCTACAACCTTCTTAATCTTAGCGGCTACACCGTCCCCTCTCAGCCCCTAAAACCATTAACAGTGATTGAAAAGGTACCTTTGGGATCTTATGGGTTGCAGGTTTCGCCAATTTTTGTCGATGGGGTTTCGGGTTTTCCATAGTAGAAAATGTGGTTTTTGGGATTTCAATTTCAATAGACTGACAAATTGTAGTTAATGCCTAAAAAGGGGGATTACGTTCAATGTCATTTACCCAATGTTGATAATGTATAATACCTATTTTCATCTATGTCTTTGTATGATCTTTTCAGTACTTTTAAATAATAGATATATACTATTTTATTGATTACTGAAGAATACAAATTTAATTCAGTTATCATTCCTTTAAGGGTTAACAAAAAATGGTAAAAAGTTTTTTAAAAGGCAGCAGACTGTGAAAATTTGGTTTGCGACAGGAGCAAGACTTAGTGGCAATACACCATCTAAAATGTGATAGTTCTTGACCCTCCCTCTAGCTCTCTCTACATGAATTCTCACAGCGGCAATCTTGGCTGTTTCTTCTGACTCTGCAGGTGTTAACTGGTGATGTGAGCCTTTGAAAGGAGGAATATTTAATGGGACACCAGGTGGTAATATATTGGCGATATCAAAACCTCTGTCTGCCATTACATTGTCACCTGGTTCCAAAAGAGAAAGAAGACCAGAGGAAGATGTTAATTCTTTGTCAGAAACACAACCAGACCAGAGCTTTGATATAAAGGTAATTCCACCATTGGGAGATATACCAATAAGAGCTTTCCATGTATTATGATGTTTGTATTCTGATCATGTTTGAGACTGTGATCTTAACGAGGAGGGGACTTCAATATGTATTTCTGTACAGTCAAGGATAATTCTTGTTGAAGGGTAACTTTTAAATTCAGCTGGCAGCATACTCGCAACTAGATCCTTCGACGGATAGGGAAACAGAAGTGGTAATTCGTGGAAGAGAAAGTTAATCCAAGTCGTAAAAATTTTTGAGGCATGACCAACAGAGATACCAAATCTGTCAGCAAGATCACTGAGAAACAATCCAACTTTCAAGCGCACCAGGAAAAAGAGAAATTCATCTAACTGTGACAACCTCCTTTTTGGTCCTCGTTTTTTTGAAGTCAGATTCGGTTCTTGCTCTTGGTCTGTGGAGATATTGGTGGACCTTGTTCCTCGCCAATAAGACATGTTTTCAAGCTTTGGCATTAAATATTCAAAAACAGCTTGAAATGAGGAATATGAGGAAAACCGGTGTAAAACTTCACTGCTGAATCATCATCTTGCAACTTTTCAACAGAAAAAAGGCTTTCTTTGCAGAAGATAGTTGAACATTTAATTCAGCAATTTTCTGAGAGAGTTCCTAAACTTTCTCTTTGAGATTGACGAATTCAACCAACTCTACATCATACTGGTTGCCTTAGAATTATCTGTGTTCGACTGTTGGGAAACTGCCATGGCCAGGATTTTCAAGGAAAATAGGCCCCTATCAATAAACGAAAGATTTGTTTACGTCGAAACAGTGTTATCCATTGATTCCAAGACATCGCTTACAGATTCAAAAGCAAGGGAGCTGCGATCCTTTGGAGCCTTTCGAGTTGTTTTCGTAGAAGAGGCCAAGCGGTTTCCTTCATGCAATTTAAGTAAAGGCAAAGGCGTCACTTCGTAACTTCCAGCGTTGAGGATTCTTCTTTATGTCTGAATCCGTAAAGTGTTCATGGCACAGATAAGTCGATGCAGTAACTCTGAACCCATCCAGGCCATCAACACGCTTTATCAAGTTACACAACAGAAGTTTTTCCGGGTTTTTTGAGGAAACTTCAAGAAGCGTAGGCCAGTCGGGGATCCGTCGGTAGAATAAAAGAAATTGTAGCAACCAAACGCTGCACACTGCTTTCCTAAAGAAGCTCTTTTCTTTACTTGCTGGTTCGACTCATTCGTACTTTTAGACTGATTCATTTTTAACAAATCAAACCGCAAGAAACAACTAATAAATCTCAAGATTCGAATGTTTACGATGCCTTCAGGAAGCGAGTTCGCATTCAAACAACTCTAGCCTCGTTTTGGATTTTAAGTCGATGCAATGTGAAAGGGGTCTATTGCTACTCCTTCAATATTGACGTTCGAACTAGTAATTTGTATTCACATGACACATATTCACATTGATCTGTTTCATATTCTTCTTCGTTGAACCCATCCACTTTATCAACTTGAAAATTTTTTTTTCTCTCACGTTTTTTCTTTTGAAACATTTTTGTAAGTGCCCTTCCTTACGGCTATAATGACAAATTGATTTCATGAATTTGCATTGATTTCCAAGATGCTCTTTGGACCCACAACGGTAATATTCTTCTGTTTTGTTTGACAATGTCGTTCAGTAGCAGACACATTTCGTGTTTTGTACCTTTGTTTCATTTGAATTCCTTTCAAGTTGCTTTACTTTCGAATAATTTACATTAGCACAATGAATAGCAGGATGTGTTTTCAGTTATTTTAGCTCTTTCTGTGCAGCTTCATCTGCAACATCAATATGTACAGCACAGCCGAAAATTTCGTCGTTGGACAACAACTTTGTTTTTGTAGTAGCATTCCTTACTACTCCGACAAAGTGGTCTTGTAAGGCACGAGGTAGTAAATTACCAAAATTACAGTCAAATGTTTCAAACGATTGGCATATTCCAAAACGCTCTCATTTTCGTTTTGAATGGCTTGATAAAAACGATAAGTTTCAGCGACCTCCAAAGCTTTCAGCTTGAAGTAATTACTCAGTAGATCACATAATTCATTGTACAACTTTCCAACAGGCGAATCTGGTAAAAATAAGTCTTTCAATTCTCGATTTTCACACTCGTGACCCTGTGCATGACAACGGTTACTACCCACCATTTTGGTGCACAACCACAGATCGATCGGTAGGCACAACAAAGGACAACATCGCTTTTCAACCATGGTTTTATGTTTAATGGTAAATTGTCACTCAATAAGTGTTCGGGATAACTTAATTTCTTTCTATCCTGTACCTGCTGTAATTACAAATCAAGGAGAATCAACTGAAGAGTTGTCGATTGAGCGACGAAGAAGGTGGTTGTCCGCTATTAGCAGAGCCAACTTGAGCGAAAACCTAAAGTGGAAGAGTTTGTAGCTGGCACTTTGTCCAAGGAAAACCAGCAGCCTCTTGGGATAAGTGGAACGTTGACTGGGTACCTACAGTAGAACTAGGCCACTCAAAAAAGTAGCAAGCAATACTAATGACCCAGAACTTCAGGTGACACGAAGCGAACGGGCTAAAGAACGTTGCAAAAGACAACATGAGAGGGAGTTAACGGAGAGAGCTACTAAATTGGCAAAACTTAACGAGGATTGGGGCATAATAGAGAAAATTTCATTTGATTCCACTTCAACTTCAATAAACAACGAAGACTTCAGCAAATATGTCGACGATGACTTTTTGTGTGAAGTCACTTCAAAACATGTTGGTCTAAACATTGCTGAGTGTAGTACCCAGATACTCCAAACTAAAACTCGTGATTCCACAACACAAACTTAGGAATTTGACTATATGTTTAAAACACCAAAACCTTTCTTTGATCGTGAAGACATGCTGGAAGACGAGAAGGTCTTATTTTACACAGGGTTGCCAACTTTGAAGCTTCTAGATGCTGTCTATGAACATGTTGCCCCACATGTCACAAGAAGATATCTTACACTGACAAAATATCAGGAACTCGTTTTGGCCTTGATTAAACTAAGACTTAATGTGCCATATCGAGACCTGGCCTTCCGATTTGGGGTATCTGTTCCTACAGTATCAAGAATATTTCTACCTTGGATCACAGTCATGGAAGTTAGACTTCAGCTGTTGCATACAATGCCTGAAAGCTTTCAGTACTCTTTTGGGAACAAGACCACTGTCATAATAGATTGTTTTGAGATATTCATAGAAAAGCCCACTAACCTCTTAGCAAGAGCACAAACCTTTAGCTCTTGCAAGCACCACAATACAGTGAAAGTCTTGATTGGTATTACTCCTCAAGGGAGCATTTCTTTTGTTTCAAAGGCATGGGGAGGACGTACCACAGACAAGTTTTTGGCTGAAAATTGTGGTCTTTTAAACAAACTCATGCCAGGAGATCTTGTTATGGCTGATCGCGGCTTCACAATACATGAAAGCATTGCCTTCAAAGGGGCTAAACTTGTCATGCCTGCCTTTACTAAAGGCAAGATTCAGTTAGATCCAATAGATGTAGAGAGCACCAGAGGAATTGCAAACGTTAGGATCCACGTGGAGCGTGTTATTTATATATACTAAAATCCGGATATTCATGAGGCGGCACCTCTTTCATGTCCGCGTCGGCACCTTTGATCTCGGAGTCCTCCTAAATTGAAAACGAAAGGCTCCCAAACGGATGGACTGATTTGAAAAATTCTTTTTGCAGATTCTTCCCAGATGATTGATTCTTCAGGCTGGCTACTTTTTGCCCGAAAAGCCTGCTTCGTTTTTGAGCAAATTGCCATCTTCTCCTGGGGACGGTGTTTTCGACCGCCTTCTCGACGCCCTCCTGCCCCCACCGTTTGACCAGCTCTCCCCGTTTTTTTACCACTTGCTTCGGCAAGCATTCGGCTTCGATCGTGGCTGGTTTTTTTTCCAAAATTTTCACTATTTTTAGTGGACATTGCCATGTTTCTGAGCGCCGCTCGCCGGTCGTCCGCCTTCTCCGAGCTCTGGCTCCCGAACGGTTCGTGCCACGTTCCCCCTTTCCTACCGGTTCGGTTCGCCAAGAGTGCCTCTTTTTAGATGTCTGGTTTTTTCCCCAAAATTCGCAAGCGTTTTTTCGAAATTCGCCGTGTTTTTGCTTCGATTCGCCATTTCCAGGCCGAGGGGAGAAAATTTTCTTGCCCTCGATCGACCGAACTTGCCCCGGTCACGTGTCTCGCTCTGCAGCCCTCCATTGTTTGGGGACAAAAGAGAGTCCTCTTCCACCAATCGAAATGCAAGTTGCCGACGTGATTGACGTGAGGGACGCGGCAGAGCAGCAAGGCGTAATAGAGAACAGCAGCGTGCTCGGGACAGGGCAGGGGTCATTTCGTGCTTGCTACCCGTGTGGATTGGACGTGCTCATTATTACCGGATCTGCCTTTCATTGCGTTTTGGGAATTTCGCCGTGGAAAGCTGCCTTAAGTAAGTACTTTTCGTTTCTTCTTTCGATCTGATGATATTACTAATGATGCTAAACTAAATTTCCGTGCTTTTTGACGATTTTTCCAATGCACCCCACGCTGGGTAGCTTCCATCCGCCTCGAAAAATTTGCTATCCACGAGCTTGCCTGCTTTCGAGGATGTTTTCTGAATGCTGAATTGATTGCTTACTTAAAATGATGCTAAATGAGATTTGATTTTGTTGGATTTTTCTTTTTTTAGAGAGAAATCGAGCCGAAACTCGCGGTAGCAGCAGCAAAATTCGTGAGGAACGGCTGGCACGCCCCCACCTGGCTCTCTCGCTGGCTACGAAATGCTGAAAACTTTGCCTTGCCCTCTAGAACGAATCAAAGTAAGTTTGTTTTGTTGAATTATGATCGCCGTTTTTCTGGTTTTTTCTCTCGAGAAACTAGCTTTTGTGCGTGGTTTTCGCACCTGGCCGTTGACCTGTTGACCTCCTTCCGCCATGCCCCGAGGGCGTTTTTCACTCTAAATTGCTCATACCTAGCTAACTTGCTTTTAGGGAAATTTCTGATAATCAATCGATTAACTTCTTTAATGATGTTACGGGAGGTTTATTTTTGGCTTTTTTCCTTTTTTAGGAGAAATAGCCGAACTCGCGGCAGCAGCAACGTGAACGCAGGTACGCCCTCTCGCTGACTTAAAAATGCTGAAAACTTCGTGCCCTCTAAATCGAATCAAAGTAAGTTTGTTGTGCTGCTTCAAGTTTGTCGTTTTCGTTGTTTTTCTGGTAATTTTTTCGAAGAATTGGTTTTTTTTGCTAGATTTACGCACCTGGCTGTTTGTCCGGTTGACTCCTTCCGCCAGGCCTCGAGGGCGTTTTTCACTCTAAATTGCTCTAAATTGCTCTAAATAGCTTTGGCAGTAAACAATATGTTTGATGCATTCTAAAATCAGTGACTGCTGCTTTTTTGTTGCCTTTTACGATTGCGTTTTTGGCAGACCTCGCTTCTAACGAGTTTTCCTTGCTTGCAGGGTCATGGCATGGCGTCGAATGTTATCCACTGTTGCCGTGTTGGGACGAAGAAAGGAAGAGCAAGAACTTCGTTTTTAATAGACGAGAGACTACCGTACGAACTTTAAAACCCTACGTGTTTATGTTGTATGTATTTAATTTTCTTGGTTGATAACGATGCATGGTTTTCGATTCGACGTTTACTCATTCTCGCGTTGTTTCTTTAGTGTTATTGAGATTACTGAAACTGTAGAACTAATTTGGTGCCTATTGGTGGCAATAGTCAGTTTTTGACCGCTACAGAGGCAGTTTTCATGTGTGCTAAGTTTCATTTTGTAAGTTAGAGATTTCATGTCACGGTTTTTTCT
The DNA here is from genome assembly GCA_003864495.1 of Nemopilema nomurai. Classification (NCBI taxonomy): domain Eukaryota; kingdom Metazoa; phylum Cnidaria; class Scyphozoa; order Rhizostomeae; family Rhizostomatidae; genus Nemopilema; species Nemopilema nomurai. The sequence continues at coordinate 1,564,169 of ML133366.1, read as the reverse complement.
TTAAATTACACTAAACTCTCACAACAGTGTAGCGAGCTAAATGAGCAAAAAGCTTTTCCATAGGACGGTTGAAAACGTGACAGCTATCGAGAAAGCCCGAGAAAAGATGAAATAACTACGGGGCAATTTTTATGTTTGTGTGTTGGCCAAGGGGTCGCGTTTCGGCATGGCAGAGCACCCGAAGTCATTTAAACTAAAATCGATTGGATTGACGAGGTTTTTCAGTTTTTGTCTATAAAAATAACCAGGATCGGCAGCGACTTTTCACTATATACTTTGCAAGAACTAAAGGGCAGCCTTCGCAAGGTCAAATTTAACGGATTTCGAAGTTTCGCCAGTCGTTAATTGTTCAAGTAGAGTCTGAGCCGATTCAGGGGCAACATAGGAATAAATTTAGACGACGAAAAGGTCTACATACTAGGATTTTTAACTTGCTTCACTGAGGGTTGATCAGCTAAAAGATAGATATTTTTCGTGGTCAACAGTTCTTAGGTAGAGAATTAACAGGGTAACCCTCGAACGATGTTAAGCTTGAACCGCCCTCAATTTCCAAAACTATGAGAAAGACAGCGGCCGTGTAATCTACCCCCAATACTTTCCAAAACGACGAGTAAAACGGTCAACAAAGCAAGTTTTTCGTGGTAGCTTTTTCGGACTTGGAAAGTAGGAAGGTGTCATGTCGTGTTGTTTGTTTCATGCGGCGGTCGCTTGGCCCCATGACTTGCTGGAACAAGGTTCCTTGAAGGGTGTTAACATTAACGAGTTGTCAACTTGATTGATTGCCGCCTCTGGACACCATTAAATTGAATGGGACGTGCACTCGATCTTGCATGTGCAAGTAACCGAAGTCCGCCAAGAATTGAAGCATTTCGACTCTACATCTCAAACCTTGGTTCTGAAAACATTTACTACTGCTTTTGGCCCAAAAAGTTTAAAAATATAGAACGGTGAAGCTAAAAGTTACTTGAAAGACGAATCACTCCAAACGCCCCCTCCGAGCGTGCTCGCCCAAATATTTACTGAAAAAATATGCGTTTCAAATAAAAATATGTATAAGGTTATGTAAATGAAATCGACGGCTGTATTTAGGTTCACGAAAGACCATGTCACTCTAATAGAATATATTCCAGTAAAACTTTGAAGAAAACTCTCACCATGGATAAACAATATATTGGTAAAACAGAAGACTATCCCCAAAACCCCGCTGCGCGGGCTTAAAACCCCTTCTGTGGGAATAGAATTGCCCCTTAAAACTACCCCCAAAACAAATTGGGCAGATTAGCCTCGGCAAGACAAGAGAGCAAAATGACGTAATGCACAGGCACGCAAAAACACGGAAGGAGCGGACACTTGAAACGAAAGTTGTTAACGAAAACATGACTCGCCATCCGTCGCGTGCATCACTCGCACTCCTGTGACAATCGCTAGGACGGGGGAGCCTCTTCCCTTCATTTTTTACGAGCGCTGCATGAATTTACGATTTTGGCAAACAGGAGGCTGTCACAAGGAGCTCTCCTGTTTCCTGTTGCCAGTTGGTGATTTCTACCCAGTCACGAAAGGACACAATAGAGTTGGGCTTTCGGTTACTTGTTTCACCGAATTACTTTTGGATTCGTGTTTCCAATATCTTGCTCTTTGCTTTCTTTTTGTAATTGGAACGCTTTCTTTTGGATTGATGGATTTTGATTGATGGAAATGGAACAGTTATGGAGCCTTTAAAGTGAGTTATGTAGTTTACGATAATTTTTAGCTCCGTTGCTTTAATGGTTCGGAGGCCTTTGACTTGAGGCAATTCTCCTATTTACTAACCCCTACATTGCGTGGTAAACGACGCACTTGCGTCGACAGTTCTTATATTGCTTGAGGTGTTTTGAGAACTTTGCAAATACTTTTGTTAGAAAATGTTGAAATCTTCTTGCAGCCCCTTAGATGGCTTTTTAGAATAAGGGGATTTTTCAATCTGCAAACTTTATTTATGATCACTAGCATTGAAAGATGCCACGCAGAAGGCAACATAGAAACTTTGATCGTCAAAGAAATAGAGAAAGGCGAAGACAATATTATCTCAACCGCCGTGATGCAGATAGACCCCAAGATAATGGTGCAGGGGCGCAGGACGTTCTCCAAGTGGTGAATGAACTACATGCATTGGAGCTCGAAATTGGGGAACAATTGCCTGAACCACAAATACAACCACAACCAAACTTTGACCTGCCACCACAACACTACATTGGAGCGATGGACAATTCGTGCCGGCATTGCGGTTCGAAGTTTTTTGTCGGGGAACAAACTGCACATAATGTGTTCACCAAGTGTTGCTTTGGAGGAAAAGTGGTACTTCCTCCAATCGTACAACCTGCGCCACATGTAATGGAACTTTTTAATGGAGAGACACCACAATCGCGCCATTTTTTGCAAAACATTCGCAACTATAATGCTGCCTTGGCAATGGCTTCTTGGAATGCCACAGTCAACGAACTCCCTGGTAGAGGACCCCGTGTGGTTACGATTCACGGACAAACCTACCACTTGACAAGCGCAGCAGATGCCCCTGAAGGTACACGTCCAGAGTATTCCCAGTTATACATAATGGACACCAATCAAGCATTGCAGGAGCGAATTCACGACCCAAGAAACGCGCACCTGCGACCTGATGTCTTGCAGCTTCTACAGGATGAACTAATGGCTGTTAATCCTTATGCAAGACAATTCAGGAATATGGGGCAAGTTTTACAACAACAACGTGACGCTGCAGCCGCAAACAACGAACCCGTACCGCAAGTGAGGATGATCATTGCGCGTCGACCTTTCCAGGATCGCCGTTATGACAATCCTACAGCAACGGAAATCGCTGCAGTTTACGTGGGAGACGAGGGGGCACCCCCCGATCCAGCTAATCGAGACATTACCGTTTTAATGTTGCTGACAACAACACACAAAAAATCAAAATTACGTCTCCCAATGCTGATCCAATGACTTATCCTTTGTTGTTCTTTCATGGAGATTTTGGATGGAACATTGATCTCCAACGCAACCGACAACAAGGTGCTGCTCGCGGACGCAACCAAAGAGAGCGAATCTCTTTGAATGAGTTTTATGCATACCGCATTGCCGTCCGTGAGGATTTCTCGGCAATTCATTGCTCCAGATTGCTGTTTCAACAATACTTGGTTGATGCGTACACAAAGATTGAGGGAAATCAACTGACATACATAAGAACGCATCAAACTCAAATGAGGGTGGAATCTTACCAAGGCCTTATGGATCACGTCGAAAGGCGTGCACAGGCCGAAGATGCAAACGTTGGTCGCATTGTGATTCTACCTGCCACCTTTGAAGGGAGCACAAGATCAATTTATCAGAATTACCAAGATGCAATGACAATTGTTACCAAGTATGGTAAGCCTGACATTTTCCTGACCATGACTGCTAACCCAAACTGGCCTGAGGTACAAGAAAACATCTTGCCACACCAAACAGCAAATGACAGGCCAGATATTGTCAGTCGTGTTTTTCACCTGAAGCTGAAGGAACTTTTGTGTGACCTGCTTCAGAGACATGTTTTAGGACATGTGATTGCATATGTTTACACAATTGAGTTCCAGAAAAGGGGTTTACCACATGCACACATGGTTCTGTTTCTTTCGGATGCCGACAAACCACGTACAGCAGAGGATGTTGATATGTTGGTGTCTGCAGAAATTCCAGATCCACAACGAAATGCACATTTACATGAAGTTGTCAAGAAGCACATGATTCATGGGCCATGTGGTCACTTGACCCCATGTGTGTGCATGCAGGATGGTCAATGCAAAAAGGACTTCCCTAAAGCATTGGTCAGGAGACAGAATTAAATGTCAATGGATATCCTTTGTACAGACGTAGAGGACAGCACCTGGCACAGCTACGTCACCACATGGTTAATGACTCTTGGGTTGTTCCTTACAGTCCACAACTTCTCACAAAATTCAACTGTCATATGAATGTTGAAATCTGCACAACTGTAAAAAGTGTCAAGTACATTTTCAAATACATTCACAAAGGAAATGATTCTGCACATGTGGAAATCAGGAACAACATACTACATCATGATGAGATTCTTCAATACCTCAATGCGAGGTATGTTGGCCCTCATCAAGCTGTGTTTCGAATCATGCAGTATAAGATGCATGACAAGAGCCACACCATCATTCGCCTTGCTGTGCATCTACCTTTGCAGCAGAATGTTTATTTCCAGGAAGGAAACGAGGACAGGGTACTCAATGTAAATCCAAACACAACGCTCACTGCTTGGTTTCAACTGAACCAAGAAGATCCAAATGCACAGCAGTATCTATATTCGGAAATTCCACACCATTACACATTTGACCAAAGAAACAAAAGGTGGAAAATGAGGCAGCGACAGACAGCACCACTCATTGGTAGGATATACCAAGTGCAGCCATCAGATCCAGAAAGGTTTGCCCTCAGATTGCTTCTTCTCCATCGGAGAGGAGTAACATCCTTTGAAGACATACGAACCATTGATGGTCATCTACACGAGACATTCAAGGGTGCAGCAAGGGCACTGGGTCTTTTGGAAGATGATGCTGAACATAGACGATGCTTGCAAGAGGCATCAATCATGAACATGCCTTCACAGATGAGGCAACTATTTGCCACACTCATGGTATTTCAGACACCATCTGACATTAGAGCACTGTTTGAACAATTCAAAGAAGTGATGTCTGAAGATTATGTTAGACATGATCAAGTCAACAATCCAGCCATTGTCTTTGAAGACAGACACATGTATCTTTGCCTCTGGGACATTGACAACAATCTCAGGATTCATGGTAAGTCAATTACTAATGCTGAATTCTCAGATTTACCCCAGCTTCCAGAGGGCTACAATCAGCCACAGAATGCAGATGAAGATATTGATGTCATCCGTGAGCAAGAACAGGGAGCAGAAATGCTGCAGCTTCTTAATGACAACCAACTTCACATTCACAACACCGTCATGAATGCTATACAAACAGCATCTGAACAAAACTGCTACTTTGTGGATGGTCCAGCAGGCACAGGTAAGACATTTCTTTACAACACATTAGTGCACAACCTTCAAGCCTTAGGTGTGAAAGTAAAATGTGTTGCATATTCTGGGATAGCTGGCACATTGTTGATTAATGGAGCTACAGCTCATTCAACTTTCCAGATTCCTATTCCATTACTGCCAGATTCCACTTGTAACATTAAACGTCAAAGCGCAAGAGCTCAGAAGCTTTTAGAAACCTCTCTCTTTATCTGGGATGAGGCTTCTATGATTCCTGCAAATGCTTTGAAAGCAGTTGACATTCTCCTGAGAGATATTACACAAACTGACCAACCTTTTTGAGGTAAGTATATGTTTCTTGGAGGTGATTTCAGGCAGGTTCTCCCAGTTGTTCTTAGAGCAGGTAGAGAACGCATTGTCCAAGAAAGCTTGAAGAATTCTCCTCTGTGGCAACACTTCAACAAATTTCAACTTCATGTAAACATGAGAGCCACACGTGATGAACAGTACAGGCATTTTGCTGACTGGCTGTTAAGACTTGGCAATGGTGAGGAGCCACATGATGACTTTGACCAAGTCACCTTACCAGAAAACATCTTGCTTCCTTCACTCAATGAGCTGGTCAGCTTTCTGTATCCACCAACACAACCAGGACAGCCAAACCAAATGCTAGATCCTGGAACAATGTCAGAACGCTGCTGCTTGACTCCCAAGAATCAGTTCACTCACCGCATCAATGAGCTGGTGCTTGATAGATTGCAAACACCTATGCACACATACCTCAGTACAGACAGGGTAATCAGTGAGGACCCGGTAGAAGCTGCAGCATATCCAATTGAATTTCTCAATGCACAAACCCCCGGAGGAATGCCACTTCACAAGTTGCAGCTCAAGGTATTTTGTCTTCAAATATTTACTTCAAACTCTATTGAGACCTTACTGTTGATAATTTTGCAAATTCAAATGTTTATAAATGTGTCTGTCATTTTCCATCATAAATAAATCTCCAAATTCAACTTCTAATAAAGAATTTTCTTTTCTAGATGGTGCAACTGTTATCCTATTAAGGAACATCAATCCAAAAAGAGGACTCTGTAATGGCACCCGTCTCATAGTAAGAGATTTACAACGCCATGTTATTTGCGCAGAAATTATAGGAAATGAGCATAGAGGTGAGTATGTGATGATACCGAAAATCACAATGTCATCACAAGATACAGCCCTACCTATCAATATTGCAAGAGTCCAGTTTCCAGTGAGACTAGCTTACTGTCTCACAATCAACAAAGCCCAAGGCCAGTCATTAAGGTATGTTGGTGTTTATCTACCTGAGCCTGTCTTCAGTCATGGCCAACTCTACGTTGCCATGTCAAGGGCTAAGTCATTTGCTGGCATTAAAGTCATGCTACCAGAAGGACAGAAAACAAAGAATGTTGTCTACCGTGAAGTTTTGCAGTAAGCCCCATGCCCCACGATCCATTAAACTGATAGACCTCCATGCACACATTTTGTTGCACGCCACACTTGGATATCATTTAGGTGATCTAATCCTGATACCCTCCAACCCATACTCATATCTTTTCTACTGAATAATAGTGCACTAATTCAAATAAAGTACTCAGTGAGCCTCACATGATCATTATTTATACTTTTCTTCTCTTGATTGTAATTTCTTCTTCTGTATCTATTTCTTAATAGTTGAGCTACATCTTCCACGCTACTGTTCAGCATGTTCTATCCTTTCATTGCCAGACTACTTGGCTGTAATTCTGATACCTTCTGACCCATACTCATATCTTTTCTACTGAATGATAGTGCACTAATTCAAATAAACTACTCAGTGAGCCTCACATGATCATTATTTATACTTTTCTTCTCTTGATTGTAATTTCTTCTTCTGTATCTATTTCTTAATAGTTGAGCTACATCTTCCACGCTACTGTTCAGCATGTTCTATCCTTTCATTGCCAGACTACTTGGCTGTAATTCTGATACCTTCTGACCCATACTCATATCTTTTCTACTGAATGATAGTGCACTAATTCAAATAAACTACTCAGTGAGCCTCACATGATCATTATTTATACTTTTCTTCTCTTGATTGTAATTTCTTCTTCTGTATCTATTTCTTAATAGTTGAGCTACATCTTCCACGCTACTGTTCAGCATGTTCTATCCTTTCATTGCCAGACTACTTGGCTGTAATTCTGATACCTTCTGACCCATACTCATATCTTTTCTACTGAATGATAGTGCACTAATTCAAATAAACTACTCAGTGAGCCTCACATGATCATTATTTATACTTTTCTTCTCTTGATTGTAATTTCTTCTTCTGTATCTATTTCTTAATAGTTGAGCTACATCTTCCACGCTACTGTTCAGCATGTTCTATCCCTTCATTGCCAGACTACTTGGCTGTAATTCTGATACCTTCTGACCCATACTCATATCTTTTCTACTGAATGATAGTGCACTAATTCAAATAAAGTATAATTTTGATCATCCCAAGATTGATCACTCTTGATCAGCCCAACCAGGCGCCTATACATGCCAACCTTGGGGCTCCCGATCCACCGAAATGTATAGGAGGTGAGTGCTACACTGTGTTGCACTCACCCATGGGGTATCTTGATCTTTGATCCTGATACCCCTGGATCCATATTTTCTGTCTAAACACTAAAATAGTGTACTCAGTGAGCCCCAACATGATCATTATTTATACTGTTCTTCTCTTCCTTTTCTTTCAACACTAGACTACTCTGTATTTCTACTCCACTTCTACTGCTCTATTCAATACATTTCTTCATGGAACAGTTTTTGAGTTATGCTTGACATCTTCCCCGATGTTGCCTATGGGAAGGTGTAGTTCCTTTGCTCAATGGCAGTTTAACTCCCCAACTCCCAAATTTCCCTAACATGGTGTTTATAGTTATTAGAAGGAACTATTCAATAGAAAATTTCCCAAATAAACTGCCATTAAAAAAGGAAACCTTGAACAAAGGATGCCCCTTGACGTGGTGTTCAGGCTTTTCACTAATGCATCCGGCAACAAATTCAACTTTTCTCTGCATATAGACATTAGTAGTTTTGCAAGCTGTATTTCAAACTCTTCTTTGGAAGGAAAAAAGGTAAGGGTGCACTGTCGAAGGAAAGCAAACAATCCCAACATTCCCAACCATTTCCCAAAAATGTATTGAACAGGATTCAACATATAGTAATAGTTGCCATTTTAAAGATTATTCTAGCCAAACTTTGTTTTCCTTCCTAAGAACGAATTTCTTGTGTAACGATTGTTTGTTTCTTTTCAGAACATTTCCTCAGAGTGCACCTAGCCAGCGCATCCGTGAAGAGGCAAAAGAACAAACGAGAACTACCTTTTTAAAAACAAAGACACAACTGTTGACATTTTAATATTTATGGAGTAGTTTTAAGGGGCAATTCCTCTCCCACAGAAGGGGATTTAAGCCCGCGCAACGGGGTTTTGGGGGCTTATGTATTTCTATTGTGTGGTGGATGATGATGAATGATCTTTAATTTGGTTTTCCTTCATTCTCACATTGTTCTCTTGTTCACGGTGCCGTTAAAATTTCTAGAACAAGCAAGATCACAAACAAATTAAAGATCGCTACTGAATATGAGGCGTGATTATGAAAAAGTTTTGACCTGGTATTTCTTTTGTTCCCATTTATAGCCAGTTTTTTTAGGCTAGAAGCAGGGCTCCTCTAATAGAGTCAGAACCATTTCAAGAGCAAGTTAGAAATACATTTAGACAACGAAAGAGTCTACATAGACTTGAATAGCTGTAAGATGGGTCAATTCATTTGGCCGGGGGTGCTACAAAGATGATGACAAAGGATGAGTAAACCGTCAACGAAACATGTTTGTCATGTCAACTTTTTCGGACTTGGCAAGCCCGTTGGCAAGTTAGAAGGTGTCATGTCGTGTTGTTTGTTTCGTGCCGCGATCGCTTGGCCCGATAACACACTGGCAAGAGTTCCTTTCGCGGTGTTAAGATTGACGAATTGTCAACTTAGTGGATTACCGCGTCGAGACACCGTCAAACTGCAATCTTGCAATCCTGTGATTGCAACTGCGACACAATACCTTATTTGTCCGGCCGGTACAACAGAAAAACAATCTCCCATCACCTTTGAAATATAGCAGTAGCATGCAAACTTTTTTAACAGGTAACATCTGTCATCTAATTGATCATTCCTCCCTAAATAGTAGCACATAGAATAGAAAAAAGCCTCAGTCAACTTCCCCCGACAAAACCATTGTTTTAACCATATAAAAGGGTAATGACTACCTCACCCTCTTAGACCAGAGCAAGCATTTTAAAAATGGAGGACCAAAGAAATACGGTAAAAGTCCTTTTTGGAAAAAGATCAAAAGTAAGACTTCTTTTCATACTTATATACTTATAGATTTGTGTAGTATAGATTTGTAAAGTTTGCAAATTTTGTCTTTCGAATATATGCGGCGATAGATGTTTGTTTGCAGTGAAACAGTAGTTAAACAGGCAACTTTACTCCGGTTATCAGTCGTTAGTGGTCCATTACACGGCTATTCATCAACATAATTATCTTTGTAGGACATTCCATACCGGCCATCAATTGGCGCCTTTAAATATTTGACGCAAGGCCTTCGTATTAAAAGGGAGAAAATTTTTTTCGTCATAACGAAGGAAATAGAATCAGGATCATAAGGTAACTATGGGATCGCCATTACCGTCTTTCAGGTTATTTATTTGTTTAAGAATTCAACGGCTTTTAGAAGATATTTTTCTTTTTCATCTATGAATTCATTCATACGAATCTATTCTTTAAATACATATCAGATTATCAGCTTGGCAGATCATTTTTCGCAGGCAATTTGAGATGTGAATGATCATTTTTCACCTTTATTTACCACCTGCCTCCGTTCAAATGACTTATAAAATATTTTTTATTGTAGACCAGGAGACACAGTCAAAATAAAATTGGTGCCACACAAAAAAAAAAGAAAAGACAACGAAAAACAAGGCACCAACCAGAATATAACTGGAAAAATTGTTAACATTCATTATTATTAATGTTTTACGTTTTTTTTTATATAAATATAATTTTTAATCTTTAGTAGTTTTAATCAATATAGTTTAATTACATTTCCTACCATAACAGTTGGAGGTTTTACTCTCTCATTCCTTAGCAACGTTTCATAAATCCGGTTCAAAATTTTCGTATACACTTGAAATAACCGAAGGCTCAAGTTTAAAAAAATATTTCCCTTACCTCAAAAACACTTTTTAAACACTGGAAAAGATTTGAAACTTTCAAACAAATGTTTACCAGCATTAACCTTCGGCGTACCTGTCTTCCAGATGACATGAAACAAGTAGGCAATCAGGGCAACATTAAATGAAACAACAAGCATACTCGTAAAAGGGGCTTTTAATGGTATTTGCTTTAGCTAGGCATCTTTGGCTCGATAAGCAACAAATAGAACATCTCTAAACAATGCCCCAGTGCAAAACAAAAAACATTCACCATCTACATAAATCAAGTATTATGCCAAAAATGCCAGGGAAGATCTATCCCAATTTTCAAACAAAAGAGGACCAATTTTAAAGTTTGTGCGTGAAAAATTAAACAAAGACTCCCGTATAAAATTCTGGCCTACTTCAATTTCAGAATTCGACTATTCAAGCCACCCCTAGAAGTATCAATTACAAGCAAATATGACATCCTTCGTCATGATCATCATTCAATTCAATCAAACATTAAACAACTGCGTTATAAGGTCTTATCGTTCACCCACAACTAAGTTGCACAACGTCACGAGACAATAAAGATGGCATGCAAAATGTAGCACAAAAACAAAATGCACATACAAAGCAAATCTCATGGACTTTAGTTCAACTCTTTTTATGGAAAAAACCAAAAGAATAAAATTCGTTTTGAAACAAACAAACCATAACTAATGTATTTTCAAATAATAAGTAATGTTTTGTCACACAATAGCCCTCAAAACGTCTACGCTGACTCAACTGTTTCAAGATAATAGAAGGGTCCATAAATGGCCCCCCAAACAAATGCCCATTGCACGGCCTCAACAGCCTCGGTTAGAAGCGAAGTTTGACGTCATACATAGCCGTCCCAAAAAGCAACAGCCTCAAATTGAAGCCAAGAATACCATCTCGCGTGAACTTAACTTCAAAGCTGCAGACACCTCAAACAGTGGTAGTGTCAAAATTCGTTTGAAATAACCCGGCCCCATCCTATGCGTGTTTCCTTCATGCCTCGCTGCCAACACAAAGCTTCCGACTTTAGTGTTGTTTTTAAAATTCACATATACCTGCCAACCAGCCTGAAGAAAATTAATCACACATTACCTTCAATCGCACATTGGCACTATTTCCGTTCCCACAAACACGAATCTACAGGTATCACATGACTAGGTACTCTTTAAAAAGTCCCATCCCAAAACGACGAGACAGATTAACACAAATATTACACGGCGCGTGGACACCTGGTAAGTATCAGTTCTTCACTTTTTAAGGACTTGCACTAAAGTTACTACCAAATTTTAAAAGTTACGATACCTAATAGTGTCGATTTTCTACACTTTCTGAGCATGCATTTCATCCATCATCTTTACAATTACAACGGCAAACGTTGAACCTTGACCTTACTGTCCGCTTCTGTTTACAGATAGCCAACGTTTCAACAACATAAAACTATTTGCGTAAGTATTGTCATTTCTTTTTAATTTATTCCTTCACAAATCCTTCAACTCTCCACAAATTTTCAAATGTTAACAACTATCCAGTTTTGTATAAATGAATTGCACAGTGAAATTTTAAAAGCAAGCCAAAGAACGAAGGCAACCTTTTCATCCCGTGGACAATTTATAATCCCTTTAATTTCATTCCAATGTGAAATTGTAAAAGAAGTCAACTTGCACACATATCACCGCACACCGCTTTTTTCCAATGTTGTAATTTAAAAATTTCGTACAATCACTAAGCTATATTTTCCTCCTAATAGAATGGACGAGCAAACTTTGAAGAGGTTAGAAAAACTGGAGAAATATGCAGAAAAGACAAGCGCCGAATTGCTGCGCATACAAAGAAAGATGGAAGCCGCAGAATGCCGATTAACCGTCATTCAAAAAGAAATTCGGGATATCATTATAGACATTAAGAAGGAGAGAAATATAAACAAAAGTTTAGAAGACAATAATATTGATGACGATCTTTTAAATATGGAAGATTAAAACTCATGAAAATATCTAGAAAGCGTTCTCTTCTCCTACCTCTTGAAACTTTGAAGTTGCGTTCGCCTATACGTATTACTTTCTTGTGAAATTACCAAAAAGTTAAATTCTGATCACAGAATACGAACAAAATGTAAAAAGCACCATTTAAGAAATAACGTCTGAACAACTCCACAGTTAACCATACCGCACCTTTGAAGCAAATCGAAACCAAAATAATTTAGAGCAACAACTGACAACAAAGTTGAGCAAAAATTAAAAATGGTCGAATACTAACAGAACGAAATATAAAAACCTATCAAAAAGACTTAGACGAGCACCATAGATCAGCCTAGCGGAAAAACGGACCTGGATGTTTGGTTTGGTTTCAAATTATATCATTTCAGTTTAAATTATAATTATCGAAGCAATTGGAACGTGAATATAAGTAGACCATTATTTTGCTAAAACATACTATGGCACAACAGGAGACTAGCCCCCAAAACCCCGCTGCGCGGGCTTAAAACCCCTTCTGTGGGAATAGAATTGCCCCTTAACACTACCCCAAAAACAAAATAGACATGTTAGCCTCGGCAAGACAAGAGCCTCGCATCGAGAGCAAAAATGACGTAATGCACAGCCACGCACCGCATACTTGAAACGAAAGTTGTCAACGAAAAAATGACTCGCCATCCTTCGCGTGCATCACTCGCACTCATGTGACAATCGCTAGGACGGGGTTCGCAAAAGATGAAGGGATGAGGCTCCCTTCTACATATACTAAAATGCCTATTATTCATGAGGCGGCGCCTTTGATATTTGCCTCCGATCGATTGTACTCCCTTTTTCAAAACTGCTGCGTCTTTTTTCCAAATTCTTTTTGCTGTTTCTTCCCAACGTGTTCTCCCAACAGAGTTGAGGCTTTTTTCCGGAAAATTCGCACGATTTTTGATCGAAAAGTTCGTTTTTCTCCGACGAGACCCCTTCTCGACCGCCTTCTCGGCGCTCTCCTGTCCCCACGGCAAACCCCATCCTCAAGGTTTTTATACCCCTCGCTTCGGCGAACATTCGTCTTCGATCGTGGCTGGTTTTTTTGCCAAAATTTTCCTCATTTTTAGTGGACATTGCCACTTTTCAGAGCGCCGCTCGCGGGTCGTCCGCCTTCTCCGAGCTCTGGCTCCCGAACTGTTCGTGCCACGTTCCCCATTTCTTAGCGGTACGATTCGCCTGGAGTGCCTCTTTCTGGATGTCTGGTTTTTTTTCCAAAATTCGCAAGCGTTTTTTCGAAATTCGCCGTGTTTTTGGTTCGATTCGCCATTTCCAGGCCGAGGGGAGAAAATTTTCTTGCCCTCGATCGACCGAGCTTGCCCCGGTCACGTGTCTCCCTCTGCAGCCCTCCATTGTTTGGGGACAAAAGAGAGTCCTCTTCCACCAATCGAAATGCAAGTTGCCGACGTGAGTGACGCGTCCCAGCAGAGCAGCAAGGCGTACTAGAGAACAACAGCGTGCTCGGGACAGGACAGGGGTCATTTCGTGCTTGCTACCCGTGTGGATTGGACATGCTCATTTTTGGAGCTGCTTTTCATTGCGGTTTGGGAATTTCACCATTGAAAGCTGCCATACAGTAAGTAACTTTCGTTTCTCCTTTCGATCTGATGATATTCCTGATGTTAAACTAAATTTCCGTGCGTATTTCACGATTTTTCCAGCTTCCATTCGTTTCAAAAAATTTGCTACCCACGAGCTTGCTTGCTTTCTAGAATGTTTTCTGAATGCTGAATTGATTGCTTACTTACTTAAAATTGTGCTAAGAGAGATTTGATTTGTTTGCTTTTTCCTCATTTTAAGTGAGAAATCGAGCCGAAACTCGAGGTGGCAGGAGAAAAATTCATGAGAAACTTCAGGCACGCCCCCACCTGGCTCTCTCGCTGGCTACGAAATGCTGAAAACTTTGTCGTGCCCTCTAGAACGAATCAAAGTAAGTTTGTTTTGTTGCATTATGATCGCCGTTTTTCTGGTTTTTCTCTCGAGAAACTAGCTTTTGTGCGTGGTTTTTGCACCTGGCCGTTGACCTGTTGACCTCCTTCCGCCATGCCCCGAGGGCGTTTTTCACTCTAAATTGCTCCAAATACCTAGATAGCTTGCTTTCAGGGAAATTTCTGATAATCAAACGATTAACTTCTTTAATGATGTTACGGGAGGTTTGATTTCTGGCTTTTTTCCTTTTTAGAGAGAAATGGAGCCGAAACTCGCGGTACCAGCAACGTGGGGAATGGCAGGTACGCCCTCTCGCTGACTTCAAAATGCTGAAAACTTCGTGCCCTCTCTAAATCGAATCAAAGTAAGTTTGTTGTGTTGCTTCAAGTTTGTCGTTTTCGTTGTTTTTCTGGTTCTTTTTTCGAAGAATTGGGTTTTGTGTTAGATTTTCGCACCTGGCTAATTGACCTGTTGACCCCTTCCGCCATACCTCGAGGGCGTTTTTCACTCTAAATTGCTCTAAATTGCTCTAAATTGCTCTAAATAGCTTTAGCGATAAACAACATGTTTTATGTATTCTATAATCAGTAACTGCCGTTGTTTTTTGGTCTTTTAGATTGCGTTTTTGGCAGACCTCGCTTCTGACGAGTTTTCCTTGCTTGCAGGGTCATGGCATGGCGTCAAATGTTATCCACTGTTGCCGTGTTGGGACGAAGAAAGGAAGAGCAAGAACTCCGTTTTTAATAGACGAGAGACTACCGTACGAACTTTAAAACCCTACGTTTTTATGTTGTATGTATTTAATTTTCTTGGTGGATGACGATGCATGGTTTTCGATTCGACGTTTACTCATTCTCGCGTTGTTTCTTTAGTGTTGGTAGAGTTGTTGAGATTTCTGCAACTGTAGAATTAATTTGGTGCCTATTGGTAAGTTTCATTTCGTGTCACGGTTTTTTCTTTAAATTACACTAAACTCTTACGACAGCGTAGCGAGGTAAATGAGCAAAAAGCTTATCCATAGGACGGTTGAAAACGTGACAGAGCTATCGAGAAAGCCCGAGAAAAGATGAAAATAACTACGTTGCAATTTTTTTTTGTGTGTTGGCCAAGGGGTCGCTTTTCGGCATGGCAGAGCCCCCGAAGTCATTTAAACAAAAAATGACTGGGTTGACGAGGTTTTTCAGTTTTTTTTTATAAAAATAACTAGGTTGGGCAGTGATTTTCCACTATACACTTTGCAAGAATTCAAGGGTAGGCTTTGCACTGTCAAATTTAGCAGATTTTGACGTTTCGCCAGTCGTAAACTGTTCAAGTAGAGTCGGAGCCGATTCAGGGGCAACATAGGAATCAATTTAGACAACGATACGAAGCAGTTTTATCTCGCTTCACTACAGGTTGATCAGCTAAAAGAAAAACATTTTCCTTGTGGTCAACTGTTCTTCGATGGAGAATTGACAGTGTAACCCTCCTACGATTTTAAGCTTAAACCGCCCTCAATTTCCAAAACTGTGATAAAGACAGCGGCCATGTAATCTACCCCCAATACTTTCCAAAACTACGAGTAAAACGGTCAACAAAGCAAGTATTTCGTGGCAGCTTTTTCGGACTTGGCAAGTAGGAAGGTGTCATGTCGTGTTGTTTGTTTCATGCCGAGGTCGCTTGGCTCGCTGGAACAAGGTTCCTTGAAGGGTGTTAACATTAACGAGTTGTCAACTTGATTGATTGCCACATCTGGACGCCACCAAACTGAAACGGGACGTGCACTCGATCTTGCTTTTTGCAAGTATCCCAAGTCCGACTCGAAATTTCAACTTGGTTTTGAAACAACTTACTGCTTTTGGCTCAAAGTTAAAAAGACATACAGCGGTGAAGCTTATCAGCAAGACACTCGAAATAATTTACGCTTGAAAAGGCAAAGTATGCGCCCCTTCCTAGCGTGCTCACCCAAATAATTACTGAAAAGGATATTTAAATGAAATTGATGACTCTGCGTGGTTGAAATTTAAATTCACGATAGACCATGTCACTCAAATAGAATATATTCCAGTAAAACTTTGAAGACAACTTTCACCATAGATAAAAATATATTGGTAAAACAGAAGACTAGCCCCCAAAACCCTGCTGCGCGGGCTTAAAACCCCTTCTGTGGAAATAGAATTGCCCCTTAAAATTACCCCAGAAACAAAGTAGACATGTTAGCCTCGCCAAGAGCCTCGCATCGAGAGCAAAAATGACGTAATGCACAGATACACAAAAATCGAAACACGGTAGGAGCGGACACTTGAAACGAAAGTTGTCAACGAAAAAATGACTCGCCATCCTTCGCGTGCATCACTCGCACTCCTGTGACAATCCCTAGGAAGGGGGAGCCTCTTCTCTTTCATCTTTTGCGACGGTCGCATGAATTTGCGATTTTGGCAAACAGGAGGCTGTCACAAGGAGCTGTTCTGTTTCCTGTTGCCAGTTGGTGATTTCTAGCCAGTCACGAAAGAACGCAATAAAATTGGGATTTCGATTACTTGTCTGACCATAGTCATAAGAAATAGCTAGTCTGGAAACGAACAATAGGCTCTTGTTATATGTTTTTGTCCTTCGTTCCGCTAGGTCCCAGACCTCCGTAAGTGCAATCGGGTTTTGTTTGCTTTTCGCGATGATGTTGTAAACTGTAAAGTATGCCTGGAAGTAATTGCGCGATTTATGGTTGTGGAGCGTGTCGAACGAAAAAATATAAGGAAATATCGATCTTTAAGCTTCCTAAAGCTGTGGACGATGAAACAAAGCGATGGAGAAATGAAATTTTGAACGTCATCACAGGAGATCGAGTTATTGATGTTGGCCTACGAGAACAAATAAGAGAAGATCGTGTCTACATCTGCGAACAACACTTCAGACCAGATCAACTCTATTATTGTGAGTATAGTTCGAATGTCTATTAAAGGCACGAATATTCGTTATTGCACACGCGTCAAAGATGATAATAACCAGAATTATGTGGTGAAGAATTATGCAACTAGTTTTGTCTGTTCAGGAATGTTGTGCTAGAAAAGGGGGCTTTCGGAAAAAATTCTCACGAAGGCAAAAGAAAATATTAGAAACGCGTTTTCGACAATAACAAGAGGTGATCGAGCCTCCTAAGTGCTATGTATTTATATGTTTGTTAAGGTACTAAAGTTATGCTTGCTCAAAAATCGTTTTTGACAAGACAGTCAGCCTCTGTGAATGTAGTTGTTTTAATGAATATCAATCATTGATATTTCCATATGTCATTTATAAATTCATTTAGATTCGAATTGCAGCGTGGAAATATAAACAAATTAGAACACAATAGAAGTTCACAAATTTTATAAATTTTTATTATCTATTTGCTTTTTGATTATACGTCTCTTTTTAGATAATAATCGCAAAACACTTAAAGAAGGTGCTATTCCGACAGTGAATTTACCAGAAAAAAGTCTGCCAAATCAGCCACAAGGATGTAGGTCAGAAAGCCAGATTGCCAAGCGTGAAATTTTGCGTTTTTCATCTCATTCAACAGCAGCTCCATGCTACACAGATTTCAAACAATTTATTAAAAGAGTGGGTGATTTGAAATTGGATATTGAGATTAAAGCTAGCAACAACAGCTGCTATATTGCAAAACAGGACATTCAGTACACCATTCCAAAATTTGAAATTGTAGTAGAGGAGAATCTAAGCTTTGCTGTACGTGTGTTCGGGTGGTTGTTAAAGCCAAGTTGCAGTTTTCTGAAACAATCAGGATGTACTTTCAAAAATTTAACTCTATCAACTCTTATGAAAGATCTTCAAACAGCAGTACTTTGCTCAGGAATTAACACAAGAATAGGCTTTGAGTATCAAAACAAAAGTATGATCCATCATGTTGTTCCCATGGTTGTTTCCTGTATGTCTTCGTCAATGGAAGAGACACCTTTGAAGCAGCAGGAGTACCTGCGTGCAACATCTTGTGAAGTTTTGCTACAAGATGAGGGTCAATGCTTACCATGCAAATCAAAAGAGCAGTATGAAGCAAAACAGAAAAAGAGAAAAGATGACACAAAATGTTCTGCTGCAAAACTCAAGGCACCCTTATCAGCAACTCATCCAGTACGCATCAAATTAGCTCTCCAGGAAAACAGGATAAAATGCAAGCAACTTGAATTGCGGCTTGAGGAGACGAAGAGAGAAATTGACACCAAGGCAAAGCCTGTAAGCAATGACCTTGGAGATGATTTGAAAGAATTATTCACATCTTGCAATAACAGAAATATACCCCCCTTTATGAAACTTTTCTGGGAAGAGCAACAGAAATATTTGCAGCAAAGACCAAGCCAAGTTAGATACCATCCAATGATTATTAAGTATTGCTTGGCACTTGCTGCAAAGTCTACATCTGCCTATAAGGAAATGAGGTTTGATGAAAAACATGGAAGTGGTGTGCTAATTCTTCCAAGCCTCCGTACACTCAGAGACTATAGACATTACATTCGCCCAAAAAGAGGTTTTAATGATGCTGTCGTCAGTCAGTTGGAGAAAGGAACAAGAAAATTCACAAATGTTGAAAGATACATCATAATTTGCTTTGATGAAATGAAGATACAAGAAGATCTTGTATGGGACAAAAATTCAGGAGAATTGATAGGGTTTGTTGATTTGGGTGACCCTGAAGTCAACTTTGGAACCCTAAAAACAGTTGATGAAGTTGCAACTCATGTGCTAGTTTTCCTTGTGAAAAGTGTTGTAAACCCACTGTCATATAGTTTTGCAACATTTGCAACAACAGGTGTCACTTCAGCTCAGCTTTTTCTGTTGTTTTGGCGAGCAGTTGGCATCCTTGAAGCCGCATGTAATTTATGTGTAATAGGAGCAGTTGGAGATGGTGCATCTTCTAATCATTCATTTTTTCACATGCACAAACAGATGGATGGTAAAGCACAGAATGGTGTTGTTTATGGTGTCAAGAATATTTATGCACCAGACAGATTTGTCTTTTTCTTCAATGATGCCCCCCATCTTATGAAGACTGCTCGCAACAACCTAGCAAATTCAGGCTCAAACAAATCATCAAGGTTTCTTTGGAACAGTGGCATTCACATTCTTTGGAGCCACATAAGTAAGCTATATTATGAAGAGCTTGAATTTGGGTTGAAATTATTGCCTCGTCTTACCTATGAGCATATCAACCTAACACCTTACTCTGCTATGAGAGTAAGGCTTGCTGTACAAATTCTGAGCTCAACTGTGGCCAAGGTTCTTGGTGAATATGGCTCTAGTGATGCAAAAGGCACTGCTGAGTTTTGTTCCCTGATGGATAACTTTTTTGACTGTTTCAATGTCCGCAACAAGCAAGAGCATTTGCAGAAAGGGAAAAAGTTTTTAAAACCATTCGAATCTGAAGATGATGAAAGATTTTCATGGCTAGAAAATGTATTCTTAAAGTTTTTTGCTGACTGGAAGAAATCAATTGAAAATAGAGATGGGCAATATTCTAAGTCTGAAAAGCAAGCAATGTTTATTTCACGACAAACATACAACGGTCTTCAAAGATCTGTACACTCAGTGATCGAGGCAACAAGATTTCTATTGTCAAAGGGAGCTCATTATGTTTTAACAGAGCGCTTCTGTCAAGATGATTTAGAAAACTACTTTGGGAGGCAAAGGTCCATAGGTCAAAGAAGAGATAACCCCAATCTTCAGAGTGTTGGCTATAATGACAACATAATCAAGAGCCAGTTCAGCATTGTACCAATAGCAGGTAATGTTACTCATGCTGCATCAAAGTTCAACGCTATTTCCACTGAGCCATTACCAAAAAGAAAAAGAAAATGAAAAACACTGAACTTGATACAATAAGTAAATTTTAAACCTTATATTATTTTTTGATTTAACATTTCAATGTAGTGTTATATAGCAAAAATGAACTTAGTTAATTTGATTATTTAACATATAATGTCACTGTTTAAAATATGCCTTTAAGTATTCATGTTAAGGATGCTACACATTATTACCATCATTTGTCCTCTTCAATTCAACTCTTAATGACTTTTTTCTGTTTGCCTTCTTTCTTGATTTGTGTTTTTCCCGTATGTCCTTTGCAAATGAATGTGCACGTACATTCACATACAACTTGATGATCAAGTGAAATACATTTTGCACAATCTCCTCATCAATGTCTAAATAATCTGTATTCCAGGACATTGAAGTCATACAAGATTTGACAACTGGGTTGACCATTGAAATTTCAATAATTTCATCTGCATTTACAGAATGCAAAGACAGTCCTGCTTGTTTTCTAAAGACCATTTCTACTTGACGAAGTAATGCAGTAGCATGTCTGTTTACCTTTCAAAGACCGGTGTTGTTTTTCAAGTCAACAAAGGACTGGGGTTCATCTGTTTTTGCAGCATTGATAATTGCAAGAGACTGCTCAGTTGCTTCTAAATGTTTAGTTCTACTGCTTCTTAACTTGAAGTATGTCTTTCTAAAACAGTATCCTGCCAGGTATTCCAAACTCTCTACTTCTTTTGCAGATATCTTCTTCAATGGTATATTAACTTCATTAGCACTGCCAGCAAGGTGTGAAAGATAAAGATTTAAAATTTCAGTAAGCAATAAAGTGGTTTCAAATTCACTCAGTGCTCCGAGAGTCTTAACTTCTCTAGAAGACAACTTAGAATAAGTTGTGGAACAGAACTTTTGTAGGTCCCCATTGAAAACATCTATAGCAGATGAAAATAGATCTTTCAAAATTAGGCATTCTTCGTTGGTAATACCAAAGGAGCTGAACTTGGATCGGATTAGCTCTGGAAAGCATTTGTCAGCAGCTAGTTTTTTCCCAGCTTCATTGGCAATTCTCTTTATTTCCAATGGATGACAGAGTTTCCTCTTATGAGTTTCTTCATTTGGAGCATAGTGCACTGTTTTTTCATGCCGCAGTAGTCCAAGTTTTGTCTTGAATGTTTTCTCACATTTTTGGCAATGCAGGATTTGGTCTGCAGAATCATCCTAGCAAAGACAAATGCAAAAGATAAAATTTAATCACCCTGCTATATGTCTTAAATAACAAATTTATGTGCTCTACAAAATATTGATTAAAAGTTTCCTCGCATGTCGATTAAAGACTGAGATATAACTTTTTGTTTGGGGGGGGCAGCCCTGATAAATAAGTGAAAAAAACAGCCGTGTTTTACAAGATAAAAGTGTTTTACTCACAATACGTAAGTTTTCTGGGGGCCCAGCCCGGTATCTCGGTCCTTGATGTCGATTACAGTTTTCTTTTTGCTATAAGATGTCTACGCGGGCGGCAAGAAAATTCCATTTAACTCTAACACTTACCAACTCAACACAACTGTTTTAATAAACTGACATAGTTTTAGCGTTCAGATCTGTTACTGACATACAGATATATAGAGTTTGCGCATGGACTGGGCCTACATCAAAGAAAGGTTGAAATAATAATACGGGAAAGTGATACAAAAGTATCAGTACATATGAACAGTACCAACCTCTACATTTGCAAGCAGATCCATCAACTTCATAAATTCATCATCGTTTTCCAGCCATTCGGCGAATTCAGGATCAAAAAGTAATTCAAACTCATCGGCGTTGGTATCACTACTATGTTGTTCCCCTTCCATGATTGAACTAATTGCACCCACGCGTTGTTGCTGTTGTGAAATCAACATCCTCGAAGAGCCGCATTGTTAAAACAATAGCCTATTGTTCGTTTCCAGACTAGCTATTTCTTATGACTATGGTCTGACCGAATTACTTTTGGATTTCGATTACTTGTTTGACCGAATTACTTTTGGATTCGTGTTTCAAAAATCTTGCTGTTTGTTTCTTTTTTAATCGGAATGCTTCCTTTTGGAATCGGATTTTGGTTTGCTTACCAATTTGCTCATTATTGAATTTGAACAGTTACGAAGTAAGTTGTGTAGTTTACGATAATTGTTAGCTTTGCAGCATTGCTTCAATGGTTCGAAGGCCTCTGACTTGAGGCAATTCTCCTATTTATTAACACCTACACTGCGTGGTAAACGACACAGTTGCGTCGACAGTTCTAATGCTGCTTCAAATCTTTTAGAAGTTTGCAGATATTTTTGTTAGAAAATGTTGAATTCTTCTTGCAGCCCTTAGGTGGTTATTTAGAATAAGGGGGATTTCTCAATTTGCAAACTTTATTTGTAATCACTAGCATCGAAATATGCCACGCAGAGGACAACGTAGAAACTTGGATCGTCAAAGAAACAGAGAAAGACAGAGACAGTATTATCTTAACCGCCTTGATGCAGATAGACTACAAGATGGTGGTGCAGGGGCGCAGAACGTTCTCCAACCGGTGAATCAATTACACGCATTGGAGCTCGAAATTGTGGAACAATTGCCTGAACAACAAATACAACCAGACTTGCCACCGCAACACTATATTGGAGCAATGGACAATTCGTGTCGTCATTGCTGTTCCAAATTTTTCGTCAGTGAGGCAAACGCACAGAATGTGTTCACCAAATGTTGCTTTGGAGGAAAAGTTGTACTTC
This sequence comes from Nemopilema nomurai, assembly GCA_003864495.1. Taxonomy (NCBI): domain Eukaryota; kingdom Metazoa; phylum Cnidaria; class Scyphozoa; order Rhizostomeae; family Rhizostomatidae; genus Nemopilema; species Nemopilema nomurai. Next base: position 1,541,381 of record ML133366.1, on the reverse strand, counting down.
CTCCAATCGTACAACCTGCGCCACATATAATGGAACTTTTTAATGGAGAGACACCACAATCGCGCCATATTTTGCAAAACATTCGCAACTATAATGCTGCCTTGGCAATGGCTTCTTGGAATGCCACAGTCAACGAACTCCCTGGTAGAGGACCCCGTGTGGTTACGATTCACGGACAAACCTACCACTTGACAAGCGCAGCAGATGCCCCAGAAGGTACACGTCCAGAGTATTCCCAGTTATACATAATGGACACCAATCAAGCATTGCAGGAGCGAATTCATGACCCAAGAAACGCGAACCTGCGACCTGATGTCTTGCAACTTCTACAGGATGAGCTGATGGCTGTTAATCCTTATGCAAGACAATTCAGGAATATGGGGCAAGTTTTACAACAACAACGTGACGCTGCAGCCGCAAACAACCTACCCGTACCGCAAGTGAGGATTATCATTGCGCGTCGACCTTTCCAGGATCGCCGTTATGATAATCCTACAGCAACGGAAATCGCTGCAGTTTACGTGGGAGACGAGGGGGCACCCCCAGGGAGACGAGGGGATCCAGCTAATCGAGACATTACTGTTTTTAATATTGCTGACAACAACACACAAAAAATCAAAATTACGTCTCCCAATGCTGATCCAATGACTTATCCTTTGTTGTTCTTTCATGGAGATTTTGGATGGAACATTGACATCCAACGCAACTGACAACAAGGTGCTGCTCGCGGACGCAACCCAAGGGAGAGAATCTCTCTGAATGAGTTTTATGCATACCGCATTGCCGTCCGTGAGGATTTCTCGGCAATTCATTGCTCCAGATTGCTGTTTCAACAATACTTGGTTGATGCGTACACAAAGATTGAGGGAAATCAACTGACATACATAAGAACGCATCAAACTCAAATGAGGGTGGAATCTTACCAAGGCCTTATGGATCACGTCGAAAGGCGTGCACAGGCCGAAGATGCAAACGTTGGTCGCATTGTGATTCTACCTGCCACCTTTGAAGGGAGCACAAGATCAATTTATCAGAATTACCAAGATGCAATGACAATTGTTACCAAGTATGGTAAGCCTGACATTTTCCTGACCATGACTGCTAACCCAAACTGGCCTGAGGTACAAGAAAACATCTTGCCACACCAAACAGCGAATGACAGGCCAGATATTATCAGTCGTGTTTTCACCTGAAGCTGAAGGAACTTTTGTGTGACCTGCTTCAGAGACATGTTTTAGGACATGTGATTGCATATGTTTACACAATTGAGTTCCAGAAAAGGGGTTTACCACATGCACACATGGTTCTGTTTCTTTCGGATGCCGACAAACCACGTACAGCAGAGGATGTTGATATGTTGGTGTCTGCAGAAATTCCAGATCCACAACGAAATGCACATTTACATGAAGTTGTCAAGAAGCACATGATTCATGGGCCATGTGGTCAACTTGACCCCCATTGTGTGTGCATGCAGGATGGTCAATGCAAAAAGGACTTCCCTAAAGCATTGGTCCAGGAGACAGAATTAAATGTCAATGGATATCCTTTGTACAGACGTAGAGGACAGCACCTGGCACAGCTACGTCACCACATGGTTAATGACTCTTGGGTTGTTCCTTACAGTCCACAACTTCTCAAAAAATTCAACTGTCATATGAATGTTGAAATCTGCACAACTGTAAAAAGTGTCAAGTACATTTTCAAATACATTCACAAAGGAAATGATTCTGCACAAGTGGAAATCAGGAACAACATACTACATCATGATGAGATTCTTCAATACCTCAATGCGAGGTATGTTGGCCCTCATCAAGCTGTGTTTCGAATCATGCAGTATAAGATGCATGACAAGAGCCACACCATCATTCGCCTTGCTGTGCATCTGCCTTTGCAGCAGAATGTCTATTTCCAGGAAGGAAACGAGGACAGGGTACTCAATGTAAATCCAAACACAACGCTCACTACTTGGTTTCAACTGAACCAAGAAGATCCAAATGCACAGCAGTATCTATATTCGGAAATTCCACACCATTACACATTTGACCAAAGAAAAAAAAGGTGGAAAATGAGGCAGCGACAGACAGCACCACTCATTGGTAGGATATACCAAGTGCAGCCATCAGATCCAGAAAGGTTTGCCCTCAGATTGCTTCTTCTCCATCGGAGAGGAGTAACATCCTTTGAAGNAATGACGTTACGGGAGGTTTGATTTTTGGCTTTTTTCCTTTTTTAGAGAGAAATCGAGCAGGTACGCCCTCTCGCTGACTTCAAAATGCTGAAAACTTTCGGGCCTCTAAATCGAATCAAAGTAAGTTTGTTGTGTTGCTTCAAGTTTGTCGTTTTCGTTGTTTTTCTGGTTCTTTTTTCGAAGAATTGGGTTTTTTTGCTAGATTTTCGCACCTGGCTGTTTGTCCTGTTGACTCCTTCCGCCAGCCCTCGAGGGCGTTTTTCATTCTAAATTGCTCTAAATAGCTTTGGCAGTAAACAACATGTTTGATGCATTCTAAAATCAGTGACTGCTGCTTTTTTTGGCCTTTTACGATTGCGTTTTTGGCAGACCTCGCTTCTAACGAGTTTTCCTTGCTGGCAGGGTCATGGCATGGCGTCGAATGTTATCCACTGTTGCCGTGTTGGGACGAAGAAAGGAAGAGCAAGAACTCCGTTTTTAATAGACGAGAGACTACCGTACGAACTTTAAAACCCTACGTGTTTATGTTGTATGTATTTAATTTTCTTGGTTGATAACGATGCATGGTTTTCGACTTGACGTTTACTCATTCTCGCGTTGTTTCTTTGGTGTTGGACGCGTTGTTGAGATTACTGAAACTGTAAAATTAATTTGGTGACTATTGGTGGCAATAGTCAGTTTTTGACCGCTACAGAGGCAGTTTTCATGTGTGTTAAGTTTCATTTTGCAAGTTAGAGATTTCGTGCCACGGTGTTTTCTTTAAATTAAACTAAACTCTTACGACAGCGTAGCGAGCTAAATAAACAAAAAGCTTTTCCATAGGACGGTTGAAAACGTGACAGAGCTATCGAAAAAGCCCGAGAGAAGTTGTAAATAACTATGGGGCAATTTTGTTTTTGTGCTGGCCAAGGGGTCCCGTTTCGGCATGGCAGAGCCCCCGAAGTATTTAAACAAAAATCGATTGGATTGACGAAGTTTTTCAGTTTTTGTCTATAAAGATATCTAGGATCGGCAGTGATTTTTCACTATATACTTTGCAAGAACTAAAGGGCAGGCTTCGCACTGTCAAATTTAGCGGATTTCGACGTTTCGCCAGTCGTAAATTGTTCAAGTAAAGTCGGAGCCAATTCAGGGGCAACATAGGAATCAATTTAGACGTCGAAAAGGTCTAAAAATAAAGCATTTTAAACTTGCTTCACTTCAGGTTGATCAGCTAAAACATGGAGATTTTTTTTGTGGTCAACTGTTCTTCGATGGAGAATTGACAGGGTAACCCTCAAACGATTCTAAGCTTAATCCGCCCACATTTTCTAAAACTTTGAGAAAAACATTGGCGGTGTAATCTACCCCCAATATTTTCCAAAACGGCTAACGAAGCAAGTTTTTAGTGTCGGCTTCTTCGGACTTGGCAAGTAGGAAGGTGTCATGTAGTGTTGTTTGTTTCATGCCGAGGTCGCTTGGCTCACTGGAACAAGGTTCCTTGAGGGGTGTCAACAGTAACGAGTTGTCAATTTGATTGATTGCCGCCTCTGGACACCGTCAAACTGCAATGGGACGTGCACTCGATCTTGCATGTGCAAGTAACCGAAGTCGACTCTACATCACAACTTGGTTCTGAAACCACCCCGTCCTAGCGATTGTCACATGAGTGCGAGTGATGCACGCGAAGGATGGCGAGTCATTTCGTCGTTGACAACTTTCGTTTCAAGTGTGCGGTTCATTACGTCATTTTTGCTCTCGATGCGAGGCTCTTGTCTTGTCGAGGCTAACATGTCTATTTTGTTTATAGGGTAGTTTTAAGGGGCAATTCCTTTCCCACAGAAGGGGTTTAGCCCGCGCAGCGGGGTTTTGGGGGCTAGTCTAATATCTAATGGGGCAATTAGCATGACGCAAATGTAAGGTTATAACTGCGCTTATTGTGGGAGTCAGTGAACTGGTTTTATCACTTTTTCATGTGATTTCCCTTTATTGGAAATGGAATTAAATTCAAAATTAAGAGGTTTTAAACTTTAAGATTTTAAAAAGTTTTAGTAGGCCAAAATTTAGCCAAAATTAAACTGCAGGCCATGGTAAAGTATCCGTAGCCAAGACCATCGCGAAGAGGCCAGATGGCAGCCCTGAATGAAATGGGCAGTAATTATCAAAAGATTAATTATTACTTTGAACACTTTGAAAAACATTATTGTTGTGAAAACCTATACTCATTGGACTATAAGCTATGAACTTTTACGCATACCATGGTAAGCCTCATCGGAAATGTACAGTTTTGATTGCAAATATTTTACAAGTACTCCTTTTATCATAGTTCACTTTTCATGTTTTCGAAAGTGTCGTGATTGTTTTAAAAAAAGCAAATCAGAAATATTCTTCTCCTTAATATTTTTAGTTCTAAACCAGGACAAATTTGATATTATTTTATAACAAAAAAGTTATCTTGCAACTTTTATAAAGGTTGCTGTAGCTATTTGAAATTCGGCTATATAAAAATTATTGCATTAATGCCGCCATTTCTGCGACAGGTTGTGTAATACGTATGTTTGCTTCCCAAGTAAACTATGATTTTATATATGGTAAGATTTACGAAAGTTAATTAATATGTTAGCCTTTTTCTGATCGATTCAGCAGTCCGGAATTTAATCGAGTATTAGATACAGCTCTTCCAAAAGGAAAGGTTTATGATTAATTGATATTGTCTTACGTCTGTTCTGAATTTCTGGGCAACTAATTCTAGCGCAACATCGAAAATCTGAAAAGGAAACAAAGTAACCGAGTAAATGATATTGGCTGACGCATTTATGCACCACGTCAACTATTTCTAAAAAATGGATAGAATGAAGGCCAGAAGAAAAACAGTTTACAATTTGTATTACCTTGTCATTTAGGTAGTTTTCTCCTCGTAACGTCAAAAAATCTGTGTCATACACCGCTGTTCCATTTATATATGAGTACAGAAGCCTGGCTGGCTTATGAGACAAGATATGCTGCAAAACTTAAAAAAGACACGATCTCAATAAGGCTTTAAATGTAATGTTTATAAAAACCAATAGATTTGTCTTCAAGTAGATTTCCAAAAGATTACTTCTGTTAATTCGGTTATGCCATTTGCCAAATTATGGTTTTGTTCTAATATTATCAAAAGCTCTTAACGAAATTATCGCATTTTTTCTTGCATCGATACACAAAATATATTTGAATAAAATTGCCACAAAAATAAATGATTAAATGCCGAAATACAAGTGAATCAATCCCATATCACCAGCTAGAAAAAACAAATGGCACGAGAATTTATTTACCGTTTTCTGGACGATTGTCTGATATGAATTCCACGTCAAGTAATGTGGTAATATCACATGAACCAGACCTTCTAGGGAATTTCAACGGGGCCGCTGAAAGCATAAGAAAGACTGAATACAACCAACATCTTTACAAGCGTTTTTCAGGGTGAAAACGAGAAAGTTTTCTCCAAAATCTGTAACAAAATTATGAAATACCAGTATCAGTGACTTTTCTCTTTCGTTGACTACCATGTATAGCATTTGCTTCAGAATTGAAATCTAAATTCAAATGAATATCGAATATGATCAAAATCCCACCAAAGTATGTAAGCTAGCAATTGAACAACTAACAAATAAAAGGAGAGGTAAAAACCTCTCCATCTGTTCTGAATTGATTTTTTGCAAAGTTTCAAATTTTATTACCAATAGCATGCCAAAAGTCTCCCTTGCCTTTATTACCAATAGGTACCATAATTCAACATTTATTAAAATGATGGAACTTTTCAGACTTGAAGACATTTTTCAGCCGAGACTATTAACATTTTTTATATGAATCTTCAAAAAAGACAACTCCCACTCGCTTTCACCATTACTTCTACTTCTCAATTCTCCTTCAAAATATTCACTTAAAAAATCTGCATTTTCTTTTATAAGTAAACTTGAATAAACAATGATAATTTTTTGAATAAGTTCATGTTTTGATGGAATTTTTCTTTTGATGACTGAAAACAACTTACAGGCAGGGGCTTCCTCCGTCGAATAATACGTACAATACTAACTTGGTTCTCTACTCTGTGTTTGATGATAAAACTTGTTTTGTTTCCTGTAATGTTTAAATTATTTAACTTCCTTTCACATTGTTTCATACATTTGTAAACTTAGCTAAAGTGAAATGTGTACCTGTAAAGATGTATGCAGTGGAATTTAAAATTAAAAAAAAACTACCGTAGGTTTCAGGCTCAAGTCCTTCCATCAGCTCGTCATCTGATGCTGTCTGATCATGTGCCTGCAAATTAGTCTCTGAAAAAGGAACATTTTTAACAATCCAATTTTTTTCAATCAAAGTCCTTGATATTCTGATAAATGCACAAATAAATTGATAATTGTAACAAAAATTTTTATTCCTTCAACATCCTACTTCCTTGGTACACAATTAAGCTGCTTTCTTATATGCTTGTTTGAACTGTCATCAAACTTGTATAAGAAAACCATGTTTGTCGAACTGTAACTGTAACAGTCAAACTAATTTATTTCTTTACCTTCCTTCATGATTATACGATATGCACTTTCATGGATTGGGTTGAATGGTAGTAAATATTTATAAGAAATTAGCTGCGTTTAGATACAGGGCATCTATAAAGATTAAAGTAGGATCCATGATCTTTAAGCTGCTAATAAAATGCAGAATGCAGACATGAATTCAGCAGTTTTGTTTCTTGCTTGGATTATACCAAGCTACTTGCACTTTGATTGATCAAGGTACAACCCTCGAAGCATGATTAAAGGACTTATGCCACCTAATTTGGCGCCAAATTTTTTTCGTTTGATAATTGTAAGTAATGACTATCTGAACATATCTGCAAAATATTTCGACTAAATGGGGGTTTTTAAAGCCCCCAAAACAGTCGTTCAAATTTTGGCGGGAAACCCGTCACGTGATGCTATGACGTAGAAGTTGACAACCTGCGCACTGTTGACATTGTTTCGTATAGGCCCTCTACCTGGTAAGTGCACTTTGGCATCATTTCTTTTGGAATTTTTTCATAAATATGGATCCATACATCCATATTTTTGTAAAATAATTATTAATTGATGAAAAATTAAGAGATGCTTTGAAATTAAAAAATATGCCTCATTGTGTTGCCTACGGATGCACGCCGACAGTACGGGAAGTGCCGACAGACATCACCAATTTCCACGGGACGGAACTTTGCGGAAGCCCTGGATGGCATAAATCAAGCTAGAATGTTTAAGTGTAAGTCGGTAATTCGGCACTCAAAATTTACTTATTCTTAGGTTCTATGAACTATATACTGACAGGGCAGAAGACACACACAAAATATTGAGGATTTGGGGCGGGGCACCTTCACTTCAAGTAAATACTTATTCAAGCAACAACTGACGGCAAGCAACAAAAAACAAGCCAGAGTGACTGACTATGCACGCTCGACTATCTTTCTCTCTGATGTCCGTAACTGCTGCAATCTCTTGACAACAAATGGCATCGGCTTGCTTCTCCACAACCGTGGACCACAACTACAAGCCTTCCGCATGTGCACCTAAAACTTTTTGATGCTGTATTGTTAATTATCTGAGATTTTTTCAATGTTCTACAATTGAACGAGCAAATTTAATGATTTTTAAATTCTAGTTTCAAAACCAGTTTGTACAACCAGCCTTCCAACCCAAGCCAAAATTTAATGCAAAAAGCAGGAAAGGTCTATGTTAAAGAGCCGAAATTAATACATGAATGTGATCTTATCATGCATTTTTCGAGTAAAAGCGAAAAAATATACCATTCGGTATTCCAAATTCGATAACTTTGCTCTAACTCCATCTTGTTTTCCTCATTACCACGTTCCTCGTCTGATCCAGATGAACTTGAAGTCACGTCATTCGCCGCGTTATCCGATCGTAAATGTGGTTCAAAATTGTAGGTACAACTACCATCCCATAGCTATTGCCATACCCCAATTCGGAATCACTCATTTTTAGCAAACTAGATCCTTTTTGTGCGCGAGTAGTCGGAAGCCCTGTACGTTTCTAATGTAGGCCGGTCTCCGTTTTTTCAACTTCTACGTCACGCCGTCACATGATATTTTCTTAAAATTGCGTCCACGGCCCCCTCTAAATAGAATTTTTGTCGAAAAACTTCAAAGTACTTGATTTTGGCCTATTCCCCACCGAAATCATCAATAAAATGACATAGTAAATAGGTGGCATAAATCCTTTAAGGACATACTATATTTATAAAACTATTTCAGGAGAGTCGTTGCCTAAATGTTGAAGAAGAATAATCTAGCCCCCCTGAAAACTAAATCCAGATCGCCGTTGTATCTACATTTTATCAGCTATATCTACGAAAACCCTGTCTCCTTGCAAAAATTCGACTTCTAGAAAAGTGTGCTAAAATTTAATCGGCTATGCGCACTCATTATTTTTGTTCATTCCTATTGAACTGCACAGCAAAAAATAATATTCAATATTTATTAGAAAATACCGTTCTCAACAGCTTTTCTGTTCTCTAGCTCTTGCATCATCTCGTCACCTGGCGCGCTTTGCTGATGTGCTTATTTGCTAATTCCCGAAAAAATGATAATATGTAATAGAAAATATGATTTCATTTAAATTTGAAACGGTGCATGACGATAATTGTTTTTCAACTGACGATAACAAGATATAAAGATCAGTGCAAAAAAACTGTCTACACTTATCGGGTTTGGCAATACTCACTTTCGAATTGAGCGAGGACATCGCTGAAGGTCTCAACCTTCTTTGCAAGCTTTGTGCGTTGCGCCATCCCACTGCGTATAAGAGGATAAATTTGTTTATTTTTCGAAATTAGAGACAGAAAATCTGCTAAAAAGTCGAACTGGTTTTGTAAAAAAGTGGAAAAGATAGATAAAACATACCTGGGGAACAAAACTGTTTCTCTCCTTTTTCTGCTCATTGTTAAAAAAGTATACAAAAAGGTTAGAGACTAGATGATTAAAGGCCAAGAAAAAAAGGACGGCAGTAACAAGGATACGACGAAAGAATAGATTTTGTGGAAAAAAGAGGAAGGGCCAGTTATTAAGGCATTTGATATAAGGCAAAACTTTATGCAGGCGTAATTTCTATCGTAAACGTATATATATACGCACAAATCGTAGTTGTAGTAGAATAAGCTTGGATAGACTTGGAAATTTACATAAAAAATATGTGAGTTTTATTTAGTGTCACTGGAAGTTCTATTGGGCACAGGACTAAAGAAGAGAATTCCCCACACTAAAAGTGGCGACCGTGACAGGACTTGATAGGATTGGAAAATTCATCAAGAAACAAGATGACTTCAAAGCAATTGTTTGGACGGGATTTATTGAGGAAATCCATACAACTAGAGGATACAGTCGACTCTTGTTATTACGGACACCATCAGGACCAAAATGTTGCGTCCTCAATAACGAGAGTCAGTAATAGCGGGATGAGAAAAAAATCACTAATTTATTGGTTGAAAAATTATTAAGTTTTTTTAATAAATAGCAATCGTGTAATTTTGTTAACAGAGATTTGTAGTGCTGGAGTTTATAAATTTTGTATCATTTTTTAGTTTGTAGTTTTATTGTTGTAAAAAGTACTCTTCAAGTGTCGTCTGGTGTGATTGCTTTTTCAGTGCATGTGCTGCAACTTTACTACTGAGGCATGCGAATTCACTTGCTATCGTCGCAAGACCACGCTGGATGAGAAAAACTTCTTTGTCTCTCACCGACCTTGCAACATCGTGATAGCTCTTCAAGCTGGTGGTCAGAGTGGCTTCATGTATATCATTATCATCATCATTATCATCTGATATAACCACTTCCACTTCTCCATTTATCACTAAAGAAACTAGCAGTTCCTTTTCATTATCCATGCAGTAGCATATAGGCAGCTCGGTATCTGATAGCAGGTATGTATATGGAGGGATGGTGGTTTCGGGTGAAACTTCTTTAATTAGAATTTCGAGATCTTCATCGATGTCATCGAGGTCACTGAAGGAATCTGCCTCCTCGTATTCTATCAGTGTATTGCTGGAAATTCCCCCAGAATTGAAACACTTACTGATGGTCGTCACCTTAACATTATGCTTCCCCCACCCAATTCATTGCCTGTATACGTTAAGTGATTTGCTGATCTCTGAGGCGTTCCTTTCACTTGAGGTCATTGTGATGATGAAGCGTAGCTTTCTATAATGAACTTTGAAGTTTTGAATAACGCCGAGATCAAGAGGTTGCAACTCAGATGTGCAAGGAAAAAACCGAGCTTGACGTTCGAGTAGTGTCCCTTCAAATCATACGGATGGCAACCAGCTGAGTCGAGAAACAACAAAATTGATCTTTTTTTCGCTTTACATTCCCTGTTAAATTGACTCAAGATCTTATGCAGAATGTCGGAGGTCATCCATGCTTTTTTTTGGCTGTAATATTGACAGGGAAGGTCCTCTGTGGACATTTTTCAAGCACCTTGGATTGGCATACTTTCCGATAACTATTGGTTTCTTCTTTTCTCCAGTTGCAGAGGTCATCAGGGCAACAGTCAGACGTTCTTTGGATTTCTTACCACCTTTACATTTCTTTGATTTGGCAAAAAGGCATTTGTCTGGAAGAGCACGATAGATGAGGCCAGTCTCATCTAAGTTCCAAATGTCTTGCATTTCGTAACCAGAAATGATTGAGCCAAGCCGCTCTTTCCAAGACTTCACTGTATCCACTGCAACATCAGCAGTTTCTCCGCAAATTTGTGTTGTGAAAGATTGTGTCGTTCTTTGAATCTTGTCAACCAACCACTTGAGGCTTTGAAATCAATGTAACCTACAATGCCTGCCAAAAGTCCTTGGAACACCTCAGTATTTTCTCTGGTTTTCGCATTTGTCATTTCTTTGACACGCCACAAGCTGTTAATCCCCCTCCTCCCCCCTAAAACAATGTTGGTAACAAAGTAAAGCATCCAGTCAATCTGGGGAAAAAGCTTGGTCTAAAATTGACGCTTCGTTTAGCAGCAACACAACATTGTTCGATGGGGGGAGGGGGATAAGTGAACGCGAGTCAAAGAATTGTCGTAAGTGTGCCAACAATTTTGGCAGGCATTGTCTGAATTTTTTTTCGAAAACTGGGGATTTTTGAAAAATAAAGGCTATTTGACATGGGGTTTTCGATGGCGCTGATTCCATTTCTGGCAAAAAAAGTTTAATTTTTTCAGACCCAGTAGGGGTTTCAGGGGGTTGGGTCTAATTAGTGCTTGTTTTGGCACCTTTCGATGCAATAAACAGCACTTCATGCTCATGGGACTTTTCATTCATATTTTAAGCTTGGAAAACTATTCACCAATAAGAATAAAATAAATTTGGCGAATTAGAATAAAATTGGCTAATTAGAATATGGAAAAAGGTCATTTCAAAGAAACATGATTTTTCTTTGTTATGATTGAAATTACTTCACACTAAGTATGAAAGGGTGCATTGGTCGCTTTTCAATGGATTGTTGCAAAATATGTCTAAATATAGAATAGAATTTAATTATACGACACGTGTTTCTGGAGAAAAAAAGTATAAAATCCCTAGATTTAGAGCAATCAGATCTAAGTGAGGACTCACATATACAGAGGATTACTCTTGTGCTTCAAAGGATGGTCTTCCATACAAAGATAAGTGCAAAGACACGGGCATATGCCTACTATCTACGATTAGAGAGAGGAATATCGTATCGGAAAGGTGCTGATATTTGCAAAATATCTCCTTCCAGTGTTGTACGAATTTCTCGAGAAGGTCTTCAGGTGAAACAACACAAAGAACGAGCTGGACGACCATCAGTTATGAACAAAAGAGAAAGGGCAAGATTTCTTAGAACATTCAAACGATTGAGGAATGAAAATTCAAATATCAAAGTGATGGATATAGCCAAGGAGAGTGAAATAACACGCAACGTTAGCTATCGGACACTCGTTAGAGTTTTGAATCAAGCGGGGTAAAAGTGCTTACGGACGAGACGCAAAGGAGTCTTATCGTCTGCAGATAGAAGACAAAGAGTTCGCTATGCCAAAGAGGCCCTTCGAACACACGACGAAAGGTTTTGGTGTGACGAAGTTCTCATTTATTTGGATGCAGTTTCATTTGTACACAAACAGAATTCCTACAGAGATGCATTGTCGCCATGTGGAAGAATCTGGAGAAAATCAAGTGAGGGACTGGAATATACGACAAAAGGAAGCAAAAGCCTACCTGAGGGGCGGAGGTTGCATGTCATGGTGGGCGTTGGATTTTCTTCAGGGGTAGTAATTGCTGAAGAATACGAGAAGATGGATGGAAGGTGGTTTGCAAAGTTTGCAGAAATTACTTTACAGCATGTACTTTTAGAATGCGCTCAAAAGAGGGACAAACTGCTTTTGGTAATGGATAATGACCCAAGTCAAAACAGCAGAATAGCCAAAGATATGTTTAACGAAATTGGTGCATAAGTCGTAAAAATACCCTCGAGATCACCAGACTTGAATCCAATAGAGAATGTATTTCACAACGTAAAACGACAGATGACTAAAGAAACGCTTAGGGGAAGGATAGAGAAGGAGGACTTCAACGACTTCAGAAAGAAGGTACTGAGGACACTTGCCAATTTCAATACTTCTGTCATCGATTCAACGATAAAATCTATGCACGAGCGCCTGAAAATGGTTGTACGTAACGAAGGACACAGAACAAAGTACTAGATTAACTTTATAATGTTTAATACTGATTGATGGCTCTTGCATTGCAACGCTAACCAATAAAGTAGATGAATAGAATCGTTCCATGGTGCTGCTCCTCCGCACCGACAGCCATGTGACAATAGAATTGTTTCATTTTTCCCACTTATTCTTTAATTTTTCATGTACACAATATTTATTTTCATCAAAAAACTTTCGCAATCTGATTTAAATTTTAGTAAGGAGTGGTGCAATGCTTTTTTGAAGGTAATTGTCAACTTTGATGTAGCTTTGATAAGTGCAAAACGAGAAACTCGAGAAATGGTCCACGGTTTACCCTTTTTGCAATTCAAATTTGATGTCTTCAGAAGCTTCCTCATTCTCAACAGTTTACCATACAGTTCCGTAAATTTCTGCCCTCGAAGCGAAGATATTCTAAAGAAAAGTTTATGTCTGGGTAGGTTTCGTAGAAGCACCACTTCTATAAAAAGATGGGAACAAATAGTTCACGTGCTGATGAATAAATGGGGGAAAAGTGCCACGGTTTACCATACGGTTTACCATTTGGACGACCATTCGGGGATGCATCACAGCACAAGAATGTGCTCGAGACATTGCCACTGCCTAGGTGGTCTTTGTTAAGTATCAAGACTTTATTGAAGACAACAGCAATCCAGCATAGTAAATCAAGAAAAAACAAAGCATGCGATAATTAATGACAGTGGATGTCACTTTTTATTGTCGCTCTAAAACGAGTTTGGCAAAACAATGCCCACAGGAAGGAACACTTCTCTGCACACGCTCTTCGAACTGATGTCTGAAGTTGAAGACTCGCCATTGAACGTTCATCATTTTCGTCTCGCGTTCATCAAACATGGAGCCTTTGATGAAAGTGATGGGTGCTTTTGCAGTGGCAAAGACGGGAGTGTCAAGGCTGAGCTCGATATCCTTGCTATAGGATGTCTTAGGAGCAGTGAAGTGGACAACTGCACCTTACAGCAACTGCAGCATGTCACTTCACGGAAGTATGACAGGTGACCATCTAAAATCATTGAGAAATATAACCTCCTTTTCTTCGACTCCAAGCCATGCATAGGAATATGTCGCTGGAGAAAGAAAGGCGTTATAAACAACCCTGACTGGGTCGAGGATAAAGATTTTGCCGCAATTCGCTGGGCCACAAATGTAAACATTTCGGCCCTTGCCACGACCTTTGTCGAGTAACGTTAAGATGGCCTCGGCAAAAACAGGTTGGTCTATCGAATTTTTCTCCAGTATTTCTAAGGCACATTGGAGCCATTCCCCCTTGCAGACACAGAGAGAAGCCAGCTGTTGCTGCAAGATCTGCACCCTTGTCATTCCTGCTCTTTGTAGCTTCGCATTTGCCATCTCCATCAATTCCCTTATTTTCTTTTCGCTTCGTCCTAGGACAAAGTCGTACAGACGCGAGTCCCCTTCGTCTACAGAGGATCTTGCAACGCCAAGCAGCTCCAAGCGAGAATGCACTTTGTGCATGATGGCCATCCTGGCAACATCAGGATTACATAAACGCTTTGGTTTTTTGGACCTTTTAGTACATTTATTTCTTTTAGCTCTTGTAGCCTCTGCTGTTTTTGGAGCTGCTACATGAGGATGTTGCTCGCTTTTAATAAAAGCCCCATCTTCCTTTGCAACATAATTGAAGGCAGTGTGGTAGCCACTGTGGCCAGAAAAGTAAACAGTAATTTTGTAGCGATCATTTAGATGCGTTTTTACCTTCACCCACCTTTGAATACGGTCGAGAAGGACGCACATATGGAAATGATATGCACCATTCTTGTGCTGCTCCATACAGCATGCCCATTGCTCCACAGTAGCATTGGTGCTTTCGTTAAAAGCATTTACCACGATTGTGGAGAACTTTTCGCGGTCAAAGATTTTAGTGTCCGCATCACTGTATGTATTCAGGTAAACTTTTCTCACAACACGTCTTCCAAGATTTTCTGGCGCTTCCACCTCGTTAGATTTAGTTCCAGTTGCCATATCAATAAACGTAGTATGTTGCGTAAATTTTCAAATTGCACGACTGGCAAAAAAATTGGCAGTTATTACCTCGATCGCTTTTGTACACAGCCTCGATCTCAAAACGCCTCGGCTTACGTTTATTGGAGCTTCTCAAAGTTTTACTCACGTAAAAAATTTTTTCATTCTGAAACAAGCTTAAAATGTTTTTGTCCATTGTCCATGCCCAATTTCCAGTTTCCCTTTGAGTAAACATTTTCATAATGTAGCTAGATAAGTCAATAAAGTAGCTCTTTTCAATAGGACTTATCAATAAAAGTGCTACTACTCTAGCCTCCTTTAACTATGCAATTTTTCATAATAAGTCTAATATACTCAAGTTGACATACGTCAAAAACTAACTAGATCACTTTTCCAAGCAAATTTGATTCTTCATAGATGCTTATGGGTAACATAGTTGATCCCCGGGGGGTCACGGTATGCTAGTATTCAAGAATCAAGAACACCCCTATAGCTTAAAACTGGCTTGGAAATTTGAAAAAATAACCTGAAAAATGAAATCAGCTATGGTTTGATAATGGTTTTGGGGTCAGTTTTTAATAAAAATTTCAGACAATGCCTGCCAAAAGTCCTTGGAACACCTCAGTATTTTCTCTGGTTTTCGCATTTTTCATTTCTTTGACACGCCACAAGCTGTTAATCCCCCTCCTCCCCCCTAAAACAATGTTGGTAACAAAGTAAAGCATCCAGTCAATCTGGGGAAAAAGTTTGGTCTAAAATTGACGCTTCGTTTATAACACTTCACTTTCTATGAAAAAGCACTTCCTCAAGGAAAGAAACGAAACCGTATTTCTCAGTTTTCAGATTTAAACGATGCTGTCTGGAAGTGGTATAAAAACAAGAATGATCAACTAATTCCAGTTGATGGTCCAATGATCCAGGAATTTGCATCTCAAGCTGCCGAAAAGCTACAATGCCTGCCAAAATTGTTGGCACAGTTACGACAATTCTTTGACTCGCGTTCACTTATCCCCTTTCTCCCCTCACACATGTATTTCTCGGCTAATTTTCTTATTCCTAAAGAACCATTAGTACTTTCATATTCTTCAACAATGTGGAATTTCTTGTCCAAGGACAATTCATTCCTTACTCTTTTGGCTGACTTCTGTTTAGGCATGGCAAGATTGTATGAAAAGTTAGACTGTACAACTGAGCAACAATTTTCCGCGCTTCGTTGTGATGGTTTTAATCGGTCAATAGTGATCATAGTTTGAAATCCGGCAATGCCACTGACATGTCAACCTTGTCTTGACATGTCCTGACATGTTTACATCACTGACACTCCTATTTGTAAACAGTGCGCAAATACATTTGTGTCTAAAACAGACTAGGCTGTTGGTCGTAACTTATTTAGCAACCCTGCACCGCAGACATACGAGACACACAGACCTTTTCAAAGCATAAAGCTAAGCCCGAATTTAGTCAAAGATTCATGCTAAGTCAAGAGCAGAACGCACACTTTAGGATGTATTGCTCGTGGCTGAGAGGTCACCATGCTTACAAAGATGTGTTCAGTCCAGAGATTGGTAAAGTGTTGGCGCTCCAACGAGAACCAGAAAATGGTAGAGACAGAAATGCTGTGGCAATTATTGAAGAAAATGGGCGAATTGTTGGGTACATCCCCTTTGGATTATCTCAAATTGTTTCTTCTTTTTTGAAAAGGAAAATTCAGCTGAAAGAAAAATTAGCCAGCCTTGAGGAAAAAGAGCCACAGCAAAGAACAGCGAAGGGAACAAGACCAACAACGGATTTTTATGGAGGAACAAGCAAAATTGGCAAGAGAACAGCTAATGGAGACAGAAAAGGCAAAACTAAGACAACTACAACTAGAGGAGGAATGGATGCAGAAAAAACAACAAATGGAACGTGAAATCATGCTGCAAAACAGAGAGGATGAAGCAAGAAAGAATCAAGTGGTAAAGCTTCAAAAATACACAATAACGCCATTCAGAGGGGATCATAAGAATTGGCTACGTTTTTGGAACCAATTTTCGGTGGAGGTAGATGGTTCAAACATAGCAGAGGTAAGCAAATTTAATTACCTTCTTGAATTGGTTGAGAGTAAGCCAAAGGACGACATACATGAACTTCCACACACACGAGGGTTATAAAAAAGCAAAAGGAATCTTACAAACAACATATGGGAAGGACCTAAAGGTACGAAAGGCCCGTGTACTTGAACTGGAAGGATTTAAGCCTATAACGAATATCAGTCAGATCCGAGAAACTCATGAATTTTATAACAAACTTGCGAGAGCCGTACGAACGCTTGCAACGATGAAAAAGCTAGAAACGGTGCAAAGCCATGTCTATACGTTGATGCATAAACTAGGGCCAGTTAAAGAAGAAATGGTGCAAAAAGACGACGATTGGAAAGAATGGGATTTGGAACAGTCAGTAGACAATTTGAGGAAATATGTAGACAGACACCAATTGCCAATGGTGGATTTTACATCGCCGATTCATAATGTTTACAGGAAGCAGCATCAAGAAACAATGCCTGAATGGAAAAGGAGGGACAAAATGCTGATGGCTAATGCCTTTCAACAAAGCTCTCAGAAGTCAAATGGATGTGTTTATTATGGCAAGTGCAACCATCGAAGTACAGATTGCTTCAAGATTCTAGATGTTGCGCACCAGAGGGCGATACTGAAGAAAAATGGCCTGTGTTTTAATTGCACTGGGTTAGGACACGTTGCTTCAAAATGCAAATCAAGAGGATGCGTCAAATGTGGAGGAAGGCATCACACGTCTCTCTGTGACAGTAACTCAGTAGACCAGCGAAATAAATCTGAGTTCAATCCAGCCATTGAAAAGGGTTTGACTGCAACAGATGAATCAACAACGCTGCATGTATCAGTGGTAGCAAAGGTAAATGGGGTGGATGCAAGAATAATGCTTGATAGCGGAGCAGGAAGCTCTTACGTGTGCACAAGTCTCTTGATACAATTGGGGCTAAAACCTTCCAAAGTAGAAAAAAGAGCCATAGAACAAATGTATGGTACGATTACATAAATAAGTTGAGATATACCCTATAACTGTCGAATCAAATGGATGGATTTACAATTGACCTAAATTGCAGAAACGGAGAGAAGGAATTTTTGATTTATCTGTCAAATCCTCGGATAAGCAACTTAAAGAAGAGATACAACAGGCTTCGACAGTTGACTTTCAGTGATGAAGGAAATCAACAAGAAAGGCTGCAAGTTCATATCATTTTTGGAGCCGCAGACTATCAAAGAATAAAGTCAACAAAACCCCCAGTCCTTGGACCAGATCCTAACAAGGACCCTGGAGCCGAATTCACCATGCTTGGGTGGATATTATCAGGAAGGGCGTTGCACTCAAGTCCTGAAACAGAAAAGACATTCTTCCTAAAGTCAACACGTGATGAGTTTGAGCAGATGTGCTCTTTAGAGGCATTGGGACTGATGGACACTCCTGACAATCAAGAAGAATTCCATAAGGATTTTACGAATAAGTTGCGGCAGCTTGAAGATGGTACATACATAACACGTCTGCCGTGGAAGGAAGATGCACGCAGTTTAGCTACAAACAAGGCACTGGCGATGGCGAGACTTTGCAGCTACACACAATTTGAAATGCTGATCAAGATGGGATGCAGACCCCACTTCCAAAATGCCCCCAAAAGCTATTTTTAGACTGGGGTACCTGTACCCAGTCCTTTTTTGATCTTCCTCCATATCTTTCAAAATATGCAAGACATGAATCTGAAAATTAGTTTTCTGGCGTAATTTGACATGCTAACTAAGATGAAATGCAGACCCTACTTCAAAAATGCCCCAAAAGCTATTTTTACCGAGGGGTACCTGTACCAAGTTTTTTTGGCCTCTCTCCGTATCTTTTAAACTATGCAAGATTTAAATCTGAAAATTAGTTTTCTGGCGAAATTTGTCATGCTGATTAAGATGAAATGAAGACCCCACTTCAAAAACACCACAAGAATCTATTTTTGGACTGGGGTATCTGTACCCAGACCTTTTTGGCCTGGTTGGCCTTTACTGTGGCGTTTATCTAGGCATTTACTGTGGTATTTTGAATCGATTGCAACTATATCCCCTTGACTTAGCTTTGCTAGTAGTTTTTCATGCCAAAGCTGAGTCGCAGCAGCACGTATTCACTGATCTAGCCCAAATGTGCTAGCAGTTCGGAGATTCTTATCCGTGTCAACTTCATCACAAAAGAGGCACGTTGATTCCAAAAAGTTAGCGCTTTGGTATAATGATCTTGTTCCTCTGGATGAGTTTATATTGTCCTTTTCAGTTTCAGAAAGCTGTCTCCTATTTACTGCTCTTTCGAAGTGATACTTGTCACAACTATTTCTACATGATTTATGAAACTTAGCAGCATGTGAAATAAACGACTCTTCAAGGGACTGGCATGTTGCCTGAAGTCTTTCTATTTTGTGGCCATTTGGTAATAGAAGTGACTCTGATAACTTCCGAAGATCTTCAGCTAAAGTTATATAGCAAGAAGCTTTGTCTTTTTTCTTTTTGTTAAAAGGGCATAGCATATTTTTCTACAGTGCTGAGCTGACAAATCAAACACGGATCCCAATCTATTTCTCGTTGGGCAAAAGAAGTGGAAGCTTTCACCAACTCAAACCTTCGCTTTGACATTATGCTACTTCATCCTAAAACTGCAAAGTAAGTTTATGAAGATGTCACGTACATTAAAAATAAAAGCATGAGTTTAGGAGCCATTGTGTACAACTGGTCATTGACGGAAACTGTTACCAGCTCACCAACAGTTGTGCAATGCAAAAATGATAATTCAGCTAATTTTTAGTAAACCCTCTTCTTTATCTTGACTCAGGTCCTGCGCAGGTCTGGATCACGAAACAGAACAAAACCATACAAAAATGGATGTTTATTGTTGTATTCAGTATCTACATATACTAAAATTTTAAGGTCGCCTAGCAACAATCTATTGTTCTCCACCTGCCCTGAATGGTCAATGATTGTTAGGATGCACCAAAACCACCGTACGAAATGACATCACAATATCCCGTAGCCTCGCCCTGGAGTCGTTGCGGATCATGCTCGAGCTGACAAGTCAATGTTCTGTGATTCCGTGCTATGCTTCTTCTTCAGAGACAAATTCTGTGCCACCTCCGTTCATCATTCAGACTACTTATCGTTGTGAGTATTTATTCTGTACTCAAATAACCTAGGGCAGACGTAGACTTATGATTATTTCAGCAAAACCAAACAATGTTGAAAAATGTAGCATTTATGTAAACAGGCAAATAGTTTAAGAGGAAGACAAAGTGAAATTGTTTGGCGTAACAAAAGAAAACCAATTAAAATTTGATGACCATATCAAAAGTATGTGTAAAGAAGCAGGGAAAAAGATAAGTGCACTTTCAAAAATAGCACCTTATTTAAACGAAGATAAAAGAAAACTTTTAATGAAAACATTTGTTTTGATATTCTTTAATTACTGTTCCTTGGTACTGATGTATCGTAGTAGAAAAAAACAATAAACTTATTAAAAACATTCACGAAAGAGCATTGCGAATAGCCTATAACATTTTTTATCTAGTTTTGAACAACTACTGCTCAAAGACAATACAGTTACAATCCATACAAAACATTTTAAGAAACCTGCAACATAAATTTACAAAAGTATTCATCACCTTATAGCCTCATGGTGCTCACTTTCACTAGAAATAAACCAAACACTATAGCATACGGATTAGACACTGTATCCTACAGATGTCAAGGAGTATGAAATAACTTCGAGCTCAAATATAAAAAAATTTTCAATATCAAAACTATGTCTGCGATTTCTTGCTCATGCCGCATATGTAAACCATTTCTGGGACAAGAAGGCTATATAAAATGACAGGGAACCTACTGTACATTGATGTATCTTATTAGTTATTCTTCCATTTTTGTTGCGTTGTTTAATTTGGTTATTGTTGATATATTTAGTTGGTTTTAATTAGCTTTAGTATAGCTAGTAGTGTACGTTACCAACTTAAAAGAAAGTGAAGAAGAAGATTGCAAAAAATTTCAACTACCAAATTTTATTGGAAAAAAGGCAGACAGTCTAATTGTAAAAGTGCAAAATGACAAAATGTCCTGACCATAGAAATAAAAAAGGCCTAAATAAAGATGCATCTTATTATCTACCTTAAAAATAATGGGATTCACGTTTAAAGAAAAGAGATATATTACCTATCCTACAACATTTCAAGGCAAAATACATTGAATCATCCCAATAAACCTCCCTAACAAAATGGTAGCCAACATATGGAACACTCAGCTTACATAAAAAATATTATATACACAAATGTTATGTCTTTTTTGACTCAACACAACTCATTTAAAACAGGATATCTAACTGAAAATGTCTCAAATACAAGAAACATCTAATCACCATAACAATAAATCCACATAACCCTCTTGTGATAAAACAGGTACTAGATATCATACCGATTTGGCAGCATTTACCACAACCACAGTGACATAAAGGAGTAAAAACTTGCTTATACTCTTTTCAAATGAGGTACAGCCTTGCTATGTTTATCAGTGATTAGTTCAAATTATGAAAAAGGGGAAATAGTTCTGTGGTGGTCGGGTATGACCATATCGAGGTGGCAGCATTTACAAAAACCACAGTGGCTATCAAAGAGTTCCAGTTTATTGACCAAGAGTATGTTACATAACTGTATCCTGACATTGGTTGCACTTTTGACAATACCGGGTAGTATCTTCATTTTTGAAAACTGCTTTTGGTATTCTCTCGCATTCTCTATGAAAGAATTCACCACAGCCACTGCATTGTGCCATATGCCTGTCAATAAAATATGTTTGTTTTTAAAATGATAAAATCAGAAATGTGTAAATGTTCTTTAGGAATATAGATAGGATCACAACCCTGCTGATATTTCGTTATTTTTCATTTGAATTTCATTTGAATTTTGAATAAAGGAAGCTGTTTACAAATGATTTCTAATACCTCTCTACTTTTGTACCATCACTAGGAAACCAAGGAAGACGACAAGTGCAATAAAGATCAACTTCAATGATTTTATCTGCATTCTGTTTTGCTTTTTCATTGGTGGTTGGAAACAAGTCCAGTTGATTTGCTGCCAGTGCACGCAGAATGTGATGTCGCATCACCATTTGGTTGAAGTTTACACTGGATGGATATTCTTTGTGAACTAAGATGTAATGAGCAAAAGAAATAGCAAAGAGACCACAGTCGACTGAGCCCTTTTGCTGTTGAACTGGAATGACCTTTATTGTAAGGGTATTCTTTTCATGGCGTACTAAAGTGCATATCTGTCGAAGCAAATTTTGTTTTATTTTTCCATTAAAAAGGCTATCCATATAAATAACTTCTCCAGGTTTGCAGTGGAAAGTGCTGACAGTCACCCAGTGGTAGCTTCCATCATGCAGTATTTGGACAAAGGGCTTTTCCTTGTAGATCTTAAATTTCAAACGGATACCACACAAAGGATCCTGCAGGCCAATGTTTCCTGGATTTTGGTCCTTAATAATTTTCTGCAGAACTGCAATTACGTTCCCTGTCAAACATATTTTATGGCCAATGTTCCTTAAATCTCCTCCATTTATGTGGGTTCTTATGGATTCATGAACAGTTTTCATCGATATTGAATTTTTCAGCCTTTCTTGGTGTCCTTTCCTCATTTCCCGTGACAAGACCTCGTCCTTTACAATATGTTTCTCTAGCTCTTTGATGGCCAGGTTCTGTTTATTTTCAATCGACTGCGATTGGCTGTGTTGGCATCCTTCATCTCCAGAGGGCAAAGATTTTTCTTCAGACGATGAGTCACTTTCTTTATCCCTTTCAGTGGTTATGATTTCAGTCTCAATATCACCATGGTTGCCCTCCTCGCTAACATTGATTTCCATCGCTCGCATAATCTTTTATTTTCTCTGACCTACTCTCCCACCAAATTTTACTTTGCGCTTCCTGCAAGAAAGTGAAAGGAACTGCTCACTCTTTACCTTTGTTGTTGCTTTTCTTGTTTTCGCTCTTCGCAAAGGAATGCCACATTCTCGAGGCACAGAATTAAAGAGTTCAGCCTGCAGTGTGGTGAGGTGCTCTCTCAATTCTTCCATCAACGATTGATTGTCTTCTAGTAGGAATGTAGTTCTTCTTATTTCATCCAAGAGTTCTCTGCATGCACGACCATTATTTCTGGAAGTCTTTAATTCCTTTCCAAAACCTTTTGCAAGATCATCCACTGCTCCACCTGTTTCCTGTTCATCTACTGCATGCATCTCATTCTGATCTGCCTTCATTTCATCTCTATATGTTGCTTCATTTTGATCTTCCAAGGTGCATCCACTTTTTTCAAAAAGGTTATCCAATTTCATGTAAGGGGAGTCTTTATATATAGGTGGAAGAGCATTCCAGGACCAAGCTGGAAACTTTTTGAATATCGCAAAGAAGTGTTTGCAGAGATATGGAGTATTGTACCAAGCAAAGCATGTGCAAGAAGGCAGTGATGTCTCATCGCCAAAGAAAACGTCGTACCTTTCTTCGAGACCCATACTCTCACTGGGAACGATAAATCTGCCACGATCCGTCATAATAACATTGGCAATGTCAATACCATCTGCTCGGGAAATTTGTTCAAGACTATGTTTTACCATATCCTTTGGACGATTTCTTAAGAAGCTTGGAACATTTTCTCCATAACTTCGAGAACTTGACTTAGCCTTTAGATTTGCTTCACAATATCTAGAAAAGATGAGTTGTGTAAGCTTTATGTTTTTTGGGAAGAAACCTAGCTAAATAAGCATCAATAGTATTACTGATATAGGTTTTGAATGCAGGGCAGAGTTCTGTGGAGCAGAAAAATTTGCAGGTGTTACATCGTGCAGCAAAATCCCCCTATCTATTAAAACAATCTTCTTCAGCCATGACTTTTCTTCATAAGCTTTGGTATTCCCAACCAAATAATGACCTACTGTCTTTTGACTTTACCTATATAAGGAAAAGGTTTAGAAGGAACATTTCTTTTTCATGTAAATGTTAGCCAACTGCTATGCAGAAGCGTAGCCAAAGATTGGGGTGGTAGAAGTGAACGCCGGAAAAAATCCCTTTTCAAAGATATTTTTGCCATTTAGGGGGTGTCCGCCCGCCTTGCCTCCTCATCGCTACGCCACTGCTGCTATTGCGAAAGATTCCCTTTCCCCCACTTTGATTGTTTATTTTCCAGTTAATAAATTGATTCTTGTTTGTTTAACTATTTATTGTTAAACACTAATTATATCAAGACAGTTTTATACCTTTCATAATTTTCTTCGAAAAATTCTTCTACAAGGGTGGTTAACATGGCAGTCAGTGATGATTTGTTTCTTTTCCGTAAGTAGCTATACTTGAGAGACTCGTTCTGGCGCTCGGTACCATTATTGGTGTTGCAACTAACCAAGAGTCTTCCTTGTCTGTAAGCAGAGACCCATCTCTGTAAATAACGAAGAAGTAACTCGTGAGCTTCCGTAAAAATGTTTGCGTGGTTTGTAAATTATGATTGTTAAATATTTATCCAGATAGTTAGCCACAATCTCGAAAAAAAGTCCACATGACCCACAAAAAAGGGTTGGAGAAGCCGCTGTCATAAATAGACAGAAAGAGCTAGGTCATTAGACTAGACGACTTTGGCTGGAAATGCGATGAAATAATTCTACTAAGCGTAAATATTTCCTTTTCCAAACTAAAGTAATTGACCAGATAGAATTCCAATATCAGTTTTGTATGGCAAATGCGGTACATGTGTATAATTGAATGAAATGTCAAAATTGCCAGCAAACCGGGAAAGAAAATGCTACACCTGGACGAATGTACCCCTGACCATCCCCATAAATTAGAAACTAACATATTTAAAGTAGTTTTTAATGCGGGGAAAAGGGGTATGTAAAGATGTACCTTCTTCTCCTTCAACCAGTACCGGTCAAAATACTCGACGAGTTTTCCATGCGCAGAATCTTTCCATAGGCTTGATTCTTTTAAATCTTTAATAGCGGCCTCGCACTCTCCTTCGGTCTTTGAATGTGCTATTCTATGTAATTTTGCAAGAACGTCTTGCTTAACATTTGAGCAACAATTTGATGTCTTACTCAGCCACCGTTCCCATGCTTGTTCGCGATGAAAATCGCAAATTAGAACACGAGAATCTGGATAGAAAACAAAATTTTAGATAAAGAAGCAAATAATGGTAGCAAACATTGAAATTAGCAGATAAAGTGTAGTTTTATATTAATAGAAAAAAGGTTAATTCGTCACTAATAATTTGATTATTTTTAAAGCAGTTACACAATTCTTTTTTTAAAACAAGCATTGTTAAACGAAAATTAAAGATTGTGCTCAACTATGTAAAATTCTTATCATTTTGAAAATTGAATGTGTTTTAAAAAAATTACCGTTGTAATATATTTTTTTTGAATAGATTACCTTTGAACAGTGACTCTATTGCATTAATCTCTTCATTCGAGTAATCTGTCATGAAGAATGTAGGGGAAAGGTCTGGGTTCCACTTCTTCAAAACGTTCAATGCTTCGGTGATTGTGTCAGTGGATTCGCCCTCACAAACAAATGTCCCGACGACTTGGTAGTCAACATTTGTCTTTACCACCAAAAAGAATAGTGGAAGAGCGTACCTGGTTGTACGGTACGTTGCATCCAAAAAGGCCATTTCATTCCCATAACGTGCCAGCATGTGTTTTTGCCATTTTGTTTGGTACACAAAGAGTAGCGAGTTCGAGCCAACAGTAACTTTCACTTCGTCATCGAGAAATTGCCCTGAGACAAATACAGAGCAGAGTTACAACTCAAACAGCAGGCAGAAAAATTCTGTTTATAACTAGAAGGAATCCTTTGACTCTTGACTCTAGACATTGACTCTAGACGGGCCTGACAATGAAGCAGTGCTCAGCACTTCTGCACCGACACACCTTTGTTACTAACTCTAGTCAAGACGTGGTTAAACGTTTCAAGGTAAATACTTAGTAGCGGTTTCAATTTCAAAACAGTAATTCAAGTATACATAAAGAGCAAAAAGCTACATAAGCATTATAAGAGTACAAGTATTGTTCGTACAAGGCTACAGGATACATACCATCTTCATCGCAGTCTTGCAATTCATACATTTCTTCGTTACTTTCAGCTTTTTTTTAGGTCTAAAGTAAATGTTCGTTTCTTTCTGATCTTGCTTCCACTGCTCTATTTTATCTACCAAACATTCCTGATCAATTAGAGATCGACGAAGTTTTCTTGTAGCTCTCACAATGTGATTTCGTATTGTCTTTGGACGCGGAAAATACCTTTTGTTGCTTTTTACTGGTAGGTTACCATTGCCGAAAAGATCGTTTTTTGCAAAATGCTTCAAGTGTCTTCTCATTTCTGCAACACTCCCAACACCTTCTTTCACCAGCTCATCTATTTTGTTTGCAAGTAAGGGATCGATTGCTTGAGATAACCCAGCCGCCTGCGAACAAGATATAGTTGTTTGATAAGATGTAAGATCAGAATGAAAGGGAGACCTAGATAACCGAATTTTATAGCATTTTTGAATACAGAGAGATCAAGGACCGTGGAAGGTGTACTATGGGAAAACAAAAAAAATCACGCAAAAGAGAAGAGAAGAACAATAAGAGGAAGTGCCACAAACATTGAAAATTGCTCAGGCCCCAGAAAAAAGGAATCGTACGTAAATAATAGCTGCTGACAGATTTTTCTGGTATTTTGTAACTTGTTCCCATAATGGAAGGGGGCATACTGTATTGGCTGTAACAAAATAATACACTTTTTGTTACATTGAACGCAAGGATCAGAAAAAAATTCATCGCCTCACGTGATAAAGATAACAGTCATGAACGTACTAACCTCTCCGAGTTCATGGTCACTGTGACTGCTAATTGCAGGTAAAACCACAACGATTTTCCTAGTATAATCGACATTCTTTTTGCCAATCTGCTCTCGTATTTCTTTGGAAGTTGTTTCTCTTCTCTTTTTTGTATCGCATGCTATCTACGATAGACAATCTGTTATTCAGAAACTGGCCAGCTCATTTGATTTACTTTCCACAAAAAGATAGAAACTCCACGCAAATACTAGGTAGATCGTTGTAAAAGATGACAGATGTATGTAGAATAAATAGATAAGTAAGAAATGAAGTAAGTAATGCGATTCAGTAGCCTCTGCTTGTAGTAAAAACCTATTATCCATTTTACTCATCGTATTTCATTCATGCGTTTGACTTGCTGTAAAGTTCGCAGTTGCTACAGGCCAAATTCACTTTTCTAATTGCCTTTGTTTGTCAGGTACTTTTACTGGGACAAGATTAAAGTGATAAAAATCGATAAAAAGGGTGCAAAAAGCGAGAAACTTGCGCAAAAAACTTGCCGAAAATACCTTGTGATCTGGAAATTCAAAGATTTCCTTCATCTTAACTTGGGCAGTACACCCGAGTTTCTTTGTAGGTTGTACCATTGTGTACTTGCG
The DNA here is from genome assembly GCA_003864495.1 of Nemopilema nomurai. NCBI lineage: Eukaryota > Metazoa > Cnidaria > Scyphozoa > Rhizostomeae > Rhizostomatidae > Nemopilema > Nemopilema nomurai. The sequence continues at coordinate 1,513,937 of ML133366.1, read as the reverse complement.
TTTAAAGAAGTGATCTTGTTTCTATAAGAGGAAGAAAATAATTTAATGTCCAATAACAATTATTTTTAATTTTTTTGCGTAAGTTTAAGTAAACATTTATACCAATATACTGAAAGATTTTTTTTCAAATCGTATTGTCAACGTGCTTAGGCATAGACGATAAAACAAGACAATGATTTCCAGAACACCTACCAAAGCCTCATCTTGCTTCCTTTTCCGTTCATTTTTTGCCTCCTTATTTCGGTCGACTCCATATTGGCAATCAAAACACTTCTGGCTTGCAACGACATATTTATGCCAGAGTAGGAGATGTCATCATCTTGCCAAAAAATTTTGTGCTTTGTTGCATATATGTCTATAATAAGGATAAGGATTTTCATTAGAATTTCGTGTAAATGTGTTTAAAATGTAAGCCAAGGAAAAGGGATGTGTTGTGGACTTTACTGATTAGAGGCCTATCCAGTAATCTTCAAAATTCCGAATTTTTGGGTATAAGCAATTAATGAACTACATCATTTTTATAATGATCTATAATGAACTACACATCACTCAAAACAAAGATAATATAAAATTCAGTAATATTGTTACCCAGTATACTATTATCCAAGTAATAGTGATTAGATATCTATTTAATTAAGTTCAATTGGTTGGTAGCAAGTAAGGGATTTAGACTAAAGTCTAGAACCTACCAGTTGAACCAAAGCCCTTTCTTGTATAGAATGAGGCAAATCTTAATGTATGTTCTAACTCTTGCTTTTTTATAAGACTCATTGCCTCTCCAACTGTGTCAACTTTGAAAGTCACTTTTCCGTCCATTTTCTGTATTCAAATGTCATATAAAATCTAGAAACAAGATGTCATTTAAAAAATTGGTCACTTCTAAACAACTAAAATTATACTGCTAATAACTAACTTTCCAATAAAAAATTCATTTAAATAATGCAAAGATAAAATAAAGCAGGTATTGAACTCAGATCTTTAACACTGCAACGTATTTATTACCGGTAGAAAGTGGTGCAAGAAATTTAGAATTTATCTACAAATTTTACAATTTAATTACAGTTTGATTGTTGTCTTGGAGAAAGCTTATCGTAAAATTCGGCAGCCCTTTTGCTAAGGAAAACTGGTAAAATTTCCAATTGGCGCTTTACGATCCACCCATTGGCCTTAGAAATTCGTTCAAGGCTTTTCAGCCACTTTTCAACGTCATTCCCTGGTTCGCCGAAAAATTTGAAAGAGTGTATCACAGTTTTTGGCTGTTCCATGGCTACAAATGTTTTGGGCTCAGACTCTAAATCAGTGTCTCTTGATTTTCTTCCTTTACCCATTTGAATAAAAGAATATTCAGCGATATGTCTAAATGTTTATATACAGAAAAGCAGTTTGATGATAATAATGTTTGTATGTACAGTAGATACAGTATACAGTGATCACTTACGAATATTTACAGCTTGGCGGCTAAGGCTTGCGATGGGGTCGACAAACTTCTCAGTCTCCCACGAACTGTAACACCATCCCTAACCCGTCTCCAGGATACAGCGAGTCTCGGCTGAAAGTGTTTCGAAAATGAGGCTCAGTGCTTAAATGATGAAATTCTCGTACGGTGGTTTTGGTGCATCCTAACAATCATTGACCGCCCTGAATTGGGCCCCTGAAATGGAAAGAAATACTTGACGGATTTTCGAAATTCCTTCGCCGATCTCTTCCACAGACATTCCTACGATTCAGAATTTGTTTTTTCCCGAAGATTCCACGATTTTCTACCGAAATTTCGCGTTTTTCCTGCACCGCCGTTTGTTTACGTTGCACTCTTCTCGCTCTGGCGCCCCCACCGCAAACACTGCTTCCCCCGTTTCTCTACCCCTCGCTTCGTAGTGCATCCGTCTTTGATCGTGCGTGGTTTTTTTCCAAATTGTTTTCGATTTTCCATTGAAATTTTCGCTATCCCCGGCACGGTGTCGATGCTGTCTACCTTTTACGTTCCTTTTTATGTTGCATGTATTTAATTTTCTTGGTGGATGACGATTCGTGGTTTTCGATTTGACGTTTCCTCATTCTGGCGCTTTTTCTTTTGTGTTGGTAGCGTTCTTGAGATTTCTGAAGCTGTAGAATTCATTTGGTGCCTATTGGTGGCAATAGTCAGTTTTGACTGCTACAGAGGCAGTTTTCATGTGTGCTAAGTTTCATTTCGTGTCACGGTTTTTTCTTTACATTATACTAAACTCTTACGACAGCGTAGCGAGCTAAATAAGCAAAAAGCTTTTTTTCCATAGGACGGTTGAAAACGTGACAGAGCTATCGAGAAAGCCCGAGAAAAGATGAAAATAACTACGTGGCAATTTTTTTGTTTGTGTGTTGGCCAAGGGGTCGCTTTTCGGCATGGCGGAGCCCCCGAAGTCATTTAAACAAAAAACGACTGGGTTGACGAGGTTTTTCAGTTTTTGTCTATAAAAATAACTAGGTTCCGCAGTGATTTTCCACTATATACTTTGCAAGAACTAAAGGGCAAGCTTCGCACCGTCAAATTTAACGGATTTAGAAGTTTCGCCAGTCGTGCATTATTCAAATAGAGTCTGAGCCGATTCAGGGGCAACATAGGAATCAATTTAGACGACGAAAAGGTCCTTTTACTAGGATTTTTAGCTTCCTTCACTGAGGGTTGATCAGCTAAAAGATAGATATTTTTTGTGGTCAACAGTTTTCAGATGGAGAATTAACAGGGTAACCCTCGAACGATGTTAAGCTTGAACCGCCCTCAATTTCCAGAACTATGAGAAAGACAGCGGCTGTGTAATCTACCCCCAATACTTTCCAAAACGACGAGTAAAACGGTCAACAAAGCAAGTTTTTCGTGGTAGCTTTTTCGGACTTGGCAAGTAGGAAGGTGTCATGTCGTGTTGTTTGTTTCATGCGGCGGTCGCTTGGCCCCATGACTCGCTGGAACAAGGTTCCTTGAAGGGTGTTAACATTAACGATTTGTCAACTTGATTAATTGCCGCCTCTGGACACCGTCAAACTGCAATGGGACGTGCACTCGATTTTGCATGTGCAAGTAACCGAAGTCCGCCAAGAATTGAAGCATTTCGACTCTACAACTCAATTTGGTTCTGAAACCATTAACTACTGCTTTTGGCGCACAAAGTTGAAAAATATAGAGCGGTGAAGCTAAAAGGGACTTGAATAATGAATCACTCCAAACGCCCCCTCCGAGCGTGCTCGCCCAAATATTTACTGAAAAAAATTTGCGTTGCAAATAAAAAAATGTTTAAGGTTATGTAAATGAAATCGATGGCTGTGCGTGATTAAAATCATTTGATATTTAGGTTCACGATAGACCATGTCACGCAAATAGAATATATTCCAGTAAAACTTTGAAGACAACTTTCACCATAGATAAACAATATATTGGTAAAACAGAAGACTAGCCCCCAAAACCCTGCTGCGCCGGCTAAACGCCTTCTGTGGAAAAGGAATTGCCCCTTAAAACTACCCTATAAACAAAATAGACATGTTAGCCTCGGCAAGACAAGAGCCTCGCATCGAGAGCAGAAATGACGTAATGCACAGCCACGCACCGCACACTTGAAACGAAAGTTGTCAACGACAAAATGACTCGCCATCCTTCGCGTGCATCACTCGCACTCATGTGCCAATCGCTAGGACGGGGTTAGCAAAAGATGAAGGGATGAGGCTCCCCCGTCCTAGCGATTGTCACATGACGAGTGCGAGTGATGCACGCGAAGGATGGCGAGTCATTTTGTCGTTGACAACTTTCGTTTCAAGTGTGCGGTGCGTGGCTGTGCATTACGTCATTTCTGCTCTCGATGCGAGGCTCTTGTCTTGCCGAGGCTAACATGTCTATTTTGTTTATAGGGTAGTTTTAAGGGGCAATTCCTTTTCCACAGAAGACGTTTAGCCCGCGCAGCGGGGTTTTGGGGGCTAGTTTACTTCTTTAAAGCAACCTTTCTCGTTTATTTCTTGTAGGATTGAAGAGATGTAGAGTAAAGCCAAGATAAAATCCTTTCTCGTATTGTATCTTGGTAACCTAATGGGAGACTGGGTACAGGCACCCGTCTAAAAATAGCTTTTGGGGGCATTTTTGAAGTGGAGTCTGCATCTCATCTTAATCAGCATGACAAATAACGCCAGAAAACTAATTTCAGATTTAAATCTTGCATAGTTTAAAATATATGGAGAGAGGCCAAAAAGGTCTGGGTACAGGTACCCCAGTCTAAAAATAGCTTTTGGGGGCATTTTTGAAGTGGATTCTGCATTTCATCTTAATCAGCATGACAAATTACGCCAGAAAACTAATTTTCAGATTTATGTCTTGCATAGTTTAAAAGATATGGAGAGATGCCAAAAAGGTCTGGGTACAGGTACCCCAGTCTAAAAATAGATTCTTGTGGTGTTTTTGAAGTGGGGTCTTCATCTCATCTTAATCAGCATGACAAACTGTGTACTTGAAGCAAATCTCATGCTTGTATCATAAAATGCACAATTCAACTGCTTAGCGGCTGCACTACTTGCCTCAACGACCTTTTGGAGACAGGCCGATCACTGCAACCTCTGATCTTCGATATTCTACTCAAGAACAGAATGCGCAAATTTTTCTTGACTGGAGACGTTAAGAAAGCATTTCTGCAAATTAAGATTGACTCACAAGACCGAGATACACAGAGGCTGTCTTGGTATAGCGACCTACAGCAAAGGCATGTAGTTCCATACCGATTCACCAGGGTTATTTTTGGATCTGCTCCGAGCCCCTATATTCTTGGTGCAACACTTGCAAAACATCTCAATCAGTACAAGGAAAGGTACCCAGAAAAAGTGAAGCAGCTTATACAGATTACATACGTCGATGATGTGCAATGTGTAGCTGATGATGAAAAGGTGTTATTCAGGTTCAAGGAAGAAAGTACAATGATAATGGCAGAAGGAGGATTTAGCTTGCACAAATGGCACAGCAATGTACCAGCATTGGAATCAGCAGGAGACCATCAACTGAAGGTGCTAGAAGAGACATATGCCAAAACATCGGTTGGAACAAATTGTAAAGAGACTAAAATTCTTGGAATACAGTGGAACAAATTAATGGACACCCTGGAAATCAATTTTGAAAGTTTCTAAAGACGGCAGATGAAGGAACTATCACTAAAAGAAAAATGCTGTCAGCAATCAACAGTGTCTTTGATCCATTAGGCATTATCTCTCCTGTAATGATAACTGGGAAGGTACTTTACAGCATAGCCTGTCTGAAGAAGCTTCCATGGGATGATGCTGCACCAGAAGAGATTGAAAAACCTTGGAGCAAGTGGGTGAGGTCAATTAGGAGCTGTGATTCTGTGATCATTCCAAGGAGTGTCGCTTATGGGAAGGATTCAGACATCATAATTCATGGCTTTTCAGATGCAAGTAAGTCAGCTGTTTCTGTTGCTGTATATGTTACTTCATTAGATAAGGAAGCAGTTCCAGGTCAGCATTTGTTGGTAGCAAAATCAAGAATAGCACCAAAAGACACAACAATTCCACGACTTGAGCTGATTGGTGCCCATATGCTGAGCCGAATGTTGGATCATGTAATGAAAACATTGTCAGATTACTCAATAAAGGAATGCCATGGTTGGGTAGATAGCACGACGGTTTTGCATTGGATGAAGAATCAAGGCAAGTGGTCACAATTTATGCGAAACAGGATAGCGGCTATCAATGCGATTCACAACATTCATTGGCACTATGTTCCTACAAACGAAAACCCAAGTGACCTTGGAGGCAGGGGAGTAGATCCGAGAAAGCTTAAGGAATTTTGGTTTAAAGGCCCAGCCTGGTTGAACAATAGCAGCTCTTGGCAGTGAGGCACAGAAAGAAAGTATTCCTAGAACAGAAAAGCAGTTGTTAATCAAGCCAAAAGATCAAGATGCGAGTGGCTTTGAGAGAATGCTAACAAAACATTCATATTGGAAACTGATACGAATAGCAGCTTACATAATTCGATTTGTAGGGCACTGTCGTAAAATGAAGAAGACAAATTGCTTGCAACTCACAAGCCAAGAGACTGATGAAGCAGAAAAACTATGGATTCGAAAGGCACAATAATCAAACGACCTAGCAAAGAACATCGATCTGAAAAAGGGAGACGATGGTATCCTGAGATATGTTGGAAGAATACCAAACTACAAACCCATATTTTTGGAAAGAGATCATCCACTCGTCAAATTGCTCATCCAGGCTTATCATCTGAGGATGTTACACAGGGGAGTTTCAGTGACCATGAGAAAAGTTCGAGAGAGATTTTGGATACAAAAGCTGAGGTCCAACGTCAAGAAAGTACTACATAACTGCAACTTATGCAAGCGGTTCAGAGTGAAGCCTCTATCAAACCAATCAAAGTCCATGTTGCCAGATTTCAGAGCTGAACTAAAGGAACCCTTTCTTGTAACTGGTATGGATTTTGCTGGACTAGTTAGGTACAGGCACAGAATAGAAATGACCAGAAGGGTCACTCGCGTCCAAACAATTCAGCGTGAGTTTTTTCGCGCATGCGCCACCAAAACGAGGATAGTATGTAAAGTTTGGAGGGGAAAATTTCTGTCGCGCGAACAGTCATGATCCCTATTTTCGAAGATAAATATTCATCTTTTTCTCGCGTACTCCGAAAGAAAATGGAAAAAGGGGAGAAAAAACAAAGAACTGGCTCCATCTGCTCTGCTATGGCATGCAAGAACAATAAGGCAAATCGTCCTGACCTTTCGTTTCATCGATTTCCTTTAGATCCGCTACGGTAAGTAACCATTTCAGTACTAATTTTTTCAAGAAAGCGAGCAATCAGTGTCATCAGAAAGAAATTCATATTATGAGAATGGGGAAGGGAGTGATCGTTAAATTCTTTCCCATTTACAACAGACAAATAACAACTATTTGGCATTTGACAGGGGTCGGGGTCCGTGCCAACAGCCCCGGCAGTGCCCACCCTGTTTTCAGAATTAAGAAAAGTTGAGTACTATTTTAATTTAAAAAATTGATGCTATCAGGAAGCAAAGAATTTCCACAGAAAAAAGGCCAACTGCCTGCCCACCCGAAAATAAAGGTCAGAGGTCAGAGTTTGCTCCCACACAGCATTCCTATGTATTTTTAATAAAAAGCATTTAGCTTCTATGAACTATTTTTTAATCATACAAGTGGCAGCTCGGAGCAGAAAACACAAAAATTTAGAACAGAAACCAGATGACTTCATTGCCCAGTTGGATAAATAGGATAATTCATAGGGGCAAGAAATTTTGATTTTCCACTAATCATACTAGATGAAAATTTTTTCTTGATTTCTCCTCTAAAAGGACATTTTTAAGTACCATACCTTATTTAAAGAGATTGCCAATATGATTTAAAACAAGAGAAGAAATTACCATATTCACCTTTAAATCTTTCCTCTCAAAATATAACACTTGAATAAAAAGTAAAAGCAATATGTTATATTTCAATAGATATTTTGCACGATAAATTATTATAAAACACCTGCTAAAATATTCTGCTCTTTTTAAAGGTGCAATGAATGGTTACAGGCTGTGAGGCAGGAAAAACTGATGTCAAAAACACCAGCCTTCCTTAACACATACCACTTTATTTGTGCTGAACATTTCAGTCAAGAGGCATTTCGTGGAGTTGGGAACCAAAGGAGAAGACTATTTGCTGATGCAAAGCCAACAATATTTGATGCTTCCAATCTACCCCAACCTTCACCTGCACCTTTGCAACATCAATGTAAGTTTAAATTCAACATTCAACACTATTTATCTGATATTTCTGCTTATAAGTTTCTACTTAAATACCTTTGACAAACTTGCAAACTGTGTCTCTGCTTGAAATAAAGATGGCAAGCATATAATTCAAAGCATTGATAGATGTTCTATTAAGCATGTAAAATAAATGTTTCTTTTATTTTTAGCTACACCAAAACGGAAACTTCAGGTCAGCTTTGGCCCAGAAGAAACTGGAGATTCATACGGTAAAAAGTGACTTTCCTTGTGACATTTTAAAAGTTTCAATATCCTTGTGAAGAGAATTTTAAACTTATACTGTTGAGGAACCCGAAAAGTTTATCAAAAAGTAAATTAGAAAAGTGATCTTTTGTTATATCTTGGTAAATATTTTCCTAGAGTTTTGGCATGAAATATTTAATTGTGATAGGGTTTCATTTACTATGTTAAAACATTTTCTTTATATGTATTGCAGGTAAGAGAAACAAATTGGAAAAAGATTATACAGAGGAAGTGTTCATTAGTAATGGTAATACTTTGTTAGTACCTCTTAGATACAAATACTAGAAATGCTTTTGTCATTAGGCAATTAAAAACGCATCCCATATTTCACATTTTTATTTCTTTTATCGTGTTTTTAGAAGAAAAAGTTGATGATCTTGCTGTTGGACAAGATTTGGAGCAAGAAGAAAAATCAAGTATGTTCAAACCTATTTGAAAAAATTGGGATTTCATTTAGCACTATCTAAAATATATTACATACAATCAACCCAATTTGGTAAACGAGCAAATTTTTTATTATCAGAAAAAATTAACTTCTAATTTAACTGCAAGTTGGCATTTGTTGCTATTTGCCCCTGAGTTTTTACTCTATCCAAACATGTATATTTTGTCAACTTGTTAACAGATTTGTTACAATTCTGTTACAATACAATTCTCTTTTTTTTATTCAAAAATTATTTTTAATTTCTACCTTGATTTATAATTTTCAAGCCATTAACTGTTTCACTTTTTTCAACTAAAACAAATACAGTAACCATTTGTCAAATAAAACTTTCCATGCTTCAGGTAATGAGATCAACGCAAGTGCTTGTTCAGCAGACAACACTGGGTATGCATGTCAGACCCCAAATCAATTGAGCGCTCACACTCCCCGTAAAACAAATTTAAGGAGGATGCTAACAAAAATGAGAAACAGGTGCAACTATCTTCAAAATAAATTGAAGCTTGTTCAAAAAAATGCCAAACAAAGTCAGGTCGAAAAAATGGAAAAGGCCTTTCAGCTTCTAGAAGGCAGTATAAGTGCTGATCTTCTAGAGTTTCTGAAGACTCAAGCACATCTTTGGAAAAAAAGGCAAAAGGCAAGCGTTTTGATAATAAGTTTAAGGCTTGGGCACTAAATTTATATCATATAAGTGGTAAAACATACAGATTTTTAGCTAAGCTATTTGATTTGCCTTCCAAACGAACACTTGGCAGAATGGTCTCAACATTTGCATCTGAGGCTGGTTTTTCTGAAAGGTCCCTTTTTGTATTGAAGCAGAGAGTGGATACTTTGCCAGCTCGTAGCAAAATTTGTGCTCTCTTGATAGATGAAGTCTCCCTCAAAAGCAATATTTTTTATGACCCATCAAAGGATTCCATCATTGGCCTTGAAGACTATGGAAAAGGATCGTCATCTGGTCTTGTAGCAACATCTGCATTGGTTTTCATGGTAAGCGGTGTCCTTTCAAATTGGAAACAGCCAGTGTCATATTATCTGGTCCATGAGACCAGCAAAAGTGACCAGTTGAAAGAGATTTTAAGGGAAGCTTTCCACCATCTTGAGTCACTTGGCTTGAATATTGTTGCTCTTGTGAGTGGACAAGACACATTTACTGAAATGCCTTAAAGGTTGGGAGCTCACCTTAAATTCTATACTACAGCTATGGGAGAAGCTCTACAATGATAGCCAAGCTTCCTATCTTCTAACGAGACAGCTAAACCAAGATCCTTTGGAGAATTTTTCGGCTCAATTCGTCAGCAGGGAGGGAACTCTGACAACCCCACTCCTGTACAATTTAAGAGAGCATACAGAAAGCTCTTCCATTGTAATCTCCTCAAGATTGCATCAGGTAACTGTGAAGCTGACGATGACAAGCCTTTACAATTTCTCCCAAGTCTGTCTGAAGTACATGTGCCACAATCGTCACTAGCTGAAGCTCCTTTGAAGCTTATACTTGCAGAGGAATTCTCACACCAACTTGTCAAGAACAGGCTTTTGAAGGATAATGCCATTACATATGTTGCTGGTTTCTTGTTTAGAAAATCCTTCACTAAGCATGACTGCCAGACATGTAGATCTTTCTTGACAAATGATTCTTTTGACGATGACAGGAAGGTCTTTATGTTCTTCAAAGCATATGAGTCAGACAGCAATGCTTTTGGAGGCTTGGTAGTTCCCTCTAAAGTAATGATAGACTATGTTATCAAGCTTGAAGATACTTTTGTAGGGAAATTCCAAGACCTCAATATATTACAAGGAATTAGAAAGCACCTTCTTGAGGTTTTGGAAAAAGAAAGAATAGATATTCCTTGCAGTAGCTTTCCAAGAAATTACATGCTAAAATTATTTATAAGAATGAGAATTTATTACTCCCTCAAATACACCAACAGAAAACTTACATCATCAAAACGAAAGAACAGAAAATTCATCAAAGTGGCTCATTTGTAGACAAATAAACAATGTGTCTTTTAAGATTGCTCCATTCCTTTGAGGAAACAGTGCACAGTCTGAACTGCAGCGCACTTGTGAGTTAGTACTTAAAGTGAATGGGGCAATGTTATAGTAGACACTAATGGTGATGATGATGGTGATGATGCAAGTGGAGATAACAGTAATGTCAAACAAGGGAAAGAAATGAGGTGCTTAGAAGAGAGGGACTAACTAGGGAGGGGTAAAAAGGGAGGGTAATGTATTTGGCAATTCTACTATACTGGAATTAGAAACTTCTGTATTATCTACTTTGAGACATGAGGTAAATTTGAACTTATTTTGTACAAAACTACATATCAAAGGGTCTATGGCTTGAGCCCCTGACATGATCAAACTTTCAATAGGATTGAGGGGAGTTGCGAGCTCTCTGTAATTACAGAGGTATGCATTACTAGGTGTGGTCACATCGAGATGAAGGACCAGGACACTGCTCTATAAGCATAGCCTTCCATGTTCCTAAAACTATGTTCATGTTGCTAGGTAGCAATACAATATAGAACTAATAACTAGATGCAGATGTAGTACACCAATTGGACAAATCATAGAATGATTTTCGTGCATTTGAGGATGAAGTCATGAGAACAAGTATTTTCATCTGGCACTTCTCTGAATATATAATATAAATGCCTTTGACACTCCTCAGAGCATAAAACGTCAGAATAAGGGTCCAAAAGAACACGATGGAAGATATATACCCAAGTGTGGATCGAAATAGGCCAATCAGAAAAACGCAAGCACATGATGGAAGATATATACCCAAGTGTGGATCGAAATAGGCCAATCAGAAAAACGCAAACACATGATGGAAGATATATACCCAAGTGTGGATCGAAATAGGCCAATCAGAAAAACGCAAGCACATGATGGAAGATATATACCCAAGTGTGGATCGAAATAGGCCAATCAGAAAAACGCAAGCACACGACCGGCATAGTTGTCCAATCAGTGCTCTGTGCCTACAGAAAAATTACAACTGGAGTCCAGGCGAGACAACAGACTCCTTCTGTCTACACAATGGTAGGTTTTTTGTTTGTATGTAGATCGATTTCAAAACTGCTAGTTGCAGATCGAAGGTAAAAACAGCCCTGTTTACTGCAAGAGCTTTAATAATAATGATAAAAGGATGGATGAATTACTAGAGCAGCATTGTTTGAGAACAACCGGAATACAGGAATTTTTTTGGATTTAAAATTAGGGTGTTTTATGGGGGGGGGGGGGGATTGGGCCCCTTCAGGAAAACTGAAGATTACTGCTTACTGGTCTGTCATAAAGTGCCCAATGCCTTATAAACACAGTCATACATGCTTTGGTGCATAGAATAGGATGGTTCTAATGAGGGAAAGGAAGAAGGGGTTTGGAAGAGAGGGAGAAAAGATGAAGCTTGTTTATTTTTATTTTGAATAAAGACAGGTTGCATGAGTCTGGGAAGCAGGAAGAGGATAGACTAGAGCATTCCAAAGTTTACAAGATCTAGGGAGGAGGCTCAAGTTTTGGAAAAATCACCTGCCAAGAAGTTACTGGGCAGATAAGGGCACCTGTTTTAGTTTTGGGAGTGTGAGAATTTGCTTGTGAGGGGTCTGCATGCAGATGGAACACATGTGAGCAATTTTTGATGCCTTTACAAATCATGGAGGTGTTGGAAGCAACCTAACTCAGCCTACACAGAATTACAAACGTTTGAAGGCCCACATTGCATGTCCAAACATTCTGCAGAGAAAATAGATGAATTTACACTCTGAAACTTGGTACTATTTCATCAAGGTTGGAGAGACCTGTGGCTACATATTGCTAAAAAAGAACTAATGATGGGTACAAGAGGTACGTTCTCTAAACTACTTATCTGGCTAAAGTTTAAACTTTGCTTTTGGTTTGAATGAATATCAAAGTTCACTTGAACATTTTCGAAAATCTTGAAATCAGGCCAAAATACACAACTAGGACCATATTAAATATGACACAATTACACAACTAGGCCATTAGACAAAAAACTTACGATTCATTGTTGACTAAACAAGACTGAGCAGTACCTTTTTTGTTCTTCGTTTTTTTTCCTTAGGTTTTTGTTCTTCGGCTTGTTCAACGCAAGTCGCATGCTCGATCGTTCCACACATTTGCAACGAAAGTCGCATCTTCAAGGCCTTTGGTGGCTACGCTATCATCACAGATCGGTCAAGTGGCCTCTTTTCTCTGCCAGTTGAAAACGAGAATTGTATGTACAGACAGCGCGGCGCCAGAAAAAATTGAGTGAACTTGCAACAAAGGATGCCGACGCGAGTGACCCTTCTGGTCATTTCTATTCTGTGGTACAGGATAGCAAAAGGAAAGGTTGGGAAGGCATATATTGCACTCTTCACATGCACTAGTACAAGAGCTGTTCACCTGAAACTATGCGAGGATTTGACAGCACCAGTGTTTCAAAGAGCACTAAAGGAATTTGTTGTACGAAGAGGATCTCCAAAGCTGATGGTTAGTGATAATGGAAGAACGTTCATTGCGACAAAGATGTGGCTAACAACCTTGCGGAAACACTAAAACCTTTCAAACTACATCACGGAACAGGGGATACAATGGCAATTCAATATGTCAAGCGCCCTTTGGTGGGGAGGGTTTTTTGAACGTCTTGTTGGTATTATGAAAAGAAGTTTGTCAAAGGTTGTTGGCAGAAGCACCCTTAATTTTGAAGAATTGGAAGAAGTATTGCTAGACGTTGAGAGTGCCATGAATTACAGGCCTTTGTGCTACTTGGGAGAAGAGTTTGAAGAGCAAGTCATCACTCCAAATATTCTACTAAGAGGAAGACCATCTTCGGTTTTGGAGCAAGACATCGAGCAGTTGGAAGTAGACGATAAACTGACGGTTACTATTAATAAGAAGGAGCAATGATCAGTTGAGGAAGCGTTGGATGGGGGAATACTTACGAGCACGGAAGCATGACCAAAAGGAGATCATTATCCCAGGAGTCGGAGCAGTTGTTTTACTGAAGGAGGACACAAGAAACAGAGCTTATTGGAGACTTGGACGAATAGTCAGCCATATTTGTGGACCTGATGGGATAGTTCGAGGAATGAAGTTAAAATTAGGGAACGGATACATCGTGGAAAGACCGCTGCAGCTCATATGTGACCTTGAATTTGGGGGAGAAATTGGAGGGCAAAGGTTGAATCCTGAAGCCCCAGAGTTCAAGCCGGACAAGCCCGAAGAAAAACAGCAGAGAAGAGCCAAGGTAATTGCAAGAGACCAAATAAAAGGTGTCCATGAAGATGTTGAACCTTTGATGAAAAAGAAAACTTTTATATTAGAGGTGTAGTCATACTTTAATAGAGGGAGGGTGTTGGGAAATCTATAACAATTATAGTACTTACTTTGTGTTCTAGAACATTCCACATAGTTCTAGAAAATTCATACAGTCGTTGCAATTCGCTTAGTAATGCGTTAATGTTTAATTTTAGTATCGTTAGCATTGGACATTCGAGAACATTCTAGCTTAGGCCTATCAGCATGAAGTTGTTGTTATAACCTCGTTTTCGTTACAGTCTCATTGTTAGCCGGTTGCTCTGGAATGATCTCGAAATTATTTCATTACGTAATCGTTGCTAATTTTATATTCTAGTAATTATGATTCAGCATTCGATAAATTTCTATCGTAAACGTATATATAAACGCACAAATCGTAGTTGTAGTAGAATAAGCTTGGATAGACTTGGAAATTTACATAAAAATTATGTGAGTTTTATTAAGTGTCACTGGGAGTTCTATTGGGCACAGGACTAAAGAAGAGAATTTCCCACATTTGGGAGCTAAGCTCTAATTGAAGAATCAGTAAGAAACGAAATAGCTACGAGCAGGAAAGAGATGAGAGGAAGAAAGGAACTAGATCATTCTGTTTAGGTAGCGAAACTCACTAGGTTGTTCTGTTAGGTCGCCGAACTCACTAGTTCGTTCTAGAACACACAAAAATTGACAATTGCATAAGTAAATATACAAATATTGTTGAAAAACACAAAACCTTACCCAAATACAAAAAACGCTTGCTCTTGTCGGAATGTCGGAATGAAAAGAAAGACAAATCATCAATTGTGACCTACCACGTGCCCGCTAGTAACCTCGTACCGGATCTACACAAGGACAATAGCAAGAATGTAGTAAGGTACATTTTAATTCAGGGTACAGTATAATTCATGACAACGGCACATTTTACGAGCCCCAAGGGCACACGTTCGCTTTGTCTACAGCTACCGAGCACACGATCCTCCTTAAGACCGCCAAAGCTGTTGCTGTTGCCAACAACTACTTGGCACAAGCAAATGTCTTTTTAGACAAAGGATCTCAACATAGCTACGTACGTAAAGGTTTCGCTAACCAATTGGGTTTAGCCCCCGAGTCTTATGATCCATTGTCAGTTTCTGGTTTCGGTGGGACTGTTACGACGCAAAACTATGGCATATCTACGATTGGCCTAGAAACCACCTCTGGCATCGAATTAATTAAGGTACTCGTTTCAGACGAAATTGTGAAACCCTTAAAGGCCTAATGAAACGAAATTTTCGAATTCCATTTATTCACTGGAAATAATACTTTTACACGCCCTTAATGCGAAACTGAAATCTGTTTTTAAAATTTTTAATCCAATTTGCCACAATTGCCGGTGAAATGTGTGAAATTTTGCAATCCCGTTGCGAAATCTAATCTCCTCTTGTGACGTATGAATGATGAGTCTGTATATATGCCGTCACGCGTGTCGGCCAAAACACAGTTAAATAAACCACCATGGACGGTAACAAGACTTCGAAACGCACTTACGGTCGATCGGCTCAAAGAACGGAATGAGCTGTAAAAATACTCAGTTTACGGAAAATGTTTCGTTTCATTACTTTCCTGATAAAGATATGCAATTTAGCAACTATCAAAAGTGGGTGCGCTTTGTTCGAAAACATCAGCCTGGCTTCACTCCATCAAAATACTCGGCGCTGTGCTCCATTCATTTTGAGGATTCATGCTTCACCATGAGGAGGAATGTTTGTAAAGAGCTTGGCATCCGAATGAAACTTAGAGATGATGCTTTCCCGACTATCGATGCGGCGAATGAAGCTGAAAGTACAACTGACCCTTCTGAGCGTGAACTGGCAAGGCAGAGTTTTGACACTTGAGACATAAGCCCCCTTGGGCTTCTCAAAATTGCAAATCACAGTGATTTTAATTTTAAAAAAACTCTGCCTTGCCAGTTCTTCCCAACCCCATTTTACAAAGCTTACGCAGATTGTTACCCGAATACAAATTTCAAATAAATTTTCAGATTTTAAAGAGCTTGGCTAAAAAAGAAGAACCAGAAACAGTTGCCCCATCATCCACAGTACAGGAGCAAGAAACTGAAGTGGACACAGTGGATATGCAAAGAAAGAAGATCATTGCTTTGCAAAAAAGTGACTGGTACCTTCGTAACCAGAATGAGAAACTATGCCAGCAAATTTCACAAGTGAAAATTTTAAACGCATTTTTAAATTGCATTTCAAAAGTAAAAATTTTATGTCTTCAAGTACTTTTAAAACACTTGTGATTGGAACTGCAAAGTAATAAATCCTTTGAAATATGTTACTGGTTGTAAGGTATTGTAGTTACACTACAACACTTTTATATTATCAGGACAAAGAAAGCCAACCAAGTTGCAGTAAAGATCAAAACCCAGAAACCACGTCCGTTTTTGTTGATTTGAATCAATCATTTGAAAGTGTGGAAATGGATGAATCGTTTTCAGATACTGATTGGAGCCACGAAGAAGAAGAATGCGATTTATCATCAGACGACAATGACAATGAGGCTGGAAACAGTAATTATAGGAATTCAGTCAGGTAATATTTTTTAGATCCTACCCAGCATTAGATTGTGAAGATGCTGTTGGAGATTTAGCAAGGGGAACAGTGCCTGTCAAGATAAAAGTAACATGACAGTAGAAGGGAACCATTTGATTTTTTTTTTCAGAATAGAACCTGATGTCAAACAACATGATGAGCCCAAGTTCATCGTGTTTTACAGCATGTTGTTATCAATATTTCAACAAATTTGTTTCAACTGCAAGCATGATGTACCAACTGTTGATGTAAGGAGAAATTGATTTGATTGATTGATTGATTTGATTTGTTTCTACCTTGCATCCGAAGGTAGTTTGAGGACACTGAGAAGCTTAAGCTTATCGAGCAGTGTCCTGGTCCTTCCTCTCGATGTGACCACACCTCGTGATTCCTTATGCCTGGAATTACAGAGAGCTGGCGACTCTCCTCACTCTGAGTGAAAGTTTGGTCATGCCAGGGACTCGAACCCTTGGGTCCGTAGTCAGCGCCTCTAACCACTGAGCCATCCTCGCACACAATGGCACCATGTGTATCATTGCTCAAGACTGTGACTTCTGTGGTAAACAGTTTATTGGAAAAGTCAGCCATATGTCCATGGACGTTACCCTGCTGGAAACCTGATGACAAGTTTCAGTATCATTCTTCAGTCTGGTGTCAGTATCAGTCAAGCATTTCTCGTGTTTAAACACGTGGGTTTATCAATGATAACTGATGAGTTTAACAATGATTTTATTTTAACCTAAATTTCCACTTATAACTTTCTTTCGAGCTCGGTGCTCTTTTCGTCTTTCATAGATCGCAATTCGATTTGCATTCACATTTTGACAGACATTTGCAATGGTTCGTCTCCACAGTTGACGATCAACAACCAGTTCTTGCCATTGGCCTAAGATTCTTCCAGATTTAAGAACGCTTTTGCACGTATCTTTATATCGTAGTTTCGGTCGACCAACAGAACGAGTGCCTTTGTCGAGCTGACCATACATAAAGCTTTAACGGGACATGTCGTCCATTCTTGACACATGACAAAGCCAACGTAGACGATTTTTAATGAGTGTTATTTCTATATCGTAAACATCTGCTCGACGTAGTACTTCTTCATTGCTTACAAAGTCACTCCATTTTATTCGGAGAATCTTCCTCAAATGCCGTTGCTGGACTGTGCGAAGCTGATTGATGTGGTGTCGATACAGTGTCCAGGTTTCAGAGCCATACGTGAGAAGTGGTGTTAAACACTGAGCATACACTTTCAGTTTTGTCGATATTGTAAGGTCATGTGAGTCGAATACACGTTCACGGAGCCTGCCATACGCAGAAGACAAAGCTTGTATACGTGTGATGAGCTCGGTGTTCATTGAACAATCGTTAGTAACAATGCTTCCAAGGTATTTGAAACGATTCACGCTTTTGATTAGTGTACCGTCAATGAAAAACTCCTCTTCCGGACCAATGGACATTGTCTCGGTTTTCTTTATATTGATCGAAAGCCCCATTCGTTTAGCCATGTTATTATAGGCGTTTAATAGAACCTGTAGTCCAAGTGCCGAGTCACTGAAAATTGCAATATCGTCAGCATATTGTACTTCTCTGATGAAATCGATAAAGGTTTTCGTTTTGGCTTTCAATCTACTCAAATCGAAGAGATCACCGTCATACCGAAATCTGATTTTTACGCTGAATTGATGACCAATGGTTGCATAAGCGAGCAAGAGAAGTACAGCAGCGTAGATGCCATACAAGGTGGGCGCTAGCTTGCACCCTTGCTTTACACCACTATTGTATTCAAACGGTTCTGTTAGGACACCATCTACAATTAGACAAGCATTAACTTCGGAATAGAGGCTTTGAATAAGTCTGATGAATTTTGGACGACAGCCGAGCTTTCCCAAGATTTTAAACAAAAAGTCTCTGTTGACGGTATCAAACGCCTTGGTAAAGTCGACAAAAACAATATACATATTTTGTCGTTGCTCTCTGGTTTTTTCCATCAGTTGTTTCAGAGTAAAGATTCCGTCGATGGTACTTCTGTTCTCACGGTAGCCGGATTGGGACTGGGGATACACTTTGTCAGCTATACTTTTAAGCCTTTGCAGGAGAATGTCAGCAAACAACTTTCCTACAACACTTAGGAGGGAAATGCCACGGTAGTTTCCGCATTGACTTTGATCCCCTTTCTTAAAGAGAATAGTGATGTTTGGGTCAGTTACTTCGGATGGCATGTTCTCAGTAATCCAAAACATTGAGATTATGGCAAAGAGAAAAGCTTTCAGTGTATTTCCTCCGTGTACGAGAACTTCAGGAAGAACGCCGTCAGGACCAGGGCTTTTACCAAGCTTTGTGTTTTTTAGTGCAGTGTCAAGTTCCTCTTCTGTTAATGGGAGGTCGAGGGAGTTATCAATGGGAAGCTGCTCAATTTCGTCAATGAGGCTATCGTCAACATCAGTAGGTTGATTGAGGAGTTTGTCAAAGTGTTCCACCCATCTATTTTTGATATCAGTGGATGACGTGAGAAGGTCGCCGTCTTTGGAACGAATAGGGTGAGTCGACTTGCTCCTAGGACCGTAGACTTTGTTGACAGTTGCATAAAACTCTCGGTGATTCTTGGACTGGGCATATCGTTCAGCTTCTACAGCTCTTTCGTAGAACCATTGATTTTTCAGTTGTCTTATTCGTTCACGCAATTTGTTCCGATTCAAGCGTTTATCTTTCAGAAGTCGTTGTATCTCTTCGTCGTGTTCGTCAAACCAATCATTTGCTACTTTTTTCTTTTGATCAAAGGTGTGTTTTGCTGCTTCTTGTAAAATCGTTTTAAATTCTTCCCAGTCGTGTCTACAATTCGGTAGATTCTCATCAAGAAACGATTGCAGACGTTGCTTCTTCTCTGGCGTCAATGTGATGTCGAACTTTTTAGAAGGCTTTGTCCTTTTCTCTACGATGAATTCGGAAGTTGCAGCTTGACGTTAACAACTTATGATCCGTGAGACAATCAGCATTTGGGTCGATTTTGGTGACATTGATGAATTGTTTTGCACGAGGATTGGCAAGTACATGATCGATTTGGTGGTAATGTTTCGATCGTGGATGCTGCCAAGTGGTTTTTAAAGAGTCTTTCAATTGAAACATGGTTCCCATGACAGATAATTTGTGTCTGGCGCAAAATTCAAGCAACATTAGACCGTTGGAGTTCATATTTCCAATACCATGTTTACCAATTATGGAGGGCCAAGATGGCCAATCTTTTCCAACACGGGCATTTAGATCACCAAGCACAATTATTCTGTCGTTTCTAGCATTCTCTAAGCAATCACTTAACTGTTCATAAAACTGTTCTTTTTCCTCTTGACTTCTTTGCATGGTGGGTCCATACACACTGATGAGCGTCAAATAATCGTTATCTTTTAACAATACTCGCAGTGTTGAGAGACGATCGTTTATAGGGATTGGGTTCAGATCGGATTGGATAAGAAGTTTGTTGCGTATCGCAAAGCCAACACCAGCTTCTTTCTTGTCACTCCCACTCCAAAAGATTGTATGACTTTTCTCCACAAGGTTCCCTGTTCCAGGTCGACGAACTTCACTTAGTGCACAAATATCGATTGACGACTTTTCGAGTTCTTTACATATAATGGCTGTCGCGCGTTCTGGTCTGATCGAAGCATCACTGTCATTTGTCGTTCTTACATTCCATGCACCGAGCTTTAGATAGAGTGATTTGCACGGATTTCGCTTCTTTTTCACCACGGCCGTGACCTGTGGCGCATCGGTTGCCGCGGATGCGGCAGCTTGGTCGGTTAAATTCAAATCTGCTTCCATCATTTTATTTAAGTGAGGCTGCATCTACGATGATGACACTAAACGGTGCACGATAGTGTCCCTTGGCAGAAGATCACGTTGACCAGTGGCGCAACAAAGTTGAGACGACTGCATGATGCTTCTGTTGCTTTTTTGCCATGGATGTTGCCGAGTTGACAGTGCATTCATGCTGGGTGCCAGCGTTGTTGCCGAGTTGACGAAGACATCACTGCCGAGTGCCGGAGCTGGTGTCGAGTTGGTAGCCAGAACCGCCATTGTCGTACCCTGACACGGGGGGCTACGGGTAGGATAGCAAATGCTATCAGAGTTCACAGCCCCAACTGTGAAACACCCAGGCTAGTAGAGGGAAGGAGTCGCCGTACTTCTCCATTCTAAAGCCGGCCCTAGGCCCGACAATAGCCACTGCCCGTAAATTTTGTTTAAATGTATACATTACTTAATTCTTTTTTCTACAGCCTTTGTATCAGAAATAATTTGAGCATCCAAATTTGCACATTTAGATTTCCAGTGTTTAGAAAACTTTTCAGTGAAATTATGACTTCATTTTGAAAACCATGAAAAAGACACTGACAGTCATATTATGTTTTTTCATAATTATTTTCAGTTTTAAGACACTTATTTTGAAAAAAGTATTTTATTTTCTTTTACTAGTTATCTGATGAATTTTCTAAAAAAATTTCATATGTAAACATTTTTAATATTTTCAGAGCAATCAGTGCGGAAGCAGCAATGCAATAGAGCTCACAGCCGCAAAAAAAAATGATTTGAACATTTGAACAACAGAGGACTTGAAATATCATCATTTGTCAGTGACAGGCATAGGGGCATTGCAAAATGGATCAGAGTGTCGTGTCCAAACACAATGCATTTCCATGATTTGTGGCATATTTTAAAAAGTATACAAAACAAGTATTGAAAGCTGGCAATGAAAAAGGAAATGAAAAGATTCATTCATTGGAGTGTTCACTCAACAAAACAGGGTCATGGCCAGCTGATATTATCCAAGTGGAAATCCATGATGCGACACATATAAAATCACCATTCAAATCACCCTGATGCAATGTTTAGTGAATGTGCACATGGTGACATTGAGCCCCATGACTGAATAAAAATAGGTTAGACATCAGTCCTTATTACTATGTATGTAAAAGTTAAAATCGCTTTTCTTGACTTAACTGTTCCAAAACTTCTGAATTTTTATAACTTATAAGCAAATAAATAAAACAATCTTTAATGGTGATAACTTTTTCTTCTGAGAATGCAGTTACATTTATATATTTGAAAATTGAATAAATATAAAATGAAATTACACTCAACATCTTCACTTAAAGTTTAGGTTTGTCAATTCCAAAACATGTTAACAATTTGTATCTAAAACCTAAATTTCAGCTTTATTATAGGGAGCAAAGCATATGATAAGCTTCAAACCATTTTGATGAGCCAACATATATTAAAAGATATTCAGATGACCTCATCTGATTTACAAACCAGTGGCTTGAAAGGCTTTCATTCCACCCTTAACCACTGGCACCAGAAACAGGGTTGCCAGTTTGGATTTTTCTAATCCAAATTCCAGAAATTTGGATTTATGAGAACTTGTTTGGCTTTCAAAATATTATTTGGATTTGGCCAAAAATTTGGCTTATTTTGGATTTATATGAAAAGTTCTCAAAATTTTCTGAACATTTGAATTTTTAACAGATATTTCGGTTAATAGCTGTTTCGATTTAATTGGATAACACCTTTTAGTCAATCACTTCCTCTGAGATTTTCGGGTTTCCTTTTTAAGGTAGAACATGATGTGTGAAGTGTCATAACATGTTTATCCCTGGTGTTTGTGTTCTTTGTTGTGTGTCCTCTGCACATTGCGGCGTTCCTTGTTTTCAACGATATAATCTATCCTCCCTCCCCACGGCACAAGGCATTTATGTCATCTTTTGTCAACCGAAATAGTATAGCTGACAGGCGATGTAATCATGTAAATGTGAACACTTCTTCGCTTGCTTGTTAGCATAGGGTTATCATCGCTGTTTCTTGTTCTCTTGTAATCATGTCTAAATGGAAATCTTCGTACGAGAATGGGCGGCGTTACGCTAAGTCATGGGAAGACAAATATTCATGGGTTAAACAAGCTTCTGTTGGATCACAAAATGCTTTTTGCAAGTTATGTCACCAACCAATTGCTCCAAAAGCATCTAATCTGTCGAACCACGAGGAGTCAGAAAGACATGCAAAGAATATGACGGCTGCTAATTCCACAAATGTGCTTCCGTTCAAGAAAGTTCCCAAGAAATTGGACCAATCCTCTAAAGAAGTTAAGATTTTCGAGATAGAGCTTGCAGTTGGAATCGCTTGTCATAGTGCGTTGAGGTCAATTGATCATTTGGGCGAAATTATCAAAAGAAATGGCGATGGCAGCATTGCTGGCAATATGAGATTGCACAGAACAAAATGCACAAAACTTCTTACAAACGTTGTAGCGCCTGCAATGAAAGACAATCTCACAGAAAAACTGAAAGGGAAGAAGTTCTCTGTGTTAGTGGACGAATCTACTGATGTGTCATCTGACAAACACATGGCAGTAGTGATAAGATACTTCGATGAATTCTCAAAAAGAATTTGCACCGCATTTGCAGATCTTGTCCCAGTATCAAGTACAAAAGGGGTAATTCTTTTCGAAGCTTTGGAAAATTGCCTCAATAATCTTGGTCTTGCCCTAGCAGACTGCATTGGCTACGGTTCAGATGGTGCATCGAACATGATCGGAGAGCATAATTCTCTCTGGTCGAGAATTCGCCAAGCCTCACCAAATTGCATTCAGATGAGATGTGTATGTCACTCTCTAAGCCTGTGCATACAAACTGCGTTCGACAAGCTGCCTTCGAATCTGGGATTTCTTTTGAAAGAAGTACCGAAATGGTTTTCCAAAAATAGCATAAGGAGAGAGGGTTTTAGAGAGTTGTTTCAGACTATGAACCCAGATGATCAGCGAAAAGGCACTCCACTTCCTTTCACCAAATACTGTGAAACTCGCTGGCTCGCTCGAGGAAAAGTACTCCAAAACATTTTGCTAAACTGGGAGGAGCTCAAGGCCTATTTTCTTGTTGCGGAACCTGCATCGTCACAAAACGCCAGGTTTAAAGCAAGGATGATTCGCGAGATGCTGGAAGATGATACGAATTATTTATATTTCCATTTTGTCACCCCAATTGTTGGAGTATTCGAAAGTGTCAATGCCTATTTCCAAGCAACCAATGCACACCCAGAAGAATCAGAAAGGCAGTTAGATCTTCATGACAAAAGCCTAAAATTTAGAGTATATGACTTTCATGGAAACTGCAAACCAGTTCAAAATATAGACTTTGGGGCTAAATTTACTTTTGACGCAGACAAATACATTGCATCCAGTAGCCCTTCAAATGACGCTAAGAAAACTGTAATGGCGATAAAGGAAAGATGCATCACATTCCTAAAGACTGCTATCTCTGAAGTGGAGTGCAGACTTCCACCAACAAAGAATATTTTCAAAGGGCTGGGCTACTTTCATCCCGATAAAGTTTTGAGCCAGACGGCACGCTTGCCATTTTGCGAGCTTCCGTTTGCCCATCTGAAAGCTGAAAATGAGTATGCCATTGAAGAACAGTATAGAAAAGTTCAATTTGTGAACTGGGCCGACGAAAAGATTTTCGATGGAAAGATACCAAGGGATACCGTTGAATTTTGGTCAGGTGTTCTGGAATACCAGACCTCTACCGGTAACAAGCTGTTTAAACACATTGCGCAATACGTTCTGTTGTGTTTGTGTTTACCTATCAGCAATGCAGTCACAGAGAGGATATTTTCTTATGTGACGTGCGTAAAAAAAAAACAGAGGAACAGGATGCAGCTCAAGGTACTAGACTCAATTGTGAGAATTCGATCGAACTTACATTTTGAGGGTCATTGTTGCAAAGATCTGATTGTGACAGATAAAATGCTAGAACTGTTCAATAGCAAACAAATGTATGTAACAAGTGAGGTTGAAGGAGAGGAGATTGACGAAGCCTTTGATATTTTGTACAGCGTATAATATCTTATCCATTAATGACTTTCTGAACAGATTTTCTATTAATTATACCTTGTTTTTTGAGAGCTTGTTTTGATATAATGTCAAATTAACATTAATTTGGAAAAACTTTAAATGCCTCGTTTTCATTTCTTCGATTCTATTGTTCTGAAACCTCGTTTTCATATTTGGCTTAATTTGGATTTTTGACACGCAACATTTGGCTTTGGCCAATTTTGAGACCTGGCAACCCTGACCAGAAAATGACTCACTTCTCATGGCTTGGAACAATGTACAGGTAATATTCATGATAATACAATTTATGCTAATGCTTAGCAAAATATGCAGGTCATTAGATGGAGAAATAACACATCATAAATGCTGATATTAATTTCATTTTCATTTCAGGCATATAATAGCTACACTCCATTTCAACGAAAATCTCAAACGCGAAAAGCAAGTGTCAAATGATGGAATCCATTATGTCAATATAATTTACCCAAAATACAAATTAGGAGAAGAAGTTGTACGAGAAATTGCTTTTCCACCAACATATGGTAATGACCTTTTAAAGTTTTCAAATGAATCTTTGGAACAAATTTGAAACTTTGTAAATTGGATTAGAAGCATTTCGATCAGTAATGTAAAATACCATTTGCAGGCTTCTTGCAAGAAGCAGTAGCCATTAAATAAAAGAACAACAATTTCAGAACCCCAGTTTGAATTATTTTATTGTATTTTCTGTTTATGTTACTGAACCTTCAATTTATTTTGTTGAAATTGCCATGTTAGTTGCCAGAACGAGGCCCCCTGATATTCACCAACTATCAAATAAACATTGAGGTAAAAAAAATTTTATTGCAGATTACATCGAAGACATAACTGTTATTTTCAACACCAATTTGGAGGCACTGAAGAAAATTTTGAATCGCTACACTGAACTTCAGCCTCCACCACTGAATGCATCATTTAAAAAAGTCCCCAGATGTGAAGCCATTGCAAAGTACCTGGAAAGAAAAGGAACAGTGACTTAGCTTTACCCAGACAGTGAGTTACTAAAAGGTTTTATTCTATGTTTAATTGTCCCTTTTATATCAACCTTTTATCTTTTATCTTTTAACCTTATATCAACCCTTTCGCCGCCATAGGGATTTTAACGAAAAAAACGCGCTTCGCAATAAAATATTTTTCTTCGCTCTGCAAAGCTCAATAAAGTCATATTTAGTATGAAAATATAGCTGATAATTCAATTTATAATATATGTGCAAATTTTCCACAGTAGAACAGTATATTTTTTCAATATAAATATTTGTCGAAAACTTCGGAGCAAAATTTTGAAAAATTGGATGTTTCCAATATCAATAGAAAAAAATTGAGAAGTGAGGTACCCAGCCTATCAGCCTCGATCTGAAGTCCAATTATCCGGGAACTTTTATGCCAAGTTTCAATTCAAAATGGCGTCCGACAGCGAAGGTTCAGAGGTTGACTTTGTTGTGAATGATAACGATTTTGAGGAGAATTTTGAAGAGTACGCGAAAAAGAATCTTGTGGAGCTAAAAGAACTCTGCAAAAATCGAAGAATTGCTGCGACTGGCAGAAAGCAAGAACTAATTGATCGCTTACAAGAGTATGATGAAACTGGACCAATATGGAATGAAATTGAGCGGCCAGTTCACCTTCCAACTTTCAGAAAAAAGTCAGGGCCTGTTGTCACATTGAGTGAAGATGCAGTCGCATCAAACTTTTTCGAATTGCTCTTTACAGCAGAACTGATTGACATCATTGTAAATGAAACAAACAAGTATGCAGAGCAGAAAATAAACCACCCTTTTACGGCTGCCTCTACTAAGAGGAGATGGGAACCTACAACCGCTGAGGAAATAAGAGCATTTTTCGGATGTTTTACTTATATGGGTTTGTGCAGTCTTGGTGACATTGAAGACTACTGGTCAGAAGATCTTGGCCAAGAGAGAATAAGCAGTGTTTTCAGTAGAAACAGATTTACAGATATTTTGAGGTATCTGCATTGCAATGACAATGATACTGCTTTGCCAAGGGGTCATGCAAATCATGACAAACTTCATAAAGTTCGGCCAGTAATGAATTTGCTTCAAATATCTTTAAAAAAGTACTGGGTGCCACATCAAGAGTGTAGTATTGATGAGGGGATGATACCATTTACTGGCAGAAGCTCCCTAAAGCAGTACATGAAAGACAAGCCAAACAAATGGGGGTTCAAAATGTGGAAACTGGTTGATTCAAAGTCCTCTTATTTGTATGCCTTTGACATTTACACAGGCAAAGGAGCTGAGCGTGAAGTTGGACTTGGTGAACATGTTGTTCAACAGTTGGCTAAAGAACTGCAACCAGGCCAGCCATGGATGTTATACTTTGACAATTTTTTTTCTTCTGTGGATCTAATTGATGGGCTATACAAAGAAGGAATATTTGCAACTGCAACCATTCGTCCAAACCGGGCTGGTTTGCCAAAAGAAATAAAGGAGGCTAAGCTCCAGCCAGGGGAAATGATCTGGCGTATGAAAGATCCTCAAATTGTGGTGACAAAGTGGAAGGACACAAAGGATGTTATACTCATCAGTTCAATGAGCAGGCCAATACCAAATGAAACAGACTTTACAATTGCTAGAAAAAGCGGAACTATTTTTCGCATACTTAAAAGTACTTTTTTCGTCCGACACTCCTCAGAGTATGCAAACGTCGGAAGATAACCAAAAACTGACCGAATAAATAGCCAGATGCGGATCGAAAACACTAGAGGGTGATAAGCAGAGCGCGTGATTGGTTATAATTGACCAATCTGCATTACTTAACACCTCACTTTAGAAGAGCCCAAGGGAAAAGACGAACTCTTTCTGTCTACAAAGAATGGGATTTTCCATTGAAATATAGACAGACTCCAAAACACCTAGGTGAAAGGACGACCTAGCTTGCCCAATTATACGAAAATTGTCGTCACTGTATGTTTTGGCGCAATCTGGATTCTCTAAAAGATGTTGTCCTATAGCCGAATCGCAATTAATTTGGGCATTGCGTCTTTTACAATTTCGACGCGGCTGCTCTCTTTCTGCAGACGTTTTGGTCCTTATGCTCGTGGGAACATGCTGCTTTATTCTATCCTCCAATCTTTGAGTAGTGCGTCCTACATACCGAGCTTCACATCGGCAACAAAATTCATAAACGACTAAACTTTTTTTGTGGGCAGGAACGCAATCCTTTTGGGTGGAGGGAAACATGTTCTTAGCACTGTAGACCACACGAGGATTCACAGCTGAATAGCAGAAATTGATGGCCTTTTTTATCTGATTTTCAAATTTTAGCGAAACATCACCAATCCAAGGTAATTTGAGATAAACAGGGCACTTTTCAGGTCCAAAATGCTTGTCAGAGATGAAACTGGCAATTTTTTGTTTGAAACACTTCGAGATGATATCGTCGGGTAGCCATTTTCAATAAGGATACGTTTTATTGTATCAAGTTCGGAAGTGAGCTTAGTTTTGGAGCAAATCATTAGCGCCCTGTGAACTAAGGTTTTGATGAGACCAATTTTCCTTTCTTTAGGGCTAAAGGAATTCCAGCGAATATATTGACCAGTAAATGTTGGTTTCCTATAGACACTGGTGAAAAAGGAATCGCCCTCCTTTTGAACCGAAACATCCAGAAAATTCAAGGAGTTGTTTTGCTCCTTCTCTATAGTAAATTTTAGTGCTGGATGTAACGAGTTGAGTTTTCCATGAAAATAGTCACACTCCAGCTCCGAATCAAAAATGACGTACGTATCGTCAACATAGCGAAAATAGACCGCGGGCTCTTTGGTTTGTTCAAAAAGCTTGTTTTCATAAAAGCCGACAAAGATGTTAGCTAGTGCCGGTCCCAAAGGGCTACCCATTGCTACTCCATCAATTTGTCTATACATTATGTTGTCGAAACTAAATTCCACTCCACGAGTGGCAATTTGCATGAGCTCTTTGAAAACTTCCTCTGGGAATGGTGGGCAATCAAGATCGCCACGGTACAAAGCATCAGCGCAAATCCCTATGGTCTCGTCAAGGGGCACGTTTGTAAACAAACTGCTGATGTCGAAGGAGCACATGAATGTTTTGGCAGGCTCAAGCTCTAAGTTTTGGACAAAGTTGGCAAATGTAAAGGAGTCTTTGATGCAACGCGAGGAAAACATTTTTAAGACCGGGTCCAAAATTTCGGATAGCCACTTAGCTAACTCATGTTGTGAGGATCCAATCATAGACAAAATAGGTCGAAGCGGGACTTTTTCTTTGTGAGTTTTTGGTAAGCCATACATGCGCGGACGTTGTGATCCTGTGGGTCTGATCCTATCATAAACTGTACGAGCCAAGGACTTTTGGTTGACTAATTCTAAGAGCCGTTTTTGTAGTTTCTGCTCGATCTTAGCCGTATTGTCGTGCTGAGAGGCATCACCCAACTTAATAAACTTGGTTTTGTCAAAAAGAATGTCTCCCATTTTACTGACATAATCAGTTTTATTCAAAATGACGACCCCAGATCCTTTGTCAGGTTTTGTGATTAGGATCTGTTTGTTGGCCCGTAGACTTTTGATGGCTTGAAAATGTTCCTTATGCATACTAAAGTCACCAAGGTCGACCGGAGTGCCACAGTAAGCGTGCGCCAAATCGCTTAGCTTGGCTTTTAGAGCACGAGCCTCAGTAAACGAAACAGGCTCATGCCGCTTAAGCTGAGCATAAAGAATTTCAAATTCAGCAAAAACCTCCTCTCTGCTGATACTTTGTGGTGGAAGGCAAAAGTCAAGACCATGGCTAAGGACAAACTTTTCTGTGTCAGAGAGGGTGTAGTCCGAAAAATTCTGGATATGTTTTTCCTGTTTGCTCAGCTGATCGCCAAAACGTTTCCTAACTAAGAAGTGGATGTTCCTATTGTGTTTTTCTCTAGTATCTTTTTCCGTCCGCTGGTCAATGTCCGAAAGGTAGCGGCAAAAACGAATATAATCGAAAAATGAAAAGAAGCAACGAATTTTGGTCCAATGGCGTCTATATATTTGTTTTAGATTGAGAAGGTTAGTTTTGATCTTCTCAATTTCGTCATTAAGAAAAGCACGTTCAATGATAGGGCTATGCGTAGCACGGGACCTAGAAATTCGAGCAGAAATAAAATTTGGACAAACACGATTAGCTAAACAAAGTTGTAAAAATGAAAGAGAGAACTTAGCCGTTCTAATCTTACCTCGTAACTTTATGATGCTGTTCAGATCTCCGATCTGTTCCTGAGAGTACCTCCGCCGAAAATATGTGAACAAGTGCTTTGTGGTACAAAACTTCACAATTGCTAGAAAAAGCGGAACTATTTTTCGCATACTTAAAAGTACTTTTTTCGTCCGACACTCCTCAGAGTATGCAAACGTCGGAAGATAACCAAAAACTGACCAAATAAATAGCCAGATGCGGATCGAAAACACTAGAGGGTGATAAGCAGAGCGCGTGATTGGTTATAATTGACCAACCTGCGTTACTTAACACCTCACTTTAGAAGAGCCCAAGGGAAAAGACGAACTCTTTCTGTCTACAAAGAATGGGATTTTCCATTGAAATATAGACAGACTCCAAAACACCTAGGTGAAAGGACGACCTAGCTTGCCCAATTATACGAAAATTGTCGTCACTGTATTGTCGTATTGTCACTGAAAATTGTCGTCAATTTGAAAATCAGATAAAAAAAGGCCATCAATTTCTGCTATTCAGCTGTGAATCCTCGTGTGGTCTACAGTGCTAAGAACATGTTTCCCTCCACCCAAAAGGATTGCGTTCCTGCCCACAAAAAAGTTTAGTCGTTTATGAATTTTGTTGCCGATGTGAAGCTCGGTATGTAGGACGCACTACTCAAAGATTGGAAGATAGAATAAAGCAGCATGTTCCCACGAGCATAAGGACCAAAACGTCTGCAGAAAGAGAGCAGCCGCGTCGAAATTGTAAAAGACGCAATGCCCAAATTAATTGCGATTCGGCTATAGGACAACATCTTTTAGAGAATCCAGATTGCGCCAAAACATACAGTGACGACAATTTTCGTATAATTGGGCAAGCTAGGTCGTCCTTTCACCTAGATGTTTTGGAGTCTGTCTATATTTCAATGGAAAATCCCATTCTTTGTAGACAGAAAGAGTTCGTCTTTTCCCTTGGGCTCTTCTAAAGTGAGGTGTTAAGTAACGCAGATTGGTCAATTATAACCAATCACGCGCTCTGCTTATCACCCTCTAGTGTTTTCGATCCGCATCTGGCTATTTATTCGGTCAGTTTTTGGTTATCTTCCGACGTTTGCATACTCTGAGGAGTGTCGGACGAAAAAAGTACTTTTAAGTATGCGAAAAATAGTTCCGCTTTTTCTAGCAATTGTGAAGTTTTGTACCACAAAGCACTTGAAACAGACTTTGTGAAAAAGTCTCAAAAAGGGACTGCTGAGAAGCTCATAAGACAGTGCCCACCTTGCATAAAACCATATCGTCAAAATATGGGAGGTGTAGACACCAATGATCAGATGATGTCTTATCAAAATTTTTCAAGGAAGTCGTACAGATGGTGGATGCCTATCTTTTTTGATTTGCTGAAGCAAGCCATTGTAAATGCTTGGATATTGCAACAATTCCAACCAAATGCAAAAAAACGTGGCCAAAAAGATTTTCGAATTGAATTGTCAAAAAATTTAATTGGTAAATTTTCATCAAGAAAAAGATCTGTTGGGCAACAGCCAAATGCAACAAAAAGATATGATGGTTTACAACACTTTGTGGTGAAAACTGATAAGAGAGGGTATTGCAAAAATGAATGTGGCAGCAAAGTTATGTACAAATGTACAAAATGCGACATTTTTCTGTGCATTGACTGTTTTCGTCCATACCACACATAGAATTCAGACTGAATTAAAATATTTTTAACAATGTATTAAGGTTTTTTTAGTGTGTATAATTGTTTAAATGTATGAGGGATCTATTCTGTTGCTATTTTGCAAAAGTTTGTTGCTTTTTTTTCAATTCAACCTCAAAAATTATCAAATGGACATATATGTCCTTATGGCGGCGAAAGGGTGCGAGCACTCGATGATGAAATTGAAATAAATTGATTTATAAGGTATAGCAGCTTCCACTGTTTCACAATAAAGGACCTCTAGGTTTGGCAGGTTCGACTTGTCTAATGGTTGTTATCTCAGTTTTAGAGCAAGAACAACAGGAGGAAAATCATGTCAATGATGATGTTGATGCAGCGGCTAGTTTTCAGAAAAAAGCAAGGGCATGCCGAAAATGCAGAAAACCCATGAAAGGTCACAAAGTTGGTAAATGCGATGTCTGAACCGTAAACATGAATTTTTGTAATTTTTATTGAACAACTAATAAAACTTGTAATCTTGATGGCTAGTAGGTAAGAGAGCCAAATAATAAATAATACTTAATTTCTGTTTTTACTGCCTCTCTTGTGTAGAAGAATACCCAGTTGAGTGCAAGCTTGGAAATTTTGTCCTGATGTTGTGATCAACACAAACAGGTAATGGTATTGCATTATTCCAACCGAAAAACCCAAACATGTATCTGAAAATCCAGCGGTAGGCAACAGATCTCATGTACCTGCAATGTGTAAATTGTTTGGATTCAAAACATGATAAAAATGATACTCCAAAATTTTAAAATTATGTTTATTTAAATGATAAGCATATATATGTAGTAATTTTTTCGTATAATTTGCTTATGTACAATTTTGTATTATCTGGAAATCAAACTATTATTGGCACTAATACTGACTGGTTTTTTAAACAGCCTGCTATTTGTTTGTATCTTCTCCCATCTCTGTCTTTAAGTAGTAGGCCAACGTTTTGCAGCACAACCTCCTGTGCCATGAAGAGGTAGTCTTCATCTTGTGTGATGCACCTTTTAACTTGTATTTCCCCACCCAATTTATCAATTGCTGCAGGAATTTCATAACAACATCGGTATTCTCGAGCACCATTCAGCAAGGCGGAGTCGCACTTGTTACACTGACACCTACGATTGGAATGATTCACTTAGGCCTACTTTGCCAAGCCAAACGTTCAGAGCAAAATAATTAAAAAAAATAAATCAATAACTTCCACTCGAAAATAAATTAAAGTGGAATGCTATTATTGAGTGAATATACCTGAAAAATATATGCTGAAGAACGCATGTATAAAACTGAAAATGAGCTACCATTCCACATGTCCCATGAAACGAAAATTACAAGTAGAAAACTGCTCGTAGCAACCATTTATATTTGAAAAGGAACATACCATTCATTAACTGGGATTCTTCTTTCATATCTTGCTCCTAAAACATCCATAGGAATTTGGTCAGGGTCCTCTTCATCTTGCTTGTAAGCCTCGGCATCCTCGAGGTTAGCAACTGGTTCGCCTTGATATGGCCTAACCGCTTCTCCCAAATTAACGATTCCGTAATCATCTTCAAAACTACTGCCTTCCAATGAAATTACTTCGACTACGCTTCCAACAGATTCATTTTCACTTTCTGACATGATCAGCTGTATAAAGATATAAACTTATTTCGCCCAGCAAAAGAAACCAATACTGATGAGAGACTCTTTCTCGGCTGTTTGGAATCACGGACGCATGGCAACCAGACCAGTCTCCTGGGAAGACTCATCATTCATACGTCACACAATTCTCACATTTTTCGCGAAAACAACCCAACTTAAAACTCGTTTTTGAATACCTTCTGTTTGACCCACATTGCTTATTTTGATACCAAAATTACAAGGAAAGATAGCAGTTTTAGAAAATGAAAGAAAAGCGATACTGAAAATTTCGTTTCATAAGGGCTTTAAGTCAGGGTGGTTGCTCTAGCCTCCTCTTTCTTTGAAGCCCTATAACTTGACAGTTGTAGTGTTTTGGTATTTTTGACTTCATTTTTCATGATCTTTCCCATGATGTATACAAAACTGTCTTTTGACAAAATTATTTTTTGTTCCTATGGAAGTGGCATTCTGCTCCGTAAAATGAGAATTAAGGTATCAAAGCGAATCATTTTGAGAGTAAAAAGTCTTTGTCGTTTCTCTGACCAAAAAATGAAAGTTGATATAGAAACCTTCTAAAAATCATGAAAATCATTCCTGTCTGGAAAAACTTTTGTTCGTTATTAAATGTCCACCGTTTAATAAACATCAGTTTATTTAATCCGACTATAATTTTTTAATCAGCTTTTCAAAACTATTGAAAATAGCCAGAATATCTAATTATATCTGCAATTTTTTGTTATATCAGAAAAATAACTGAAAACAATATAAATTTGAGAATATCGCTTTAACCATGCCTTGTTGCCATTGATTTTTAGAGGCTTTCTATATGAACTTTCATTTTTTGGTCAGAGAAACGACGAACCCTTTTTACTTTCAAAATGATTCGCTATGATACCTTCATCCTCAATCTTTTCCAAAGTTTGGGAAGGGGATCCAGATGATGGGGCATATTCTTTGGCTGGAGACTGGGAGCCTTCCCTTGCGGGAGAGGGTGATGCTTCTCGGCTAGATGAGCTTGACTGATCTCTTTGGGCTAAACCTGAAAAAAGCCAAACATATTAAGACGACCAGACCACAAGATTACAACATTGAAGAGATTTTACAATGTGCAAATAAAAATGCAACAAAAATGCATTATAAACGCAATTCAGCGCAAAATTTAAATGCAAAGCAAATTTTTCCCGTTCGAATTCTCTTTTCAACCTCTCAAACTGTGAAACTCAATTCGGCATGGAAAATTAGCATGATTCATTTACTGAAGCAACATTTCATTGTCATAGAGAACTAAAAGCAGCATTTCGGTAGAAGGGTATATATGTAAGTACCCAGAGGCAGCTCCTTTCAAGAAATGATCACAAGCATCATTACAAAGGGGTGGCAGATATACCAAAAATTGAAAACTAAAAGGAAACTACAAAAAACATGCCTTCATTATCGGAATACAAGCTTGACCTAGATTTTTGAGTTTTATTCTTTTTCTTGCTCTTTATTTTCTTAGTTGATTTCTTCCTAGCCGGTGAATCAGAATCCGATTCTGAAGCAGAAGAAGAGCTGGGGTAACTCGAATCTGACACCTTCTTCTTCGTTCGATTTTTGGCTCTCTTTTCCTCTTCTTCTTCTTCTTTGACTTCTTCTTTGCAGACGGCGATCTTGATTCTGAATCTGGTTGCTCTTGATTGCTTCTTTTTCGTTCGCCTTTTTCTGTAAGAAACATGAAGCAAAAACTAGTTTAAAGAAAAAGAGACCAAAAATGAAAGCAATGATACAGAAACTGATAATGGTTTCAGATTAACATTATCAATTAAGCCAGCCAATTAAACATCTAGAAGTAGGCGTCTATAAGTTAAAGTGCCTATCACGTCATTTCAAAAACTTTTATTATTCATGATAAATTGAAAGAATGATGCATATAGTTGTGTGTTTTTTTCAAATCCACCTTCTTTCTCTTGAATTTCGTCGTTAATTGTTGTTTTTCTTCCCCCTATTTGCCCCATATATAAGAAATTTTGCGTCCCTTTGAAATGGCATGGGGCGAGCGGGCTGTGACGTAGATTCCGGAACGATATTTGTTTACATAAACACAGCCACATGGTTACCATTAAAGGGATTCTGGAGTGTGGCAAAACCGCAATTCGAATATGCCGGACAGATGCGTCGTTTATGGCTGTAATAACAGTAACAGTAAGGAGTGTAAAGACAGGGGAGTTTTACTCCACAGAATCCCTTATTGGAACGACGACAGACCGATTGCCAAGCGGAGAAGAAAACAGTGGATTGACTTCGTGCGCGTGAAACGAGCCAACTTTCAGCCCTCGAAGTTTTCCACAATTTGTAGCCAGCATTTTCGATCGGAAGATTTTGAAAGACCATTCACAACTTTACCTGGCTTTTCAGGTGATTTAAAAAACGTTTTGCGGAGAGACGGTGAAGGGATCATTGCTGTCCCTTCGATTTTTACATCGCCAGTAGATGCAAATTCGACGACGACAATGTCACCTGACAGCAAAAGAAAGTCAAGGAAACATCGAATGGTTAGTTGAATCTGCTCAATTTAACACCGCAAATAAACATTGTTTCTGTTCAAAGAAATTTATTTGTTAAATATTCGTTTTTTGCTGCCTAGGCCATTAGATCAGCTATGAAGACCATCCAAGATAAAGAGGCTCATTTGTCTGAACAATCACAGGAAGAACAAGGGAACTTGGTGGAAGGGTACGATGAACACGACTTTTCAGATTGTGGAAACGCGGAACCACCCGTATGTTTTGACAGTTTTTTAATTCTCTAACATTATCCATTATTTATTTTTTTCTTAGAGTAAGTAAACACTGCTTGTTTTATAAAACCACCATTTGTTACAAGGCAAGCAGATTTCATTACACAATTTCAGAGATTTATACCAGGGGAACACAGGCCCGCAATTACATACTCTGTTACAAAGAATAATAGTGAATAATTTTGTGATATATTGGAGGATATTTACCCCCTCCTCCAGCCAACTCTTTTCAATGACCCTGCAAAGCTGTTAAATATTATTGACTCTACAACTTATATCAGAAGAATAAATGAAAGATGTTTCTTACAGCAAAAAGATGTGGCATGTCAGACACTTGGGTGTAAAATTGCAAACGGTTGGTCACAAAGACAAGAAGATTACGAAATTTGTGGCTGTCTAAGAGGATGGAAGCCAAAAAACTTAAAATTGAACTAGACAAAATAAGTGTTCAGTATCAAATTTTGTAACTTTTATATTTTTACAAAGAAATAATGATAAAAATTGTTAAAACAATACTTTTTTAAAAATTTCTTAATGACCCTCCAGTATACTCCTACAATTAACATTTCAAGAAGCCTCATTTGATTACCACCATCTATAAAGAGAAACAGTTCTAATTGAACCTTTTCTATCAATTTATATTCTTTAGGACTAACATTACAGTACACACACAATATCTATCTTTGTCTGTTACAAAAAGTTGATAGTTACTTAAAAGATTTTTTTTATTTTAGTTGAACAGCTAGACAATATTGGAGATCAGGGCAATATCAACAAAGTTGGGAATGAGGATGAACCAGCAGACAAATCAATGGAAGTTGTTTCATGTGATGATGATTCAGATGATGGTGATGATGAGGTTGATGATTGTGATGATGATTATGATATAGAAGAAGATATGGATTCTGAAGATGATGTTTCTGAGTTTACAGCTAGGTCAGTATAAACCAAATAGATTCCAACATATTCATATTAAAGCAGATCAATCACAATAACTCAAACATTTTTCATAAGGCAATTTTTCTTCCTTCTACAAGGTATCAGGGTAAGCACAGTTTACCATTTTGATATGATAAAAGATAGAACTTGCTGTTTCACAAACAGAGGTGAATCAGATACATTTTGAGCTGAAGCTTGCAAAGTTTTATTTTTGAGACTCCCAATTAACTACCTGGAGAATAAGAACCTTGTATATGAATATTCATGTCTTGTTATTTTGCAGTGAAATTGAAACAGATGTCAGGAAGCATCCAAAGTACATTGTATTCTTGATGCAAATCCTTCTCCTTTTCAAATTTTGCCCTGTTTGCAAGGAAGATTCCCCACAAATACGCTCAAGAGAAGTTGGAACAATGTTAGAGGTGAAAACAATATGCAAAAATGATCTCTGCCCTAAAAGGATCAATGTTTGGAGAAGCCAACCAGAGATTAGTGGAACAAACATTCCAGCTGTAAACCTGTTGTTGTGTTTTGCTATTCTTGCTGCTGGTGGATCAGCCAGTAAAGTTTTTAGAGTCTTTTCCCATATGGGACTTGCGTGTATTTCACTGGTACATTCTTTAAGCATCAGAAAGTGAGTATTATATATAATTATGGATGGTCAAAATTAATCATTTTTCTTTCCATGATAAATTATTCTATAGCAGGAAGCTCTTAAGCTCATCACAGCAGAGGTAAAGTGAAGATGAAGACACAATTCCTTATACCCCTTCTCATAAGAACAAATGAGAAAGCGGTCTAAAATGTACCTAAAACTTCACCTTCTTTCCTAGAAAAACTGTTTCCAGCCATATATACATTTTGGTTGAATTATCAAAAAGGTCTTTTGATAAAATTATTTGGAATGGGTGAAAAAATTGTAATTTCGGGAGATGCAAGACACGATAGCATGGGACATTGTGCAAAGTATGGAGCATACACGGTATTCTGTTCTAATACAGCTGAGATCATCCATTTCTCCCTAGTTCAGGTATTTAACCAACTTCAAGTTTTATTAATTTATTTAACCAACTTCAAGTTTTATCAATTTGTTGTGGAACTATCCATTACCACATTTGGAAAATACAATTTGATATCCAAATTCTTCAAATTCAATCAGATGAATGATGAAAACAATTTATACTTCCTATTATTGTAGGTACTTAAATTATTTTATGTTTAACAGCGTAATGAAGTTGGTAACAGTGCTGGTATGGAGTTTGAAGGTTTCAAGCGCTGCATGGCATTTCTCCAAAGAGGAAATCTTGAGCCTTCGACATTCATATCAGACAGACACCTCTCAATCACGAAACATATGAGGGAACAGCTTCCTAACATCAGACATTACTTGATCTTTGGCATTTGAAAAAAAGCAAGTAAATTTATTATTTCTTCTCTAGCGGAAAATACCAAGAGTAAAGTTTGAAAGCTGACATTGTTTCGTCAGTCATTGAAGATACTTTTTACTATGAATGCTATTTAAAACTATACAATATTTTCATGTTTTTACCTTTTACTAACATTATGACCTTCTCCATATAATACTTGCTTTTATAATCATATCTAACACTAAATGTGGTGATTTTCTGGCGATAAGCATCTAAAAAGCCATCGAGTTAAAATTGTATAAGGGGATGAAATTATGTTAGTAAAACGTTGTTCTTAAATTACAGAAATTCGAAAAGTACTTCTGAAAATCACCAAAAATAAAGACTGTGGTGAACTCTCTGACTGGATAAAACCCTGTGAAAATCACTTGTATTGGAGTGCTACCTCAACACCTAGTGGAAATGGGGAAATTATTTGGGCAAAATTTTCTTCATTCGTACACCACATTGTCAATGAACACCAACAGTTCAAGAATCAACTGTTCAATAAATGTGCCCACGATGAAGAGATAGAAGATCGAAAATGGTTGACTAAAGGTACCTTTCAGAAAATATAACTTCAAGGAAATTTTCTGTGAACATGGGAGAAATTGGATCTTTTTCGAAATTTTCCAAAGTCAGAATAAACCCATCAACCAAAAATAGCTATCAAATGCAAAAATTCCATTGTCTATCAAATGCCAAAATTCCATTGTCATCAAAATTTAAAATATCTTATCACTCATTATTATTTTTTATTATTCTCAGATTCTGACGTTCATGTGAAGCTTAAGCAGGCTCTTTTCAAAAAGTCTTTTCAGAGTGGAGTCAAGCAAGCTTCTCCTCTTTCACAAACAAGCTGCCTGGAAGGGTTCCACTCAGTTCTCAACCACTTTGCACCAAAAATGACATCTTTCAGCTTTACTGGAATGATCATACGGTAAATATCTATGGAAAATTTGCACAAAGTGCAAATTTCAAGTTTGAAATTCAGAATTGTTCATTTAAAAAGTTTTCTGTTTTGGTTACTTTTCAAAAATATGCCTTATTGTAAAGTGTTTTATGTTTTCCCACAGACATATTTTGGCAGCTACACACTTTAACAGGAACCTTAAACGTGAACTGAGAACTTCTATTGTCACTGGTTTACCACAAGTTAAAATTGTGTATCCAAAATTTAAAAATGGTATTGCAACTGTGAGGGATGTCCGTGTTAAGCAGAACTTTGGTAAATACAGATTAATTTTGTTATTTCTTTAAAAGCAAATATAAACAAAAGTTTTCCTATTTAAAAATACATAGATTTACTTTGATTCAAATTTTGAAGAGGCTAAGGCAAACAAAATGTTGAAGAGGCTAAAGTCTAATGCTCTTTTTTAAAAAATAAATACTTCGAGAAATTCAATTTGTGAATCACTCCTGACTCGGGTGTTACTATCAGTTGTTTTATTTTAATTTTTTTATAAAATGTAGATTATGTAACTGAGATATTCAAAACTCTTCTGGACTGCATCATTGATGGGTCACTAGAGGGAACCAGCATGGCGCTAAAAGAGATGGTGCCACCTCCAATGCACACTGTGTTTGAAAAAGAAAGCAGCACGATTGCTGTTGAAAAGCATTTTGCAAGGAAGGCAATGGTATCAGTTGAAGTTCCTCCAACAACACCAGGTTCGTAAAAAGAAGGAATTGCAACTGTTAGCCCATATAAATGACTGTTTTATGTAAATGAAACTTTTCAATTTCAGATAAAAAATTTTCTCAAAATACATTTTTCTAGCATGAGAAAAGTTCAAATGTGGCACCAATTCCTATTTGAGAAACCTATTATTGCATTTAATTGTATCAAAACACACTCAAACTCAAGAGTTGATTACAAATGGTTCTTTATCGTTCAATATTCGAATCTGTAGACAACATAACCAGGGAAGTAGCTAATGGTAAATGTGATATTCCCAATTTCTCTTGACTTTGTTGATAAATCTTCATTTTTTTGTAATTTCCTTAGTCAATCGGAATGTGAAATAGCACTTAATTAGGTCTCTGTCACAAGCTGAGGAGGTTTCTATTTACAATTTTCTATTGATTTTAGTGGAAGAGGTACAGCAGCAGATTGAGCAACAGCATACAAGCCTCCAAAAGGATGTTCGCAGATGCAGACTATGCAAAAATCCAATAAAAGGCCATAAAAATGTCATTAACTGCCCAAAAAATAACTGAACCAATTTTCAGGACTCCCTGTTAGTTGGCCCACATCGTTAAGCTAACCATTTCTATTTAGATATCATTTTCAAGTTTATACCAAATCCCGGTTGAGGTTTACTTGTGTACCACATTTTATTTGTAAATTATCATTGTAAGCCTTTTCAGTCTGCAACCTTACAATATATGATTCTTATGGTTTCCATGCACCTCTAAGAAGTTTGAAGGAATTAAAATAACCCATTGTTTGAAGTATCAAGTCAAATATTATTTTGTAGCATGTTTATATACATATAAAACAATTTAAGAGTGCCCTCCTTCCTCCAGCAAAAAGCCAGGGGCTTTTTCGTACATATAAATATGGGATGCAATATCACACCTTTTGTGATATTTTTTTCTCTAGAATGATAGACTATTTGATAAAAATGGCTTTGCTCTCCAGCTGATGTCCTTTAGAGAAAGCAGATAATAAAAACAAAGTATAATTTTTGCAGCTCAATTTATCCATTAGTCTTCATCTTCAAATCCCTTAAACTCCTCTCCTGGAAACTGTGTCCTGATTTTGTGGTAAGCACATGCTGGTAGTGGAATACGTCTGTTTCCTAGGCGCCCATGGACAAGCCTTGAAAACTCTCTATAGGCAACTGCCCTGAAGAACCTACAGAAAGAACAGAAAATTCAAGATAAAGTCACTTGTCTAGTTCTAAAGGGCAAACATTTTTGGTGATTTGTATCTAAGCACCAGTATTTAAACAACAATAGCAGTTATGCAAAAACAGGATACTGCATATGATTTTAAAGTTTTTTTTCTAAAATAGCAGTAAGTGTTTTGGTAAATTAAATCATAATCTAATAGCAAATTGAACAATATAAGATTTGTCCAAGATAAAGTGATCAATAAACCCACCCATTCTCTGTACCAGTTTTCCTGTATTTGACATTTTCTTTTGTTCTATATTTGTCTGCCAAGTGTCTTAATGACCATTTTGCCAGACAAACTTCTGAAAATCCTGGATGTTGAATGATGCATTGAGGGACTTCATCAACATCATCAAACACCCTTTCATCACTCAAACACCTGGCAACAGCTTCTAGCTCTCTGCAGCACTGGCACTCCTTTGCAGTTGAAAGCTTTTCTATATGGCAGTGGCCACATGTACACCTAGATGAATAAAAAGGTATCAATTTGGTATAAGATGAAAAACAAAATGAAAAAACAGATAGATAAAAACAGGTGAAGATAGAGAAAAAACAGGCTTTTTCGTGTGAAACATTGCAAGAAGGTTATCCTTTAACTTTAATAGGAATAAACATGCTTTTATTAATTTTCAATTAAAAGAATTCAAGCGAAATTGTATATGGTTCGTGTTAATGCCATGTGAAATGAATCAACACATCCCAGTGATAAAAACAACCCTCGAGGGTAGAAAAAATTGAAGGCACTAATAATGAACTTTGCCCTCTGTGCCCTTTAACAGTTGGAATTGATGATATAGTCTATTTATATCGAATTTATTTGTGTATTAATAACTAATAGAAATAATTATAAATGCGTCACCTAACTACAATAATCGACCTCACGATTGCAACGTTGGCGAGTGAGGCCTAATTAGCCAAAGGTGTACAGATTATAATATGTTACTCACCATGACTGAATCGTTAAATAACCGCTAAGTCGCATCGAAAGAATTTCGTTTCTCTGTCTTTCCTCTTCTCTCCGATTATAATACTGTTGCACCCAGTTCGCGTCCGCCATAGGTTCTCCGGTATAAGGCCTATCGATATCATCATCGTTGCTACGTGCCGCTCCTTCCCTTACAACAAATTCAGGTTCCTCATCTTCTTCCTCAAAGTTACTTAAACTCGCGTTTTCAGAACGGCTTTGGTCGGTCTCAGAGTCGGAACTCATGTTTAAGTTTAAAAGACAAGTTTTTAAACGTCTACGTGTTGATCTTCAGCCCAGTGAAGGAGTTCTTGCAAAACGAGGCAGAAGTCAGCATCGTTCCGGATCGTACGTCATACACTCCGCTCGACCCAGTCTCCATTTTGCGCAACATTAACCAGAATGTGGCATTTTCAAACCCCTTTCTTGAGGGCATATCAAGACTGTTATGGTTAAAAATACTTAAAGTTGCCAAAATAAATACTTGGCCTTAATTTAAGTCAGTTTATGGAAAAAATTTGAGCTGACCTGATAGGCACTTTAACTAGAGCTTGTGCAGTTTTACTAAAGTGAGGGTGAAAGCAGGCTGCAAAGGTTTGGTGAGATTGCCTTGGTTGCCGCCTTCTAATGAAATCCCTTTTTACAGGACTTATGCAGACTGAAATTTACCAAGAAGTTTCAATATAAAAGTTATATGAACTTTCCAATCAAAGAAGCATATTTGCTATGAACTTGGCTATCGAAGAAATAATCCTTTCTTAGAATAATGTCACTATCTTATAATACGAATTTAGGGTTTCTTTTTTTGTAATCAAGATTGTCCAATGCAACTCTCCGTCTTCGTCTCAATTTGCACGCCGCTAGTCTGTCCGTTGGAAGCATGTTTACCATTCTAATTATCAACTCTTTATACAATAAATACTAATAAAGAAATTCGTTTAAAGGAAACACAAGATTTACTTTGTTGGCTTCCCACTTGATTGCGACCCTATGCGTTGTCTTCTATGTTCCTCCTAAAACAATGTCAAAGTCTTAAACATCGAAACATCATTAAATGAATAAATGACATACTGGCCTTGATTGCTGCAAAGATTTAAAGGCAATCGATAGATACTTAAGTTGCTTAAGCAATTTTTCCATCGACTATTGGTCAACCAATAAGTTACATGTGTGGCATCACGCTTATTTATTAGCCAATTTTGATTTACAGATGACTTAAGCAACTTAAGTATCTGTTGATTGTCTTTAATGCGGGTCAAGTTGTAGAAAATGGAAGCGAAGGATGTGTCATAAACAACAACATATGCCGGAAACATGCAATCAAGCTTATCTTTACAAGCTAAGAGTAAA
Source organism: Nemopilema nomurai (assembly GCA_003864495.1). Taxonomy (NCBI): domain Eukaryota; kingdom Metazoa; phylum Cnidaria; class Scyphozoa; order Rhizostomeae; family Rhizostomatidae; genus Nemopilema; species Nemopilema nomurai. Next base: position 1,470,845 of record ML133366.1, on the reverse strand, counting down.
TTATTATCAATATTATTATTATCGATTTATTTAAAGTTGTCTTTACAATTCAAATAGCTAAAATTACAGCTAATTTAGGCCAACTAGAACTAAAATAAAATACATTATAATTTACAAAGAAAAACAATACCCAGGATTGACAAAATTAATTAATCTAAAAACCCTAAATCTTTGATAGAAACATTACACAATCTGCAGGTGCATGAATCGCAATTTCACTGTCTTATTTTACTTTAAAATTTTTTAATTGTGCTACAGTCTTTCAAAATTTTTTAATTGTGCTACAGTCTTTCAAAAAACTTGGAAGTGAGGACCATAAAAGGCAGCCTCTATTCTGAATATGGTACAGAGGTAAACCTTTTACACAGTTTAATATAGATATAACATTCTTGTAAGGTAACGTAGAATTGAAATTATACTTGCAAGATAGGTCTACGACTTACAATTTCTAGCATAATTGCCTTTCCATATATTTTCATTCCATGATGTGCATCATAAGCTGCCATCACATCCCTAAATGTTCTAAATTCGACGATACTGCAACAGAAACATTAGTTAGAGCATGGATGCAATGTAAGGTTTATATCTGTCGACTAATATAATTCATTTGTATGTGCAAGAAAGTGCATCCCTCCCCTGGGAACAAGAACATTTTTGATTCACTCTCTTGATAGTTTGATATTAAGTTCAGCTTTTTTCGACCAAAGCTATATCAGTTTTTGGAAAAACTGGATTTTGTTTCAGTGATATAACAGAAAATCTAAAAATTCGCGGTTATGGCAATTTCTGTACTTTAATTTGATTAAATATTTTTGGCAACCCCGCAAAAAGATGGCTTGCATTTTTGTATTCGCATCCATTCAATCATTCAAATAAAGAAAACCTTAGGTATGAATTTTATTAATACTTAACTGTTTTACAGCAGAACAGACTCCAGCTTTGCATGGACAGTGCTATCACTTTCAATAAACTATTTCGCTGGACAACCGTCAGATGATGAGATGTCAGATCGAAAGTGTAACGCTTTGATCTATACCAACGGGTGTAAAAATAGTACTAATGATTATCTCCAAAACACAGTACTGACCCCTTTCCTTTGTGCTTTCTGTGTGCATCTGCAAAAAATGCCTGAAGTTTTGTTAAACATCTGTTTTAGCTCCTGAAATTTGATTAATAATTTTTTAAAGTTCTGCAAAACTGACAATACAGTCTAATATAGGCATCAACAAACAATTTCTCTTATCGCACAAATCCTGGCAGTGGAAAATTTAAGGCAGTTTAACACCCTAGCAAAAGAAGATAAATATAGAGAAACTATCTGCTAGAAAGGGTGCAGAACCTCTTTTACACAGTTGCGTCTTGATTGCCATATATTAGCATCAATGCAGAAGACGAAATAGAAGTCATCTAAAGGTCTTTTCGCAAGATACCAATTTCAAAGTTTATATATAATTTACTGATTTTTCCAGAATCCCTATAACTCTTCCCGATTCCCGACCAGTGGAAAAGTTCATAGACAGGTTGGTTGAAAACCTTACGAACGATGCTACGAGGTATGTTAACAGGTATGTAAGCATAGGGCGAAGAAAAGCAAGGCAAATGGTAACGATCGTAACATTTGAAAAATTGCCAACAAGAGATTATTGTAGTCTGTTTATTCACAACCACTCTGGAAGGACGGACAGCATATGATATTTCATTATATCTTCTTGCAACAAACACCACGTGGGCTGCCAAAACGAGGCTGTGCAGCAAAACGATGTCATCCACTGCAATGTCCTGTCAGCAAGAGAAGAGCAATACATCAGATGATACTAACGATTAGAGACAGTCTTCCACGAACTGAACCGTTTTTCCCGCATTTCCAGGTTGTGCTTGGCTTCATATCCACAATAATGAGATGAAGGACAGTGTCGCATGAATCAACATGAGATGAAGCCATTGCTTCTATGGCTGTTTGACACTAACTTTGGACCGACATTGGAATACTTTCCCGGCTATGCAACATTCACCGGCTGCCAAAGTAACCTGTTAACCAACTGGCTGAGGTAACCTGACTTCCATGGAAATGGCATCAAGCATCTACTGTCTAGTGGGCTATGCAAAACTTAGCAAAACAACAAGGCTTACAAACCAAGCTGGTTTAAAGTGCACACATACAACCGGAATAAACAAAGCCTTCACAAATCTTGAAGGACACTGCATCCAAAACGAAACTGGATGTTCCACCATTCTGAATTTTGCATCTGAATGCAGCACCAGTCTATTTAACAGAACATGACACTCAAAGGCGTCTGAAAGCAATACAGTCACTTCAACGTCCAAAGACTTGCATCCAAAAAGAACTTGCATCCCGTTGCTGTTACTTTTGTAAAGTGACTCACCACAGCGTGCATGTCATTTGGTATGGTCGGGTACACGGCTTATAAGATTTTGCACCAGACGAAATTTGCAGCAACAGCATTAACAACAACATTATCTGCTCAGTAGTTTGATTGGCTATCCAGCACTTCCTGGAGCAAAAGTTCATCAACTGGAGCGAAATCCAGTGGTCTGATTGGTTTATTTGACCATGACATTGACATGGAGCTTCAAAAAATTACTAGTTTATGATTTATGAAGTATCAGAGCTAAGTTAAAGTCAGTTGATCCGTTTGCTCCAGTCTAGTTCCGCCACTACAAAGAGATCTTATAAACACAAGTGACTTTGATATGTTCACTTTGCCTACAGCTGTACATAAGAAAAAGAGAAATATTTATATAGGGTAAACCTTGTCAAGACTGCAAGTACTGTTACCAGCACAGAATATTGCAAGAGTCCTGCTGTTATCAATAAGGCAGGATAAACATATGTGTAACTCTATCGTTTTCATTGTTATCAAAACATACTAGGCTTTTCCTTTGCTTCTCAGGGTATAAAGAAAACATTGACCTAGAATTCAGATGCAAAATCTTCTCAACAGAGACAAGGCATCATTCTTGATATATAGAAAGGAAGTAACAAATAGCTGCAAAAGTGGCATATATATATATAAATATACAAGCTTGACGTGTGTACCATAGACTTTTGAACGGAAATCACAGTTGGCATATTTACTCAAAACATAGGGATCGATAAAAAGGTAGATGTTGATCTAATTCGAGCCTGGCCATTATTCTCAACTACACTTACGTTCAAAAAGTATTAGGATAAACTTCAAAATTTGGAAGACATTTTATGCAAAAATTTTGGATAGACTTTTTTAAAATATTTCCCATTAAATATATACAGCAGCTATTTCCATGAAACTTTCAAAAGACACTTGTCGATGTTTTGAAGCATATTATGTAAATAAACAATTAAAAAAACGTTGACCATAAAATTTCTATAGTCGAAAACATGGAGGCTCTTGGAATTAAACAACTGAGTTAAGAGAAGCACTTAAAAATTGCTTTCTACTAAAATAAAGCAAATGAATTACGTGAAATTGCATCAATTGTCGGCTGGTCAATGAGTGCAGCTATTCCGATGTGTCAAAAGATTTTCCTTACAAGATCGGTGAAAATTTTATCAAGGGATGGCAAACCGAAGAAGTTTATGACGCCATGGGAAGAAAGGACAGAGGGAATTGCGAAGTAATAGGTTTGAGTCCTTACTAGAAATCAGGTTGTCATGTAAAAGAAAGCTAAATATTGGAACATAAGCAAAAAAGGGCTATAAAAATCATGAAAAATACTAATTTTCCAGCTTTTTAGGAAGAAAATGCTCTCTCATAACAGAAATTAAACATCGCTGACAACATGAATGTTACGCAGTTTTAAGAGTGACTCATCTATACACATCTGGTAAAAAGTCAAAATAACTCCTGACAAAACAAGTCCATTCACGTACCAACAGCAAGAGGAAGGCCTTCGCTGAAATTGCCAACGCATTCTGGCAACCAAATGTAAAGACTTACCACGAAAGCGTAGCCCTTCTTTATAGATATATTTGAAATCCATGAAATCCAAGAACCTTTTTATGTCCCTTTCCCCTGTACTTCTTGAGAACCTACCTACATAGATCCTCCCCGTTTTTCAGCTATCAATGCGGCCTATAATTTCCTAGGAGCTATTAATGCACGCTTTCAAGAATCTAACGTCCAACATTCAAAATTTGAGGAAATTTTTTTTGGACAACTCAAATCCTGCGACTGCATAGGAAACTAGTTCGATTCACACAAACGGTCTTCAGCCTCTAAAGCCTAGTCACCTTCTGCTCAGATTCAGCGTTACTTTGTTACCACATCCGTTGCTTGATTCCATCAAATATGATCCAAACTTCCGTTATCACAACGAGATTACACGCGCACAGCATCATCGTGCAATGTTATATGACCACTTTGGCAAACGTTTCAAAGCCGAATATCTTTCCCTTCTACGTGAGACACATGGTTACAAGAGCTGCAGAAAACATTTGTCCACAAATGGAATCAAAGATTGCAGACACGTAACACCTAGACATTGGTGTTGTGACAAAGTTATTACGTGGATCTGACAATCACTTTTGCGCCGCTTGTGTACGCACTGCCAACAGACAAACCATGTGTTCTGTCATCCTGCTCTATCCGCTAGAACTTTCCGTCCAGCAACAACCGCCAGATGACGCTGTTCAAGCCATAGAACAGCATGTTACCAACACTCTACCTACTCGTAGCGCTGCACGCACGGCATGGCCCTCACAGGATTAGTCTTTTCGTCAGCCCCCAGTATGTAAAGTACTGGAGTCTGTGTCCTAGTACTGGAGTCTGGGCACTAGTACTGGAGTCTTGGCCCTAGTACAGGAGTTTTGGCCCTAGTACTAGAGTCTGGGACCTAACGCAGCTTAACAGACACATTTACCCTATTTAATCCGATTCTTTTTGTATTTGCTTCATTCTTTTTGCTTTGTGTTCGTATTCATTTCATATCACATGTTCTGCAACCTACATTTCGCTACATTTTCACCTTTATAGCTTCAGAAAATATGTCAAGTGTATAGTCACGAATCATTGTCTCTTAAAATTCTTAATTTAATTCAAACTCTCTAATAAAGTATTCAGTTCTAATAACACATTTCTTAAAACGTTTTTGCAGTTTTATACACTTTGTTAACCTCATAAATTATCAATAGTTGTTAACTGTTATTTTTAATAGTTCTTTTGAATGCTCAATAAAAATATGCTTGATATTTTACATGGAATTCTAAATTTTAGATGCTGCTAACAACCATAAAACGATATTCTCAATATGTCAAATTTCAATATTATCAGTTTTTAGGCTGTTTCTATCTGGAAAATCAGCACATTAAACATACTGTTTTGTCTGGAGTATCTGATGAAGCAAATCATGTACCTGTTACAGTTAGAAACACGTAGGACGATAGAATGGAACAAGAAATAGAGAGAACCAAAGAAAAGGACAAGGTATAGGTTTTTGTCAATTTATACAAATTATACACGCTTGTGAGAGCAGGATAACTTGAATAATGCAACAGAGCGCAACGAAAGTGCACACTCAAGATGGCGAGTAGTACCAATTACATTGATAGTGATAGTGTTGATCTACAATAGTGTTGATACCAATTACATTGATAGTGTTGATGTTGACGCGATTCTCTGTTTGTTAGAAAAAGATGAACTTACTAATGACTCCAATTTTCAGTCTGATGTCTATTCTCTTCTTTCCGAGGTTGGTTATCTGTTTTTACATGTTATTTTTCGATCATTTTTCCAACTTTGTTGTTTTCATGGGACGCAGACGAAGGGAGAGGTACAGCCTAACCATTTATAACCAGCAACAAGTATTTGGCCTATTATATTTTTTTTATAGTTGCTTTGCTAATTGACATCAGTCTTAAATTTTGGTGCATGGTAATATTGAATACAAGCAATATTGGTGCATGGTAAGCTTGAAAACATCATCAGTGATTATAATGGAAATGCTGACAAGTTCTATCCAGAGTTTTCTGGAGCAATTTGTGAAGAAGAGCCTTTTTTGACAGTCTTTCCATTGAATCATCCCTACTCTTAGGAATGGAATTAGCTAGCAGCATTCTAGCATATTTGACAAACTTCACTGTAAAGGATGGGTTGCTGAAAACAACATCTAACCAGTTTGTTCTTTCTCCGAGAGAAGAAGATGCCTTAGTGTACCTCAGTGGATATGTCTTTGGAACACTTTAAAGGCGCCTCCGTAACAGCCAGTCTTTGAAAAGAAATGATCTAAACCAGACATAAATGACTATTCTTTTGTCTGCTAAATGCAAAGACAAATTGGCAGAGAATGCAAGGTACAAATCTATAGCTTTAAAAGATCGTGGTGGGCTATGGAAAGTGAACCGAGATGTTGTTCAAATGTTTCGAGTAACGAAATATATTTTCGTAAGCAAACATCCTGTATCATAAAGAACATGAACACAAATGAAATGATAAGTTTCCTTAAAAACAATTGTACCATCCAAAGAGTTTTCATAACATTGTACCAAAATGGGAATATTACAGTGAAAAAGAAAATTGCATTCAACCTGCTTGAATAAATTTTGACATTATATCTATATGTTCGAATGTTTTCCCATGCCAAAGATATAAAAGAGAAGAGCTTGAAATCTATTAAGAAAACAAAAAAGAAGGCACTACGGAAGGAATTAAAACAGTCCAGTCAAAGCTCTGTTCCTCCAAGGGAATTTCATTTAAACACTATATAAGAGCTCTAGAGAGACATGTGTAGCATACTTCCTTTAATTACTTTTTGTACTTAATACTTTGATAATTGATGAATAGTGTGTTCTGGAAAAAGTGTGTTGGATTAAAATAGGTAATTCTTGAATAAAACTGGCAAATAATTTAAGAGAATAGAAATAGGAAATTGCAAGGCCTCGAGTGTATTTTGACTATGTTGTTTTCATATGGTGTTTAATATTAAATTTAATAGAGAAAAAATGTGTTTTCATTAAGCAAAATTAATTTGTTCTTTTATTGGGAAATATACTGCTGATTCCGGATTGAATTCTCATTATATCCAAAATCTTTTCATGTGGGGTTCTCTTTGCGCCTGCCTAAGCTTCTTTGTTGGCCAAAGTGATTCTCAAGTGCATCTTGCGAAAAACGCTCTAAAAGGACATAATCAACTCCATTGCGTAACAGGTACTTAGTCCATTCTACCAGAGAATAGCATGTGACCTTCAAAAGTTTGAGAGGAGATAAACATGCTTGCCCTCTTGTTTTCAGTGAAATTCCGTTTGCGTTTCCTGGATGGACTTTTTCCATTCAATGAAATACACCAGAAAGGAGTTGATGAGCCAACCAAACCTTATATCATCAGTTGTTTTCTAAGGTTTCAGGAATGCCCTCTGTTTTCTTGGATGTTTTCTTTTGTTTCGCACATTCATGCAATCAAAGAACTGGTCCATCATTGAGCAAAATTTGGCAGTTGCAGCAGCTTACGAAGGACCATATGCAAATAGCACTTTAGTAACTGATGAACTTAAAACCTGCGTAGCAAGCTTCACATTCATAACAGAATGAAAATTTAGTCTCACATGCTCTTCTTTTAGCTTTGGAAGGAGCTGAAGACCTAATTCTTTGCCTTCTTTGTACATTTGGGTAAGGTGAGTCCAAAGAAAAAATTACCATCATCCCACATGAATCTTGTCCTAGTACCTGCACCAGAATTGGCAAAACAGTTCCTTACTGTTTTCATGAGATGCGGGGTATCAGAGAAAAAGTAAATGGTGCGTGGTTCTCTGCCAAGCAAATTTCTGACTTTGTATGTAACATCTTCCTTTTTTGGCTCTTTTTGCTCCAGCAGCTTGTGCATCTTAAACAAATTGCGATTAGATGATGCACCATCACAAGTTTCAGCAACTACTTTTAGCCACAAGTTAGCTCAAGGATACTAATAGCTTTCCACAGAAGTGGAAACATTTGGAAGCATGTGGATCCTGTTTTTGCAAACGTTGCAGGACTGAATTTGAAGGGATTGGTTAGACCTCTCACCATGTGGACCAAAACATGTTTAGCAAGAGCATCAATTCCTTCCAGTGTTGCAACATTTAGCTCCTTGTCACCAAGGTCAACAAATCATATGAGTTCCCCTGTGTGCTTATCCCAAACCAAACCTTGCTGTATTCACATTTCGTCAAAGGAGATGGCCACATATTTTTCTTTGTTTTATCGCAAAGCTCTTTTATGATTTCATGGTTAAACCACGCTGTGGGCGAATATAGTTCTCATAGTCTCGAAGGCCGCGACAACTAGGCAAGATTAAGAATCCTGTCCCCTTATCTTTATTAAAACGAATGTCGTCAAATGCTGCTGGTGACTTTGAGGCCAGATTTAAGAAATATCTGATCAGCATAGAGTGGTATCTAACCCCTTTCTTTGCAGTATCAATATACTTTAACTGCTTCTCCCAAAACAGCTTCATAAAAGGTGAAACGGATTGGGGAATAGCTTGATTCATTATAGACTGTATGTCAGTGTTAAGTTGATCACTAACTGGAACAGATTTGAATTCAATTTCTGTTTTGAGACTTTCTATTATTTTTAAAAAGTTTGTTTTCATCTCAATGCTGCTTAAGTGCTAATTTTACTTCTCATGGGTGAAATAAATTGAATTGAAGCATTCAACTTTGCTGGAATAGGAGGGTTTTCTCTCATTCTTTTGAGCAATTTTGTTTCCTTCTTTAATAATTGGCAACATTCAGTGCATGCATCCCCATCATTGATAACAATTACCAAGCAAAAAAGGTGACCTGCAAAATACTTTTTGGCAAAGCGGATTACTGCTACTTGACATGTAATCAAATTGGATTGGGACAATGTGATGAATGAAAGCATGTGAAGTTTGTAGGTCTTCTTGTGTTATCCCAGTACAGATAAAATTTCGCTCTAACTCGGATATCAAGCTTCACAAAGTGACATTGTTTCTTGAATACTTCCTTTAAAGTATATTTTCCTATGGAATGAGCAACCCAAAAACTCTGATAGTAAAGATCAAATCAGCATTTACATGTATCTCAAATGAACTTATGGTATACTGAGCCTGTCTTTTTGATACAAACATGCTCTGGTCAGGAAACACATCAATGAGCTGTGTATTCAGCTTCAAAGAAAAACTTCTTTTTACGAGCTCATCAACTGTTTTGTAGCATTTTGGAGGTTCTTGTGTAATGTTGTTATCAGCCTTCTCTCTTTTTGTAGTGAAAGAGGCATATGACATGCAACACTCTGTAGATGCTGAGCTACATAAAAAAAACTTTTCAATATGTAGCGATAATGCAAACTTTAACCATAAATAAAGACACGAATCTCTACAAATAGTGGTATTAAAACAGAGTTTTCTTATAATAGAGTATGATTGATGAGCTTTTTCTGAAAGCCTTTATCTTCTAAGGCAATCCTACTGGATCTAAGATACATAACTGCAACTTTTTTGATTGCCAAAATTATAAAGAAAGTTTAAGAATGGTCAACTCTTCTCAGAGAATATTCCTTTGAATCGGAGTAGATTTGTTACCATGACCAAGAGCATTTTTAGTAATACCATGCGTTGAAATTTGTTGGTATGTGAGAGATTGAAACTTGTACCTTTTATATTATAACCTATTCAGCTGAGTGGAATATGGTCACTAATTAGAGAAAGTTGTGAAAACCACTGTGTGTTGAGAAAATGGAAAATAGAACGCAGGACAAGGAGAGATAAGGCTCTTCTCAATAAATGGTCGAAGAAACAATAATACTCTTTGACGGTTTGTGTTTGTGTTGGTATGGGCCAGGGACCAAAGAGTTTCTCGAACGATCTACAGATAATCAGGGAGATAAATCAGACGAATTGTAATCTGGAATGTCATTAGGCAGAACAAAACAAAAAGATCTGCCTGAAAGAAACAAAATTAAACTCTATAGTGGTTTTTTAAGAAGACAAGGAAGCAAAAAATACAAATAAAAAAGGTTATACTTGTTCTGGAGTGAAATGTAACTTGCACACGTCAATAGATTTGTTTTCGATTTGTTTTCGAAGACTGGCATCTACCGCACAATCTTTTGTAACTGCTGCAACAAACTTAGCTCTCCAATTGTTATGAAATTCATCGTCCATTTTCGGTACACTGAAGAAACTGATATGTTTATACCTCTTCCGTCTTAATACGCTACAACCGTAGATTCTACAGTTTTCACCTGGCATTTCTTTGCTTAGGCTGAAAATTACACGAATGAGATGTGTGCACTTACGCGAAAACTGGGTACTAGAAAACGGAAGACAAAGAGCTAGAACAATAGGCTTTTGTCAGTTTACAGACTATCCCTCTCTTATGACTATGATTTATATAACCACTGCTGAAAATAAATCAAAGATCAAGATTGGACCCAGTTCTAACAACAATTTTTTTAATCAATTTTATTTAGAAAGGATGAAAACAATAAATCTTTCTATCTTATGCAAAAACAGCCCAAGCAAAAGGACTGTATGCTTTGTTACAAGTGTAATTTTCTAAAGTCTGTTTTAGAGCACAATCAATTTAAAACTCCTAGAAATGCTAACTAAGATAACAAATAATGTACTTAACATGAAATTCTTTAGCACTCAAAAAAGTTTGAAAGCACTGTTTTGCAGGATATTGTAAAAGAACTGTCTAAAGAGTCACTGCAAAACTTGATAACGGACCTTATTGTCTTGGGAAATGATCCAAATCTGGAGATCGCAAACTTTGTCATTCTTCCAAAGTGAAACTGGTGACCCAGATCAGAACAAATGTTGCGACAGAAGAACAAGGTATTATGTTTAAGACGTTATGCGTATACTAAGAAGTCTAAATATCATCGCAAGATGTGACATTAGAGCTGATACAGTAGACTACAGCATGAACTCTATATGCAAAGCAGCATATCGAAAATTTGCACATTGGAAACATGGACGTCTTAGCTAGGAAAATAGAAGAATATTACCTTTATTTGTTGTTAACATTATAAGAAATTTTTACCGATCACCTGATGGTCAGCACAAGGAGTTAAAACCACATTAAGAGTGATAAATTTTCTTTGCCAGTAAAACAATAAACATTTGTGGCACATTGCTTATACTTTAGCTATGTGTAATATCTTACTGAGCACTTAAATAACACTTTAAATTTAAAGGTGGATATGTGCAGCAAAATAGTTATCAGAATCTTCCATTATCCTTTAGAACTGTTATGACAAACATTTGAAATTTGTTGCTTTGACATAATTAAAAGTGTTTCTGCATATAATACTAATAAATGAAAACATAATTGAGAATACTTTTGAAAAAAACATCCCATCAATAAAAAACAATTTGCCATGATTTGAATCAGCTTGGCCAATTGAAATATTTTCATAAAACACAAGGCGAATCTTTTATGTTTCATCCCAGTGATTTGAAGTCAATTAACATGATTAAAACCTGTATTTTGAGGATAAAGTTCAAATAAACCTAATTTTCAAATAAAATTTTGAGACCTTGACTAAAGCAACCTTAGCTAGCACAGGTTCATCTTATTCAGTAGCACCAGGTTTAATGCGACAATACAAGCCAAAATTATTGTGTGCCGTTTATATTTTATTTACTTTATCATCAGTCTCTTGTCTTCCACATATTGTGGTTGGGGGAGGGGTATGTGTAATATCAATATTCCATGATATCAACTTTGCGTCTTGGGGTATATTTATGTCTATATTTCAATGGAAAATCCCTTTCTTTGTTGACAGAAAGTGTTCGTCTTTTCCCTTGGGCTCTTCTAAAGTTACAATGCCCGCCAAAAGTAGTTGGAACACCGAGATTCTACTCGTAATAAATGCATATTTTCACTTCAATTCCCTATTTCAAGCAGACAGAACCCCCTTCCCCCCCCCCCCCTTAAACAATGTTGTGAAGGTAGGTGAACATGTCGCTAAACATGGGTTACACAATCTGCGCTCCAACATACATTTGTTGTCATTTTCCAGTCGGAAACCAACATTGTATATGGGGAGGGGAGACGTTTAGTAGGAAAGATGATTGGACTGTTCCAACACTTTTGGCGGGCATTGTAGGTGTTAAGTAACGCAGATTGGTCAATTATAACCAATCACGCGCTCTGCTTATCACCTTCCTAGTGTTTTCGATCAGCATCTGGCAGTTTATTACACCGTCAGTTTATGGTTATCTTCCGACGTTTGCATAATCCCAGGAGTGTCGGACGAAAAAGTACTTTTAAGTATGCGAAAACTACTTCTGCTCTTTCTAGCAATTGTAATGTTTTATTTCTTTGACTGGCTGTGCATGGAATTTCCTGCTGTTTTTGTTAAATGCTCTTTAATAGCCGAAATTCCCATCTCTGGTCTTTAAATGACGTTGTGGTCTTTGTTAGGTAGTGCCATCTTGCGCTTAAAGTAAGGGTATTAAAAAGCCATTCTCTTGGGAACATATTTTGTAAACATGCTACTAAAATTCTAAATTGCTTCAGTATTCCCAAATTCTGCAAAGTATTCTAAATTTTACAAGAATTTTGTATCGAAGATGACAGAGCGTAGGTTTTCAACGGCCCTTTGAGGTTATTGAAAGAAATATTTTTGGTTCTTTCTCTGTAAACGGGTCGTGCAAGCATTAGGACTCCACCCAATCATGCTCGTTACAGTCATGGTGTATACCACCAAAGCATACATCCTCAAGCTTCACAACATCTCCAGCTGCAACTTTACATCGAACCAAAAGTGGTTCACAATAAAATCGATCCATGGCTTCAGATCTTTACCATTCTTCTCCTTTGCTGCTTAGCAAGAGTAGACAACTTCCTAGGAAGTTGCTTTCCAAAAGAAAATTTTTGACATGCGATTTTGATAGGTAAGAGGGATGATACTCAACAATTTTTTTTATCGAAAAAAAGTTTTTTTTCTAAATAATATGGTTCCAAGGCTGACAGTCTTTCAATTATATTCATAATAAAAAAAAGAAAATAAACGTATCTTGGAGAACGAGTCTGGTCGTGATATTTTTGCTTAATTGTTTGGGTTGAAGAATTACATTGCATTGAAGAAAATTTCAGCACAAAAGATGTAATTGCACAACATTGGTGAGCAATTGTACATAAAGCTGCAATTTATAAAATATTATCACATATAGGTAAACAAAAAGATTTTCAATATCAGGAAAGAAAACTCATTCTAAGAGCATTTTGGCCTGAGTTGCCTGCCCATCTCGCCATCTTTTGTAAATCCTATCTGGCAACCCTGATTAAATGCATATAAAGAACAACTTTGCATTCAAAAAAGCATATATCTAAAATATCTTTGAACTCCCTTATTCTCTTCATAACTCAACCTGAGGCATCAGTTGCTACTGCATGTCCATTTTTCAACTGGTGTTAATTCTATTGCAGGGCCTAAATATATAATAACAAAAATACTAATATAGTTTAATGGCTTTTATTATAATCTAAAACTTATGTGGTCAGAGACTGCAAGATATTTGGGAAGCCCTATGTAAATAAATTACAAGCGTAATTTATAAATATAACCAGGGTGACCTCCGACCTTTCCTTGTCACACTGTACCGTCCGTAGCAGTGGTAATAACGATATAAAACCACCTTTGCTTCTCGAACAACAGCAATGTACAATAAACAAATAAATCAGCGTTCTCAGTAGAACAACCAGTTATTAAACACAGTAGAACACTAGTTAAACGTACTCAGTAGTACAAACAATCAAACAGAGCAAACAGATTCGTCCTCAGTAGGCCAACAAAACAACACACGTCTTGCCAGCACAAACACGTGTTAGACAGGTCGCAAACGAGAAAAATCGGAAAAATTGTCCAGTCAAAGTTCTGAAAACGGTTTTAGGGCCGCTAGACATTGCAGAATCAAATTTCACTTCGGGACTTTTGAATTTTTTCCATATTTTCAAAATAGCGGCACAGATGCAAAATGGCAGACTTTTAACATAAATTTAAGAATTAAATAGGCATATTCTTACATCAAACGCAAGTCTTTGACTTATTTAAGCAGATAACTCTATAATTTTGTAAATATTTTGTAGAAATTATCTTTCACCATTTCTCTTCATAATGGCGACATATATTCAATATGGCAGGTATTCAGAATTTTGCTTGCACATAACCTTTTTTGCCAAGTATTTGAATATGAAGATGTTCTGATGTGCTTTAAGTCGCTAGAGTCGATACCAAATGAAACACATAATGGTGGATTTGAAGAATGGTGCATTCTGCCACAAGAACTATTCTAACTAATGATATGGTCCTTCTGCCAACAAAACAAATGTTTTTCTGTGCAAAGCAATATTGTTGGTGAAAGTCCCCAAAACTGCTGTCTGAATCCCAGTCATCTTCATAATTATCTTTTTCCACTGCTTCTTCCTCTTGTTCTTCATCTTTTTCTCCTGTTTCATCAAATTCATCTTCTGAAGACAAAGTGATAAACAGACTCTCGACTTCCACATGCCGTCGCCCTTCTTCTGCCTCTTTTCTTCTGATTCGTTTTTCTGGTGGTTCCTGTTTATCGCGCGACCTCTTCAAGTGCATTTCTGGAAGCAGAACATAATCAATATTTGTCTTTGTAGTTGAAATCGCACAGATTGAATTTATATCACAACTTTCACAATATTTTCAACTTGATTCAATACAACTTGCAATACCCCCATCAAAAAAAATACCAAAATGTACTTATATTCACATACTATAAGTTATATTTTCATTTTTAACCAATCGTCAAAATTTATGGCACATACACATTCAAAGAAACATGGAATTATTTTTTTTCTAGACTTTCCTTGGGATAATTTATGAAAATGAAAATGATGCTGATGGTATATGCAAGGTCTTGACAGAGCTGCATAAGTATGTACCAAAAGCAGATGTCAGGTCTTGTTCAGAAGCCTTTTATGCAAAGTAAGGGTTCACTGCTGATCAGTTAAGTGTTGAAAGGGGAGTTAATTGTTTGAAACAGATGAAAAATGGATTCACGCCAGAAGAGCGTCTTGATGGAATCCACTTTGAGATTGCAGACTTTTATGCACAAATGAAATTTCTTAAGGTACATATTTTAAGTATACTTTGTATATATACTCTGTGGAATTTATAACATAATTTATTTTGTAGTTTTTCAACGGAAAAGGTAGCATGGGTAAATTGAAAAGTGACTTCCATGAAAGTGAAAAGTGAAATTCATAATAATTTCTAGTTACACTTGTTACCTTTTCCTTTTATCATAAAATTACCAAAAAATATTTACAAACATGATTAGCTGCTTCACACTATGATTACATTACATTCTTGACCTACATAAAAAACTGAAAGTTTTTTAACAAGAGCCCCCGGATTTGAAAACCCCTTTTCTACATCTGTACATTTTCCCCTTTCAGCAAAGTAATTATCTTACATGTTTAAAGCAGGTGCTTTTAATTTTCATTTCACAAGGGGTGCAAAGCTAAATATCATTTCTGGGGGAAGGGTGCTCTAAATTGTGCTAAAAATTATGCCCAGCTTACTCTCTATTCTTTGGTGCCTCCTCCAGGACAAAATAAGAATAATTTCTTAAAGAAGCCTCTGTATTTGTTGTAGCTTGGATTTAATCATTTCTACAACCCAAAAGTGAGCAGTGATAAATGCACCATGTTTGCAGATAGGGCACTGATCAACAGAAGGAATGTATCAACCGATGTAAGAAAGAAATATAATGCTTGCAAACAGTTTTTTTTCTAGAGGTGGAAGCAAGAATTTTGGCAGCAGCAATCCACGTTTTAAAAATAAAATCTTTCAGAGACATTCCAACTTTTGATATATTGCCTGCTGACTTGAGCAGGGAATCAAGTGTATATAAAAAAGGCATACCTTGATTCATTAGCATCAAAATATTATGTATTTTGTAGTTAATGACTTTGTACAAAAGTCAATCATCACAAACCAAAAGTATCAAGACTGGCTAAAAACATGTAACCCAACAACACAAGATCGTCGCTTTAAATGCCGTCTGTCAACTTGCAATGCCACATTCAAACATGATGGAAAAATTAGAAAAGAGCATGAGAAAGTGCATGGATTTCATCATACCCAACAATCTACAGATGAAGTTAACAAGAGACAAAGTGATGATGTGAGGAGCTACCAATGCTCGCTTCTTGAATATGGTATGTTACAAATGAACCTCCATGATGCAGTCTCAGAGGGAGATGGGGCAAGGGTTCTACGATGCGCATCAAGTAGAAAATATGCACTTGAAGGATTATACCTTCTATTTCAATTCCCTCCTGCCACAAAAGGATGCATATAGTCTGTAGTGGAACAGGTTTCACAAGTCTAAACTTGGGCATGGTGGAAACATACCCTTGGATATGGCACTGGAGCACTGTAAAAACCGTGCTTAGAAAGCTGGGCTCCAATGTCACAAATAAAAATGCCATTGATCGAATGCTCAAAGCCCTCACATACAACAAAGCACTCTTGGATAAATTTGATTCTTTCTGTGGTGTCATCAAAAGGTCTGGAAAACATTATCAAAAGTCATCAGAGGATGACTTAAAGAAAGTAGTCGCTAAACTGATTGAGCAAAATGCAATGGAATTTGTACCAGGAAGAAGATACAAGTCTTTTCCCTCTTGCAAGATAAGTTTGTTAGAGAATTTTTCTATTCATGATTTTTATTCATGGATAAATGAACACAAACAAAATATAATCAAAGAAGTGAAGTGAATGCTAGTGAAAGAAACTTTTTTTTAGATGAACACATTATGTATGTAATCAATTTTGTTACAAATAAGAGTTGAAATTTAAAGTGCACTTCACTCTCCATATTTAAAACTCAACCTCTATCAAAGGAGAAGAGGACAGAAATTTTTTTGAGAGTGAAGGCTTGTGTGTTTTTAAAAGTTGGCTTCATTAGCAACCAAATATAATGCTGTATATAGCTTTCAAAATAATGTTTGATACATTTCTGTTCTTTCAAAAATTGTTTTGTTTGTTTTGAAACTTGCATACCTAGTTTCAGGAATTCTGTTGTGACAAGACTTTCAAGTCATGGAAGACAATAAGTTTGCTTTCTTATAAGAATTTCATAAATGTAAAAACGTTTCAAAAATGCTTTGACAGCTAGAGTAGTTACTCTGAAAAAGAAATCAATTTTGGTCAAAATCTGAATAATCAGAGGCATTTTTGTCACTCTCGAAAGTGGCCAGACTTGTGTCCAATATAATGTCAATATCTGCCCAGAGACTGCTTTCAGTTGGTAAACCTATCATTGAGTCGTCACGCACTTTCATCCATTCAGAAGGTATTTTGTCAGCTGCATTTTGATTTTCTTCAGGAAACTGCAGTTGCATCTCACCCACATCAATATCTGGGAACACCTGCCCTAACATGTATAATATGTTCTGTGCATGAATAGTCCTCCATACTTCTACTTTAGACATCATATCTTCCAATGTAAAAATCTGATTGCAATTTTTCAAAACTTGATTAACTTGAAACTCTGAAAATTCTAAATCAGGTACAACATAGGACATTGTTTTACCTTGCCTACTTTGGATGTGCTGCATTTTCTGCAAATAGTCATTAAGAAGATCATGCAATTCATTGATCTTTGATCTTGGTACTTTTCTATTTCTAGATGTTTCCTTTGCATTTATTATATAGTCTATATTGCAAAGCATCCTTACAATTTGCATCACATTCAAATTGCAAAGCACATTTATCACAGCATGAACAAGGACTTTCCTTTTAAACTTTAAGACAGCCAAACCATTTTGCTATAGTCAGTCACGACAACTTTCAAAGTAAACATACTCCTTCATGTCATCTTCACACCTACTTGTCAACAAATTGCTGTGAAGAAGATGACAAAAACTTTCTTCTCCATCTCGTCCTGCTCTGCCACACTCCTGAACATATGATTCAATACTCTTTGAAGGTCCAAAATGAATCACCTTATTGAAAGAAGCACAGTTTACCCCCGTGCCGAATGCAACTGTGCATATTATTATGCACAAATGGCTATCTTTCTTCGAGGCTTGCTCAATGATATGTTCCTTTACTTGAGCTGGAGTTCCAGCATGGAACATCTCAACCAGACGCTTTTGGGGGTTCTTAACCGTATTCAAATAAAGCTTATTTCCAAGCTGTCCAGAAAACATTTGCCAAAGGAGAGCACATTGTTTTCGCGATTGACAATAATTGATAACCCGGTAAGGATGTTCCATTCTGGCATTTAAAGTGTCATTAAATATCTCTTCCAAAGTTAACTCATTTGAGATATAAGTTGACGTAAACTTTATGTTTTCTTTCAATGGGCTCTTCTCAACACAATAACAGTCTGTGATTCCCATACCTAGTGTTTCAAAGATCCTGTTCTTTGTCGCAGTTGTTGCAGTTGCTGTAAAAACTGCAAATTTGATGCTTGAGTCCAATAGTTAGCGAAATTCATACAAATTGTGGTCCCACTTACGAAATGGTGAATTACTTGCAGATGCATATCCCCTGAAAGTAAAGAAGGTACTGAATTCAAATCTTATTGATAACAAATGTGCATACAGAATTCCTAGACCAGATTAAAATGCCTATCTGTCATCAACTCTTAAGAATTTAGCAAAAGTGTCTGAGTTGCCTTATAAGCTTAATACACCTCAGTATGAGAATTTTGGACTTTTAACACCTAACTGTAATTTTTAGGTATGGTAATAAAATAGCCCTTTGTGAAAGAGCTTGAAACGTTCTGTCCTCGAAAAAACTTCCGAAGAACCGTCTCTTGATCATGGTTGATTTTTTTCATGTTAAAAATACTCTTGACCATCTCTATAAGCTTTGAGGTCTCGTAGACAGAAAAACTTTATCCTTGAGCACAGCGTTGTTTTTTCCTCCATGTTGATGTTTTCCTATGTCCAGCCAGAATGATTGTGTAGTTCTTGTAATCAGCACTTGATTATTGTGCTTAAATTTGATTGGATCCTTAAAATCTCGAACCAAATACTGATTGGCTAAAATACAATGCCATGACAAAGGCGAGATTTATTGCGCAAGGTCTCAGAACACAAAAACGGACGCTAATTCGCAGACTTTACAAGTTCCGTATTGGCTCTCCTTCGCAACGGATGGCTCTCCTTTGCAACGGATAGTAAAGTCTGCAAGCAGGCTAGTATCCTCCTCACCTCTTACAACCTCTTTCACAGTGATACTGCAATGCAGCGTCAACTGCACCAGGATCCTCCTCTTCTTACCTGCTGGCTACATCTATGCTTTCAAGATATTTCGACATACTCTCTCTTAAGTTGACACCGGTACTCTAATAACAACAACTAGATCTAGTCGATACTGCATTTGTTTACTACTGGTGGTCTTCCAACATGGCGGACAGCAGGACACTTTTTTGCAAAACTTTACAAAAGGGATTGTATTTTCAGCCATTCTTATGTGTCAACGCATCATTTCAACAAGCTCATTAACAATTCTGTACAAATCGGCTTTTTCACAGCGGCGCTTATGTTCTCCGGATCGCTTTTTAAAAAATATTTCCTGGTCAAATCTGTCAAGCACATCTTTGTTAAACCTTAGTGCCTTTAGACATCTATCCAGACATTGCTGATTGTTTGCATTTGGGCCTCGGTTTTGCATCAGTGTTTTTATTAGCTTGTTGTGATGTTCAAGTGCAAGGTCCAAGGGTATGTTTCCACCTAGCCCATTTTTGTATTTAAAAAGCTGTTGCATTTAAGCTCAAGTGCAGTCTTTGGAGTCAGATATGCATTCACCTGACATAGCAAAGATAATGCCTCAAGTGCATAATGGGTGCTCCCTGGCCCATCATAACGTAAATATGGTAGAATTAGCTGACAATTGTTTCCCCGTCTCCTTCAGAAATAGCATCAAAGAAATTTTGAATCAGCATCCTAACCTGCAACAAAGCCAGCTGATAGTTGAGCATATCATCCCTATTCTCATCTACTGCGCCTGAACTTTTGGAGGGTTCCACAGAATGTGTCATTCTATGAGTAGCTTCATGCTCCCTTCTTGCCTTGCCTTCATATTTGAAAACTTTGCCACATCCAGAGAAACGACACTGGAAATGCTTCTGTGCTTTCTGCTTCTTGTTTTCATTTTCAGTCTCAACTTTATGCAAGACTTGTTCCATCTTTTCAGTTCTCAAAATGAACTTGTCAACTATTTCTGACGCCAAAGAGTGAAGGTCACTCCTTTTTCTACATTAGGAGATCTTTCATTGGCTTGAATCATATGCTGCAGGGGCAAATCATCAACATATTTTAAATCTTACAGTTTTAATGCTCCAGCAATCACACGTGCCTTGGCTGCCAAATAAGGAACTTCTTTGATTGGTTTACCCAATTTTTAATATCTGTTGCCACATTTCTTCGATCAATTAGGTTTCTTCCACAATATAATGTGCATTTATCTCTTGCTGATTGTGGATATTAGAATGCTTCATATACGAGCTGCAGAAAAATTCAACACAAAGTTTAATAAATAGATATTTCCGGTACTAAATTATACTTCATATGAGAACCTATTTCTAAACCTGAAATAGACTTAAATATAGAAGTTTGTTTAGCATAATTTAGAGCCTGGCGGAATTTCAAGGTCATTTTGTAAGATTGAAAATACAAAATGTAGATTTCATTAACTTAATTTATCAAAAGAAAGGTCTTGCGGAATATATATATTATACAACATAAGAACTCCTTCTTATTTTTCAAGTACTTGTCTCCCCCTAATTTAATACATTCTGGTGGTTTCAACATAAAACTCTAATTACCAATAATCACCTGTAAGAACTTTATTCCACCATAAAAGTCTACAATCTCAAAGTGAAAACCTTCTCTACGCTCCTCAGGTGTGATTCCAATTGCGACATCCATCAAACCATTTACTCCTTTTTCTACCTTCAATTTATCACCTATAATGGCCTGGCTGCTAAAATACTTCTCTTCTGAAGAACATATTGGTCCAGAGTCTCAAGAATTTTCCCTACCCCATCACTTGAAGATATAAAATTAATGAACATTAATAAGGTCACTCAACCCTCTAAATATGTCAATTATTGGACCCTCCCTATCTCCACTGCGCATTTTTGGAGTCCCTCCCTTTTTCAAGCATACATACCAAGCCATCGCTCCCTCTAAGTAGCATTGGAATTTGATTTTCCTTGGTATTGATAGTGTTATGGCTTATGTTTCAGCTGAGAGAAACATTGAAATTTTTTTTGAAATGTACACATATCAACTTTTACAAATTCATTTGTTTCTATCAGACATAAGACAACATTCTAGACAAAAAACCAGATATCAAGGAGAGACAATTTGAAACTTGCCTCTGAAAACATTTTCGGCTACGAACATGTTTTGAAGACTGCACGTTTCTGTATGCTTTTGGAGTACCCCCTTTTCCTTTCAAGGTGTATGCATTTTTAATGACCCCTTTGTAGTTTTAAAACAGAATCATATCTTTATTTTCAGATACTCCAGTGTAAAATCTATTTATCCAATAACCAAATTTTTCTTTAAGAATATTCCATTCAATTTTGTTATTATTATACCCAAGAATCGATGGCTCCCCTGTGCAATCGGTAAAAGAGAGGGGCAGTGCGGATAAATGGCTTGGCCTCGAGTGCTGGCTTGAAAGCATGACCCGATAGCTCAGTTGGTAGAGCACTTGACGTACAAAGTCAAGGGTCGTGAGTTCGAGTCCCGCTCGGGTCGGTTATTTTTCCGCACTCTCTATGATCCTTCGTAGGAAATCCTGTTGCCTTAACCTTTTCACATATGTAATCCGAAATAAGATGAACTTTTAATGGCAGATTGTTCAAATCGTCAATTATTCTTGTCTTCCCAACTATCAGATTTCGGTTGTGGGGTTTGGCAAGGTCATTCAAAGAAACAGTACAAGCGTTGATCTATATACGCTGGTAAACCGGAAAACGGCTGTGATTGGCTAACGCGATTTTACTTAGCGACGTGGTAGCAAAGGTTCAGAAAGCCTTGTACACTCACTCCTGAGGTTGTCATCTTTTGAATGTCTGAAATAGAATGTAAGAAATGAATTAATGAAGATGCTTACGATTTAAAGCCAATTTAGGCAACATGACAACTAAATGTGATATTTTAAATTTTATCATTTGACAAGAAGGCAAACAATTTAATTAGCTTGTATAAGAACCAGCACAAAAATCCAAGTAAAAAAAGTAAAAACATACCTATCATCAAATCCAATCTCTTCATCAGACTGATCAGTGTCTTCTTCAATATCATAATCTGCACCTTCCATATCTTCTAGATGGACATTTTCTTCATCACTGAAAATTTCTTCATCTGTGTCCGAAGCATCAACTTGATGGTGAAGAGGTTTTGGTGGTCTTGTCTCACTTCTTAAGGTTTTCACTTTGTAAATGCATAAACAATTTAAGACATTCTTATATAAGATTTTTTCATTTTACAAGAATAAATTGTTTGTTTCAAAACTTTTATCCAATTACATGGGGATCAAGGTCATTTGGAAAAGATTATACATTGAACAGAAATACAAATCAGTGTTGCATTCTCAAAGCAATTAACCATTCTTCGAAAAAACATTTGAAACGCTTTGCAGCCAGTGGCAGACACCTGGGGGCACAGGGGTGGGGGTGGGGCAGGGTGGAATCACCACCAACATTTTGTGAGACATCTTTTGTTCGGGTGCACATACCTACTAGCCTTTTGCACTTTTGTCTTTGTTTTTTAGTTTGAATTTACAAGAAAGCCAAAGACTTCTAAGGCGCTGATTTTCACCAGATAACCATTTACAGCCAGTGCAGTTGTCTGTCTGACATGCAACACTCTTTATCTAGAATTAAAATATATGAGCATGTTAAAGATTTATTTGCAAATTCGAAACATACTATCCACCTTCCAGTTATTAAATAGTGAGGTTTTCATGATATTCAGGAATCCACTTACACTACAATCTTCGGGTATTTCAACCGATTCTTCAACTTCTGCCGTCTCGGGACAATGCAAATCTGTGGCTGATTCTTCCGTTGCGATGGACGCAAATACGTTCCGAATGGTCTGAAAAATTTTAGAACTTTTGAAAATTACCTTACCACAGCTAATATGATAAATCAAGTAAATTGATAACTGCCGTTAAGAAGCGAATTTAGGTCTCTATAAGTGTTACATTTCTGAAAACGTTAAGACTGTTTACCTGGCGATGTGCCCTAGACCTCTTTGGCTTAGGCCGTGTAGATTCTCCAGTCGCAACCAGTGCAGAAGAAGCGTTAGGGTACACTGTCGGAAAGGCAAGGATGCCAAAATCATCGCGCTTCAACACTGCCTGTAGCCTTTCTGTTGGTCCAAGCAGTGCCGTGAATTTTCTTAGGAAATCCTCTTCTCTGAAATGATCGGAACAGACAGCAGAGTACTGCGACGGAACGAAATTCGCACGTTTTCGTTGAACAAAGTCAACCCATCTCTTTCTCCTGCGTTTGGCTTCTGGCCTCTCATCCTCCCAAAATGGGATACGATAAAGTGAAATTCCTTTCTCTTTACTCCCTTTGTCATTTTTATTACCACAACCATACACAACACAGCGATCAGGCATTTCAATGTGCGTGTTACCGTATTCTTTTACATATAAACAAATGGCGCGGCCTCAGTGTGTTCCGTAATCTACGTCACTGAGCACTAGACCCATGCCCCTTCAAATAGCGCGGCTTGTGCTCAAAAATATGAAAAGTCAACTTTTTCAGGTGGCGAAAAAGGACCAAACGACAGAGCATACCCTCAGAACAACATTGCTAGTCGATTCAGGGGTATGTTTTGGTCCAAAAAACACAATTTCCCTCACTGGCTTGATATACACTTTAAGCCTGAAATACACGAACAGTTTTTATCAGTTTTTAACTGACATTTTTCAGCTCTTAGTAAAAAACTGATCGTGTATTTAGCAAAAACTGATGAAAACTGATGCTTTAATCACCTTCAGTTTTTGACTGAAGAATTTGAACACGTCCAATTTCGTCAGTGTTTGACTGATGGAATTTTATATTCATTGATGTAGACTCGATTGTTTTAAGCTTATAATCCGATTGCTCAAGATGCCAATTTTTTAAAGCAGCGTAGATAAGTGCGATTTAAAGATGGCAAAGAAGGTTATCAATACAGATGAATTCAAAGAAGCGTGGAAGGAAGAAAAGTCATTATGGGATGTTACTTTAGACAGGCTACAAGAACAGGTTCGAGAACGCAAATAGTTTGAAAAAGTTAGCAGAAAAATTTGAAGTTTTAGGTGAGTATGTTTTTTAGAAAACCGACAGGGACTGCGAAAGGGAAAAGGGGGTTGAGGGGGCTTTATACCCCCAATAATTTCCAAAATTTATTTAAATCCATACAAAATGTCGTCTTGCTCTTGATTTTAGGCGGTTTGGGCATGTTTAGCTCCAGAAAAAACGTTTCTGCCCCCTCAGTCTATAATATACCCCGCTGTCCTTGAAAACGGATACTACGAATTCTGTTTTTGCTAGCTCAAAACAGAACCTGGATTTAAATTAGGTTATTTCTGTTATAGAGACAGAAGTAAAATAAAAAATCGACCTCCTGCAAACTTACTTTTCGAAAGAATTAAACTAAAGCAAAGATCAACAAAGTGGGGCCGGAAGGCAGGAGATTTTCGAATCCAAGTGGCCGTACTTCAAGTCAATGCTTTTTATGAGAGACATAATTAAGCCAAGAAAAACAATATCTTCGTTGGTAAGTACTTAATTAAATATGTCAGTTAGCTAAATTTATCTTGCCATGGGACTTTACCATCCGTGTTGAAGTATTCACAAAAGTGATCTCGTATATCGTTGCTCTGCAGATTATAGTTATTGCTTCCACTGAAATCAACTGATTGAAAAACTTTATTTCCGCCATATGCCCTCCAACTGCCAGGAATAATATTTCCAGTCTCCTGATCTTCACCATCAAAAATTTCAACATTTTCTGGTGATTAAAGCATTGGCGATAAAATACTCGAAATCTGTTCGCAAGAATCCCAAAGGCATTCTCAACGCCACCTCTTGCTCGACTGAATCGTTGGTTAAAAGCTCTTTTTTCCTTGGATAGATTGCACAGGGGATAGGTCTTCATCAAATCATTTCGTAAAGGGAAGGCGTCATCTGGAACAATCATGCATCTGCAACAAGCGATGCATTTGTTCCACAAACTTTCTATCCAGGGGCATAAATATTGGGGGGGGGGGTGTGGGGGAGTGGGCTGTGATGAAAATCCACATCTTGTCGGGCAAACGTCAGACAAGATGTGCACAAATCCATAATTGTTGGGCAAGAATTTTAAGTCTACCGAAAACTTTCAAAGTCCTTCTTCGTCAATATTTTGAGTAAATCAATATTTGGAGTGACTCCACCAGCCTAAACGCCTATTAGCTAACTACTCTTGAAACTAGCGTCGGTTTTTTGCGACCCAGAAATACATTTTTCATCATTGATGATTCATCATCAATAACCTAGCCATCCTGGATGCCAAAATTTTATCAGCATCTGGACTACAAAACCCAATGGCTCATTTTCCAAGGAAGTTTGATAAACTCATCTGCTGTTAATAGTCGCTTAACCTCGATTTTATGAAAAGAAGCTAACACGTTTGAACTGCAGCTTTTTACTCTGCAGTTCAAATTGATCTAATAATACACGTTTTCCTAGAAACCTAGCTTGGGTCCTAATAATAAAATTTTCTCAATTTTTCACTAGTTTCCACCTATACTAAAATTTTAACGTCGCCTAGCAACAATATATTGTCTTTCGTTCAGCCCCTCAAAAATCCCAACGGCTGGGCAGATTTTCGAAATTCTTTTTCCGAGTTGTTTCACCCACCTTCCCATTGTATCAAATCGACTTTTTTTTTCTAGAAGTTTGCCCGATTTTTAACCGAAACGCCATGTTTTCCGAACCGCGGTTTGTTTACGTCGCACTCTACCTGCCCTGGTGCCCCCAGTACGAACCCAGCTTTCCTCTTTTTTCGACCTGTCGTTCCTGGATACATCTGTCTTTGTTCGTGCGTGAATTGTTTCCAAATTTTTTTCCATCTTCCACTGAAATTTTCGCTATCCCCGGGACAGTGTCGATGCCCTCCACCTTTTCGGTGCATTTTCTCAAAAAGCGTTCCTGGCACGCTTCCTGGTGTTAGCGGTGTTGTTCGCTTCGTAGCGATCTTTCCTGGCGTCTGTTTTTTCTTCCGGAATTCGTCAGCGTTTTCTCGAAATTCGCTGCTTTTCCCTCCGATTCGTGGCTCAAAGGCCGCGGGGAGAAAACTGCCTTCCCTCATCGACTAGCTGAACCAAGATCATGTGACGCTGCCTGTCCATTCCATTGGCCGGCATTACAATTGACGTCGACGAGACGACCTCTCTACCAACCAAAATGCAAGTTCTCATCCTACGTGACGGTGCAGGGGGAAGAGAGCAGAGAGCCTGAAACCTGGCACATTCGATGCTTGCTGCCCGTGCTGATTGGATGTTCCCGTTGCCGGAGCTGTTGTCCTGCACTGTACTGCTGCGTTTTTTGGGAGTTTTGCCACTGAAAGCTGTCTTACAATAAGTATTTTTCGATTTTCTTTTCAATCTGATGATAATCTCGATGTTAAACTAAATTTTCGTGCTTTTTTGACGAATATTCCAAAGCACCCCACGCTGGGGTAGCTTTCATTTGCTTAAACAAATTGACCTCCTTCCGCCATGCCCCGAGGGTGTTTTTCACTCTAAATTGCTCTAAATACCTAGCTAGCTTGCTTTTAGGAATGCTTCTGACAATCAATCGATTAACTTATTTAATGGTCTTACGAGAGATTTGATTTTTGGCTTCTTTCTTTTTTTAGAGAGAAATCGAGCCGAAACTCACGAAAGCAGCAGCAAAATTTGTGAGAAACCGCAGGCATGCCCCCACCTGGCCCCTCGCTGGCATCAAAATGTTGAAAACTTCGTGCCCTCAAAATCGAATCAAAGTATGTTCTTTTTAAACATTAGTAACAAGCAACTATTTATTTCAGTAAGGAAATCAATCATATTTTATATTTTTAATTATTTTCATGTATTTCCAGTAACCTTTAATTTACATATGGAACTTCAATGTTATAATGTTGAAACTGTGAAAATTAAAAATATTTACAAAAATGCCTTATGTTATATGTATTTTCTTAAATACTATTGTTTTAGAACTGTGCTATACACATATACTGTCATTAAAGAAAATTGTTAAATTGTATCTGCAAATGCAAATGCATACCTCCTCCTTTTGGTTGGCACACTTATTTCTTTTACATTTGCAAAGTGATCCACATTTGCTGCTTCCTTTTGCACATGGACAACCCCTTTTGCACATCCCTTTGCAAGAGCATTTTGTGATAGGCTCATCCGTATCCAGTGATAATTCCATGAGGGATCTGTTGAGAGTCACCTCGGCCTGAAAACCGCTGCCAGCATATGGTCGTTGCCTATTGTAAAACGTGTACTAAACTTTTTGATAAAAAGACATTAGTAACCACAAGTTAAAATGTTATAGAGGCAGTGTTTTTACAACTTTCACATGAACAGCTAGAAGCTGCGTTTTTTCAAAAAAGAGATTCTTATCAGGAATCCAGAACTTAGGCCAGCCAAGGAAAGAATTGTGTACTTACTCTGCTCTAGCTCGCATAACGAAGGATTCTTCATCTTTCTTTTCTTTTCCAAATACAAGTAATCTGCTTCCAATTGCCGATAAATCGATGGTTTCTATATCGTCAATAGAGGGGACTTCAATTCGTTTTCTAGCCATATTTCTCGAGCTCTGGTGCGTGTGATACAAGACGATGCGCCGCACATGTGATCACTTTGACGAAAGCATCAATGCGCACGCTTGAGTTGAATTAAATTGCAGTGTATTTTTAAATCTGGCGACTTATGTATGTTGATTTACTTTAAAGAGTGTCTTGAAAAACTACTTATACCCAAGACACTTATTTTGTTTTGCCACAAACCCATATGTTGTTTAAATTTTGTGTTCAAATTCAAGATCTTTAAACATCTCATTGTATCTTGTGTTCTTGTCAATTCACCACTTCCATTTTGTTCCAGGAAGCAGACATAGCACAACAGGTAGATACAAGGATTATTGACTTAATCTATCTGAAAATATCAGAGGGCGTCAGACACGTAAAAGAGATGAAGAGACACATAAAGTCTTATGTCAAAAATAACCTGTTCAAAGATCAGACTCTACCAGCACCAACTAATCAAAGGTTTTATCCTTCAAATGTAACTGTAAAGAATCACATTTATCTTGCCACTGTTCGTCTGCGGTTCTCCAAGATTGATCAAGTTAATCTTGAGAAAAAATTGAAGAATGGAAGAAGGAGTGTCCGCGTGACTCCTTTTATTACAGAAAATATTCAGATATCAAACCTGATTGTGACCTATACCAACAACTTGGCAAGCTGAAAGACGATGCTGATGTCACAGATGATATCAGCATCAAACTGATAACTTCAAGTAACAGGCTACTCTTCATCTATCAAAGTGAATGGCAGAAAAAACTTCTTCGTCCCTACGGAAATGAACTGAGTATGATAGACGCAACATATAAAACAACTAGATATTCGCTTCCTTTATTTTTTCTCGTTGTTAAAACCAACACTGACTATCAAGTCGTTGCATCATTCGTTGTTCAAGATGAAATACAAGCATCAATAGCCGAGGCCTTACAAATGATCCACGAATGGTGCCCTGAGTGGAAACCGAGATATTTCATGGTTGATAAAAGTGACGCCGAAATTAATGCAATCACCACGATCTTTCCAGGTATGTAAGATATAAATTTTTTTAAGGCATGATACTCATAAAAGGGTGATTGATATTATCAGTCTGCTCCAAATTCGCTTTTCATCTGATCTCTTCTGATTGTAATTATATTCACAGAATGCCGAGTCTATCTTTGTGATTTCCATCGGGAGCAAGCATGGGAAAGATGGCTGTCCTTGACGGAACATGGCACTCGCAATCATCGAGAAGGAATCCTTTGCAGAATTCGAAGAATTGCCACTGCAACGACCAATGGCATGTACCAACAGTCAGTAACAGACTTGAAGAGCAGCGATGTTTGGAAAAATAATATCAAATTTCGGAATTGGTTCGGAAAACTTGGCTTCCAGATCAGGAGGTGGGCTTATCAAGTACATTATTCATTAGTATATTCATTATTGTTAAAATACCTAGCCTAGCAATTATGATCAGACGTTTCAGGCATAACTATTTATCAGTAATCATATCTGAACAAGGTTCCATTGCAAGCCCGAATAGCGCAATGCCAGAGTTCTTTTATCGAATTTGTCCCAATACTTTTTGAATTTGAGTGTATATCTTAAATTTATGGTTCTTCATTGTTGTCATAGAAATGGGTGTGTGCATTTCGAGACGAAACTTTCAATGTCGCAGTCAAAACAAATAACGGTGTTGAGCGCCAGAATAGAGAACTGAAGCATTGCTATTCGAGAGATTATAGAGACACGCCATTAAGCGGATTGGTTACAGTTTGGGTGGAACAATATTTACCTGAAAAATACACAAAGTAAGGAGATCTTTTTAAGTCAATATTTAACAAATTTTCTTGTTTTTCGTTTTATCTGTAGATTTTGCTCAGTGTAGCAGCGTTTAGCTAGTGTCTTAGCAGCTTAACTGAGAAGTTTGAAAGGCAGTGAGAGTATTTGCTGACACTGTCTTGGGCGAATTTGACACTCAAAATTCAGTCTTATACAACTTTTTCGGTACAAACGATGTTTCTGCTGTCATATGTAGCTTTTAAGCACCTCACACTGGTTTCACAATTGAGCTATTAAACGCTTGAAATGAACGCCTAAAATTTGAAGCCAATTTGTTAGTTATTTCTGCTATCTTATTTTACTATCAATTTGTCTCATTTTTTATATCATTTGTTTTTGTAGGTACATCGAAGCAAACAGCAAATTTTCTGGAAAATATCGAAAATACAATTCTGTGGTTCCCGAATATTTGAAGAACAGGCCGCGAAACTTTGTAAACCATTGCCTTCGAAGGCTATCTACTGCAGAAGAAATAAGTCAAAATGATTTAATTTCTTTGGATCCAGTTTCTGGCCTTTTCAGGATCAAGAGTCGTCTGTCATCAGAGTGGTACAATGTTAGTTTTGGAGACGCAAATAGGATGCCGACTTGCTCCTGTCAAGATTGGCAATCTTCCTTCATGCCATGTAAGCACTTTTTATCAGTTATGCGGTTGTACCCGGAATGGTCTTGGCATAGATTGCCAAGTCAGTACTTAGATTCCCCATTTTTCAACACCGATAATGATGTCTGCTCAAAAGAGTTCCATCAACCTGCCAAAGATATTGTCTGTGATGGTGGAGAGGCGCCTCATATGCTTCAAAATGTAGCAGACGAATTCACTGAAGTCGTCCATCCTCTGCAAAAAGTCTCTTTACCCAAAAGAAGTAAAACAGCTACTTGCAGAGAGATATTAGGACAATTAAAGTCTTTGACTTATTTAATTGACGACGACGAAGCCATTTTGAATTTGCTTGCCGGCCTAATGGACTTAAAGGAAGACCTGCAAAGCCATGCACCACAAGAGAACGGGATTGAGCTGGAAAAAACTTCGAGACAGCCACAACATGCTACGACACAAACTGCATGTAAGATTCCGGTGAGGGGCTCGAAGAAAAATTCATTGTCAGGCAGGGTAGGGATAGGAGCTGCAAGGAAAAGAAAGGCACAGAGTTTAAAAATTGTTAACGAAAAAGATGAAAATGAAACCGGTGTAGAAGAAACTCAGGATCTTCTGCAGATGTACGAGTTGCCAGACTGTTTTAAAGACTACTTGCCGAAAGACAACAGCGATTTAGAGCAAGATGACATCAACAAGGCAATGCTTAACAGTGACATTGACAATCCGAGTCAAAGTTTGCTTGAAAACGAAGTATTTGTGGAACAAATGTCAAGCTACCGTAAAGCTGACTTAAAGGAAACATGTTGTGCGGTTAAAATGGGACGTTGTTCAAACGAAGATCTCACTGAAACAACTTACATACCCCCTCACAAGACAGGTAAGGCAAAGCGGCGATTGAATTTGAAATATTCCAAACACGATGGAGACTCTCCATATATACAAATGCTCCATACTGGTAGTCTGCACTGGGTATGCATATCGAATATCTCCCAAAAAGGTTTGGTAAAAGCCGATGTAGTCAACTTGTATGACAGCTTAAACACTAGAGATACAGTTACTGCTCATGTCCAAGACCAGATTGCAGATTTCCTTTACCTACCTTCTGCTCCTGAAATTCATGTCGATATTCAACCAGTGCAGCAGCAAACAAATGGAACCAACTGTGGTGTTTTCGTAATCGCTTATGCCGTAGACCTGGCCAATCTTCAAGACCCAACAGAGGTAAGGTACGATGAACGCAAAATGCGAAAACATCTCCATGACTGTCTACAAGCAGAATGTCTTAAGGCTTTTCCTCGCGAAGAAAGACATCATTGTTACATGCAACGGGAAATTAAAAGAAAGAATATTGGCCTTTTCTGCATTTGCCGCAAACCTTTAAGGAAGGGGGCCATGATCATGAAATGCAGCCTTTGTAAAGAATCATTCCACAGAGGTTGCATGGGTATTCCCGACATTGTTATCGAAGAACGGAGCTCTTGGTGTTGCAACAGTTGCAACAGGACAAATAACGATTAATGCCCAAAGCCATACAACATTTTTTAGTTGATTCAGCGTTTGTAGCATATTTGATACCGCCTTGATTTTTTATGTTTTACTTATGTTAAAGATTCCCCGTAGTATATATGAAACCATGCAAACTATTCATTTACTTAAAAGCTTAGATTAAGAAATCTGGCAAAGATTAAGAAATCTATTTGTATTTTATTTTAACCGTTCATGTACTAACTATTTACACGTTAATATTTTAACTGTTAGCTGGCAAATTTACATTGGTAGAAACCAAGCTTAACATTACTTCAGGGTCATCTGGAGTTATTAACGATTGTTGGTAAATGTAAATGTACATTTTAAGAGATTAACGTTTTAAGAAACATTCGACTATTTATTCGTCTCTTTTATTCATCGCTGAGATAATTATGCTGTCAAATTAAAGTTTATAAGCTAATATTTTTCTTATGTGATATATTGATGATAAGGCTGGGAATAAACGGAACATGGTTTTTAACCACGGGTCAACCATCAAAACAATTTAAGAAAATCGAAAACCGCTGTTTACACGGAAATTGGTAAATTTTTTCAAAAATAAAAAAACCAAAAAATAGTTTACCTGAAATGACGTCTATTGAAATAAACGGTCCCGCGATTTTATTCCCCGGAATATGCCAGATTGAAAAATCTCCTAGTCGGCAAGCTGGCACTGGAAAACCCCCTTAGAAACTTTTCTGGCGCCCCCTAACATAGAGCGCCGCTTGTGGCTGCTTCTTCATAGGTTTCGTAGAATCGCTGGTTGGGATTTTCGGCTGTGTGGTTGACAATGTCCGCCATTGATAGAAAATTAATTTTGGTGCCAATGCGATTAGAGCAATCAATAATAAGTGATGGGAGCAATCACAATAAAGTGAACGCTGAAACTCATGAATAATTAATGAGCACCAAATAGGTTATGACGTTTAGCCTCTACCAATTTGTTTTGGGGTAGTCTTAAGGGGCAATTCTATTTCCACAGGATAGGTTTTAAGCCCGCACAACGGGGTTTTGGGGGCTAGTTATTATACTAAGACCTTTAAATATTATGGCACATAGCTCTGGAACACACTGCCAGTGCATCTGCATGCATTCAGTACCTTAGACAACTACACCTTAGACATTAAAAAAAACAGTGTGCTCATTTCTTGATGGACAAAGTCAAATCGGATAAATTTGTCTTGTATGGGTGGACAGTATGATTTTTTAATTCTTCAACTATTTATTTTCAGCTATTTGATGTACATTTTTAGATCTTTAACATAAAAAATTTGGATGAACTTGTTATTTTAAAAACTATAATTCATAATTTAGAAATGTGTTTTTATTTTTTTAATAGGTCCGTTTTTGTTGCTGTTAGAACTTAATTTTTGAACCAGGCTGTAAATATTAATTACATACATACATACATGCACACATACACAGACACGCATACACACAAACACACAAACATACATACATACATACATACATCTCTCTGAAATTGAGTCTTCAAAAGCTTCAAGTCATCAAATTAAAATTCATTTTTAAGGAGAATAAATTGATGACAAGAAGACAGAATAAAAAGACAACTTCATATGCATTGAGCCCACTATGTACAACATTTTGCAAGATGAAGATTTATTTGCAAAACAGACCCAAGCTAAAAAAAATAATGCAAAACAGACCCAAGCTGAAAAATTCCTTTAAAAGCTATTTTTGGAACATTGAACTCGGTCCCAGTATTCAAAATGAAAAAAGTCACTTGCGAGCGATTTAAGCATTGGAAATCTGCAAAACTTGGTATCCATGTACAACTTAAGGTTTTTAATGTCATGCTAAGCAAAAAAAAGTTCATATATTACCCCATTCTCTATTTTTAGAACATTGAACTTGGTCCAAGTCCTCAAAATAATAAAAGTGATTTGCAAGCGACGTAGTCAATTTATCTGCACAAAAATTGATCATAGATCTGATTCGTGAAATAAGATACAAAGTCATTAAGACTACTACCATAATTTGCCCCCATTTTATATTTTTAGAATGTTAGCTCGGTCTCTTACCCTACAATTGACAATAAAATGCAACCACCGAAAGTTCTATTACCAAACGCGTAAGACAGAAACATTTATTTCAAAATTTCTAATACGATATTTAAACTATTTATATTTCTGGATCAATACATTGTCCACCACATTGACATAGGTCTGTGCACTCTAGTCCATAACGCTTGCACTTGCATCTTGGGAGCAATTTCCCTTGCAACCGCATTTAAGGTTACGGTAAACGTTTCTGGACGAAATCATCCATACTTCACATTCTGACAGCCGAATTGATAAGGTACATAATGATACCATGTTTGAAGCTAGAAGAAGTTTTGAAAATGGAGAAAATCCCGTATAAAAGAAGGTTTCCATAATTTCCTTATCAAAGATTCAAGCAGCGGTTTTCAAATTTCTCGACCTGTTAAGCCGATTATCCTTGTTCTGCTTCCTGTGGTTTGTGTGAGAGTTGGCACATCCATGGGTTGTTGTGCGTATTTAAAGGCGCTAATTGATCTTAAAGCCTAAGCTACTTGACCCGGATTACATTGTTGGTAATATGATCCCGATGTGTACTTTGCAAGTGTGATCAGTAAAGTCCCGTTTTCTCCGGACTCGAAATTCCTCTACATTCAGGTACGAAAAAGCTATTTTGTACCCAAGGAACCAATCAAATGGCTCGAAAATTTGCACACGGCCAGGGCAGATGGGCAACCAAAGAGTTTCTCAAAATTGTTTTATTTACTCTGGTCCGTATTTTATACCCAAATACAGCTGCGGGCGGGTGGAAAAATTGTTTGCCAATTTTTGACAGGGTATAGCTTCAAGAAGAGGAGGAATTTAAAAAATCTAAGACACACTTTGGTAGCTTAGGATCTGCACTTTCTGCTGGTATACGTCAGATTTCTTTACCTCAAGCGCAAGGGTAAAAAATAGCTTTTGAAGGTCGTACACTTTTTGAGAAATAAATTCACATGGAACAAAACATTTAACATTATTTGGCAATAATTTTCATCTGGCTAGATACGCCATAATCTTGTGCATCTAATGATATATAGTTTACCCAGATTCCTTGAACAGTTTGGCCTTTAGGAAGGAAAAACCAATTTTCGTGTTGAAAACGTTTACCGTAACCGTAAATGTTTTAGGTTTGACCATTTATTTTCAGCAAAGATAATTCTAATTTCTAAATGATGAAAAAACTAACAGCTTTGTCAAATGTATAAAATTATTTAGGTTTTGAAATATTTTATCAAAGCTTTATCCGACAGGACAAAGAATGTCCATAGCAATGCATAACTGGAATGGTAAATTTATAAGCATCAAGAAGCCTCTGATTGTCACGGTTTTAAAAAAAAGTGAAACAAACTAGAAAAAGCAAATACAAAAACTACAGGTAGACAGAGAAATATGTTCATGTTTCTTTAACTCAGCATCAGAAGTCGATTCTATATCTCAGCTTGCAGGATATGTTTTAGATAGCAAAAGTGAGATATCATCATTTTTTATCTTTTCGTAGCACATAAACTGCGTATGCTACTCTGTATACAAACAACACAAAGCTGTTACTTGAAGGGGGAAGCCAAGACATCTAAAAAAATATTATGCACAGAAGAATGAACTAAAAGGCCTGTGTAATAAGAAAATGTTCCTTAGATGAAGCCTTGCATAAAAGAGGAAAGAAAACAATTTGAAGACACGTGACAAAGACAATTTAAAGTCATGTTTACATTTTGGATATTTTTTAAAATTGGTCAAGATTCAGTGTTTAGCCAATTACATAAACAACATTTCGCCAAGTTTTTTCGCCAAGTTTGGAATGTTCTCTGTGTGGAAAATTTAAACGGTAGAATGTTTGCAATAATTTGTTTCAGCCTTTCAAGTTGAACATATATTCAATAGCGCATAGCAAAAAAAAGCAAAGTAGAGAGAAATGCATCCAAGAAAACAAACTGGACAAATATGCTTTGCATACATACCTCTCACCATATTTAAGATTAACAAAACCTTTAAGAACACCATGCCTACATACTCTACCAAAAACCCCTTTGATGTCAAAGTGACTGTTCTTGCTTTTTGATCTTAAAGAGTCGGTAACTTCTCCTGATTTAAACTCATCACAATCGTCAGTATAATGCGGAGACATTTGCCTACGTTTCTAAAAAATCATAGTTTGATACATTCAACATATAGCTTTCTCAGATCATGATACATCAGTTAGAAAAATTGCAATCAAATGATGTGTTATGTTGTTGTTGTTATGAGAGAGTAAAGTAGTGATGACTAGCGAAGCATGCACGTTGCGTATATGTAGAAAGAGACAGGTTTAAGTGGTAGCAGAGGGGAAAAGATTTAAGGAGAGTTATATCAGCGTTTTTTGTGCCATGCTCCCTTATTTTTGTGTCGTTTCTACTGGACTGTCTTTTCTTTCTTCCCTATTTTACGTTTCGGGACAGGTCAGGTCCTAGGCCTAAATCACGCACTGTCAGCTATCATAGCCATCATGCAATTAAACCCACATGTGTTCAACAGCAGTAAAAAGACGTTTGAGCGATGGATGGTGGAAGTTCAAATGT
This sequence comes from Nemopilema nomurai, assembly GCA_003864495.1. Taxonomy (NCBI): domain Eukaryota; kingdom Metazoa; phylum Cnidaria; class Scyphozoa; order Rhizostomeae; family Rhizostomatidae; genus Nemopilema; species Nemopilema nomurai. The sequence continues at coordinate 1,434,509 of ML133366.1, read as the reverse complement.
GGAGTGAAATAACAGATTTGGAGAAAAAGAAAATGGGTATTGCTGTTGCCCTTTGGCTTCCTGGAAATGAGTCAGTGCAGGCGCAGCTGATGGAAAGTGTTCCACTCGATGATTTGAAAAAGGAAGATTGTTTAAGCACTTTGCTTAAATTCATGGAGAAAACGCTTGATAAAGATGATATGGAGGATAGCCTAGAAAATTATAAAGAGTTTAAAAATTGTACCAGAGTTGCTGACCAGAGGATAAGTGACTTTATTCTTGATTTTGAACAAAAATATAACGTATTCTGAAAAGGGATTAAGTTACCGGAAAAAATCCTTTGTTTTGAGCTTCTAAGTAGTGCAATTATAAGTAAGCCTAAAAAAATGTTGATTCTGTCTGGAATAAATTTTGAAAAAAAGGAAAACTTGTTTGCGCAGGCTAAGAAATCTTTAAAGAAATGCAAGGGAAATTCGGCTTATGGTGATGATTTAGGTTCAGCTGCAATAAAATTGGACCCTGCCTTTGTCGCTGCTTCAGAAAATGTTTTGGCAATTGGAAACTTTCAAAAATTCAGGGGGCGGCCTTGGACAAGGGGTCGAGGCTCAAGGATGTTCCACAGTGACAAAAGTCCCAAGATGGCTCGGATTCCAGTGAGTACAGGTGGTGCTTCTGTAAGGGCAATCAATCAAAAGTGTCCTGATGGTTCACTATTAACCTCCCATGCTTGTGGTTCTAACCGCCATCTAGAATCCCGGACAAAATTGTTGAGACAAAATGCAATTTCTGCAACTTTCTACTTCATGTCGCCCCTACAACTTTGAACCCCTCCTTCCCCCCCCCCCCGAATCAATCTTGGATTTGTTGTTCTATTATTTTTCCTTAAAAATCATGCCTTCAAAATTGAATTGGGGGGATTTATTTTCGACAGGAAACTAAAAATATAAGCTTTCCTTGAAAAGTCTCAACCATTTTTGTGCGGGATTGTCTTTGGGCGCTGGAAATGTACGCTCTGTTATATCAGCGTTTACTCGTATATATTGGAAGTCTAAGGTAAAAATTGCTTTAGAATAGTCTTAGTATAGAGAAAACAATAGTTTATCATTGTTATAAATTTAATAGTATAGACAGAGGTCAGGAAAAATGGGTAAATGGAGGTGGGTAAAGGCTGTTTTCGGATGGACTGGCACTTTGGGGGCTAGTCATCTGTTTTACCAATTTATTGTTTATCCATGGTGAAAGTTGTCTTGAAAATTTTACTGGAATATGTTCTATTTGAGTGACATAGTCTATTGTGAGCCTAAATATCAAATTATTTTAACCATGTTACAAAGGTTTCCCAAGCTTCCTGTTTTCATGTAAATCTACTTTTGATGTATGTATTATCTAATTAGCTGTATGCATGGTAACTAAATTTTGCAATACGCTCAAATATTGGCTTTTTGCACTTGCACTTGTATTTCAATTGCTGGCATTTTTGATTGAGAAAAGATTTCCCTCCCTATTATATGGACTTGGGTTACTTCCAAAAAGCAAGATCGAGTGCACGTCCCATTGCAGTTTGATGGTGTCTAATGACGGCAATCAATCAACTTGACAATTCGCTAAAATAAACACCCTCCTAGGAACCTTTTACCAGTGAGTCATGGTGCCAAGCGACAAAAAAACACGACATGACACCTTCCTACTTGCTAAGTCCGGAAAAGCTGATACAAAAAACTTGCTTCATTGGCCGCTTTACTCATCGTTTAGGTTACACGGCCGCTGTCTTTCTCATAGTTTTCGAAATTGAGGGCGGTTTAAGTTTAAAATCGCTTGAGGGATGCCCTGTTAATTCTCCATTGAAGAACATTTGATCTCCAGAAAAATCTCCATTTTTTAGCTAATCAACCCCCAGTGAAGCAAGCTAAAAAAACCTACGTTTAAAGAACTTTTCGTCGTCTAAATTCATTCCTATTTTTTCCTAAATCGGCTCCGACTCTATTTGAAGTGATGGAACTTCGAAATCCGTTAAATTTGACCGGGGGAAGCTTGCCCTTTAGTTCTTGCAAAGTATATAGTGGATCCTAGCTCTCTTTATGGACAAACAACTTAAAAACCTTCTTACCGCTATCAATTTTTGATTTTTGTTTAAACACCTTCAAGGGCTCCGCCATGCCGAAAAGCGACCCCTTGACCAACACACAAACATAATAAGAGCCCTGCGAAAATTTTCATCTTTTCTCGGATTTTCTCGATAATTCTCCTGTTTTCGAACGTCCCATTAAAAAGCTTCCAGCTCAGTTTACTCGCTACAAGTTGTTGGACACGCGTCCTATGAGTTGTTGGTAATGGAAAGTAATAACACCATGACACGAACTCTCTAACTGGCAAAATAAAACTTAGCACACATAGAAACTGCCTCAAAACTCACTATTGCTACCAAATAGGCATCAAATTAATTCTAAATTTTCAGTCATCTCAATAACATAAAGGAAAAAGCGCCAGAATGAGGAATGTCAAATCGATAAATCATGCATCGTCATTGACCAAGAAAATTAAATACATACAGCACACAAACGTAGGGTTTTTAAAGTTCGTACGGTAGTTTCTCGTCTATTAAAATGGGAGTTCTTGCTCTTCATTCTCTTCGTCCAAGCACTGCAACAGTGGATAACATTTGACACCACGCCATGACACTGCAAGCAAGCAAAACTAATTAAAAGAGGTCCGCTTGAAAACGCAATGGAAAGGTGCCACAAAACAACAGCAGTTACTGATTTTAGAATGCATATAACAAATTGGTTATTGCTAAAGCTATTTAGAGCAATTTAGAGTGAAAAACGCCCCCGAGGCAAGGTGGAAGGAGGTCAACAGGTCAATCGACCAGATGCGAAAATTTAGCACAAAAGCTTGTTTCTCTAGAGAAAAAAACAGAAAAACGGCGATCGTAAAGCAACAAGACAAACTTAATTTGATTCGTTCTGGAGGGCACAAAGTTTTCAGCATTTTGAAGGCAGCGAAAGGGCCAGGCGGGGGCCTGCCTGCTGTTCCTCACGAATTTTGCTGTTGCTACCGTGAGTTTCGGCTCCATTTCTCACCTAAAATGAGGAATAAGCTTAAAAATCAAATCTCTTTGAGCATCATTTTAAGTAAGCAGTCAATTGAGTAGTAATAGAACATTCTCGAAAGCAAGGAAGCTCGTGGGTGGCAAATTTTTCGTGGTGGATGGAAGCTACTGCAAGAAAAACTGTGTGCTGTGCATTGGAAAGATCGACAAAAAAGTACGGAAATTTAGTTTAACATCAGGAATATCATCAGATCGAAAGGAGAAACAAAAATTACTTTCTGTAGGGTAGCTTTCCATGGCAAAATCCCACAAAACGCAATGAAAGGCAGCTCCGGTAATGAACACATCCAAACTCCACGGGTAGCGAGCACGAAATGACCCCTGCCCTGACCCGAGCACGTTGTTCTGTACTCATCAACTCTACTGTGGTGTGTGTCTCTACTTATTACCATTCTCTATTTTCATCATTCGTCAATCGCTTTTTTTTCTTGCCCCCTCCACTTTAGAAAAGTGATTTTCAGTGTCATCTATCTCCTGGTTGACATTTCGAACGTTTCTTGCTGCTTGTGTTCTTGGGCCAGCACCCATATTCGGATGTTCTGTGCTCTCCTTGTAGTAGTTTTTGTGGTTCCCAGAAAAATTCACCACTATGCCATGTCCTACAGCCAATCTGTTTTTAGCTGGCAACCATCTCTGGTTTCTATTAAGCTTCAAAGCCATGTGGTAACCAACCAAACCATCCTCAGTAGGCCAACGAGTGTAGCAGCACAAACAAGTGTAGCCTTCTGTTTGATCAACTGGGACTGGGACGCGCGCCTCCACATTTACCATCTTTCAAGGAATCAAGATGGCTGCCTTCAGGGAATCTCACAAAATTATCCAACCAAAAACAGAAATCCAAAACCATCAAAACAATATTGTGCAATATGTGCTGTAAAATTTATCTAAAGGTGTCCTTAGGATTTCATAAAGTGACTTAGAATCAAACCTTGGCACACAAAAAGTACAAAGTGCTGCTTTTGATAAAATAACTTATTGCTTTACCAGGCCTTACCTGCAAAGCAAAACTTGACATAACAGCCTTGGAATTATCTAAACTTCAACGATGTTTACAAATCAGTTCCAAAGTTTTATTTATCGATAGAATTTATCAATACCATTTCATATCTTTCTTAGAGCCAGGCCTGCTTTACATTACTCTTGATACCCTACTTAGTCAGGGCGCTACGGGGTCAAAAACACCTGTACACTGGCAATTTTTGCGGTCAATTTAATTTTTGGTTTAAAACATACCTTATACCTTGCACATGATCATTTTACCGGTTGGACACCGCCAAACTGCTTCAGTGGGTCATCCAATCAAAGTTTTGTCAACGCTTTTTTAGGCCTATTTTCTTCCGAGGGCGCCATTTTGTTTTATATCTCAGACTTCTCGAGCAGGTTCTGACAAGTCTCATAGGCGCTCTTATTTCCAAGAAAAACGCTATTTAGTGATTTTCTGATATAAATGCAGAAAAGTTGCCTGCAAGGAAAATTTGGGGGATTGAACTTGTTGAAAGGGTGAGGGGGCTAGTGCACGAGTTCTCGAGAGATATGACATGTATCAATGTTCTCAGCTGATGTTACTTCCGTATTTCCAACGTTCTGAAAGAATCTTTTAATGGGAAATAGGGGGTGGAAAATCTAGAAAACTTGATCATAAAGGCACGAGGGAAAAAGAAGGTAATTCTTTTGGTACATTTAACACAATTTAACAAACCCTAAATATCTTTGGCATATCATAATGAAGTTTATGTTTTTTCAAAAATATTTTGCTCGTATGTACTAGATGCTCCGTTGGAACGGAAGGTGGGGGGGGAGGCAAATTGAAGGTTTTGCAAAAGGATCATTCCGTTTTAAGAAAATTGTGAGGGTAAGGAGCCTTCTTCACCGTTTAAACAATATTACAAATTTAAAAGGCAAATAATTTCGACATATACTGTAAAGCCTACCTGCGGAATCTACTTGTCTGCCTTTTAGAAATTTCTAGTCAGAAGAAGATTTGATTTATTTCCAAAACGGGGTTAACCTATCAGACAGCAAGTCAGGAAGTGTCTGCTTGCAAGCATTTTTTACTTATGATACGATAAAATTATTCGTCCAATTTTCGCATTCATCGTCTTCGGATACCTCTTCGAAGCCATCCTCATCAGTATCATCCTCCTCTTTTTTATTGTCACAGTTTGAGCACCCTCAAACATCTTTGCTCTTGAGCCCAAGGGAAACGCATACAAAGTGTTCCGTTCGGCAGTTTTTCTTCTTGTAGCCGCACGAAACGAGATCTAGAATAAAATCTAATGCTAGCTTTTGCGTCATCCATACTAGTTCCAGCGCACCATCGGCATCGACTTCCCAACCAAAACCATATGGTGATGGAGCTTCAGGGTTTTCCTCCAACGACAGCTTGACTATGCCCAGCTTGACTATGCCTGTGATGTAGAAGGTGCTTGTGCTTGCAATGCTGAAGGTGAGGCTCATGATCGTTAAAACGGGGTTCGCAAAAGATAAAGGGATGAGGCTCCCCCGTCCTAGCGATTGTCACATGAGTGCGAGTGATGCACGCGAAGGATGGCGAGTCATTTTGTCGTTGACAACTTTCGTTTCAAGTGTGCGGTGCGTTGCAACCTTCGCCATCACAACAGAAAATTGCCCTGTAGTTATTTTTATCTTCTCTCGGGCTTTCTCGAAAATTCTGCCACTCTTTCAACCGTCCTATTGAAATGGTTTTTGCTCTTTTAGCTCGCTACGCTGTCCTTTGCGTTTCGAGTAATTTAAAGAAACTTAGCAGAGACAGAAAATGACTTTGCTGCGGCCCTAAACTGACTATTGTCACCAATAGGCACCAAATTAATTCTAGAGATGCAGTAATCCAAACAATGCTACCAACACTGAAGGAACAATGCGAGAATAAGGAAACTTCAAATCGAAAACCATGCATCGTCATCCACCAAGAAAGTTAAATACATACAACATAAACACGTAGGGCTTTTAAAGTTCGTACGGTAGTTTCTCGTCTATTAAAAACGGAGCTCTTGCTCTTCCTTTCTTCGTCCCAGCACGGTTTGACGCCACGCCATGACCCTGCAAGCAAGGAAAACTCATTAGAAGAGAGATCCGCTTAAAAACGCAATCTAAAAGACCAAAAAACAACGGCAGTTACTGATTATAGAATTCATAAAACATGTTGTTTATCGCTAAAGCTCTCTCTCTCTATGTGCCGTGTTCGTTGAGAACGTAGGCGATCATGGCTCTCCACAGCTTCCTGTCTCTTGTTGTTTTCAGTAACTCTCGCTCCGACACTTTTGATCTTTCCCTTTCTGGCAGTTGAACTGCCATCCATTTGCTTAGACTGCCCAAGTAGGTCAGTCGCTGTCTGCCCCTGCTTCTTTTGCCTTCCACCTTATCTGTTAGAGTCAGGTTTTCTAGACCTTCCTTCCTCATTATATGCCCAAAGAATTGAAGCTGCCTCTTTCTGATGGATTGCATCAGGGTCCTTCCCTTTCCTGCTCTTCTTAACACTTCATTGTTTGAAACATGGTCTGTCCAAGATATTCTGAACATTCGCCTAAAGAACAACATTTCCACCGCCTCTAGTCTGCCTTCCATTTGAGTTGAGATAGTCCAACATTCGCTGCCATATGTAAGGATGGATTTCACATAGCAATCCAGCACTCTCATTTTGGTGTCTATAGACATCTTCCGATCTTTAAGTATCTTTCCTAGTTTCTGAAATGCATCCTTTGCCATCCCTATTCTTCTTTTAATTCCTGAATCACATTTTCCATCCGCTGTTATCATACTTCCTAGGTAGTTAAACTTTGCAACCTGCTGGATTCTCTGGTCTCCAATTTGTAAAGTACATTGTGGTTGTGCTGTCTTTTTACTAACAACCATACATTCAGTCTTTTCGCAGTTGATCGTTAAACCTCTCTTTTTGCTTTCTTCTACTACTTTGTCAAGTAGTTCCTGCAACGTTTCCTCCGAATCAGAAATCAGCACTGTGTCATCCGCATAACGCAAGTTGTTCATGTTATGGCCTCCAATGACAAAACCCTGCATGCCGTCTAATTCTCTTAGAATTATTTCACTGTACAGGTTGAAAAAATCCGGCGAAAATACACATCCTTGCCGTACCCCTCTGCGAATTTGGGTAAACTCGCTTATTTCATTTTCTACTCTCATACATGCCGTTTGTTCCCAGTACAAATTTCTGATCAGACGGATATCCTTTCCATCAAGATCTAAATTTTGTAGCAGCTTTAATAGTTCTTCGTGCTGCACCTTATCAAATGCCTTCGTGTAGTCTATAAAACACATATATATGTCTCTTTGCATCTCAATAGCTCGCTCTGATAACAGCTAAAGCTATTTAGAGCAATTTAGAGTGAAAAACGCCCTCGAGGTATAGCGGAAGGGGTCAACAGGTCAGTTAACCAGGTGCGAAAATCTAACACAAAACCCAATTCTTCGAAAAAAGAACCAGAAAAACAACGAAAACGACAAACTTGAAGAAACACAACAAACTTACTTTGATTCGATTTAGAGGGCACGAAGTTTTCAGCATTTTGAAGTCAGCGAGAGGGCGTACCTGCCGTTCCCCACGTTGCTGGTACCGTGAGTTTCGGCTCGATTTCTCTCTAAAAAAGGAAAAAATGCAAAAACTCAAACCTCCCGTAACATCATTAAAGAAGTTAATCGATTGATTATCAGAAATTTCCCTGAAAGCAAGCTATCTAGGTATTTGGAGCAATTTAGAGTGACAGACGCCCTCGGGGCATGGCGGAAGGAGTTCAACAGGTCAACGGCCAGGTGCAAAAACCACGCACAAAAGCTAGTTTCTCGAGAGAAAAAAACCAGAAAACGGCGATCATAATGCAACAAAATAAACTTACTTTGATTCGTTCTAGAGGGCACGACAAAGTTTTCAGCATTTCGTAGCCAGCGAGAGAGCCAGGTGGGGGTGTGCTTGAAGTTTCTCGTGGATTTTTCTTCTGCCATCTAGAGTTTCGGCTCGATTTCTCACCTAAAATGAGGAAAAAGCAAACAAATCAAATCTCTCTTAGCACCATTTTAAGTAAGCAATCAATTCAGCATTAAGTAAACATCCTCGAAAGCAAGTGAGCTCGTGGGTAGCGAATTTTTTGAAACGAATGGAAGCTGCCCCAGCGTGGGGTGCATTGCAAAAACGACAAAAAAGCACGGAAATTTAGTTTAACATCGAGAAAATCATCAGATCGAAAGGAGAAGCGAAAAATACTTACTGTAAGGCAGCTTTCCACGGCGAAATCCCCAAAACGCAATGAAAGGCAGCTCCGGTAATAATGAGCACGTCCAAACCCCATGGGTAGCAAGCACGAAATGACCCCTGCCCCGTCCAGAGCACGCTGTTGTTCTCTACTACCGATCTACGCCTTGCTGCTCTGCTGCGACGCGTCAGTCACGTCAGCAACTTGCATTTCGATTGGTGGAAGAGGACTCTCTTTTGTCCCCAAACAATGGAGGGCAGCAAAGCGAGGCACGTGACCGGGGCAAGTTCGGCCGATCGAGGGCAAGAAAATTTTCTCCCCTTGGCCTGGAAATGGCGAATCGAAGCAGAAACACGGCGAATTTCGAGAAAACGCTTGCAAATTTTGGGGAGAAAAACAGGCGCACAGACAGAGACACCCCGAGCGAATCCTACCGCTAGGAAAGGGGGAACGCCTCCGTAACCGTTCGGGAGCTAGAGCTCGAAGAAGGAGGACGATCGGCGTTCAGCGTGCAGAAAAGATAAAGGGTTGAGGCTCCCCCGTCCTAGCGATTGTCACATGAGTGCGAGTGATGCACGCGAAGGATGGTGAGTCATTTTTCGTTGACAACTTTCGTTTCAAGTATGCGGTGCGTGGCTGTGCATTACGTCATTTTTGCTGTCCATGCGAGGCTCTTGTCTTGCCAAGGCTAAAATGCCTAATTTGTTTTGGGGTAGTTTTAAGGGGCAATTCTTTTCCCACAGAAGGAGTTGAGCCAGTGTAGCGGGGTTTTTGGGGCTAGTCTTCTGTTTTACCAAATATTGTTTTATCAATGGTGAAAGTTGTCTTCAAAATTTTACTTGAATATATTTTATTTGAATTACATGGTCTATCGTGAGTTTAAAATTCAACCACGCAGAGTCATTGATTTCATTTAAATATCCTTTTCAGTAATTTTTTGGGTGAGCACGCTAGGTAGGGGCGCTTACTTTGCCTAGTATCATTTCAAGCGTAAATTATTCCGAGTGTCTTGCTGGTAGGCCTCATCGCTGTATGTTTTTTTAACTTTGAGCCAAAAAGCGGTAAATTGTTTCAAAACCAAGTTGAAATGTAGAGTCGAAATTATTCAATTCTTGGCGGACTTTGGTTACATGCACATGCAAGATCGAGTGCACGTCCCATTGCAGTTTGACAGTGTCCAGAGGCGGCAATCAATCAACTTGACAACTTGTTAATGTTAACACCCTCCAAGGAACCTTTTTCCAGCGAGTCATGGGGCCAAGCGACCTCCGCATGAAACAAACAACACGACATGACACCTTCCTACTTGCCAAGTCCAAAAAAGGTGACACGAAAAACTTGCTTAATTGGCCGTTTTACTCGTCGTTTTGGAAAAATACTGGGGGTAGATTACAGGACCGCTGTCTTTCTCATAGTTTTGGAAATTGAGGGCGGTTTAAGCTTAAAATCGTTTGAGGGTTACACTGTCAATTCTCCATCAAAGAACAGTTGACCGCAAGAAAAATATCTTTCTTTTAGCTGATCAACCTGCAGTGAAGCAAGCTAACTGCTTCGTATGTAGACCTTTTCGTTGTCTAAATTGATTCCTATGCTGCCCCTGAATCGGCTCCGACTCTATTTGAACAATTTACGACTGGCGAAACTTCGAAATCCGTTAAATTCGACTGTGCGAAGCCTGCCTTTTAGTTCTTGCAAAGTATATAGTGGAGAATGACTGCCGATCCTAGTTATTTTTATAGACAAAAACTGAAAAACCTCTTTACAGCTATCGATCTTTGTTTAAATGCCTTCTGAGGCTCTGTCATGCCGAAAAGCGACCCCTTGGCCAACCCAAGTTCTCGACCAATCTATTAAAAAGCTTCTAGCTCAGTTTACTCACTACACTGTCCTATGAGTTGAAAGATAACACTGTGACACGAAGTTTCTAACTTACAAAATGAAACTTAGCATGGGCACCAAATTAATTATACAGTTTCAGTAATCTCAACAATGCTACATACACCATAGAAATGATGCAAGAATGAGGAAACATCAAATCGAAAACCAGGCATCGTCATCCACCAAGAAAAGTAAATACACACATTAATTTTGAACTTTTTCGTACGGTACTCTCTAGTATATAAAAAATGGAGCTCTTGCTCTTCCTTTCTACGTCCCAGCACGGCAACAGTGGATGACATTGGACGCCAGGCCATGACCCTACAAGCAAGGGAAGGATCATTAGAAGAGAGGTCTGCTCAAAAACGCAATCGAAAAGGGCCACAAAAAGCAGCAGTTATGCATAAACATATTTGTTATTGATAAAGCTCTTTAGAGCAATTTAGAGTGAAAAACGCCCCTGAGGCATGGTGGAAGGAGGTCAACAGGTCAATCGGCCAGGTGTAAAAACCACGCACAAAAGCTAGTTTCTGGAGAGAAAAAAACCAGTAAAACGAAAATTGTCAAGCAACAAAACAAACTTACTTTGATTCGATTTTGAGGGCACGAAGTTTTCAGCATTTTTAAGCCAGCGAGAGGGCCAGGTGGGGGCGTGCCTGCAGTTTCCGCCAACGTGAGTTTTGGCTCGACTTCTCACCTAAAATGAGGAAAGACATAAAATCAAATCTCTTTTAGCATCACAGGAAAACAATCCATTAAGTGGTAACAGAACATTCTCGAAAGAAAGCAAGCAAGCTCGTTGGTAGCAAATTTTTTGTAGCGGATGGAAGCTACCCCAAGAAAAACGGAATGGCGTGCAATGGACAAATCGTCAAAAAAACCATGGAAATTTAGTTTAACATCTACAAAAAATCATCTACACAAATTTAGCTCGGAGAAGCAGGGCGACTGCTGAACAGTGCTCAGAAAAGTGGCAATGTCCACTAAAAATATAGAAAATTTTGGGAAAAAAAACCACTAACCTCGGAGAAAAACTGACTTTTCAGACAAAAATCGATGATCATGGCAAAGGAAAAACACGCCTTGTAAAACAAAAACCATCTGGGAAGACTTGGGAAGTGGAATTTCGAAGCTGGGTGCAGCCGCTTTCGATGCTTTCTTGTTGAATTTAGAAGGACTCCCGGATCGAAGGTTCCGACGGGACATCAAAGAAGTGCTGCCTCATGATTAATAGGCATTTTAGTATATGCAGAAGACCCCTAAACCCTGCATGGGCTAAACCTCTTCTGTGGAAGTAGAATTGCCCCTTAAAACTACCCCATAAACAAAGTAGACATGTTAGTCTCGGCAGGACAAGAGCCTCGCATTGAGAAGGCAAATGACGTCACCCACAACCCGCCACGGGACACTTGAAACGAAAGTTGTCAACGAAAAAATGACTCGCCATCCATTTCCCCTATTTCTTTTTGAATGGCCATTAATCGGCATTCTGCGGCTTCTAGCGTCCTATGTATGCGCAGCAATTTGGCGCTTGTGTTTGCCGCATATTGCTCCAGTTGCTGTAATCTCTTCAAAGTTTGCTCGTCCTTTCTATTAGGAGGAACATATAGCTAAGTAATTGTACGAAATTTTTAAATTACAACATTGGAAAAAAGCGGTGTGCGGTGATATGTGTGCAGGTTGACTTCTTTTACAATTTCACATTGGAATAAAATTAAAGGGATTAAAAATTGTCCACGGGTTGAAAAGGTTGCGTTCGTTCTTTGGCTTGCTCTTAAAATTTCACTGTGCAATTCATTTCTTCAAAACTGGGTAGTTGTTAACATTTGAAAATTTGTGGAGAGTTGAAGGATTTGTGGAGGAATAAATTAAAAAGAAATGACAATACTTACGCAAATAGTTTTATGTTGTTGAAACGTTGGCTATCTGTAAACAGAAGCGGACAGTAAGGTCAAGGTTTAACGTTTGCCGTTGTAATTGTAAAGATGATGGATGAAATGCATGCCCAGAAAGTGTAGAAAATCGACACTATTAGGTATCGCAACTTATAAAATTTGGTAGTAACTTTAGTGCAAGTCCTTAAAAAGTGAAGAACTGATACTTACCAGGTGTCCACGCGCCGTGTAATATTTGTGTTAGTCTGTCTCGTCGTATTGGGATGCGACTTTTTAAAGAGTACCTAGTCATGTGATACCTGTAGATTCGTGTTTGTGGGAACGGTTGGCAGGTATATGTGAATTTCAAAAACAACACTAAAGTCGGAAGCTTTGTGTTGGCAGCGAGGCATGAAGGAAACACGCATAGGATGGGGGCGGGTTATTTCAAACGAATTTTGACACTACCACTGTTTGAGGTGTCTGCAGCTTTGAAGTTAAGTTCACGTGAGATGGTATTCTTGGCTTCAATTTGAGGCTGTTACTTTTTGGGACGGCTATGTATGACGTCAAACTTCGCTTCTAACCGAGGCTGTTGAGCCCGTGCAATGGGCATTTGTTTGAGGGACCATTTATGGACCCTTCTATTATCTTGAAACAGTTGAGTCAGCAAACTATTATCTTGAAACAATTGTGTGACAAAACATTACTTATTATTTGAAAATACAATAGTTATGGTTTGTTTGTTTCAAAACGAATTTTATTCTTTTGGTTTTTCCATTAAAAGAGTTAACTAAAGTCCATGGGATTTGCTTTGTATGTGCATTATGTTTTTGTGCTGGACATTTTGCATTGCCATCTTTATTGTCTCGTGACGTTGTTCAACTTAGTATGTGGGTATACCATAAGACCTTATAACGCAGTTGTTTAATGTTTAATTAAATTGATGATGATCATGATGATAGATGTCATATTTGCTTGTAATTGATACTTCTAGGGGTGGCTTGAATAGTCGAATTCTGAAATTTGACAGATTATGCTTATTTGAAATCAAGTAGGCCAGAATTTTATACGGGAGTCTTTGATTTAATTTTTCACGCACAAACTTTAAAATTGGTCCTCCATTTATGTTCATAACTCTATTGACGATTTTTTTTCATTTTTCTTTTGTTTGAAAATTGGGATAGATCTTCCCTGGCATTTTTGGCATAATACTTGATTTATGTAGATGGTGAATGTTTTTTGTTTTGCACTGGGGCATTGTTTATAGATGTTCTATTTGTTGCTTATCAAACAAAAGATGCCTAGCTAAAGCAAATAACATTAAAAGCCCCTTTCACGAGTATGCTTGTTGTTTCATTTAATGTTGCTCTGATTGCCTACTTGTTTCATGTCATCTGGAAGACAGGTACTCCGAAGGTTAATGCTGGTAAACATTTGTTTGAAAGTTTCAAATCTTTTCCATTGTTTAAAAAGTGTTTTTGAGATTTGAATAAAAAGTGTTTAAAAAGTGTTTTTGAGGTAAGGGAAATTTTTTTTTAAACTTAAGCCACCTGGTTTTTTCAAGAATATATATGAAAATTTTGAACCGGATTTATAAAACGGTGCTAAGGAATGAGAGAGTCAAACCTCCAACTGTTATGTAATTAAACTATATTAATTAAAACTACTAAAGATTAAAAAGTTATATTTATATAAAAAATAAAACGTAAAACATTAATAGTAGTAAATGTTAACAACTTTGCCTGCGATTTTATTGTTGGTGCCTTGCTTTGTTTCTTTTTTTCTTTTATTTTTTTGTTGCACCAATATTATTCTGACCGTGTCTCCTGGTCTACAATAAAAAAGATTATATAAGTCATTTGAACGAAGGCAGGTGGTAAATAAAGGTGAAAAAATGGTCATTGAAATTTCAAATTGCCTACGAAAAATGATCTGCCAAGCTGATAATCTGATATGTGTTTAAAGAATAGATTTGCTATGAATGAATTCATAGATGAAAAAAAGATCTTCTAACAGCCATTGAAATCTTAAACAAATAAATAGCCTGAAAGGCGGAATGGCGATCCCATAGTTTCCTTATACCCCTGACTCTATGACCTTCGTCATTGATGAAAAAAATTTCTCATCCCTTTTTAATCTGAACGCCTTTGCCGTCAAATATTTGATGGCGCCAATTGATGGCCGGTATGCAATGTCCTACAAAGATAATTATGTTGATGAATAGCCGTGTAATGGACCACTTACGACTGATACCCAGAGTAAAGTTGCCTGTTTAACAACTGTTTCACTGCAAACAAACATCTATTGCTACACATATTCGAAAGACAAAATTTGCAAACTTTACGGAGGGTGAGGTATATGAATATTTGTACCAGGACATTACGCAATAATTCTGATGTAGAAAAGTCTTACATAAATCTACAAGTATATAAGTCTGACAAGAAGTCGAACAAACGCCGTTTTTGTGGTAAGTGTCACAAATCTTGTTGTCGTCAGTTGAGATACTTAAAACTCGATCATATGATATAGACAGTCCAGACTCATGAGATATCAATTAGTTAACGTTTTCGAGTTTGTGCGTGCATTTTCAATCCCAAATATATAGGGAATGGGGTTTCTTGTGCTCTTGAATGGCGTCGATATTCTGCTTTGCTACTTCGCATCCGTTTTGTGCTGTTGTACTTTATCAATTGTGCTAAATTAAATGCAACTGAATGTTGTTGGTCATTTTCTGAAGTCCTATCTGTCACCTTTGGGCCTTCCATAAGCATTTCTAGCAAAAGAACTGATAATTTCGGCACAGTCTCTACTTCTGACATTCCTTGAAATGTCCCATCGAAAGGGGGAATTTTGGCAAAAATCTTTTTGCGAATGATTTGGACAGCTCTTGCAATATGTATTGCATCATCTTCATCGTCATGAGAACAGCCTTCAGAAATAGCATCACCTATCTTGTCAGTTGGCCCAAAATGATCTTGCTTCCATTGTTGCTTGTAGAGGCTCCAAGATATGGCAAGTGTTTTAAAAGACTTTCTTTCAATCTTGTAGAATGAATGTCCACTGATGTTACCACCAAGTTCCTTCACACGAGCGGTGTATATTTTGACTAGTTCTGACAATACGAAGAATGAGGTTATTCCTTCATCATACATGCATCGATCTTCAATAATTGCCACAAGCTCTGATAGTGCTTTAGATTCTGGTGATGTATCTACTGTATCATTTTGATCGCTCCAAGACACATTGCTTCTTGCAGCTCTTTCTCTGTCGTACAGATTAGCAAGGCATTGTGAATGATATTTTGCTTCCGTGGCAATCATATCTCCATGGCACTAAGTTTTGCGAGTAGCTCTTTATCATTTTAAAACAAAGTTACATCTCTCACACGCCTGTCCACTTGAAATGTAGAGACTTGGTGCAACGTCTTCCCAACAAACCTATTACAAAAAAAGCAAATATAAGGTTGTATTTGACCTTTGTGCACTTCAACAGATGACCTTGTCACTTTCTCCTGTACATCATTCTGAGACTTGTTGACATCTTCGCTTTCCCTTTTCTTGCTCTTTAGGCGCTCCAGTTTCATTGAATTATATTTGTTTCTACATGATTTATGCCACCTTGCATTTTGACGTTCAAATGTCGCTTGTATGCCATCACCTTCATCAAATTCTTCAATTCATACAGATCTTGGCAGCCCACCTAGCTCATAAAACTGGAGCAGATCTTCACATATGCTTTGATATCCGGCTCCACTGTCTGACTTCTTTCTTGATTATTTCTGGGATTGGACAAAGACTCTGCAGAATCCTTCTGACAAATTATGCATGAACTTCAAGTAAATTGTGCTCTTTCTACCTGGTCTTCTTTCCAATTAAGGTTTCTAACGGTGGTGAAAGTTTTCTTACTCATATTTCAAAGCTAAAATCATCCTGACAAGAACTGAAAGCAAGGATGATTAATTTAGGCCTAAATCCAGAACGAGGCTGCTCTCCTGATTTAATTTGGACTTTATGCTCCAACGCACCTAAAGCATTTATTGGGTGAATTTAAGAATTTTTCTACTTACATCTATTTTATAGTATTGAATTGTCTGTATTCACCTTTTTTCTAATATCTTTTTCGTACGATCAATAGAGTGGTAAACGTAAAAAGGAACTTGGCACTAGTACTCCTATGCATTGGGGCCATGCTTCAGAATTAGTACACTTGGATCTTATTCACTAAATAATATTGCGCCTCTCTTTACCATGTCTCAAGTTAATATCCTTTCCATTAAAGAGTAAAAAAATCCATGAATGGGGACTGGGCACTAGTACCCCTTTTCTCAAAATAGAACAGGGGGCATGTTTGAAAATTTTTCAAATTTTAATCGTTTTCTGCACATGAAATTATCTGTACCTACCAGATTTCCTGTTGCTATGTGTTTCTGGACGATAGATAAACGTTGAATCTTCTTAAGGGGACTGGGCACGAGAACCCCTGTCTAAAAAAGGGGATGGAGACAATTTTCAAGATGGGTCCAATTTTCAGCGTGACAAAGTGTCTATGTCTGCCAAATTTCATGCTTTTATCACAATTTGCACTGTGCATTGTATCACCCACTGCACTAAAGGGTATACAAACTTTTTTGAAACTTTTTCAAGTTCAAGTCCTTCCTCTTGTTCTGCATGGCCTCTAAAGGCTAACAATTTAGACATAGCATCATCATCGTCGACCAAGCAAGTTAAAGATTTAATTTCTCCAATTAATTCTCTACAAGCAGTAGCTTTATTTCTCTTTGGATAGACAGCCTTGGGTAATGGGTGGGCAGTTTCGTTACAAGTATTCAGGCTATTTTCCATTGCTTCACCACAAATAATTTCTTGGGGTATTCCATTGAACTGCTTCACATAAAGATCAATATCTGTTGTGAAGAATGGTGAATTGATGTACTTGCTTTGTAGCTTTTGCCAGGACCATTCAGGGTATAATCTCATGACCGCAAAAAAGTGTTTGCATGGCATAAACGAAGACTGCCAATCTAGACACGAGCATTTGGGCATGCATTTAGAATCACCAAAGCTAACAGTGTGCCATTCTGGGGAAATTTGGCTTTTGACGTGGAAAAGACCAGATACTGTATCCAAAGAAACGACATCGTTATAGAAGGCAATGTGTGGTGAAGTTGCGTGGTCTGTGCTTCAGATAGTCTGGAATCAATGCATTGTATTTGCGATGCTTTCCAGTGATTTTGTTGTTTGCCTTGATGTACCTAATAAAAATAGGCATTTCTTAATACAATTTCAAATATAACTAAAGGAACAAATAATTTTCACCAAGATGAATTATTTTAAATAAAAGTGATTTTTTTCAATGTCTTATTTATATACAGCAGCGTCACACGTAAAACTTGGAAGTCAGAACAAAGCAGAAAAAAATTATATTTTAACAATCTACAGGAACTTAGAAGGAGTTTAATACCTACTTTTCATATTTTTCAGGCAAGTACTGTTCAATCAAGACAGTGATTAATCCACTGAAAGATGTATCTTTGTAGTCCTTCAAGTACCCATGCTTCAACTTTGTGCTCTGTCTTTCAACTGCATTATTTGTCTCTACAGCAACGTTAAAAGTTTTGTCACGGAAAGCACATACCCATTTCTATGAAACATATTAGAATAATTATCGCATAATATTTGTAAATAATAGCTTCAAGCCAAATAGTTTTCCCCTTTCCCCAAAAACCTTTGCTTTGGGTGCAGTGAAGCATCACATTCAGATCTCATCGATGGAGCATAAGTGTCCAATATAGAGCAACAAAATGAAATTGACGTGGGCTTTGCTTTTAATACGTAAGTACCTGTATACAAGGTCTGTATGTGTTTGCACAGTGCAACAGTAAGCTCTTAAATAAACTGCTGATGCACTGTCAAAACACACGCATTAACAAAAAAGAACTAAAATTTGCACACCTTGTAATCTGGTAGCCAAGTATTCCCAAACCATTTTTGAAGTTTGATGTTGTTTCTCCACACATCACTCCCCTTTAAATCCTTCACGGCCTGTTGATACTTTTGCGTAGATGCAACAGCTATTCGCCTAATTCTGCAATGAATCTCTTCTCGAGCTCTGTGTTCTGTTAAAGAAAGCCATCTTTCCCAAGCCTGCTCGCGATGTAAATCGCATAAATAAATTCGGCATTCTGACAAGAAAATAATCATACAAACTTTAATTTAAGTAAGGAATGTTTTGTACACAATTTAGAGCACACTGACCTTAAAAAAGGCAAACTAATCTGCTTTATCTATGCAAGTTAAAGACACTTGTTATGGGGAAAATCTCTTCCAGGAGTAATATCTGCAAGATTTCCTAAGGGCCAACAAGTCAAGATTTTTTAACTTTAGCCTCTAAGTTGTCGTGTTCACAAGATATGAAAAACTGTCACAAATTCACTATATAGAAGATTAAAAAATACTTCAAGAATTAAATGAATGTATATAACATACCACTGAAAGTAGAAGAAATTGCATTAATCTCAGCATCACTCTTGTCAACCATAAAGTATTTTGACTTCCATTCTGGACACCATCCAACAATTATTCGCAAGGCCTCTGCAATTGACTCTTCAATTTCATCTTGAATTTCAAATGACCCAACAACTTGCAGACCTGCCAACTCTCACGGTTTTGCGGTGTGTCTCACGGTTTTGGCCTCAATCTCACGTTCACACGAAACATGACAGTGCTGCTGACTTCCCGCTCCTATGTTTGCATGTAAACGAGATTCATATTATTTCTATGATAAAATGGCTGCCAAACGAACAAATTCCGTCCTAGAGCTAGACAACGACTCTGGTAACACTGCTCACGCAAAAAAACAAGGAAATATGATGGTGCAGCAAAGTATTCAGCATCTTACAATCCTGACTGGTTCAAGCAATATCCTGTTACAGCAGCCAATGGCAAGGGAAAGTTCCGCTGTATTCCTTGCAAGAAAGATATATCTTGCAGTCACCAGGGTGTAAAAGATGTCAAGGACCACTGTGAAAGAGAAGTGCATAAAAACAATGTCAAAAGAATGAAGCACCAAACCTCTTTGAATTCATATGCCGCGTTTTCGAAATCTGGAGAGTCATCACTCGAGAAGAAAACTTTGAAAGCTGAGGTCATGGTAACAAACTTTCTTGTACAACACAACCTACCAATTGCGACTGCTGATCATCTGGGTCCATTGTTTAGATCAATATTTCCTGATGGCCAAATTGCTTCAAAATATTCTTCAGCAAGGACCAAAACTTCTGCGATCTTTAATGTTGCCATGGACCCTTTTTGTCATTCAGCTCTTGTACAACACTGTCAGTCTTATCCTTTTTCTTTGGGCACTGATGGATCAAATGACACAGGACTGCTCAAAATTAACCCTGTTACAATCCGTATCTTTGATGTCAAAAGATCTAAGACAATCACCAGTCATTTCTATGACATTTGCACTACCTCCGGTGAAGATTGCAGTAAAGCTTATGCTATGTTTGATTCCATTAAATCAAATTTGATGCCGATTCGATTCCTTGGTCTCACACAGTGAGTCTTAGTGTGGATAACACAAATGCAATGATTGGTATCGGAAATTCAATTGCTTCTCACTGCAAAGATCAAAATCCAAGCATTTTTATTGCTGGCTGTCCTTGTCACCTTGCC
Source organism: Nemopilema nomurai (assembly GCA_003864495.1). Classification (NCBI taxonomy): domain Eukaryota; kingdom Metazoa; phylum Cnidaria; class Scyphozoa; order Rhizostomeae; family Rhizostomatidae; genus Nemopilema; species Nemopilema nomurai. The sequence goes on along the minus strand of ML133366.1, from coordinate 1,414,765 downwards.
CATTTGGTTGCTAGTGAAGCAGACGATGCTTTCACTGAACTCTCTGGTATAAACATTGAAATAATTGATAAAAGCGCAAAGGTAAACTGTCTGAATACTTTGAATTTTGTGACCAGGAATACCAAAAGTTCTTCCAGGAATGCCAATGGCTATCATTAGAGAGATGTGTTGACAGAGTTCTAAAGAGCTGCCCAGTCTGAGGTCCTACTTTCAGTCTGAACATTTTGCTGGTGAACGCTGTCAAAGATTGCATAATGCCTTTTCCAACCCGCTGTTTGAGACAGTGTTACAATTCCATAGTGCCTCTATCCAGCTGTTCACAAATTTTAATAAACTACTACAAAGAGAAGAACCAACCATCCATATCTTGCAAGATGCAATGAAAAATTTAGGCAAAAAGTTAGCATCTCACATTGTTTTGCCGAACATCTTAAGAGATACTGCAGTTGTAGACATTGACCTGAATGATGATGCTATTTTAAAGCCAACTGAGCAAATATCTCTTGGTTGGATGACAAAGGCCAATCTTACTGCTCTCCTTAATAATGGTGACATTTCAGAGTCAGATTTTGATAAAGTGCTTGATGCTGCTCATTGCTATTTTCAACACGCCCTAGTGTACTTGCAGAAGTTTCCATTGACTAATGAGCTACTTGCCAATGCAAAATGGATTGATGTTCCCAACAGAATAAAAAGCAACTGGAACAACGTGGGATACTTTTTGGACCGCTACCATGATTTGCTGTCTGATACATCCGTTGAGATAGTGTACGATTAGTTTCTTGATTATCAAACATTAATGGATACTGATATTGAAGCAAAAGCTTGGGAAGAGGCTAAAGTCATTGATGGTGAGGAGGAAGGAGTTCCGACGGTGTTCCATTGCATATTGCCAATCTAAAGATCCCAGGGACAAATGTTCCAAGATTTTCTCATCTTTTTAAAGTTGCTGAAATCATTTTGGTTCTCCCTCATAGCAATGCTGAAGAGGAGAGATTGTTTAGTATTGTGAGAAAAAATAAAACTGACAGCCGTTCTTCATTGAAGTTGGATGGCACTCTGTCGAGTATCTTGGCAATGAAGTCCAGATTCCAAGAATCAGTGGTTCCCTGTTATAAATGGCAACCAGAAGAAGAAGTTTTGAAGAATGCGAAAAAAGCAACTTTGAACTATAACAAAAAATGTGTGTGAAAAATGTTCAAGTTATAGTATACAGGATACAGTTTTACAGTAGCAGCAATCAGTGTATGGATAAATCTTGCTAGTTTTAGTGAAAAAGTTCGCGACGCAAATCTTCAGGTTTTTAGCAAAATCTCCAGGTTTTAATAAAGAAAAATTTCAAATGTCCAGGTTTTTAAACTTGGGAGGTTGGCAGGTCTGAACTAGATAGTGTGTTTGTCTTAACAACAAAGAAAAACAGAGGTAGAGAATACATAGTTGTCTTGTATGTTGCATCAATCATCCTGAGCTCATAACCATAACGAATAAGTAGCTGTTTTTGCTGTAGTATGTGTTTGGTGAAAAAACAACAGCCTGTTACTTGAAGTGACAGATTTAATAATAATATCATATTTGGGTGCATTCATGTCCTTCATTTCATTTATTTGTTTTGTTATTTCTGCAACTGGTTTAACGTCTGAGTATTTCCGGTAATGAAAATTATCGAGTGGACAATCCTTCTACCAGTCTTCAATTTCTTCTCAAGATTTACTTGGTCAATATTTGAAAACCTTAGACGAACCGTAGACACGTAGATATGATTTCTCATTGTGGTATTTGAAGGAAATAATCTTCTATTAGTTGGTGCCAGTGGTGTTGTCTCATTGAAAATGTCATTTTTCAAGACTTTATGTGACGTTTCATTTCCTTCACATTTCTTACACCCTTTGATACTTTAACTTGAATTAGGTAAATAATTCTTCGGTCCACCTTCCTAGAAGAAACCAGACAGCTTTGTTTTCTTACAAATAATAATTTTCTTTCCCTGCAACCTATACAGAAACAACACAAATGTAAAAAAACGAATGCATTATAACAATTAATAATTTTTGCTATGATGAAGCTGCTTATGGTGAAAGAAAAAATTGGCTACAATTAATTTGTTTATGTTGTTTGTTTTCAACTAATTGCAGTGTTTCTTGTTTTCTACAAAGCATTATAACCTACTTAGAATCATGGATAAAATTCCTTCCAATAGAATAGCATGGAATTGACTACACTGATGCGATATGAAATTTGTTTACTTCGTTTACTTCAAATCAGATATGAAATTTGCTTTTGTATTCAATGGGTATGTTGTTAACACACAAAAACACACATACAACTCCAGTTTAATGAAATCTATGTTCTTCAGCTCCAGGGAATGAAACAAAAAATTCTCTCTCCATTATAATTTCCTCCTCATTTGTAATTTCTGTACTAATAGCTATAGATGCTGTCTTTCTGAAATGTGATGTGTCCTGTATCTAAATACAAAAAATTGAAAATGAAGGCATGTTTTTGATATGTAGAAAAAAGTTTTATTTATTATTAAACATCAAAAACAAAATAAAAAATTTATTTATATACGTAATAACAATCAGTTTTCAAAATACTGTTAATTTAAAACATCACACTACAAGTTTATTTTCAAAGTTTTCACAACCTAAAGGTAGTTCTATGAAATAAGTTGAAAAACCTATTTATTTGCTATTTGGTTTAACTATAAACATGGTTAAAAAGAGAATATTTCACCTAAAAAATTCTAGAAATCTGATAACATCTTTCAGATGAATTCTAGCAGGACACTTAAGTTTCTTTGTGTCTTGAACATGAAACCTCTGTCTTTTGTGCATTGCAAAATCTTGCAGATGCTGATTCTGAAAAGTAAATTATGTTCGTTAATGTAAAAATTAAACCAATAGGTTGAAATTTTAGGTATATACTAAAAATAATGAGATTTATGAACAAAATTTTTACAAGTTCTATATACCGAATACATATTATTAATATGTATACAGAAAAGGTCCATGTCCATTCCTAGATTGTAGAAATAGGAGGTTTTCGTGTGACGTCACAAATCACACAACCGCCTTCTTGGAGGACAACTTGGAGTGAGAATGTGTGCGTGCGTGTCGTCTGAGCTGAATCAGGTGAACAATGGTTAATTTTTGTGCTGTCTATGGCTGCTCAAATAGATCAAATCGAGAAAAAGATAAGAGTTTTTTAGAATACCCAAAGTTCCAGTAAATTGTGACGATTTAACAAGAAATTTGTCAACAGAACGTAGGCATTTCTCGATCACCAGAAAAACAGAAAGGACACGGAATTATCGGGTTCACACCACCGTGTTTGTTTGGATAACTTTATCTCAGGTATTTGTTGTAAATATTTTATTTATCAGTATTATTAATGTTATTTTGACAATATAAGAATGCCAGTTCATTGTCTTATTGTTGCCAAGATTACGCCAACATCAAAAAACGGTTTGCAAAGCCAGATCATACTTTCATATTCATACATTAGCCAGGCACACCAGCATGGGGCTTAAGAAGAATGGGAAGCCCCAGCGCTGAAATGCTTGTTGATTTAATGCAATTAAATAGCATCCTATCCAACAATTTAAAGGTCTCTGAAAAGTGATGCTTTAAAAATTGTTGGTAAATTGTCCTAGCCTACAACCACTATGTACAGGTCAGATGTATCATTTCTTTACTTAAGATATAAAATTGAAAACCCACAGTCATTTGTTTGTCTTCATGTGCTAGGGAATCCATCTGCATTATACGAAAAAGATAATCCTGATTGGGCACCCAACAAGAACCTTGGCCATGAAAAGTTCAAAGCGCCTAACCCTGAGAGGTTTTTACGACAAGAGTTGCGAAGAAAGCGCAAGATTGATGAAACCCTGCAAAATCAAGAAAGCGAAGCAAATGATTCTCAAGAGAATATTGCAGAATCATCAGAGACTATGATTCATTCAGGAATAGCTCATACAGGAACACAAACCGAGGTCTCTTCTGCTGATTATGAAGCCCTTAGCGAAGACTGTGCCAAGCAACAAGAAGAGATTCTTATCCTCCAGGAATGTAAAGGTCTGGCTTTTCGAACAGAACAATTCTTTGATTCCTCAGAGAAAGTTTAATACTATACAGGACTGCCAACTATTGAAGTGCTGAGAGTTCTGCATGATTTTTGCCTGCAAATTGTAGCTAGGAATAACAGCAATTGCTTAACAACATTTCAAGAACTAACCCTGACTCTGTGTAGACTCCGTCTGAACTTAAATGTCAAAGACATTGCATATAGATTTGGAATGTCAGTTCCATCAGTCTCAAAGATATTCCATAAATGGCTTGATATTTTATTTATCCAGCTAGGCAAAGTGATTAAATGACCAGAGAGAGAGAGAGAGCAACTACTGGAGGCCACACCTTTGTCATTTAGGAATATATTTGGAACTAAAGTAGTAATAATTATCGATTGTTTCGAGGTTTTTATAAATCGGCCAAACAATTTAAAGGCAAGAGCTCAAACATGGTCCAACTACAAGCACAATAACACTGCAAAGTTTTTTATTGGAATTTGCCCACAGGGCTGTATTTCATTCATTTCAAAAGCTTGGGGAGGTCGTGCTGGTGACAAATATATTACAGAAAACTGTGGCTTACTGAAAAACCTGTTACCTGGCGATTATGTGTTGGCTGATAGAGGATTCGACATCAGAGATTCTGTGGGCTTTTACTGTGCAGAATTCAAATTACCCTGTTTCAGAAAAGGAAAGAAGCAGTTGTCTGCTAAAGATGTGGAGCAAAGCAGACGAATTGCCTGCAGCCGAATCCATGCTGAACGAGTTATTGGTTTGTTGAGGAACAAGTATACAATTTTGCAATCTACACTGCCCCTGGACTACCTTATAAAAAAAGATGAAGAATACTGTACTTTAGACATAATTGCTGTTGTTTGCTCAGCACTATGTAATTTATGCCCTACTGTAATTTCAACTTGATGTGATTAGAAATAGCATACAGGATATATATAAACTTTTGAAAAAGTTAATTGTATGGATAGGCCTGTGGTAATAAGGATACTCAAGGTAAATTGAACTGCCATGTTTTCTTAATTTAAAGTTGTCACAATTTTAAAGCTCAAAACTAATAACATCACTGCAGAAACTGCTTTAAAATCTTCAACTAAACCAACTTTCCACACAATAAACTTTTCCAAGAGGTTCGTGTGCACTCTATGTCTACTGGTATAAATTTAAACATTAAATGTCTGAAAATTCTTTTGCCATCTAGCAATCAGGGAAAAACCATTTTTTTGTTTTTGGGATCTTCATATCTAAACATTCCAGATGAAACCATTGATATGGGCAGCTCTCATTGTCACATCCAATCATATCACCTTCTTCTGGCCCTTCACAATAACAATAACTGTCTCGATCAGTTCCAGTTGTTTTAGCTAGAGGAAGACATGTATTTCGGGGAACAGTATAAAACTTGACAAGAACTTCTACTAGGATACAATGCTTAAAAAACTTTTTTGATTCCTCTAAACACTTTTAAAAAAAATCCAGCATCAAATCTTATTCTCTCATGATGAAAATCCTTTTCTGTCTAGACAAAAAATTCGCAATAGCTTCGCTTGGTGCAAAAAAGTTGTGATTGAATTTGATAGTAATACGGATGTGACTTTATAAGACTTATTTTGTCATCTTGATACAGTAAGCAAAAATTTTTCTTCTCTATCCCTTCAAATATTTGTGTTTCCCTGATACAGTAGGGACATTTGATCTCTACACAACCTTTTCAACAACATTGGCATTCAACCAGTGAATCAGGATTTGCTGCAAGATATGGCTCATCAATAGAAATAAATAAGCCAGAATCTGAAAATGAGAGTTCTGTATGTTTGCAAGACATCAATTCTTTATATTTTTCTTTAGCAATTTCTTTAGCATCCCCAGCTGGTTGCTTTTGATGTAAACCTATAAGACTGTGGATAGCAAATTGCTTTAATTAGGCTTTTAGCAGGACTGATGATACTAGTTTTGCACTCAGCATACAATTTTGAAGCAGTAATCCTGCCAGCTCTAAAGGAAAACCATTCAGAGCTTGCAGCTTGCTTTTTTGTTACTTTTTCAGCATACTAAACTTCATGTTAACTTAAACTGGTGCTAATGTCCTTAGCTTTGTCAATGAGCTGTTTGTAGTTCAGATTCACGTTTTCTGGCTCATAAAAGGTTGCTGCCAATGAAAAGTTGTTATTTTCCAAAAAATCTGGTTTAAATTGTTTGCAAAATGGAGGAATAATGGAAAGAATTGATGCCTTTGCACCACATGTATTCAGTTTTGCATAAAAGTCATCCAATTCTTGGTCAGAAGCAAAACTGTTTTTGCTTGAGGTTGGTAAAGTAGATTAAGGTGATTCGGATGCTGCCTGCAATCTTTTATCCATCGTATGTTTCATTGATTTTGATGACATAAAATCAAATGTCTTTGATTTCACTGTACTCCACCTCTTTCAAAGTTGGTGGCATCCAGTATGCCTTGTCTTGAGTGACTGTTTTGCTTCCTTGAATTCTTACAGCATATTCAAGGTAAAACAATACAGCAGCAATATGAGAGCAAGATTCTCCTAAGCCAGCCATACATTCACAATGGGCTGTTAAAATGGTCCCATCCATTTCGGCAATCAGCCAAGGTGATGCAGACAGCCTTTGTGAATGCAATACCTGAAAAAATTAAGTATTTATCTATGAATAAAGTATAAAGTATTGAATTCTGAAGGTTCTTTTCAGCAAAATTTGATAAAATTTGCAAAAATAACATGAATGAATTCACTATGATTTTCGACTACATGATTTCTTACATAGGTCTAGCTTTCAAGGCGTGGTGCATTTCCTATAAACTCCACACGAAAATACGGCCAATGACAACAAAACTTATGTCGAGAAAAAGAATAATTATATTCCTTCAAAATCAATTATGTTTATATGTTATTTTTCTCCAATTTTCAAGCCACATCAACAAAATGCACACCAAAGATCTTTGGGCCTAACACTTAAAGTGCATGTATATGTGACATATGCATACATTATTACATAAGACTCGCCCTTCCTAAAATGATAGCTTTGCCATTTTGTAGAAGCATACCAACGTATCGAACCCATCCACAAACAAAATGATTATATGATTCTAGGCTTCTGAAAGTTTTCAAATCTGCGTGACTGTAAGGACTTGGAGCAAAGAGAAGGTAATTTACGATGTCTGGATACGTAATATGGGGAAAATTTTCAAATTCCGAAGACAGCTGTGATTTCTTTAAAGTATAAGGATCAATTCCATCGATTATTGATATCTGCTCATCATATCTTTTCCTTGAAGTTTCATCGAAGTCACTGTAGCGCTTGCTCTTTGCAGCCATTTTGGAGTCAGGTTGTCCTCTAATATGTCCGACGTGCATAATTAGCATTAATTTATGACGTCAAAGAAAACCTCCTATAGAGCTCTTTTAAAGAGTAGCTAACCACGATAAGAGAAAAGGGCAAGATAAATTGTTTCTTTTCAAAATATATAGTTGTAACAGTCAAGATAAAATCCATGTTGTTAACTAAATATTTTTCACTCAGCTTCACTGTAACTAACCGAACTATACAAACACTGATTCATGGAATAAAGAATCAAAAACTTAGCCTGGATGCTGTAAGGGTGCTGCATAGTCAGATGCTTAATTAAGAAGAAGGTAACATACCTCCTCTTGACGCTTCTTTTGAATTTTGCCCCACGAATTATGCCTATCAACTCCATGTTGACATTCAAGAATTACTTCACTATTTATAAAAAAGGGAATCCCATCAAAGTGAAGAAATTCTTGGCTAGAATTCTTTCCATCAGTTGCCCTTTCCTGCCATACAACCTTGTGAGTGAAGGGCCTTAAGAAGAAAAATTAACAAAGAAAGAATTGAAAATTTTGAATTAATTGTGCTTATTTTTTTGCCAAACCTTGTATTCTTTCAAACAAAACTTCTAAATTCTTTAATTTTGGCAGAAATTTTATATTGGTTCGTTTCATGTAATTACTCATTCCCTTATAGATAATAGCCTTCTCATTTTCTATAAGAGAAAGTACTTATATAAGATTAAGAAATTATAATTTAGTGTCTACCAGTAGAGTAAATTAAAAAACTGCTAGAACCAACAAATTTTTTAAAGAAATCAAATCTTGAGGTTGTTCGTTAGTCAAATTATGAGACTAAATAAGCCTAGATCAGTCTAGATATGAGAGAAGGGCCTAGCCATGGACCGGAAACCGACATTTAATGAGAAGACAAGATACGTACTGTTGCAACCAAATTCTTCGTTTTTCTTCCAAATAATAAATTTTGTAGTTGTGGCAACTTCAAAATCTCGAATGCCCTTTAATGCTTCCTCATAACTCTCGTAAGTATTACAGGTCTTCTTACTCGCTTGAAGCATGTTGTTTGCCATTGAAACTTTGGCACCAAAAAACAATGACATCAGTTTTCAGTGATACCATGATAAAACATGAATATTAAGGAGCACCAAATAACCTATGACATTTAGTGTCCACCAATTCAAAGACCTACCAGTGGAGCAGGCCAGTCCTGAAAATGAACACTAGAAAAAGGGGAAAATACATCATTATTTGGATCGGGTGGGCGTATAAATTCCACGTCGTTTGGTTCTAGGTATGGAAAATAATCTACATCAAACTACACCAAGGTTTGTTTAATTTTTCAATTATTTTCCGTAACTAGAACCCAAACTCCTTTCGGTATTTATACGAGACTTCAAAGAGACTGACAATGTGTTGATCAAGAAGACAACTGGGAAATGATAGATTGTACGCACAGAAACAATCAATATTAACAATTAAAATTGGCTAAAATGCTACTACCAAAGTTACTGTCATGAATTGTCTTATTATAAAAACGTCCAAAATTACTCGAATTCGACCATCCTGCAGCTTTGTTTATAGCTGTTAGCGATAGGCCAATGCTTCGTGCCTTTGATATTGATGCAGCCCTAGTAGAGTGAGAGGTAAATAGATTAATATAAATTCCTGCCAATTGCAAAGTGGTTCTCGCCCAACGTGAAATGGTCTCACCCGAGGTGCAAACAGATTGATTAGGAGATGTGTAGCTAACAAACAATTTCCCTCTCGGACCACATAAAGAGAATGATCTAAACAAGTACGGCTGTGTATTAAATACAGGACAAATAGCCTTGCTATCAGGGAATGCACGGAAATCAAGAGGTGACTGATGAAAACCAGGTCTAGCTGTTTTGAAAACTTGATCAATATAACAAACAACTCTGTCACCAGAAACACCCATAAGTCTGATGTCAATAGCAGCAAATTGTTGGTCTTTCTGTCCTGATAGAAGACAAAACAATGTTACAAAACGAAAGGTAAGCATTTGAAATGGAATAGCATCTGCATCACCTAGGCCCTTCAGATACTGTAACACAACATCAACATGGTAAGTGTTAACATGCTTAGGAATATTCGGCCGTATGTTAAACATCCCTCGCAGTAATCTCTTAACGAATGGATTGTTACCAAATGACGAACCTGAATTTGGTGTCATAATATTGGATAATGCTGAACGAGCAGTGTTCATAGCAGAGTAGCCCAAAATATGTTTGTTAACAGTTCTGTTAGGAAATTAATTCCATGATTAATAGAATAATTTGTGGGACATATGTCTTTGACTCTTTGACAATAATTAATATTTCTAATTAGGTAGAATATTGTTTTGAAGTACCAGATGACCAAGATCAATCAATTATATATTTTGCTTCAGATGATATAACTATTGGTAATTTTTGGTTCCAGATATCATGCCAGCTAGCAGTTTCAGAGTCTTGTGTAGTGGGTGCACAGCTTGTGGACGGTTTGGCATTAGATGCTTGCTGGAAGGAATAATAATGCGTTCAGAAATCAACTAACTATTGTACAGAGAATACCAGGGACTATATGGCCAATTAGGAACAATTAGAAGACCAGTTGCATTGTCAGAAGAAATCTTTTGTAAAACACGAGGAATAATTGCAAATGGTGGAAAGGCATAAAATTTAATGGTTGACCAACTAAACGTTAACAAATCAATTGCTGAAGCCTCTGGATTTGGCCAAAACGATGCAAAAAGCTTAAATTGGCAATTGATTCTAGAGACAAATAAATCAATGTCTAAGGTAACATTTAATTTTTTAATTATAAATTTAAACACAGATGGATTTAACTGCCATTCTGTTCGAAGCTCATAGTTTCTAGATTCGGCATCAGCTAAATGGTTCTGAACTCCTGGGATGAAGGACACAGATATGCAGTTTTGATTCTGGATAACCCAATCCCAAATTTGCTTCACTTCTTCATTACAGGCCAAAGAACGACAAGATCCCATATTTTCAATGTACTGCATTCATATTATCAGTCAAAATTTTGACATGTGTATTCTTTTGGTCAATCAAAGATGTTAGCCCATACAAAATAGTCTTTAGCTCAGGCACATTAATATGGAGTTGTTGCTCATGGAGATTCCAAACCCCTCTTGTCCTTGTACTGCCTAAGACAGTTTTTTAGGATATGATCATTGTCAAGCACTTCAAGCAATACATGCAATATCAGGATGTGACACCACTTCCTATTTCTACAAGGCTGGAAAAGTTAAAATCATCAAAAAGTTGTTAAGTTCTCCGTCGAAATGCCAGATGCTAGAATCTTTTGGTCAGGATCAAAGTTTCAAGTCTTAAAAAAAATCGACAACGTAAAAGAGTTCATCAGGACAGTTGTACAGTGGCAAGGTAGGCGAGTATAAGGTAGGCGATATGTAGAAACGAGAATCCGACTATATAGAGAAATGAAATCAAAGTCTTCATCGTCAATTCCTCCTGATCCAGATTCAGTTGAGCAAGCCATCAGACGAGCAAATTAACAAGTGTTCCACTGGGTCCGCTGTTGTGAAGTTAACATTGAGACAGTTAGCTTTGAAAATCACGGCTGAAAATGGGACGAGGAAAAGCAGGTTGTAGTTAAAGGCAAGCAGTTGCCTCCTTCACTTTTAACAAGCAGAAAGAAAACAGCCAAGAATCTCAACCCTATGACAACGATGGCGATGCGGAGATGAGTGATGATGAAATTAAGAGCCAAAAGCACACTTCAAAGAAGAGAAAACACCACCAAATAGGTGCATTGCCCAGTACTTATATGGATTATGATGGGAATAACGAAATGACAAGAGAAGAAATCATTGATGGCTCGGACACTTCAATAATCGATGAACACGAAAGTGAATGGGAAGTTTCAGACTTTTCGTCCAGTGGGGGACTCAATGGATGAATGGTTGCCTTAAGTTCGTAAACTATGATGTTAGAGGATGGTAACTTAGAGGGCAGCTTATCTCTGCATTACTGAAACCTAACTTGTATGTTTACAAAACAATTTGGTTGCTAAGAATTGTTTTAGTAGAGTGCATACGATGAAAAAACGCTCTTTACAAAATCCAGTGGCGGCCATTTTGATGACGTCATAGGAAGTTCAAACATCTATAATTTCGAAACAATAAGTCAAACAATATAAGTATTTGATAATTTTTGACTCAGTTTTGGATGTTCTTTCAAATGGCCATTAATATTTTACTGACCAGTGAGTAATTACGTCATCGATCACGTGACAACAACAAATTTTCGAGAATGTGCCCAAGGCTTAAATTGATGACCAACCATCATAGAAATCAAATCAACTTAAAAAATTTCGGTTACCCAGTTTGCTAGATTGTTACAGTAAATTCCCTGTCTACAGATTAAAGCCATGGCACCATTATAGAAAAAAAAGTGAACTTATAGCAGTGAATATTCTTGGCTTTTGGCACCCTTGGTGCGTAACAAACGTCAATTCATTGTTTTTAGATTTTGTTTGTTGTTACGTTCTAATTCTGAATAATGAAAACAAGTTCCAAATCTACATCCATATTGTTCCGAATCAACGCGGAAATCTACACAAGCTTTAGATGTACTATCAGTTTTTTGCGGCTTATCGTTTTGCTTTGGCGTTTGTTCGCTTTTTTAAAGCTTGTTTTTCTATTAATTCTAGAGAAATATATAGGAAAAAGTATATACATCGTTACTCGAATAAATCTGAATCGCTAATATCGCTGTCACTGTCAGTCTGTTCATCTTCGTCCAGATTGTCCAGCTGTGGGCAAAGGTTTGAGCAATCAATGCATTGACAAAGCACACTGCATTTGTTGGTTGCTTTTTTGCACGCACACCTCATATTTTCACAGCGCCCAATTTTGCATTTGCAGAAGCAATTCTTTAATATCATATCAGGGGCGCATCTGTTTTCCATCCAATGTACCCCAAGCGAACCATCATCCAGCAACAGCCAACCGTGATTCAAAGGAGATGGTAGGTTAAGGACAGCTTGTGATGTACATCTCTGCCAAATTGCTGCTTGGGGTAATTTGCTCGCTGTATGTGTTTTCTCAAGCAGTCCTCGTTTGGTGGCAGCACTTCATCGGCGAACTTGCCAAGTTTAAAAAGCTTGTATCGAGCAGTGTTGACGCTCCTTTCTTTAACACCATATAAACTGCATGTATATCTTGAAATTTCCACAAACAGATCGTCATCCACCTTGAAATCTTTACCAAGCTGACTAAACGCTTGTACAGCCTGACCGTCCTCCTTCATCAATTTCCAGGACCGCACTTTACCCTTTCTGTAAAACGAGCTTGTGGAATCGCAACCTATTTTGAATTAAATCGTTTCAATAATGAAATAGAATATTGATCCAATATCATAATATTTGAAATTACAATTCAAATTACAAATGACATTGAATATTGCTAATAGTTAGTTCCATTTGTATTAGTTGTATTAGAAGCATAGCATAAAGGTATAACTTTAAAAAACAGAGTAATATTCTCATAGTTCTCATGCTACGGCAGTTTGAAGTAGCAATTAAGTTTCACTAAACTAACGCTGCTAAAGGTAAGAATTATGAGCAGGTTTTGGTTACTAAAAAGAAACAATTACCCGTAAAAGCATGGAAGCCAAGCAAAGCTGAAGATAAATCGGTTCCAATGCCAAGAGAGACTGCACTGGCAGACACAATTCTATTTCTTTCTTTGGCACCTGTCTCAAATAGCAGATTACCAGTTATTTCATTGGCCTTTGCAACACACAGAACAAAGACGTCTGTGTCTGGACTTTTTATTATAACGTCACTATGATTCTGAGATGCATGTTTTGCATGAAGTAGTAGCCTGGTGTCTGCCTCCTCGTGGTCTGAAAATAGCTCAGGCACCTCCTCTACCAGTAACATTGGTGTATCAGCTCTACTGTAAACATGATGGCAAAACTCTTCATGGCACAGAAAGAAGTCCAAGCTGCCAAACATGCATGGAGGAAATGATGTCCAGGTTTCAAAAAGGAAATTGGCCAAAGATTCCTTGTTTTGACCATGTTTCAAGAATTTTGACCATTGCGCAGGAAGTTTTTGATCAGCAGCAATAACACGAATGATTGTCACACCCTCGCTTGCTCTTCTGGATCTTTCTAGGTCTTTTATGCTGTTCTGTGGATAACGGTCAATAACAAAATCCACACGATGCGAACAATGATGAGCAGCCAACGCTTTTACTGTGATAGAGATTTGCTCTGCAAAGGCACCGAAAGTGGAAGACAAATTTCTTGCAGTTTGGATAATGGCCATGCTGTCAACGACTAGCGCGTTGCCTGAGGGTATAGATTCAACGATTACGTCTGTTACTTGATCCTCCAGTACAGTCATTAGCTTACTTTTTTGTGTTTTGACGAGGGCTCCGGTTCCTGTTGCGATTGAAAGTGGGTTTAATGAGAATGACAAGACCTCTTTCATGTTTACGTCCCGGCTTTTTGCCAGCAAGAGAATTCTGGCAAACAAATTTCGATTGCTTGTCAACGCAACTTCATGTCCATTTGTGGTTCTAACTTTTGACGTCTTTTGCATCGACGTAAACGTTTTTAGTTTTGACATCTTAATCGGCGAAAAAATGTCAGGGTCATCAACAAGCAGGCGATTTGTTATAAAATCCATCAAACAACCTTCACCTATATCTGGAGCACGACGCAAATCGTCTAAAGTGGTTGCATTTGCTACTATACCACTGGATAAATGAAGAAGCTCTGTCCTTCCAAATTCAAATGGATTGATCATATTTTTCAAAGTTGACTCGATACTTTTGACATCTTTCTCATTACGTGTCTTTTGCGGCTGGTCTAGATCTTTTCTGTTCCTGCAATGTATGAATATGACTTTAGTCTGATAAAAAGTTCCGATTTGAATTGCCTTGAGCAAGAGATGTCTTTAATGGCAAGATGGAGTGCATTATTTTGCATCATGTTCATAATTGGGTAAAGAAAAATGGAAAGGGAAACGTTTGTTTATTACCAGTTAGCTGGGGATTTCTTGCGGTTAAGTTATATTGAACTCAATAGACATCAAAGTTTGACAACTTTTAAATTTAACTGGTTAAGGTGAAACGAAATCTCAAGTTTTAATTTACTTTTAGATTGCCCTATACCAGCCATTTCGGCACATTTGCGGGAGATTGCTGATCGTTCTGACTGAGCAAGTAGCCACCTATGCAATGCACCACGATTCTGTGTTATCCCGATGATCCCTAGGACAACAAATTAAACACAATCATGCTAGGTGGAATTTAAACAACCAGAACCAGCAATCCTTCAACAAATTGATAATTTGAAACAAATGTTAGAAAGAAGATGGTAGGAGATATGAAAATATATTATTATCGATTCATATAAACAGACTAGTAGCACTTTCAACTGAAGCAATTTGAAGTTCACTCTTTTGGTTTCAAATGCCCATTCACAGGTTTAAGATGAAGTAATATATACCTCCTTTAGTCTTTGAATCTCTGTTTAGGGTTTGCTCAATGGTCATGGTCATGCCACTGACGAGAATCCGTATCTTTTCTGTCTTTGGACTGTCCAGTTTTTTTAAATCTCGTCATTTAAACCTGTTAAACAAAACCCAATATGAAAACATGGATAATAATGTTAAATCTTATTTGTCAATAAATTCCAGTTTTCATTGGCAGTTAACCATTCAGTCTATACGTTTATAGATTAAATCAATGGATTTAGGGAACATGTGTTAGCAACCTTCCTCTAACAACCTTGAAGTAGAAAAGGAACTGAATTTAAACATGATAAATCCATGACGAAACAAGAATAAAAATTAGCTGTAGCACAGAAGCGGCTCATTTTCCCCCAACTGATTATTTCAATTTCATAAATTTTAGCAGACATGCATACCAGGGTGTGTTTGTGGCAAGATTATCATCTTTAGCCAATACACAGTACCATATCTAGAGTAATTTGTGTGATCATAAGCAAAGAACCATTCGAGCATGGAACGAAGTGTGGAAAGGTGTAAGTGCCTTCACGTGTTGCCCTGAAATATTCAAATGGCAGTTGTCATTGAAATATTCAAATGGCAGTTGTCATAACAACTGTCAAAATAGCATGCATGTTAAAAGGTTAATAGCTGCTTGTGCCTTCCAGTTTGATTGCTCAAAGATAACAGCAAATTGACAATATAAAAACAATAATAAAAAAGAAAATCATTCAAATAAGCTGGTTTTGCCAGTTGAAATGATGCAAATGAAATGGAGGGAAAGGTTGCAATGCAAAATAATAAACCAAACCATAAAATATACCTTAAAAATCGAAGCAGCAAGTCTCCAAAAAGCAAAGGTTGGGTTATTTTCAGCCTCGTGTGAAACGAAAGACTTGTATTGATCCATGATGGATTCAAGCTCTTTTCCAAAAATATCTTGGTCAAACTCTGTATCTAGGAAGTGTCCTCTGATCCTCTGACGAAACAGTTTAATCTCTTCTGCATTTGCTCCAAGAGATTCTAAGAATGCACTGAAACGTAACCTGTGTAGAGCTTCATTGAAAATTTTATGGCAATAGATGCTACGATTGTAGTGTTTTCCACTCATGACTCCCTTTACAGATCCTTGTCCAATCACATTTGACTCTATCAAAATATCCTTGAAAAGAGATTAAAGGAATCATAATATGTGCTTATTAAATTTTAGCTTCAAAATATCTTCCTATTCACTTTAGGAGCTTAGCAACATTAGCACCATATTCATTAAAATTTTCTTTATATAAGAGCACTACATACAATATTTTTTATTGTAAATAGCTACAAATGAAAGCAAATTTTTTAAAAAGAAAAACTTACAAAAAAAATTTTCAAGCATGCATAAAACCTAATAAATATCATAATAGTCTAAACTTAAAAACTGCAACTTTTATATGAAAATAAATTGTAAAACAGTTGAAAAAAATCATTACCTGTAAACCTGCATCTCTGAATCGCTTTGCAACTACACCGCAAAATGACATAACAGTATGAAAGTCTCCCAATCTTATAACAAACCGCTCCTTAAAAGAATTATTCTTCCACCTGATTTGTTGGACTTTGGAATAGATTGCTTGATCAAACACAAGTACAAGGTATTTAACTGCAAGCTCATTGGCTATCTGTAAGCTCTGTGATACAATCTCTGCCAAAAGTAGTTGCAACACCGTGATATTTTTGTTATTCTGCGACCCCCATTCTATTTCCGTCGCTCCTTGGTAGCTGCAACCCCCTTGCCCCCTTAAACAATGTTGCATCTTTAGAGGAAGACCATAGGTACATGGGAATACTTAACTTTTGTTTTTAGGATTATTCACTTTGCGCTACACAACATTGTTTGTGGGGCGAGGGGATTTGGCAATTTGCGTGATGCGTAAATTAGGGCAAGTGTTCCAAGACTTTTGGCAGAGATTGTCTGAGTTTTTTTTAAAACTTAGAGATACAAACCCAGAACCTTGACCAAACCTAGGGTAATCGAGGGTGCTGATTTCAATGCCGTTGACGAAATATAATTTTTTTATAATCTTCCTGTCAAAACTGCAGGGGGGCTGCATTTTCCTTTGTTTTTGTGTTTAAATTAACGTTCATAAGAATACAACTAGTGTTTGTTAATATTTTCGTAAAGAAAGGGGGTAAAATAGGGCTGCCACGGTAAGTTGGCAATAGATGAAGGCAACCAGCGCCTTGAAGTTGGAAGTTTCGCTACTTAAACGATTCGGTATGCAAGTGACTGAGCATTCTTATTTGCTTCACAGACTTGTCATCTACCATCTACTTAAATAGCCATATTTGCTGAATAATCTGGATTGCTAAACAACCAATAAATGACTCAAAACTATTCTTAGCTGTGTTAAAAGGGAATGTTTACAAACTTAGATCCATGTGGAGGGCTTAAGGAAAACCTGGAAGCATAGCTACAATAATGTTTCGTGGAGAAAAGTCATCTGAAACGAGAGTCTACGCTTATTATTTGTGAGCAAGAGGCTCTTTATCATACTGTGAAATTGCTAACAAAAAGGAAAATATTGCCGAAAAATGTTCTCCACATTTATAAAGATGGATTTAAAAAAAGGAACACAAGAAGATAACAGGCCGAGCACCAGTTATGAGCAGCAGAGAAGAAGCGATTCAAAAGAATATTCGGGATATGAAGGAGTCAAAATGCAAACTTAACTGTTCTTGATGTAGCTCATAAATGCAAAAAAAGCCTGTCAGTTATCGAGCTCTAGTATGAGTAATGAATGAGAACAGGTGTAGGTTTATAAAACAACGAAAGCAGGTTAACTTTCTACCAAAGGCAAAAGGAAAAGACAAGATTTTGCTCGAAAAGCAATAAAGAAATTTCATCGACAATTCTGGAATGGCGACGTTTTTCTAGATCAAGATCATCTGACATAAATCCAATTGAAATATTTTCAGCAATATCAAGATTTACTTGACCAAAGATCAAAAAGTGAAGATCAAAAAATGAAGATCAAAAAAAAGAGTTTCGTTGAGTTGAGGACAAGATTGGCGACTCCGTTAGCTCACGATTCCTCTCCCATTGATCGAACGATAGCAACGATGCACGATCGTCTGAAAGTATTCGCTTCAAACAGAGGGCATCGGACAAAGTATTGACTGCTATATCGTATTCTAGTGATAAAAAAAACTATTTCATATGATTCATATTTACTACACTAATTTCACAACGTTTATGAGGCTTATGGTACGATTATTGCTATCAGAAGTATGGATGTTTCATGCACTCAAGGTTTTCCTTCAATTTTCTACTGAAAAAACTGAATAAAATCTTAGAGAGGCTCCCAATAAGCCGTTGTTCGAGGGTATGTAGTGTCTCTTCGTGCGATCGAGGCTTACTTTGATGCGGCCGCATCCTGATATCTTGCCCAACGGTCTACAGCCAGGGTCTACAAACTTATATCAATCAAGCACCCACCATTTCACAGAAATTTCAACTGAAAAACACGTTAAGGATGTGTTTAAGTGTACTTATTCATATGTTAAAGAATTGGAAACATATGCGCACCGAATGCCAGAAAATCAAGGAAAGCTCCACGGTCTACACTTTTTGAGAAAAGAAAATGACAATGGGTAATGTCTTTCTTTTAAAAAAGTGTAGATCGTGCAGAAATTCCTTTATTTCGGTCATTACATAAAGTGTTTTGGCCTAAATGCACAAACTACATATACTGGGATACATTGCACATATTTTGGGACATTTCCTAAGGAAATGTGTTTTAATACATGGCGTATTTCAAATAAAAGAAACTGTAGACCGTTGGTGTAGACCGTTGATCGAAGTCATTGGCAGGAAGCTGGAGGCTGCGAAGCATGCAAACTGAGCAGGACAATGGGCTGCTCTTCAAAACGCTTTGTTATCAAGCACTCTTGGAAAACAATAATATGTCAACGGAACTCTTCCCTGGCATCTAGTGGCGATGGCATGTTTATATTCATGCTGCCCTGATTTCAGTAGTATTGTTGCACAAGAATTACCACAGAACTGCACTGTTTTCTGGCAACAAATGTCAAATCAATGCTCAAACGTGATAGTGCGCCATCGAAAGTTCAACATCTCTAGTTTCTCTTCATCAATGAGGGAGCCCCTAACAAACGATACTGGGGCCTTTGCTGTATCAAACACTGGATTGTCTTTGGAGAGTTCAATGTCCTTATTATATGTTGTTTTGGGGGCAGCAAAATGGAAAACATGGCCTTCCACGGCAACAGCATAACAACATGCCCATACTTGGCAGAATAGTAGGAGACCCACGGAAGTCGTTCAAAACGATCACATCTTTATCCTCTACCCGAAGCGAAACAATTCTAGTCGAATTAAAAGCTATCGTACAACATTCACTGACAATTCTGTCAATGTTTGTCTAGAAGTCCTGCTATTTCTAGTTATTGGCGATTAACGTTTTGCACTTGTAAACATTGAGCTAACCCTGTGTGGAGGAAAGGCATTTATGACCCTTTCCCAGATTCTGTGCATATTTTTGGTTCTTTTCTACAATACTGGACGCATTAGGATAAAATATTGTAATTTAGGATTTATATAGAGAAAACAGGTAACATTAAGCGCAGCAATCATTGAAGATATGGCTTTTAAACTGATAAAAAGGAGGCCTTCTACCAAAAGCGCACCATTCGTTCGAGATACGGCCTTGTAACTGCCAAAAATGAAATCAGCGCCCCTGAAAACCTGGGGGTAGCCACCATTTTTATAGCAGTATCTGTCCGCTTTCGATTTGACACTCAGACAATCTCTGCCAAAAGTAGTTGGAACACCGTGAGATTTTTGTTATTTTGCGACCCCCATTCTATTTCCGTCTCTCCTTGGTAGCTGCAACCCCCTTGCCCCCTTAAACAATGTTGCATCTTTAGAGGAAGACCATAGGTACATGGGAATACTTAAATTTTGTTTTTAGGATTATTCACTTTTGCGCTACACAACATTGTTTGTGGGGCGAGGGGATTTGGCAATTTGCGTGATGCGTAAATTAGGGCAAGTGTTCCAAGACTTTTGGCAGAGATTGTAGAATGGCAAATATTGTTGGGAATGCAGTGGGAGCAGAATCAATAACTGGCAGATATCCTATATGGGAAACACTTGGAACAACTGGTCTATTTAAAAGCATGTTGAAGCCTGTCCAGCCTGGTAGAAGTTCTTGACTAGGGTTTTGTGTAAACTTCATCAGGATGTAGGCAAAGTCAATTTTTCCTGCATAAAATTGATGGTGATTGTGATCACTTTCCTTAAGCAAAAGCAATCCAGCATCAACAAAATCTGATGACTTTCTTTTTCCCAGATTATATAGTGGAATATTCACAGGTGGTGCCTCCACAGACCTTTTCCCTTTTTTACAAAATGAAGATGGCTCTTGTTCATGAAAGGAGCTCTCTTTCTGAATTATGATTCCGGCAGTGATGTGGGTCTGATTCTTTGCTTCTTCTTGGAAATCATCATTATCATAGACAAGAGTTGTGAAAGTCTCTTTAGCAAAGCCCTTAGGAACTAGACAGTCTGCTTTCATTGCAAGCCTAGCTAGATCAGATTCATAGGTAAGAGTGGCCCCAATGCTACATGAATGGCCAAAGCCATTTAGTAATTTTAGCATCTCTGTGGACCGTGTTAGCTGTCTTACAGCCATTGAGAGGGATAGCGACTTTGGGGTTTGCACTTTACCTTTTGATGCAACAAATATAATATCTTGGCAGAGGCTTTTAACTTTGACATCAAGCTCTTCAGAGAGTGATACACAGCTGGAGGTACATGGCTCATCAGAAAACCCAACAGTCCATGCAATAAAATTATACAATAATGAAGGCATGATCTTAGAAACATTATCTGAAGTTATGTCAGATGCAGTTGGTGGCCAGTTTGAACAAAATCTTTTTGGTGCTTCTCTAATTGCCTTTCTTAGCTCCATGGAAACCATGTAGATATCTTTTAAATGAACAGATTGCCAATGGGCTCCACTTTTGCTGTCGCGATAGTCAAACTCACTTTCATTAGTGTCAAAATCTGATTCTGGCTCCATTTCCTGGGATAGCTCTTCAAGAAAAACAAATTCGCTTTGATTTCGTAGGTGTGGCTTATGGAAGACAAGCTGTGGGAACGTCTTTTGCAATCTCTTCTTGAGACTGAAGGGACGATAATTTGTTGCATCCATAGATTCTACTTCATTTACTGTTTTCAGAAACAAACTATGAAGTTAAGACATTCTTAGAATATTCTTTCCCTTAACCAACTTCTCTTCAATTACAGGTTTGCAAAAATTGTCATAGCTCTTGGCATAGAGAGGATCTTGTGCATCAGCCTTCTCAAATCGTGTGAGTGGTCTGCAATAATCAAGGTGACAATGTCGATGGTACCAGACTTCAATGGCCACACAGTCCTTGTCTCTTATAAGGAGGAGAATAATCTCATCCTTCTTTGCCTCAGCTGTTTTGCGCAGTAACCCTCCATCAACTGTCTCAGCAAGCACTAATTTTGCTAGAGTTCTTTTTCCAGATCGCTGTGAAACACATAGAGGAAGATTTTAATAAATGAAAAAAATTAACCCAAAATGTACAGAGCAAAATACTTTATTTCAAAATGTACCAAATCTGTTGCTCTATATAAAAATTTGTTGCCATATATTTTGTTCTGTTGCACCAAAAGGCGCTTAAACTGTACAAGGTGCATGGAACTTGGTAGGTCTGATAATAGCTATGCAGATTCTCTTTTGAGGTATGATGTTTTTCAAAATAGATATGACCCTTGGTGAAGAAGAGGATGGCTGTTCTATATGCATTGCTTATCTTATCCATTTTGTAGACATCTTTTTTCTTGCATTTTATGCAAATCTCTGGCATTATATGGACATTACGAGCTGCCTCTGACCCTGACGAAGACGGGATTGATGATCGCAAAAGGTGGTGGCTTCGAGTTTGAGGCTTAAGTCCCTTCTCTTCTGCTACCACCAGCTGTGTCTCTCTGACTTTTATCTTACGTTTTTCTGCTCTGCTAACATGCTCTTTGTTACAGAAAATACTGTAGCAGTTTCGATGGTACCATATACCAAGTATTTTGAGCTCATCTTCGTTGAGGTTATTGAGAGTTGGATGTTTATCCAACACTTCCAATGCTACCTATCCAACACTTCCAATCCTAAGTTTTTCCAGATATGACAGTAGTCAAAAACTTTGGTTGCCGATTGCACAGTCAAGCTTGTTTCCCATTCCTTCTTACCCGGAAATGAATAAAACAGTGACCATCGAGACCAGTTGGCCAGGGAGGCTCTTTCTCCTGAAGGGCAGCCATATTTGTTTTGCAACGCTACCATGGAAATTTGTTTAGTCGCGACCCGTATTATATAATTTGCGGACTACCGCTTGCTATACCTTTTCTAATGTTTTCTGGTCCGTAAAATGGAACAACAGAACCACGATTTTGATTTTAGAACCCGAATTGCAGAAAAACTGCGGGGTTTCCAGTTTGGAAACAAATAAATCTAGAATCAGCACGTAAAAAAGCATAGTTTCCACCAAACAGATTTTAGCATCAACATTTTTTGCAACGGGATGACAAGATACAGGCGCAGAGGCAACGGCCTAAAAGCAGGTTTTAATAATTTTGTGAACTTTCTTCGACCAGAACATAATCCATTTGGTAACGCTAAGAACTTAAACAGTTTGTCTTGATACTTAAACTTCAGATACTTTTGACAGGATTCAGATATGGCTACTGAATAATAAGCATCCTTTATATCTACAGTACACATAAAACAATTTTGTCCGACTAATTTGATAACCTTGTCAAAGATGTCCATCTTAAAATGCATATATGGCATAGATTCGGCATTTCGCAAATTAGGAATCTCAAAGAATCACCATCTTTTGCAACAAGGAAAATTGTGGAGATGAATTCCTCTCCTTCGTGATCACATTCTGTTAAAACATGTTTATCTGTATATAAATTCCACATCGTTTGGTTCTAGGTATGGAAAATAATCTACATCAAGCTACATCAAGGTTTGTTTGATTTTTTAATTAAAGAGGCTGATTCAAATTCGACAAGGAAAACGTTTCGTTCTCATTAAACTAGAGAATTAAGTTTCGTCAATAATTTCGAGAATTAGTGCCAGTGAAGCTTCGAGCAGGTTAACTTAC
Organism: Nemopilema nomurai; assembly: GCA_003864495.1. Taxonomy (NCBI): domain Eukaryota; kingdom Metazoa; phylum Cnidaria; class Scyphozoa; order Rhizostomeae; family Rhizostomatidae; genus Nemopilema; species Nemopilema nomurai. Next base: position 1,391,656 of record ML133366.1, on the reverse strand, counting down.
TAGTAAGAATCGAGTCCATTTCAGCATCTCTGAAGCAGAAATATAACTATATCGAAACTGGTATATAGCGATGGCGGAGGTGGCACGTGTTTTGCTGCTCTTGACTAACAATACATTATTAGGGCTTATTTTAGTTTAATTTTCTTTGTTTTCATTTTAAAAAAATTATGCAGTTCAGCTTATGTCATTCTACACACAGTTATTAGAAGCAATGTTACGGATTTTGGTATAATTTACAGGTTTGTCAATTTGTGTAGGCCATATGCATTTAGGCACAGGCTAGGCCCTAACTCTGACAAGGATGCCGGATGATACATTTGTTACACTTGAAGTTGTCAAGTCTCTTCTGCAGAGCCAGGCAGATGCTTGTAAATCTACCTTCAGCTTATTAATTCAAGATATCAAAGAGGAGCTAAAATCAGTAAAGAATTACATTAACGACTTGAAGGTTAGCGTTCAATTTACGCAAGCTAAGTTTGATGATGTACAAAGGAAATGTGAGTCCATCGACGTAAGGGTTTTTGCTCATGCTGAGAATCTTAATGCAATCAATAATCACACTGATGCAACAGAAGCCCAACTTGAATACCTAGAGAACCAAAGTCGTAGATCGAACATCAGGATCACAGGTGTGGTTGGAGACAAAAATGCTGAAAAGTCTTGGGACGACACAGAAAGGGTTGTGAAACAAGTAATTAAGGATAAACTCAATCTTCAAGAAGACTTTGAGATTGAGCGTTGTCACCGTGTAAATCGAAGAAGCAATGGCCCTAACCGTTCTGGTCGTCCAGATGGCCCACGCCCGATCGTCGCCAAATTGGCAAAATGGAAGGATAAAGAACGCATATTGAAAAGAGCAAGATACATTAAACCGGGTGGAATAAAATTTCTGGTGGATTTGTCACGGCGCACAATGATAAAGAGGGAAGAACAAGTACCTGAAATGCTGGCTGCTAGAAAACAAGGAAAGATTGCTTACTTTGTTCTGGATAAACTAGTGATAAAGGACAAACCACCTGATCACTTAAACAGAAGACATGGCGAAGTTAATGATCCAGAGGTATCATTTAGGTCCTAACTATCTTAACTCAATTACTCCTAAAAACTAACTTGTGTTGTTTCAGAGGTTATGATCTGCCTTCTAGATCTCAGTTTGTGTTTCATCTTCAGCTGTATGAAGCTGTATAGTTTGTTATTTTTCAGTTAATTTTAATCTAGTAAACTGAAATGAATCCTCCAACATGTCCTTGTGGCATTTGCCATAAAAATATCTCTGTTAATTGCAAACAAGTGTTCTGTGACAACTGTCAATTTTGGGTCCATATTAAGTGTAACAATATTTCTACTACTTAATATAAAGAGTTGCAAAATGAAAATGATGATGTGCCTTGGTATTGCTTAAATTGCACGATGGCCATGTTTCCTTTTGGTCAATTGGAAAATGAAGACCTATCAAACTTGTACGATTTTGATTTTCCATCCTGGGTTGATTCGGCACCATCCTTTGAAACAACATCTCGACTTATAAACTTGCCTAATTTAGATGATTACGATATTGATGAGCACTTGCCTTCTAATGTCAACTCAAATTACCATACTCTCCAAGACCTATCTACACTTGAGCATTTAGAAAATGACCTTTCCCTGTTTCATTTGAACATCAGAAGTCTCTCACTTCATTTGGATGAGCTTGTTTCAACTCTTGCAACTTTGAAAATAAACTTTGATGTCATTGGTGTGTCTGAAACCTGGAATTCAGTTGATAATCCTATTCAAGCTAATGTGGAAATTCCTGGCTATAGTTACTTTCCTTGCCAGTCACATAGTCAAAATGGTGGTGTTGCACTTTATGTGAAGTCAGGACTTACCCCAATCCCTAGGCCTGACTTAGGAAAGGATAGTACAGATTTTGAGTCAGTCTGGGTGGAAGTTGAAAATAATGATGGGAAAAATTATTTGTTTTGCTGCACATATCGTCATCCAAGCTCAGCTATTGATACTTTCTGTGAGTATCTTCAAGAAATTCTATCCATTCCAGCTGTATTTAATAAACAAGTTTTTATTCTTGGTGATTTCAATATCAACCTTCTTAATTATAACTCTACTACACCTGTGACAAATTACGTCAATTTCCTCTTTTCAAAGCAATTTCTGCCTCATATCATTCATCCATCTAGGGTGTCTGGATATTCTTCCACTCTTATTGACAATATTTTTTCTAACATCTCTGACAAAGAAACCTTAAGTGGTAACATTATGACTCAAATAACAGATCATTTTCCTCAATTTTTAATTGTCAAGCCTGCAGGCATCTCCTATAAGAATCTGTCTTATTTCCAACATGATTTTTCTAACCTCAATGAAGAACATCTCCTAAACGATTTTTCAAACCTTGACCTTACTTACTTGAATGACAGTGCTTTAGATGTGAATGCAAAATTCAACAGACTCCTTTCCAGCCTTGATGAATTAGTCATAACCCATGCCCCATTGAAAAAACTTACCAAGAAAGATATTAAGTTTACGAACAAACCATGGATAACTGGTAAAATTCAAAAAATGATGCGAATCAGAGATCGGTTTCTTAGAAAGTTGAAAAGAACAATAGTCAAGCTCTTGTTGATCTTTATAAAAAGTTTAGAAATCGGGTGTCCGTTTCCTTGAATCAAAGTAAAGCTAGCTACTATTATAACTACTTTCAAAAGAACAGTAACAATATGAAACAGTTGTGGTCAGGAATTAAATGAGTTATCAATATCAGAAAGTCAAGCAATGTAAATGTGATAAGTAAGCTTAAGGACTCTAATGGGAACATTACATCAGATCCAGCTGTTATTGCAAACATTTTCAATAAATTCTTTGTTAATGTTTCACATGATATAACTAGAAATATACCAAGACCGATCAAATCACCTGTGAATTTCATGGGAGACAGAGTTAATAATTCATTTTTCATTGCACCCTCAATTCCTTCTGATATATCAGACCTTATCTCTCTCCTAAAATCTGGGAAGTCTCTTGGACCTAACAGCATTCCTTTGAAAATTTTAAAATGTCTTTCCCCATTAATCTCTTCTCCACTTTCTCAAATTATAAATAATTCAATTCAAGGCGGGATTTTCCCTGAGCAGATGAAATTGGCCAAAGTAATTCCACTTTTTAAGAAAGGTTGCCCACTAACAGCATCAAATTAAAGACCTATTTCTCTTCTCTCTGTTTTCAGTAAAATCACGGAAAAGGTTATGTATGAACGTCTATATAAATTCCTAGAAAAGCATGAAATCTTATATACATTACAATTTGGTTTTCGTGCTAGTCATTCCATTAACCATGCCCTTGTTAGTTTAACAGAAGCCATCAAAAATTCATTAGAAAATTTGGTTGTGGAATATTTATCGATTTGCAGAAGGCATTTGATACAGTAAATCACAATATTCCTTTGATGAAGCTAGAGCATTATGGAATTAGGGGAGTTGCTTTAGATTGGTTTCAATCCTATCTTTCAGGCAGGAAGCAATATGTGTCAGTGAATGGATCTAACTCCAGTCATCTCAGTGTTACCTGTGGGGTTCCTCAGGGTTCTGTCCTTGGTCCTCTCCTTTTCTTACTTTACATTAATGATTTACCTCTTGCATCTTCTAAACTATCCTTTTACTTATTTGCTGATGATACTAACATCTATTATGAAGCTGAAAGCCTTAAACAGCTTCAAAGTGTAGTTAACAAGGAACTAAAAAAAGTGAAGAAATGGCTTGATGTTAACAAGCTGTCACTAAATATTGACAAAACCAATTTCATAATGTTTAGGTCTCCTCAGCATACTTCTCCTGAATCTGTAAATATCAAAATTGGAAAGCTTCCTATCAAGCAGAGTTGTTACGTCAAATTTCTTGGTGTTAGCCTTTCATCAAAATTGGAAAGCTTCCTATCAAGCAGAGTTGTTACATCAAATTTCTTAGATGAAAGCCTTTCATGGAAGTATCACTTGTCTGAACTGTCTAAAAAATTGGCCAGAACGTGTGGTATGTTTTTCAAAGTGAGACACTTCTTACCCATTCATGTTCTGGTCTGTCTTTACAACTCTTTGTTTTCACCTTTCCTCCAATATGGTATTTTAGTTTGGGGTCTTACTTATGAGACATATATCAATCCAGTGTTGTTGTTACAGAAAAGGGCCTTAAGGGCAATTTCATTTGAACACTTTACTGCGCCTTCTACACCCATCTTTTCAGACCTGAAGATTCTAAAACTACAAGATCTCTTTCACGTGAAATTGCTTAGTTTTGTATATGAATGTGTAAATAAAATCTCTCCTTCTTGTTTGCACTCTTTCTTTAAGTTAGTTGAGTCTGTTCATCAATATGGTACTCGGCAAGTCATCAAAAATAATATTTTCCTAACCCAAAAAAATACCCTGCAATATGGTCTTAGGTCAGTGCGTTGTTGTGGAGCTAAATACTGGAATGACACTCCTGTGGAAATAAAACAATCTCCATCTGTTAATAGTTTTCGTCAAAAAATCAAAGCTTTCCTATTTGAAACTAATTACTAAATTCTGGAAAAGTGGATATCAAAAATGTCACCATCTGCCCATCAAGTAGTTTTGTCAACATCATAATGTCAATTAAAGAAATCAATTTTATATGAGATACTTTTATAATAGGGGGTGTTCTCTCCTCGATTAGTCTAACTACTGAGAGAGCTCCTCCTGTAAGTAATTCCTTCCATACAATCTATCTTGTGTCTATGTTTTGTATTGTTATATTGTATTAATTTCTTGTATTTTAGATGTATGCTTGTCTTGTTATTGATAAATTGTATGTAGTGGAATTTAAAAAAAAAATGAAACTGAACTGAGTTGAACAAGCAAATAATCAATAAAAATGACACACCGCTCAAAGAGAACGAGATCGATGAGACTGTAATGATTCCATTCATTCTCTTTTTTCTTCATCCAGCCATCCATCATCACCTTGTTTACTTTACCTATAGGAATTACATTACATCACCACTTTTGGCAACTATGACAACATTTCCTCTCTTTTGTTTAGACCTTCACCCATTGGACACATCTACCTACATCTCTTTTCACAAGCTATTCACAGTTCGCCTAGCCCTTCCTTTCCCCCGCCACCTTATTTGCTTTACGTAATTAATCATCATATCATGTATATACGGTTTCAATAGAGTTAGTTAGTCAGTTCTTCGATTTGTTGGAGTAAAGACATACCAAAAACACAAAAGACGTGTTTTTATTCTGTCGATGAGCTGAGGCAGCAGCAACAGTCATAGAGATAAAGATTGGCGAGGTCGTTCATTTACAACGCTTTTTATAAGTAGTCAAAGTTCATGCACAGCCTCAAACTAGAGCTACTAGAAGACTTCAGAATGGAATGCAGTGGCTTTTGAGGCTATCAACAGAATTGAGCAAATAAAGTTGGGAAGTTATACGTGAGATCCACACCCCTCTGGCATACTGACTGGCCAGATCGAGAGTAACACACAGCAAGAGGAACAGGAAAGAACTTTTAGTTCAAGCTTTGTAACCAAAAATGCGGGCATTCAACTGCATAGAACTAATTTGCCCAAGTTTGGTAGCTTCATTACGGAATTAAATGCCTTTTGAGTGGGCCGTATACGCCAATGAAAATATCAGTGCAGTTCACTGATATTTGATAACTTAACTATCTCATGAATTTGCTGGAAGGACCAGCATATAGATTTGTTGATGGACTTGATATTACGGAAAAGAACAACTACCATGCAGCTGAAACCTTGAGAACTATGTTTGGAAGTAAGCAGCGTATAATAAGAGCCCATATGCAAGCCCTACGAAAGCTTCAGGAATTGCCAAACGACAAGGGCTCATACTTAAGATTCATGCTGAATAAAATTAGTGTGCACGTACGAGGATTGGAGTGGTTAGGAATGCAGCTGGAAAGTTATGGTAGCCTTTAATCCCAATCATCATGCAAAGAATGCCACTTGACATCCTGGTTCAAGTAGCGAGAAACGTTATAGAGGACATCTGGCCAATACATGAAATTTCGGACATGATACGACAAGAGATACAGGCACGAGAGTTGAGCGAAAGCGTTTCTGTTACACAAAACATAGTAAAACAACCACCGAGGGTTTTATTAGGAATAACCAAATCGTTTGCTGCAAAGACCAACGAAAGAGAATTATGCTATTTGTGCAGTAGGGGGCACCTCACTATCGAATGCACCAAAATAACAGATGTCTCAAAACGTACAGAGATTTTGAAGAGAGCAAAAAGCTGTTTTTAATGCGTAAAAACTAGACATTTAGCGAATGTCAAAGAAAATGTAGAAACTGTTGCGGAGGACATCAGTTTTTGCTTCAAATCAAAGAGGAATTCGCCTGAAGAAGTGGCGTCAGTGACAGTCCTGGCCAATGACAAAAGCAGGTCTTGCTATAGACTGCAAAAGCTCAGGCATTTGCAGCAGATAGTGTGACAAAAATCCCAATCATTGTACTGTTTGAGTCTGGCAGTCAATGCAGCTACATGTCCGAAGAGACGAAGAAGAAATTGTCTTTACCGGTGGAGCATTCTCAAACCCTGAACATGAATATGTTTGGGACAGATAAATATGCAAAGAATTCATGTAATTCGTGAAGGTAAAAGTAGAGGTATTAGATCAGGTAGTCCTAGTTAAATGCATCAGCTTATTCTACCGTTTGGTCGCCAGTTTCAGCTTGCGTTACAGTTAGCCATTTGTGCGGCCTATATTTTGCGAACAGCGTGGAGGCATCTGAAAACCATATTGATTTGTTGATTGGTGCTGATTATTACTATGAATTTATAACAGGGGAAAATCTTTAAGGGTAGTTCAGGTCCTGTAGCTGTAAAGAGTAAATTGGGGTGGCTTTTGTCAGGGCCTAATGAGGCTCCAAATGTTTCTACTGCATGCAATAATGTAAATTGTCATCTTATTTTAGACAAAAGCCTTCAGAAAGTTGTTATTTCAGATTCAGAGGTAGGCCAAGAGAAGAAATCAGCGGACACGAAGGAGATTACAGAGTCACTGAGAGATTTTTGGAAACACAAATTGTTAGGTTTATCTAAAATTGACAGGAATGAAACTGACACACCGGACAAAAGCAGTGAAGCGGGCGAGTTGAAAGGCGAGAAATTCGACGTCAAATTGAACGGAACAAGGTATGATGTAGGTCTCCTTTGGAAACGCGATTTATCAATCGAGTTGTTGTCAAATTATTACGAGTTGTGTTTTGCTAAATTTAATTAATTGCATTCCAGACTGAAATCTGATCATATACTTTTAACTGAGTATCATGCAATTTTTCAGGAGCAGTTACAAAAGGGGAAAATTGAGCGAGTTCCACAGAATAGCAACAATTAGAGTAAATTACACTATTTGTGTCACCATGGTGTGGTAAGAAAGGGCCATGATACCACTGAATTACGTATTGTGTTTGACAGTAGCCAAAAATCAGGTCCTGAACAATTATCCTTGACTTACAGCACTGACTGAACAATTAACTTACAGCATTAGATTCAACTAGACGATAAAATGAATGCAGCACAAGAAGAGCAAACTTCAACCAAAAGCAAACCAAACAAGACTTTCTGTTTCTGAAACAGTTTCTGAAACGAGGAGTGAGATGGCTTCGTTAATGACACTGATTAAAGATTCATTTGGTCCACCAAACAAGAAAGTTTGTGTTGACGACAGCAGTCAGTCTGCCAGCCACACAAACCTTTTACCAAAAGAGAATCAGTTTCTCGACCAAACAACTAGCAATCAGTTTGCTATGCCTTCCCTCGGAGATCAGTTCTCCACTTTTAAACATCCTACTGAGTCTCGGAATGTAGGCATGCCAATGGCGCCTAATCGCACTTCACCAACAGCTCAACCCTTCATATGAAAATTTTGACATAGAAGATTCCTCGAAGCTCCATTTTGTAGAGGACGAAGGCTCTTGGTCCTAATATCTCTACTGGGTATGCAAAATATGTTCAGGATTGTTGCCGTAAGCGAATCCTTAACACAGAGCTCGCAAAGTTAAAATATGGTTTTAGGCGTCCTGAAAACTGCCCTGCCCTCAGTATGCCTACAATTAACCCCAATCTCTGGGCTCAGCTTCCTAAGGAACAGAAGGAGCATGATAAAAGGCTTCAAAATGCCTAATTTTTATTTGCTAAGGGCATGATAGAGGTGGTTGATGTTAAGCAAATACTTTTGCAATTCAATACCCACCTGGATAAGTTCCCTCTTCTCTTAAAGGAAATAATGAAAAAATCTATGCATCAGTTGCATTATTGGACAATGCCCTTCTTGAAGCGCTCTTTCGAAGACTTTACTAAAATGTATATCTATAAAATCTAAAGTAACTAAATACTATTCATGGCGTCCTGGCCCCTTTTGCTCAGGTGTAAACGCATTTGCTTATTTCTGGGCCAACACATACGGTTATGCTTTTTCTCCATTCAATCAAATAAGCAAGATACTTTACAAATTAACAAAACATTTGACATGTACGATAATTCCTATTTGTCTTTTTTGGCCTAGCCAGCCATGGTTCCTATGTTTGTCAACGTTTTTCGTTGATTACACTGGCCAACAACAAACAATTTTTGTCCTCTGCTGGATTCCATTTGAAGTGATTTTACCCAATTGACATATGCTGATTCTGAAAATGATATCAATTTCGCCCCATCACGTCAATATTTTCTGCTTTTTGAATTTCATTTTTGCCCTAATTCTAAAAAAGTTGTAGATTTTGAGCAAAAACTGGAATTACATACCAATTTTGATATATACACAAAATACCTCAAAATAGACGAACAAAACTATCTTGGAGTTAACTATACTTATGCAACGCAACTAGACTCAACGAATGACAAATATATAAGCACAAAAAAACAGCAATATCGTTATTTGGTTAAGTCAAAGTAGCAGTTCTTGAAGATTTCAGAGTTTTATTCCATAAAAGAAATGGAGGGTTATGGTAGGAACTTTCTTTTCCCTCACTGGCGTGAATGGTTTGCATCTGGGTTGTCACGTTTGATGCTCCAGCAATAGTCTGCCATCATTCGAGCATCCCATCTTCCTTGATACTTGGTTTCCATTTCTTAATATCATTTCCTCCACCTCTAAGCGTTTCTCAAGGTTCCCAATCCTTTTTAACCCAATGGTTGACTTTATCGTGACTGTCCCGCATGCATAAGAAGCATGGATGTTTTGTATAGCCAAATTGCTGTCCAAGCAGGAAATTCACCATTTTCAGGTCGACACAGATTTTCCAGTTATGGTTGTAGTACTTGATGCTCTCAAGGACCTGTTTAACTGGTTCATACTTCTCCTTCAGTGTTGTGGAATGACCTATCGGAATTGAAGCATATGCATTTGTGTTTTGTAGCAACACACATTTCAAACTTCTCTTGGAACTGTCAATGAATAGGCGCCAGGAGTTCGCATCATAATGCTTAATACCTAGTTCCATCGATAAAGGCTCTACATGATTGCAAACAACAATTTTTTCATATTGTTTGAAATACGGAAGAAATGCAACATCCCTGTTCCTGTAGAATGTCACATTTGTCTTGGGTTTCAGAAAATTTCTTTCCTTAAGACGTGAAGCAAGCAACTCAGCAGATTTCTTGGAAAGATTCAAATCACGGATTAGATCACTCAGATCGTCTTGGTTGAAGCGGTTTGGTTCACTTGAGCACTCATGATAGTCAAAATCATCATCATTATCTTGACATTCAGGGTCTGAATCGGTTTCAGTCGACCTTTCAGGAGCGAGGTCTTGTGCAAGAGATGTAGCAGTTATAGGAATATCAAGTAACTCTTTAAAAACTGGCACAGGGTTTTCTTCAGAATGAGGAATTGGTCGTATAGCTAAAGAAATTGATGGATAGAGAATGTTCTTTCTGTCTTTTTGATTGAATCCAGCTAAGTTAGTCATGCAGAAATAGCAATCATCAATACGATTGGCTGGTTCACGCCAGACCATGGGAATTCCGAATTTAAGAGCTGTTCGGTTGCCTTTCCTCCAGAGTCGTAGAGTTTCTTTGCATGATTTGCAAACAATGTGAGGTGCCCATGTCGTATCTTGGTCGCCTAGTTTGATTTTGAAGTACATGTAGTAGGCTTTCTTGTAGAACTAATAAATTGTCTTTTTGTTCTCTTTGAAGACAAACTCACCACAGGTGTAGCAGAACGAATCTTTGTCTTTCTTGCACATTCTTGACATTTTATTATATTCTATTATATTCTTTACATTAAAATCCGTTGGTATTTTATTCTAAATCTCTCAATTCATCATCGATAAAAGCGGAAGACGTGCCTTGTTTACGTTTCTAGTAGCTGACTGTTTCATAAATTTTTCAATTCTAACGTCAGCCCTTCGAATCGCCCATTGCTTTTTTGAAATGCTGGCTGACTAATAACAATGCACCTGGCCAATTACAGATTAATAACCCTCGAAGTGAAATACCGCTTTCACACTTATCATAATGGTCATGCGATTTAAACGTTTATCAACACGGGGGAGGGGGGGGGGATTACCTGAATTTAAGGAAATTTGTACAGATAAATCCGGACGTGTTAGAAAAAAACGGATGACATTTTTCAAATCAGCACCCCAAAATTAGGTAATTTAGATGGAGGTTCAGCCTGGCAGAAAAGTTGTGTTGACCAGTGTTATCCATTACTTCCATCTTCTTCTTTGCTCAGATTTCCAGGGAAACCAGATGCAGTTCATTCTCTTCTGCCGAAAATGAGACTAGTTGCATGCAAATTATCAACCAAAAGTTCAGTCGAACTTTCGAAGGAAGCTATCAACATTATGCTTGCAATTTGTAAACCGAACACACAAAGAACTATTCATCAATATTGTCTTAACTTATCTCCACATATTGTCTTAAACAGAATTATAATTCCAATGAGCCTTCTGTAATGTCAGTTTTGGTTTTCCTAACATCACTTTTCGATCCTGGCATTGGATACTCGCAGATAAATAAAGCGCGTAGAGCATTGTCAGTCGTTTATCCTCACATCCAGATTAGGAAACATCCACTTATTTACTGCTTTGTTTGTGGCGTGCGGAACTTACCATCTGGCTCTGCAAAATACCCTCTCCTTTGGGATGCTTGAGATTTGCTACGCCACTTGGTATCTTTGAACATTTCGCCAAATTCACCTTTACATGACATATCACGTAAGCTAATTACAATTTGAGCATGTATATTTGCTCAAAGAGTGCATACTCATTGATCGACTCAATATATATCTTTTTTCATGACTCTGCTACAAGTCCAACGTCAAAGTCCTTGCTTTGTAATTATGCCACTGACGTATGGGGATTTGGTACATGGGAATGCCTGGAAAAAATTCATCTTATGGCTTGCAAGTCAACCCTAGGTGTTAAAGGATCTACAACGTCTCTTGGGGTTTATGCGGAGTTGGGACGTTGTTCGTTGCTTGAACATAGACACATTAATATCTTAAAATTTTATATTCGTTTAATAAATCTTGATTCCTCCAGATATGCATACAGAGCTCTTCAAATGTTAATTAATGATGCAGATTCTGGTGTTTCTAATTGGGTCAGTATTGCCCGTTCCCTGATGACCCTTTACAGAATACATACAACCGATAACTCCACTATCGTGAAATCAAAAGTGTCTTCCCATTTTAGGTCAAAAATTATGGAAAATTTAAAAGAACAAGCTATTCTCAATAAAAAGCTTTGTACATACGCATCTTTCAAAACTGTTTATAAGTTTGAGCATTACTTAGACTTGATACCTAGCAAAAAGAAAAGATCCAACTTTGCAAAACTACGTCTCAGTGCCCACAACCTCAGGATTGAAACAGGTAGATACGGGAAGAATCCTATTCCTAGGATTGATAGAAAATGTCCGTATTGTCAATCTTTTAATAAAACTGCTGTGGAGGACGAAATTCATTTTTTATTAGTTTGTCCCCTTTACGAGACTGCTAGGAATTCTATGTTATCTATGATTTATTCAAAATTTCCCAGAATATCATCCCTTGACCTTTGTGATAAGTTTATTTGGTTGATGAGTCAAGAAGATACGGATTGTCTGATATCGATAGCCAATTTTATATCGCTGGCTTTTGAGTCACGGGAATCTTTTGGGAAGTCCTCTACGTGCATATCCTCGTAACGTAAACTTTCCAGCTCGTCATCATTTTTTTTATCTGTTTATCTTTGTATTAGCTGTTTGCTGTTTTCTGAGATTTATTGTTAATTTGTAATTATGTTAACTTGTAAGTATAGTAATTCTGTTGGCTGTTTTCTGAGATTTATTGTTAAGCTGTACTTATGTTCTGAGTTTTATTATTAATTTGTAATTATGTCATCTTGTATGTATGGTAATTGTGTTGGCGATGGGCCATTTCGGCCTACAAGCCTTATATAAAAAATAAAAAAAAAATAATTGTAATTACGCTACCTTCCGAAATGGGGGATGATCGTCTTCATACCATACAATTGTTGCAGCTCTATCTTCAACTGACCCACGAATTTCGTCAGAACAGAGAAGGCGATGAAGAATGAGAAGTTGCTTTTGCAAATAGAGATCAAAGAGTCAGATCGTGATTCTTTTGCTTTTTGTGGTTTGATAACACGCTCAAATCCGTAAGTAGTTGAGTTCTGGTGCCGCCTAGCCTTCGATCTCAAGGCAAATAAAACGAACAGTGAGCCTCAAGTTGCAGAGGACGATCAATCATAAAGCAAATATAGTAAGCCCTTTCGTCTTCATTTGGACATTAATGTCCAAGCAGAATATTTTTTCATAGAACTGATAGTTCTTAGCTATTTTCTCCATTTTTTAATGATACAATCATAAAACAACATAAAGCAAGGTATATAAAACACAGTTTTTAATCCTCCCTTCAATTTTTTAATTTTTATGGTGGTAATTATTAGAAGCAATCGACACATAGATAAATATCGCATTTTACACATTTTGTCCCAACTTTGCTTTTACGGTCATTTGCACAAAATCCTCTCTTTGTGTGTCTTACTATCAAATGTCATATGCCATCAAACCTCGCAGAAGCATTAGAAAATTGCCTTGCATCCTTCTTTCTTGATGAAAAAGAACCAGTAAGGTCTTTGAACAGCTCTATTCTGAATGTTTTCTGTCCCCGTATATTTGCATCTGCCTGAAAGTGTTCAAGTCTCTAAGCATTCACAATTGTCAGCTTCAGTAGACAAAATAAAATTGGAACCCACCTCCTGTAACTCTTTCTACTAATATCATAATATGCCAGCATTTGGTCATTGGTGTCAACTCCCCTTGTTCCAACTTAGCTTCCCTGACTTCATGAGGTAAACTTTTTCTATTATGCCTAATAGTTCCAGTGGCATAAATTCCCCTTTTGTACAATGTGTCCATGAGAGAAACTGAGGTGAACAAGTTATCAAAAAGCTACCAAGGTTGACCAGGTTGCAGGTTTTCAACCAGTTTCAGCAAGGCCTGTTTCTCTCTCACTACTTTTACCTGTGTCAAAATGCAAATGCACACAGGTAAGAGGCAACAGTATCCACCACCTTCCACATTTTGAATCCCAATGGATCTGGCTTATCCTTCATGTACTGCTTGATACAGCGTCAAGAATTCTTTAACGAGTAGAAGATTCCTTTGGAGAACATTATTGCTTTTGCTTCTGACATGTGTAATGTAATGTTTGGTCAAAAACAGAGTGCATCAACCTTGCTGAAGAGAGATTCACGAGATGTTAGCACATTTAAGTGTAGCTGCCATATGATTCATCTTTATTCGTCACATGCGTCAATCTAAACGATTTTTGGAAAGCTATGAAACAGCTCAAAGAACATGAAAGTCTGGCACTAGTCATGCTTAACGTAACTGCACTACCACAAAGTACGGCAGCAGTCGAAAGAACATTTTCAAAGATAAATATAGATGAGGAATTGTCTTGCCGTGAATACGTTAGAGTCAAAAGTAAAAGTCTCGGAAAAAATTACAACGAATGATGAGCATCATGTTCGTTTGCATGCAAAGTTGGAAACAGGTATATGCAAAGGTATACTCCGAAGCAGAATGATAACATTAACAGTAATATATCATTTGAGTAGTGCTATTTATCTTTTCAAAATAGGTATCCAACTTTCTTGTTTTTGTTGGCTGTAGTTTTGAGCAAACTCTTCATGGCGTCAGTATCAGTAACCCACCAATGTATAATTTACCACACCAACTTGGTGAACCTAAACCTATCTTGTTAGCTAATACCAACAAGGGCACATTTTGTTCTAGACCAATCAGCGAGTTTGTTTACAAAATGTCATTAGCCAATCACCTGCCTCCATTTCGAGCTTGATTTTTCAATGTTTCAAACCAAAACACAGTTGCTGTGGAGAAAAACCTACCCCCCCCCCCCCAATTTTTGCTCGGGAAAAAAATTTACTTCATTTTACAAAGAAGATCTTTCTAACTTAGATTCGTAAATAATTTTCTCGTAGAAATCTAGGGGCCCTAAGCAAACATTTATACCGATTGTAAAATATGTGCAGTAAAGCGACACCTATTTCCCGCCACCACCCTACCTCTAAAGTTGCCTACGCAAATTCTTGATTCTCCCCAAATCTGCTCGCTATGAAAATTTCTTGTTTTCCCACAGAAGCACATTTCGATAAATATGATCTCAGATATTTTGTACAAACAAATCATCCAACCAAATGCTGATAAAACTGTTATTTCTAAAAAAAACCCCTCTTCAAAATCGCCTGTTGCCACCCTTGCTCTACAACAGAGGATGCCTAGGCCCTTTCTGAACCTCCGCTTATTTTGAACCAAAACAAGAATATCGTTTTTCGTAAAAGGAAGACTTTAAGGAATTAAGCTTTTCAACAATTTTCTGAAATGTAGCTTTGCGTATAATGGCTGGGTAGGTTACAATTTTTGGGAAAAAAAGGATTATAAATAATAATAATAATTGAAGCTATGTCTCCATTTCGGAGCAGTTACCCAACTACTGGGTATCACAAGCTGGTGCTATAATTTTAGCCAATCTTTTTATTTCTATTTCATCCATTGGTAAGAAATTTTTGAAGGGTGTTGTTGATACTGTTAAGAATTTTTGAATTATTTGTAGCTAAACATGTTTTTTCCATCTTGGGTTTTTGATAAAAACTTGGGCAATCCCATAAATGTTCAATATATTCCTCATGGGCCCCACATCTTCTGCAAAGAGAATCAGAGTACTTTCCTTTGTAGTTCGCTCTTAAGTCAACCATGTTTAGTTTTAATTTCAGCAGGGATGACGCGTCTTCACACCCCAGATACTCTTTCATTTCAAATTTACTACCCTTGATAAATCTAAGTTTAGTCTTACTATTATTTCTAATGTTATTCTCTATGATTATGATCATTTTTTCTCTAACAACTTTTTTCCACTGTTCTTTGGTTAAATTTTTGATCTGATTTTCTTTGAGGTTAATATCAATCAGTTTTATGTCACTAATCACTTCTTTATACCAACAGTTTGGGAAATTTAAACGTTTTTGCTCTTCATAAACTATCTTGGTCAATCTACAATCGTCATGTTTAATACCTTATGGAAGTATATTAATCTTTTCTCTTTTATTCTAAATTCCATAGGCATCAGGCCTCATTCAAGGACTATTCCATCATATGACATTGATTGGGGTAGAGAGTTAATTATTGTTAC
This sequence comes from Nemopilema nomurai, assembly GCA_003864495.1. NCBI lineage: Eukaryota > Metazoa > Cnidaria > Scyphozoa > Rhizostomeae > Rhizostomatidae > Nemopilema > Nemopilema nomurai. The sequence continues at coordinate 1,375,940 of ML133366.1, read as the reverse complement.
TGCATCTTTTTGCAATTTTTCTAAGTTTTTAAATTGCTTATTAGTTACGTTAGTCCATGTTTCACATGCGTACAGAACTTTTGGCATCAAAATTGCTTCAATCAGTTTGATACTGATTGCAAAACTTTGTTTCTTGAGTGCCTCCTGTTTAATAAGGAATTTTATTTCTTTAATAACTCCCAAGGCAGTGTTGATTCGTTTACTGATGCACAAATCCAAGGTTCCTTTGTTATTTTTCAAGTCCCCTAGATATTTATATGACTCTACTTCTTTAATAACTTGGCCATTTAAAATTAAAGTTTCTTTTTGGAATTTTTTACTTTTGCTATATTGCATGATCATTTGTTCACTTTTATCCAAGTTGAAATTCAGAAGGTTTTTCTTTTGAAACTCTTCAGCAATAGTAATCATTTCCTGCATTTTCTTGTGAGATATGGAAGCAATTAATATATCATCCTGGTAAAGTAGTGGAGGTATCAAAATGTTCCCAAAGTTAATTCCTAGGTTTTCTCTTTTTACTATTTGCATACCTTTATCAATATGATTAGCACAGATGGGGGCTGCCAAGATAGTTCCTTGTTTTAAATTTTCTTTAATTCTAACCTGTCTTGTAATTCCACTAGGTGTGTGGATTTGAATGTATCCTTCATTGTTTAATTCGTAGACATTATTAAGAAAGTTTCCTTTCACCCCACTTCTAAACATATCTATGATGCAAGACTTTAGCCACAGCTTATCAAAAGCCTTCTCTAGGTCCAGGTACACAAACTTCACTGAGCATTTTAGATACTTGTAATAATCGTTTATTGCTTGCCAAATTAACAAATGATCTAATGTTGACCTACCCTTTCTTCCTCCTGCGGCTGCCTCTGAAAACCCTTTCTCAATAACATTGATCTGTCTATTAAGCATTAATTTTTCGTAGATCTTACTTATGCTTACTGTTAGAAATATACCTCTCCAGTTTTTTATTGCCTTTCTATTCCCTTTTTTCTTATAAATTGTTCTAACAATTATTTTCTTCCAATCCTTTGGGGGCTGACCAGTGGTGAAAACCTTGTTAATTGCTTTCAACACAGAGTTTTTAAACTCATAGCCTGAACTTGTATAAATTTCATTACTTATGGAGTCAACCCCTGGGGATTTCTTTATTTTCAGGCTTTTAAGTACTTTTTCCAGTTCCCATATTTCAAAAGGGGCATCATATCTCTTCTTTTGTCCCTTCTGGGATTGTATTACTTTGGCAAATAGCTTATCAACTGATCTTACATGATTTTTATATTTTTCATCTGGCTCTCTATTGGTGAGTAATTTCTCAAAGTAGGTTTCATGCTCCTCAAGGATTTCATTTTGTTCAACTAATTCCTTTCCTTGCTCATTGATTACAGCAGTTGGGCAGTCTGCTTTTCTTTCTAAGATTTTGGCCCTTATCTTATAAAATTCTGAGCTTTGCACAGCAGCCCTACTTAACTTTTCAATGTTTGCTTTCATCCTAATATCTTTACTCTCATTCTCTGTCCTCACTAGTTGGTTGTTCAAGTGTTTGATTCTTATCTTCAAAACACTTTCCCTCAAATTGTCCTCTTTTTTGATAGCTTCACTTAGTTTCTGTTTTAACTCTCTTTTCTTCTTTATCAGTTCCCTACATGCCCTCATTGCAGCATGGTGCTTATTTCTGTTGTACCTTTTCTTAAAGCATTTTGCCATAATTTCATATATTTTCCTTTTCCACTCTTTATATAGGACATTTACTGGTTTGTTTTGATCCCAAACATTTTCTATTTTGTTAATTTTCACTTGTCTATCAAATTCCTTAAGTGAGTCACTTGATAAGACCCAGTGCCCTTGTTCCTTTTTAGGATTTTGGCTATAGACATCCTTTTTCCTGAAGTTAAAGTCAAGCACCATTGTATCATGATCGGATTCTTTCACACTATATTTCCCCACTCTTTCTAGAACATATCTCCTTTCTTCATCAATAATCATTCTATCAAATTTATCAAAGCCTTTTTGATTAACCAATGCATAATCAAGTATCGTCTTCTTATTAACATTACACTTGTCAGTAGTTGATACCCTTGTCCAAAGCCCTTGGCATTTATCACTGTTGTTCAATATGTTTAATTTTCTTTTCTTTACTATTTTCATTAGACTTTTTCCTCCTGTAGTTATTTTAGGATGGTTCCCTTTTATGTTATCTCCTACTTTTACATTTAAATCCCCTAGTATTATCAATGCTTTGTCTTCAATTTTAGCTTTTACAGCATAATAATAATCAAAGAAAGTAAAGTTACTTTTTATTTTTGTCCTAGATTCCTGTTTACCATACACCACTCCCAATATTATTTCCCTACATCCAAGACTGATGTTAGTCCAGACCTGTTCATTATCATCATCTCCTACCTCTAAGACTGTTACTTTATCTTTTAGTGAATTTTTATATATCATCCATATGCCACCACCTTCTTTTTTTTCCCTTCTTAATTCTATAGGATCACAGTATCCTTTTAGACTGAGAGGACCCTCATAGGTTTTAAACTTAGGTTCTGTTATACAAATTATTGTAGGATCTAAATCCTCAATTATTGAACATAAGCTGTCTATTTTAGATTTTAGACCATTAGCATTTGAATACAGAATTTTTATCTTTTGTTTATCATACCTTCTTGTTTTTTCTTTAATGAGAGCTTTTTTCCACTTGTTTCTCTTTACACAAGGGTAGGGTCCCATGATACCCGAGGGTGCTGAGGGACTTGTTGCTGCTGATGGTATTGTATGTCTCTAACAATTTCTTTTTTAATACTATCCATTGAGTCTTTTATGCATTGTTCGATCAGGTTTGTTACATCTGTTTGCTGTAGATATCCTGTCTCTTTGTATCTTTGTTTCTCTGGGTGTAAAAATCTGCAGTCAGTTCTTATGCAGACTCCTGTCATGTGTGCAAAGCATAATCCTGATGCCCTCCATCTATCCTTTTCATCAGCATTACCACCAAGCCCGCCTATGTTGTGGGAGAATTTACAATCATTTCCCCACCTACAGCTGCCTTTCTGTTGCTTTTCATATCTACATTCCCTTTTCCCAAAATTTTGCACCTTATTGGGGGTATTTTGGCTCTCTGGAAGAAGGGTTTGTATAGGTTGATATTGATAGAATTGGTTGGGCTGGTTATTGGTCTGTTGCTGGTACTGTGTCATTCGTATTTGTTGATCTTGGGGTTGAGTTATTATCTTTGCTTTCAGGTGTTCCTTGTATTCTCTCAATTTTGCTAACTCTGCTTTTTTCTCTAATTCCCTGATGGTCTCTTTCTCTGTTTGGAGTTGCATATCATATTGGCTCATTTGACTCCAGGGTTTCTCGGCCTCCTTTTCTTGTTTTTGTTGCTTCCTTTCCTTGCTTTTTCTCTCTGCTTCCTTGGCATCCTTTTCCTCATCAAGTTTGTCTAGTATCTCTTCCAAATATTCTCTTTCTCTCTTTTCACTTTTGTATGCCCTTTTTAGCATTTCCTTTTCATCTGCTAGGCTACGTGTTTCATATTCTAGCCTTTCCACTTTTCGCTCTAATTGCAAAACCCTTCTCTTGAGTGCATCCCGTTCCTTTGCTATATCAGAGCTGGGGGCCTTTGCTTCTTGTTTTCCCGTTTTCTTTTCTTCATTCTTTTCATTATGTTCATTCTCTTTTCTACCTCTTTTTTTAACACTTCCTTTATGGCTTCTCTGGGGTGGAGGCACTGTTTTTCCATATCCTTTCCCTTTTTCCTCCTCTTTTTCTTCTTCTATCATTATTGTGGCACCTGCTACTACCTTTTCAGTTTGAGTATGTTCTGCCCCCCCTTCGTCACCACTTGTCTCAGTTTCTTCATCTTCAGAGTCCTCTAATAGTTCTTCTCCAGAGTCTGGTGTTACATCTGAGTTTTCTGGGTCTCCTGAGTCTTCTGTGCCTGCTTTGAGACTTTTTTGACCGATGCCGTCTGATTCATCATCCAACAGCTCTATTTTGATTAGTTTTGCTTTACATCCTGGATCAGACACAAGTTTCTCTGGGAAATGTTCCCCCTTTGATTTTTTTAGGACCTTAATAGGGGTTAAACCCTTCTTATTTAAGTCTGCCAGATATTTGATCGTTGGCATTTCTTCTTCAAACCAGCATTGGGCTGCTGTTCCTCCCATCATAACACAATGCTTTCTCCCTTGTAGGTAGAAGATTGCTGAAAGAATTTTTCTGTAGCTGTTACCACATACTTTAAAATAGATTGACATAGTAAGCTGCTTGTTTTCTTCTGGATCTAATTTGCCTTCATTTGTCAGTACTGGAGCATTGCCATTTTCAGCCTCCCATTGTACAAGTAGGTTCTCATAATCGGGATCTTGGCCTAAATGATCGTAGTATCGTTTATCAAACGCGTTCAGCCAATATTCCATTTCCTCTCTATTTGGCAGGTATACTGACAGCCCACCTTTGAAGTTTTTTACCTTTATGTCTGTAGAGTTTGGTTTCTTCTTTCCCTTTCTCTTCATTTTTTCCATTTATTACTGCTGAAAGTTTTTCCCGTCGGGGCCAGTTAGTTAGGCCACAATCCACTGTTAGTTAGGCCACAATCCTTGAATTATTCACTAATACCAATTTTTTGCGAGAAGATGCATGAGCTGTTCCTTCGTTGAACTTCTAGTTTACACTACAGCCTTTATAAAAAGCGATGCTATAAAAACCGACTTGCAATCAATTCGGCGCCAGATAGTAATGATTCGCAGGATTGCGCAACACACGCAACCTGTCTATCCATTACTTGCGCCACACAAGTAACACCACACAACACCAAACGTCAAGGCTAATTTTTGACATATCATAAATTGCCCGTGACTGGGATATCCTTCTTTGCATGTGGAAATCCGAACAGACTTGAACATATTAATTTTTTCTAAACTGCAGTTCTGAACCATTAGGGGGGGGGGGGGGGCTGCTTTTTTATCTTAATCAAGAGATCGGAAATTACTTCCAGGGATTGCAAATGTTCTGTGGTGCATTATTTTGCGAGAATTTTTTTTTGATCTCTTCTCAAGTTTGGCACCTCCATCCCGATTAAATTTCCTAACAACAAACAAAAACGATAAACAAAACAAATATTTCATTGAAACGAAAACGTTCAAATCGAGACGAGATTGTTCACAGCAGGACAGAGCACGACACGAGGAGCAGACTCACTCCATCGGGACGTTGGGGCGCTGCCAACTCCATATTTGCTGTATTAGGGTTTCAATGCGCCCTGATTCAATCTTGACAACATTATGTTGGTCTTCAATGATGTCTTTATCCTCCAAATTTGCGTCTTCATCGTCGAACTCATGGCGCTGGTCAATCTGAAACAGATCCTTAGTTGCTTTTGTTGCCAAGGTCGTCATCTCAATTGACAAAACGTGGTTGCACTTCGGACAAGAACTGTCAGGAATCAAACAGACAGTGTGATACAAATGACCACAGCCACGAAAAACTCTCCACATTGGACTTTCTTTGTTCTCGCATTCATCTTTCATGTCGCATTTCCTGGTGAAAATGGAACGCATTTATAGATTAAAGAAGAAATAGCATCATTCTGTAATGTGTGTTATGTTCTGCAAGTAAGGTGGGATGTTGATTTTTTCTATGTTTACCCTTGAGATGTAAATTCACAATCTACCAATGTTATTGGAAAAACTCTAAAATTGAAAGGACACAAGTTAGAAGGAGCACATTGTTCCAGAAAAAGGCGCTTCTCTGCAATTTTTAAAATTGACTCTTATAAGAAAGCAAATGTTTTGGAGAATTTTTGGTTGGGTACAAATTTTGTAGCTTGTTTAGTAAGAGACATGCATTTCTGTACATACCATGCAAAATGTCATCCTCAATTTCACCAGGAATTTTAATCAGCAGGCAAAAAGTTAAAGTTTGGTCTGAACAAAGTTTTATTTTGATAATTAGAAGTATTTTAATTTGTTACTTTCAATGCCAGATTAAAATTAATAACAAATAATCTTCTGACTTTTTGATACCCATTCTGAAAAAGTTAAATCTCACCTTAAAGGATCTGGTGAATACTTGTGAGAAAGATAGCCTAGAGGAAGAACATCATTTGTGACTGTGGTGTCCTTTCCAAAAACAGTTGGTAAAATCCATTTAGTGGTACGTTTACCAGGCTTTGGGATTCGGAGCAATTTTGCTTGATTTGGACTTTTAATAATATCTTTGAATTTGGTGATCAAGAATTTCAGCTGCTTTCAGTTTAAGCATGTCGATGCTCTTGCTGCTAAAGTTGGTCTTAAATTGGGTAAAATGATGATTGAAACTTGTGAAGTTCATTTTTCCTTGCATCTATCTCCCTAGCAGCCTGTTTAATCATTTCTTCATTGTCGGTTTTTGTAGTGTTGGCACGAAGGATAGAATGAAAGTTTTCTACTGGATATTCATCAAAAGCATTCAGTGATGTATAAATTACATTGGAAAGAGGATGGTCAATACTCTTCCAGTATTCCATGTTAGAAAGAGCTATCAAAAGAGCCTTATCATAGTGCTTCCTTCTGAACATCATGAACATGATCCAACTTCGAAACATTGAATCATAAAAGAGTTCTGCCTTATTTGCCTTAAATATCACAGAATAGATGCTCAAAGTGAGTGGGACATAGTTGTCGAGAAGGTTTAACAATGTGAGGAATTGCACATCTTTAGAATCTGCAAATGCAGACAGAATCGCATCTCTAATCAGCAACCACCCACCATAAAGAACTTCCAAAAGAAGAGAGATTCGCCAAGGCTGTGGTTTCTTTGCAAGTATACTTTTGCCACCAAATATGGAGGCATACAATTCTTTGAAGAAAGTATAAAACTTCAAAACAACATTCTCACGAGCATTTAAAGATATGTGCAGAGGACCAAGGAATGGAACAAGATTATAGATACCCCGATCATAAACAATTTGGCGAACAAAAAACTGACATGGCCAGTCACCAATGAGTGGTACAAGAAACTTATTAATGTAGATGGACAGTCCATTCTCAAGTAGGAACTCAAGTGCCACACGAAAGCTATCAACTGATTTTAGTGGAAGCTTAATGCAATCTGCAAGTTTACAGTCATCCATTGATCTCATAGTTTGAATTTCTTGGATCTCCTGTTTTTGGTAATCATGAACCAGCAATCTATTTCTTTGGGATTCTGGGTCAAAAAACTTTGCCTGGAGCCAATCTGGCATGACATCAACATATGTTTTGGAAAGGAGTGATGCATTTTCTTTTAAAAGAGGCTGAAGCAATGTATCATTGGCTGGTGTTATATCCTGATCAGCAAAATGATGGGGTTTAATTGCTGGGACTGTTGGAAATTTCTTTAAAAGAAGTGTTGCCATATGACTTACATACATACATATGATAAGATGGGATTTTATTATTAATTATTTCGTTTTTCTTGGTTCTACACCATTTAAAATGGTCAGAATTCGAACAGAATTTGCGTACTTTCACCATCGTTCTCTCTTATCTAGTAAGTTTAGGCCACCGCGCCAAAAATCCCCGAGTTTCCCGCTAAAAAGCTCCCCGTACCCCAGGCCCCCTACAAGACTGTTTCGTTGAGAAGTTTAGAAATGCGAAAAATTCTAGTGAGAATGATGTTTTGTTCAAGCGCTGTTACATGAGATAAAAATCGATTTCTTTCGACTTTCCTTTGCTTTACTGCCTGAATTGACGGGGATTTAAAACTTTTGCTTCGAAATCCATTTTCTGGCTGCCGTGACTACTGTTCGTTAATAGTCTTTCAAATCATGATAGTATTTTTGGATTGAAAAATAACCAAAGAGGTCCCGGAAAAATGCTTCGTATTTTCTTTGAAGCACATGCCAAAAAAGTAAACAAAGAACCATTTCGAAGGGAACTTCGTTTTGATTTTTACGAAGTGTGGATTGCCCAATGCTTTTGTCCTCATATTTTGTCAAGGGTTCTCCCCAACTAGCGGGAAATTTGAACTTGAATTAGTAGTATCTGGAGATCGGGCGACTAATAGTTCAGAACTGCAGTTTAGAAAAAATTAATATGTTCAAGTCTGTTCGGATTTCCACATGCAAAGAAGGATATCCCAGTCACGGGCAAATTATGATATGTCAAAAATTAGCCTTGACGTTTGGTGTTGTGTGGCGTTACTTGTGTGGCGCGAGTAATGGATAGACAGGTTGCGTGTGTTGCACAATCCACTTTTTTCCCAAAAATTGTAACCTACCCAGCCATTATACGCAAAGCTACATTTCAGAAAATTATTGAAAAGCTTAATTCCTTAAAGTCTTCCTTTTACGAGAAAGGATATTCTTGTTTTGGTTCAAAATAAGCGGAGGTTCAGAAAGGGCCTAGGCACCCTCTGTTGTAGAGTAAGGGTGGCAACAGGCGATTTTGAAGAGGGTTTTTTTTAGAAATAACAGTTTTATCAGCATTTGGTTGGATGATTTGTTTGTACAAAATATCTGAGATCATATTTATCGAAATGTGCTTCTGTGGGAAAACAAGAAATTTTCATAGCGAGCAGATTTGGGGGGAATCAAGAATTTGCGTAGGCAACTTTAGAGGTAGGGTGGTGGCGGGAAAAAGGTGTCGCTTTACTGCACATATTTTACAATCGGTATAAATGTTTGCTTAGGGCTCCTAGATTTCTTCGAGAAAATTATTTACGAATCTAAGTTAGAAAGATCTTCTTTGTAAAATGAAGTAAATTTTTTTCCCGAGCAAAAATTGGGGGGGGGTAGGTTTTTCTCCACAGCAACTGTGTTTTGGTTTGAAGCATTGAAAATCAAGCTCGAAATGGAGGCAGGTGATTGGCTAATGACATTTTGTAAACAAACTCGCTGATTGGTCTAGAACAAAACGTGCCCTTGTTGGTAATACCTTCATTTCTGTAGTAGTTATTATTATTATTATTACTGTATGACGACATGTGCCTGCGCATGTGATTTGATTGTATTCTTATATATTAAGCAATCTCCCAAACTAATGAAAATGAAATGTTTCCATTATTATTACTGTATGACGACATGTGCCTGCGCATGTGATTTGATTGTATTCTTATATATTAAGCAATATCCCAAACAGACGTATTTATCCCTTGCTTACAAAGACTACAATGGCGACGAGTTAAAAGGAGAAAAAAGAACGTAGGATGGCAACAAGTAACATAAATCCCATGCCGGTCTTCAAACCAAAAAGTGACATTACTAGCACTGGAGCTCGCTGGACAAACTGGCTGGAGAGATTCCAAATGTATTTGCTTGCCGCTGATGTCAAAGAACCACAGAGAAAACGAGCTTTTCTTTTGTATCAGGCTGGACCTGTAGGCTGTAACATTTTCAAAACTTTACCTGATACTGAAGAGGAAAAAGATTATCATTAACAGGGATTCTTTTTTCATATCGTGGTCCCAAATCTTGGTTTTCATATCTTGGTCCATAGGAATTTGGTCAGAGTTCTCTTTGTTATGCTCATAGGCCTCTGCGTTAGCAACTGGTTCACCCTGATATGGCCTAACCGCTCTGCCAAAACTAACGATTCCGTAATAATCTTCAAAACTACTGCCTTCTGAAGAAATTACTTCGACTATGCTTCCAACAGATCCATTACACTTTCTGGCATGACCAGCTGTATGCAAATATAAACTTATTTCGCCCAGCAAAAAACCAATACTGGCGAGAGACTCTTTCTTGGCTGTTTGCAACCACGGATGCATGGAAACCAGGCCAGTCTCCGGGGCCATTGATACATAACACAATTCTCACATTTTTTGCGAAAACAACTTAAATTACAAGAAAAGATATCAATTTTAGAATATGAAAGAAAAGCGATACTGAAAATTTTGTCAGACCGAAGTTTCATCGAAAATGCGAATATCTGCTACTTTCGCTCAATAGCTCCCAATTTACAAGCTGAGTCAAACAATGGCTTGCTTTTCTATAAATCTATTGGCAAGTATGTGCACCAAACTCGCTACCGACAAACAATCGAAACTGAGAGTTCTGATGCTCTATCCCTTGAAGAACAAGAGCTGATATTGCAAAATCAAAAACACACTTCAAATGTTGCAAAGATTTATTATCGCAAAAAGGGTTCGAGGGACGTTGGCAAAAAGGGGAATCACTGCATCAAGATGCTAAGGGGAGAATCTGGAGAGGAACTAGACAGCTCCTTGGTAAAACTTGTCAGCAGCGCTTCGACGGGCGCAGAAGTCAGCGAACCAGACTCAGATATTTGCATTACAACACAGAGCACAACCAGACCTTTAATAAATACAGACAGTCACTGCCAGCTGACACAATGGGCAATGGATCTCTAGCGAGTAACAGTCAACATTGCAAACAAGAGCGTATAACACCATTCACCAAGACGGAAGACTTGAATTTTATAAAGGGAATAAACAAACACGGCTATGGCAAATGGGGAAAAATAATTTCGGACCAGAGCTTGTGCTTCGCAGAGAGTAGTGCTCGTAACTCTTTGTTAAGATGCTGTCAAAGTAATCACTTTTGTTGCGTGTATGAAAAAGTATAAAGGGAGGCTTTTTCCGAGATTAATATGTGACAAAGAATTTAAGTGATGTGATACCTAATACATAGTGTCTTTGTATTTGATTTTCATGTGTTTACTCCTTCAATCTCACGATTTGCTGGGACTAGGCCACTCTATAAAACTTTCATTCGAGTACCTGGTCCTAGTATGGATTTGGGCTTCTTATCTCGGTTTCGTGTACTTTATAGCCTATAGAAAAGCATCGAAAACTGTTGGGCTGGGCTTCTATCTAAAGCTTCGTTTAAGTACCTGGGCTTTCGTCCTCGTATGGCAGGAATGAAACATATCTGAATTTGCCAATCTACCGACCAACCATAACCTCGTTATAGTAAAATAAATAGGACGAGAAAGGCCCATCCATGCTAATTTCAGTGGGAATGGCGTATTCCTGAACAAAATTTTCAGCCCAGAGGTAAGTCTTTAAGTGGACGGCCAGAGCTTGGAATAGGGCAAGGATTTTACGCTAATTATTTAAGTTTCCTTCAACGCTCTGATCTGATATTAATCCATTTCATGCAGCCATTTTAGCACATTTTGTTTACCCGTCAAGATACAGCTGTTGTTTTCCTTAAAATACAGCTTTTTATTCGATTAAAATGACATACGTTTCAAGGAAGTCAAAAATGGAAATTCAATGTAAATAACAAAACCAAACAACCCATTATGAACCTTACACAGTTAACATTAAACTGTACATTTTACAGAGCTTCATTGAAAGAACCACCAATCAAAAATTCAGTCTACTTCAGGCTGAAAAGTTATAATGAAAAGCATCCTAGTTTCAAATTTCGATACTTTTCCAACTATGCTTTGTTAACTCAGCATAAGACATGACAGATGTGTGAATGTATTTGAATTATTCATATTCTTTTTTTAAAATAAAAAAAAAAAAATTCAATCAATGTTGAAAAATCAAAATTCAACATTGGTAAAGATTTTAGTTTGGACTATCACATTTAAAAGTAATGATTGAATTATTCTCTGTTAATTTGAAACTGCATTTTGAACTTGTAGAGCGTCACCTGCCTTTGCACCAGTTTAGTTCATTCCAAATTGATTTTTCAGTTAATTGTATAGTATCAATGAATAAGGTTGATGAAAATGTGGTGATTGAAAGTGGCTACAAAACAGCTAATACGGTATGATGAGCTTGTTAAAAATTTGCAGCTGATTTGCGATGAATCTCTAAAATTCAGTCCTGCATGTTGTCTTTGTTACATTCTGAATGCACGGGGAAGCAAGTGACTTCCATTAATACAAATATGTGGTTGGTATGGGTTTTATCATCATTTTTTTAACTTTAAGATTGATATGGTTAAAGAATCATATATTCAACTTCTTCATGCCCAGTCAATTCTGGTAATTGATGGTAAGAAAGAATTTTTGGTCCAAGACTTTGATGAGGAAAGACCCTAAAGGTTGTATTTTACCTAGGTTAAACATTTGTTGCTTCATTGAATTCTTGATTATTACCTGCCAATTTGTATATTAAAATATTACTTTGTTGTGCGTCTTAGGCCCTTGTTACACAATATTGGATTGTCATTGGAGCGCTATGATTTTCATATTGGATATACTTTCCACCAACTGTAATTCATGAGTACTTTCCAGTAAACAACACTACACATAAGTTTGATTGTAGAATAAAGCCACAATGTTCTGGTGCAGAGTGTAACATAGTGTTGACATATCAATTATTTTTAAATTGCCTGTATTGTTAGTGTTGTTTATTTTATGGTTTGATATGTTTTGTGGTTATTGCTGTGAGTTGTAATAATCAAACATATGAACAAACATGACAGAAATGTATGTTTTTTTTTGATGAGTTGAAAAACAACTTATGTAATATTGATTTCATCTGCTATAGCTAAAACAGCCATTCCTACTTTCTAGCTAAAAAATTATGTGTTGTGGAAAGAGTTCCAGTGGAATTTTTTTGATGCTGTCCACTGGCTATATAGTTGCAGTTGGTACATAACGAATGTTTTCAAAAATTCAAATATATTTGCTATATCTCTTCTAATAAACAACTAAATATTAGGGCCGTGCATTTATCCCTACTGGGGAATGCTGGAAGAAATTTTAAAATTTTGGATGGAATGTGTGCTTCCCCTCTCTTACATATCTAAAAAGTAATATGGGCGTTTCAAGACAAATCCTAAACTAGGCCAAATTTTTAGATATATTTTGCTTTCTAACTTGCTGTGTCAGATGTGGGAGACATTCTTTGCATTAATTGGAGGAAAAACCTTTGGCATATATAATTTTTCTGTCAACAGTGGATATGAATAACATGTTTATTGCAAAAAAAGTTCATTTCTTTTAAGTTTTCATCCTTATATTCTGTAAGTTTTAAGAATACTTCTAGCAATTCCTGTGGTTGTTAAATACAGTTTCAGGTTGTTTAAAATGTTTATTATGTTTTTTCTCCATGAAACCAGTTAATACATTCTTTTGTCTTGCATCACTTCAACAATGTCGAAAAGGGATCCTCTGTGTCCTCAGTTGACAATGTAGCACTTCTATGAAAAGTGCTGCTGTGGGGGATATTCTGTTTGTTGAAAACCTCTTTGGTGAAAATTGTTTACCCTTGAATTCATCCGTGGAGAACTCATTGCAGCTGGTTGAGGAGATGCATAATTGAAGGTTAGCTGCCTCATCTGCCTCGTGGCTATGTTCTCCATAGTTTTAGGCATCTTTTTTGTATGGCACATAAGCTCTTTATCAATAGCTTCACTTTGCTGCAACAGCTTTCGCTTCAGGTCCAAGTCTTCTTTAAGCAACTTCAAATGTTGAATGTCACTGAATACTCAGGGAGCCAATTTCTTTTCCCTGTGATCATCAAAAAGCTGCTATTTTCCCTCTTCTGTCGTTTTTCTGGGATTGGAGTGTTGGGCTGCACGAGTCTTCTTTACTAGAGTCTTTCTTACTTGCTGGCATTTCTAACAAAACACTATCTTGATTAAATTCATCCTCAGTTGTTGCCTCGCTTGAAACTTTGCTGTCATCATCTTCACCCTCAGTCATGTTTTCACAAATTTCGAAGACAGTGCATGTATCTATTCCACCTGGCAAAGATAAATGTTGAAAATGTATGACTAGTTTTATAAGTGGCCAAAGAACATGTAATCTCTTGCAGTGTAAGCATGTTCTCACCATTTCCTGCACATATTTCAAAGGTGGCAGAGCCCTGAATGTAAATACAATATGGCTGATGAAGAGGCTGGTGGAATTTATCTTAAAAGTCCCTGACACCATGATGTGACTGTACGAAATCCTTTGTATCTGAGGAAGCTGATTAATTTTGTGGCAGCTTTGCTCGTCCCATTGTGATTAATCTTTAAAATGACAGGTTAGGGCTAATTTGAAAATAAATTTGAAAGACTGTGTCATATGACCTGCCATTAATGTTGTGATGAAGCCCCTTTAAAGTGCTCAAATAAAGAAGTACCTTGTATACATTTAGTTGCAGGTGCTCCAGCCCAGATATCATTGCAGAGGTCATAAAATGTCATTACAAGTCTGCCTCTGCCACTCTTTCTTCCCTGGTCGTTGGCGTGTAAACAGGATGAAAACAGTATGAAAAGCAATCCGGTATTGTGTAAAAGCAGTCTAAACGGTATGCTTTTCATATCGGATAGCTGAGACCAATCCGATATGAAAAGTGATCGGGTATCGTGTAAACGCAGCCTAAAATACAAGCAAAAGCCTTTGACATCAATGTAATTCAAGTCTTTGCCCCAACATTAGAAGTGTTTGATGATGAAATTGAAGCCACTCTCAAAAATACGAAGTCCAGTGAAATAACAATGTTGATGAGCGATTTCAATGCAAATGTTGGAAATATAAAAGAATACCCCATAATTTGAAAATACGGCATTGGTGTTAGAAAATAGATTTGTGGAATTCTGTAAAGGCAAAGAACTGATGAAAAGACATGCACCATGTTACTTTAAATCATGGATCAACACCATAATAATAATAATAATAATATCATATTTATACAGGTTAACTTTGGTCAGCAACAACGTGCTGTTATCATAAAGGACCTGTCTAAAATATACATGGATTACCGAAATAAAAATTAAATACATGATGAAAATGAAATCTTAAAAGTCGAAGTTAAAATTTTTACAAAAAGTCTTAAATCTTAGAATTGAAGTTTCACACTTAATTTCGTCTGTTAGTTTATTAAAAATCTTTGCTCCTTGAAAGTAAAAGGCCTTCTTGCCTGCTTCTGATTGTACTTTGGGCAAAACAATATTTTTTGCATTGGCACGAGTACACTGCTCTGTGTTTTACTCTAGTGAAATAGTTTCGAAAGGCGTGTGGCGATACGCTATTCAAACTTTTGAAAACTTCAGAGCACACATCTTGTTTCGTATACTGACTTTCTCCAGCTGTACACTGTCCCTGTTGCCATTTATTACTTTCAGTGCCCGTCTCTGAATGTTCTCATACACCATCTTTTTTGATGGTGCCATGTGAAGGAACACATTGTTACAGTAAAGCAGAATTGGTAAAATTGTTACCTTGTAAATTGTTTCTGCTGTGTAAGGACTTATATTATGCCGTATACGCGACAATAACTTTACTCTGGATGTGGCTTTTTTTATTGTTTTTTCGAAATGATCAGAAAATGTCAGGTTCTTGTCCATCTTTACTCCTAGATACTGTATTCTTTAGATTCTGTGATCTTTGTGTTATTGATCTTGATTTCCATAGGTTTTGATTTCGAAGTTCTCTGGTGTGTACCATAAAGGACGCACTCGGTCTTGGTCTTTTTAAGATTAATAACGAGATTATTTTGCTGAAGCCAGTAAGCAATCTGTTTTAGATCACTGTTTAACTTTTCTTCGATAATATCACAATTTTTACCAGCAACGTACAAAACAGAATCATCAGCATAGAGGGTCATTTCACATTGGCTTAAATTTTCATCGATATCGTTTATTAGTAAGGTGAAAAGCAATGGACCCAATATGGATCCCTGCGGTACTCCACAGGTAATAGCTTGACTTTCTGACAAGGCTCCATCATATGATACAATTTGCGTTCTACCAAACAGATAGCTCTCGAACCAGCAAAGCTCCTTGTTTTTAATACCATAATTAAGAAGTTTAGATAGGAGTCTCTCATGGTCCACTGTGTCAAAAGCCTTTCGCAGGTCAATAAATACAGCTCCAGTCATAAGGCCCCTGTCCATATTGGTTCTGATGAATCTGAGAAAAATGTAACTGCATGTTGAGTAGATGATCGCTTTCGAAAACCAAACTGCTCTCCGAAAGCATATTATTAGCCTCAAGTAGTCATAGAGCTGATTTGCACAACCCGCTCAAAGACTTTTGAAATAACAGGGAGTATAGAAATTGGTCTATAGTTATCCATGATCGTCTTTTCACCTGACTTGTAGACTGGTGTAATTTTAGAGCATTTTTCAGCACATGGGAAGATTGCCATTTCAAGACATCGATTAATCAATTTGAGAGAGGACCAGCTATCTCGTTTGCCCCATCAACATCAACGTTGTTGGTATATCATCACAACCAGCAGCCTTTTTTCTTTTTAGTTTCGTTAAAATGTCTCTGATGTCTTTGATGTTTGTCATTTTAAAATTAAAGGTTACCTTTTTTGGGTTCTGTCTATGATCCAATGTTGAGTGTTTGTGATATTCCAAACTTTGATTCACTATTGCTGGTAAAGTATTTTGCAATTTTCTATCGTCGCGAAAAACATGCAGAATTCGTTTGATATAGTTTTCTTTTCAGAAGTAATTTCTCCATTTATTTCAAATACCTTGCTGCTTCGTTCTTTTGAGGATTTGCTGGATAACATTTTTTAATTTGCTCCCAAAACTGCTTTGGTCTGTTAATGTTTTCTTGAAAGACAGATCTTGCGTAAGTTGCCTTGCTGTATCTGATGATTCGAGTTGTTGCATTTCGTAAGCGATGATATGTGGACCAATCATTTTCTTTTCCTGTCTTTCTTGATTTCTTCAACCAGTAATCTCTCTCATTCATTTTGGATCTAATCTCATTTGTTAGCCATGGACAATCACGCCCTTTTACCTTTTTCTTTGTTAGGGGTGCATGCTTATCTATTACTGACTTCAAGAGCCCTTTGAAAATTGTCCATGCTTTGTCAACATTTTGTTCTTTTTCAAGGTTTTCCCAGGGCTGACTTTGGAGATCTCTTCTGAAACTATTTTCATCATACTTCGCAAAATTTCTTTTGTATGTTGTCCTTGATAAAAACTTTTGACAATTTTTCTTTATAACTGCTCCCACCAGATCGTGATCACTGAGAGAATTAGGGCGTGTGATATGCTTTCTTACATTCTGTTCGTTATGAGTGTGCTCGTGTCTTTGGTGACTCTTGTGGGCTTTGTTATTATTTGTTTGAGCCCATGCCCCTTGATGATTCGCTTTACTTCCTTGTTTTTCGAAGTGTTCAGATAGTCAGCATTCAAATCACCCATGAGGATTAGTTCTTTGTTTTCAGAGATACTGGTGTTTATCATATCACTGAATTCACTTTCAAAATTTCGATCAAGATACTTTGAAGTGTCCGGGGGCCTGTATATGACACATACCAGTAACGGACGTGAATTTTTCACAAAGATTTCGACCCAAATAGCTTCTAAACTGTCCTTTTCTAGATCTTCTCTTCTTTGCCAGCCAAGATCATTTCTTATAAAACAACCAACACCGCCACCTGAGCCATTTTTTCTATCGTTTCTTAGAAATGCATAGCCTTCAATCTTGCTTTCTTCGTCCCTGATATCCTTGTGCAGGTGGGTCTCAATAACGCCAAAAAAATCGATGTTGTGTTTCGTTTCTTGAAGTAATAATTTTAAGTCCTCGATTTTCTTTGCAAGGCCATTTATGTTTTGGTGGAATAATTTTAGTCATCTTGATTGTAAAAACGTTGTGATATCGTTGTAAATATTTTCTGTCATTTGAATATCTGGATTGACTTGTTTATCTGCCAAGCACGAACGGCAATAAACCCTCTCGCATCCGTTTTCAATTTGATCAACGAGGCATTTTAGGTGGAGCTTTTGGCCACACGCGAAGCACTTATCAGAGCTCTGATTCTTTCTCATCGGCCTTTTACATGTGATGCATTTCTGGCATGGGCCTGGACACATCTCGACATCCCCAGCAAGAAGTAGTAACAATTGTAGTCCCACATGCGTGCGTGTGTTATGAACTACATGAATTCCCTTTTCTTGTTTGTGGACCCATACAGTAGCACATATTCTTGAGTTTTGCACATCCTTTGCCTCTTCACCGTAGAAAGAGAAGCAGACTGAGTTTGCACTTGCAAAGGACTTTCTGATTCTGGATAGAACAAATATTACAACAGCAAAATATGCTGTGGCTGCCATGATGCTAACCGTAATCCGTAATTTGAAAAAAGACATACATGACATGATGTTATTATTATTATTATCACAACCCAGTAGTAATGAAAATTAGAGTGAAACTCAAACGTGAACCAAAGTCCAAGTACCAAGAGCAATACGAAGATTAGGGAAAAATATAATATTGAAGTTCACAATAGATTGCAAAGTCTTAATGTTGAAGAGCTGAAAAACCGAGAAAAAGAATGGAAAGATGTCAAGACTTCTCTAAATGAAGATTGGGATAATACAATGCCAGTTAAAGGAGAAATTTGATATATTTTTGTCTTAACTGTTTTAGATGCAGTTAGGGCTGTTAAAAGCGATCGTAAAGAAATTATTTAAAAATAAACAACCGTTGTCGAGTTGTTGCGTTTTTCATGTCTGTTACTCTGCGGGACAATTCTCGGATCTTTCTCGTTTCCGAGAATCAATTGTTCATTGTGACGTCATATGTGATCAGTGGTTTCACGTGCGCAAACAGATTTCTGTACACAGATTTGTGTAATTTGATCGTTTAAAGTTATAACTTCGGTAAGTTCTGTGTCTGATAGAGAAAGATGGTTGACTGTAGTGCGTGCAATTGTTTTGAGGACAGTAGGAAAAGAAAATCGAGTGCAAGCCGGACGGCTGCTGCTGAAAACGCTACTGTCACGAATGGTGTTTCTGATGGGCCTAGCCAGCCAAGACAGAAAAGTAAAACTCTTTTTAAATTTCCCTCCGATCCTTCCTTGCAAAAAGTTTGGATCGCAAAGATGGGTCTTCTGAATTTTGAATTAAAGACACATTCTAGATTGTGCCAGGATCATTTTGAGGAGGACCAGTTCGAAGTGGGACCAAAATTCATAGCTTCCCTAGGACTCGAAGGAATCAAACGTCCTTCCTTGAAGCGCGATGCGGTACCAACCATTTTTGATAAGGGATCTCCGAAAGGGAGTGGGCAAGTCAAGGGGAAAATGAGTTTTAAAAGAAGGACAGTAATCAAGCCCATTACATCAAGATTTCAGTCGCCATTCTCTTCGGAGTCTCCAAGTCCGAAGAAACTTAGCCCAAAGAAGCGGTATGGGGGCTTTGCCAAGCGTCGCAGACTAGAGGTTCGTAAGACAAGTGAAAATTATTTTAAATTCTACATGATAGTATTAGGACTAAAGAGATTACTTTTACTAATAAAATCAAGAGCTGGCTATTTTTAAAAGTTTGAAAATTTTTGTTTTTTTTAAGTTTTTGATATAATTTTCAGATGATAGCTGAATTAGTCGAAAGAGAGGAAGCAACGGCAAACCATGACCATGGCAAACAAACAAGCATAGTGCTCACGTCTGATGCGGGAATTGACTCAGCTGAAAGTGAATTATCGTTGGGAGTAGAAGATGAAACCAGGCATAAGTCTACCCAGCTGACGTCTCATGCCAATGAACTTTTTATGGCATCAAATGCTGAGACACAGACTCCAATGGTATGGAATTTTAAGGGCACACAAACAAACCCAAAATTGTGGACAAGAGGTATTAATGTAATTTTTTTAAATTTAAAATTGCTAGAAGCTGAATTGATGTTGTTAAATGACTGTATAGATTGCTTATCATGAAATATCCACTAATGTCTTCGAGCAAAGCTTGGTTGATGTATGAGATGCGGGTTTTTTTAAAATGTTGAGTCTACTTTTTTGTGCAAATCCAAATGAAAGATTGACATTAGGCAGTATAGGTTTTCACACTGATTTTTGTTATAATTTCAGGAACTCAGACCAAAACATCAGTGGCAACCATTGAAATAGGAGTGCAGGTAAATTTGCCAGCTAAAGAAAAACCTAAACAAAAGGTCTTAGTGGAAAACCTGTCTGTACCTTTCGACACAAATTACGAGAGTGGTGACAGTGACTGGATGCCAAGTTCTGATCAATCTGATCAATCTGACAATGAAGGTCTCGAAGAGGTCCCTGTTAACTGCAAATCACAGTGCAACCAGAATACATATCTCGTCTTTGAGTCATGTTTGATGACCCTCTTCACATACTGTTTAGTCTGCTTTGAACCAATTGTGAAAGTATACAAAAGATTATGTGGATCAATGTTGTGCATTGAAACTGAGTGCCTCGAAGGACACAACAAGATTTGGTTTTCCCAGCCAACCCACAAAAGAATGCCTTGGGGAAACTTTGCAATTGCAGCAGCTTGTCTTTTTTCGGGATGTCAACCTTCAAGATGACATTTTTACACCATCTGATTATGGCCAAAATTTCCAACAGCACTTACTATGCCATCCAGCGTGCTTATTTGATACCATCTGTCATTGCTGTCTGGCATGAATCACAGAAAAAAATGTTTCAGTTTCTTCATGGCAGAAATGTAGTTTTAGGTGGTGATGCACGAATGGACTCACCAGGGCATATGGCAAAGTATGGTTCTTACAGCTTGATGGACTTAGGAACCAGTATGATTTTGGACACAGCTGATCCAGGTAACCCTACAAACAGCCTTTTACTGATTTTCTTTTCACTACAAAAAATTTAAATTCAATATAGTTGATTATAATAGAAAGTGCCAGGGTGTAGTGCTATGAATGGAACAAGGGGGTACAAACATTAAAGGGTTACTTTCAAATTTAAAAGGAGGGTCAGGCTCTACACCCCTGTTACAATGTAAATAATGGACATAACAAAGTTGGTTAACAGAACAAAGTTGTTATCGTTTTAGTCAAATGAAGTTGGTGGAGCAAATAGGATGGAGTTAGAAGGTTTGAAAAGAGCTTTGCAGAAGATAGAAGACAATGTTTCATACAACATCTTGGTAACGGACAGGCATGGACCAGTAAGGAAGTACATGAGAACTGAAAGACAAGATAAACAACACTATTTTGATGTTTTTCATGTTGCAAAATGTCAGTACATTTTCATATTATTATGTATGTTATTATGTAAGTAATTTATCAAAACAAGAATCATTCTAGAACCTAGAAAAATATTGGCTGCTTACAAGATCTTTATACAACATTTACAAATATAAAACTTGCTCAGCAAAATTAATTTGCTGCTACAAATCAAACAATTGTCAACTTAATATTCCCTAGAACATATATTTAGCAACAATATATGGCTATTTAAATCATATAATCAGCAGGAAACTATTGCCAATCTAATTTGAAAATGATAACATTTTGTTTCACGATTTCCATATTACAAAAAGTATTAGTTAACAAAAGGGTTAATTTCTTTGATTTTTTGTAGCTGTTGGGAAAATGGTTGAAAAGATTGGGACGAAAAAAGGTAACAGGGCAGTTTTGGAATGGGTACAGAGCATAAAAAATCATGTATACTGGTGCGCAGCTTCGTCAGAGGGGAACATTCAAGAGATCAAGGAGAAACGGTTGTCCCTTTTGAATCACATCATCAATATCCACGAGGGCCATGGTGACTTATACCCAAGGTGCCAACATGGGGCCATTAAACGTGATTGGCTAAAAAAGGTACCTCAGTACATGTTAATTCAGTATGTCATTTGTAAAGCTGTATCAAATTGGGACAAAATATACTAACTTGGAATTTAATATAGAGTCTGACTATAGACTCTATATTAGATTATTCTTAGAAATTTTTCCAAAACTGTCAAAATTTCGGATATGATTCAGGATTTGAATTGATAACGGGAGACAGGTTGGGAGGATATCAAAACTTGCATATATTTACAACTTTAATTCAAAATATTCTTATAAATTTTGCTCAAACTACAGAAATTTCGGATATAATTCTTTTATCTTCTACAAATCCCACAACTATGTCATCATCATCCTTTTCTTCATTCCTTAGTTTTTGAAAATACTTTCGAGTAATCAACATTCTCTCCTGTTGGGGGATACTCGACCACTTTAGGCACTAAAATTGACAAATTTTGAGGATTACTCAACCTAACTGATATCTTTATTAGAATACCAAGTCCATACTGCTGAAGTTCTTCTGTTTTTACCCTGTACTTTATTTGAATGGGTTTCAGTAATAATAATTTTTGCTGACACGTTGATTGGTGTTTCGCGTTGATTGGTGAATCACGCTATTTTCGTGTACCGTTATACTGTTTGTAGAATTATTTTGGTTTTATCTCTTAAAACATTACAAGTAACTGTTGCAACGTTTGATTACCTTTCTTTACAAGGCCTCAAATTAGTGTCGAGAGTTGAGGAGAGGTCAGTATCATTTATTGGAGAAACCATTTGCCATCAGTTCATATTGTATGGCCTTTGCTACATACGATGACCTATAATACAATAAGGAGAAGGGCACAGTGATACTGTTGTTACAAAATTTATCATAAAATGAAACTATTCCCTCTCTACACGCAGAGATAAACATTTACAGAAAAACAGAACTGATCTTGATATACGAAAGTAGGTTAGAAACTAAGTTAAAAAAATTTGCAGAAAAATATGTGAAAAATTTCACTCTCTAGAACACTCCAATATTTTATGTCATATTTCCATTGAACGATACCTTATAGTAACAAATCCAGGTTGACTTCTGAAATTCACTCCCTTCAGTTCATATTAAATTCTGTCAATCGATCTTTGATGCTATTCCTGAAACTTTTGTCTATTGGAACCTTTGAGGTTGCACCTTTTTCCGGGATGTAGCAAGTCATAAGTTCTCCATTTGCCTTCTTGACGATATTTACCTTTTTCATAACTGCTTGGTCTTTTAAAACTTGGTAGTGCTATACTTGTTATTTTATAGCCAGTACCCAGGTATACTCGCTGATTCAGCCATGCTTTTTGTTGATTAAAGCGTGCAAATTCCCTTTGGAATGGAAGAGCTAGAATTTGTTTTGGGAAGTTCTAAATGTCGCAACCAGTATACCGTAATTTCCATTTATTACCATGTTCAACACGTCTGGCGTAAAGCACAACGAGAATCTTGCCACCAATTCCTCATATTCTTTATCTCTTCATGTTACCAGTGCATCACTTTCACTTTCATCAATCTTTGCTCCACCATTGATTGCTTACGTTGCAATGTTTTCATGGACAAGCTTCATCATGGAAGGAGGCAAGTAGGTACTTAAAGCACCTTAATCTGTAACTGCTGATTCGTCATTAATGGCAAATTTGATGTTTTCCTTGCACTTCACAATCTTCAGAAGCTGACCGTATGTGCAAGACTTTTTTTACATTTTTGCTCGATTTTGACCCTTCTATAATGAAATTCCCTTTAAGATATGGGACTCAGTGTTTGAGCCAACTGTTTTCGCTAGAAAGAAACAATGCACTTAATTGTCGAAATGAAACTGGAAAAAATCGGGAAAATATTCTGTAAATATTGATAACAAAAAATAAACGAACAGACAAACAAAAAACTAACAAAAGTAAAACAAACAAAGAAATGGCAAGAAATTTGCTTTAAATCGAACAAATTTCTCCGTCCCTTGAGTTTGGTGTAATAAAGTCTCATATTTTGTGCCGCTTAATTCGAACTCAATTAATTCGAACTTTTCGTTAATTCGAACAGTTTTTTCGGTCCCCAGGTAAAAAAACTACCCGTTAATTCGAACTCAAGAGGACTTTTAATGAAAATGAAGACAGTTTTTTTACATTAATGGTGAGAAAATTCTTTTTAACTTATCAATAAATTGAAAATTCCCAGTAAAATGTAATTTACATGGTATTTGGAGTCCTTCTTTATCACCAAGATTGACTCTTTTGCCAATTACTTCCACTTTGCATGTATTGTCTTTACTCGCTTGGATAAAAAAGAGACTGTTTTAGCGAATCAACCGTCCTTCTTTTTGTCAAATGTCCAACCTCGACATTGTTCTGCATAACAGCAATCGCATATTTGTCAAATTCATTTTCTGGCCCTCTTCGGGTATCCAAAAATTCGCCTTTCTTTGGTAGCCATAGGTCCATATAAGCATGATAGTCTTTTATATGGGAAGAAAGTACATATTCCTTGAGTAGGACAATTGGTAACTCTTCTTCTATCCTGAACTCCATGGCTTTAATAGAACTTTGTAAAGCGGTCGTTTTTCGAGAGTTCATGATTGTGTTGTGAAAACAAAACGTTTGACCTGCTTTTGAAATTTTGATTTAGCAATCGTTCGAATTGACGTTCGATTATGGAATGAAAACATTCGATTTTCAAAATTCGAAAAAAAAAATTTTCTTTGAGTATTTCTCTCCTTCTTTCAATCCTTGTCACTGTCAGGTCAGAACTGGTTCAAGATTGTGCGAAGTAAAAGCGTTCCATTGTCTGCAGCCTTGATCAAAGAGAAAGCAATTGTATTCGCCAAGCAACTAAATGTTGAAAACTTCCAGGCATCAGACGGTTGGCTACGGCGCTGGAAGGAACGAAATCACATCACATTTAAAACCGTATCAGGTGAATCGAAATCAATCACATCAGTCATGGTTGACGGTTGGTGGGAAACCTCTCTTCCAACTCTTTTGTCAAACTACAAACTTAAGGACATTTATAACGCAGATGAATTTGGATTTTTTTACCAATGTCTTCCAAATAAAACATACCAATTGGAGTCTGAAAAATGTTCAGGTGGAAAGCTTAGTAAAATTCGCATTACTAAATTGGCAGCAGCTAATGCCGTTGGTGAGAAATTACCGATGTTCCTAATTGGAAAGGCGAAAAATCCATGGTGTTTCAAAAACATCAAAATTTTACCATGTCGCTCTCGAAATCAGCCTAAAAGCTGAATGGATTCCATGTTATTTGAAGAGTGGGTCAAGAAGATGGATAGAAAATTACATGCTGAAGGAAGACAAGTTGCTTTGATTATCGACAATTGTCCAGCTCATTGAGAAGTTGAAAACCTGAAAGCCACAAAATTGTTTTCTCTCCCACCCAACACAACTTCCCAGACCCACCCAATGGACCAGGGTGTGATTCGCTCTTTAGTTCGGTAAAACGATGACAGGTGACGCACATGCTAGTAATCCCTATTGTGAGGACGATCAGCGATGAGGCGTATCATCGTTACGTGCATGTGGAAGCCTCTAAACTAGTTGGATCTAAGACGAGTTTTCGCTTAAGTACCATACGTGCTCAAAGTTTGGGAAGATAGACGTTTTCACCTGTTAATGACACAATGTGTTCTCGTGCAATGAAGAATTTACAGAACTGAAATTGAACTCCTGGAAATTATACACACTTTTTAGTTTACGACATTGTGAACTCCAAGATCTGGATTTTATCATTAACTGATCGGATGATTCAAGGACTGAAAATTTGCCTGGTTAATTTAAAAGGAATGATAAACTTAAGGAATGGTTAACTTAAATCTTAAGATTTCTGTTACACGAAGTAATACATGTATTTTATTATTGATTTATCTTACAACTCCTATAAATTTCTTGATGCAAGGTCAGAGTCCAGCAGGAGAATATAGCTTAGTATCAGTTGCAACAGTGTCAAAAGTTGTAGTGGATATGAAAGTTCCCAAATCACATTTATTTTTAGAGCATTTTGTTTATCCACAATATTGATTTGTGTGTCCAATTGATTTGTATATATTTTGGGCCAAATGCAATAGAAAAGCACTCCTTGGTAACCAAGGTATTGTGTTTGTAGGGACACTTTCTGAAAAGGCAAAATGTGAACAAAAGCCTTTCGATATTTTATGAAATAACATGATCATTGTGAAAGCAAATTATATCCTAGAAAGCAGGCATTTTGCAATGACTACATTCTTTGCCCAGTTTGTTTGTTCTTAATTTCCAACTAATTGAATGTTTTTAAAGACAAATTTCAGGTGGGGGATGAAATTTTGTTAATACAATGATTAGTACCCTATTACTCTTAAAATCACTTAAACATATTGTTCATCCCAATATCTTTGCTGTTGTAAAATTTTAATCATTTATAAATTTGGTTTTAAAAAATAAAGAATGCCCTTCAATTTTTTTATTTAAAACTGGCCCATTGGTGCAAAACGTCCCATTTATTATGGGACAGATGTTTTTGCCAGTATCAATAAAATAATACATATTTTCGATATTTTAAGATGCAAAGAAACAATTTTCTGGCAAGGATAGATAAAAAGGTTTTTCTCTGTTTAACTCAGAAGGGGTAGATTCTGGAATTCACTCATTTGTACTTGTTTTTTTCTGAACCCTCGCGTTCATGTTTCCTCAGTGTGCCAGAATCTGAACGCGATATTAAGAGACTGATGCCGGGGTTGTCTCTTGGTTAAAAAGTGAGGTTAAGTGACATGGCCGGATTTGGGTATGGCGAAGGACAAAACCAATGTGCAATAAGACACTAGTGTCTCAAAAGATGCGTGCACTTCGAAAAATTGAGCATGCAGGTAATGGTGCTATTGTTGTTTAATGTAAATAACACCTCTCTAGATTTGCAAGATGTACTTCCCTCTGTGGGTCCAAGCCAAAGCACTCCTGACGAAACAATGGCTGTGACACCACTTGAAGTATACAGTGCGGAGCCTGCTAATTCGTCCTGTAGATTTTGTGGAGACGACCTCATCACAACGAAGAAAGTGGCACGTACATAATTTTTGGCAGATCAAGTGGCCCGAATATATTTTTAGAACAAATTCAATGTGTTTTCTCGGACAAGAAGTTTTGAAGGAACAAGGATTATCCACTCTTCCCGAAATTGTCATACAAAGATCGAAAGGCTTTTTAAGTTTCTCAGAGAAATAAGCGAGTTTAGGAAGTCGAAAGAAGAATTATCCCTACCCTTGAATACCGTTCAAAGCGTTGTTCCAAGTCTCCACATCTATCTGGAGCGTTGTTTCTTGAGGTAGGTGTGGGATTATTGCGATACACGCTTTTTTTACAAGGCCTAGTTCCAAAAGTTCCTTATTTGTAGACCTCAAATCATCAGATTTAAGTACAAAAAATTTCTAAGAGGTTCCT
The DNA here is from genome assembly GCA_003864495.1 of Nemopilema nomurai. Lineage (NCBI taxonomy): Eukaryota > Metazoa > Cnidaria > Scyphozoa > Rhizostomeae > Rhizostomatidae > Nemopilema > Nemopilema nomurai. Next base: position 1,349,093 of record ML133366.1, on the reverse strand, counting down.
TAAGTTCTCACTTACGGCGTTTTGACTACAGTAAGACTTGCCTTAACACTTAATAGAGAGAGGGGGGCGAGACATCATATGCGGAAACTACTCAATGAAGCACCTTGACACACGAATACCAAACAATCTATGCGAGTATTGGCCGCAAATGGAACCAGCTTTTTAGTTCTTGATGCTTGCAGTTATAAGAAATTTTCAAATCGAAAAGGTCTTTAGGGATTTCGTTTTTAGTAGTATAGTATATATCTTTAAATATTTGGCCTTCTACATGTAGGTTCCTTATAAAATGGTTCCTTATAAAAAAGCATGTATAAGATGGGCATACATGTTCATTAACTTTGAAACTCTAATGTATTATCTTTTCCAATGAAGTCATCGTTTGAAAAAATACTAGAACTTATTTATTTTGATATAGATTTTTATTGATTTTTATTGATGTTAACTGGTTTCCTTTAAAAGCTAGAACGACAATGAATTGAAAACAAAAACAAATTCAATAGAAGCGAGTGAGAAATTTGTTTCCATTCATTAAAGATTCTAGTACAGTAACAGCCAAAATTTACAAGATTCGCCAAATTTTGGCGTCAATCGATAAGCGACAGAAACAGTTCCATTAAATGGGCAATGAAAGAATACCAACAATGAGAAAAAACACCGATAATTTTAGGAAGATAATTTTAAAAAGATAATTACAAATTGTAGTGAAACTTTCAGTGCTCAAATTCGGAAAGACCTTCTAAAGTGATTCATTGTCGGTAACCTTTCACGGCTCCTCTAAAGAAAAGAAAATCAACGTGACAGACACCGAAATGGTGAAAATTATGTCTTCCATAGCATTGCAAAATGCCAGAGATGCAATAGCTACAATATCAAAATCACCCCGTTTTAAGTCACAAATGGCTGAATGGGTAGCAAAAACGATTTCCCAAGAAGCACTGGGACTGGCAAGCACAAAGACGTCTTTTTGCCAAGAATAGCTGTGAAGACATTCTGAGGTTGACAAATGAGGCGGTTGTGGATAAAGCTAAGGAAAGGGCACCACTTCTGTTTACCGCTCTACAGCATTGCGTGCTTTCCAAGCAAAGGAGATGGCGAATAGATGAGGGTCTATCACACGACAACAGTGAGCTGGGCTTGCTATGGCACTTAGCATACTAATGAGAACCAGAAGTTCATGCCTTTCTGCAATGGCTTACAGGAATTATTTTATCTTGCATTTCAGTAGAGCTAAAAAACGGGTAAGTACTGGGAAGGAAACATTTACTTGCATGCTATTTTCTAAAATTAGTTCCACAGCTACGGTCAAAAACAATATTATCCAATGAAGAACATTTTGAGACTTCACAAAGTTCTACATTCTTGAACCTTTTTTAAGGTTTGCTAAATCTATTTTAATATTATCTAACGTAATCAAAAAACCAAGGCATTTATCAATATCATGCTTAGATACTGTGATGCAATGCTATCCGATTTTCCAAATGGAAACCCTAATCTGAAAAATCTAAAGGCTCAATGTCAGAAAATGTTTCATTAAAAAACGAAGAGATGTCCTCGTTAAAGTTGTCGTCTGACGAGGATTCTTGGTCTAAAATATCGATAGACTCATCCATTGAACATGCTAGGCATTCATCCAGTGAATCATTTTTATGCGCATCTGGTGATTCTGCTAGTTTCAAAGCTTCCTCCTCATTCTCATACTAATATCGTTGAATTCGTCTTTAAATATAAGAACAATTTCACCTGCATCTTTCTTTGATATTACAGAAGTCTGGTGTAGTACGTCCGACATACTACTAATTGATGCTGATTTATCAATCACTTCGGCAATTACATCATCATTAAAGCTTGTCAGGAATTTTGGGTGTGTGAAGTGCTTTGAATTTGTACAATGCTCAACTTTCAACTTGTACTCGTTAAGGAGCAAAGACAGCAAATCTTTATCTTCTTCGTCTACTAACCGAACAGGTGAGAGATGATCCAAGTTGGAAACCATATATTGTGGTTGGAAAAAGAGCAACCTTCTTCACCACATTTACACAGTTGCATTTACAATTTGAGATGCAATGGGAACAACACTCATGTTGGAGGGGTGGCCGAGCAACCTTGCATGTTTGATCAAAGGTGCCGTGAAGCGGTTCTCTATAGCAGCTCTTCTCGAGCTTAGCATACTTTTTCATTTGTACTGATGCCTTTCCTAGCTGTTGACCTGTGCAGTACAAAATAGCATTTGAACTTGATTTGTCCCTTCCAGCTCGACCTACCCCCTGAATGTAATCTTCGATATCAAGGGGTGATCCATAATGGATAACATATCTTTCGTCTAGTGCCTTATCTTATGTCAACACCCATGACAAGTGATGTTGTTGCGATAACCACTCTGTAACATCTGCATTGTTTTGAAATGTCGTCGAGGATTTTGCTCTTCAGTTTGTCTGCAGTTTTTCTGTGGAATATTCCCACCAAAATCGATTCAAACAAAAATTGACAGGAAGGTGATGGAACGGAACCTAATTTTCTACTAAAGAATGTAAATACCTTTGCCACAGCATCTATGCTCGGGCAGTAAACAATGGATTTGGGAAACATTTCTCCCTCTTCCTCCATCCATTGAAGTTCATCAACCTGAAGCTTTGGGCTAACTCTCAACACAAGACACTTCTTTATGCATAAGGCATAAGTAGGCATCTTCTTTCATCAATTAACTGTTCAGTGAGGGTGAAGTTTTCTATGTTTGTGAGTATTAACTGGATGATTGTTTGATTGATTTTTAAAATTTGTATTCTACTTTTAAAGACATTGCCTCTTTTCCGATCACAGATTCCGAAATGATAGATATCCTTGAATGAGTACAACATCAATATATATCTTGCATCAAAGGAGAAGATAGTGAAACTAAACAGAAGCAGATTGTTCAGAAACTTTTTTCGGCAGTGATAATTTGACAGAGGAGCGAATACGGAATCTACAGGGAGCAATGGCCGATGGAGAAACTGCCTATGAATGTCTCAAAGGTATTATTCCAAGAAATAAAGAATGGCATTACATTCGTTACATGTATAAGGTGAGTGTGTCATATGGTGTTAATTTGCTTGATGCAGTTTAGTCAGATCATTTCCGGTCTAAGGACATTTGAAATTATTAAGATATCAGTATGTTTGCAAGATTGAAACTATCTTATGTTTGGTATGATATGAGCAGTTATTTTAAACCTATTGAGAAAAATAAGAAATCTAAAGTTATACTGTCATCAGACTGAAAACTTAGAATTATTTCAGAAAGGTGGTTATGACCAAGATCAAGCTTGCCATAAAATTGGTCCAAATCATATAATCAACATGGCTCTTCATGCTTTTAAGCTGGGGCAAATTTGGCTACAAATTGAACTTGTGAACTTGATGATGAATATTAGTATTTAAAAACATGCCAAATCATTATTGTGAAAAACTGAATCCTTCTTTCTTGAAGCTTTCTTACAACTCTTTTTAGGTATTCTACCAAGCATTCTTTAATGAACGATCAGCAAAAGACCTTGGCACAATGTGTTACAACATGAATATTGTTGGAATGAGTAATGCAAGGAAGCCTCTAGCTTATTTGGAACAGGACAATAAACCTAAAAGGAGGAAAGGGCAATTGCATTGCTTGTGATTTGAGGCTTGAGCAATTGAATTGCCTGACAAAAGAGATGCTTCACAATTTAGGAGTCAATCTTGATGAAAAAACAGCTGAGAGAGAATCAAACGCTATTAGCTACATTGAAAAGCTATTAGAAGCTACTGACAAAGACCTCAGCATGAAAGCCCTAAGTGGAGGACACAAGAAAAGAGACAAAACGGGTGACATGCCATTACTTGTCATGAATCTTTGTACAAAAAATATTTACCAAGCTGCCAGGCCGCCACAGTCATCAACATTATAAGAACTTTGATAGAAATCTGCTGTCAAGACTAGATATCCAATCACTCAACAGATGGTTGAAAGATCATATGAGAAAATTAAAGGATGATGTGTAGTGCTTTAGAAATAAAGGAAAGGAGTAACAGTTAGGTCTTCTTATAGGCATGTAAAGTTGGTTTAAGCTAATTGGTGTCTCGAGGGCGCCCTCTAAAAGTCTTACCAGACTGTCCTTAACTATAAAAATATTGAATTAGGCCTATCCAATGTTAAGATACAGAAAGTTTAGCCTTCCCTTCCCTTATTCGTTATTGTCTCTAATGTCCCTTTATATAAATTTCATGTTTGTTTGTATTATGTATGCATGTGTGTATGTGTGTATGTATGTGTGTATAAGTATTAACGTGAATAACGTGTATCTTAACTAAGTAACTTAGTAAGTTGAAAACTAGTTTGCAGAGAATTGCTTAAGATGTAATTGTTTGATACTTACCATTTTGGTACACAGTGTGCTTCGTCAGCAACAAGTAAAACTGTATTTTTCTGGAACCCCTTTTCTTGAAACAAGGGGAACCAGTTGCTACCCAACCAAGTCTCTGGAGTACCATAAACTAACTGGTAGTATTCATTGTGAAGGCAGCACGCTTTTACACCACGGCGATTATCATCTGCGCATTGGATTTCCATGATAGCCAATAAAGGAGATACGACAATAACCACAGGTTTCTCCACCAGGCCTAATTTCTTTGCAATTGGTGGCCCTGCCTGAAAGATCACAGACTTTCCAAAGCCAGTTGGCAATATGGCTAAGGTGTCTCTTCTCTCTACAAGCAACGTTTTTAATGCCGTTAACTGCTCGGTTTTGAGTTCCACAACGCTCAGATAATATTCTTCAATTGTGTCTGTTAAGACTTCTTGGAACTCAGCCATTACGGTCGCCATCGTTAATGTTGTGTTCCATTCTGTCTGTTCACATTTTACACAAGCGCTACGTCTATTGTTTAGCCGTTGTTATAATGTACTTATTTACTGTACTATGCCCCTTATAATAATGTACTCATATACGCCCATGTAACCGTTTACTTAGTTGGGATTGAATTGAATTATAGGAGTTGCTGATGTGTTCTGTTGCAGTTGAGTTAAAAGTGTAAAGAGAGTTTTTATCTTACATCCTCCTGCGGTAATCTATTACAAATTGGCGACGAGGTAAAACATATTATTCGTTATGAGTGAAGATAAACCTTCTCATTCGATTGTACAAGTACAAATGGCCCAGGCTGTTGCGTTGCAACCTGTCCCAGAATTTCGCCCTGATGCCGAAATTGGAGCCAGTCTCGCGACAAGATGGCGTGATTGGTTATCCGACTTTGAAATGTTTCTTTTGGCCAGTGGTATCACCGATTCGAAACGAAAAAGGGCATTATTACTTTATCAGGCTGGCGCTCGCGTTCGAGAAATTTTTAAGCAGCTACCGGACACGGGAGGAGAGGAAGACTTCGATACGGCGAAGGAAAAACTTCGACAGTATTTTGAGCCGCAAAAGAATCGAAGGTATGAGGTCTACCGATTTCGACAGGCCAAACAAGAGCAATCCGAGACCTTAGACCAATTTCACATGCGTCTCAGAACATTATCTCAAACATGCGAGTTCACTGAGACCGAATTCGAAATAGAGGAGCAGATTATCATCGGGGGAACCTCCTCAAAAATTCGTAAGCAAGCCCTTCGAGATCCGAATTTTAAATTGAAGGACATGTTGCTTGAAGGTCGTCGTGATGAGCAAAGCAGGTTTCAAGCCAAAGAAATCGAATCCAAGGATCCTAACGTGGCTACAACACACATTATTTCAAGAAATTTGCGTGGTAAAAACAACAACAAGAAAACGCTAAAATGTCATAACTGTGGAGGCGTATACCCGCACAAAGGTCCTTGCCCAGCTAGTGGAAAGCAATGCCGCAATTGTGAAAAATTCAACCATTTTGCAAGTGTTTGTAAAGGAAAAAAATCTGCACGATCGTATAGCCAATCTTCGAATTTTTCGTCTAAGGACAAGAAAACAGTTCACCCCCTACGCCATGACACGAGCAGTTCGTCAGAAGAGGATTACTTGTATGCTGTGAACGGAAATCACTCCAAGAGTCCTATTGTGAAAGTCACGGTATGTGATCATTCTTTCAAAGCCACGATAGACACAGGCGCGACAATTAACGTCATCAATTATGAAACCTTTACTAAATTGAATGGTGTAAAATTGCAGAAAACAAACATCAAAGCATTTGCGTTCAATGCAACAAATCCAGTCAAATTCATCGGAAAGTTCATCGCCCTTGTGGAAACCCCCAAAGGACGCATGACAACTGCGACGTTTTACGTTGTACGACCAAGACATTGCAACAACAACAGCAGCTCTAACCTTATTTCATTGCAAACTGCCCAAGATTTAGGCCTTGTAAGCCTACATCTGAACAAAATTACTATCAGCGACACTGATTTGAATAATCTTTTAAACAAACATAGCAAAGTTTTTGATGGCCTAGGATGCTTGCATGGAGAACCAGTCAAACTGAGTATTAATGACAAACACCAACCTAAAGCACAGCCGGTCCGTCGAATTCCGTACCACATGAGGAAAAAAGTAGAAGCTGCCCTACAAGATTTGGAAGAGGAAGGCATAATAGAGCGAATTCCTGAACAGGAGGGTACTCCCTGGGTATCCCCTATTGTTGCCGTCCCCAAAAAGGATGGAAAAGTGCGGATATGTGTTGACATGCGCCTTGCAAATGAAGCTATAGAGAGGGTTAGACACCCTATACCGACAGTCGATGATGTTCGATTTGAGCTAAATGGAGCAAAGTTTTTTACAAAACTGGATTTGCAGCAGGCTTATCATCAATTGCCACTTCATGAGAGCAGTCGATCTATCACCACATTCAACACACATGTTGGCCTTTTCCGTTATCAACGACTGGCCTATGGCATAAATGCTTCAGCAGAAATATTTCAGTATGCTCTACAAACCCAGTTACAAGGACTTAATGGCGTAAAAAACATCGCTGACGACATCCTAGTTTATGGAAAAACCCGTGCTGAGCATGATGCAAATTTGGAAAAGTGTTTACAACGCCTTGAAAACAGAGGACTAACACTCAATTATGGAAAGTGTAAATTTTTGAGCACCACACTTGAATTCTTTGGCCAAATTTTTAGTAAGGATGGCACTTGTCCAGATCCAAAACACATAAAGGATGTTGTGGATGCCCCTGTACCAAAAAATGTTCATGAAGTACGCAGCTTACTAGGCATGGCAAATTACAGCAGCCGCTACATTGCAAATTTTGCTACACTTACAGCACCTCTACGCGACTTGACAAAGAAGAATGCTCAATTTCAGTGGACTGATGCTCATCAATTAGCTTTGATTCAACTTAAGGATGCACTTACGTCAGCACCCTGTATGGCCTACTTTGACAAGGATAAAGAAACTTCATTACTTGTCGATGCAAGCCCAGTTGGAATTTCTGCAATCCTATCGCAGAAGCCAAGAAATTCCACTCAAGCTCCACAAGTCGTCGCATATGCAAGCCGCTCGTTAACTGCAGTTGAGCAGCGTTATTCACAAACCGAAAAAGAAGCATTGGCCATTGTATGGTCCATCGAACATTTTCATCTGTTTTTGTATGGAGCAGAATTTACCTTAATCACTGATCACAAGCCCTTAGAAATTATTTATGGTCGCAAGAACTCATGACCATCTGCACGCATAGAGAGATGGGTATTACGACTTCAGTCTTACTCATTTAAAGTTATCTACAAGTCTGGAGCTGACAATCCTGCAGACTTTCTATCCAGACACCCTTCACATGTCGCTATTGACTGTCATCATGACACAGAAGAGTACATCAACTTCATAGTGAGCAACAGTGTTCCAAAAGCGATGACACTTAAGGAGATATCCGATGCTACTAATGAAGACAGAGTTCTGAAGGGACTTCGTGCAGCCATTCGTTCCAATCGCTGGAACACTGACAATGTTGAAAAATATCGACCATTTAAAGATGAACTCGTCATAAGTACAAACAACATTATATTGAGAGGATCAAGGATAATACTTCCAGAAAGTCTACAGAAGCGCGCGATTGACATCGCCCACGAAACACACCAAGGATTATCAAGAACCAAAGCGCTACTACGAGAAAAGGTATGGTTTTTCGGGATAGAGGAACTTGTTAAAAAAACGATAGATTCCTGTCTTGCATGCCAAACTGTGAGTCGATCATCTCCACCAGAACCAATTCAACCGTCTGCTATGCCAGAAGAACCATGGCACACAGTACATGTTGATTTCTATGGACCACTGCCATCTAATGATTATCTACTTGTCGTAATCGATCGTTACTCACGTTATCCTGAAGTAGAGGTTATTCGTTCAACGAAAGCCTCTGCTGTGATTCCAAAACTTGACAAAATATTTGCTACCCACGGTATTCCACTAATATTAAAGTCGGACAATGGCCCACCGTTTAGCAGTGATGAATTTGCCAGATACCTGAAAGCATTAGGAATTACACACAATCCTGTTACACCCTGCTGGCCCCAGGCCAACGGTGTTGTTGAACGCTTTAATCAGCCTTTGAGTAAGACACTCCAAACAGCAGTTGTGGAAGGGAGGATATGGAGGCAAGAGCTTAATCGATTCTTGCTGCAGTATCGCACCACTCCACACACTGTCACAAAGGGTGCGCCATGCGAGTTATTGTTTAATCGGAAGGTACATGGAAAACTTCCCATTATTGACAACAAATTGGTGATAGACAGACACAAAGAAGCCAGGGAAAACGAAGAAAAGAGCCAAAATTACCATAAACAGTATGCAGACAACAGAAGAAATGCTACAAAAAGCACGATTATAGTTGGCGATACAGTAATTGTCAAACAACAACGAAGAAACAAGCTGTCTACACGGTTTAATGAAACTCCATATGCCGTTATCAGCAGAAAAGGCACTCGTGTAGTTGCAGAAAATGGTAAAGGACATCGAATTACCAGAAACGTGTCACATTTCAAGAAGTTCAATGCAGACAAAGTTAATCTTGCAGATGAAAGAAGTACAGATTCAGAAGATGAAGAATACAGATCAAGAACAGGAAATAATGATGGCAAAGAGAAAGAGCAAGTGCAGGAAAATGAAGCCCAACAAGAAAGGCCAAGAAGACAACGACGTCCACCAGTAAGGTTTGGTTATCCAATTCCTTCACAGCTGGTAAAATGAACATTAACAAACAATTTTCTTGATTGACATTTACGTTCTAATTTGTTTACATACATATTTACTCTTTTAAAAAGGGGAGGTGATGTTATAATGTACTTATTTACTGTACTATGCCCCTTATAATAATGTACTCATATACGCCCATGTAACCGTTTACTTAGTTGGGATTGAATTGAATTATAGGAGTTGCTGATGTGTTCTGTTGCAGTTGAGTTAAAAGTGTAAAGAGAGTTTTTATCTTACATCCTCCTGCGGTAATCTATTACAGCCGTGACCTTTAAACGTACAGAAATATGTACGCTGGCTCCTTATTGGTTGATATTAGCACATGAGAACGAGAATGGGGCGCGTAAACCAGACCCACTATTCTCTGATACCAGTTCCTTGGTTTGGTACATAGTGGGTCTGGTACCCAGGGTATGAAGGCAGTGACAATTACGACAGTAGTGAACTGTTTCCGCAAGTATAAGATTTCAGTTTAAAGTCAGAATGCAGCTATTGCTGAAGATGACAACCCCTTCATGTGTCTGTTCTCAGTAAATGAATTTAAAGGAGATTTGCAGAATATTTTTGTTTTTTTACAGTTGGTGGTACTTGTCATGCTTAACACCATCTCGATGTTATTTTTGGTATTTCTATGATATTTTTCTAGTAATTGATCTTATTGATACATTGCAATGCGTATAACTGTTTGGAGGATATTGGGAAGAGGTCTGACAAGGTAAATGCCTCTTCTTGTACCCAACCAAAAAGAAGAATAACGTTATTTATTGTACCATCGATTGTGGGTTCAAAATTTGGGCCTGGAAAACTTTGTTTTTTAGGATCAATCAAGGCTTTACGAGAAACATTTCCAGGATGACCAATTTGAGGTAAGCCGACATGTTATAGTCTCTTGCTTTGGCTTGTAAGAAACAATCAAACTGAAAAAGATGCTGTTCCAAGGGTATTTGATCGAGGGTCACCAAAATCGAGTGGTCGAGCCAAAGGAAAAAAGTACTCAAAAGAAAGAATACTGTCTTTCAGACAAAGCTTCAGTCTAAGTTTGTTTGCAATGTCAGTCCCAAGAAGCGTAGCCCAAAGAAAAGATGCGAGGCCTATACAAAACGTCGGAGATTAGAGGTAAATCAAATTTGTTTTTTTAATTTTCATGGCAGTTGTAATGCTACGCATGGCCTGTACCAAGCATGTGTAAAAAATCGCGGAAACAACAACAAAATGCTTCTTGCCAATCCATCGTTAGTGTTTCATGAAATTTTGAGTGATTTATACGAGAAATGCACCGTTGGTTAAATTTATTTTTTTACCTGAAGTGCCAGTGTCGAATGAAACTATACTTTTCCAGAAGCCTTGTCAGTTGCTGTGAGAAAATATCATTCAAATAATAGATGCAAAGGGATTTTTTTAGTCTTTATCTATAAATCTCGTTTTAAATCTATAAAATCAGGTTTCACCTGTTATTACATATTTTACATTGTTTGTTTTTTCAAAATAATAATCGGTCTATTTTGAATATGAAAGCTACTATTCCGATAGTTGGTATCTGATATGTTACAATCAACCAGTCACTCGCTTGGGCAATCTCTTGGAACAAAGTCAACTGCGGATACACAAGTTGGATCACAAATTTCTGAAAGCGAAATCGGTATTGACAGACAGAGATGTGATTCATGAACCCAACTTACATTCATTTCAAATGAGCTCTACCCTGCAACTAAGGCGAGCACATAGACCTCGATTTATTGGCACTTTAAAGGAACCTAAACAAATACTAGATCATGGTCAAGAGGTAAAATAAAAATTTGAAATTTTCTGAAATATCTTTTTTCTAATTAAAGGTTGTTTTTGATGACTTTTGAAGTCTTGGAAAATATTGAAAATAGAAATTGAGCCATCAGCTAAACGGAAAGAAGCAAAAATATCCAAAAATATAAAATGCTCTTAGCAAGTAGAACTGTATAAAGTGAGCATTATTAGAAACTTCAGCCACAATGAAAATTCTCTAGATTTGATCTACTGTTGATCTATTCTAGGTACCCTAACAGAGTACAGGACAAGTGATGCATGCATTTAGGTGAACGCAGCTTCCTGTCTAGAGCTGCTATCAGTTTTCTAGAGCTGTATCTGCTTTAAGTACCAATTTGAGTCCAGAAGCAAGCCCTGAGAGAATGTCATCTTCAGATAGCATGAGTTTGTACCAAATGAATCTTCAGCATCAAAATAGAAAGGCTAACTCATGTCGGTACTCAGGTCGGAATAATGCAGTGTTACACAGAATGGTAAAGTTAAGGTAATGTTTTTAATTTATCCGGTTTCGTCCAATATCAGGAGTCATCAGCGCAACTAGACTACGTAAAGTAGCAAATTATTAACTTCGGGTAGTCAGCTTGCAGGCCAGAACATAGAAGATATGATTTGTCCTTTATTGACGAGGGAGAATCGTCAAAAACTCCACAGCTTTGCCGTAATCATGGCAAGGATGGCTGAAGTGGTAATTTTTTCTTTCCAAAGGCACAACCCCAAACTGGCAGATGGTGGAGGTGCCTCATTTCTCCTTATTATATTCATTGATCTAACCTGCTCCCAAAAAGGGGTTTTGTGTCTCAAAAACAATTGACTTGCTGGAAGGATCAGTAATACAGGTCTTTCTGCTGTGACCAAAAACATTAATATTTCTTCAGAGTATGCAAACATCGGAAAATGACCAAGTGCAGACAAAGTAAATAGCCAGTTGCAGATCAAACACACAAAAGGGTTGTAAGAAGAGAAAGTGATGGGCTGTCTAGTGACCATGTTGCATCCACTTCACACCATATTTATTTAGAAGAGCCCAAGAGAAAAAGACAAATCTTTTCTGTGTCAAAGAAAGGGATTTTGCATTAAAATATAGACAGACTCCAAACACCTAGGTGAAAAGATTATCTAGTTTGCTCCATAAAACAAAAATGCTTGCCATTAGATGAATTGGTACAATCTGGGTTTTCAAACTTTGTGGCGCCAATTTGCTTTTTATTATTATTAGAAAATGAAGAGACAGTTTGTATCAAGCAAGCAAGGTGGTTGTAATTTTTTTAATATTTAGTGTCTACCTAGCATCCGAAGGTAGTTTTTAGGACACTGAGAAGCTTAAGTTTATCGAGCAGTGTCCTGGTCTTTCCTCTCAATGTGACCACACCTTGTAATTCATCATGCCTGGAATTACAGAGAGCTAGTGACACTCATCGCTCTGTGTGAAAGTTTGATCATGCCAGGGACACGAACCCTTGGACCTGTAGTCAGCTCCTCTAAACACTGAGCCATCCTTGCACTTCCCTCTTTCATTTCTGTTTCTTTAATTATCTGTTACTTTACAAATGGGCTACTTTGATGTATTTTCGATTTTTCCTTTTAGCTGCAATAAGCTCTCTGTTGAGATATTTGAGGGAGAAATGTATCGTCATTCTGATAAATAGCTTGAGAAGAAATGCCTTATTAAAATCTGTTTATTGAATATTCAAAGATACCTGGTCCAATAGAATCAAAAGTTCCTTCCCAACTCCAGTTGTCTGCTTAATGTCATTCATGTAAGAAACGAATTTCTCTTCAATTGTGTTTGCATACTTCAGCATTTCACTTGAGAGCACAATGAGTCCAGAATACATGCTTGAATCTGAATCATATGCTTTAAACTGCAAAAAGACCTTCGCTTCCAAATCACCACTTTCATCTGCAAGAGCTGAACATTTGTCACATCTGTGCTTGCCAAATGTTTTCCGAAGGAGATACCCTGCCACATATGCCATTGCATTATCTTTAAAAATCCTCTTCTCAATGTGTTCACTGCTGTAGTCAGATGAGCAAAGCGGTCAAATCTTTGATTGGCCGAGAGCGAAAATCACTCCTATTTTCTCCCAACCAATTTAACCAATCAGCACAACAACGTCACTTCGCAGCTAGAATTAGGCCTAATTCGGCCATTTCAGCGTGTTTTAACCACACTGCCTACAAAAAGCATTGCACGCCTCTACAAAGCGAATTTCCGCCCAATTTTTTGTTGAGTTCACCCTCGTGCATTGGTATTTAACCTATATTGTCGCCACAGTGCAATCGCCAGGAATAATAAAGAAAACACCTATCAATAATCGCCAAGTTAACAGCTTCCCCACCCCAAGCACTTTAGATACTTTACATAAAAAATCAACTGTATACTGACCTTAAATCGTGGAATAGTAAATAAACCTCTCAAAGATGCACTGCTTAACCTTAGGTTCGGCAGTGGCATCAGATGTAATTATCAGGACTGTATGAAGGATTTCTTATACATCCTCGAGGTCAATAAATGTATATTTTCAGTGACCTTGGGAATTAAAATCCATTTCATAAAGATGAACACATTTCAGCAACAACCCAAAGTGATTTCAATGATGATCATCCAAAGAACACTGAACATTATTACTAATTTTATGCGATAGAAATGGCGAATATACTTACGCGGTAAGACTGGGATCTAATGAAATTTGAAAACGGCGGGAAAACACCGAGGGGCGTTTTCCACAACCTTTTCCAAAACAATAATGCCACTCGTGAAAAGGAAAACGTTTTCAAACTCTTTGCACTTTAATTGGAGAAGTTCCTCTATAATTCTAATTAATCTGAAGGACAGACTTACAAAAAATAAAGAATAACCCAGCTAGTGCAATTAAAGCTCCAAAGCCAAGACAGAAACAAAAAACATGACATATTGGAAGCTACCTCATTTGTATGGCAGCAATTCAGTGGTTGGATCAAAGCTTCTACCTCTCGGTTTTCAGTTCATCGAGAAAGAACCAGATCTCGTGTAGTAAGTTAAAGTAAATTGAAACTCACTTATAGAAATAAAATTCATTTTTTGAAATCTGACTTTAATACCTACTTGGCTTTTCTTGACTATTTACCTGGTGACACTATAATTTCCATTTTTTAAAGGAGCTAGAACTAACTTTTTGTTTATACAAATTATTATAGTTCAGCAGGTAATAGCAAAGGAAACATTGTGTTCAAATAAACAGCTTGTGCTCAAAGGAGCATGAGCTTCAAATCTTTGATTGGTTAATACAGCAGACACACCCCCGAGTTCTGACCAATCAGATAACAAGAAATTGTAAACAAACGCCAATGAAGGCTATTTTTATTCATTTTAGCGCTACCCACTAAAATTGCCCGGTGTAAAATCTGTTACGATAGATTTCAAAAATTTTAACTGAATCGAGCTCATAAAACGTAAGAGCAAATTTTTGACGCAAACTTTCTCTATATTCTAAATGCTCTTTAAATAAGAGCATCCTAAAGATGACAATTGTATTTCTACACTATACACTGCAAACCTTTATCTTAAAATTTCCCAAACTGAACGTAAAAGTCGGGTAGTGAAAATTCTCGAAAACATTTATCAAATAAATCTACATGGACAACTTCATTCGAAAGTCGCTTTTTGTCCATTGATCAGCTTGGTTTTTTCATTATGAACTAGGCCAAATTTCTATTATAAGCATATGTGGCTAACTCACCTACCTAAATATGCTCAAAACTTTTGATGATATACAGCTTGGCGTTTCTGTTTCATTTCAAAACTGTTCATTATCCAGTGACAAAGTAACTTTGTAACATCGCAAAGTTATTTCTTTCGCTTGTCTTCATTTCTGCTGACTGGGATTCTGACGTGATTTCTAACTGGCGCGAAAAATCTTGTCACGTGAGATTTTTTTAAGTTCACATAAAAGAGGGAATGGTAAAAGCTAAAGGTGGCTTTCCTAACTACCCTCTTGTTATGTTAACTTGTTATATCTTTTACTTATGTTTGTAACTATAACTGTCTTTTAATTGATTAAATCAATTTAAATTAATATAACCAGGTTATTGTTTTCTACTTTAAAGCTATCCGTAAGAAAATGTGACGTTCTCACCCAAAGAAGGGGCGAAAAAGTTTTACGGGCCACTCCCAGTTTAATCCTTGGGACACGCCCTTTCGCCAAGCAAACTTTGATTCCTTCCAGAAACTCCATTATATCGATTTCTCATGCAACTATCCGAAGGCAGGAAATCGTTTTTCGCGCGCCTTTCGTTTTTTGAGTTTGAGTTTACTCGATTGAATTGAATGATCCAGTGAAAACTCCCGAGTTCTCACCGTGATTTGGGCTTCACTTTTTCAATGGAATAGTAGCGTCACTGTTTCTCACATCCTACGTCAGTTTCTCACCAGAAACAAAAGAAGACCAAATTTGATTATTGTTTTTTTTGAATCGTGCACGAAAATAATTTATTTTGGAGTTCTCACCAATTCATTGGTTTAAAACCAAAATTCTGCACTTTCATTGGCTGATAAAACAACCTTTAAATTTATTCCAAAGATGAAACAATAGCCCAGAACAAGGATAATTTAAATCTCTATCAAATTGTCTTGAATCATGCTCCTTTGCATTGATTGAGTCTATGTAAGCTTACGATGGTTCTGTCTGCAACTCGGAGAGAAACAAGGAAGTCAATAGTTGTCTTGGAAGTTAAATTGGATATTTTAACCTTGTTTTTTGCAATTTCATTTTGGAGAAAAATGACGTTCTCACGTGAGAACGGTGAGAACACCTGGATCCGCCCCTGTCGCCTGTGGCCATATTAACAACTTCCACAGATTTAATGAAATCCACAGCTTTTCCATCTCTTGAAGATGCAAAGATGTAATTGTCATAGGCCTTTGGTGTGTTTTGCGATCCTTGAAGCTCAAAGCATTGCACAAATCAAAAACATGGTCGAATCGCGACAGTAGCTCAGCAGTGCCACTGGCTGAATAATGCAATCCATTCAGTGCAATAAAATTATACATACCTGCTGCAACTGAGTAGCTAAAAATTTGGGCAGCCAAGTTGACCTTCATTTTGGCAAATGGAGGAGGCTTGATATGCTTCGAGGTTAGCTTTGGAGCAGTTATTATGACCAACATTTGTTCTTTCTCAAAGAAGGCAATAACATCTTTCCATGAAGCAATCTTGTCATCAAAAAAGAAGTTGTGTTGCAAAATATTGTTTCTGACAGATTTCAACAAGTGTGGTGGATCAAAGATGGTGAAATATTTTTTTCTGTGCATTTCAAAATATGGCTTATCAACAGGCACACCAATAGAATATGGCTTATCCGGACCCGCGGTTTGCCAACCGGGGCCGTGAGGCCATACCATCGGCCCCCACAAATACTACTATCAACATTGCTACATACAACACTCGTACGCTTAAAAATGACACTCGACTTCACGAACTGGCTTGGTTCGCCAAGGAAAAGGACATTTGTATAACTGCTGTACAAGAACATCGTCGTAAATTAACTGATAACACGCTTATACAGGATATTGGATCAGGATGGACAACATACATGAGTACTGCCGACGCAAACGGATCCGGTGGGGTCGGATTCGTTACAAACCCAGCAATCGGCAAAGCCATATTGAAATTTGAAAGTCTACACTCTCGTATAGCTGCTATGACAATCCAACTGAACAAGTGTCGACTACATATTATTAACTGTTATATGCCTACTTCTGTCGCTCCGACTGTGTTGACATTGTATCAGACTATATAGCATGCATACCATAACGTGATATAACTGTTGTTTGTGGCGATATGAATGCAGATCTACGTGCCAATGGTATTTCGGTTAAAAACTGTCATGGACGTGCACAAAGAACATGTGATCATACGGACATTATATCTGACTTTGTTGAAAGCAACGATCTAGTTGCCGTCAACGGTGTATTGCGACAAAAGCAGAATAAACTTTTCACGTTTTACGGCCCGCGACGAAGGAAGGCCAGATTAGATTGGATCTTTGTCAAATCAAACTGGAAAAATGTTGCTCAGCACTGCACTACAACACGGTTGAAGTGTGTCAAATCTGACCACGCCCTGGTAGGGTGCAAGATGAAACTGGGCTGGCCGAAGACCAAACGCAAACCTTCCACCAAGCGACCCTACTGGTCGGCCTTGGGCAACGACGTCACACATGAACATTTTATTGGCACGCTTAGGGCTCAATGTAATTCCACCAACTACACAGACTTTGCTAACGCAACTAACTCTGCTGCTTCAACAACACTCCCAAAAATGATACCCTCACAGCAGAAATGCCTATGGGACGACGACACGGAAATTGCCTCAGCACGTCAACGCTTACTTAGATCAAAGAACGCCCTTGAACATGAACGACTGGAAAAAGAGCTGAACGACACTTACACTCGTCGTAAAACTGAAATTGCTATCGAAATAGCTAACAATTTGAACACACACCACGAAGCCGGTCGTGGAAGGGCAGTTTGGAAAGCGATTGATCTACTAACTGGTCGAAAAAGGCGTACCTCCGCATTGGTGGCTGCTGAATCAATCGAAGATCGGTTGTCTAAGTTTCATACACATTTCAGTTCTCTACTCAACAGACCGTCTAATGACACTGACCTACAACCAGTACCATTGCCTACTGCACCGGAAGTCAATTGTGGACAAGTAACTCTTACTGAACTTCGCAACGCATGTAAAACTGTAGTTAACGGAAAAGCCGCTGGACATGACTCTGTACCACCCGATGTTCTCAAAATTTCAAGCATTCACCAACCTATTTTGCTACCAATAATCAATGGTTTAATGGACGGTCAATCTCCACCAACCGAGTTCGAGACATCTGTCGTTGTTTGCATTCCGAAAAAGGGAAACTCTTCAGCCGTAAATAACCAACGCAGTATATCCCTTATGAGCGTTACAGCGAAGCTTTACAATCGAATACTACTCAATCGATTGAGAGAGCGACTTGAACACCTCATTTCTCCGTTACAAGCTGGCTTCCGACCTGGACGAAACACAGTAGAGCAAGTACTCGCACTACGTATCTGCATTGATGACTGTAAAACCAGGAAAAAGAACATTGTCGTCGTTTTTGTGGATTTTTCTAAAGCATTTGACTGTGTGGACCGTCGCGCACTACAGCAAATACTTCTCATGTACGGTGTGAACGGTATCATGGTCAACCTCATAATGTCACTATACACTAACTCGAAAGCATATGTGCGCATCAACTGCGGCAATACAGATACATTCCCAACAACATCGGGTGTACTACAAGGAGACACGCTAGCTCCATACTTGTTTATTTTAGTTATGGACTACATTATGAGACGAGCTATGAACCAAGTTGACGCGTACACGGTGAAGCGACGCATGTCGAGACGACATCCAGCTGTGAAACTTGATGCGTTTGCTTTTGCAGATGATGCAGCCCTTACTAGCGACAATAGCGCATCTGCACAACGACAGTTCGCACGTTTTGAAAGCGTTTCACGCGAAGTTGGCTTGCACGTCAATGCTTTGAAAACTGAAGTTATGTATATCGGCGATGAAACACACACACCGATCACGACAATTGATGGACAAACACTACCAGAGTGCACAGACTTCACTTATTTGGGCATTAAAGTAGCAGACTGTTCTACCGCCTTTCGGTCTCGCAGACAACTGGCGTGGGTTGCTGCACGGCGCCTCGATGCAGTTTGGAAATCCACGGTTACACTGGAGGGTAAACTGAAACTTTTTAGATCCTGCGTGGAATCTGTCCTTTTCTATGGTTGCAAAGCCTTAACTATCACAGATTCTCTGGCAGACAATATTAACAGTACTCACCGAGCTTTGCTGCGCCATTCTATCAATATTCGGTATCCGGAAAGAATCAGTAACCAAGAACTGTATAACCGCACACATGTCCCTACTGCTACTGAAACTATTACTCGTAGACGCACTGCACTCCTGGGACACGCCAGGAGGCGACCAGATACTCCGCTAGCCTCAATTTTGAACAACAGACCTACCGAGCCATACCGTCGAGGTGGTGCACTACGAAAAACTTTCCTCTCACAGTGTTGATTAGTGTTGATGGTGGTAACGGTGCGTTGGTCGCAACCTGCTAACGTGGACCGTACATGATGATATGACCCATAGAATCATAAAAACTCAAGAAATGTGATCACTGACAGTACCAATGACTTTCAAGCCCATCAACTCCAGTTGCAAAACATTTTCCTCAACAATATCCTTTAAAAAATCACTATTGCAAGCCTCATTGACAAAAAAATAAGACACAGGTTGCTTCCAGCTTTCAAAACAGACTTCTCTAAGATCAGCCAGACTTCTCTAAGATCTCCAATTCTATGATGGTATCCCTGGCCTCATCATAAAATAAATTTGACTTCAAGGACATTTCATCCTTCACAAGGGTACAAACTTTAGCGTTCTGAGACATAGCATCTATTCGTTGCTTCAACACAAACAATGATTTCTCGGAGAAACCAACACCAGAAGCAACCCTTGATACCATTTTTGTTAAGCTGCCTTTTGAAAGTAAACTGAGAAGCTTTGGAAGAAACCTGTATGCTTTATCACTGAGGTGGTAAAGAGACAAAGCCCAAGCTTCAAAAGAGTCATCATACCTTCTCCCTTTCCTTTTTTTCAATGAAAGAGCTACCTGCTTTTTAATAAATAAAAGGAATTCTGGTGAAATTGATCCTTCCAGCAATTTAAAAGCCTAATTAGCTTTTTGCCTTTTAGTCATTTTCTTAGGGGATGCTGGAGAACTGGTTTCAGACAATGATTTTACCTGCCAGCGCTTCCTTTTAATCAAATTCCTAAGTTTCCGTTTTCGAGGAGTATTTAGGGTAAAGGACGTGGTTGTTTCAGATGATTTCTCCAACAACATTTGAGATTCTCCCCCATCAATAATACCCTCTCTATTTTCCTCTTCTATGAAGGGCTCAGCAATGTCATCACAGTCAGCTGAAAGGAAGAAATAAAGCACATAATGTCTTAATTTTAGCACATGATCTACATATACTAAGATGCCTATATTCACGAGGCGGCACCTCTTTCATGTCCGCGTCGGCACCTTTGATCTCGGAGTCTTCCTAAATTCAACGAACAAAACTCCGAAACGGCTGCACCCAGCTTCGAACTCCACTTCCCAAACATTCCCAGGTCGTTCCTACGCAATAGTTTCTGGTTTTTTCCCCAAAAGCTTGCTCCGTTTTTGAGCAATTTGCCATCTTTTCCCGGGGACGGTATTTTCGACCTCCTTCTCGACGCCCTCCTGCCCCCACCGTTCGACCAACTCTCCCCGTTTTTTTACCCACGGTTTTGGCAAGCATTCGTCTTCGATCGTGACTGGTTTTTTTCCAAAATTTTCCTTATTTTGAGTGGACATTGCTACTTTTCTGAGCGCCGCTCGCCGGTCGTCCGCCTTCTCCGAGCTCTGGCTCCCGAACGGTTTGTGCCACGTTCCCCCTTTCCTAGCGGTACGGTTCGCCAAGAGTGCCTCTTTCTAGATGTGTGGTTTTTTTTCCAAAATTCGCAAGCGTTTTCTCGAAATTCGCCGTGTTTTTGCTTCGATTCGCGATTTCCAGGCCGCAGGGAGAAAATTTTCTTGCCCTCAATCGGCCGAACTTGCCCCGGTCACGTGCCTCGCTCTGCAGCCCTCCATTGTTTGGGGACAAAAGAGAGTCCTCTTCCACCAATCGAAATGCAAGTTGCCGACGTGAGTGACGCGTCGCAGCAGAGCAACAAGGCGTAGATCCGTAGTAGAGAACAACAGCGTGCTCGGGACAGGGCAGGGGTCATTTCGTGCTTGCTACCCGTGCGGATTGGACGTGCTCATTATTACCGGTCGTGGTCGTGCACTGTGCTGCTGCGTTTTTTGGGAATTTCGCCGTGGAAAGCTGCCTTGCTGCCTTAAGTAAGTACTTTTCGTTTCTTCTTTCGATCTGATGATATTCCTAATGATGCTAAACTAAATTTCCGTGCTTTTTGACGATTTTTCCAATGCACCCCACGCTGGGGTAGCTTCCATCCGCCTCGAAAAATTTGCTATCCACGAGCTTGCCTGCTTTCGAGGATGTTTTCAGAATGCTGAATTGATTGCTTACTTAAAATGATGCTAAATGAGATTTGATTTTCATGCTTTTTCCTCATTTTAGATGAGAAAATTCACGAGATACTGCAGGCACGCCCCTGCCTGGCTCTCTCGCTGGCTACGAAATGCTGAAAAGTTTGCCGTGCCCTCTAGAACGAATCAAAGTAAGTTTGTTTTGTTGCATTATGATCGCCGTTTTCCTGGTTTTTCTCTCTCGAGAAACTAGCTTTTGTGCGTGGTTTTTGCACCTGGCCGTTGACCTGTTGACCTCCTTCCGCCATGCCCCGAGGGCGTTTTTCACTCTAAATTGCTCTAAATACCTAGATAGCTTGCTTTTAGGGAAATTTCTAATAATCAATCGATTATTTTCATTAATGATGTTACGGGAGGTTTGATTTTTGGCTTTTTTCCTTTTTTAGAGAAATCGAGCCGAAATTCGCGTTACGCCCTCTCACTGACTTCAAAATGCTGAAAACTTTGTGCCCTCTATGTCGAATCAAAGTAAGTTTGTTGTGTTGCTTCAAGTTTGTCGTTTTCGTTGTTTTTCTGGTTCTTTTTTCGAAGAACTTGGTTTTTTTGCTAGATTTTCGCACCTGGCTCTTTGTCCTGTTGACTCCTTCCGCCAGCCCTCGAAGGCGTTTTTCACTCTAAATTGCTCTAAATAGCTTTGGCAGTAAACAACATGTTTGATGCATTCTAAAATCAGTGACCGCTGCTTATTTGTGGCCTTTTACGATTGCGTTTTTGGCAGACCTCGCTTCTAACGAGTTTTCCTTGCGTGCAGGGTCATGGCATGGCGTCAAATGTTATCCACTGTTGCCGTGTTGGGACGAAGATAGGTAGAGCAAGAACTCCGTTTTTAATAGACGAGAGACTATCGCACGAACTTTAAAACCCTACGTTTTTGATACTGTTTGTATTTAATTTTCTTGGTGGATGACGATGCGTGGTTTTCGATTTGAAGTTTCCTCATTCTCGCGTTGTTTCTTTAGTGTTGGTAACGTTGTTGAGATTTCTGAAACTGTAAAATTAATTTAGTGCCTATTGGTGACATTAGTCAGTTTTTGACTGCTACAGAGGCAGTTTTCATGTGTGCTAAGTTTCATTTTGTAAGATAGACGGTTTTTTCTTTAAATTACACTAAACTCTTACGACATCGTAGCGAGCTAAATGAGCAAAAGCTTTTCCATAAGACGGTTGAAAACGTGACAGAAAGTCTGAGAAAAGGTGAAAATAACTACGGTGCAATTTTTATGTTTGTGTGTTGGCCAAAGGGTCGCGTTTCGGCATGGCAGAGCCCCTGAAGTCATTTAAACAAAAATCGATTGGATTGACGAGGTTTTTCAGTTTTTGTCTATAAATATAACTAGAATCGACAGTGATTTTCAACTATACACTTTGCAAGATTTAAAGGGCAGGCTTCGCACTGTCAAATTTAGCGGATTTCGACGTTTCGCCAGACGTAAATTGTTCAAGTAGAGTCGGAGCCAATTCAGGGGAGCCTCAACCCTTTATCTTTTGCGAATCCCGTCCTAGCGATTGTCACATGAGTGCGAGTGATGCACGCGGAGGATGGCGAGTCATTTTTCGTTGACAACTTTCGTTTCAAGTGTGCGGTGCGTGGCTGTGCATTACGTCATTTTTGCTCTCGATGCGAGGCTCTTGTCTTGCCGAGGCTAACATGTCTATTCTGTTTATAGGGTAGTTTTTAGGGGCAATTCCTTTTCCACATAAGGCATTTAGCCCGCGCAGCGGGGCTTTGGGGGCTAGTCTACATATACTAAAATTTTAAGGTCGCCTAGCAACAGTCTATTGTCTTTCGTTCAGCCCCTCAAAAATCCAAACGGCTCGGCAGATTTTCGAAATTCTTTCTCCGAGTTGTTCCACCCACCTTCCCATCGTATCAAATCGACTTTTTTTCTAGAAATTTGCCCGATTTTTAACCAAAACGCCATGTTTTTCTGAACTCCGGTTTGTTTACGTCGCACTCTACCCGCCCTGGTTGCCCCAGTAGGAACCCAGCTTTCCACTTTTTTCGACCCGTCGTTCCTGGATGCATCTGTCTTTGTTCGTGCGTGGTTTTTTTCAAAATTTTTTTCGATTTTCCACCGAAATTTTCGCTATTCCCGGGATGGTGTCGATGCCATCGACCTTTTTGATGCATTTTCTCCGGGACCGTGTCGTCCGCTTCGTGACGATCTTTCCTGACTTCTGTTTTTTCTTCCGAAATTCGTCAGCGTTTTCTCGAAATTCGCTGTTTTTCCCTCCGATTCATCGCTCGAAGGCCGCGGGGAGAAAATTGCCTTCCCTTATCGGCTAGCTGAACCAAGATCACGTGCCGCTGCCTGTCCATTCCATTGGCTGGCATTACAATGGACGTCGACGAGACGGCCTCTCCACCAACCAAAATGCAAGTTCTCATCCCACGTGGCGGTGCAGGGGGAAGAGAGCAGCGTGCCAGAAGCCTGGTACATTTGATGCTTGCTGTTCGTGGCCTTTGGACGTGCTCATTATCAGAGCTGGTGTTGTGCACTGTGCTGCTGCGTTTTTTTGTAGTTTTGCCATTGAAAGCTGTCTTACAGTAAGTACTTCTCGTTTTTCTTTTTGATCTGATGTTAAACTAAATTTTCCTGCTTTTTTGACTATTTTTCCAAAGCACCCCACGCTGGGGTAGCTTCCATTCGCTTAAAAAAATTGCTACCCACAAGCTCGCTTGCTTTCGAGGATGTTTACTTAATGCTGAATTGATTGCTTACTTAAAATCATGCTAAAGGAGATTTGATTTGTTTGCCTTTGCCTCATTTTAGGTGAGAAATCGATCCAAAACTCCCGGTAGTAGCAGCAAAATTCGTGAGAATTTGCAGGCACGCCCCTCCCCCCCCTGACTCTCTCGCTGACTTTGAAATGCTGAAAATTTCGTGCCCTCTAGAACGAATCCAAGTGAGTTTGTTTTGTTGCTTTACGATCCTCGTTTTTCTGGTTTTTTTCTCTCGAGAGGCCAGCAGCTTTTGTGCTAAATTTTTGCACCTGGCCGATTGACCTGTTGACCTTCTTCCGCCATGCCCCGAGGGCGTTTTTCACTCTAAATTGCTCTAAATACCTAGCTAGCTTGCTTTTAGGAATGCTTCTGACAATTAATCGATTAACTTCTTTAATGGTCTTACGAGAGATTTGATTTTTGGCTTTTTTTCTTTTTTAGAGAGAAATCGAGCCAAAACTCGCGGAAGCAGCAGCAAAACTTGTGAGAAACCGCAGGCACCACTCGTCCTGGCCCTCTCGCTGCCTGTAGGACTGAAAACTTCGTGCTTCCTAAGTCAAATCAAAGTAAGTTTGTTTCCTTGCTTCAAGTTCGTCGTGTTCGTTGTTTTTCTGGTTATTTTCTTCGAAAAACTAGCTTTAGTGCTTTTTTTTCGCACCTGGCCGATATACCTATTGACCTCCGTCCACCATGCCTTCGGGCGATTTTCCCTCTAAATTGCTCTAAATAGCAGACCTTAGACCTTTTTAAGCAGACCTCTCCTCTATCGAGTTTTCCTTGCTTGCAGGGTCATGGCGTGGCTTCAAATGTTATCCACTATTGTCGTGCTGGGACGAAGAAAGGAAGAGCAAGAGCTCCATTTTTAATAGACGAGAAACTACTGTACGAACTTTAAAACCCTACGTTTTTATGTTGCATGTTTTTAATTTTCTTGGTGGATGACGATGCATGGTTTTCGATTTGACGTTTCCTCATTCACGCATTGTTTCTTTAGTGTTTGTAGCGTTGCTGGGATTTCTAAATCTGCAGAATTAATTTCTTGGCAATGGTCCGTTTTTGACCGCAACAGAGGCAGTTTCTGTGTGTGCTAAGTTTCATTTTGTAAGTTAGAGATTTGGTGCCACGATGTTATCTTTCAATTATCCAAAACTCATAGGACAGGGTAGCGAGTAAACTGGTGCTGCTACCTTTTTTAATAGGACGGTTGAAAACGTGTGTTGGCCAAGGGGTCGCTTTTCGGCATGGCAGAGCCCCTGAAGGCATTTAAACAAAAATCGATAGAAGTAAGGAGGTTTTTCAGTTTGTCTATAACAATAACTAGGATCGGCAGTGATTTCTCCATAGAAATAGAAGGGCTAGAATGCGTGGTAGGTCACGTGATGTGTTGCCATCGTGGGGAACTAAAATGGTAGCAACAAGTTGGCAGAAAACACGGAAGTACTATTCAGGTATCGTAGGCCGACTGTTATGACGATCGTAACATACCCGAAATTTTGCGTTTATTTTGCGATAAATTATTCCGAATTGATGCGGATCTGATAATGGTTGTATCCTGTGCTGCGTTTGGTTCCCAAAATCGCTGGATCCCGACGAAGGATCTTCGACCAGGAGAAACGAATGTGGCGTTTCACCAGTATGTCTAGGCATATTTTTCACTTGCGCTTTGATTTGAAAGACAAACTTTAAGACTTCTGTAAGATTAATTCCAATATTATTTCAAATCAAATTCAAGTAAAAGGGTTTTGAATAATCAATGTTTCAACGATCTTTTCCTTTTCTTTGATAAAAATGACAGCAAATTTAGTGTTACCTGTTGCAGTAAAAAGCGAAATGAAATTTAATCTTGTTGTGGTATATTTTTCATAGCTTTCCATTATCAAATAAAGAATTGATGCGTAAATGGCTTGTTGCAATGAGAAGAAAAGATTGGCACCCAACATCATCGCAAAGAATTTGTGAAAAGCATTTCCTTCCCAGTGATTACAGCTATCCTTCTTGTTTACCAAACTATCAGTCATTAGGGAAAAAATATTTGAAAAAGATGCAGTTCCATCTGTTTTTCACTTTCCGGCCCATATCCAAAAGAAGGAAACAAAAGAGCGAAAGCCAAGGAAAAGGCCGAATACTTCTCCTAATAGATCAACAACCACAACTGAGAAGAAACCTAAGCTTGCTGATGACCATACGTATGTTTTGAAGACTTCCCCTAGAAAAGTTGCAGAAAAATACAAAAGAAAGCTTCAAGAAAAAAAAAGACCATCAAAAAGTTGAGAATACGTAATGTGAGAAAGGAAAAAACTATCAAAGGCCTTTGCTCTCAGTTGAAAGAATTAAAAATGCTCAACCAAACAAGTGTGGAGACATTAGCAGAGAATTTTGGTCATCTGACAACTGAGATATTTAGAAATGAAACCAAAAATGCTCAAAAACAGGCTGGTTCTCGATACTCACAAGAGATTAAAGAGTTTGCAATCTCCCTTCATTTTTACAGCCCAAGAGCAAACAGGTTCATAAGAAAACATCTTCATTTGCCACATCCTGCAACTGTCCGCTCTTGGGCTGTTAACATTGACTGCGAGCCTGGGTTTTTAAACAAATCTTTTGATTTCATTGAAAATAAAGTAAAAGAGGGTCAGAATGATTGTGTCATCATTTTAGATGAAAGGGCAATAAAAACAAAACTTGAGTGGGACCAGAAAAATTCAAGATTTGTTGGTAATGTGAACTATGGTCCACTTAAGGGAGAAAAGCCAGACACAATCGCTAAAAATGCACTTCTTTTTATGGCAGCTGGGCTCCAAAAACCATGGTATGTTCCAATAGCATACTTCTTGACCAATGCACTAGATGGTGATATACTAGCTAGAATCATCACTGAAGCCATAACTATGGTCACACAAAAAGGTGCTGAAGTGCATGCAGTCATATTTGATGGTGCCCCTAAAAATATCACTATGGCAGAAAAACTAGGGGCTAACATTAAAAAGCTGGATGGTACTTTCCCACATCCTGCTAAACCTGACAAAAAAATTTCTGTCATTCTAGATGTCTGCCATATGATAAAGCTAGCACGGAATGCTTTTGCAGACATTAAAATATTTTGTACTCCTACTGGGGAAAGAATATCATGGGAGTATGTGTTGGCACTATATAGAGCACAGAAGAAAGATGTGCTAAATTTAGCCAATAAACTTAAGACCCACCATATTCAGTGGCAGAACCACAAAATGAAAGTTGGAATTGCTGCACAGACACTGAGCCATTCTGTTGCAGCTGCCATTACTTTCTTAAGAAGCCTCAAACTTGCAGAGTTTAGAGACAGTAAGGCTACAAGTGAGTTTAATTTGTTGATGAACAACATCTTTGACATTTTAAACTCTAAAAGTAAATTTGGTAAACACACAAAGCAGCCAATCACACCTGATAACATCCTTGAGCTTCAAGGTTACCTTAATAATGGGATTGATTATCTGAAGTCTCTTAGGGATACAACAGGCGTGCCAATAATAAATGGGCCAAGAAAGACCTTTGTAATTGGTTTTGCTGTCTCTGCAACATCAAATCTGAATATAAGCAGACATTTATTTGAAAGGTCAGAGTCTCCTTTCAAATACATACTAACATATCGCTTTTCCCAGGCCCAAATTGAAATGTACTTTTCAAAAATAAGAAGTCGTTTTGGTTGAAACAATAACCCAACAGCCCTCCAGTTTAAATATGCACTGCGGTCCCTTTTTGAAGAATAAAATCGAAGCTCCATCCACAGCCAATTGCATTGATATCAGCAGGATCCAAGAAAGCAATGAAACCAACAGCAGTGACCCAGCTGTCACTGAAATGCTCCTTTCAAATAACATTTGGAGAAATGATGTCTTGCAATACATTTCTGGCTATATTGTAAAAAAACATTTAGTCCCTTGATTGTCCTGATTGTGCAGCTGCTCTGTATCAAAGCTCAGAAAGCTCTAATGACTATGGCTATAGCTCCAATCTTTTACTCATATCATGCAAAAGGTTTGGGAACTTGTTGGTTCCATCTTGGTCTGTTTATAAGGTTGTCCAAAGCGTTGATCGAATTGCTAGAAGGGAATTATGTAATTGGCAAGGCATTTCAAGTGATTTGAATAAACAAATTGAATCAAAAGTATTGCAAGATACGATGATGTCAACATTTACATCTATTTCTGAACATTCAAAGGAAACAAATATCTTGGATGAGCACATGAGAGATGATCACATAACCATTTTAATCAAATTAATAACCTCAAGCTATCTAAATATTTTCTGCTTCCAGTTTGAAAGGGTATATACAGAGCGTATCATAAAGAAAAACAAAGCATCAAAACGCCATAAGTTAACAAAACAGATTTTATTTTATAACGACTAACTTTGTTTCTGAATAAAACCTAAGGATTATGTTGTTTCATTTGAAAATCGTCAAACTTTTTATAATGCCGAGTGCCGGGCGGCGGTTAAGTAGCCTGGTGGTCCTTTTAAAGTAGATGGAGGAAATGCCATCTCTCTTGACGATTGGCAAATGTGAATCCCTTTTTTGTAAATAGCATAGCCTGTAAATAGCAGAACTGTAAAAATCTGCATTTATAATAATATGTAAAATAAAACTGCTCTGTTTTCGATATACGCACTCAAAGTTTGGCAAAAAGATTGATAACATGTCTTCATTGGTAATGGACTAAATAATGTTGGGGTGTTGAAATTCAATATTGGAATGACAATGTTGGGATGCTATTCAGTTTGGGCATTGGAAATTCCGCGTTCACTGTGATTCCAAACGTTTCCTAGCCTTGAAGACAGGTATTTGACAAAGCAAATATCTCTTTAAAATTCATGCAAACAAAGTCAATATATTTTCAATAAAATCTTATTTTTTACATCGTAATTTTGGAGATGGCCTAGCCCTGCGCCAAACGATACCACAGCTCTTAAAGAAGGGAGTACCCGGTAGTTGCTCAAAAGTATACGTAAATCTTACCTGAAACATACTTTTTATCCATTGACTCGTAATATCGGTCTTGTTCGCCATGCAAGCTTCTAATTTAAGAGAGGCCGGCTCAACACGTACTAATCTTCTGCTGTGTTGTTATTGCTGCTTTTTGCCAACTTGTTGCTACCATTTTAGTTCCCCACAGTGGCAACACACGCGTCAGGTGAAGAACAATAGACCGCGCATTCTACCCCTTCTATTTCTATGGATTTTTCACTATAAACTTTGCAAGAACTAAAGGGCAGGCTTCACACGGTCGAATTTAACGAATTTCGAAGTTTCGCCAGGCGTGCATTGTTCAAATAGAGTCTGAGCCGATCCAGGGGCAACATAGGAATCAATTTAGACAACAAAAAGGTCTACATACGAAGCAGTTAGCTTGCTTCACTGCAGGTTGATCAGCTAAAAGAAAGATATTTTTCTTTCGGTCAACTGTTCTTCGATGGAGAATTGACAGTGTAACCCTCAAACGATTTTAAGCTTAAACCGCCCTCAATTTCCAAAACTATGAGAAAGACAGCGGTCCCGTAATCTACCCCCAATATTTTCCAAAACGACGAGTAAAACAGCCAATTAAGCAAGTTTTTCGTGTCAGCTTTTTCGGACTTGGCAAGTAGGAAGGTGTCATGTCGTGTTGTTTGTTTCTTGCAGCGGTCGCTTGGCCCCATGACTCGCTGGAAAAAGGTTCCTTAGAGGGTGTAAATTTTAGCGAGTTGTCAACTTGATTGATTGCCACCTCTGGACACCGTCAAACTGTAATGGGACGTGCACCCGATCATGCTTTTTGCAAGTATCCCAAGTCTGCCTTGAATGCCAGCATTTTGACTCAAAATTTAAACTTGGGTTTGAAACAATTTGACCCCTTTGGCTCAAACTTGAAAAAACATACAGCGGTGAAGCTTACCAGCAAGACACTCGAAATAATTTACGCTTGAAATGATACTAGGCAAAGTAAGCGCCCCTACCTAGCGTGCTCACCCAAAAAATTACTGAAAAGGATATTTAAAAGAAATCGATGACTCGGCGTGGTTGAATTTTAAACTCACGATAGACCATGTAACTCAAATAAAAGATATTCAAGTAAAATTTTGAAAACAACTTTCACCATGGATAAACAATATTTGGTAAAACAGAAGACTAGCCCCCAAAACCCCGCTGCGCATGGACAATCGCTAGGACGGGGGAGCCTCATCCCTTCATATTTTGCGAACACCGTCCTAGCGATTTTCACATGAGTGCGAGTGATGCACGCGAAGGATGGCGAATCATTTTTCGTTGACAAGTTTCGTTTCAAGTATGCGGTGCGTGGCTGTGCATTATGTCATTTTTGCTGTCGATGCGAGGCTCTTGTCTTGCTGAGGCTTATCTGCCTGATTTGTTTTGGGGTAGTTTTAAGGGGCAATTCTATTTCCACAAAAGGGGTTTTAAGCCCGCGCAGCTGGGTTTTGGGGGCTTCTTTCTACTAAGAAATATATAATTTGCAGATTCTTTATCATATGAGGCTAAAATCATAGATGAGTTTCAAATAAGTGTCACAACTTCAATCCATTGAGGAAACTTCAAGTAAATTGATTCACACTTACTGTTAGCAACTTGTCCATCTTCATGAAACTCTAAATCTTTACTTGATTAAGCCTTTTTTTACTTGATTGGCCTGTTTTAATGCAAAATTAATATAGAAAAAAAGTTTAATGGTATGCATTACACAAGATAGATTTGACCAATTTAATGTGACTCGTAGCAATTTTTTATAAAACATTCAAAAATTATTTTCATTTATTTAATGTAATTTCTTGATATAGACTGGCTTAGTTTTGGTTTGGAAGAAGGCCTGAAGCAACATTACAAACCATGAAGAGTTTGTGGATCCTTCCTCTTAGTTGGACCTTTAATCAATGGTAGAGGATTTGGGACGTCAAACAAAGTTGGCTAGGCATCATGAGTCAATCGTGCACGCTGGTTCTTGAACATTGGAAGCTGTTCAGTCTTGAGCAGTTTTTACTCAGATACTCGGGAGTCTTCTTCATTAAATCCTGTCTACGAATATTTTGCAGCAATTCTCTTCAGCTAGAAAAATGAAAAGTAAACGAATAAAACGATAGTAAACAAATGGAAGAAAGCAAAATTCTGAGAATTGTAAAATGTCACTCGCGATGTGGCCTAAATTGTACGCAAGAACATTCCGGTCAGGATTCGTTGGAAAACGGAAGAAAAACAGCTCTAGATTCTTCAAATTATTGTTGCTGCAATTGATTGCCGCACAGTGGTATCTTTTGGATTGCTTTATTTTCGATTCATGAGCCATTCTGCAAATTTCCGTGGAACGATATCTGCAGCTTTCTCCGTACTAAGCCTGAAAAAACTGCGTCCTCTGTTTCTAGTTTACTTAACCTCGTTTTAGAAATCGCGCCTCACTAATATGCCTGACCATCGAAAATGCCTGAGTTAGCCTCCTGTGTAATCTCTATTCTGTGGTTGAATCTATAAATACTACGCCAGTTGGACGGAATGAGCGAAATTTTCTAGTTTTGAATCATGCCTAATGCAGTTCTTGCTATTTGTAGTTTGTGTCTTGCATCTGTTATTTCAATCAAAAAACGTTTATTTGGGTCCATGTTGCAAATTCATGCAGAATGTCTAAATTGGCATGAAACAAACCGCTTCATAATCGGATGGCGCTTGGTAATCTGTTTATTGCTGCTTCATGTCTCTTTTCAGGATACCAGTGTTCCAAGCTGCTGTTTTTCCACCAACTAAACATGCCACCACTTGCAATCCGCACAACGTGCCTACGTGATACCAACAGTAAATGCAGTGTCAACAGGAACTGTTCGTGGTTAGGAAAAACATGTAACTTGTACTCGGAGGGGTTGCAAGGATGGACTCTCCAGGACACGCAAAATATGGGTCCCATTTTCTAATGGACCTTGGCACAAATCAATAAGGTCATTGATTTGCGATTAGTTCAGGTAACTATTCCTGTTAATTAAATGAATACTTACTGCTAATTATTTTGAAAATTATAGGAAGTGTTATGTTCAAAAGCAAGAGCAGCATTCTGAAACATATCTAGTCTTGCCTCTTTAAAATTGCCTTTAAGTTCACTTTAACCTAAACATAATGAGCATTTGACAGTTAAAATTACAGAAAACTGATATTTTGTCTTTACAATACAGCAAAGACAGTAAGGATGGAAGACCTTCTTCGAAAGCTGCATCTGTTAAAAGAGAGACAAGCAATAAGGCTTCTGCTCACCAAAGTACATCTGTGCCATCAAGATGCTATAAGTCATTTGAGGAAATGTGTGCTCGAAGCCAGAATTTGAAGCTACCTTATTGCTGGACGAGTGAAGCAAGAGAAAATGACTGTTTATTTATTAAAAGAGGAGATGATTCATTCGAGTTGAATAAGTTTGAAGTGTACATTAACACTTCCCTCAACTTTACAGTGAGGGTTTATGCTTGGGAGATTCCAGAAAATCACATGCTTTACCAAAAATTCGCAAGATCAATGGAAAATGTAACAATTTCTAATCTTGTGTATTGTTTGGAGAATAGCAGTCTTTGTTCTGGTATTGATAGCAAGATTTTACAATTATCCACTGCCTTTGTAAAGCATAATGTGCCTCATAAGCATGATTATTCTGTTAAAGGAAGCAAAACATTGGATCAAACTGAGTATTCAAGGTCACCCTCATGTTTGGTAATTTTGTTACCAGAGTTGGGACAAAAATCACCATGCATCTTCTGTTCAAAGCTTTCCAAGGTAGAAGAAAGATCCTCCAAACAAAAATCAAAGCGACTTGAAACTGCGGCAAGTTTTAAAGCCCCTGTATCAATGACATCTTCATCCAGAATAAAACTAACACTGCAGCAGGAGCGTGCCAAGAAAAAAAGTGCTTATGAATGAGATGTCAGAAATGAAGAGAGGGATTTCAATAAATGCTATGCCTGTTACAAAAGAATTAGATACAAATTTAGTCACCATCATGTTAGGTGTAGAAGAATCATCAATGCCACCTTCATGAAGCTCTTTTGGAGTGAGCAACAGAATTATTTAAAAACATCCAACAAAGGTCTTCGATATCATCCCATGATAATAAGGTATTGTTTGCGCCTTGCTTCAAAGTCTCCAGCAATGTATGATGACATACGTTATGACCAGAGCAAAGGAACTGGAGTTCTTATTCTTCCATGCAGACGCCGTTTAAGAGATTACAAGAATTACATCCGTCCCCAGAGAGGTTTTAATGCAGAAATAGTGCAAGAGCTCATTGAAAAAACAAAAGATTTCTCCCAAGCTGAAAGATATTTTGTCTTAGCAATGGATGAAATGAAAATTCAAGAGGACTTGGTGTGGGACAAGAACACTGGTGACTTAATTGGCTTTGTTGACCTTGGTGACACAGAACTTAATTATGGAACATTTAAGGGGAAAGTTAATACAGTGGCTAGTCATGTTCTGGTATTTTTACTGAGGAGCATGATAAATCCAATAAAGTTTAGCTTTGCTAATTTTGCTACAACTTCGGCATCATCATTTCAATTGTTTCCCATATTCTGGAAGGCTGTTAGAATTTTGGAGTTGCAGTGTAACTTGAAAGTCATATGGTGCTTCTGCTTACCTGTGATGGTGCTTCTGCTAATAGAGGCTTTTTCAAAATGCACAAGCATCTAAATAACAATGATGACGCAGTCACTTTTAAAGTTGAGAATATTTTTACTGAAGAAGAACGCTACATTTATTTTGTGGCTGACCCACCACACCTAATGAAGACTGCTAGGAACTGCTTATCAAATTCTGGTTCAGGACGTTGTAGCAGACTTATGTGGAATGATGATCAGTACATTCTTTGGAGTCATATTTGTGAACTGTACAATGAAGACCAGGAATGTGGTCTTCATCTGTTACCAAAGCTAACAGAAGATCATCTTAATCTATCTTCATACTCTGTAATGAATGTGAAATTAGCTGTTCAGGTCCTTAGTTCTACAGTGGCTAAGGTACTTGAAAGTTTCGGTCCAACAGAGAGCGCTGGAACGGCAAATTTCTGCAGGATGATGGATTTGTTTTTTGATTGCACAAATGTCAGGAACACCAAAGAAGGAGACAGAAAACTCAAGCCTTTCCTCCAGCCCTACAGGTCCGTCAATGATGTCAGATTTGACTGGTTGAAAGATGAATTCCTCATGTACTGTTGACAAAAGGCCAGGTAATTTTAGTGAATCAGACCGTATGAAAATGTTCATATCAAGGCAAACATACGAAGGCTTGCAAATAATATGTTACTCTTTAGTTGAGTGCATCAAATTTCTCTTACAGAATGGGCTCCAGTATGTTTTAACTGAACGATTCTGTCAAGATTCCTTGGAAAACTATTTTGGTCACCAAAGGAGTCTTGGCCGACGTAAAGACAACCCAACGTTACGAGACTTTGGTTATAATGATAACACCATACGCAATCTGAAGGATGTACAGCCAATTGCAGGAGGAAATGTGCACAGTGCTTTTCATGAAGAAGTGATGACAATAGATTCAATTCCTCTCCCAAGTCGGAAAAAGAAAAAACAACAATTTAAACTTTGAAATGAACAATGTTATGTATCTATTACTTAATTTAACAATACATATAACCAGTTATGTTAAAGGCATTATATTCTACTTTTTAGTACCACAACTAAGAGAGCATTAAGGGCTGGGGATTATTATAACACCCCAATGTTATACCAAAATCTATGTTTGACTAAATGCAAATATGAAAGTAATATTAATGTAGAGTGATCTAGCAAAATACTAATGGAAATACAAAGTACTAAAGCATCCACCTTAAAGAGGAAATGAAACCATTTTTTATGCGTTTAATCGATTTCTCCACCCACAATTGTGTAGGAAAAATAGTTCGCATTAGCTATTTCAAGCAAGAAGACTATTAAAAACAAACTTAAACACCGCTAAACTGACAATAATTTTTCAACCAAAAAATGGCGAAGGGGGACTAGACACTAGCGAGCTGTGACGTAAAGTTATGGACATGAAGCGCGCATGTTCGAGGACAACAAATTTTCTGGCAGAGTTGGTGATCGCATGTTTAGTTTTTGAATTTCAATTCTCACCATATTGGACGAAAGTGACACTAGCTTAGGAGTTTCCGAAGAAGAAGAGGGGGCAGTTGCTGTTTACTGTGTTCCTGCCAGGGCATACCAATTCGGCAGACACGGAATCAAGTAGCGACGAGGATAACCTAGGTCACGACGGCCTAACCCCGGCAATTTTGCGAGAGCGATACGAACAAAAAACAGAAGTTAGTTCATGGTAAGTTTATTCCATAAATGTCGCATATATGTTTAAAACTCGTTATCTTTAGTTTAAATGATGTCTAAATACTGTCGGTATCAACCGAAATTAGCAAGCGTCATGTACAGTGCCTAGGCCAGGCCCGGAGGGTCGCACCATCGTAAACTTAATTGATTATGACTATGGCATTATGGCTTTTTTTGCAGGTGTAGATGTCGAAAATATGAAATTTATCATCTTGTTGGCGCTTTGGAGTGCAGATGCTGCACTGGGTTAACTTGTATTGGACGAAAGCATTAAACAAATATGTATTGCACAACATGAAGATTTCATTGCCATGTCAAATACAACTGTGTTTCGGAATGTTGCCCACTGCGAAGGGACAGACAAGGAAGGAAGTATCACAGGAAGGCAAGCCTACACGAGTAAGTAACAAAACAAATTATCTTATTTAATGAAGCAAGTCATGTATATGATTGATAGTTTTAAAAGGAAATAGTTTTGGCAGTTTTATTTTAATCAGATATTTGAGAGCTGTAATCATTTTTACCATGGATTTTCTTTTGTTTACAAGTTCAACAAGTTGTCAAATCTCCCCAGTATTACAGTATTTAAGTATTACAGTTTGGTGGAGAATATTACCTATTATGTGACTTGTTCATACCTTTTCTATCATATAATTATGCAATGATGTCATCATGATAGTTTTACCTAATGTTTCCTCTTGTTTCATTGGTTACTCTTTCATCGTCATAATTTTCACACATTCTATTTCTCCCTCATTTACAAATTATTCTTCTCTGTCTTCGAATTCATCCTCATCTCTTTCTGGATTCCACTCCTCATCATTTTCAGCGAAACTTTTGTAGGAATCAGAATCAATGTCTTCCTCTTCAACTTCCATGTTTTTCCCGGGCTTAGTTGGCTTTCCTTGTTTTGACTCTCTGAATTTCTTTATTTTACATTTTAGATAATTGATTGCCTACAAACAAAGCATA
Source organism: Nemopilema nomurai (assembly GCA_003864495.1). Taxonomy (NCBI): domain Eukaryota; kingdom Metazoa; phylum Cnidaria; class Scyphozoa; order Rhizostomeae; family Rhizostomatidae; genus Nemopilema; species Nemopilema nomurai. The sequence goes on along the minus strand of ML133366.1, from coordinate 1,312,932 downwards.
AATGAAAAAAGGGTTACAAAAAGTAATTTATATGGAAATGAAATGGAATTTTAATTTTGGCATATCAGCAAATGTTATTGTGCAAAGCGAACTTACATTATTTTGACTTGTTAATTTCCTTTTCTGTCTAATTATTTTCAGATTTTGGCGATTCACTCAAGTTTTTCAATCTCAAGGTTTTCACTTTGCAATCTTGACAGGCTAAACTTGACACATCTGGAAATGAAGTTGCTTCCATGCTGGTTTCTGTAAAGACTGTATGCCATTTATCAGTTTTAGAAGATGTTGCTTCGTCGAATAATTGCTCTTGAATAGTTCCATTTGTGTATCCGCAACAGAAGCCACATTGTATTGTATCTCTTACACCCTGAAAAACAGAATGTGAATTTGAGCCACTACATCCAGGGGCGTCGCCAAAGGGGGTTTGGTAGGTGTGGTACCCCCCCCCCCCTACATTGGTTATTTTTGCCAGGAAACTTGCTGGATACTCTACCTGTAACTTTTTTGCAACAATTGTAACATACTAACATTTGAAACAGAAACACATAAAATCAGCCTTTTTGTCAGCAAGAACTAATCCTTTTGGTGGTGCCCTGGGTGAATCTATACAATTTGATAAATGTTCTATATGCATATATGTATTTTGTAAACCTTCAAATTGGAAGGGCTTGACTTTGTAGAAGATACAAAATGTTGTTTTTTAAGTGCAATGCCAACATTCTAAAAAATATGCCACAATAAACACCAATTGTTTGTTATGAAAACTTTTATCACGTTGAGATTTTGATAAAACCAATTGTTTTGTTTAAATAGATCAGAAGTAGCGAGTTGTGTTTACTTTTATTCTGTGGTACCCAATCTACTTATTTTGAGGGGGAAGATTTAAACGCGAGCTCCACGTTTATATATTGTAGTTAACCTTGTCATTTTATGTATCGTATATTTTGCTTTATTTACACATTAATTAAAGGAATATATTGAAAATGAAGTAGGCAAAAAAATTAAATCTTACCTTTCTTTTTCCCGTTTAGACTGAGAGGTTGAATTTCCTTCATTTCTGGTATAATGCCAGAACGTATAATGCCAGAACAGCATCTCGTTGTAAAAACATTTTTGTTTGTGAAACGTCGTCCCCCTCTAGTAGACTAGCTACGCTCCTTGTATAGCAACCTGGTTCAATATGATCTGCGCAAAGGACGGGGTTTGAAAAGTAGCTTTAGTCGAAATTTGGCCTACGCTTTCTAACAAATTTAGTTCACTGCCGGTGTAATATGCGTTTTGGTACCCTATGCAAAAGTGTAACATTGTGAAACGCAATGTGTTACAAATCATGTTGATTTATCATGGTGTGATGTTAGGACACAATGTGCGAAATCGTGTTGATTTATCATGGTGTGATGTTAGGACACAATGTGCGTTACAAATGGAACGCAGTGCTTCCCGAACAAAATATTTCACACTTGCCTATCACGCAAACTAGCGGCGCCATTTATTTTGTACTCTCTTTGCGTTTCCTATATAAAGGAAATCAGAGCACCGCTTGTAGTTAGCACTGCCTTGTTAACAATTAGTTAGATTGCTCCTTACATCCTGAACAATACCGACCAAACCGGAATGCAAAGAATAACGAGCCAAAGCACAAGAACCGTATCCATAAACTCAGTTGCTTTTGTACCGTCTTTTCTTTTGTTACAAAAATTAAATAACTTGAGGTCAAGCTTTGTATATACGTTTTAGTCAAACAGGCCAAACTTCTTGGCTGTATGTACAACCATTTCGAAGAAATAATTTAGAACAAGCTGAGGCAGAATTACAGCCAAACTTTAAATTTGAACAAATTTACGAAACCCCCTTAAAAAGTGTAATTCGAAAATGGGATTTAGGGGATTTTTCTCGATTTTTCAAACTTAACAACAGTCCAGCCTCAATGCTTAAAATGGAAAAAATTAAGAACAACGAGCCTGAGTTTCAATTTACTAGTTCTTATAAATTAAAAGTGCATTTGGAAAAAGGTCAACATTCCAGTCTATTTTTTGTAAAGCTGCAGTTGTGATGACAAGATGTCAGGCGTTGCGAGAAACCATGCGTCCATGCCCCGCAGGCTTTTTATGCAACATCAATGTGCCCACTCTAAAAATTTCTTTCATTATCTGAACGTCCATCGACCTGAAAAGAACAGCAACTGGAACGATGGAGGAAGGTAAGACGCTCGAGGAAACAACTACAGAATACGAAGTTGTCAAAAAAGATTTCAAATTGATGAATGATATCTTTGTGTATCATGAAGGTAAAAGTAAAGGACTGTCAGGCCCAGTACTTTACCCAAACGACTTCTCAAATGAAGAAAAGCGTGCCCTGCGTCGATATGCAAACAAATATGAATTTGAAGGTAAATGGCATTTCCATTGCTTTTGTGTCCATTTTTTGATGATATATTTCGTACATTCCCTTCTCAGAATAAAATGAAGTGACACCGTCGATGAACAATACTAGCTTAGGCTCTTCGTATGTGAAAGTTTTCACATTTTTTTCAACATTACTTTATGAAACTTTTACCGAAGAAGATTAAGCAGGAGCTGTTTTTCAGGCAATGCTCTTTACTTCAAAAAATCCAAAAATGAAAAATCGCGAAGCCACTTTCAAAAACTGAAAGCCGTTTGTTCTTTGGAAGAGGCAGAGCAAATCTTCAAAGAATTTCATGACAGCCCAATTGGTGGCCATAGCGGGTTCAACAACACCGAGGAGCAAATTTGTTCCAGATACAAATGGAAAGGAATAACGACGCATTTAAGATATTTTGTAAGTAGAAAACGTTTCAGCTATTTGAAAACGCGTTTTAGCGTTTCAGCCCATTGTTCATTTCAGTACTCTTTGCTTTTGTTACAACAGTTTTATGTTAATAGCGATTTAGAACAACCTTTAAAAACCACTTTTTACTTCGAATTTCAAAATGGGGGGATATGGTAATTTACAAGTTGCGAGTTACGACTTGCGAGTTGTCAGCTGCGAGTTGTCAGTTTCTGCTTTTGCAAAGATGTTTCCAGCCTGGGGAAGCTCTTGGAGCAAGAAACGGTCGAAGCTCAATGGATATCCTATTGCAAAAAAACGCTTTAATGTCCAAGGACAACATATTTTTACTAACTGAATTTCTTTGCGCACAATGAGGCATAACTGTTATACTTTGGGGTAAAAAGAACGGACTGACAGGATGAAAAACAAACTTGCAACTGACGACTCGCAACTCGCAAAATATAATCCCTCTACTATGCATAGCTTCTAAATAAATTTATTCAACACCATGCTTCTTCCACAGCGCTCAAGATGCATGAAATGCTATACGACTGGTCAGCCTCTCAGAAATGTTGACGTAGATTTGGAATGCATCGAGGTTGGATTACGTAAATATAAACTATTTGCAAAAGTATACTTATCAATTAGACTGAGGATACTCCAAGGCTCTGAAGGTAAATGTCTATATTGAAGATTTGTTTGCATGGGCTTGATTTGGCTATTTTGAGCTTTTTAGCAATGGTCATTGAGGATGTACCATCGACAAGTTGGTGGTACCGCTTTTAAATTCTAATTTCTTTCAAATCGCGGTTTAATTGTTAAACGGCCGTTTATGGACTCTTTAAAGATTGCAGATTTGTGCAAAGGTTTCCCTTAGATACGCTTTTTCTTTGCTTGAGTTTCTCGCGCAGGTATAAAAAGCTCATATTGTACTTAAAGCTATCAAATGGAAACTTTTTTATTTCTATGAGCAATATTTCGACTCTATCCGAGCTTTGTTCAAAATCAAAAACCGTGAAGAAAAACCTTGATTATTCTTTATATATAAAAGTATTCTTTTAATTTGAATCAAGCGGTTTTGAGAAAACTGCGTAAAAAGAAGGTGTTCTTTTGAAAAAATCTGTAATGTACACTCTTTTTTTATAAGAACAATTTTATAAGAACCCGAGCCTCAAAATTAGTCAAAAATTAAGAACAAATTAAGAACAAGCTGAGGCTGAGCTTCTGCAAAATGCAGATTTGAACAACGTTTTTTCTCAAAATCAAGCGATGTGAGGGTTCTTTTTCGGTGAATATTCAAACTTGTCAGCAATTGAAGGCTGTCTCACTCACTTTGTTGGCAAATGAGGCCTGAACACCACCCTAGAGCAAAAAAGCTAGCACTCGCGCTGCTTAACACCCTATTAGATTAAGAACAAATTAAGAACAATCCAGCCTCAGATTTTCGAAAAAATTAAGAACAGTCAGCCTGAACTTAAATTTACTGGTTCTTATTAAAAAATAGATTATCAGCTGGCAACTTTTTTACCAGGTGACAAAGCCGTGGCAGATGATTGGAATCGACTTGATGGGTGCCTATCCTGTGACAAAAAAGGGCAATAAATACATTTTCACCTGCACCGATTATTACACAAAGTGGGTAGAAGCATTTCCGATACCAGAAAAGTCAGCGAAAGAAGTTGCACGTTGCCTGGTGAAGTTGTTTTGTCGCCATGGGTCCCCTGAAAAGGTTTTAACAGACCAAGGAAGAGAGTTTGCAAATGATGTAAGTTCTCAACACCCCTGCACTGACCTGCCTGATCTAATACAAATATAAATATAGACCCCCCCCTCCCACACCACCATTTCTTTTTTTCTGAAAGAATGGAGCTTTTTCGTAAAATAGTTTGCTAAGAATCCCTGAAATCAGCAAGGTATGGTTTCTGTATATATATATATATATATATATATATATATATAAATATATATATATATATATATATATAAATATATATAAACATAAATATATATATATATATATATATTGGGCCCTTTGGCTCAGTGGAATGAGTGGGGGTTTTTGAAGCAGCAAACTGGAGTTCGATTTCGACCAAGAGTGGTTCGATATAATTGGGTAGCACCCTTGTGGAAAGATTTTCCTCTTGTCAGCCTTCGCCTTATGATTAGATATGTACATTTATATTTAAATATAGATATTGCTAAGCTTCTGTTGTTATTGCTGGAGTTCTGACATCGTTCCCAAATCCTTTTTTCCACAATAATACCTCTTAAAAACGGACATCGTGTTTTATTTTCTACATTTACGCCAATAGAGATCGGTAGGCTGAATAAAAATCAAGAAATGGCTATTTCTTTTTTACTAGCTGAACAAAGAGTTTTACCAAATTCTTGGCGTTAATCACAAGATGACGGCAGCATACCATCCGCAGGCAAATGGTTTAGACGAAAGGACAAATCAGAATATAAAAAGGTATAGAGTTGATTTATTATGCAGCATGTTGTGATTTTAATACTCCTGATCTTGGTGCCCTCTTTGTTGTCGAAAAAACTCTTCTTTAGAAGAACAATTTCATAGAACACGAGCCTCAATAGAAAATTGGTCAAAAGTTAAGAACAAATTAAACAATTTCGAACAACGTTCTCAAAAACGAGAATTTTAAGCCATGTGTGGGTGCTTTTTCGATGAATATTCAAACTTGTTAGCAAATGAAGGTTGTCTCACTCACTTTGTTGGCAAATGAGGCCTGCATACCTCCCTAGCAATCGCATTGCTTACACCCTACAAATTTAAGAACAAAAGAGCCCAGGGCCTTAATAGAGCTTTTACGGTATTTAAAGTGGAGTTTTAAAATGTTAACTTGTTTTTCTATCATTAAAATATTTTCTGGAGTAAAATGCTTATTTTTGAGGATCATAAACTCTATTAATTCACTTTTGAATCTATATTTTAAATTTACTTCAAGGCGTTTAGAGAAGCTTCTTTCAGAGGAGGAGTCCCTTGATCATTGGGACGAGCTTATTGACCCAATACTGTTTTCAATCAGAACAACAAAAAGCTCTACCACAAAATTTTTTCCTTTTCAATTGATGTATGGCCGAGAAGCCCCGCGACCAATCGAAACTACGGAGATCGTTAGTGATATATCTGAGGTATCTGTTTTCTAGCTTTTTCAGTTAGATTATTTAAGAGCATAAGTCAATTTTTATAATTTTGTAAATTGGCCTTATTGGAAGAGAATACAGCAATCTATTTTTGACTCATGTTTAGTATCACTGAACATTGATTGAACACAAAACAGGTGAACTTCAAATGTCCAGCATGGTCTAATATATTCAGGGGCGTAGCGGGTAGGGGTGGGGCTGTTTGGGGGGGTCACACCCTTAGCTAAGAGGGCTTAACTTCCCAAAATAACTATGCACTATGATTATTCATTATTATTTGCATCAAATTTCCTGCTTTATTAGACACTTGAATGCTGAAGCAAATTAGTGATTGCATCTATTAACGACAACAATGTCTCTTTGCAGAAGAGAATACAGCTCCCATTAGAAGATGCCATTGTTGCCTTCGTCAACAAGATAAATGACGTGAAAGGAAAGAAAGATGAGATTGCAAAAAAAAACATCAAGATTTCACAAGAGAAGCAAAAAAAGTACTACAGAAAAAGAAGACTTCCTGATGGAAAGAAGGCCATTACATTTTCTGTTGGTGAAAAGGTGCTGCTGTTCACTGCTCGTCAAACCACCCGCAAAGGAGACAAGCTTGCCAAGAAATGGACAGGACCGTATACCATTTCGGAGATTGTTGGATCAAAGCATGTCTTCCTTGATGGTAAAAAAGTGAAAAAAAACATAAAGCACCTAAAACCTTGGATTTTCGAAGAAGAAAAAACCGAAAGTAAAACTGAGACGAGGCCTAACGCGGAAGACAACACAAATAATCTGGTGCCAAATCCTACTGTCGATGAAGGTGAGAATGAGGCTGAAGAGATTGTAGATCGGGACATAAAGGAAAAGAGCAAATCAAGAATTCACGAGGATGATGATTCTGAAATTGCTTTTGCAGATAATACTAATGTGACTGGTTTCTGTGAAGATGATAGCATGTTGCAAAATCAGGAACAGTTCGCCCATAACCTCAAAGGTTATCCAGAAATGAATGCGCAATCTTCGCCTATAGTTTCCAGAACCGAGCTAAAAAGAAGATGAGAGCATCATTGTCAGCCAGACGAATGATGAAGATAATGGGGAGGCGTATGCATTCAAGGTATCTTCGTCGTTTGTCACAAAATCGCAGGTGATTTCGATAGAAGATGACGACCCAAGTGTCCACCTACGACCATCTGACAAGGCTCTACGAAAACAGGAATTGCCTCCCAACGCTGGTAAGAATTGCTTGCTCTCCTAACAGTGACAATTTCAATTATCTCTTCTTTTTTCCAACCTGTTATGTTTAGACAAGTGTTCTTGGGTGTTACAATTAGTACTAGATACTTTTACCTTTTAATAAAATTTTAGCCATCTATTTTGGATGTTGTAACCCAGCTCAACATAATATTTTGTGATTATTTCTAGTCGTTGACACCATATGGGAATGTGGCGGTGTTGGATATTGCGTAAGCAACATCAATGGTATAAGCCTCAGTGATAACCGAATCCTAGAGCTGAAGGGCGAATCATACCTTTCAGATGAGGTGAGTACAATTCGAATAATTTATTGGAATTTTACGTTTTTTAATGAGAAAAGTTTTTTAAAATTAAAAAGTTCCTATCACAGGTTTTGCAGTAAATAGTGCTTTTTAACTGCTCAAAAAAACCTTGATCTGTGTAAACAAATGCTTTACTTTACATGAGTTCTGGGCAAAATTTACACTTTATGAATGGAAATATATATAGAAACAAACTTTTATAAATTTTATTATGGTATATATTATGTGATTGCAAAGACTGTAGCTACTAGGAGTTTTTGACTTCATTTCAATCGAAAAATTAGGTGCTATGATATAAGATGTTGCCAAATGTGAGAAAACGATGTTACAGAAACAATTAGCAGCCAGCTGTGTTTTTATCTTATAGGTGATAGACGTGTATTTGGTTCTTCTGTCGAGGCTATACAGCAACCAAAATGTAAGTATAAAGTGCATAACTACCTGGAACTAATTTTCTGATGACTCTGCAAATTTTTAAAAAGCAGTTCAAAATTTTGATGATGTTATTGCTTTATGCAGTGTAAAAGTCTTTATCTTTAACGGTTATTTATAAAGAAACGTAAAAAAGAGGCTTAAAAATTGCTACTAGACATGTTTCGTAAATCTATCTGGGCAAGCAAAAATTTACAATAAAGAAAATTTTCACAGACAAAGATTTTGGTCATTGGCTCCTGCATCATGTCCGAAATTTGCAATGGACTGTGCTACAAGCAAAAGCTAAGGAAGGTAAGAATTCAAACAATCTTTTGGTAGTACCAAAATTAAAAATGGCTTTGAAAAAAGCAAACATTTTAGTAAACTAACTTCAGAGTACGTCAGAACATAGATCGAAAACTTTACGCTAGGAAATAAATATACCCAGTTGTGGAATAAATAAATATCGCCAATCAGAAACACGAATTGCTTAAATGAAAATGAGATTAGTTTACTCTGGCTCATAAAAAAAGATTTCCTTTGTTTGATTACATTCACTACATCGTGTGAATTTAAGTAGAAAAATATGACAAATGCTCTCAGCCTTGACGACGAAAGCTCAGCCTGTCAGAGAAAATTTAGGCCCCTCTTCAGCAAAATAATAGATGAATAATAAAATACATCAATAAGTTTCGAATATTTTTGTTGCTTTTCGGAAATACACTCACAGATTTTTTCTTAAAGGTAAAAATTGAGGATTACGACTTTGTGGTTGGTGGAAATAACATGAATTCATGTCATTGGACTCTAGTTGTAAGTCGTCTGAAAAAATTCGCAGTTCCGTCTTCCTGAATTTTTACATGCAAGTCGTCTCGTTCACATTTGATGGCCATCGATTCTAACTTCCACGACAAGGCGGTTTAATCACTAATCTCTATAATCTCTATTCTGTTTGCAGATGGTGAAGCCCAAAGAAGGAACATTAATGTTCCTTAATTCATTTGGTGAGCTTCAAAGTCAGGTGGCAACACTCATGAAAAACTGGAAGTATGGAGAATATACCCATATATTATTTATTTGACTGTATAGCTTATTTTTAAATTGCTGCATAATGAATTTGATAAGGCTCTTTCTATGCCTAAATGACTATATTTCTACTGTAATTATTTGTTTAGATTATTCTGGCGAAACAGGGTGGCATATCTCAACGCACCGACAATTGCGTGGAGATACGTAGCGCTATTGCATCCAAAACAAACTGATGGATTTAACTGCGGTGTCTACACAATGAAGGTATGCTTTGTGTTTGTATCAAAAAGTATTAAGGATAAAGAAGAAGTATAGCAAATTTGAATGGTACCTGTTAGTCTAGGCGAGTTTAGCTCAATAAATTTTCACTTAATTTTAGAAGACTGTATGTTTTTTGTCTGTCTGAAAAAATTAATTTTCTGTTTGTGGTACTCATTCATGGAAAAATAAATTTATCTGTATTGCTATCAGTTTGCAGAACAGATAATTGCTAAAGGACACGCAAACATTGCAAATAAAACTGCGGACTTGGAGAGATACCGTAAAGAAATCGCAGAATTACTTGTTGCATCGTCAGGTGAGATATTTCTCACTTAATTGCAAAAATATATGAAAGTGAAAACGTTGAAGATTTTTTTCATACAGTTATTCTACATCAGCAAATGTTTGAACATGTGCATAATACTTTGTATAGATTTGTAATTGTTGCTTTTGTTTGAAAATTTTCATTTTCATTTAAAACTGTAGCCCTTTCAGACCAGCGGACTGCTTTTCAAATGGATCTTCATGTAAAGAATTTTCACAACCCTTTTTTTTCATACTGCAGATGGCAGAGAAAATGGATGGTGCAGCGTTTGCTCTTTTTATGAAGGTGATGATGTTACAGTAAGTACTTGACTGGGCAATTTTCTTTAATTTTTTTTAAACTTCAAGGCTATCAATTCAACAAAAGAATTATATAATACAGTTAAATACGGGAATTTTCTACATCTGTACTTACCCGACGATACAATAACGGGAAAAAGTCTATTTTTGATCGCCTATCTATTTTGACCACCAAAAGTTAACTACAAATATTCATTCGTCACATAATAGATTTTTGTAAAAATCAGAAAACAAATTTGAACGAGAAACTTGCATTTTTTTCTAGCTACAATGTATGTCATGCCCAAGATGGATCCATGCTAAGTGCAAAGGAGAGACGAAACTCCAAGACAACGAAGATTTCGAGTGCGCTGTTTGCATTTCGGAGCTCGTGCATGTAGTAGCAAAAGCAATCGAAAATCCGAGTCCTCCAGGATCTCCACAACAAGTCCTAGCAACACCAAAAGCTTCAAAAATTAAAATCAAATATAGATATCTGATGATGAAGGTTGGCAAAAAAACAAGAGCCAAAAGGTGTGAAGCATGCAGGGCCCCCTTCAAGGAAAAGCAGCAAGCAATGCAAAGATTTCTGATCGGACACTACAGCTCCAAACCATTCTATCTCAAGCGCGATGGTAAATGGCACCAAGGTGCACGAAATTATTTTTATTGTGTCAAACAAAGTTGCTTACACTCGATCGATATTTCGGTGACAGGATCCGAGATCGATCTTTCCAGTGTGAAAGATGAACTTCTGCCATCAGATATTCAACAGTTTTCACGTGATGGAGTTTAAATTAAAATCTGAATTTACTTTTTAATTTTTCATATTACCTGCTGATGTTTTATAAATCACATATTTACTACCTTTTGAATCGAGTTTTTCTAGATTTTCTTCACTATCCTTTTATTATGACCTGGGTTCATGCGTCAAATTGCATTTATGTCTGCAACTAAGCTTTTTCGTAAACAAACTAGTTTTTTTTAGATTAGTGCAGTTCAAAGAGAAAGGCCCAATTCTACCATTCGTTTTGGTTGCCTATTGTTTAAGTGCTTGGGTACCTTTTTGTATAACCAAAATTGCCATGCGTTTGTGTACCCGGACCGAAATGCATGCTAAATTCTACCATTCGTTTTGGCTGCCTCTTCTTTAAGTGCTTGGGTACCTTTTTGCATAACCAAAATTGCCATGCGTTTGTGTACCCGGACCGAAATGCATGCTAAATTCTACCATTCGTTTTGGTTGCCTATTGTTTAAGTGCTTGGGTACCTTTTTGCATAACCCAAATTGCCATGCGTTTGTGTACCCGGACCGAAATGCATATTAAATTCTACCATTCGTTTTGGTTACCTCTTCTTTAAGTGCTTGGGTACGTTTTTGCATAACCAAAATTGCCATGCGTTTGTGTACCCGGACCGAAATGCATAAGGTTACCGAAACGCATGTGACACCGGCGTACAGTAGGGTCCTTTGGAAAGCGATGGGTGTTTAAACCCTTGGTATAACTGTCATTACAACAGCTTTTTATTGTCTAGAGTGTGTACAACACATCGTAGACCACCACGAACCTTGGTTTTGTTACCTGGCTCCATAGCTAATCTAAAGTTGCAGTACGTAGAAACGGGATGTAAATATTACGAAACGCTGCGCGTGTCCATAACTTTACGTCACAACATTCAAAACGAGGCTAGTTAAACAGGGCGCACCGGTGCCACTTTTTGATTGAAAAATTGAAGTCAGTATTGCCCTCGTAGTTTAGCCAAAATTTCTCTAAACACATTGAAATTCTGGGTTATAAGGTAATTCATTACGGGGATTCAGAATTTAAAATAAAAAATTTGGTTTCATTTCCTCTTTAAGAATACTTCATCATCTGAGTATTGTTTTTCATTCCTTAAAACATGACTAAGTTGGTCACATACTCCAAAGTGCTGGCAAAAGTTACCTTTCCCAAATTAAAATAGTAATTTTGTCAAAAGCTTCTTAATTGTACAATTTTTTGAGTAATAACTTTTATTTTCATTACTCAACATCCATGTTCGAAGCATGATCACATTATGATTAATTCAGTTTTGAGAGTGTTTAGGTATTTTAACACTGTGCAACTAGTATGAAAATAATTTGTAAACTTGACATTCTTTACGCAGTCTGTGCAGTTAATATGAATGTTAGAAAGTCAATTTTTATTAAAATCTACCCATTAACAATTTCTTTATAGTAAATAAAAAAGTAAGCCAATGTTGATCTATTCACTTCCCTGATCAAGAGTACTGCTGGCTCTTTTCAGTTCAGTTCTCAGAGACTTCTGACGTGATTTCTTTTGGACTCTTTTGTGTGACTGTTTTATATCTTTAGCATATGAGAATGCTCTGACTCTCAAAAACAAAGTGAGCATGTGCTCTAGCAAGTTTGTTTGGAATTCCTTACAAATTTCAAGTTCAGCTGATCTAGCAACATTGCTCCATCTACTCAAGATGATTGGATCAGCTAACAATGAATTTACCATCACTTCTGCATCAATTCTACTTCCAGTATTGGCAGTTGTATTCACAAACAGTGTTTCTGCAATGTGAAAAATCATTGTGGTGTCATAATTTACACACCAAAGACCACCCCTGTTTTTAGTGTTTAACAGCTTAGTGTGTGACAACTTTGCATCATCAATATCAACCTTAGATGCAAGTAACAAGGCCAAATATTGTTTCCTGCTGTCATCAAGGTTAGACTTCTGGTCTCTTGTAGCCTTGCGGAGTCTTCGATAAAGGGTTCCACAAACATATCCACTTAGGTAAGCCAAAGCATTTCTTTCCCTGTCTGATAAGGTTGTCAACTTGGGTTGTATAATGTCAGTTGTCTCAATTTCTATACCTACAACATGAGCCATTATTTGGCTAGCAAGCTCCATGCCAAGCAGTAAAGTTGGATGCTTTGATATGCCTTTGAACAATACATCACAGTTCTCTTTTACTATGCTGTAAAACTTGGGCAAGAACGTCTCGTGGTCCAGGTTTTCAACCACATTTTCCAGCACAGTATACAAAGAGACAGCTTCGTCGATGGTAATATGGTATCCGAAGAACTCATTCTGAATAGAAGCAGGATAGCACTGTTCAGATGCCAACTTTGTGGCACATTTTTCAACAAATTTTTTCAATTGCAATGGATGCAGCTTGGCCTTTTTATCAACTTTGTGGCTTCTGCTCAAGTGTTGCTTCACGCCTCTCGCCGTTTTAAAAACGCTATCACATTTTGGGCATTTATTGTCATCTTCGATATTTATTGCTATCTAAAATTAAAGAAAATATACAAATAATTTAAAAGTGTTCGATTTCTTTTCAATCCAGGCTGGGTAAATTCTGTTTGGTTGGGTTAAATTTGGTCGGGCTGAATACCAAGGCCTTTCCTTATTGATTGCCGACTCCTCTGCCAGAGGCTCTAGCAAAATCAGTCTCTCGGTTTTACCTGAAACATAATTTGAAGCTAAATAAAGTTTCTTGCTGAACTTTTTGTAAATATTTTGTTCAACTTGATGTGATTCTATCACCCGCGATATTAAGGTATTGCCTTCAATAGATAGATTGAGTTTCGGGGTTATGGCCTAAACGAAAGCCCCTTGAATAAGTCATCAATTGGTCCGTATATTTTGATTAATCCAAGCTTCTACTAACCTCTGACAAAACTGAATCGATGTGTGATTGAACAGAATCATCTTTTTCGAAAAAGTCTTCTTCCAAAAGCTCCAAAATGAGATCAAGATCATCCCCATGCACGTAGTCGCCAGTCGTAGCCATGCTTACGAATTGGTAGTATGCACCTTCGCCACGCTCCAGTGAAATCGCGCAACATAATGTCGGAGAACAATAGAACACGGGGGTAGATTCCAGACTAAACTTTTCTTTTGACTATGTTCTCGCATTGGTTAAAACATGAACGGTTTAACATTTTCATCCTGGGTATATATTAAAAGTACTGGTTCTGGCAGTGGATGGAGCAAAAAAATCCTTCACAACTTGTCTCGTTGTTATTAAATACTAAAGTATTTTCTGAACTCTGAGTCAATTCTACTGCTGATAATAATACAGTTGATGCCTCTTCGTGAACCACAGTATGAAGGATCATTGTTTTCATCAACCAAAATGCCACCACACTCAACATCAAGCTGCTCAAGAATAGTTATCTGAAAAGAATGAATAAAATCATGAAAATCATGAAAATCATGAACATCATGAAAAGAAAACCAAAGTGCTGCTCCTAATGAAGTTGAAAGGAAAACAATTAAAGAAAACTAGAAACTTCTTGTTATGCTTCTTTATAAGCTCTGTCTTTTCACATTGAGAAATTTGATCAATTTCAATTTCATTGTTTCTTCACAACAGCTTTCTTTTTCAGATGGACTCAATTGATACCATTGATTGCTCACATTATAATTTTTCGCTGCAATACTTTGAAAGCCTTACAACTTTTCTGTGTAGACCAAAAATCAGATTACTTTATTTTGTGAACCAAAACAATGAATCAAAAATATATAAAATAGGCACTATCTGTAAACAAAAACAATTCAAATAAGGCCTGTCCACCGAAGGACGAATAATCAATATTCGGTTGCTTGGCTTATTATTCGGTTACGTCATACACTAACCGAATATTCGGGTGTAGCCGAATAGTGCGATTATTCGAGCTATTCGAATAGCAATGATTAGTCGAATAATGATGACTGATCGAAAGCAATGACTGGTCGAATAGCAATGACTTGTCGAATAGCGATGACTTGTCAAAGAGCAATGACAGATCCAAGACAAACGTGCATGGAGGCGGCTTTCTTGCTGTGAGGAAAACTATCGAAAAGAGTCTTTTCTGCAGCAGGGAACATCGTTAGTAAAAAGAGATGCAGTCCGCTATCAGAAAGTGCGAACACTTTAATTTTTTTGAATAAAAACTCAAAGGTTTTATGCCGCCTATTTTACTATGTCATTTTATTGATGCTTTCGGTGGGGAATAGGCCAAAATCAAGTATTTTGAAGTTTTTCGACAAAAATTCTATTTAGGGGGGGGGGGGCCGTGGACGCAATTTTAAGAAAATATCACGTGACCGCGTGACGTAGAAGTTGATCTAGTTTGCTTAAAATGATCTAGTTTGCTTAAAACGAGTGATTCCGAATTGGGGTATGGCAATAGCTATGGGATGGTAGTTGTACCTACAATTTAGAACCACATTTACGATCGGATAACGCGGCGAATGACAGGACTTCAAGTTCATAAGGATCAGACGAGGAACGTAGTAATGAGGAAAACGAGATGGAGTTAGAGCAAACTTATCGAGTTGGGAATACCGAATGGTATATTTTTTCAAATTTACTCGAAAAATGCATGATAAGATCAGTTTCATGTATTAATTCGGCTTTTTAACATAGACCTTTCCTTCTATTTTGCAATAAATTTTGGCTTGGGTTGGAAGGCTGGATGTACAAACTGGTTTTGAAACTAGAATTTAAAAATCATTAAATTTGCTCGTTCAATTGTAGAACATTGAAAAAATCTCAGATGATTAATAATGCAGCATCAAAAAGTTTTAGGTGCACATGCGGAAGGCTTGTAGTTGTGGTCCACAGTTGTGGGGAAGCAAGCCGATGCCATTTGTTGTCAAGAGATTGCAGCAGTTGCGGACATCATAGAGAAAGACAGTCTCGCGTGCATAGCCAGTCATTCTGGCTTGTTTTTTGTTGCTTGCCATCAGTTGTTGCTTGAATATGCATTCACTTGGAGTGAAGGTGCCCCGCCCCAAATCCCCTATATTTTGTGTGTCTTCTGCCCTGTCAGTATATTGTTCATAGAACCTAAGAATAAGTAAATTTTGAGTGCCGAAAAACTCCTGAGTGCCGACTTACACTTAAACATTCTAGCTTGATTAATGCCATCCAGGGCTTCCGCAAAGTTCCGTCCCGTGGAAATTTGTGATGTCTGTCGGCACTTCCCGTACTGTCGGCGTGCATGCATCCGTAGGCAACACAATGAGGCATACTTTTCTAATTTCAAAGCACCTTTATATTTTAGTCAATTAATAATCATTTTTCAAAAATATGGATATATGGAGCAATGTCAACAGTACGCAGGTTGTCAACTTTTACGTCACAGCATCACGTGACGGGTTTCCCGCCAAAATTTGAACGACTGTTTTGGGGGCTTTAAAAACCCCATTTAGTTGAAATATTTTGCAGATATGTTCAGATAGTCATTACTTACAATTATCAGACGAAAAAAATTTGGCGCCAAATTAGGTGGCATAAGTGCTTTAGAAACAGCTTAAACTACACATCGCAATGATTACGTTTTACCATAGTTACTGGAAAAGAGACTGGTTTGGAAACACTTGAGATTGCGCAATATCTTATTGTTCTGGAAAAAGTTGGTCACATGACCAAAGCGCTACCAAGCGAAATTGGCCTAAATGCGACTTATGTCTAATTCGTTGGTTTCTTTGGCGTCATGGAGAATTACTTTCACTTCGCAAACACATAATGGTTAACTGCACGTTCAATGAATGTTTTACAAATCGCGCAAATAAGTCTGGTAAATATCAGATAGGCTAATCAAAAGCCTCGGATTTTTTATTTCCAAGACTCTAGACCACCATTGAAAACATCGATTCTTTACTTCCAAATCCCGTCCTCGTACTTGGAAAGAAACTCGAGGTAAAATTATTTTATTTGTAAAAATAGTGAATTTTATTTGTAAAACATGGAGCATATCTATTTCAACAACTTTTCCTTACATATCAAATTTAAATAAAACTCAAACCTTTCAGGAGAATAATAAAGATATAGGCCTACACCTTATGTACATACCAATGTTTTTTTCAGCCAAAGGATTCAAGTCATTACGACCTGGTGCCCTGCCAGAATTGAACTTGCCTCAGAAAAGCCATGACAGTACAACTGCTGTTTCAGAAAGGCGCCATCTCAATATTGTCCAAGACAACTTGCCAATTAATAAGGCTGTCTACCAAAACTCTGATAGTTTGAAAAGAGGTATTGAGAAATCTTCACTTACAGAATGGATTATATCTGACTTGGGAACTGAAATTCATCTCAAAGCATTTGACCCGTCTCTTGCATTACCAAAATACCACTTGATAATTGACAAAAATCTGCAGATTGATATTGCAGTTTTTAACTGGAAATTGCCAAGCAAGCATGAGATATATGGTGAGATAGGAAAATCAGTCAAATACACAAGGGTATCTTCTCTCATTTCGAGAATTAAAGAACAGGAAATATGTCCTGGAGTCTTCAACTTGCATGCTCAAACAATAACTCATGTTATACCAAAGACTGTTGACTTTAGTAGCTCTGTATCATTTGAATATATACAATTTTTAGATCCAAGCAATGCCAGATCTTGAAACCCAGCCCTCGTAATGAAATGTGCACAGACTGTAAAGCTGCAGATGAGAAAGCTTTCCAAACAGCAAATGGGAAAAAGAACAAGGACAATGAATGCCTAAAAATAGAGCTCCATTGAGTGCTTGCAGCAAATCAAAGCTGAGAGCAACTGTTCTTCATCAAAGATTAAAATGTGCTGCTTTAGAGCAGAAAATTACTCAAATGGACAGAGCTATCAAAACAAAGAGTGTTGAAGTTGACAATGACTTAAGTGGTGACATAGCAACAATAATGGAAAGAAATATTGAAAAAGCATCACCATTCATGAAATTATTTTGGAGAGAACAAATGAAGTACCACAATAGTAAATCTAACAGATATCACCCAATGATAATAAGGTTTTGTCTAGCAATTGCATCAAAGTCATCATCTGCCTATGACGAACTTTGTAAATCTGGCATTTTATGTCTGCCAAGCAAGAGAACACTCCGTGATTACAGAAATGCAATCCGCCCCCAAGCTGGCTTTAATCCTCATGTTATAGAAGAGTTAAAATGTTCATCACAAAACCTGAAAGGGCATCAAAGATATGTTGTAGTTTCCTTTGATGAAATGAAAATTGCGTCAGGTCTTGTATTCAATAAATATGATGGCCAACTGATTGGATTCACTGACTTAGGTGATGCAGATATGAATGAGGCAGGCCTTGATAATGAAAAAAAATTGGCAACACATGCACTGTTGTTCTTTGTGCGTGGTGTCTCATCAGATTCGGAATTTCCATTAGCCTACTTCGCAACAAAAATTTTGACAGCCACCCAAATTACACCATTATTTTGGAGATGCGTGGCCATACTAGAAAGGAATTGTAATCTTTGGGTGATAGCTACTATTTGTGATGGTGCATCTGCAAATCGTAAATTTTTCAAACTTCATAGCGGAATGGATGGAAACAGTTGCCAAGATGTTGTCTACCGCACAATAAATATATTCTGTTGCCAAAGGTACATTTACTTTTTCAGTGATCCACCACATTTATTGAAAACTGTTAGGAACTGTTTGTTAAATTCTGGTTCTGGTCAGTGTTCACGGTATATGTGGAAAGATGGCAAGCATATTATTTGGCGTCATATAGTTAATCTCTACAATTCTGATCTAGAGAGTGGGCTAAAGTTTCTTCCAAGATTAACTAACGAACATATTAAGCTCACAAGCTATTCAAAGATGAAGGTACGTCTTGCAGTTCAAGTGTTGAGCTCGAGCGTTGCTTCAATTTTAAGAAAGTTTAGTCCTGAAGATTGTTCTCAAACAGCAAATTTATGCAATCAAATGGATACATTTTTTGACTGTCTGAATGTTAGAAGTCTGATAGAGTACACCAGGAAGAGAAAACCAACGCTTGCCCCCTACAAATCAGTAGATGATGCAAGACTTAATATTTTATTAGAAGATGTTTTAGGTTTCTTTGAGAAGTGGAAGGACTCAATAGCAAACCACAAAGGTGGATACAGTAAAGATGAACAGCAAAGGATGTTTATATCTAATCAAACTTTTGTTGGATTAAAAACAACGATACTAGCTGTTGTGGAATGTATTCCTTATCTACTCTCTTCGGGTATGCCTTATGTGTTAACAGAGAGGTTTAATCAAGACAATGCAGAGGAATATTTTGGAAGACAACGAGCACTGGGAAGACGCAGTGACAACCCAACTATCTACCAGTTTGGGTACAACGCAAACACCATAAGGATTCAGCGCTCAATAAGAACCGTTTCGGGAAATACAAGTGGAAAATATTCTGGCTTGAAAAAGAAATCTTCTTGGTATAATGTTGACAGTGGGGCTTTGGCCAAAAGAAAGCGGAAGTAGACTGTAGGAAGAGAGAATGAAGAACAGCACTTGTAAAGTACATTAATTTCTTATGCATAGCTTTTGGGCTTCTTTTAAAGTGTTTAGCAGAATTCATTAGAACAAGTCAATTAACTAAGGAATAAAAATGGATAATATGTTCCTATCTAAAATAGCTGGTAACTGCTCTTTGGCCTTTCATATTTTTTGTACTGACAATGATACTTCAAACAGCACAGCCCTTGCTAAAAGTCCCATCCAATTTTTTCAAATTAATTTGTATTTAAGTCAAATAAATTTGTATAAGCTTGACTGTATCTTGCACTTATGTTCACAAAAGTTTGGAAACATTTATATGATTACCAACTGCTTAATTATTATGAATATACACATTGAATTGCAAATTAGAACCTAACTGGCATAACTATGAACATGTGAATTTACATCTACTCAGACTACCTTAGAGCTCATGGATCCTTGTTCAAAGAATCCTTGTTTTACCTCTCTACCCCAGCCATTTGGAAGACTGACAGTACAAACAAAACACCACAAATGACATCGAAAGTTCTCTTATTTACGAATATCTGATAAAAAAGTATTACAAAGTAGTTTGTCAAGCATTGAATTTTCTAATGATAGAAAAAGGTTGGTTATACAGTCATTCTCCAATCTTGCTTTTATCTGCATTGTTTTTAAGTTCTTTCCTTAATGCCTTCCCTTTTTTGAGTGTTGAATCTTTTGCTTTAAGTTTTTCAGTAATATCTTTAACAAAAGAAAATGAACGGACTCGAAGGTACAATGTGAATATTTTTTCTAACACATTAAAGGCAATCTCCTCACACTTTTCACTGTAGCAGCTACAGTCTTCCAGCACTGTGTTAAATAAATCTACCACTAACATGTTTTTCATTAGGCTTTCAACCATTTGGTATATAGCAATATGATTGAATGACTTTTTGCTTGAAGTTTCTTGCCTAAATGTTTTCTCAGCCTCAAGAAGAAGAAAACACATATGTGGAGATATGCCCCAGAGTCCACCTCTGCTTATAGTGGAGACGAGCACCTGAGATGCAACATCTTCTACTTTGTTTGCTTCCAGCAAGGTTATGACAAGCTCTTTTTCTGGACAGGTTGGTTTAACTGCATAGCGTAACTTTCTCAATACATATCCACCAAGGTATTGAACTGCAGCCTTATCTCTCTGGTTTGGCACAAATCTTTTAGATTCTTTAACTGTTGAATTTTCCCCAGTCAAAGTAACTTCATTAATGAGCTTTTCACATACTGTAATCAGTAGAAGTGTTGAATCATCAATGGACATCAATGGAAAATATTCCATGGCATCTTGAACAATGATTTCATAAAATTTACTGTAAAACTTCTCTTTGTCTTTTGTTTGCGATAACATCAAGCATAGTTTATCTATTGTTTGATAAAATTCACTTTTGACAAATGCCGGCTGTTTAAAACAATCCTCCCAGTAATACTGTGTAAAGACCTTGTTTATTTCATCTCCATAACACTTATCCTTTGATACATCATTGCAAGCATCAAATAGAAGTATTGTGACCCTTTCAGGTTTCAGTGCCACTTCAGCATGCATTAATTTGCTGTGCCTTGTCAAAGCTGCTGAAGTCTTGAATTTCTTGTCACAATTTATAGAGGACAAGAATCTCAACATAGTTTGTGCAGCTCCAACCGGAATAAATGATGGTTTATTTATTTTTAAAACTAATCGCAAACATAGGAATCGTGATGCTCTGGAGATCTTTTTTCTCCCAAGCAAGAAAGCAGTGCAAGGACCAGGCCAGGCCTAAAAAGTATTCACGAGTTCTGGGAAAAAACCAAACCAATTCTTTGAAATTATTAACAGTAGATATGATATGAGATTTCAAACATATTCGTTGCATTTGAGAGCATATCCTTGATGGGAAATCCCGTTCTTGTTTACCACCCTTTTCTTTGTAAGTAATGCAACAAGACCATAGGACATTTAAAAATCTCTACTCACATCAATAGCGGCTTCTGCTATTCACTATTCATAGCATCCTGTTCATCTACAGCTCTGATAAATTCCAATATATCATCGTCTCCTTGAAACCACACATCCACTTGTTCGTCCTCCATGTTTTTATTCTAACCTTGGTAGCGTTTTGGTCATGTGACCAAAAATGCGTCGCGCTGAAGATAAAACAAAGGGCCTATTGTTTTCGGACGTTTGTTTCCAAACCAGTCCCTTTCCAGTAACTATGGTTTTACAAACAATCGCTTTCCACAGTGTGCTAAATTTATAATATTGCGAGTTTTAAATCCTGACAGAAAGATTTTATCACTTGTTGTATTCTATTGGCCACACCCTGGCACACTAAAATTTTATTGACCACACCCAAATGAGGTCACGCCCATATTCGCCATATAACCGAATAATCACTAATATTTTATCCGAATAATCGAATAGTTCAATTTGGGGAGCTGGACAGCCCTAATTTAAATATATAATGCAGCTACATGCAACCGGCCTGATGTAAAGGCTCTGCAAACATCAACATCAACAAGAGTTCTTCAAAGATGAAGAGATTCTTTAGCCACATGAAAGAAGGTGCATTTTCCTCTACATATTGATGATTAAAGGTCATATGAAGCGAAAAACTATTTTCGCATATTTTGTAGAGTTTTTTTCGCTGTTTTCCGTTTCTTTCTACGACTTGAACTTATCTAGATATGGAGCCCAAAAACCTGAAAAGGGATTTTGAAAAGCGATGGCATTGAAACGCGGTCAGATCGGTACTAAAAAACACTGCTGTTGGGGAACATGCAAATCTTATTAACGATACAGGGGAAAACTGCCTGAAGGAACCGAATTTTTGAGATTTCCAAAGCTGGGAACCATGAAAGATGGCCTAACTGAGTGGGAAAAGAAACGGGAGCTTGAAAAGACCAAAAAAGCAAAAAAATGGCTTCATGCATGTGGCAGGAAAGATTTTTGTAGCCTGTCGGATATTAAGAAGGACACCTACATATGCAGCATACATTTTTACGGGGACAAGGGTCCAACAGAGGATCACCCTGACCCTGTTCTTGCTACGCTAACACGAGAGGAAGTGCAGGGACGTTTAATCCGTGCGGCGAAGCGATTGAGAACAAAACAAGCAAGAGAAAGCCGCGTGTTGGGTCCTTCTGATCTGAAAAAGGATCGCCAGAAAGAAGATATTCCTGACTCGAATGAAACGGGGTGTCAATTTGAAGAATCTATGATGGGAACTGGCGAGGATGAAGATGGTGTTGATAACTAGCTTCAGGACAAGTCAACACAGACAATTTACTACAAATATACCTTGGGAGCCAAAGTGGAAACCATGATCTACAAGGATCAGATCATCGCAGAAGCCACAAATTCTGATTCTGCAAAGTCGAGCACTGCCAATTTGATGTCCTGTGCTAATATTGTCGCAGATGACAAGAAGTGTAAATATTTTATAGGTCTTGATCCTGCACAATTTAATTTGCTATTCAATTTTCTTGGACAAGTCAAGTATGAACTAAGATACTGGGGTTGTACTGAAAGCAAAGGTGGGGACAACACAATTCAAGATCTTGTACTAGAAATGCAAGCATCAATTCACATTCCACCATTTCTCGGGAAGAGGGATTGTTTTACAAAAGAAGAACAAATCCTGACCAAAAGGATTGCTAAAGCTAGAATCCATGTGGAAAGATTTAATGAAAGATTAAAGAAATTCAGATTGATGAGTAACATCATACCACTCAATTAAAGTCACATTGCATCACAACTTTTTTATGTAGCTGCCTGTCGTGTCAATTTTCAGCCATGCCTTTGCAAATGACTCAAACAAATTTTTAGTTGCTAGATATTCCACAACAGTACATTTCACTTGAAAATAAGTAGTCAACGACTTGAAACGAAAGTTGTCAACGACAAAATGACTCGCCATCCTTCGCGTGCATCACTCGCACTCATGTGACAATCGCTAGGACGGGGTTCGCAAAAGATGAAGGGTAAGGCTCCCCCGTCCTAGCGATTGTCACATGAGTGCGAGTGATGCACGCGAAGGATGGCGAGTCATTTTGTCGTTGACAACTTTCGTTTCAAGTGTGCGGTGCGTGGCTGTGCATTACGTCATTTTTGCTCTCGATGCGAGGCTCTTGTCTTGCCGAGGCTAACATGTCTATTTTGTTTTTAGGGTAGTTTTAAGGGGCAATTCCTTTCCCACAGAAGGGGTTTAGCCCGCGCAGCGGGGTTCTGGGGGCTAGTCTTCTGTTTTACCAATATATTGTTTATCCATGGTGAGAGTTTTCTTCAAGTTTTACTGGAATATATTCTATTTGAGTGACATGGTCTATCGTGAACCTAAATATCAAATGATTTTAATCACGCACAGCCATCGATTTCATTTACATAACATAATACATTTTTTTATGATGCGTTTGGAGTGATTCGTCTTTCAAGTAACTTTTAGCTTCACCGCTCTATGTTTTTCAACTTTGTGCGCCCAAAGCAGTAGTTAAGGGTTTCAGAACCAAGTTGAGATTTAGAGTCGAAATACTTCAATTCTTGGCGGACTTCGGTTACTTGCACATGCAAGATCGAGTGCACGTCCCATTGCAGTTTCATGGTGTCCAGAGACGGCAATCAATCAAATTGACAACTCGTTAGTGTTAACACCCTTCAAAGAACCTTGTTCTAGCGAGTCATGGGGCCAAGCGACCTCCGCATGAAACAAACAACACGACATGACACCTTCCTACTTGCCAAGTTCGAAAAAGCTAACAGGAAAAACTTGCTTCAGTGGCTGTTTTACTTGTCGTTTTGGAAAATATTGGGGGTAGATTACATGGCCGCTGTGTTTCTTATAGTTTTGGAAATTGAGGGCGGTTTAAGCTTAAAATCGTTTGAGGGTTACACTGTCAATTCCCCATCGAAGAACAGTTGACCACAAGAAAAATATGTTTCTTTTAGCTGATCAACCTGCAGTGAAGCAAGCTAAAACTTCTTCGTATCGTTGTCTAAATTGGTTCCCATGTTGCCCCTGAATCGGCTCCGACTCTACTTGAACAATTAACGACTGGCGAAACTTCGAAATCCGTTAAATTTGACCTTGCGAAAACTGCTTTAGTTCTTGCAAAGTATATAGTGAAAAGTCGCTGCCGATCCTGGTTATTTTTATAGACAAAAACTGAAAAACCTCGTCAATCCAATCGATTTTAGTTTAAATGACTTCGGGGGCTCTGCCATGCCGAAACGCGACCCTTTGGCCAACACACAAACATAAAAATTGCCCCGTAGTTATTTCATCTTTTCTCGGGCTTTCTCGATAGCTGTCACGTTTTCAACCGTCCTATGGAAAATCTTTTTGCTCATTTAGCTCGCTACACTGTTGTTGAGAGTTTAGTGTAATTTAAAGAAAAAACCGTGACACGAAATCTCTAACTTACAAAAGAAACTTAGCACACATGAAAACTGCCTCTGTAGCAGTCAAAAACTGACTATTGCCACCAATAGGCACAAAATTAATTCTACAGTTTCAGAAATCTCAACAACGCTACCAACACTGAAGGAACAACGCGAGAATGAGTAAACGTCGAATCGAAAACCATGCATCGTCATCCACCAAGAAAATTAAATACATACAACATAAAACGTAGGGTTTTAAAGTTCGTACGGTAGTCTCTCGTCTATTAAAAACGGAGTTCTTGCTCTTCCTTTCTTCGTCCCAACACGGCAACAGTGGATAACATTTGACGCCATGCCATGACCCTGCAAGCAAGGAAAACTCGTTAGAAGCGAGGTCCCAAAAACGCAATCGTAAAAGGCCACAAAAAAGCAGCAGTCACTGATTTTAGAATGCATCAAACATGGTGTTTACTGCCAAAGCTGTTTAGGGCAATTTAGAGTGAAAAACGCCCTCGAGGCCTGGCGGAAGGGGTCAACAGGACAAACAGCCAGGTGCGAAAATCTAGCAAAAAAACCAATTCTTCGAAAAAATAACCAGAAAAAGAAAACAACGAAAACGACAAACTTGAAGCAACACAACAAACTTACTTTGATTCGATTTTGAGGGCACGAAGTTTTCAGCATTTTGAAGTCGGCGAGAGGGCGTACCTGCCGTTCCCCACGTTGCTGCTGCCGCGAGTTTCGGCTAGATTTCTGTCTAAAAAAGGAAAAAAGCCAGAAATAAAACCTCCCGTAACATCATTAAAGAAGTTAATCGATTGATTATCAGAAATTTCCCTTAAAGCAAGCTATCTAGGTATTTAGAGCAATTTAGAGTGAAAAACGCCCTCTGGGCATGGCGGAAGGAGTTCAACAGGTCAACGGCCAGGTGCAAAACCACGCACAAAAGCTAGTTTCTCGAGAGAGAAACACCAGAAAAACGGCGATCATAACGCAACAAAATAAACTTACTTTGATTCGTTCTAGAGGGCACGACGAAGTTTTCAGCATTTCGAAGCCAGCGAGAGGGCCAGGCAGGGGCGTGCCTGCAGTTTCTCGTGAATTTTTCTTCTGCCACCGCGAGTTTCGGCTCGATTTCTCACCTAAAATGAGGAAAAAGCACGAAAATCAAATCTCATTTAGCATCATTTTAAGAAAGCAATCAAATGAGTAGCAAGAAAACATGCTAGAAAGCAAGCAAGCTCGTGGGTAGCAAACTTTTTCAAACGAATGGAAGCTACCCCAGCGTTGGGTGCATTGGAAAAATCGTCAAAAAAGCACGGAAATTTAGTTTAGCATCATTAGGAATATCATCAGATCGAAAGAAGAAACGAAAAGTACTTACTTAAGGCAGTAAAGCAGCTTTCCACGGCGAAATTCCCAAAAAAAGGCAGCAGCACAGTGCACGACCACGGCCGGTAATAATGAGCACGTCCAATCCACACTGGTAGCAAGCACGAAATGACCCCTGCCCTGTCCCGAGCACGCTGTTGTTCTCTACTACGCCTTGCTGCTCTGCTGCGACGCGTCACTCACGTCGGCAACTTGCATTTCGATTGGTGGAAGAGGACTCTCTTTTTTGTCCCCAAACAATGGAGGGCTGCAGAGCAAGACACGTGACCGGGGCAAGTTCGGCCGATCGAGGGCAAGAAAATTTTCTCCCCTCGGCCTGGAAATGGCGAATCGAAGCAAAAACACGGCGAATTTCAAAAAAACGCTTGCGAATTTTGGAAAAAAAACCAGACATCTAAAAAGAGGCACTCCGGGCGAACCGTACCGCTAGGAAAAGTGGAACGTGGCACGAACCGTTCGGGAGCCAGAGCTAGGAGAAGGCGGACGACCGGCGAGCGGCGCTCAGAAAGATGGCAATGTCCACTAAAAATAAGGAAAATTTTGGCAAAAAAACCAGCCACGATCGAAGACGAATGCTCGCCGAAGCGAGGGGTATAAAAACCTTGAGGATGGGGTTTGCCGTGGAGGCAGGAGAGCGCCGAGAAGTCTGTCGAGAAGGGGTCTCGTCGGAGAAAAACGAACTTTTCGATCAAAAATCGGGCGAATTTTCCGGAAAAAAGCCTCAACTCTTTTGGGAGAACACGTTGGGAAGAAAAAGCAAAAATAATTTGGAAAAAAGACGCAGCAGTTTTGGAGAAAAGGGAGTACGATCGATCGGAGGCAAAGATCAAAGGCGCCGCCTCATGAATAATAGACATTTTAGTATATGTAGATTTTCTAAATGTGTAATACAGAACTAGTTAACAAAGAAAGGACCAGAGGATGTTGTTCAAATTTACATTGTCCCTAAATAATAATTGACAAATTGCTATAATAATAATTGCTTGGTGTTTGCGCAACATAATGGTCAGTTGGCAACTTTTTTGAAGTCCTTGGAAAAACACACCAACTTGGAAGTGGGTTTGATTTTAGAGGGAAAAGCTCTGATACTCTTAAAAAGTTAGTTCTATGTTCCAAATAGGAATAGTCCAACTAAAAGAACAAAAGTAGAGGTTAACAAACTCCAAAAGGATTATCAAATTTTTGAAGAAGGAAATCCTACATGAAAAGAAAAAGACAGTCATCAAAATTAGTCTTCCAACACTACTGGGTGAAGGACACGTGGCACTTTCATTAAAAAGTACTCTGGAACAAAAACTCTCTTTCAATATGCATTTGCTCTTTCCTTGACAGTTTGCTGAAAATCTACATCTGGGAAAATCCTCTCAATAAATGGTGGCCCCTTTGGTGTATGCAGTATAAAATCACAGTATGAAAACCAGTGATGAGCAATTGAAACTGCACTTGGTAATAGTACAAGTGACTGTGTTTTAGAATGAGCTTGTCACCAACAATTTTAAAACACAGTGTCTTTCTTTGATGGGAATCCTTTAAATGTACAATAACTTCACTTACAGTTCTTGTCCTTAAGATTTTGAGACATTTTATTTCGATTTCACCAGTTGACATACCTTTGATGAGACCATCAGGGCTTGCCGCAAATGCAGGTTAATTTTTGTTAACCCAAAGGCCTGTTAAAATTAGCTTTTTACTGGTGTCCTTTCCAAATGCATCCCTTGCAGCAGACTCTTCTTTCATTCCATACTGCATATCTGCAGTTGTAATTTCTTCCTTAAACCAAAAAAGGCATCTTAAAAAATTGTGGCAACTTTGCTTTGTATTAGAGTGCCCCCTTCATCATTGCTTTGCCCAGTGATGAAATTTTATAGCATCTTGATGCTGTAATTCTTGGCCAACGATTCCCAAACCAAACATCAGAAAGGGCTTGTTCTTCAGTACCCGGAATAGAGAAAGAAAATAAAAATGTCCCGCACAGTTCTTCACATTGATTCTGTAGATTTTTCGTAAATTGGATAATGAGATCCTTAAAAATAATCATATCTCCCACATTGACATTGTCCCAGAAGAAGCACTGTGTGTTTGCAAATCCTTGATGAACTGTTTTTTTCTACTGTCATCAACTTTACCCTGATAACAGTTTTGCCTTGGATCCCATTTATAGAGTTTTTCTGTTGTTTTCTTTACTTTTGATTTGTATGAGGCCATGTGCAATGGCTTTGGATCTTCAATCCTCTTTTTGACTTTGTTCCATGTGCACTCATTTGATGTTTTTGGCATTTCTACCATGTACCCATGATCATTTACATGGTCATTTAGATACAACAAAAGTGCAGCAACATCGCAACATTTACACAGACACGGGGCTACACAAGTGCATTCTGGAGATCTTATAAACCCACTTTCTTTGCTTATAACAACTTTTGTTGAAAGTGGGTGGTCCTTCTTCATTGAGTGCTGCACATGTGCTCTTAGAAATAAATTTTTATCATTACCATTGTCTTGCACATCTTCAACAAAGCCACTTTTGACCATGTTTTTTCTTTTCTTCAAAGGCTTCTCTGTCAAAGTGTCGCAAAAATCGTTTTCGCTACCAGAGCTTTCGTCAGTGCCTTCGGTGGTTCACTTGAATGAGGCTGACTCAACGAGATAGTGGTAGATGTGACCGTAATTAAACATGAGAGGAATGTTTCTGGAAGGAAATTGCTGCCAGTTACTATTTGGTTTCAATTGCTCCTCGCCGTTTCTTGGCACCTTCATGTTAATTTTGATTGCCTTGATTTCATACCACTTCCCCCCATCAACCTTAGGGTCTTGGTAGCCCTCAACTCCAGAAATAAGCTCCGCCTTTTATACTCTTCTTGCCTCCATGACACTCAATCCAGCGTTTAAATTCAACCAGGCTATATTCTCGAGGTGGTTTTGAGAGCTTATCACCACGAACGTCATCTTCTTCCAACGTTATAGTTTCAAAAACAACCATCGAATTGGCCATCTTGTTAAAAAATTAGGCCTATCCCGTCAATCAAACCTTACGCCTTTCTTTCGTGGTAATGAAGGTTCTGCAAGAACTTGTTTTATAACCAATTAGATTTGATTTTATCGTACGGAAAGTGATGGATTGAAACCTCACGATTACTCAACTATCTGAGTGACAAACTATAAACTACCTTTGGCTATCCTCAAGTTACACCATACGAAACTTCGTGTGTTGTTAAAGTTGTTTGTCCGCATTTCGATCCCAAGCTGCATTGCGCGCAAATTTTGTGACGTAGGCAGTGCAGAGCCCTATAGCCATGGAACCCTTGTAAGTGATGTTGATAAAAAAAATCTTGCAAAACAAAATAAAAGCATAAATTTGTGAAAAACGTAGTATGATACGCTGAAAACAATAGGATGTAGATCTCATCTGGCAAATGCCCCCTTGTGCTATTTTTAGACTGGGGTACTCGATTCCCGGCCTTTTAAGGGGTTTTTCCAAAAAACATTTTCGCAAAAAGTCAGTTGCAGAACGCGATAAAAACATGAAAATTTGTGAAAGTATGTAGTTTGATGCGCTAAAAAAGATAGGGTGCAGACAACAGGTGGAAAATTTCCTCTTAAGCTGTTTTTAGACTGGGGTACTTGATTTGAGGCCTTTTGGGAGGTTTTCCATAAATCGTTGAAAAAGAGAAGATAATAGAATGCGCTTAAAAATAGGATGCAGACAAGGGGTGGCAAGTCCCCCTTATGATACTTTTAGAAAGAGATTTATTTGCAACTGCCTTCAGTATGAAGCTCTGGGGAAGATGTTTCGACAAATAAAAATTAGGAGAAGAAAGCTGCCCTAAATAACTGTGGCTACCACCTTAAAGGTGGGAAGCCTAGATACGTTCCTGAAATATACTCTTCACATTTAACTTGTGAATAAATTTCCTGTGTTTTGCTTCTGACTGTTCTTGCTGACTCTGAACACAAAGTTCATGCATTTTGATTAAATTGACAATCAAAAGCAAGTTTGTACTTATATAAACCTTTCTAATAGAAGCATTTTTATGATTAATGCAAAAAAAATTTTAAGCAAATGGAACCTAAATATTCAAATACTATTTTACTGAAGAACTTTGCAGAAACAGTTTAATTTAAAAATTAAAATTTTGTTTTTAAGTAATTTTAAAGCGTATGTTGGAGAAAGAATTGATTAATTGAATATTTTCTACAGAGTGGCAAGTGATAAACCCATACAAGATGACTCAAAGTTTCCAGTGTTCTACTCAATGTTGTTGAACCTCTTTTCATTGGTCTGCTTCAAGTGCAAGTAAAGCAAGCCAGAAGTAGAGATAGTCAAGAATGGGACAATGGTCACAGTATTCCAGCATTGCCAATCCTGTGGCAAAAAATCTTTCAGGTGGCAAAAAATCTTTCAGATGGCAATCCCAACCATTCATCCTTGGACGCTATCCAGCTGGGAATCTGTTCTTGAGCTCCGGGATATTAGCTGCAGGAGCATCCATTAGCAAATTCCTTATGGTTTTAAGGCATGGGTCCTTCAGCATACAAAGCAAGGACCTGCTTCTACCACCAAAAAATGTTTCTTCTTCCTTCTATTTTTCGCCATTGGGAAATGTACATGTCGGCCCTTCTTGATAAGATGAACACTGCCAATAAAGTGATAGTTTGTGGTGATTGTCGGTTTGACTGTATAGGTCATTAAGCTAAATATGGTGCATATACCATATTCTGGACCAACACCTAGAACATTGTACATTTTGAAATTATTCAGGTATTCTTTGAAATCCCTTTAGTTTGTCGAGAAATTTTTCATGCATTTCCCCTAAGTAATACATTATGTAGCAAAAAATTGGGTTGCTTCTAGAAATATATTACTGTTTTCATATGTTTACATTACCAACAGGCCAATGAGACAAAAGGGAGCTCTCCACAAATGGAGCTGTTTGGTGTCAAACAGTGTTTTGCATTTCTGGAGGAATTGAGGGTCAAAATTGCCCAGTTCATCTCAGACAGGCACACAAGTGTTGCAAAATGAGCCAGCGAAACCATGCTTTTGGTAAAGCATTATTTTGATATCTGGCATGTTGCCATATCTATATCAAAGAAACTGCTTAAAGCTGGAAAAGAGAAGGGTTGTGAAACAATCAATAAGTGGGTAACCTTCCTTTGTAATCATTTATACTGGTGTGCTACTTCAACAAAAGAGAAGTTTGGAAAATTGATGTGACGAAATGGAAATCTTTCCACAACCATATGGAAAATAAACACGAACATGATGACCAGTTTTTCAAGACCTGTGTTCATGACATCTTGAGAAAAAAGGCAATGGATCAAAAATGGTTTGATAATAAATGTTTTAAACAATTTTTAAATCATTTTACATAGTTTCAAGATATGGTAAAATAGATTTGTTAGGAATAAGATGACATCTAGCAGCCATTGAGAAGATAAAGTTAAACTTCCAGATAAACACATTCTAGGAATCAACGGGTGTTTGTAGTTATGGCTATACTGCAAATTATATTTCATGCAATTATTTTATCGGAAATTATTGCACATGACTTACATAAAAGTTTCATGCTATTTTCTATCATAGACTATTGCATATGACAAAAACATAGCAATTTTGATGAATAAGTGCTTGTTGTCAGATATTGAAAAGCTATCTGGTGATGCACAGACAAGTTGCCTTGAGGCTTTCCGTGCAACTTTGAACCATTGGCATCCAAAAATGATTCATTATTCTTGGGCTGGGACAAACTGCAGATCTGTATATTAAATGATTTTTTGACACCTTTTCCTAATCATTATTTGCTTTCAGATAGAAGGTTTTGAAACTTTAGTGGAGAAAAGTTGTAAACTGCCAAAAACATTTCTCACAAATTTTAAGTTTAATTTTTCATTAGGCACATACTTGCAGCCTGTCACTTTAATGAAAACTTGGATAGAGTGACTAGAAGAACAAAGGATGGCCAAGAAATGATAAGAGTTACTAATCCAAAATACAAGCTAGGTGAAGAGAGTGTCAAAAGAGTTCCTGTCCAACCAACCTAC
Organism: Nemopilema nomurai; assembly: GCA_003864495.1. Classification (NCBI taxonomy): domain Eukaryota; kingdom Metazoa; phylum Cnidaria; class Scyphozoa; order Rhizostomeae; family Rhizostomatidae; genus Nemopilema; species Nemopilema nomurai. Next base: position 1,281,051 of record ML133366.1, on the reverse strand, counting down.
AGTATGCTATAGAATATTCATTGCGCTCCATTCTGCACTTTACCTTGTTCTTTTATAGAGAATTTATTTGAGGGTTATCATTATTTCCAGTTTGCAAACCATTGAAAAAAGGAAAAAATGAAACAGAATTTGCTCCGAATACAGTGAATTAATAAGTGTATGTAAAGGTGTTACTTGGAGTTGAAAAATTCTTAACATTTGCTGCAATGTAAAAGACTAGAAAATAAGTAAAAATGCTGTTCTCAGTTGATCAAACCACTTGATTCACAATTCCAGCACCATGCTTTAAAAGCTGAAGCTGTTGAGAGATGTAAAAAGAGGTCATTCATTGAAACAACTTTAACCTCACCAGGTAAATTCGTTTCCCTGCTGAAAAAATTTTATCATTCAAATTTTTATCTGCCCCTTAGATATTGGAAAAGATTGTGTGTCTATCCTCAGCTCAAGAACAAGAACCTATGATGGCAGCAGCTGTCCAAATAGAAAAAGATGCTACTGCAAGCAGAAGAAAAAGAAAACCACCCAAATGCAGAAATTGTGGTGATCCTATGCTAGGGCATGCATAAACCGAGTGTGTTGCCAAACACATTTGAATATATTCACCACTCGCATTTACACAGAAATCTCTAGTAATTGAAATAACTTTTCATAAGAGCAAACAGAATATAACACTTGCCTATTGTATAAAAATTGATGCTTCCACAAAACAAAAATAATGAAAGATGCTACTCAGCTAAGTCTTTAAAACGAGTTTTTGGGCCTTTTGGGTACAGTCCTCTAACAACTGTGTACATGCAGGCTGGCAGGACACGTCTATTTTCCCATCCCAGGCAGCCAAATGTCCATCTAACCAGACATTTGTAAGCAAAACCACATAGATATCCAGATGATAGAGTTTATAAGTTATACAAGAATTTGCCATAAAACTATGTTTACTCGATAATTTGTTTAAAGTTTTCTTTCTTTACAGTAGTTTGCGTTTATCTTTGTGCTATACACTATGTTATTAAAGTAATGAGATTTAAATTATTATGCAACAATAAACATAATTCAGTCTCACTCTTGACATTTTACCACAAAAAGTTCCAATTTTCAAGGAAACTGTTTTGAATACAATTTCGGTTTGTTTATAGATTGCTGTAAATGTTATTATATAATACAATTTGACTTACTCGTTCTCAAAAACTGCACTCGTTGTTTGTACTGCTTTCCAGTCTTGTCCTTGAAATATGATCCGGCAAGAAGAAGAACCTCTTTCTGTTACACAGGTGTATCCCTCTCCAGAACCATCAACTGTAACCTTGATGTACGCCTCTTTTACTTCACAGGGGGAGTGGTACTCCCTTGCACTAACGAGAGATTTTGTTGAGCACTTTGTACACCAGCACCTGTGATAGAAAAAGATAATCACTGGAGTTACCTTTTCTCTATCAGTTGACAAAAATCGAGTATCGCTAGTCTATAGTGTGTACTCTTTGAAAAAATGTCTGGCCAGGCCATACTCGCGTGAGTCGAGTTACCATTGATTAAAAGGCAACTTCTCCCTTAAAACTGGCTTTGAAGCTGACAAGGTCAAATGCCATCTTCAGCAAAGTACTCATCCTCTCCCTTGTCGTTCGAAGTCGAGTCTCCTGTTGAGGATGCCACTGGTTCATGCTGATAAGGCTAAAAAATCCCATCAAACTCAGCTACTGATCCCTCACTTTCACTGGAGCCTTTCAAAGAGTGATCCGATTCTGTATCACTGTACGACTCTTCGGCAGACATTTCTGCAGATGCTTATTTCAGCATATTTTTCTACTGCTAGGCTTCTCCAGATCGTTTCAAACCTATTACGTTCCTTCCTGTATCTTGCAGAAATATTTCAATAATTTAACCAAGATTTTCTTGATCAGCGCCCTCAAATTATACATATTGGCCAATAGAATTTCGTTTCATATGACCTTATGACAAAAATAGCAAATATAAACATTTTTATGAATATGAAATTGAAAAAAACTCTGAGAACTTAAGATCATATAACAATAAAAAACTTTGAGGAACTGATTCCTTTAACAATAATAATGCTTGTCTTATTTTGCTGCATTTTATCTTTGTGTGTTAAAAGTTAACATAATTAACAGAAGAGTCACTTAACATCAGAAATTTAATTTTTTTGTTTGATGGTGTAAAGGCCAGTTAAACAAAGCTGTCAATTCAATCGAGATTAAACCATTTAAACTTTTCTGTTGATCAAATTCGATCAGTAGTGGTTGAGAGGCTTGCCAACAAAATACTAATAGGATTAAGAATAAAATGACATGTGATTAAGATTCTTTGAATTCAGGAAATGGAGAAACCAAAATAAACCTTTTGAATGTCTAGGCCTACAGTAAATACCCATTCTATACTCTGTAGAGTTTTTTATCGGATGTGCAATTCTGCTAGTATTGCCTGTATATCCAATTTAATTTTACATACTTTAAATACAATCTTTAGCTTTATTGTGAACAGTTTTCATATATGATTTTTATCATTTACCCTAAAAACACAATTTCCACACAATTAACAAAGTTATCTCTTTGCTCTCGTTTCTGAAAATTACTTTCCGATGAAGACATTTTTTCCCCTAGAATTGACAAGGAAATGATTATAAACTTAAATGCCAAATATACTCGCAGCCTAACAATCCACTTCGCTCGAGAGCGGTCGACAGACAACTGGAAACGGGTGTATCTACCCAGATTATCGATGGAATTGATAAACATTGATTGATTTGACCACTTTCGTTTAAGTGTTAACTGGGCTTAAGCCTTCATGATGTTTGAAAAAGGGAAAATTGACAAGCAACACATGCTTAACACAGAAACTTAATCTGTGTTGAAAATTCATGTAAATGCAAGGCAAAATCAGCAAAATGCTGTGGAGACTCAACCAGTGTTCAAATCAACCTGAACTAAATGTTCTTTTTGAATGGCCTCTTAGATTGCTGACAACTTTACCCTCTTTTGAAAGCCATGAATAAAAAACATTCTGGCCAGTCAGTTTTCTCTCTCCCTCACTTCGTTTCTGACTTGGAACCTCTGCAGGAAAACAATTTGAAGGAGCCTTCTTTCTCTTCAGCTGAACATTATGATTTCCAATCCATTTCTGTTTTAAGAGGGTAAAGTACAAGGTCATGCTATTGTTATAAATATAATTGACATGGTGTATAACAATATGATAATGCTAAGAAAGTCATTAACCAATAAATAGAAAGTTTCTTTTTTAAGAACTCTAGCAGTAAGCTTTATTGATATAACAAATGAAGTCTGCTTTAGTGTTGAATGAATGGCATGTAAAATTGGCTGTGATTGATAAAGGAATAAATTCAAAGTGCCAGAAAGTAAAAAGTAAAGTGGCTTCCACAAGAATGTGAGGAAATTGAAAGAACGAAGGAGACAGAGCCTTCATAAATGTACAAACGGATAAAGTCGTTGTTTCTAAAAGACACTCTAACTTACGCCGGAGTAATGTTTTGGCGTGAAGGTGGATGGGTTGCTGCCTATGCGTGGACCAGCATATGACTTATAAACAACCAGTGGTGGTGAAAAGGATGATTACTGGTTTCTTTTATGCATTGTCTCATAAACGTTTTTGGTGTAAACATTAAGATGAGAACTTTCGGCGCAGCTTAATAATTTAATGGCCAATATCCAGCGTGAAGTCTACATGGATAGCAGGTTATTCATTTCCCAAGATGGCAAGAAAAGTTGGTTGCAGCAAGTCTACAACACATAACATTTAGTAGACCAATAAGTTAACGAGTCTGACAACAATTTAAAGGAGGGCAGGCCCACCAAGAAAAATGTTTCATCTTAGAGAGAGTTAGAAGCAAGAGATCAGAAGCAAAAAACCCATCCAAGTTATATTGTGCTTGCAGATTTAAAAATACTGTTACTAAACGTTGTAGAAAAGTGCAGAAAGGAAATATATTTACATCATTGAATGTCAAAGTATTTGGCAGCCTGCTGTCTCGAGATTTAAAATCACAGTCATTGTATTTCTTCACAGTGGTAGCTAATCGGCCTTTTGCTCTTTTTATTTGCTTTTCAATCTGCTTTGGAATTTTCTGTCCAGCTAAAACAACAAACAGAATTTATAGAAACTGGAAGATTCAAAGAGCAAAGAAGGATGCTCCCTCGTCCAACAGCCTTCTTTGACAAGCAATCTTAAACTAAATTGAAACAAAATCCAAGTAGTGAATATGAAGTGAACAAGTGCTTTGTGGTACTTCACAATTGCTAGAAAAAGCGGAACTATTTTTCGCATACTTAAAAGTACTGCTCAGAGTATGTAAACATCGGAAGATAACCAAAAACTGAGGTCATCCTTTCACCTAGGTGTTTTGGAGTCTGTCTATATTTCAATGGAAAATCCCATTCTTTGTAGACAGAAAGAGTTCGTCTTTTCCCTTGGGCTCTTCTAAAGTTAGGTGTTAAGTAACGCAGATTGGTCAATTATAACCAATCACACGCTCTGCTTATCACCCTCTAGTGTTTTCGATTCGCATCTGGCTATTTATTTGGTCAGTTTTTGGTTATCTTCCGACGTTTGCATACTCTGAGGAGTGTCAGACGAAAAAAGTACTTTTAAGTATGCGAAAAATAGTTCCGCTTTTTCTAGCAATTGTCACTATGAAGTGATAGACATACTAAAACGTGAAAAACAAATGTCAATAATAAGAAACAGATTTTTCCAATTCAAATGAAAAATTCTCTCAACTGCTTCAATTCTTGCTTTTGCCAGCAATCCTACTTTCCTGTCATCTTCTAATTTCATTAGTGACTCGCTGAATTGAGCTGAGCTGTTGCTCCATCGAGACGTAACATTTCTAGCTCTCTCAATAGATTTCAAATCTTTATCGAGCCTGTGTAACATAATAAGAAGTATTACAAGCTAGCATTAACAGTTCCTTTTCTAGATATCACAAGGTAGACCTTAAGGGCAACAACTATAAAGGGAAAACATTAGCTGAAAATTAATCAAGATAACATTTGTTTGCATACTTTTACTTCTTATCAAAGCTTGAAATTGAGACTTTCCTTACCTGAATTGCTATTGAGGAATACCTAATGTCTAAGGTATACCTGCCAACAACATTTTCGCTAATAAAGCTACCAGGAAGAATCCAAACTTGAAATACTTAACATATTGAGATATATCTCAAGGGTCACATGGACTGCTCTGATTCAAGATTTTATCAATGTATGTTTGTGTATGATCCAGCTTGCATTGCATAGCTGTCAAGTTAATGCCCCGAAATGGGCGAGAGCAAAGAGCCTAAAACTGATGCGAAATGTGTGAGACTTACTTGGTCAGAAACTAGCATAATTTGATTATGATATATGCCATTTAATAAATGCTTCCCCATAAACAGTCAAAGTAGCAAAAAGAAATACAAAATTCAAACACTCGCTCGTTAATATGATGTTTCACATTTACCATTTGATCAGATGCTGTACACTGCTTGTACAAAGTACTAAAATGCAAAATGAAAATTAACAAAAAGTAATTGAATGATGATGATCACACTTAAACATCAAGCATCTAAAGCATGGCTAATATGGTTGAAATCTCAATAATAAAATAACAAGAAAATTACCTTGCTGCCTCTAAATCAAGTAGCTTCTGAACATATTTCATTGTCCAATCGGACTCAGCCTCTAAAAGGGAGAAAATAAGCAATTCTGGAAATATCCAAACGAATCCCAACAGCAGCTGATTCTTTTCTTTATTATTTTGAAATTTTCTATAGCAGAGCAGATGAATTAAAAAACTTGGATACAAATCCATGAACATAACAACAAAATGCATTTTGTTAAGAGAACCGAGAACAGAGAACCTAGCTATTTTGTTAAGTACCTGATATCAAATTTTAGATGGAAAGATAAAATCATAGTTTTAGAAACAATATACTTTCTCCCGTTGTCCTTGCAAGAACCAGTGACTTTTCCCTATCATGCCAAGCATAGACCTCAGAATCTTCAACTCTGTCTACAGATTGGAATTAACACCAATAAATCAAACTTTTAGCTACCACCATTTAATAAATTTATTTCAAACTTTAATTAAATGAAACCTTAGCATGTGCTATTTATTCTTCGTCCTTATCTTCAGACTTAAGTGACATTAACAAAGTAATAAAACATCCTTGTTAAAAATCATATAAAACTTCACACAAAATGGCAGCACATATTATAATGATTAAGCTAAGAATATGACACAAAAATGATGTTAAATAAGAAAAGAAACCATATTTTGCTAATACAGTATCAATAAAGAAAAATACAATACCTCCAAGGTTGTCAAATATGCGTTATAGCTCCGCTTTACTGCTTTTCAAAACATTTTTAGATTTGTACAAACGATCCGATAAGCTCCATTCTAAAGTAAAAAAAATCAAATATAGTTTTTGGCTTCTTGCTTCAATATCTAAAATGGTTTCTTTGCAAGAAAACGTTATGTTCAACGTGCAACTGGTTTAATTATATTTCACTTAACAAGCGGTGTAACTGTATAGTAATCTAATGCTTCACTTCAACACACAATACATTAGAGATATAAACATCAAAAATACAAATAGCTATTACCTATGCTACTGTTTTTCTTTTGAGAAAAGTATATCAGTGAATCACTTAAAAGATGAATTCTGTGAGATGGTGTCATTTCCTTTGTAATTGCTGTGAACAGTTTCAGGTATGACCACAATCTTTTCATTCCTTCACCATCTGTCAGTCCAAACTTTGAATAGTAGCGAATCGCTTTTGGTATCTGCAGATAACAACTATAGTTACTTCTCTATCTAGTTACTTCTATAGTAACTATAGTTACAACTATAGTTACTTCTCTATCTTTCTAGATTGTGCTTATTTTTCAGATTGTGCTTATTTTTCAGATTGTGCTTATTTCTCAGATTGTGCTTATTTTTCAGATTGTGCTTATTTTTCAGATTGTGCTTATTTTTCAGATTGTGCTTATTTTTCACGTCACCACTTGAATATGTTGGTGGTATCCTCCTAGTTGGTACAATTGGTGAGCCGCACGCCATGGCAGTAGCGGTGACTGACCTTACCACCACCAGAAGAAGCTGTCGTCGAGGAAAGCGTTCACAACAAGCCATCGCTGATCGCAAAGAGAAACGAAAAGGCAGGCGCGACCGTAAAAGAAAGGCGGCATCCTCTTTTGGGCCGGATCTGCGGCCTGCCAGCCGAGACCGTGACATCACACTATCGATGCCCGCAATCACCATTGCTTCTTACAATTGTCAGACTCTGAAAAAGCAATATAGACTGTCACACATTTATGTTCAGTCGTGTATTGTGTTGTTTGTTCCCGTGTTTTGTTTGTTGTATTGTCTTCTAGTATCTTATATTGTAGTGAACTGACTATTGAGTAGAGGCCCCAAGAGGACTGGACACACATCGTTAATTATTGAAGGTGTGACTTGGAACGCAACGTAATTGAATGAGGTTGTTTATCGTTTTTGGGGGAAGGTTTTTGTTTTTTGGTGGAGTTAGCGCGTTGGAAAATGTCGTTGGTATTAATTTATCCGAAGTATGGTTTCTTGATTACAAGTCGCTTTTAGGCCATTTATTATACTCGTGACAATTGGGGGCTCAGCCGGGAATGGCAACAAAACGACAGTCAGCGAAAAGATGAGGTTTTTTCAAGCTGTTGGGAGCTGAATTTGTGATGTTTTAAAATCGCTTTTTGGAAGATTGGTTATCGGGAATCAATAGAATTTCATAGCGCGGTGGCAAACATCAAGGGAGATTTCGTTCGTTATGCTGAAAGTTTTGAATAAAGCGAAATAACAGCGAAAAGAAGCCAGTAATTATGGATAGATTAATACAGTGTGGTCGCGAGCTTGGGCTCGAAGGAAAGGATTTACAGCAGTTTATCGAAGAGCAGCAGATTATCGAGAGAGATGAGCGGGCAGAAAATCGAAGAGTAGAGTTAGCAAAATTGGAGTTGAAGGTTGCTATAGAGAAAGAGAAAAAGGAGACTTTAGAGCAAGAGCGGTTAAAAATTCAGGCTGTTTTGGAGCTGAAAAGTGAGGGGGTAGATATGTCAATGAATTTCCAAGGCACAGAGGGTAGACAAAGAGCTAAGGGCCCTAAGTTGCCTGCTTTTGCTGATGGGAAAGACGACTTGGACAGTTATTCGAGTAACTTTTATTGGCCAGGCCTTAATGATGACGTTACACGATTCTGCAGGACATGTGATATATGTCAGAAGACTGAGAGCAAAGGCAGGACAGCAAAAGTGCCACTACAAAAGATGCCCTTGATAGACACGCCGTTTAAGAGGGTTGCAATTGATTTAATTGGGCCTATCTTCCCTTCTTCAGAGAAAGGTTTTCGTTATATCTTGTCTATGGTTGATTATGCTACGAGATATCCTGATGCTGTGCCATTAAAGAACATTGATACAGAAACTGTTGCAGAAGCTTTGCTTGACATGTACAGCAGACTAGGTTTTCCAGATGAAATTTTAAGTGATAATGGTTCACAGTTCATATCAGAATGCATGGAAGAAGTTTCAAGATTACTTAGCATCAGGCAGCTAACTTCAACGCCATACCACCCGATGTGTAATGGTTTAGTAGAGAAGTTTAATGGAACCTTGAAAGCAATGTTGAGGAGATTATGCAGTGAACAGCCAAGACAGTGGCCTAGATATATCAATGCAGTATTATTTGCATACAGAGAAGTACCTCAAGAATCTACTGGGTTCTCGCCATTTGAGTTGTTATTTGGGAGAACAGTGAGAGGACCAATACAGATACTGAAAGAGTTGTGGACCAAAGAAGTACAGGAAGAAGAAGTCAAGACCAGTTATCAGTATGTTGTAGAGTTGAGAGAGAGGTTAGATCAAACCCTAAAGATTGCACAAGAATCACTAGAGAAATCACAAGGACGTTACAAAAAGTACTTTGACAAGAAAACCAAAGAGAGAAGCTTCCAACCTGGTGATCAAGCTTTAGTCCTGCTACCAACTAACAACAACAAACTTCTTATGCAGTGGAAAGGCCCGTATAACGTGGAGAAGAGAGTAAACAAGAATGACTATGTGATCAAGATTGGTACTAAGTCAAAGGTGTACCATGCTAATTTGTTAAGAAAGTATCTGAACAAAGAAGAAAGAGATGTTTCAAAGAATGTAAGGAGTAGTGAATTGCTGAAAGCAGCTGCAGGAGATGTAGGAAAAGAATTAGAAGAGGAAATGTTCCATGAGGAGAATTTACTAGAGATAGGTAGTTTAAGATCGAAAGAGAGTTACAAAGATGTCAAGGTGTCACCAAAGCTTGTCCCAGCACAGTCAGATGATTTAGAGTCTTTAATTCAGGAATTCAAGCCATTATTCACTGACAAACCAGGATCAACCAGGTTGATAGACCATACCATCGATTTGACAAGCGACGTACCAGTTAGATCAAAGCCTTATTCAGTGCCATACGGAGTCAGAGAGTCACTTAGGAGTGATATTCAAGAGATGCAGGACCTTGGTATCATTAGAGACTCAAATTCACCATATGCATCACCTGTGGTTATCGTCAAGAAGAAGGATGGTTCAAATCGAATTTGTGTTGACTATCGAAAACTTAACAAGTTAACAGTGTTTGATCCAGAGCCCATGGTAACATCAGAAGATCTTTTCAGAAGATTCAGTGAGGATAAATACTTCTCAAAGATCGACTTGAGTAAAGGATATTGGCAGATTCCAGTAGCAGAGAATGACATCCACAAGACTGCCTTTGTAACTCCGGATGGATCATATGAATTCTTAAAGATGCCTTTTGGGATGGTGAATTCAGCTGCAACACTAGTGAGAGCAATAAGGAAATTACTTGCAGGTTTAGATAACGTAGATAGCTACATAGATGACATCCTGATTCATACAAGAACGTGGGAAGAGCATATGCAAGCATTGAGAGAGTTGTTCAGTCGTATGTTGAAATGGGGTATCACTGCAAGACCTTCAAAATGTGTCTTTGGAGGAGAAGCAGTTGACTTCATTGGAAATCAGATTGGGAGGGGTGAACTTGGTTTACATGATGAGAATGTCAAGAAAGTTAGAGATGCACCAAGACCAAGAACAAAGAAAGAGGTAAAGTCCTTCCTTGGACTCACTGGATATTACAGGAACTTTATTCCTAACTATGCAGCAATTGCATCACCATTGTCTGATCTAACAAAGAAGGGATTGCCAAATGAAGTAGAGTGGAATGATGCACATGAGAAAGCCTATGGGACGTTAAAGAAGATGACTGTAACTAAACCAGTTCTTCGCTTACCAGAGATTACAAAGCCATTTGTATTGAGAACAGACGCATCAAACACAGGAATCGGTGCAGTGTTACTACAAGATCATGATGGTAAACTATTTCCAGTCAGTTATGCAAGCAAGAAATTGTTAGAGAGAGAAAAGGCTTACTCAACAATAGAAAAGGAGTGTTTCGCCATAGTATGGGCAATAAAGAAATTCATGCTGTACCTTTACGGAACAGAGTTCATTATACAGACAGACCACCAGCCATTAGTTTACCTGAATAAAACCAAATTTGTGAATGATAGAGTTATGAGATGGGCAATGTTCATTCAGAACTACAAATTCAGAATTGAATCAATTAAAGGATCAGAGAACATTGGAGCAGACTTTCTAAGCAGAGTGATGTAAGAGATAGAGAGAGAGGAGGAGAGAGAGAGAGAGAGAGAGAGAGAGAGAGAGAGAGAGAGAGAGAGAGAGAGTGATAGAACACTCAGAAAGATTGACATACTGAACATAAAGGTTAAAGTTGAAAGACATCAAAGATGTCTCTTGAAGAACGGAGGTGTCACACATTTATGTTCAGTCGTGTATTGTGTTGTTTGTTCCCGTGATTTGTTTGTTGTATTGTCTTCTAGTATCTTATATTGTAGTGAACTGACTATTGAGTAGAGGCCCCAAGAGGACTGGACACACATCGTTAATTATTGAAGGTGTGACTTGGAACGCAACGTAATTGAATGAGGTTGTTTATCGTTTTTGGGGGAAGGTTTTTGTTTTTTGGTGGAGTTAGCGCGTTGGAAAATGTCGTTGGTATTAATTTATCCGAAGTATGGTTTCTTGATTACAAGTCGCTTTTAGGCCATTTATTATACTCGTGACATAGACTACATGAACTATGCAAATTTGAGTCCGAACAACAGATTGATATTATCGCCATACAGGAACACCGCCAAACCTTTTATGCTGATACAGATACTATTGACGCGGGAGGTGGAAGGATAGCACAACTAGTGAGCGCAAATGCCGACGGAAGTGCTATTTTTAAACTCGAACATGCTATTTTTAAACTTTCAAAAACTACACAACCGCATCGCCATGTTATCTGTGCAACTCCAAACAGCATGCCTCCATGTTACATCCTGCCACATGCCACATGCCGGATACCCCGATACCGAGGAAGTTAAAGACTGTATTGACATTCTAGCACACATAACGACAACCAACCCAGGCAGAGACGTCACGATACATGCCGTCGACTTAAACACTGAACTTACTGCTGACAGCGTTCACATAAAAAACGCCCACGGTTTCACTGCTACTCAAACATCGCCACACAGTGAAGCCGTAAATGACTTTGTTGTATCCAGCGAGCTTGTTGCAGTCAATGGCATTATGCGACAGAAACGGTCTAAATTACTAACATTCTTTGGTCCTAATAACAGGAGAGTCCGCCTGGACTACATTTTGCTCCAAAAGAACTGGACAAAACTCATCAGAAACGTTAACACTACCCGTTTAAAATGTGTTCGATCCGACCATGCGCTTATCTCATGCACACTGTCTTTGAAACTATGGAAACCCCACAGACCTACATCCAGGCAACAAAAACAGCCTCTTTGGTGTGCGCTGCAAAGACCTGCTGTTCGATATCGTTTTACGAGTAATGTTTTCAAACACAACAATAATAGGACCGACTACAAGTCATATTCACAATCTGTGCGACATGCTGCTAATCTCACGTTACTGAAAAGGAAGCCTACTCCGCGCTTATGCCTGTGGGAACACGATCCTCAAATCGAAAACGCGAGACATGCCCTGGCTGCTGCACGAAGAGCCAAGCTGTTTTCAAAAATTCTATAAAAAATGTTTATAGTTTATAAAAATCTCAACATCTGAACTTTTCAAAGGGTACACTCGCGCCGGCAAATCTCATGGACTGAGATGGGGGAAAATACATTTACAATTCGCAGTAAGGTTTTGTGTAAATCTCTATCTAACATGCCAAACATTGATGATTGATATGTATGTGAATATGTTCCATGTCGGAATAACAAAAATATATCAAACTGCTTCTGTATTGTAAATGACAAAGAGTTAGATGAATAGCATTCAAAAATTACTTGACATGATGCAACATGTCCTTAAGCATGCCAATCTGGAGTTACAAATATGCAATTTTTGAACTCATCATTCATTTTCTTTTTCTAAAAAACTTGGAAATTTGGATATTTTATTTCTAGACATGCAACATATATTTTAGGCAGTAGAAACATTAAACAATACTTAAGCCCTACAATATGATTTGAATAAGCCAGGAGTCCCTAATCACTTGTATCAGAGAAGAAAAAAGTGGATCATTTGAATGTTATGTATTACATTTAGGTAAAAAACTAACACAGACAATAAGTACATAACTTATCTTTATGTGTTTTGACAATAAACATGAAATGTCATAAATGATTCAAAATTTATGTTCTTGCAAATAGGAATTTATATTAAAGATGGAGTAAGCAAGCTTGGAAAAAATTCCTATATTTTGAATGAGACGATTGTTGAGAAGAATAGAGGTAGAAATATTGTGATAGCAAAAGAAAAGAAAGATTTTTAATGAATTGAGGTTGCTAAAAATATGAGGGTTCAAGGCCTTTTAGCATAGATGAAGGACGCATTTATGTTCATAAAGGTGATAATTACTATTATATCCAATTCTGAAATCAAAGAAAAGTATCACATTTATATACATTTTGACCTGCAGTAAGAAAATTTAAAATAAGGTATCAATTTCATCATCTAAATAAGGTAACTAAACAAATCTTAGAAGACATGAATATGAACCTTTCACCGTGTTTCATGTTTAAAAATCTACCAGGAACTTCATGTTTGCTGACAGATCCGAACACCCCTGTTATATCAAGGCCACTGCCGTGGATGGAAGGTCCAAGTTTGTCGCATGCTGCCTTGAAACTGCTACAATCCCTTGAAAAAGAAAACTTTTAAAAGCATTATCTAGGTTGAAGTGTCAAAGAAGGAACCAAGATATTTTTAATAGCCAATAGGCAAAATATATATTGAGCAATAGCCATGTACAAGTTCCATACTTTATGTTGAATGAAAATGCCAGCAACATGATAAACATTAAGATTAATACTGGCTTGAAGCACCAGAATATTTCCTCTATCCAAAGGTGAGAGCCTTAACATTTTGAGAAGGACTTACTTTTGATTTTAACATAAAAAATAACGAATGTTTTGGGAATGGCCTTTATTAAGGTACATTATGTAAAATTCTGATAACAGTTCTTAAAACAGGCTAAGATGAAGAATAAAAGGGGTTCAAAGGTCATTTTAGGCGGCTTATATTTAGGGGACTTTGTTTGGGGGAGGAATTATAGTCAGATTTCAGTTAATACCAGGAGAAACGCAAAATCATCTAAAACATAAATGCATCGGTCATGTTCCAGAGACATTTGCAATCAAGCTGGATGTTGTGTGAATAGATGTATGTTTAAATAACCAGAAAAGCACATAGACAAAGGGAGCAAATTTTATAGGTAACAAGCATTAGAAACTGAAAAAATGACAAGTAGTGTATTTTGGTTAAGAGGAGAATATGGTGTTTTATTTCTAATGCTAAATTCAAGCCCTGTACTTTTTTGTGGGAGGCTTACATTAGGGAGAGGGGACTTTATTTTGGGGGACTTTATTCCGAATTCTATGGTATAAAAATTAAGAAGAAATAAAAGAGGAAGCATTGTAGTATAAAGCTATCTATTCACCTGTGAACATAAAACACAGCCAGCTTCATCACCAAGACCATAAAGCTTTTCCATAGTTTCGTTTTGATAGATGAAATGGCAAAATTCCTCAAAACCCTCATTTACAAGCAAGCGGTAGAGGGAATTTGCCTAGAAATAAAAATATATCTATATATGTATATTTAGATTATTATTTTATTATTATTAGATTATTATTTATATAGATTATTATTTTCATTTAATAATATACGTATATATTATTCATGATGTAACAATGTATTAATGTAACACGTTCGATGTAACAATGGGCAGCTACTACGGTGCTGAAACATGCGAGCTGGTTGGAAGCTTTCAGCTGTCACAACTACTACACTTCGACATAAATGTAGGACTTTACCGAGACGACGGACTAGCCATTTCAAACTCACCATGAAGAGACACCGAAAATATCAAAAAGAAAATATGCCGAATTTTTAGCAACAACAGACTACGCATCACGATAGAAGCCAACAAACAGATCAGATCCTTCAGTATGTCTACCGCTAAAGGAACAACCATCCAATAACCACAGCAAAACATATACCCATCGGCATCAACAAACGTCTGTCATCACTTTACTCTGACAAAGCATCATTCGACCATGCCACGCCACCATACCAAAAAGCACTCAACGAAAGCGGATACAAATACACCCTACACTACGAACCAACTTCGAGTACCAGAAAAAATAGAAAACAGAGCATTATACTTTGGTATAACCCCCCATTCAGCAAAAATGTTAGCACTAACATCGGACATTTCCTTAACCTCATTGACAAACATTTCCACAAAGACCACAAACTCAGAAAAATCTTCAACCGCAACACAATAAAGATCAGCTATAGCTGTATGAACAACATCAAGCAAGTCATTGACAGTCATAACAAACGCATCCTAAAGTCACACGACACCAACACCACCCCGAAAAACACCAATGTCAACAAAACATGCAACTGCCGAAAAACGTACACATATCCACTCAACGGGAAATGCTTACAATCATCGGTCATTTACCAAGCCACCGTCACAAGCAGAGACAATGACACTAGAGAAACATACATCGGACTTACAGAAAACGAATTCAGGACAAGATACAGAAATCACACCGCATCTTTCCGTCGCACAAAACACAGAAACTCCAGTAAATACATCTGAAACCTAAAAGACAATAACATCGACCATTCCATTTCCTGGCGCATCCTCTCAAAAAAGCCATCCTACAGCAGCTCAAACAAAAGATGCAGCCTTTGCCTTAAAGAAAAGACCTTCATCATCTGCAATCCTGAATCATCAACACTCAACAAACGAAACGAACTCGTATCTTCTTGCCGCCATAGAAACAGAACACTATTATGTAACACCGAAATCCCATAATGTAACACCTTCTGTACCGTATTCCAGTATATCAACATCTCCTGAAGAGTGAGTTACTCACGAAACAGGCTTGTAGAGAAGGATCATGTAGTTTTATTTTCTTCAACTCTATGTTATGTATTATTTATATAGATATAGTCACAAGGTAAATGCTGACAGGAGGAAAATGATATCCACAAGGGTGCTGCCCAATTGTATCCAACCATTCTTGCTTGGAATCAGACTCCAGTTTGCTGCTTCAAAAACAAACATATATATATATAACAACTTGATTAACGTTGAAACTGAGGTTCACACTTAATCATGCTTTTTGAGATTTGTAAATATATGTTGTGTAGAACAAAATTGTCGAAGGTTGCAACCATATTAAACAAGCTTTCCACCGTCATCGTCATCATTAGCCTGTCACACCACTGTTGGCGGATGGCTTCCACATCATTCTCCACTCATCACGGTTTTGGGCACTCTGGGTCCACGTGCTGCCTTCCTTCTGCTCGATCTCATCTCTCCATCACTTCTTTGGTCTTCCCTTTCCTCTCTTCCTGTCCCACGGAGTCCATTCTGTCGTTTTCTTAGCCCATTTGTGGTCCTTCATTCGTGCTACATGTCCTGCCTACTTGCCTTTGGCTTCAATCACTTTCTCGATGACATCCTTCAGCCCTGTTCTTGATCTTAAGTCTTCGTTCTTGATCTTATCTCTCCTCGTAACACCCAGCATTGATCGTTCCATGCTCCGCTGGGTGACTGCCAGTTTCTCTCTTTGGCGGTTGGTAAGTGACCATGTCTCAGCTGCATACGTCATTGATGGCAGTATGACAGTGTTCATGATCTTCCTTTTGAGACACATGGGCATTCTTTGATCTCTCAGAAACGTGCTGTACTGTCCGAATCTCTTCCAAGCAGATGTTACTCTCTCGTCTATTTCTTTCGCCATCTCATTTCCTGGTGTTAGCAGTCTTCCCAAGTATTTGTACTCATCCACTTCCTCCAGTTGTTCTCCATCCACAATTATTCCTATCCTTCTCCTTTTCCTTGCTATTTCATTGCACATGATATTGGTTTTCTCTCTGTTCATTTTCATGCCATGTTTTCTCCCTTCTTTGTTCAGATCGTTGAGCAGCTTGTTGAGGTCCTCTTCCTTTTCTGCAAATAAGATGATATCATCTGCAAATCTCAGGTTGTTCATTCTCTCTCCGTCGATGTTAATTCCCACTTCAACTTCCATTCTCGTGAATATTTCTTCCAACGCTGCTGTGAACATCACTGGTGACAAGGTGTCTCCTTGCCGCACTCCCTTCATGATCTTAATCTTCCGGCTAAGTGATTCGTTCCGAACCTTAACAGTGCCTCCATCATATGTCTCTTTCAGGATGTTGATGTACTTCTCCTCTACGCTGTGCAGTTTTAGCGATTGAAAAACAGCCTTTTGCAGTACAGAATCAAAGGCTTTTTCGTAGCCTACAAACGCCATATGAATGGGTATTTTATACTCATTGGTTTTCTCGAGTATTTGCACGACTGACTGCAGATGGTTGATGGTTGAATGACCTCTTTTGTAGGCAGCTTGTTCTGGCGGCTGGTGGTCACTCAGACTGTTATTTAACCTGTTCTTCAAGATCTTCATGAAGAGTTTGTAGACTTGGGAGAGTAAACTGATTGGTCTATAATTAGCAAGGTCTTTCTTGTCTCCCTTCTTAAATATGAGTGTTATAATGGCATTTTTTCACTCGTTGGGTATCTTTTCTTCAGTCATCACTCTATCGGAGAGTGTTCTCATCTTTGATCTCACAACTTCACCTCCGGCTTTGAGCATTTCAATCACAATCTGATCATCTCCAGGTGCTTTGTTATTCTTCATACCTTTTATAGCATGCTCGATTTCACTATCAAAGATTGGTGGTACATCCTCTGCTTCTTCTTTTCTGATGTTCTGGGCTGCATCTTTGTATAGCGTTTCATGGAATTCTGCGCACCTCTCAAGAATTCTTTCAACAGTCAAAGCTATTAAATAGAAAGAACTGAGAACCATTATGGTAATTTCAAACATATAGCAGTGTCAATTAGCCATACTCACTTGGAATTTCGATAGATAATTTTTCCATCTAAGTGAATTGACAAATCCAAGGACAGACACATGACATTCCAACCTGAGAGCAACAAGGGAGAGAAGAAGGTTTATATCATATGCAGTAGTTGGTCTCAGACTCGATGATGACCAAAGACCAAGCTTTAAAGGCGTTACTGGTTCTGGACAACATTCACAGAATTGAATAGTGCAGTCATCTACTCTTTCTACAATTTTAAAAAATGTCGGGTATATATAATATAGAACAAAATATTTGGGAAGTAATAATTTGATGAAATATGAAAAATGGACTGTTAAGGTAAAATTATCATCGTTGTATGCCTTTTCAAATGAAATATAGGTATACCTTTGATATCAACCACTTTAATATTCCTCTTGTATGTTGTATGGGAATTGCATAGATTATTTTCAAGAGGAGCATTAAAGGTACAGGGACTGGCCAGTTCTTCATATAACATTCCCTTTAAAGAAAAGCAATAACTATAATTAAACAACAACGATACCGGGTCTTGTCATGCAAACAGACTAGAATTAATGTTTATAGCAGTAAAACCAAAGGGGAAACATAATGTCAGCAGAAACATCAAAATGTTTACATGGTCTCACACTTTTTATGAAATTTTTCTATTTGGTCAAGATTACATATATAGCAGATTGTAATTTATCATCATTTATCATCAAATATTTTTAACTATAAGCGAAATATTTGAATGGCAACAAACAATACGGTTTTAGGTTTGATTGAATTATCATCTTAACAGAGAATTGCTAAATGTCTGAAAATGAAAATACTGACATAATATTTGCTCCTTTGGATGAAAAAAATACATTTAGATGTTACCAAAAGCAAGGGAACGGGGTCAGGTATATCATTGAGGATGGGTAGCTATTTTTGCATAAAAATCGTTTTTGAGAGGGCATTAAGAAAAACTATTTACGAAGAAAAATATTTATGAACATGTGCAAAAAGGTTGATAAAGTCGCTTGCAACCTACGACTTTTCAATTGCATACGATGATATTCGGGAAGACGTTTGAACTTAATCGTTGCTTTTGGTGGATACATCAACATATTTCGTACTCCTGCGTCCATCTTTGTCAAAATTGACAAGTTTAAGCTTTTTCTTGGGAAAAAGGCATCATGGACACGGTACAACCGCATGAACGATGGAATACAATTGACTGTTTGTTAATGTAACAACTATCGATGGGATATCCCGTAATAGATTACATATTACTAACAGCAATCACTAACTGGTGTACTATTCTGATAGAAATATACCATTAACTATTGGGATATTCTATTAAAATCGGGTTATTTTGGGATGCTGTTACAAGCAGCTGACGGTGCTAATCCTGTTGGTGTTGTTGTTAAAAGCAACTGATGTTTTGCATGCCAAAAGTGTAAACTATATACATTCACAGCAAATTTGAGTTTGTTTTCCTGACGCTTTCTATGTGCATTGAAGAAATTTCCCATTTTTTTAAAAATTGCTAGCTTTGAACTTTCATCAAGTTAATTTTCTTTCTGAAGACTGCAAAGCTGTAAAGATTAGTATAGCAGAATTGGCAGACACAATACGATGCCAGTAACAGATTTTGCAATTTGAATGTAGCCTAAGGATTAGCCATGAGAGAGGGTTGCGTTTTCCTAATTTAGCTCAAGGAATGGTACAAATGTTCACAATTTTGTATGAAGAACAATCACAATGTTCAAATAGAACAATTTGGTACAAATTCATGTTTCTTTTGGCAAACATTTTCAGAAATTGAGGACCAGAAATCAGACTGTTTTGAAGATTGGATGCACTTGTGATTCAATGTAAAGGAATTTCTCTAAAAGGCTGTCAAATACCCTGAAAGGTAACTTTAAACAAAGAATTTTAGACAAATCATTGGTTGAACTATTTCCTGTCAGAAGCTTTCAAGATTCATTGCAAAGTTTTGTTAAAATAAACTAGTGTAAATTGAGTATTTAGTATTCTAGCAATGTATTACAGTATTATATGGTAAGCTTAAAGCTGCAAATACTACAGCCACAAGATGGCAGATCCTTAAAATCTGAGAACATCTAAGCAACAATTGGTTTCAAAACGTATCATTTGGTTTTCTTTGATATCAACGATCACCTTGTGTGCCATAAAAGCCTGGCTGAAAACAAACAAGCTAAAATAGCATCCAAAAGAGTTTATCCATGGCTCAAACGTCATAACCAGAAAAAGCTACATAATTACATATTCACAGATAAGATTTGATCAGGCAGGCTGTGCAGATCAATTCACAATACATAGACGTAGTCCCAATACATCAATTATGTACAGGTCTTTAAAGTCCTATACCGAGGTCAAGCAAAGAATGGGAAGCTTTTTAGGAAAGAAACCTGTGATCTACAGTACAGTAAGCATTCCATTGAAATAAAACCTTCCAAGTTACATTTTTTTCTTCTTCAAGCTCTTGCAACCTTTTTTGCGTGTATGTTTTGTTTCTTGTTAAGCCACACGTTCACAGAACAGCCTCCCAGCAACTGAAATAAGGTGAACCTTGAACGGCGACTCGGCAATGTTGAATTGTTGACTGGCGGTTGGCATGAAGGCATGGCCTAAAGGGACCCCGCTCAATGTATTCTAACACAAATATGACTAGTTAATTATAACAAGAGTTCAAACAGGGATTCTAAATAATCGGATTGCTTAGGTCAACATCCGGTACTGGATACAGCCCATGTTCTAAAACTTAAAAACAGGGGTAGTATCCATTTAGAATGTGCGGAGCTGGTGCTTAGCACTTTCTGTAGTCAGTGGCAGTTATCATCTTAAAATCGAATTTAAAATTGTGAAAAGTCATATGACTTTACTGATTCAAATGCATTCCAAAGAATGCAAATCACCAGGTGTTTATCATCGGAATAAAAAGTTAATTGATTGGTGCAATTGAAAAAATCATGGCTGAGACAACAGATGGGCAGTGAAGGTACAACAATTTTGTGGATCTTGTCAGAAATGCCTTCCAGGTGTTTGAAAAGCAGAAGCAGTTTAGAAACGCCCAAGAGCTGTGGAACAAAGTAAAGGAAGATAAGATGCTCAGGTGTTGGACTTAGAGACAAAAGCTGTTAATGCTAAATGTCAGAAGCGGATTGGCCTACCGGGAAATTTCCCGATGCGCCCTCTGCCCCAAGTTATAATTTTCAAAAACCTTAAAACTTTCGAAAGGCAACTAATCTTTGCACAAAACTAAAATTGATTATAATCATCAATATACCTCCTGTCAAATGTTCGTTTGCAAAAAAAATTTTGGCTTCACCCTTAAGTTGAGCAACATAAAGATTAATTGCAAAATTTCCCAATCTTTGCCATTGGAAATTCTTTGATGACAAAGTTTTGATCAGCAAATTCTGCAAGATTTTCTGAAAACTTTGAAAAAAAGAAATTTTGTTTTGATAATGGCTTTGAAAATAGCAAACATTTTAAATATACTTAAAGCTTTTCCGTCTGAAACTCCTCAGATTGTAAGACGTCAATATAATGGAAAATTCGATCCAAAAATGGGTATTTATTCTCCATCTTGCTCTTTCAGACCCTTATTCTGACGTTTTATACTCCAAAGAGGTTCAGAAGTTTTGCCTTATTCAAAGCCATTTTCAAATTTGGTAGCGCCAAAAAATCGTTTTTATATATTTTGTTTAATTGACAGTAGAAGCTGTGCTAGCAGCCAGGAAGCCTACCCTCACTACAAACCTGGTATGCCAACTGACTAATGACTAATAATTTTGTGAAACCAATGACTTACAACTAACCATATTAGTTTTTTTGACTTATGGCTAAAGCAAACTATTTCTAGTGCCTGATATCCAATACCTGAAGGCTCGCAGTTTGGAGAAATTAACTGAGCACTACCCCGTGCTCCTTCCAATCAGAATGGTTGTAACTGGACAAAATAATCGACGTGTTGTCGTATTGGGAATATGAACGTTCACATATGACATAGTCAAAGATGGGGAGGGGAGATTTACACAAACGTTTACGGTCATTTTGGCTATTCGTTAAAGCGTGTCAAAATAGTTGTTAGGGAGAAATGGATTATCAAAATATTGCCGATTTTTGATTCCGTGCATATTCCTTATGTTATCTCTCTTGAATAACAGCCCTTTTTCTTTGGGCTATCAACTATCCCTTGATAGTGAAAACTGCTCTAGGTATGATAGAGGATAATACATTCTGAACATGTTGTCCGTGGCAAGCTATTTTATTTTGCAATTCAACTAACAATTCATAGGCATCTTACTTTATACCGAACTTTTTGAGGATGAGGATTGATGTCCTCATGTAAGAACCTTCTCTAAGACTTGATGGAAAGTTTAACAGGCTGTTTTGAATTCACAACTAGCTATTTTGTCAATTTCTAAAGTTTTCGAGATCTAATTTATTCGAAAATAGGGCAGAAAAGTTTTTTTCTTTGTAAACTATTGGAAGATAGTGTCTTGCTAGCTGAAAAATGGGTTTTGGGTTTTAGTCCAACTTTCAACATCTATCATTTGATACATGAGCGCAATCATTTGATACCAACAAATTTGTAGACGTTTCAAATACTGTCAATTTGACTGAGAATCTTCCTCATGCCAATTCCAGTTGTGAACAAAAACTTTGATTTTCTTCATGGGGCACGTTTCGACATTC
This sequence comes from Nemopilema nomurai, assembly GCA_003864495.1. Taxonomy (NCBI): domain Eukaryota; kingdom Metazoa; phylum Cnidaria; class Scyphozoa; order Rhizostomeae; family Rhizostomatidae; genus Nemopilema; species Nemopilema nomurai. The sequence goes on along the minus strand of ML133366.1, from coordinate 1,258,833 downwards.
TGAATAGGGTGTTTTCAAAAAAATTTCTGGGGGCAAGCCCCTGTTTCGTTTCCCAGCTGCTTTTAAGGGTTTTAAGGATGAATTATGACAATGTTTGCAACAAACTGATTTTCAGCTAAGGCAAAGTTTCCCTCGCCCGTTTTGCAAGCCCCAAAGTTAAGCAACTCTAGCACTTATCGGCGCCCTTTTGCTTGCTTTTCCCAATGGGTCAAATGGTAGCCAGTCCGCCACTGCTAAATGTACTATGATGTTGGTTTGGAAAAATGTTGTAACCCACTCACCACCAAAGAAAAAGAAGAAAAAGGTAACAAGCGAAGCTCCCGCTGAAGAGCCAACCCAGATTGTCAGGGTAATTTTAATGAAGATTTTTGCTGTTTTGCAAGTTGCAAGAATATAATTGATATTATATGTTCGTTTATTTTTTTACATTTCTTGATAAGGTATAGTGCTTTGGATTTAAAATTGCACTTTATGTCAGCTGCTTTATTTGTTTCTCAGCGTTATCAACAAAAATATTTATGCATCCACTTATCTGTTTTTTCTGACGGCCACTAATGCCTTATGAATTTTCAGTTACGAATTCGTACAGATTCTATAAAGCTATATTATTGCAGTATTTTTGTTGTTTGTTTGAATCCAACAAAGCTATTACTTCTACCATAGTTAATGTTTTCTTCATATGTGTACACGTACTTAATGGCACGTTTTATACGAATAATTTGAATGATTCCATAAAGAAAATTTTCACTGTCAGACCCATTTATAACATACTGCCATATATTTGTTCTAACATCCTAAAATAACGTGAAACATAGTTTGTTGTTTTCGCTAAATTTTTATCAGTCATTGGCATTTGCTATTCTTCATACACTTTGTGTGGGCTTTACAGTCAAAGATTGAAACTTATGCTTAGAGTAAATGGGTCAAATCGCTATCGTTTAAAATTATCATGACTATTACTATTCTTGAAAAAATTATTATTTTTGTTGTTGAAATTGCATATTTTTCACTCTGATTTGTCACACTTTCGTTTAAATGGTATCACCAAGCTAGACTTCTAGGCATTAAAAAAATATTCCCGCCTCTCAAATATACGACAAAAAGATGAACCAAGCAACGAACAATTATTAAAACAAACTGGTAAATTTCCGTGAGTAGGATCAAAAACAAAAGTCAAGAATTTCAATTTAGAGGTAGAAAATGACGCGAGAGGTTAATATCTTTGAAAAAACGCTGCAGGTAGTTGAAAAGAAATCGTTTTACATTTCTTTTCTGTATCTTAAAGACAAGATCTATATAAGCGTTAAATATTTGGCCCATAAAAATAATTCCATAATGTAAACAAGATCAGTAACTGCTATGTTATTATGTCCAGTTTATTTCCATATTTCTTAAGGTTACAGTAAACGTTTTCAACACGAAATTTGGTTTTTCGTTCCTAAAGGCCAAACTCCTCGTGGAATCTGGGTAAATTATATATCATTCGATGCACAAGATTATGGCGTATCAAGCCAGATTAAAATTATTGGCAAATAATGTTTAATGATATTCCAAGCGAATTAATTGCTTAAAAGAGTTTACCACCATTTGTTGAGAATAAATCTCCAATCTCGCAGGTTCAAGGACTATTCAACCACATGCAGAAATGCTCACAAAGAACCACAGCTCTTTCTCTATCGATTTATCATTTTACATTTCACTCTTCTAAGCATCTATACGCATTAAAACGTTCCTATTTAAAGCTAAACCAAGTTCCTCCTTATTACTGACGTTAATTACTTTTAAAAATACAAGCCAATCATATCATACTATTGTGAGTAATTATTTACTTTATTTGCCGCAAAAACAGGCGTGGTTATACTCATATCCGGAACCTCGTACGCCCCAGATTCTAAGCGAGGTTATGACGCAAAAAGTTCAATTAAACAATGTGAACGAAAATTCTTTTGCGACTAACAAAAGATACCGCTAAAATGACTAAAAAATGTGCAATACGCTTATTATTTCCCTAACACTCCCCCCTCCTTGACTCAAAGGGAGTCAAGCAAGAGACGAGTTTTACACAGCGCATCCTTGGCTGCTGCACGCTGCGAACGCCTGACCCCGAAGGAATTCTCTTCACACCTTTCGCCTTGTGTTCCACATTCCTTGCCACTCTTACCTTCCTCCTCACTCACTATACCTATCTTTGCTCTAACAATTTCTAAGGGGTAAAGTTTCTGCAAAGGTCTACATAAAATGTCTGGCTTACCTTTACCCGCCTTCCGTAGCTTGGCCCCTCTAACAATCCCATCTTTCCCGACGATGAGATCCTCTACCATGGCCATCTTCCACATGCCGCGTTTTAAGCTGTCGTCGTGCACTAACACAATGTCTCATTTTGAAATATTTGGTGACTCTCGTTTTCCTGACTTATGTGTTTCTCTCAATCCAACTAGATATTCTCTCCGCCACCTGCTCCAAAAATGATTCAATTTGCGGGTTAAATATAAAAATCGTTTATGTAAATTAGAAACATCATCAAATTCATTAGTATGTACTTGCTGATCAACGCCTTCCGCTAAAGCAGATATTCGCCGACCGAAGATCAAATGAGATGGAGTTAACATTTCCACTCCCGGTTCATCATAATCATAAGTTAATGGCCTAGAGTTTAACGTGTTTTCTACTTCCGTGAGGACTGTATATAATTCATCAAAGGACAATCGAGCATTGCCCAATACTTTTCTCAAACATCTCTTTGCCTGACCGACCCTTCTCTCAAAATGTCCTCCCCACCATGGAGACTGTTCTAAGTTAAATTTCCACTGAATACGTTTGTTTCCTAAGTATCCTTGAAATGCTTGGTCCGTTTTAAGTTTCTTAAGTAACTTAGATGCTGCCTTGAATGTCTTCGCGTTGTCTGAGACAATAATTGACGGTGTGCCTCTACGAGCACAAAACCTGCGTAAACAAAGGATAAAAATTGGCGTACTTAAATCATGGACCAATTCCAGATGAACAGCTCGCGTTGTACTGCATGAAAATAGAGCGATATAACACTTAGTCATTTCCTTCTTAGTTCTACAATACAGCGGTCCTGCGAAGTCAACACCAACACTGTTAAATGGTGGTGCTTCTGAAACTCTAAATGCTGGGAGCGGTGCCATAGTCGGGGAAGCAAATGCCCTTCCCTCTAATTTCTTACAAATCAAGCATTCTTTCAAAACCTTTTTAACGTACTGACGCCCTCTTGTAATCCAAAATCGCGACCTAATTTCTGCAAGAGTTCCTCTTACCTTGCAATGATGGACCTTTTGATGACAATCCCATATTATGAGCTCTGTAAACAGATGATCTCTAGGTAGCACAATCGGGAATTTCGCCCCAAAGGCAAGATCCGAATTTTCCAGCCTTCCGTGACAAATTAAAATTTCACTTTGTTCCCTTACGTCTAGATTTTTCCTGACCTTATCAAAACTTGCCCTTTGTTGTAGGTCTATTTGCGAATCCTTAATCCAACTAACTTCTGCTCTTTTAATTTCATCTGCTCTAATTGGTTGCAACACTAAATCCTGTCCTTCTCTTTTACATTTTAGATTATCGACAAACCTTTTTACCCATGCGGTCACCGTGAGAAGTCTCTTAAGAGAACTAAACCTGTTTATATCAATGATTTCACTCAACCTTGGCTGATGTTCTACAACTACTGATAATATATTCGATTTCTTCTGTTCCTCTTTAACGTCTTCAGATTCCATCAATACCATAGTCTTGGGCCATTCTTCTTCACGCTTCCTTAACCATTTAGGCCCTTCCCACCACAATTTGCTCTCAACCAACTGCCTAATGGTGACCCCTCTGGAGCCTAAGTCTGCTGGGTTTTCCAACCCAGTCACATGCCCCCATTCTTCTTTTTTCGTCAAGGTAAGTATTTCGTTAACCCTGTGCTGAACGAATTGTTTCCATTCCTTTTTGTTCTGAATCCAGTACAATGCGGTCTTACTGTCCAACCACAACCTTACTTTGTCAATCTTAACATGTGATTCAAGTGCACTCTTAACAGTGTTCATTAGAACTGCTAGGATTCTAGCTGACATCAACTCTAACCTTGGTATGCTGAGCGATTTGAGTGGGGCTACCCTTGTTTTAGAACACAACAGCTTAGTAAAGGTACCCTTACTGGTCCAATAAACAATGTAAATCACTGCATTATACGCTTTCATGCTTGCGTCCCCAAATCCATGCAACTGGCACCACAGAATTTCACCCTCGCTCTCGCCATACACACACCTTGGTATTCTAACTAATCCCATTTCATTGAGATCTTGAAGCCAACCTTCCCATAAGTGTCACTTATTTGCAGGGAGAGGTTCATCCCACCCAACCTTTTCCTTGCACAAATCTTGGAACAGTACCTTTGCCATGACTGCAACTGGGCTAAGTATTCCTAAAGGATCAAATAATGATGCTAGGGTGCTAAGAATGCCCCTTTTTGTTGGGGTGTTCCCTCCTACCTTCAACATTTTACTCAATTCAAACTCAAGGTTGTCTTCTTCCGTATCCCACACAACACCTAATACCTTAGTTGCTTTTCCTGTACCATTAACTTGCCCCAATGTTTCTTTTGCAAAGGAACACTCATCTAATCCATCTTCTTTCTTAACATTCTCCATCTCTTGAATTTTATTTCGAACTACTTTATCATTCGACTTCCACTTCCTCAATTTAAAGCCCCCTGTCTCCATCCTTTCTTTTGATTTAACGTACAATGCAATGGCTTCTTGTGGGTTGCTACAACCTGTTACTAAGTCGTCTACATAGAATCCCTCGATTAATTTATTGACGAACCCTGGGTCTACCTCTTGAAAGGTTTGAATATGATGCCTTAAGACTGCATTGAGAATAAATGGTAAGGAATTAACCCCGAAAACAACTCTATTGAATCGATAAACAACAATCTTTGGTTCCTCTAATGATACACTGTCAACCCAAAGAAATCGCAAATAATCTCTGTCATTTTCATCGATTTCTATGTTTAAAAATGCTTTCTCTATAAGGGCAACTCTATAATCTCTGAATCTCAATAGCAAATAAAAAATCAAAGGTGTCATAGGTGGTCCCACATGAAGACAATCATTGAGAGATATTCCTGCCTTCCTAGCTTTGCAGGATGCATCAAATACAATACGGACCTTTGTTGTTTCCGCCTCATCACGGATGACTGCCTGGTGAGCTAAGTAATGGATCTTGCTAACATTATCTATAGCTGATACCCTTTCTTTAATACCCATTTGCTCTTGCTCTCTAATAATCTGATCATACTTTTCCATGGTAACTGGGTCCTTTCTTAATTTCTTAAGCTGATTTTGTAGGAGCATTAAACTAATCTCATAATTTGAAGGGAGATCTCCCTGACCAACTTTCCATGGCAAACCAACCCTGTACCTGTCACCCGTAAAACATATATTATCTAACAATGTTTCATGCACATGGTCTTCTTCCTTTATTCCTAAACTTTTTAAATCCCACAATTTATTTACCATTGTATCCAATTGCTGCTTTTCTGACTTCAATAAAGTGGATACAAAATTAACATTAACCGGAGAAGAACTCTCCAACTTACCGGCTTTCAGAGGACCTGACAGTACCCATCCAAGCAATGTCTTTACGGCAACTGGCTGCTGAGGCCCCCCTCGTATTGTCTGCCCACTTGTGAATTCCCAAAGATAGTTAGCTCCAATTAAAATGTCAACCTGCAATGTCTCACCCTGCCTTGTTACATCTGAAAAGTAGATCTGGTTCAAATGATAAAAGTTCTTCTTAATAATGTCGATTCTTTCATTAGTAATATTGGCAACTTCGTCCACAACATAACATTGAATATTGGCACTCTGTTGACCTGTAACTGAGAACAAGTCAATATCAACAACATCTCGCAATTTCGTTTCAGCTTCACTTGCACCGAAGGTCTTTACTGACAATCTCTCTTGCCTAACCGGCTGTAGTCCAGCCTTATCAACTGACTTGGCTGAAATAAATGATTGGTGCGAACCCGAATCAAACAACACTCTTACAATGCACTCTCTTTCTCCTTTCACTTTGCTTAGCGCTGTTTGCAAGGCCACTCTCTCCCCACAATAAGTGCTTCCCACCCAGGTCGCAGCTTGCGGATTAAGTGTCGCCGTTTCCTTGCTTACATTAATTCCTAAACCTGCTTGCTTAGGCCTGTCGCAAATCGAAACATGATGTTTGCCTTTGCAAAGCTTACATAGCACAGTTGACTTACATTCAAATGCCCTATGGCCTGGCACTAAACAAATAAAACATTTCGCAAACCTTCTAAGAATGCTCTTACGCTCGTGGCTTGATCTAACGTTTTTACATTCTGCCGATTCATGCTTGTGTAAACAATATACACAGGTCTTCTCAGGGGTCTTCTCCGTCAGCAAAGCATTTGCCGTTCCAAACTCTTCTCTGCTTCCAACACCAATGGGCCTACTTCTCCTGTCTCCGCCACCGCCAGAAAACCCCGTTCCACCAACAGTCGACGTCTTCAGCGGAACATAGCTCTCTCTCACAGCAATTTCTTTATCCAAACCCTCCAGAAAGTCCTGTAGGCTCCAATCCATTTGATCTTGGCTGCTGAATCGAATCATGCTGAGCATCATCGTTTCTGGAATCCTCTCCATCAAAACAGGAACCACGAAGCCAGAGTACGTTGCCATATCAACGCCAAGGGCTTCTAAGCCACGTAGGTGGGTCTCGATTTCGTCATGCATCCCACGCAGACGTGTGACATTCTTCTCGTTGAACACAGGCGTTACGGAAATCAGCTGGTTGATGTGGGCTCGTTGAATCACGTTTGGCTTTCCGAACCGTTTTTTCAGCAAATCTACCGCAATTTCGTATGATGCGTCCGTTGTTGGCATCCCTGCAATCACGGCCCGCGCCTTGTCCACTAGGTACCCCTTCAAATAATTCAGCTTATCCACGCCCGCCAGGTTTTCATTTTGATGGATTGCACTGTTAAAACCATCCCAGAATTCCTGCCACTCATGTATTTTTCCAGAAAATGGGCGCAAATTGAACTTCGGCAACCTTACCACCGCCTTCTTGATTCCTCCATTTGAACCAACCAGTGACCGGAGACTTTCCAATGCGTTAGATCTTGACAATTTTTCCGAAATGGGTTTCGACAAGGCATTCTTTATCGCCAAAATTGTACATCCTATCCTCTCCCTATAATCGTTGGCCTCATCACTTTCCCGATTGATTTCTTCATCCTCAGCACTCTCGAACAGCATATCTAAAATTTCATCGTCAATTTTCTTCAATTCTGCGCGCTTCTCTTCTAATTCTTCACGGAAATGTTCCAGTTTTTTCCATTCATCTCCATCCGATCCCAGTCTCACAGTTTCTTCAACTCTGTGGATCAAAATTGTTGCTGTCCGTCTACTGGACGCTCGCTTCCTCTTCGTTTTCTCAAAATTGGTCATTTCTGGCGTGGTTTCTATCCTTGGCTCTCGTGGACCATAATGTTGAGAATAAATCTCCAATCTCGCAGGTTCAAGGACTATTCAACCACATGCAGAAATGCTCACAAAGAACCACAGCTCTTTCTCTATCCATTTATCATTTTACATTTCACTCTTCCAAGCATCTATACGCATTAAAACGTTCCTATTTAAAGCTAAACCAAGTTCCTCCTTATTACTGACGTTAATTACTTTTAAAAATACAAGCCAATCATATCATACTATTGTGAGTAATTATTTACTTTATTTGCCGCAAAAACAGGCGTGGTTATACTCATATCCGGAACCTCGTACGCCCCAGATTCTAAGCGAGGTTATGACGCAAAAAGTTCAATTAAACAATGTGAACGAAAATTCTTTTGCGACTAACAAAAGATACCGCTAAAATGAATAAAAAATGTGCAATACGCTTATTATTTCCCTAACACCATTAAGAGCTATTTTGTACCCTTGCCTTTGAGGTAACAAAATCTGACTTATACCAGCAGGAAGTGCAGATCCTAAGCTACCAATATGCGTCTCAAATTATTTAAATTCCTCCTCGTTTTAAAACTATACTCCCACAACTGTATTTGGGTATAAAAGACGGACCAGATAAAATAAAAAAAATTTGAGACACTCTTTGTTTGCCCAACATTTGCCCTCACCGTGTGCAAATTTTCGAAACCATATCAAGAAATGCAATACCGATTCAGAAACGTGTAGCCATTGCTCTATGGAGACTTTCGACCGGAAATTGTTTTACATCAAGTGCTGCTGTTTTTGGTGTTGGGAAATCTAGCGCAGTCGATTTAACCAAGCAATTTTGCAAATGTGTGGTGAGGCAAGCAGGCAATTTTATAAAATTTCTCAAAAATGAGAGAGAAACAACTATAACTTTGGAAACATTTTCAGAGATATGTAAAATCCTTCAAGTTATAAGAGCAATTGACGCCACACATATAGAGATTGTTGCACCTGAAAATGCGCCCATTGACTACTTTTGCAGGAAAGAAAAATTCACTATAAGTACACAAGCTGTCGTCGATGGAAATTTGAAATTTATTGATGTATCATCCGGTTTTCCAGGCAGCATTCACGATGCAAGGGTTTTAAATGCGAGTTCAATTAATCATACAGCAAAAAGGGGCGATATTCTGAATAGGCCACCCGCAAATATAGAGAACCAGCCCGTAAAACCTTTCATTATAGATGATGGGGCATATCCATTGAGCAGTTGGCTTTTAAAGTGTCTGTGAACCCAACAAATTTTTTTGGATAAATCGATAGCAAATATGCCAAAAAGCCAAGTTTTCTCATTTTTAGCGATAAGTTTTCTCCTATTTTCAAAATATGGGGCACCAAAGTACCTCAAATTCCACGACCTTTTTGCTGTTAGAACTTCCATGTTACAAATTGGGACTTCTGCTTTTGTAGTTTCGGTTACTAAAAATATTTTCCCAAAAAGATTACACCTCCGCCAATTTTTTATCACCAGATTTTTATCAATCATAAAATAAATCCTATGAGAACATGGGGGAAGTATTCCCAATCTCTTAATGGCACCACCATTGTGGATAAACCCTCTTTCGAAGAAACCCTCTTTTGAAGGCTTTGCAAAAATGTTGATTGGGTCTTGTTACAACAAATAGGTTTTTCTTGAAATTTGCACTCTAATGCTTCTTTCTACTTCCACACCAAGATAGAAACATGTCTGTACAATTTGGCTCAGTTTAAACTATGTTTACACATGCTCATGTTCTCCTATATATTTCATTCATGGTGAAAACTTTTCTAGGCAAAAGATGTTGCTTGTCAGGAAACTGAAGACTGCAGAAGTTGCAGGATCTTGATGCATTGGAATAGATGTCTGCGAAACCAGTTACTGGGAGCAAAACACAAACTACGCACATCATTTGGTATGCAATTTATAGTTTTCAGCCAGTATATTTGATTATTTTTAAAGTGGTAGAATTGAGTGTTTATGTGCTCTTAAATGATTTTGATAAAATAGTTGCTCAATTCTAGATTTTATAAATAAAGTCATTTGTCAAACTTAATTTTCGTATTTTACAGTTTTTCTCAGCTCATAAAAAAATCAAAAGTGCAAGGATACCTGAAACTAGAGAACCTACGGCTTTAATGAGAGAAACTTGTAAGACAGAGGAGCAACACGATGATGATTATTTTGTTGATGATTTTGGTGACGATAGCCTTGATGAATTGGATAGTGATAATGATTATGATATTGAAGAATATATTGAGTTGTCAGATCAAAGTGGTGATGAAATGGATGAGTAGTGCGTATAGATAATTTGATTACTTTAGGTACAGTTCTAATTTTGACAAGGTGTGTCATGGTCATATAAATCATTTCAAAAACCAGTCAAAAATTGTCCATATTGATAGTTTGGTTCTTTTCCTGAGATTTTACTGTCTTAAATTTCAAATCGACTGTACAATGGACACTTTTTGATAGGGTCATTGTTTTTGCTACTTCTCTATTTCCATGTTTTATTTTCAAATTTCAGCATGGTTGGAGACAGTCTGCGTACAGGGAAGAAGTTTTTGGTGTTTTTGTCTAAATTTTTGCTGTTATTTTCCTTTGGTCCCACTTGCAAATCTGAAAATCCCGAAGTCACGTCTCGTCAAGTGGGAACATTGCTTGAAATCAAGACCATGTGCCATAATAGAAAATGCCAGAAGAAAGAAAATGTTTGGCGCAGCCAGCCTGACATGCCTGGAACACGAATCCCAGCCTGCAATCTTCTCCTATCATTTGCGATTCTCTCAGTTGGATCATCTGCAAGCAAGGTGCTTCGCATTTTCAAGCATATCGGCTTGGCAGCAATATCCCTTCGGACATATTTTAAACACCAACGAGTAAGTGATATCAAGTAATTTTTTGTGTTCACAACATTTAAAGTAGCAAAAATAAGAATTTTCAATTTCTTGCCTTGCAATTTATCCAAATTAATGCAAATAGATCTGAAAAGAATAGTAATGAAAATTTTCTTAAAAAGTTTGTTTCATTTGAAATGTAAATATAAATGTAGGATAATCCTTTTAGTTGAACCAGAATTGTTATACCAAATTAGAGACTGAGGAAAGCTTTAAAAACTTGGAATTATTACTACACAACTTTAAATAGCTTTTGCACCTTTCAGCTACTCAGTTATCTATGTTTCTTTGCTCCAAAGGAATTTTTGTCGCCTGCTTTTCATATCTATTTGGACACATACCAACTGGAGCTTTTAGCAGAATTAACAAAACACGATAAACAACTTGTCATCACTTGAGATGCCAGACATGAGAGCATGGGCCACAATGCTAAATTTTGAATTTATTCTGTTTTCTGTTGTGACAATTCTAAGATAATTGATTTCAGTGTTGTTCAGGTAAGCAAAAGATAACCCCATCGATAAAATCACCCTATTATCATTTAATGTTTTTTCCATAAAAGTGGAATGAATGTAACAAAATAATCAACCTAATACTTTGCCTAACTACAAACTGGTGATTTTAAGCAATTTAATAGGTTAAGGTATAGGAGATAGTTTTGGTTTTCTTTACTTGGAAATTCCATTTTATAAAACATAATATTTGAACCAGGTTTCACACAACAAGCGGGAACTTCAGGCTAATAGAGCTTAAATATACTACTGAAATACACTCTTTGCAAGGATTCTACAGATTCTAGACATCTACAAATTGCCTGATAATGACCTTTTGTCTTGGCGAAATCAAGTTGGAAACAGTAATGGAGTTTGCTGGATTCAAAAACTGTTTATCATGGATTTTCAAAAATGGTCTCTACATTTCTATCTTTGTTTTGGATCGTCACAGTCAAATAATTAAACACATGCGGGAAGAGCTGCCAGAGATTACCCATTATTTTGATTTGTGGCACTTGAAGAAGAGTGAGTTTAAATGTTCAACATTTAATTTCCTAATACTGAAATCATCTGTCAATACTTTTTAAGGGCTAATAACTTCCCATATTTTTCCATCAATTTATATCACACCAACATTACTTTAAGTTGTTTTTTTTAATGATATCAAGGTGCTTATTTCTTTTTTGCAATTTTCTCAGTTATGCTTCATATCTACAGAAGTAAAAAAAGATTTACTGGAGATTTCGAAGCTCAAAAATGGTGAAGCAATTGCTGATTGGATAACACCTTGCATGAATCATTTGCCGTGAATTAATCACTGGAGTGCCGTTACAACACCCTCTGGAAATGGTGAAATCATTTGGGCAAAATTTGAGTCGTTCCTATGGCATGTCTGAAATATCCATACTGGTTTTGACAACCAGCTCTTTGACAGATGTCATCACAAATAGTCAATTTCCACACGCACGTGGTTGGAGGACGGTTAGTTTTAGTTTGGTTTCAGTTTCTTTATTTACCAATGTAGGAAAACATGACAACAAAGAAAACAAAAGTTTGACAAGTTTGTCTGACATTGAAAGTCTTATCGAGTAGTTGATACTAGTGTACATTTATACAAGTGTAAAGCTTCAAATTGTATTGTTTTCAAATTATATACCACATGAAACATACAAGAGTTCCTTTTCTATCAGATGACATTGCTTACGAGAAGCTAGTTGCAACTGTAAGAAAACCAGGGATCATCACCGGGATCAAGAAAGCTTCTCCAATTTCTCAGACAAGCAGCCTTGAAGGGTTTCATTCTGTGGTGAACCATTTTGCACCAAAAATGATTGGCTCTAACTTTACCGGGATGTACTGTAGGTGAGGCTTTGATACTTAAAAACTATTCATACAATTTTACAGGTTGTCCATAACAATAATATAAGTCCCTACTTTTCTCTTTTTATATCTGTCCAAAAAGAAAATCCAGTGAAGAATTTTCACTTCTAACCAAAAAAAGGTGAGAGATGCCAGAGTAGAGCAAACTTTTGGTAAGGTGATGGTTGGTCTCAATCAACAAGTTTCTTGTTCAAAAACTAGTCTTTTAAAGGGTTGGTATTAGTAGTGTTTAATTAGTCTTACTAGCCTTCCTGTGATAAAATGGAAACTTATTTGGAGAAGCTTATATATGATAGTTCTTCATGATTAATTTGTTCATATTTTCATAGTTTACACTCAAATAGTAGGAAATCTCTAGGTGTGAGCAAAACCCTTAATGATAATTTTCAATTTTGTTATTTTTTAGAATATATAAACCAACTTTATACAACATTAGAGAAGGCAGTGCATAATGGCAACCTTGAAGCAAGTAAAAAAGCATTGAAAGAAATGACCCCACCCCCTTTGAGTGACTCTATGAAGAAGCAGGACAGAGAAACGGCTGTAAAAAACATCATGCCCAAAAGACAATGGTCAACAAAGAAGTCCCATCAACAAATAAACAAAGTAAGTATATTAACATTGTTTGGATTATATTACCTTTTATCTGTTTGTAATCAAATAAGTAAGTCAGTAATTTAGTCAATCAGTAGATAAGCAGGTCAGTTCAGTGAGTCAGTCTGTTTAATCTGCCAGTAACATTGGAAAGCTTTTAAAAGAAATAACTTTTTTCAACAGCACTTGAGAATCAGAAGGACCATAGCAAGAGAAAAAGAGCTGCTCCAACATGCAGTAAATGCGGGAATCCTAGAAGAGGCCATTCACAAACAGATTGCATGAAATAACATTTGAGGTTCTTCTGGATAACACTAGGGTATATTGAATAACACTCTTTTTTATAAGAACATTTTTTTGAAAACAACCCCGTTAACTGGTAACAAATTAAGAACAAATTAAGAACAAGCTGAGATTGGAAAGATTAATTACAGCAAGCCTGAAATTCAGTTGCCAGCTTCTTCTATAAAAAGAGTGTTATTCAGTATTCTTCATGATATCCCAATAAAGCATGCTATAGCAACATTTGCTATAGCATCTTGAAACCAAGTAATCATCCTTAAATATGGATCTTTTAGAGTTTTTCTGACTGGATAAATGAGTTAAGATTGTAACTTGGACAACAGTAGAGCTAGACAATATATTAAACATACACATTTTCATTATCTTTCTTGTGATAACGTTTATTCTGCTTAGTGTGAAACTTAGCAGCTGACATTCGCAATCTCATGGTTCTAGGAAAACTGGTCTGAAACCAGGATGCAAAGTCACACACCCTGGTACAATCCCAACGTCTTCTATAACCTTTTCATCATGCAACGACTGCATGCAGCCAACAACTTCAGTGCAACAGTAACATTCTTTTGAGCTTGACAGACGTTCAATTTTGCAGTTTCCACATTTACACCTATGAATTATGATACTATCGGCAATATGTCATTGCTACAGATAAATTAAAAATGTTGTTTTTATTATATTGTATGTAACATATAAAATTATTTGCTGTAATTAACATGTAATGAGTTATGTTGTTTTCTTAATGGTAAAATTATAAATGTAACTTGTTTGTCTGTCAGTATTTTAAAACTCTTCCAACCTTGCAAAAATATGAATAACTTATTTTATATCACATATTATTGACACCCAATAAAAATCTAATGAGGCAATATACTGTTTTAAGAATATTCACTGAAAAGCCATAACAAGATAACAAGTGAATTTCAAAACGGATTGAAGTTACTTATTCGTGAAAGCACGGTACGAATGTTACACTAATCACTCCAAAGTAACACAAATCGTCCCTGCATCTACGTCATCATCGAGCCGAACCCAGTCTTCTACCTGCGCGTTTTTCTTTCGAAAAGTGGGGTTTTCAACGCCCTATTATAGGGGTTAATAAACGAGATATTGTTATATTTTGTTATTCATATACCTTAGTTACCGATAATTTAAAAAAAAATTGGGTTCACAAACACTTTAAAGCCGTACCCTGAAATGGAGCATTGAGCAGATCGGAAATAAAATATAACAAAATTCTTTCTTCTGCCAGATCTATTGTGGAGAGGGCGTTTGGAATTTTAAAAGCATGTTGAAGATGCCTATTAAAAAAGCTTGATAATAGAACAAGTAATGTTGTTGAGGTCATTATGTCAAGTTGCTGTGCTCTTCATAATATATGCGAAGAAAATGGAGATGAAATGGAGGACGAAGAATTCACAGCTCTTGTTATTGAACACGAACGACAAGGCAACACAATAATAAACGAAGATGTCGTTGAAAACAATGGCGAAGATCTTCGTACATTAATAAAAAACTTTCTAAGAAACAATTGAATTGAACAGAATCAAAAATCTAACATAAATATAATCACGATAATCAAGTTTTATAAACAAATAATGTTAAATAATAAAAATTGACAATGTAATGTAAACATTACTTTTTACCCAAAAGAGTTGCCAACTGCATAAAAAATTCTCTGTCGAGTTGTTTTTCGCCAGCCGGTGCTTTTCTCCGCTGCTCTTCCAGCTCCACCATCCATCTGCCTCTCTTGCATTTCCAAAAATTTGTCTTTGAAATTTTCTTTTACTTTTTTTGCCTTTATTCCATCATTATCCATACAGTTTTTTTTCGCTATTTTTTTGTGCCATTATCAACAACATCGTCATCTTGATTTCTCTCCTCTTCAGCCTCTATCCCTTCTTCAACCACATTTCTACTTTTGTCGTTATTTTCCTCATCAACAGCTACCCCAACTTCTCTTACCAAGTCCCGTTCGACTGTAGGCCTGCATGATAATATTTCATCAAAATCGTTCTACAATTCTGGAGCTGCGCCAATCTTTTTATTGTTATACTTTGCTTTCTTGTAGGTGTCTTTTAAATTCGAAAATTTTTTCTTGGCCTGGTTGACTGTTTTTTAGGTCCATTTTTGTTAATCATTAGGATGGGGTTCGCAAAAGATGGAGGGTTGATGCTCCCCTGTCCTGGCGATTGTCACATGAGTGCGAGTGATGCACGCGAAGGATGGCGAGTCATTTTTCGTTGACAACTTTCGTTTCAAGTATGCGGTACGTGGCTGTGCATTACGTCATTTTTGCTCTCGATGCGAGACTCTTGTCTTGCCGAGGCTAATCTGCCTAAGTTGTATTGGGGTGTTTTTAAGTGGCAATTCTATTTCCACAGAAGGGATTCGGGGGCTAGTCTTCTCTTTTACCAATATATTGTTTATCGATGGTGAAAGTTGTCTTCAAAGTTTTACTGGAGTATATTCTATTTGCGTGACATGGTCTATCGTGAACCTAAATATCAAATGATTTTAATCACGCACAGCCATCGATTTCATTTACATAAGCTTAAGCCTAGCGCACACAGCAGATATTTGTCGCAAAAGACGAAGATTTTTGTCTTTTTCATAAAAACTGATTGCCCGCACACAGCACGATTTTTTTCGGATTAGTGCCTCGATTAAGTTTTGTGACCTCTTTTTCACATTGTTTGAACTTCTTGGCGCGTAAAATAAAATTCCAAACACGAATAAAATTGCTCAAGAAACTGACAAAGGTTATGAATTTGACAAAAAAGAAAGCACTGTTGGCTATTATCCTTTTAATAAGACGAAGAAGAAGGAGGCGAATTGCGAGACGAATGTGGGTGAAATCCTGGATTGAGCGTAGAAATGAGCTGGGAGCATATCAGAATCTTGTTCAGGAGTTAGCATCGGAGGATAAACCTATGTACCAACGCTATTTTCGTCTCAACGAAGACCTTTTCAAATCTCTTCTTGCCAAAGTAAGACCAATGATTCAAAGAAAAGACACTCACATGCGAAAATCAATTAGTGCAGCAGAAAGACTTGCAGTCACACTACGATACTTAGCAACAGGTGAGATTTCACAATAGTCTGCCAGCTTGATTCAAAGAGAAAATATAGGATACAAATGAGAAAAGTAAAAATATATTTGTGAATAATAAAAATAACTTTAAATATTCTAAATGTTTCTTCTACAGAGTTCGTAGCAATACTTAATAACAATAATGACAATACTTCTTACTAATTGATATCTTTCACAAACCATTTCACCTTTAATGCCAATCATAATGAGCATTTTGAATTGAGTATCATCAAAATGAATGCAATCATAAATCTGATAATCTTACATGGAGAAATTGAGGTAATCATATCATTTTAGATATTGATTGGTATAATAAGATGTTGCATATCTTTACAGGAGAGTCATTTCACAGCCTGGGATTTTCATATAGACTTGGAGAAAGAACAATTTCATCAATAGTGACAGAAACTTGTGATGCAATTTATCAGAATCTTAAGGATAGATATCTTAAGGTACATAACATTTTTTGTTTTCTACTTTTTGGTTTTCAATACAATATTTAATGTGCTAATTAAAACCAACTCACATAACATTGAAGAGTGCAGTGAAAGCAATATACTGTATGAATTTTAAAGATTAGAATTGTCCGTACGATGGCCCTTCACTCATATCTTGCTGGTCAAGTGACTGCCTGAAAGACTGCATTCTAGCATGTTGACCAGCATGATATGGGTTGTTGAATTCATTTGAGAAAGAGCCCATCTGTGCCTGAAAAAGAGCATTTTGAATGTTGTTCATTGCAACAAGTCTTGTTTTCTCATCCATCACAGACAAAGCATGTGTAACGTATTCCCCAAAGGCAGCTGAAGGGCTTGGCTTTGCATCCTTTTTTGCAGCTAAATTTTCATCTGCAGAGAAAGATGATGCAAGAGACTTCAGAATGGAGAGTTCTTCCTCTTCCTTTTTCTGCTTTGCAGTTTTGGATTTTTTAACAGCAGCCAGTGGCCTGCTTGTTGAAACTGGTGTCTCTGCAGCAGGGGCATCATTGTCGTCCAAGTCTCCATCACAGTCACTGTCACCAGTGTTAAGCTGTGGCTCAGATAAACTTTCAGTTGAAGACTAAAATTTAATATTTTTGTATTTTAGATTCCAAGCACATCTCATCAATGGAAAACAATCAGTGATGGTTTCTACAATTTATGGGACTATCCTTTTTGTGTTGGTGCATTAGATGGCAAACACATTGCAATCAAACAACCAAAAATGTCTGGATCAGAGTACTTCAACTACAAGGGATATTTCAGCATAGTCCTTCTAGCATTGGCAAGTTATGACTACAAGTTGATATTTGTTGATGTTGGTGCAAGTGGAAGAAATGGTGATGCTGGACTTTTTGAAACATCGCCTCTAAATCAACAGATGAAAGACAAATCAATTGCCTTTCCAGAAGCTGAGCAATTTGGGGAAACATGCATCAAATGTCATTATCATATCATTGGTGATGATGCATTTCCCTTGAGAAATGATATCATGAAACCATTCCCATTTAGACAACTGTTACATGAACAGCACATTTTCAACTACAGGCTTTCTAGAGCACGACGGGTTGTCGAAAACGCTTTTGGTATCATGGCTAATAGGTTCAGGGTGATGCTGACAAAGATTATGTTGGAGCCTGAAAAGGCTAAGCAAATTGTGCTGGCAATTTGTTGTCTGCACAACATGCTGATTGATGAGCAGCCTTCATATAAAAATGCATGTGACAGTGAAAGAGACAACCATGAGCTTTTTCAAGGCAGCTGGAGATTAGACAAATCTCTAACTGAGTTACAGAAGACAAAAAACAGAAACTGTTCATTAAGTGCTAAGGGTCAGCGTGAGCTTTTGAAACAATATTTTTGCTCAACATCTGGATCAGTATCATGGCAAGATAGTATGGTTGCAACAAAAAATAATGAACTCAACTAGCTAGTGTTGTATTGTACCTGCAAATTAGAAATAGACACTCTGTTGGATACATATGGGCTTAAAAATTGAAGGCGGTCTTCTATCCATTGAGTCTTCTTCGTCTTTTTTGGTCGTGCACTTCCACTGCTTGGGATTCTGCGGGAGCGTGCATATTGCGTGCGCATAGATGCGATTCTTTTTTTTACTTGATTCACTAGAATGAATAAAACATGAATTCGTACAGCAATGTTTCACTTCAAATTGAGTAGGCCTAAGAAAAGAGGACTAGCCTAGCTAGCTAGTCAAAATTATTCACTCACCGTTTGAAGAAAGTTTAGTTGCACTTTCGTTCAGGGCTGCTAGCTTCTTGTTTCTGTCTGAATATTCTGGAGACGTAACCATATACAGACAAGCCTTTTCTTGCCACAGATCGACAAGCTGCTCCTCTTTGCTTGCTGTCCATATACCGACTTCGTCTTCTGTATTCTCCATGGCGTTCTCGATCTTTTTTCTTTTGGCGGGAAAGAAAGGCTCCACAGAATTCACGTGACCATATAATCCAAGTTTTATTGGTTTAAAAATTAAAAACTTGTCTTTCGACCCCGCACATTGCACGATTTTTGTCTTTCGTCGTAAAAGACAAAGACAAATATCAAACATTTTTGATCTCAAAGATAATCGTAAAAGACAAAAATCTTTGCGATTTTGCCCCGCACACTACAGATTTTCGTCTTTTGAGACAAAAATCTTCGTCTTTTGCGACAAAAATCTGCTGTGTGCGCTAGGCTTTATACATTTTTTTATTCGAAACGCAAAATTTTTTCAGTAAATATTTGGGCACGCAGGCTTTTAGCTTCACCGCTCTATATTTTTCATCTTTGTGCGCCAAAAGCAGTAGTTAATGGTTTCAGAACCAAGTTGTGATTTAGAGTTGAAATACTTCAATTCTTGGCGGACTTCGGTTACTTGCACATGCAAGATCGAGTGCACGTCCCATTGCAGTTTGACGGTGCCAAGAGGCGGCAATCAATCAAATTGACAATTCGTTAATGTTAACACCCTTCAAGGAACCTTTTTCCAGCGAGTCATGGGGCCAAGCGACCGCCACATGAAACAAACAAACACGACATGACACCTTCCTACTTGCCAAGTTCGAAAAAGCTAACAGGAAAAACTTGCTTCAGTGGCTGTTTTACTTGTCGTTTTGGAAAATATTGGGGGTAGATTACATGGCCGCTGTGTTTCTTATAGTTTTGGAAATTGAGGGCGGTTTAAGCTTAAAATCGTTTGAGGGTTACACTGTCAATTCCCCATCGAAGAACAGTTGACCACAAGAAAAATATTTTTCTTTTAGCTGATCAACCTGCAGTGAAGCAAGCTAAAACTGCTTCCTATCGTTGTCTAAATTGATTCCTATGTTGCCCCTAAATCGGCTCTGACTCTACTTGAACAATTTACAACTGACGAAACTACAAATCCGTTAAATTTGACAGTGCGAAGCCTGCCCTTTAGTTCTTGCAAAGTTTATAGTGGAGAATCACTGCCCATCCTATTTACTTTTATAGACAAAAAATGAAAAACCTTGTCAATCCAATCGATTTTAGTTTAAATGACATCGGGGCTCTGCCATGCCGAAAAGCGACCCCTTGGCCAACACACACACAAAAATTGCCCCGTAGTTATTTTCATCTCTTCTCGGGAATTCTCGATAGCTCGGTCACTTCCTCAACCGTCCTATGGAAAAGCCTTTTGCTCATTTAGCTCCCTACGCTGTCGTAAGAGTTTAGTGTAATTTGAGGAGGCAGTCCAGGGTAAAAATGCTGAATAACTGAAAATATGGACCAAATTCAAAAGTTGTTTTTTTGCATTCTGTGATGCATATTCTATGCCCCTGAGGTTGAAAAGCTGGTATTTAAACTTTACTTTTGAGAATTTTCGATTTGTTGTGAGACCACTTACAAATTTAAACCTTAGCAACGAGTATTTTTTGGCTGCTATGGTGAGTTTTTAACAAAAAAATGCCAAATACAGCAGATATTTAAACCGACAGAAGTCCCAGGTGTTTGTCCATTGTCAATTCCGTCTTTTCCAGCCTCTTTACCATTCAAAATTGCATTCATTTCAACTCAGTTTCTTCAATCTTGAAGCACCTTGTGAAATGCTTTCAGTTCCCTAACCAAAATGTCGCCTGCTAAAAAGTTTCGATCTATTCGGAGGAAAGTATGTAAGGGATTCAAAGGTATAAAGATCCAAGATATTCGTAAGGCAGAACAAATTCCATCAGCGAATGCTAGTCCAGTGCAGGCCACAAGTCCTCCTCTTACAAGTAGTGCACAAGGGCCTAGTGTGAGTCAGGAAGTGAGGCAGACCAAAGTTTCGACCTTGACTCATCCTTCGATGTTATCGATGAAAGCAGTTATGAGACTAGAAACAGGTGTGGTTTCAAAATTATTGACTTTGATCTGCTAAAACAGAGTCTATGTAATGTACTAGCCTGTAATCAATCTATATGTCATCATCTCTGTATCATGTTTGTAATGTACTGCTGTCACTATGCTTTGTACTCTGTTGTTGTTGATTGATTGTAACCAGATTCGTGTATTATAAGTAATCGTAATTAACAATGTAAGTTAGTCGTGATTCAGAATATGATGAATACAGGCGTATAAACCAGTGTCTTTTATTAGCGTTAACGCTACAAATTGGTGACAGGAATGGCGACCAACATTATTCCGGAACGATTCAGCTCTGGCGATTTCCTTTCATGGTTTCGCCATTTTGAGCGCTGTGCTCAAGCCAACTCGTGGAATGAGGAAACCCGCTTGTGCAAACTGCCCGCTTTTCTGCAAGGACCGGCCGCATCCTATTTCGAGTCACTGGCCGCTGGTGATCGCACCACGTACCAAGATTTGGTCGACGGCCTGAAGAACTGCTTTGCCCCTCCAGTGAACCGGGAACTGTATTATCGAGAGTTTGAGGAACACCGTTTACGACCAACAGAGGACCCCACCCTTTACTTGTGGCGGCTTAAAGATGCCCTCCACCTCGCTGAACCGGATTTATCCGAAGATGCCTTTGATGCCCTTTTGCGACGCCAGTTCTTCAAAGGCCTACCTAATGTTGTCCAGCTGAAGCTTTTGGAATCCCATCCTACCCCATGATTGGACGAAATGTTGGCGTTTTCGAAACGGTTTCGATCGCTTCAAGTTTTGCCCTCCGGCAATCCTGCATGTGCTACTACCACCCATGCCGTGCCTCCACAGTTTCCTTGCGATGAGCCGCAATGCAAGTCACGCGATGACCTACAAATGTTGTTGACCCAAGTTGTGGAAGGCCAGAACCAATTGATCGCAGCTATCGGTGAATCAAGGAGTAGCAGTCGGCCAGAAATTCGTTGTTTCGAGTGCCATGAAGTGGGCCACATGAGACGGCACTGTCCACGCCGAAGACGTTCTGGAAAGGGAAATCGCCAATGCTCACTTTGTTCTGGATGGGGACACAACGAAAGTATCTGTGCAAACAACAAGGGCCGATTCACCCAGGAAGGTAACGGGCCTAGGCCCTCTCCATTTCCGGACAATCAACAATTTGTTAATTCAGCTAGGCCTCATTATATAAATGGTAGTAAGGCGTCTTTAAACTTCCAGGGGGTGCCTCGTTAAGGGGCTGGGACGACGAGCACCCCTCTGTTTTTGCTGTTGGTTCTGCTTCGAACTTTCGTTTGAAACCCTTAGCCCCTCGCCAACCCCTGCTATTTTGTGAGCTTGAAGGTGTGCAGGTTCCAGTTTTAATTGATACTGGTTCCATGAAATCCCTGCTTAGTTCAAGTGTCTTTCAGCGTATTTCTGCACGCTGTGCACACCAAAACAAAGCCCCTCCTCCACTTCGAAGCATATCCAACAGTTGTGTTTCTATTACAGGACAGCCGCTAAATTCTTCAGGTTCAGCAGATATTTCTTTGTCTTTTCCGGGAAGCCAATTTTTGTATGTAGGAGAGTTCTTGGTATGTGATAATGTGCTTGCCCCTCTGCAATGTGTACTTGGTTGGGATTTTTTAACCTTTTATTCTTTGCAGTTGACTGTTATCAGGGATTCCTATTGCCTTGTTGGGCCCCATGGCAGCACACCTTTGACCCCTTTGTCTCTTCCTGTCCAACCTCCACCCCCAGGTCTTTCTGCCCCTGTCAATTCATCTTGTAAGGAAGATATACCTGTTTTTGTCCAATCATCAGACTATGGGCCTGTCTTTGTGACCTTAGCACTGATATATCCATCCCAGGTAGAACAGAAAGTGTTATACAAGCTCAAATCCCCAAGAGTTGTAAAGAACAAATAGGCATGGTCTGTAGCCTCAGTGGAGACTCTGAATTATCTTATATTACTGCATACAGTATTAGTCAAGCCTCTGAGGATGATACCAGTGAGAATTCTCAATCCGTCCAAATCTTCTGTTGAACTTCATGCAGGACAAAAAATAGCTAGGTTTTGGCCAGTTATACCCTCAGCCTCATCTAGTCCACCTATACACAACATGTGTGCTAGTGTTCAAAACAATAAGTTTGATTCAGTTACCTTGTCTGAGTTACATGCAGCTATTAATCCTAATCTTAGTAAGTCAGATCAGAAACAGATTCTTGAGACATTGCTTTCTTTTCCAGATGTTTTTAATGATGGTTTAGGCCATACCTCGGTATTATCTCATAGTATAAATACTGGTGACTCTTTGCCAATAAAGCAGCATCCACGACGGTTGCCTTATCATTATAGAGGAGAAATTCATAAACAGGTTAATGAAATGTTAGAAAAAGGGGTTATACAACCAAGCACTAGCCCTTGGGCGTCTCCGGTCGTCCTTGTTAAAAAGAAGGATGGGTCCTATAGATTTTGTGTTGATTACCGCAAGCTCAACCTTGTCACCAAGCAAGATGCTCACCCCTTGCCTAGAGTAGATGACCTTCTTGATTCTCTAAATAACAACAAGCTCTTTAGTACTCTTGATCTCCGCAGCGGTTACTGGCATGTAAGTATGACCTCAGAAGATAGAGAAAAAACAGCTTTTATTACCCCTGGTGGCCTATTTGAATTCCTTCGTATGCCATATGGATTATCAACAGCTCCAGCAACATTTTCTAGGGCCGTTGGCATTATCTTATCAGGTTTAACCTATGATATATGCCTTTGTTATTTTGATGACGTAATCATTTTTTCTGATACCATTGAACAACACTGTGAACGTTTAACATCTGTTTTGCAACGCTTTCGTGAAAATGGGCTGCGTGTCAAGGCTTCTAAATGCTCTTTTGGTGCCGATCAGGTCATTTATTTAGGTCACTGTGTCTCAAGTAAAGGGGTTCATACTGATCCATCTAAAATTAAGGCTGTGCAGGATTTACCCCCACCAACTGACCTGGACAAGCTTAGATCATTCTTAGGACTAGCAGGGTATTATAGGCGTTTCATCCCTCAATTTGCAACCATGGCAGCCCCTTTGACTGAACTTACCAAGAAAGGTATCCCGTTTAAGTGGACAGAACAGCACCAGACTGCTTTTGAAACACTAAGAGCACTCTTATGTTCTGCTCCCATCTTGGCGTACCCTCAGTTTGATCGACATTTTATTTTGCAAACTGATGCATCAAATGTTGGCCTTGGTGCTGTATTAGCACAATTAGATGATAATGGCCATGAAAGGGTTGTATCTTATGCCAGTCGGACCCTATCTCCTCGAGAGCAAAATTATTCCACCATGGAAAAGGAAGCCCTGGCTATTGTCTTTGCCACTCAACACTTTCGTGTTTATCTTGTAGGCCATGCATTCCAGATTATCACTGACAATCAGGCCCTTAAATGGTTGCATACTGTAGAACCTAAGGGTCGTATTGCCAGGTGGCTCATGGATCTCCAAGAATTTGATTTTACAATAAGCCACAGACCTGGTAGCTCCAACCAAAATGCAGATGCTCTCTCTCGTTTAAATCATCACCAAAATAGTCAAACCAACCCTGCTGTAAGTTGTTTAGTGAATTTATTACCAGATGCAAATCTGCATCAAGCTCAGCGTGCTGACCCGCATATATTGAAGGTTATTGAAATTAAGGAACAAGGTTTTCCAAAACCCCCTTCATTTGTGTGGAAAAGGAACCCCAATCTTTCATCTTTTTGAGTTGCTGGGATCAACTGTATGTCAGTAATGGGCTGCTGGTAAGGGCCTTGGTATCTAAGCATGGGTTTTCTAGGGTGTGGTACCAGTTTAATCCCTAATATTCTCCAAAGTCTTCATTGTGGCCCATCTGGAGGACATATGGGCATTAGGCGCACTATAATGCGGTGTAAGGAACGATTTTTCTGGCCTAAAATGATTGATTCTATTACCAACTTTGTTCAAAATTGTCCAGCTTGTAGCCAAGGAAAACATGATTCCAAACAGACACGAGCTCCTTTGCAACCCATTCAAGTCAGTGAGCCATTTGTTTTTTGGGCAATAGATTATATGGGACCTATCTCTGAAACTGCTAGGGGTAACAAACATATTCTTGTCATGATGGACCACTTCACCAAATGGTGTGAGGCATTCCCAACAAAGGATCAAAAAGCCGCCACTGTAGCCAATACACTTGTCTCTCGCGTTTTCTCCAGGTTTTCCACCGACGGTCATCCACTCAGACCAAGGACGGAATTTTGACAGTACATTAATGCATGAAATTTATAATATCATGGGGGTTAAGAAGTCACGAACAACAGCCTATCATCCGCAGGGTGATGGGTTGGTTGAAAGGCAAAATCGCACCCTGCAGGACATACTTAGTAATTTTGTATCAGACCATAGTGGTGACTGGGACCAATGGTTAGACCAGGCCGTCTTTGCCTATAACACAAGTATACATGAATCAACCGGTTTCTCTCCTTATGAGTTAGTTTTTGGGCACCCAGCACGCATGCCCATTGAAATTGAGTTAAGTGTACCTCTGCAGAATCCATCAAGCCAATCTGATTATAGTCAGTCCTTACGCAAGGCTATTCAGAATGCCAATCAGATAGCTCAGAAAACTTAGAAATAGCTAGATCTAGACAGAGTATGCATTATAACAACAAGACCCTCAAAGAATGGCAACCTTTTGATATTGGACAAACGGTTTGGCTATGGCGCCCCAAAAGCTGGAAGTTTGGTAGGAAATGGGTTGGGCCATACCAAATCTGCACTCGACGTGGGGTTAACTATAACATCAGGTCAAGCAATGGCAAATTTCTTGTAGCCCATCACAATCAACTCAAGGCTTGCCCTTTGCCCCTGGGCCAGGGTCAACCATTCCATCCAGTCCCTGAAACTCCAGGGATAATTCCTAGGGAGGGTTTTCCAGTTGTCCAGCATGAAGAGATGCAAGGAGTTGTTCAAAGGGGTACTGCCAGACCACCTCACCTTCGTCAGGTCATTAATCCCCCCCAACGTTACGGAGAGGTTGTTGCACATTAACACAGACCAACCTTTGCTACACTCAACATTGTAAGGGAGGGGAAGGTGTAATGTACTAGCCTGTAATCAATCTATATGTCATCATCTCTGTATCATGTTTGTAATGTACTGCTGTCACTATGCTTTGTACTCTGTTGTTGTTGATTGATTGTAACCAGATTCGTGTATTATAAGTAATCGTAATTAACAATGTAAGTTAGTCGTGATTCAGAATATGATGAATACAGGCGTATAAACCAGTGTCTTTTATTAGCGTTAACGCTACATCTAGAAGCAGCATTTATTTGCACACTTTGTAAAACCGACAAAACGGGAATTGATATCATGGTAGATGAAAAGAAGAGAAAAGGACTTGAAGAAAGCTTGTCTTTTGTGCGTAAAAATTGTGGAAATGAAACTCTACTGCAAACAAGCAAAGCATTAACTGACAGGAAAGTTTCAGAGGTCAATGCCCGCTCTGTCATAGCTTCATCTTCGATGGGTCATGCCAGATTGTCAGATTTTTGTGGCACCATAGGATTACCACCTACTCTTGCAAAGTCCAGTTATCAGCAACAGCTGAAAAATATATGCAAACATATTGTACAAGCGACTGCTGGAGTATTGATTGAAGCTTCAGAGAAGCTGATACAGATAACAGAGAAAGAGGAACTTTTTCAAATACAGTTTGATGATAGTGGTAGGAAAATTGCAAATTTTGGTGTCACAGTTGATGGCACATGGCAAAAACGAGGACATTCTTCCCGGATTGGAGTTGTTTTTGTGATGTCAGTTAGAACTGGTGCTGTTCTTGGTTATGTTATCAAATCAAAAACATGCCATGAATGTCGATGTCATGAAAAGGATGACAAAGAGACAGATCAATATGAATCTTGGCATGAGAATCACAAGTCCCGTTGTGAATATAAACCATGAAGGATCATCAGGAGAAATGGAGGCATCTGGTGCAATAGAAATATTTTTAAGAAGGATTGAATGTAGGGGACTTAAGTATATTTATTTTGTTGGGGATGGAGACAGCAGTAGTTTTGGGAGAGTTAAAGAGGCATTAGAGGGAAAATATGGCAAAGATTATGAGGTCAGAAAAGAAGAATATGTAGGTCACATCCAAAAAAGAATTGGCACTGCCTTGAGAGAATTCAAAAATAAAAGAAAAAGTTGTAAACTTTCAGATGGAAAATATGTTGGTGGTAAAGGGAGACTTACAAAAGTAGTTATTGACAATATTCAAAACTATTATGGATCAGCAATACGAAACAACAAAGGATCGATTGATGGAATGAAGCAAAGTATCAAAGCCATTCAGCATCATTGTATCATAAACAACTATTTATCATTGGAAGAACAACACCAGTTTTGCCCTAAAGATCAAGATACATGGTGTAAATTCTGGAAGGAAAAGCTATACAATGATGGAAAATATTGCCAAGATAAGAGGCTACCCGGTGTATTTTTTGA
This sequence comes from Nemopilema nomurai, assembly GCA_003864495.1. Taxonomy (NCBI): domain Eukaryota; kingdom Metazoa; phylum Cnidaria; class Scyphozoa; order Rhizostomeae; family Rhizostomatidae; genus Nemopilema; species Nemopilema nomurai. The sequence continues at coordinate 1,231,761 of ML133366.1, read as the reverse complement.
AGAACTAACACCAATATTTCAAAGGCTTTCAGATGATGCATTGCTTCGAAGATGCCTGAAAGGATTGACCCAGAATCAAAATGAAAGCCTTAATGGTCAAGTGTGGACAAACAGGTGTCCAAAAACAAAGTACTGTGGGACCACAAAGGTTAAAATAGCTGTTTGTGAAGCAGTTTCCATGTGGAATACTGGAGCTGCAAGTAGAGCTAATGAAGTCTTTGGGTATCAAAGACCTTGGTCCTCATACCTTGAAATATTTGAGGAACCAAAACAAACAGAGGTTGCAAAATTCAAAAAGGAAATCTAGCATGGAATTTAAGACAAAAAGGAAAGCACTGCGTCATAAGGGTAAGAAAAATAAAAAAACTCAGATAAAAAGTCATATAAAGCAGGTTCTTTTGATATAGACTCTCTACCTGAAGTAAGACAAAAGAAGAAAAATAAAGCAAGAGGAGCAACCAGAAAGCAAGTTGATGAGGAACATAATAATAAGAGAAAAAGAATTGATTCAGAATATGATAGCAATTGTCAAAATATAACATTTATTGATGAAAAAGAAATAGCTGTTCTAACAGAATTCAAGAAAAATAAGGTCTAAAGGAAGAATTCTGCATGGAAGTTTATTATAAAGACTTAATTGTACAATATTTATCACCAGGACATTGGTTTTATCTTATATTTTGGCATCATTTTGGTTGTGAGATAATCCTAAAACTTTACAATGGATTTTTTCAACATTTAAAATTGTAGACGTGCGTATAGGAAAACATTGATAAATTTAAAATCTGTTGCCAGATCAAGCTCAAATTTTCACAGTATATGTATTTAAGATAGTTCTATGCAATGAATTGACAAGTTTACAAAATTTCTTGTTGAACTAATTTGAACTACAAAAAACTATTTTTTGGACATTCCCCCCTATTAATTGATAATTTTGAAAAACCCCCAATACATTGCAATGCAGTTTCTCTGCAGAAGTTTCATCTTCCTGTGGTTGATAGAACTTGATTTATCAATGTCAAAGGCAAAAAGAGTACACTTGTTTACATATTGTTTCCATGGAAACCGATTTACTTTTTTCATCAATAATTATCAAAAATTGTTTCTTATATTCTTATAACTGTCATCGACTAGGAGAAAAATTGTGTATGTATTGACACTTACACAAAAGTTATGTTTATTCAAACATAAAACATTTATTCAAATCATAGTCAATAGAATAGTGACTGGTCTGGAAGCCTATTGTTATACGCTTTTGTTTGCGCGTGGATGTTGATTCACTCTGAGATTGGTGGTCACGTGCCGAAGAGAGTGCAAACAATTTCGAACATGGCGGACGCAAACATCCCGGTTGCTAGCAATAATTTACACTTCGAAGAAACACTAGAGCTTGCTCTTGACATTTTGATAGATGACGAAGATTTTGGATCTGTATATGATGTAGAAGTGCTTTCGGTGGTAGAAGAGGTGAGTGAATGTTGTAAGGACACGTTTTTCTTTTCCATGTTTGTTTTATTAGAATACTTCAATGACCAACTCGGCAAGATTTTGTTGTTATGAAAACTTTCTTCTTAGAAGCATAAAATATGTGTTTAAAGTTTTAAAACAGTGTTGTTTCTTTAGATTTCGCATGACGGCTCACTAGCTTGTGAAAATTGCAGCAAGAAATACAAGAACGAAGCGGGCCTAAGAAGGCACATTAAATTGAAACACGTATCCCACAAGCAGACCAGACAATTCAGTGGTGAAGACATCGTTAAGTTGGTCAATGAAGCCAAGAATGAACTTGCAACTGATAAATGCTATCCAGTTGAACTTTGCAATGCTATTAAAATTTTTGTGTTTGACAAAGAAAGTGAAAACCTAAGAACGGAATTGTTGAAACATTGCAGCAGACTTTGGAAAAATTCAGATGCTGAGAAATTTTATTCTGAGTATTATGGTTCAGTTGTGATGAATGCTGAAAGGTTTTTCCCAAATTTACCCTTTCCTGGGTGCATACTGGTTGCAACAAAACTAGCAGACAAGATTGTCTCCCATTTCAAGACACCAGCAAAGCAAATAGCAGTCCCAAAGAAAATCACTGAACAGGAGATGTTCAGTTTACAATATCTGGCAGGATATGTTGTGCATACTGCTGTTAAGAAACTGCACCAAGTCTCAAACGGCCAAAAATCAAAAAGCTCTATAGCTATGTTAACATTTTTGAATTCATTGAGACTGGAAGATATTTCAGCTCAACAGCAAATACAATGCCAAACAAGAGGAGGTTTATGGGGAGTGAACAATGATTGTGTTAGGTTCTTCAGCTATGTCGAAGAAGAGTTCCGCAAGGCAACAGAATCTGGACACATCACCGAGATCAACTGCAACAAGCTGACAGAAATTTTAGTTAAGAGAGTTGATGTGGTCAGTTCTTTCAGTGCCATGGAGGAAGGATCCCTGTGTGTAATGGACAACGAGACAAAGAAGAATCTCCTTGAAAAACCTATTCAGCTGTACTTGCGAGTTAGGGCATTTTCATTTGCAAAAACCAACACACAACTTTATTGCAAAAAATCCAAAGAATTACGTAAATCTTTGAAATTACAGGGGTTGTAATAACTTCTAATCCAATATAATTTAATAACTTTTAATGCACTCCACTTTACATACATTCAATTAGAAAAAAAATAGATGTCCAAAGGGCAATCATCAAATTATGATTTTTGTCAAAACATGTGATCCCTTGCACAGTTTTCAAACCACCCAAACATAATTGTAATGGCAGCCTATGTCACTTGTGCAGTTTAAATACTTGGTGAAAGAGAATTTTAGTTACCTAATATGCCAAAAACCATTCAGTTGAAATCAGCCTAAATGTAGCTCCTTGAAGGAAATTTGTCAATGCTGTTACTGCAAAGTGTTTTGAAGGCAAAGATGTTGGTGTATCAAGATGCTAAAATGTTCAGTGTTTTATATGTTACTTAGAATATTTATGTTATCTTGTAATTCTCTTGGAGCCATGTTTCATGTAGCAATGATAGGGGCAGGTCAAAGCAGAGAGAATTTTGAAATTATAACATTTTAAAATCGAATTGTTTCAGAAAATCTGATGATATGTGGTTTTTAGAGCAATTCCCAACAAAATCTTTTAACAGTAAAAACTACATTATCTATTACTGGTGTATGTTAAACAAGACTAGTTGCATTTAACTGTGGTTTCTCTTTTTGTTAATTTAAGTGTCATCATCTAGCTGGACTTACGTTTTCTTTTAGCTAGTTTTGTTTCATCTACAATTGACCATGAGACTTGTCTTTTTTGGATATGTCCTACTCTTGTGTTTCCTTTAACAGGTACAATTGACCTTTGTATTCTGATGGTGTTATCATTGTACCCCAACATTCGCATATCAGGATTGTCACTACGACGACCCAGAGAGCGTTGTCTACTGAAATATTCTTCAACAACATCTTGGTTAAAGCGGCTGGTGAGAACAAACTTCATTCCACTGGTTAAAAGGAACCTAGTGGCTTCAATGACTGAATACACAGTGATCTGCAAGCCTTCATGTGTTTGCCAAGACAGAAACATTTTGTCCCTCGCGCTTCCACTGAAATTGCCATCTCTGCACATGGTGCTTGCTTTCCAATCTGACAAGTATTTCAAAAATACATTTTGAAGCCAGTAAAACCGCTCATCATTTAAACTGGTGTAAGGCTGTAGGAACTCCTTCCGCTTAAATTGACCTTCCTTAGTGCTTCGGACATTGAGTGCATCAAAGAACATGTCCATCATTTTGCAAAATTCTGCTGTCCCATGTGTGTCACTGTCATAAAATTGTTTAAGTATGTTTGCTGTAGTTCCACTCAAAACTTGTGCAGCTAATGACACATTCATTACCCCAAAGGAGGTTAGCTGTGTGTGTGAACTTGACAACTTTGGACAAAGCTTCAACCCTTTGTCCATATCATCATTTACCAACTGTCATATGTGTTGCCAAAGAAGGTACTTTCAATTGTTCCACATGTAACGTGTAGATTTTCCTGTGCCAGAATGATACAGGCAGTTACGGGCGGTCTTGAGGAGGTGTGGGGCATCAGCAAAAAACCATAGAAATCGTTTGGGTGCAAAAATATTGATGGATCGATAAACCACTGGTTTCCCAGGGGTTTGGTCCATAGTGGCATGCATGCGGGAAAATTTTCTGTTTGGAGAAGCTCCATCTGATACTGAGGCAATTACTGGTAGCTTGCAGGCTAATTCCAAAACAGAAACAGCTTTCCAGAAAATAGGCATGAGCTGGTATGAGGCTACACCACTTGTAGCAAAATATGCCAGGTTGTATTTGAGGTCAGATGCAAGGCCTCTGACATAAAATACCAAGGCATGAGTAGCTAGGTTATCTTGCTTCTCAACTGTGGCAAAATTGATCTCTGGATCACCAAGGTCCACATAACCAATCAGTTTTCCAGTATGTTTATCAAATACTAACTTTGACTGCACTTTATCTTTGAACCCCTTCAAGATTACGTGTTATTCTGGTAAGCTCGTCTATCACACTAGGATTGAATCCTGCTGTAGGAGTAATTGCATTCCTATAGTCTCGCAAAGTCCTCCTACTTGGCAAGGTCAGCACATTTGAATCCCTCAATTCATCATAGGCTGAGGCTGATTTTGCTGCCAAGGACAGACAAAATCTTATTATCATTGGGTGATAGCGAATAGCATTGCTCTTACACTTGAAAGCTTCTTGTTGCTGCTCCCAAAAAAGCTTCATAAATGGTGAAAGCTTTGTCCCAGCATCTGACATAATAAGCTTCACATCTTGGTCCAATTCAGAATCAATTGACAAACTGTTTGATTTTATTGACAGCCTCATTTCATCAATTTGTTTTTGCAATTGACTGCATTTAAGTCTATGTTGCTGAAGGGTTAATTTGAGACGGCTTGGGTGTGATGGATACTGGAGCTTTAGCCTTTGCAGGAATACACAACTTAGTTGTTTTTTGTCCAATACTTTGGTAAGCTTTCTTTCAACTGTTGAACATATCTTGCATTGGTCTGAAGATTCATTCAGAATGAAGCAATCTTTTGGCCTGTTGTATATGACTGTGTTCATTGGAATGTTGATTTTTTCTTGCAAACTGACTTTGTAAGGAATAGCATGAGCCTGTAACTCACTTGAAGGTTTTGCAATGCCTCCACATATCTTATGCTGCTCAATCTTTCGAATCAGCTCTGAGACAGTAATATTTTTCAAATTTTGGTCAGATTCAGTGTAAATTGGATGACTTTGTGGCAGCAGCCAACCATAGATGAATAATGTGTATCTCAAATTGTTGCCAATTACCAATTCAAATTTTGGAATCATACATTCTTCTTCAAAGAGCTTTAGTCTCAGCTGGTTACTCACTGACTCTTGTTGCCAAGCTGGAATCTTAAGTTTAGCAGCCCTTTTTACTACTTCTTCCAAACTCTGGTACAAATCAGTTTTTGCCTGTTCCACCACTCGGTCTTGAACTACACTCGTGTGTTTTCTTTCTTTGATGGGCTTTGATGGGTGGGACTTCTCTGGCAAGTTCTCTGTGGGTATAGCACCAAACCGGAGCACTTTCCTGCCAGTGTCTAATGGATAAAAAAGAATTTAACTTATTTTGTAGCCTACAAATAATGTGTTTTCTGTTTAAATGAATTAAATACAGCAGAATCTAGCAAGTCTTTAGGAGATCAAATCCCACAATATAAGAGAATTACAAATGGTCATAAAAACCATCAAAATCTTCTTAAAAACCTTTTTGGGAAACAGAAAGACTTTCTCTTGAAAAAATTAAATAACTAAGCTTATCGTTACGTCGTATATATGGATAACTTACAAATTTTTTCAGTGGAAAATGATTTGAAAAATTAAATTGCTACGATCTAGTTTGGCCGAAGTAAAGCAGACGGGTTGTGCGTTGGTTTTTTGTCTAAGTAGAAGCGCCACACCAGACTTATTCTTAGTCACACCAAACTTACTTGTGAACTCAATATCCTCCAGTTTGTAGTGCCTCTCGCATGTCCATACATTTCCTGATGCCATCAACTGTTTGAAGTTGGAATCTTCTTCGTGGTACATGGTTAAGACATCAAACACAGCCTTCCTCCACAAAACATATCGCTCACTTGATCGCGTGCTGACTTGAAAAATCCCTAAACCACTATACTTTGCTGTCCTGCTGGCACCACATTGTGGAAAAGCACAAATTGCTCCCGGCATATCTTCGATTTTATTATATTAACTCATCACTCCCTTCTCGTCTCGATCAATTTCAAAAATTTGTACGCTGTTTCACTATGCGTTGCTATGTGCCCTGTGCGTTGCCTTGCACCTACATCGGCACGTGACCTATGCGTTTTTGAACAATAAGATAATACAATAGGCTTCCAGACCAGTCACTATTCTATTGACTATGTTCAAATATAACATGAACTGCCTCCTCAAAGTAAACACCGTGACACGAAATCTCTAACTTACAAAATGAAACTTAGCACACATTAAAACTGCCTCTGTAGCGGTCAAAAACTATTGCCACCAATAGGCACCAAATTGATTCTACAGTTTCAGAAATCTCAACAATGCTACCAACACTAAAGAAACAACGCGAGAATGAGGAAACGTTGAATCGAAAACCATGCATCGTCATCCACCAAGAAAATTAAATACAAACAGTATCAAAAACGTAAGGTTTTAAAGTTCGTACGATAGTCTCTCGTCTATTAAAAACGGAGTTCATGCTCTTCCTTTCTTCGTCCCAACACGGCAACAGTGGATAACATTTGATGCCATGCCATGACCCTGCACGCAAGGAAAACTCTTTAGAAGCGAGGTCTGCCAAAAACGCAATCGTAAAAGGCCACAAAAAAGCAGCAGTCACTTATTTTAGAATGCATCAAACATGGTGTTTACTGCTAAAGCTATTTGCAGCAATTTAGAGTGAAAACGCCCTCGAGGCCTGGCGGAAGGGGTCAACAGGACAAACAGCCAGGTGCGAAAATCTAGCAAAAAAACCCAATTCTTCGAAAAAAGAACCAGAAAAACAACGAAAACGACAAACTTGAAGCAACGCAACAAACCTTTTGATTCGGTCCAGAGGGCACGAAGTTTCAGCATTTTGAAGTCAGCGAGACGGCGTACCGCGAGTTTCGGCTCCATTTCTCTCTAAAAAAGGAAAAAAGCCAAAAATCAAACCTCCCGTAACATCATTAAGGAAAATAATCGATTGATTGTCAGAAATTTCTCTGAAAGCAAGCTATCTAGGTATTTAGAGCAATTTAGAGTGAAAAACGCCCTCGGGGCATGGCGGAAGGAGGTCAACAGGTCAACGGCCAGGTGCAAAAAACCACGCACAAAAGCTGCAGGTTACGCGAGAGAAAATAACCAGAAAAACGACGATCGTAAAGCAACAAACTAAACTTACTTTGATTCGTTCTAGAGGGCACGACGATGTTTTCAGCATTTTAAAGCCAGCGAGAGGGCGTACCTGTCATTCCCCACGTTGCTGCTACCGCGAGTTTCGGCTCGATTTCTCACCTAAAATGTAGAAAAAGCAAAAACATTAAAGCTCTCTTAGCATCATTTTATGTAAGCAATCAATTCAGCATTCAGAAAACATCCTCGAAAGCAGGCAAGCTCGTGAATAGCAAATTTTTCGTGGCGGATGGAAGCTACCCCAGCGTGGGGTGTATTGGAAAAATCGTCAAAAAAGCACGGAAATTTAGTTTAGCATCATTAGAAATACCATCAGATCGAAAGAAGAAACGAAAAGTACTTACTTAAGGCAGTAAGGCAGCTTTCCACGGCGAAATTCCCAAAAAACGCAGCAGCACAGTGCACGACCACGACCGGTAATAGTGAGCACGTCCAATCCACACGGGTAGCAAGCACGAAATGACCCCTGCCCTGTCCCCAGCACGCTGTTGTTCTCTACTACCGATCTACGCCTTGCTGCTCTGCTGCGACGCGTCACTCACGTCGGCATCGAGAGCAAAAATGACGTAATGCACTGCTACGCAAAAATCGAAACACGGAAGGAGCGGACACTTGAAACGAAAGTTTTCAACGAGAAAATGACTCGCCATCCTTCGCGTGCATCACTCGCACCCCGTCCAATTGATTGAAGGGTTCGCAAAAAATGAAGGGAAGAGGCTCCCCCGTCCTAGCGATTGTCACATGAGTGCGAGTGATGCACGCGAAGGATGGCGAGTCATTTTCTCGTTGACAACTTTCGTTTCAAGTGTCCGCTCCTTCCGTGTTTCGATTTTTGCGTAGCTGTGCATTACGTCATTTTTGCTCTCGATGCGAGGCTCTTGTCTTGCCGAGGCTAACATGTCTATTTTGTTTATAGGGTAGCTTTAAAGGAGAACTGACACGCAAAAAAAAGTTTGCCTCATTCTACGCAGAACATGCCACTGAATTCAAATCTGATAATTTTTTTTCGTAAGCGTCACCGTTTTCCTGCTTTTCATACTTTTACACGTCAATTACGTCACTGCCATTACTCGGGAATTTTCCGAAGCGGAAACAAGATTATCGCAACGGGTCGTTAAAATTGATCGGCTGACGTCACAAGTGACATGTTTATAAGGCCGTCTATAAGGATTTGACCATAACGGTATAAACTGATCCAAAACTTGGTGCTCTACAGTAACTTTCTGCCTTAAAGAAACTTAAAAAATGGTTCGTTGTGCTGCCTATAATTGCACTGGACTTGGAAAGTCCCTTTTTCGGTTCCCAACAGATCGTGATCTGTTAAAACGCTGGCTTGCAAACCTGAAGAGGGAAGATTTTAGGCCCAATGACCACTCCAGATTATGCCAGGACCACTTCGAGCCACCTTGCTTCGAAAGAAACCCAGACCTCATGGAAATAGCAGGAGTTAAATTTAAACTTAGTTTAAAGCCTGATGCCGTTCCTACCAAGTTTTGTTTTGGAGAGCCAAAATTAAAATCGCACCAGAAGGGCAAGCGAGCTTACCTTACATCGAAGCTTCGGCCAAGGCTGAGTCCAACAAAATGTATTCGCAGTGGCAGCGCTTACCATAAACGGAGAAGATTGGAGGTAAGAACGATATTTCTATCTACATGTGTAAGGAACTGTTGTTAAAAAGTACTTGTTTCAATAAAGAATTTAGAAATATTGTCGCGTCAGCTGTACACGAGTGACTGAAAAGATAATTATTGACATTAATTTTATTGAAAATCGGTTCTTTATTGGGTTTGAAAATTTTATCAAGCTTCAAGTTAAGGACCGCAGGTTCCAGTGATGGGGATTGATGTTTGAAAAGGAGGGGTAAAGGGGGATGGAGGGGTGAAAGGGTGGAAGTGAGGGGAGGTGGGGGTGAAGCCAGTGCATTTGTTTTTTCCGAGTAGCTTATTTGAGTTGGCTTTCCCCACTTCCCAAGTTTTAAACATGATGGGGGGGGGGGGCAATGGACTCCCCTTCCTTGACCATTATTTTTTCCGATAATGTACTATTACAATGTAACTCATATTTCAAGCAAAACCTTTTCAAATTTATAGATTGTTGGAGAATTATTGTCAAAGGAAGGGGGTGAAAATGAACGAGAGCATGTAACAATGGAAGAGGAAAATTTTAACAAAATGCCTGATGAGCTGTTGTTTCAAGACATTGCTCCTGTGACAGAAAGTGATTTCAATGATTTGGACGTTCACCAGCCCCATTTGGGTAGTGACAGTCAAGACATGACAAACGTTCTCATGCAAACAGCAGTGGGTCACATATCAACTCAAACTCGAATTCCCTATCGCTCTAGAGCTACGCAGGCAGACACAGAAACTTCAAACAAGAGTAAATATATTATATTCTTCATATTCTTCTAACTACATAGTGATCTTTAAATTTTTAAAAAGATCTTTAAAACTCATTTGGATAATAGATTAAGCCGCAGCTAAATCTTTGTAAGGGAGAAAATATCTAAAATATCTAATTGTAGCTTGGAAAAGCATTATTTGCATAAATGTTTTACTGTTGCTCTTTTCATTTTTCAGCAACACAAGTTACTGTTAACTCAAAAGAAAAATATGTGAGTTGCTATCTTCCACCACCATGCACTGACAAACAGACCCAGACCGACCTGGCATCTTCAAATATCGAGAAAATGCAATTGTATGCTGCCCAAGATATCATATTGGATGACAGGAGTGAGGCTTCAGACAGTGATGTTTCATCTGCTTGGGGGCCCTCTGAATCAGATGGGCAGTCTGTGTCCAGTGAATCCTCAGACAATTGTAACAAAAATCAACAGTTCAAGGAAAGAAAATACTTTGTCTTTGAATCTTGTCTCCTACAGTTATTCACATTATGTACAGTGTGTCTTAGCCCTTTCCTGGAAAAATCAAAGAAACTTGTAGGCTCACTCGTCAAAATTAAAACAATCTGCATTCAAGGACACGAGAAGATCTGGTATAGCCAACCAATGCTTGGTGATATGCCTATGGGCAATTTTTTAATATCTGCCAGTACCCTGTTTTCTGGATGCCAGCCGGCAAAGACATTGTTGTTCTTCAGGAACATGTGGTCACCATGCATCTCAGAGCGCACATATAACAGAATCCAGACACTGTATTTGATACCATCTGTAAATGATGAGTGGCATTTTTTACGAAACAGCATAATTAACAAGTATAGGAAGGAGATAAAAACAATTGGTGGCGATGCAAGAATGGATTCCCCTGGGTACACAGCCAAATATGGGAGCTATTCTCTAATGGATCTTGATACTAAAAAGATAATATCTGTCCAGACTTTACAAAAGAGGTTTTAATAACAATATAATAACATCAAATAGTATTGAATGGAATAATAGCATTTTTTTACAAATAACAGTTTAATGAGCCGTTATTGACTGGAATATTTGAAAATAATACATGTTATGATTTGTTTCCATCAAGATTTTATAGCTTTTGATATTACTAGAGCTTTACCTAAAGAAAATATATACTTTTAAATCCATACTATATCATTAAAACAACAGATCAATACTATCTCATGACATACAATAAACAACCAATATTTTCTAGAGCAATGAGTTTGGGAGTTCAAATAGAATGGAGCTTGCTGGTCTAAAACGAGCATTTGAAGACATTCTTGAAAAAAATGTAAATTGGCATTCGCTTATCACGGACAGGCACAGTGGAATAAAGAAATATATGAGGGAAAAGCATGCTGATGAGACCCATCAGTTTGATGTATTTCATCTTGCAAAATGTAAGAATACATTTGGTAGCTACATTTCAGGTCTTATATTTTGTAAAATTCAATTAACCTAAATATGTTGACTTGAGATTTTTGCAAAAATAAGAAATAGGCATTGATAAATTTGAGGTTAAAAAGTGTCACTTCCTCTCCAGCAATTGGTAAAAAAGTGGAAAAAATTGGAAAAGCTAAGAAGAACAAAATAATTAATAGTTGGATTCAGTCAGTCAAAAATCATGTCTATTGGTGTGCAAGCTCAAGTAATGGCAACCCAGAGCTGATAAGAGAGAAGTGGCTGTCCTTGTTTAACCACATAATCAATATTCATAAAGGACATGGAAAAATCTACAAAGAGTGTCCACATGAGAAAATTGCAAGGGAATGGTTAGAAAAGGGTAAGACTTTAAATGTTAGAATAAATATAAAGCAAGTATAGAGATCATATACTGATTCTGCCTACCAACCAATTCAAGAAGTGTTTTTTATAACTTTCATTGTAAATTTGGTGACAGGTAGCAAGGCATACAAGGAGCTTAAAGCAAAACTCACAACAAACCAGCTTGTCAATGATTTGATGAAAATGTCATCTGCCCAGCAAACAAGTCACCTGGAGTCCTTCCATAACATTGTGCTTCATTTTGCACCAAAGCATACCCATTTTCATTTCATGGCAATGACTGCAAGGTAGGCTACTTCTGTAGGGTTTCAGATACTCTATAGCACAGTATCCTTTTATGCACCAGGCTCTCCTTCATTGACAAAGTCATCTATAAAACTGAAGTCAACCAGTTCCATCTTTTCTTGTCATGCAAAAGTAATACTACCCAAATCAATAGTATTATCTGTTATCTTTAGGGTGCTCTTGGCTGCAATCCATTTTAATGAAAACTGTGAGAAAAGGCAACTTAAAACAAAACTGGGAGAAAAGCGATGGAGAGTATCATACCTGAAATACAAAAAAGATTCTGGTGTGGTAAAAGCAATCCGGTCCAAAAGCACTTACAGTAAGCTTACTTATTGTGAAATATTTGTTCAATTTAAATCTTGAGATGAGAAAACATGAAAAATGAAAATTTGAAAAATGAGAAAACATGCTCATGATGTCAATCTAATGATTTCATGTGAGCAGCTGTGCCAGAATTTTTCAAAAATTGCTAATTTCAAACAACTTGGCTTTACCTCCCTTGTGTGACTTTTATGTCAAGCACGTTTTTTCTTAACTTAAACTTTCATATCACATGAAATATTTTAAACATTTGAAATGTAATTCATCATTTGTTGATTTTGATTATTTTGTTGATCAAGGTGTTTATTAAATGAAAACTGATCATGAGCAACAAACAATTTCAGTGGCTGTTTTGCTATTTTCAGGTTATGTTGAGAGATTGTTAACAAGAGCCCTGGAAAAGAGAAACCAATTGTCAACATATTCTGAAACCAAAAGAAAATTGTCCATAGTAGCACCACCAACTCTGACATGTGACCATGAAAAAGTACCCAAGCAAGAACTTGTACTAAGGCACCAGACACGTTTTTCGGAAAAACCTAAAAGAGCCCATCATACTTGTGTAACACGTGTGACACAGAAAAGGAAATCAAAAAAAGAACAACAACTAGAAAAGTGTCCGAATAAGAAAAAGTAGTCAGTTGAATACTGTAATACAATTTTTCTAAATGTTTTCATTAAATTTAAATTCAGTTGACTGACTGTGGGATGCCAATGAATAAAAAAAATTTATGAGGCCCAAACATGAATCAATAGCAATGAAACAAATAAATATTTCATCAAGTGTTCATAACAGCAGTACTGTATCCTCGAAATAGCCTCCCTGGGGGCTTGTTTATTTTTGATATTTTTGGATGGGGCTTACTCGAAGGGGGGCTTGTACAAGTGGGGCTTATAAAATTATTGTAGAAATTAAGAAGACATTATTATTCGAGAATTTATGGTAATTGTTAATGTTTACAAACCAGCTTTATTGTATGAATTCGTGAATTCCCCTAACACCAATGTTTATGGGTGGAAGACATTTCCCATAACGTGCACGTCCATCACCACGTCAGTAGCCTTGGGAAAACATTTCCTAAAAATTGTTTTTACGGTGTAACAATTAATGGTCAATGTTTGGGAGTTTATGCCAAGCCTTCGCCAAATCCATCGGATGAATTGACGATATGCGACATGCCTAAATAACCTGAAAATGATACGTAATAAAATATCGTAGATGCTAGACTAAAATCAATACTCTGTAGAAAAGGGGCTATCAAAGAGCAGTTAATATTTTGTAATTTACTTACTCGCAAGCAGGAGTATCATCTATATATCCTCCTTGCTCTTCGTCAACAAATTGATAGATTGCCGCCTCAACGACATGTCTGTTTAGGCAAACTGCTGCAAACCCTTCATGGTCAGTGATACAATGCGAATCACCAGCACGAGTGGGGTTTCCGCACAGCAAAGGCTTTCCCTCCCTTTAAGCATGGCGACACAGTTGCCGCATTGGCACCTCAAAATTAATTAAAAAGTATATAAAATTCAGAAGAAAGAAATTCTGAGCAAGATTTTATCGGTACAGAGTTTCTGAACAAGATTACGGGCATTCATAAAACTTTTAGGCCAAATTGACCGAAAAAGACCCTTCTGACAAATACATCCAAAACCGAAATAAATTACTAATTTATGGAACTCGATACCATATTAATAAAATAAAATCATGTTTATTTCTAAAACAACTTACCAGTCTGTATTTCCAATTCGTTCTGTGTTTATATCGTCATCTTCTTCACTGCTGGATGACGCAGCCGAAGCAACAGTACCAGGTTGTGGCTCAAACATAAACGGTTGAATGTTGCCAGCCGCTTCGATATCCGGGTAAAAAAACTCTGATTCTGAGTCAGAATCCATCGAAATGTTGAACTACCCGTCAAAAATGCAAAAAAGATTCACAGCCGAAGCACTACACGAAGATTTGTCTGCAGCGTTTTGTAAGGGTTAACTATAGCGCCATATCGTACGTGCTGAGAATATGTCACTTGTGACGTCAGTGATGATCGCCCACTCGTATCGATTTTCGCCTTGAATCTCAAATAGTCGGGAAAATTGTCGTTTCTCAACTTTGGATGCCTATATCTCAGAAACGGTAAGCGTTATGTCAAAAATTTCTTCAATACCCTTATTTTCTCGACACAAACTTCAATTTTAGCCAAACTTTTTTTTGCGTGTCAGTTCTCCTTTAAGGGGCAATTCCTTTTCCACAGAAGGGGTTTAGCCCGCGCAGCGGGGTTTTGGGGGCTAGTCTTCTGTTGTGCCATAGTATGTTTTAGCAAAATAATGGTCTACTTATATTCACGTTCCAATTGCTTCGATAATTATAATTTAAACTGAAATGATATAATTTGAAACCAAACCAAACATCCAGGTCCGTTTTTCCGCTAGGCTGATCTATGGTGCTCGTTTAAGTCTTTTTGATAGGTTTTTATATTTCGTTCTGTTCGTATTCGACCATTTTTAATTTTTGCTCAACTTTGTTGTCAGTTGTTGCTCTAAATTATTTTGGTTTCGATTTGCTTCAAAGGTGCGATATGGTTAACTGTGGAGTTGTTCAGACGTTATTTCTTAAATGCTGCTTTTTACATTTTGTTCGTATTCTGTGATCAGAATTTAACTTTTTGGTAATTTCACAAGAAAGTAATACGTATAGGGGAACGCAACTTCAATCAATTGTAAAGTTTCAAGAGGTAGGAGAAGAGAACGCTTTCTAGATATTTTCATGAGTTTTAATCTTCCATATTTAAAAGATCGCATCAATATTATTGTCTTCTAAACTTTTGTTTATATTTCTCTGCTTTTAATGTCCATAATAATATCCCGAATTTCTTTTTGAATGACGATTAATCGGCATTCTGCGGCTTCCATCTTTCTTTGTATGCGCAGCAATTCGGCGCTTGTCTTTGCTGCATATTTCTCCAGTTTTTCTAACCTCTTCAAAGTTTGCTCGTCCATTCTATTAGGAGGAAAATATAGCTTAGTGACTGTACGAAATTTTTAAATTACAACATTGGAAAAAAGCGGTGTGCGGTGATATGTGTGCAAGTTGACTTCTTTTACAATTTCACATTGGAATGAAATTAAAGGGATTATAAATTGTCCACGGGATGAAAAGGTTGCCTTCGTTCTTTGGCTTGCTTTTAAAATTTCACTGTGCAATTCATTTATACAAAACTGGATAGTTGTTAACATTTGAAAATTTGTGGAGAGTTGAAGGATTTGTGAAGGAATAAATTAAAAAGAAATGACAATACTTACGCAAATAGTTTTATGTTGTTGAAACGTTGGCTATCTGTAAACAGAAGCGGACAGTAAGGTCAAGGTTCAACGTTTGCCGTTGTAATTGTAAAGATGATGGATGAAATGCATGCTCAGAAAGTGTAGAAAATCGACCTATTAGGTATCGTAACTTTTAAAATTTGGTAGTAACTTTAGTGCAAGTCCTTAAAAAGTGAAGAACTGATACTTACCAGGTGTCCACGCGCCGTGTAATATTTGTGTTATCTGTCTCGTCGTTTTGGGATGGGACTTTTTAAAGAGTACCTAGTCATGTGATACCTGTAGATTCGTGTTTGTGGGAACGGAAATAGTGCCAATGTGCGATTGAAGGTAATGTGTGATTAATTTTCTTCAGGCTGGTTGGCAGGTATATGTGAATTTTAAAAACAACACTAAAGTCGGAAGCTTTGTGTTGGCAGCGAGGCATGAAGGAAACACGCATAGGATGGGGCCGGGTTATTTCAAACGAATTTTGACACTACCACTGTTTGAGGTGTCTGCAGCTTTGAAGTTAAGTTCACGCGAGATGGTATTCTTGGCTTCAATTTGAGGCTGTTGTTTCTTGGACGTCAAACTTCGCTTCTAACCGAGGCTGTTGAGCCGTGCAATGGGCATTTGTTTGGGGGGCCATTTATGGACCCTTCTATTATCTTGAAACAGTTGAGTCAGCGTAGTACGTTTTGAGGGCTATTGTGTGACAAAACATTACTTATTATTTGAAAATACATTAGTTATGGTTTGTTTGTTTCAAAACGAATTTTATTCTTTTGGTTTTTTCCATAAAAAGAGTTGAACTAAAGTCCATGAGATTTGCTTTGTATGTGCATTTTGTTTTTGTGCTGACATTTTGCATTGCCATCTTTATTGTCTCGTGACGTTGTGCAACTTAGTGTGTGGGTGAACGATAAGACCTTATAACGCAGTTGTTTAATGTTTGATTGAATTGAATGATGATCATGACGAAGGATGTCATATTTGCTTGTAATTGATACTTCTAGGGGTGGCTTGAATAGTCGAATTCTGAAATATGACAGATTATACTTATTTGAAAGCAAGTAGGCCAGAATTTTATACGGGAGTCTTTGTTTAATTTTTCACGCACAAACTTTAAAATTGGTCCTCTTTTGTTTGAAAATTGGGATAGATCTTCCCTGGCATTTTTGGCATAATACTTGATTTATGTAGATGGTGAATGTTTTTTGTTTTGCACTGGGGCATTGTTTAGAGATGTTCTATTTGTTGCTTATCGAGCCAAAGATGCCTAGCTAAAGCAAATACATTAAAAGCCCCTTTTACGAGTATGCTTGTTGTTTCATTTAATGTTGCCCTGATTGCCTACTTGTTTCATGTCATCTGGAAGACAGGTACGCCGAAGGTTAATGCTGGTAAACATTTGTTTGAAAGTTTCAAATCTTTTCCAGTGTTTAAAAAGTGTTTTTGAGGTAAGGGAAATTTTTTTTAAACTTGAGCCTGGTTATTTCAAGTGTATACGAAAATTTTGAACCGGATTTATGAAACGTTGCTAAGGAATGAGAGAGTAAAACCTCCAACTGTTATGGTAGGAAATGTAATTAAACTATATTGATTAAAACTACTAAAGATTAAAAAATTATATTTATAAAAAAAAACGTAAAACATTAATAATAATAAATGTTACAATTTTTCCAGTTATATTCTGGTTGGTGCCTTGTTTTCTTTTCTTTTCTTTTTTTTTTGTGGCACCAATTTTATTTTAACTGTGTCTCCTGGTCTACAATAAAAAATATTTTATAAGTCATTTGAACGGAGGCAGGTGGTAAATAAAGGTGAAAAATGATCATTCACATCTCAAATTGCCTGCGAAAAATGATCTGCCAAGCTGATAATCTGATATGTATTTAAAGAATAGATTCGTATGAATGAATTCATAGATGAAAAAGAAAAATATCTTCTAAAAGCCGTTGAATTCTTAAACAAATAAATAACCTGAAAGACGGTAATGGCGATCCCATAGTTACCTTATGATCCTGATTCTATTTCCTTCGTCATTGACGAAAAAAACTTTTCTCCCTTTTATACGGAAGGCCTTGCGTCAAATATTTAAAGGCGCCAATTGATGGCCGGTATGGAATGTCCTACAAAGATAATTATGTTGATGAATAGCCGTGTAATGGACCACTAACGACTGATAACCGGAGTAAAGTTGCCTGTTTAACTACTGTTTCACTGCAAACAAACATCTATCGCCGCATATATTCGAAAGACAAAATTTGCAAACTTTACAAATCTATACTACACAAATCTATAAGTATATAAGTATGAAAAGAAGTCTTACTTTTGATTTTTTCCAAAAAGGACTTTTACGTATTTGTTTGGTCCTCCATTTTTAAAATGCTTGCTCTGGTCTAAGAGGGTGAGGTAGTCATTACCCTTTTATATGGTTAAAACAATGGTTTTGTCGGGGGAAGTTGACTGAGGCTTTTTTCTATTCTATGTGCTACTATTTAGGGAGGAATGATCAATTAGATGACAGATGTTACCTGTTAAAAAAGTTTGCATGCTACTGCTATATTTCAAAGGTGATGGGAGATTGTTTTTCTGTTGTACCGGCCGGACAAATAAGGTATTGTGTCGCAGTTGCAATCACAGGATTGCAAGATTGCAGTTTGACGGTGTCTGACGCGGTAATCCACTAAGTTGACAATTCGTCAATCTTAACACCGCGAAAGGAACTCTTGCCAGTGTGTTATCGGGCCAAGCGATCGCGGCACGAAACAAACAACACGACATGACACCTTCTAACTTGCCAACGGGCTTGCCAAGTCCGAAAAAGTTGACATGACAAACATGTTTCGTTGACGGTTTACTCATCCTTTGTCATCATCTTTGTAGCACCCCCGGCCAAATGAATTGACCCATCTTACAGCTATTCAGTCTATGTAGACTCTTTCGTTGTCTAAATGTATTTCTAACTTGCTCTTGAAATGGTTCTGACTCTATTAGAGGAGCCCTGCTTCTAGCCTAAAAAAACTGGCTATAAATGGGAACAAAAGAAATACCAGGTCAAAACTTTTTCATAATCACGCCTGATATTCAGTAGCGATCTTTAATTTGTTTGTGATCTTGCTTGTTCTAGAAATTTTAACGGCACCGTGAACAAGAGAACAATGTGAGAATGAAGGAAAACCAAATTAAAGATCGTTCATCATCGTCCACCACACAATAGAAATACATAAGCCCCCAAAACCCAGTTGCGCGGGCTTAAATCCCCTTCTGTGGGAGAGGAATTGCCCCTTAAAACTACTCCATAAATATTAAAATGTCAACAGTTGTGTCTTTGTTTTTAAAAAGGTAGTTCTCGTTTGTTCTTTTGCCTCTTCACGGATGCGCTGGCTAGGTGCACTCTGAGGAAATGTTCTGAAAAGAAACAAAAAATCGTTACACAAGAAATTCGTTCTTAGGAAGGAAAACAAAGTTTGGCTAGAATAATCTTTAAAATGGCAACTATTGTTATATGTTGAATCCTGTTCAATACATTTTTGGGAAATGGTTGGGAATGTTGGGATTGTTTGCTTTTCTTCGACAGTGCACCCTTACCTTTTTTCCTTCCAAAGAAGAGTTTGAAATACAGCTTGCAAAGCTACTAATGTCTATATGCAGAGAAAAATTGAATTTTTTTGCCGGATGCATTAGTGAAAAGCCTGAACACCACGTCAAGTGGCATCCTTTGTTCAAGGTTTCCTTTTTTAATGGCAGTTTATTTGGGAAATTTTCTATTGAATAGTTCCTTCTAATAACTATAAACACCATCTTAGGGAAATTTGGGAGTTGGGGAGTTAAACTGCCATTGCGCAAAGAAACTACACCTTCCCATAGGCAACATCGGGGAAGATGTCAAGCATAACTCAAAAACTGTTCCATGAAGAAATGTATTGAATAGAGCAGTAGAAGAGGAGTAGAAATACAGAGTAGTCTAGTATTGAAAGAAAAGGAAGAGAAGAACAGTATAAATAATGATCATGTGGGGCTCACTGAGTACACTATTTTAGTGTTTAGACAGAAAATATGGATCCAGGGGTATCAGGATCAAAGATCAAGATACCCCATGGGTGAGTGCAACACAGTGTAGCACTCACCTCCTATACATTTCGGTGGATCGGGAGCCCCAAGGTTGGCATGTATAGGCGCCTGATTGGGCTGATCAAGAGTGATCAATCTAGGGATGATCAAAATTATACTTTTTTTGAATTAGTACACTATCATTCAGTAGAAAAGATATGAGTATGGGTCAGAAGGTATCAGAATTACAGCCAAGTAGTCTGGTAATGAAAGGATAGAACATGCTGAACAGTAGCGTAGAAGATGTAGCTCAACTATTTAGAAATAGATACAGAAGAAGAAATTACAATGAAGAGAAGAAAAGTATAAATAATGATCATGTGAGGCTCACTGAGTAGTTTATTTGAATTAGTGCACTATCATTCAGTAGAAAAGATATGAGTAGGGTCAGAAGGTATCAGAATTACAGCCAAGTAGTCTGGCAATGAAAGGATAGAACATGCTGAACAGTAGTGTAGAAGATGTAGCTCAATTATTAAAAAATAGATACAGAAGAAGAAATTACAATCAAGAGAAGAAAAGTATAAATAATGATCATGTGAGGCTCACTGAGTACTTTATTTGAATTAGTGCTCTATCATTCAGTAGAAAAGATATGAGTATGGGTTGGAGGGTATCAGGATTAGATCACCTAAATGATATCCAAGTGTTGCATGCAACAAAATGTGTGCATGGAGGTCTATCAGTTAAATGGATCATGGAGCATGGGGCTTACTGCAAAACTTCACGGTAGACAACATTCTTTGTTTTCTGTCCTTCTGGTAGCATGACTTTAATGCCAGCAAATGACTTAGCCCTTGACATGGCAACGCAGAGTTGGCCATGACTGAAGACAGGTTCAGGTAGATAAATACCTTAATGACTGGCCTTGGGCTTTGTTGATTGTGAGACAGTAAGCTAATCTCCCTGGAAACTGGACCCTTGCAATATTGATGGGTAGGGCTGTATCTTGTGATGACATTGTGATTTTGGGTATCATCACATACTCACCTCTATGCTCATTTCCTATAATTTCTGCGCAAATAACATGGCGTTGTAAATCTCTTACTATGAGACGGGTGCCATTACAGAGTCCTCTTTTTGGATTGATGTTCTTAATAGGATAACAGTTGCACCAATCTAGAAAAGAAAATTCTTTATTAGAAGTTGAATTTGGAGATTTATCTATCATGGAAAATGACAGACACATTCATAAACATTTGAATTTATAAAATTATCAACAGTAAAGTTTCAATAGAGTTGTAAGTAAATATTTGAAGACAAAATACCTTGAGCCGCAACTTGTGCCGAGTCCTCACTGATTACCCTGTCTGTACTGAGGTATGTGTGCATAGGTGTTTGCAATCTATTAAGCACCAGCTCATTGATGCGGTGGGTGAACTGATTCTTGGGAGTCAAGCAGCAGCGTTCTCACATTGTTCCAGGATCTAGCATTAGGTTTGGCTGTCCTGGTTGTGTTGGTGGATACAAAAAGCTCACCAGCTCATTGAGTGAAGGTAGCAATATGTTTTCTGGTAAGGTGACTTGGTCAAAGTCATCATGTGGCTCCTCACCATTGCCAAGTCTTAACAGCCAGTCAGCAAAATGCCTGTACTGTTCATCACGTGTGGCTCTCATGTTTACATGAAGTTGAAACTTGTTGAAGTGTTGCCACAGAGGAGAATTCTTCAAGCTTTCTTGGACAATGCGTTCTCTACCTGCTCTAAGAACAACTGGGAGAACCTGTCTGAAATCACCTCCAAGAAACATATACTTACCTCCAAAAGGTTGGTCAGTTTGTGTAATATCTCTCAGGAGAATGTCAACTGCTTTCAAAGCATTTGCAGGAATCATAGAAGCCTCATCCCAGATAAAGAGAGAGGTTTCTAAAAGCTTCTGAGCTCTTGAACTTTGACGTTTAATGTTACAAGTGGAATCTGGCAGTAATGGAATAGGAATCTGGAAAGTTGAATGAGCTGTAGCTCCATTAATCAACAATGTGCCAGCTATCCCAGAATATGCAACACATTTTACTTTCACACCTAAGGCTTGAAGGTTGTGCACTAATGTGTTGTAAAGAAATGTCTTACCAGTACCTGCTGGACCATCCACAAAGTAGCAGTTTTGTTCAGATGCTGTTTGTATAGCATCCATGACGGTGTTGTGAATGTGAAGTTGGTTGTCATTAAGAAGCTGCAGCATTTCTGCTCCCTGTTCTTGCTTACGGATGACATCAATATTTTCATCTGAATTCTGCAGTTGATTGTAGCCCTCTGGAAGCTGAGGTAAATCTGAAAATTCAGCATTAGTGATAGACTTACCATGAATCCTGAGATTGTTGTCAATGTCCCAGAGGCAAAGATGCATGTGTCTGTCTTCAAAGACAATGGCTGGATTGTTGACTTGATCATGTCTAACATAATCCTCAGACATCACTTCTTTGAATTGTTCAAACAGTGATTTAATGTCAGATGGTGTCTGAAATACCATGAGTGTGGCAAATAGTTGCCTCATCTGTGAAGGCATATTCATGATTGATGCCTCTTGCAACCATCGTCTATGTTCAGCATCATCTTCCAAAAGACCCAGTGCCCTTGCTGCACCCTTGAATGTCTCGTGTAGATGACCATCAATGGTTTGTATGTCTTCAAAGGATGTTACTCCTCTCCGATGGAGAAGAAGCAATCTGAGGGCAAACCTTTCTGGATCTGATGGCTGTACTTGGTATATCCTACCAATGAGTGGGGCTGTCTGTCGCTGCCTCATTTTCCACCTTTTGTTTCTTTGGTCAAATGTGTAATGATGTGGAATTTCCGAATAAAGATACTGCTGTGCATTTGGATCTTCTTGGTTCAGTTGAAACCAAGCAGTGAGCGTTGTGTTTGGATTTACATTGAGTACCCTGTCCTCGTTTCCTTCCTGGAAATAAACATTCTGCTGCAAAGGTAAATGCACAGCAAGGCGAATGATTGTGTGGCTCTTGTCATGCATCTTATACTGCATGATTCGAAACACAGCTTGATGAGGGCCAACATACCTCGCATTGAGGTATTGAAGAATCTCATCATGATGTAGTATGTTGTTCCTGATTTCCACATGTGCAGAATCATTTCCTTTGTGAATGTATTTGAAAATGTACTTGACACTTTTTACAGTTGTGCAGATTTCAATATTCATATGGCAGTTGAATTTTGTGAGAAGTTGTGGACTGTAAGGAACAACCCAAGAGTCATTAACCATGTGATGACGTAGCTGTGCCAGGTGCTGTCCTCTACGTCTGTACAGAGGATATCCATTGACATTTAATTCTGTCTCTTGGACCAATGCTTTAGGGAAGTCCTTTTTGCATTGACCATCCTGCATGCACACACAATGGGGGTCAAGTTGACCACATGGTCCATGAATCATGTGCTTCTTGACAACTTCATGTAAATGTGCATTCTGTTGTGGATCTGGAATTTCTGCAGACACCAGCATATCAACATCCTCTGCTGTAAGTGGTTTGTTTGCATCCGAAAGAAGCAGAACCATGTGTGCATGTGGTAAACCCCTTTTCTGGAACTCAATTGTGTAAACATATGCAATCACATGTCCTAAAACATGTCTCTGAAGCAGGTCACACAAAAGTTCCTTCAGCTTCAGGTGAAAAACACGACTGACAATATCTGGCCTGTCAATGCGACCAACGTTTGCATCTTCGGCCTGTGCACGCCTTTCGACGTTATCCATAAGGCCTTGGTAGGATTCCACCCTCATTTGAGTTTGATGCGTTCTTATGTATGTCAGTTGATTTCCCTCAATCTTTGTGTACGCATCAACCAAGTATTGTTGAAACAGCAATCTGGAGCAATGAATTGCCGAGAAATCCTCACGGACGGCTATGCGGTATGCATAAAACTCATTCAAAGAGATTCGCTCTCTTTGGTTGCTTCCGCGAGCAGCACCTTGTTGTCGGTTTCGTTGGAGATCAATGTTCCACCCAAAATCTCCATGAAAGAACAACAAAGGATAAGTCATCAGGATCAGCATTGGGAGACGTAATGATTTTTTGTGTGTTGTTGTCAGCAACATTAAAACGGTAATGTCTCGATTAGCTGGATCGGGGGGTGCCCCCTCGTCTCCCACGTAAACTGCAGCGATTTCCGTTGCTGTAGGATTGTCATAACGGCGATCCTGGAAAGGTCGACGCGCAATGATCATCCTCACTTGCGGTATGGGTTCGTTGTTTGCGGCTGCAGCGTCACGTTGTTGTTGTAAAACTTGCCCCATATTCCTGAATTGTCTTGCATAAGGATTAACAGCCATTAGTTCATCCTGTAGAAGCTGCAAGACATCAGGTCGCAGGTGCGCGTTTCTTGGGTCGTGAATTCGCTCCTGCAATGCTTGATTGGTGTCCATTATGTATAACTGGGAATACTCTGGACGTGTACCTTCAGGGGCATCTGCTGCGCTTGTCAAGTGGTAGGTTTGTCCGTGAATCGTAACCACACGGGGTCCTCTACCAGGGAGTTCGTTGACTGTGGCATTCCAAGAAGCCATTGCCAAGGCAGCATTATAGTTGCGAATGTTTTGCAAAAAATGGCGCGATTGTGGTGTCTCTCCATTAAAAAGTTCCATTACATGTGGCGCAGGTTGTACGATTGGAGGAAGTACCACTTTTCCTCCAAAGCAACACTTGGTGAACACATTATGTGCAGTTTGTTCCCCGACAAAAAACTTCGAACCGCAATGCCGGCACGAATTGTCCATCGCTCCAATGTAGTGTTGTGGTGGCAGGTCAAAGTTTGGTTGTGGTTGTATTTGTGGTTCAGGCAATTGTTCCCCAATTTCGAGCTCCAATGCGTGTAGTTCATTCACCGCTTGGAGAACGTCCTGCGCCCCTGCACCATTATCTTGGGGTCTATCTGCATCACGGCGGTTGAGATAATATTGTCTTCGCCTTTCTCTATTTCTTTGACGATCAAAGTTTCTATGTTGCCTTCTGCGTGGCATCTTTCAATGCTAGTGATCATAAATAAAGTTTGCAGATTGAAAAATCCCCTTATTCTAAAAAGCCATCTAAGGGGCTGCAAGAAGATTTCAACATTTTCTAACAAAAGTATTTGCAAAGTTCTCAAAACACCTCAAGCAATATAAGAACTGTCGACGCAAGTGCGTCGTTTACCACGCAATGTAGGGGTTAGTAAATAGGAGAATTGCCTCAAGTCAAAGGCCTCCGAACCATTAAAGCAACGGAGCTAAAAATTATCGTAAACTACATAACTCACTTTAAAGGCTCCATAACTGTTCCATTTCCATCAATCAAAATCCATCAATCCAAAAGAAAGCGTTCCAATTAAAAAAAGAAAGCAAAGAGCAAGATATTGGAAACACGAATCCAAAAGTAATTCGGTGAAACAAGTAACCGAAAGCCCAACTCTATTGTGTCCTTTCGTGACTGGGTAGAAATCACCAACTGGCAACAGGAAACAGGAGAGCTCCTTGTGACAGCCTCCTGTTTGCCAAAATCGTAAATTCATGCAGCGCTCGTAAAAAATGAAGGGAAGAGGCTCCCCCGTCCTAGCGATTGTCACAGGAGTGCGAGTGATGCACGCGACGGATGGCGAGTCATGTTTTCGTTAACAACTTTCGTTTCAAGTGTCCGCTCCTTCCGTGTTTTTGCGTGCCTGTGCATTACGTCATTTTGCTCTCTTGTCTTGCCGAGGCTAATCTGCCCAATTTGTTTTGGGGGTAGTTTTAAGGGGCAATTCTATTCCCACAGAAGGGGTTTTAAGCCCGCGCAGCGGGGTTTTGGGGATAGTCTTTTGTTTTACCAATATATTGTTTATCCATGGTGAGAGTTTTCTTCAAAGTTTTACTGGAATATATTCTATTAGAGTGACATGGTCTTTCGTGAACCTAAATACAGCCGTCGATTTCATTTACATAACCTTATACATATTTTTATTTGAAACGCATATTTTTGTCAGTAAATATTTGGGCGAGCACGTTCGGAGGGGGCATTTGGAGTGATTCGTTATTCAAGTCACTTTTAGCTTCACTGCTCTATATTTTTCAACTTTGTGCGGCAAAAGCAGTAGTAAATGGTTTCAGAACCAAGTTGAGATGTAGAATCGACTTGGGTTACCTGCACATGCAAGTGCTCGTCTCATTGCAGTTTGACAGTGTCCAGAGGCGGCAATCAATCAAATTGACAACTCGTTAATGTTAACACCCTTCAAGGAACCTTGTTCCAGCGAGTCATGGGGCCAAGCGACCGCCGCATGAAACAAACAACACGACATGACACCTTCCTACTTGCCAAGTCTGAAAAAGCTACCACAAAAAACTTGCTTTGTTCACCGTTTTACTCGTCGTTTTAGAAAATATTGGGGGTAGAATACATGGCCGCTGTCTTTCTCATAATTTTGGAAACTGTCTTTCTGGTTTAAGCTTAAAATCGTTTGAGGGTTACACTGTCAATTCCCAATCGAAGAACAGTTGACCATAAGAAAAATATTATTCTTTTAGCTGATCAACCTGCAGTGAAGCAAGCTAAAACTGCTTCATATCGTTGTCTAAATTGGTTCCTATGTTGCCCCTGAATCGGCTCCGACTCTACTTGAACAATTTATGACTGGCGAAACTTCGAAATCCGTTAAATTTGACCTTGCGAAGGCTGCCCTTTAGTTCTTCCAAGTATATAGTGAAAAATCACTGCCGAACCCACTTACTTTTATAGACAAAAACGGAAAAACCTCGTCAATCCAATCGATTTTTGTTTAAATGACTTCGGGGGCTCTGCCATGCCGAAACGCGACCCTTTGGCCAACACACAAACATAAAAATTGCCCCGTAGTTATTTTCATCTTTTCTCGGGCTTTCTCGATAGCTCTGTCACGTTTTCAACCGTCCTATGGAAAAGCTTTTTGCTCATTTAGCTCGCTACGCTGTTGTGAGAGTTTAGTGTAATTTAAAGAAAAAACCGTGACACGAAATCTCCAACTTACAAAATGAAACTTAGAACACATGAAAACTGCCTCTGTAGCAGTCAAAAACTGACTATTGCCACCAATAGGCACCAAATTAATTCTTCTACAGCTTCAGAAATCTCAACAACGCTACCAACACTGAAGAAACAACGCGAGAATGAGTAAACGTCGAATCGAAAACCATGCATCGTCATCCACCAAGAAAATTAAATACATACAACATAAAATTGTAGGGTTTTAAAGTTCGTACG
Organism: Nemopilema nomurai; assembly: GCA_003864495.1. Classification (NCBI taxonomy): domain Eukaryota; kingdom Metazoa; phylum Cnidaria; class Scyphozoa; order Rhizostomeae; family Rhizostomatidae; genus Nemopilema; species Nemopilema nomurai. Next base: position 1,204,898 of record ML133366.1, on the reverse strand, counting down.
GTAGTCTCTCGTCTATTAAAAACGGAGTTCTTGCTCTTCCTTTCTTCGTCCCAACACGGCAACAGTGGATAACATTTGACGCCATGCCATGACCCTGCAAGCAAGGAAAACTCGTTAGAAGCGAGGTCTGCCAAAAACGCAATCGTAAAAGGCCACAAAAAAGCAGCAGTCACTGATTTTAGAATGTATCAAACTTGTTGTTTACTGCCAAAGCTATTTAGAGCAATTTAGAATGAAAAACGCCCTCGAGGGCTGGCGGAAGGAGTCAACAGGACAAACAGCGAGGTGCGAAAATCTAGCAAAAAACCCGAATTCTTCGAAAAAAGAACCAGAAAAACAACGAAAACGACAAATTGAAGCAACGCAACAAACTTACTTTGATTCGATTTAGAGGGCACGAAGTTTTCAGCATTTTGAAGTCAGCGAGAGGGCGTACCTGCCGTTCTCCACGTTGCTGCTGCTGCGAGTTCCGGCTCGATTTCTCTCTAAAAAAGGAAAAAAGCCAAAAAATTAAACCTCCCGTAACATCATTAAAGAAGTTAATCGATTGGTTATCAGAAATTTCCCTAAAAGCAAGTTAGCTAGGTATTTAGAGCAATTTAGAGTGAAAAACGCCCTCGGGGCATGGCGGAAGGAGGTCAACAGGTCAACGGCCAGGTGCAAAAACCACGCACAAAAGCTAGTTTCTCGAGAGAGAAAAACCAGGAAAACGGCGATCATAATGCAACATTGATTCGATTTAGAGGGCACGAAGTTTTCAGCATTTTGAAGTCAGCGAGAGGGCGTACCTGCCGTTCCCCACGTTGCTGCTGCCGCGAGTTCCGGCTCGATTTCTCTCTAAAAAAGGAAAAAAGCCAAAAATTAAACCTCCCGTAACATCATTAAAGAAGTTAATCGATTGGTTATCAGAAATTTCCCTGAAAGCAAGCTATCTAGGTATTTAGAGCCATTTAGAGTGAAAAACGCCCTCGGGGCATGGCGGAAGGAGGTCAACAGGTCAACGGCCAGGTGCAAAAGCCACGCACAAAAGCTAGTTTCTCGAGAGAGAAAACCAGAAAAACGGCGATCATAATGCAACAAAACAAACTTACTTTGATTCGTTCTAGAGGGCACGACAAAGTTTTCAGCATTTCGTAGCCAGCGAGAGAGCCAGGTGGGGGCGTGCCTGCAGTTTCTCGTGAATTTTTCTACTGCCAGCGTGAGTTTCGGCTCGATTTCTCACCTAAAATGAGGAAAAAGCATGAAAATCAAATCTCATTTAGCATCATTTTAAGTAAGCAATCAATTCAGCATTCAGAAAACATCCTCGAAAGCAGGCAAGCTCGTGGATAGCAAATTTTTCGAGGCGGATGGAAGCTACCCCAGCATTTAAAAAATCGACAAAAAAGCACGGAAATTTAATTTAGCATCATTAGGAATATCATCAGATCGAAAGAAGAAACAAAAAGTACTTACTTAAGGCAGTAAGGCAGCTTTCCATGGCGAAATTCCCAAAACGCAATGAAAGGCAGCTCCGGTAATAATGAGCATGTCCAATCCACACGGGTAGCAAGCACGAAATGACCCCTGCCCTGTCCCGAGCACGCTGCTGTTCTCTATTACGCCTTGTTACCTTGCTGCGTCCCTCACGTCAATCACTTCGGCAACTTGCATTTCGATTGGCGGAAGAGGACTCTCTTTATTCCCCAAACAATGGAGGGCTGCAGAGCGAGACACGTGACCGGGGCAAGTTCGGTCGATCGCGGGCAAGAAAATTTTCTCCCCTCGGCCTGGAAATGGCAAATCGAAGCAAAAACACGGCGAATTTCGAAAAAACGCTCGCGAATAACGGGAAAAAAACCAGACATCTAAAAAGAGGCACTCTTGGCGAACCGTACCGCTAGGAAAGGGGGAACGTAGCCCTAAAAGTTCGGGAGCCAGAGCTCGGAGAAGGCGGTCGACCGGCGAGCGGCGCTCAGAAAAGTGGCAATGTCCACTAAAAACAGTGAAAATTTTGGAAAAAAAACCAGCCACGATCGAAGACGAATGCCTGCCGAACCCGTGGGTAAAAAAACGGGGAGAGCTGGTCGAACGGTGGGGGCAGGAGGGCGTCGAGAAGGCGGTCGAAAACACCGTCCCCGGGAGAAGATGGCAATTTGCTCAAAAACGGAGCAGGCTTTTCGGGCAAAAAGTAGCCAGCCTGAAGAATCAATCATCTGAGAAGAATCTGCAAAAAGAATTTTTCAAATCAGTCCGTCCGTTTGGGAGCCTTTCGTTGTCAATTTAGGAGGACTCCGAGATCAAAGGTGCCGACGCGGACATGAAAGAGTTGCCGCCTCATGAATATCCGGATTTTAGTATATATAGAGATGGAAACAGAACATCCTGATTTTGTTCATTAAGAACGCATAACAAGTATTTAGCATGGTTTTGGGAAGGTACAGAGCATCCTAAAGGATTAAGGGGATTTGCTTTGAATATGCAAAAAACCGACCAAATTCCAGAAATGTTTAGCAAGGCCATTAGTACAACACCTTTTAAAAAAAAGCATGGCTACCTTTAAAACACGGAATCCGAAATATGGAATACGAAATATGGAACATGGAATACTATGGAACATGGAATACAGAATCTTTCTGCCACACTATCATTTATTGATGTTGATAGACAGGATATGCAAATAAAGTGGCATGCAGGATATAAAATATTCTGTCATATAACGTGATTTAAAGTTTAGCACGAAGTATAAATAAAAACAAATATACGAGGTACAGTTGTGTGAATACATGAATCCCGCTCGCAATGTTAGAAAAGGAAAATCAGAACAATGTGCTAAGGTAGAGACAACATTGAGGGGGCACAGGGGGCTCAATTTTCATGTTAAAATTCTTATAAGATAAAGCTTTAGAACCTTATCAACGTCCAGATATCGTCTTGATAACAAGAGTCGAATGATTGTAGGAAATTCTTATTTTGAAATAGTTGAACCACGTTCCTGTTTGACTGGATGGTTAAGTTGACACACACTTTAGTTCACATTTTCTGAAAACATTTTGGTAAGAGGTAACCAATTAGAAAAGTCTTTATTTTGACAATAATCTCGGAGGCCCTCCTTGACAGTAAAATGCCCCTCGGGATATATGTCATGGATGTATACATAAGGAGTTTTGCTTTAATCGTTCTGTATTTTGCATGATGCTGTGATGCAAAGTAATACCTTGATGGGTTATTTTGGTTATCTTTTATTTACCCACCCATTTGCTCAAAAAGATAAAATAACATCGGCAAACAATGTAGAGTGACAGTGTGATCATACGAAGGCTTTTAGAGAAATTTGACATTTTGGGTTAATCTTTTGTACAATACAGCTTTGCGCTTTGCCTCACAACACACGTCATGCTTAGCAGCGACTGCACCGCCTCACTTGTGTTCTATGCTTGTGTTGCTCAGCAATTTAGCAAGTCATTGCAATATAGACAGACTGCCCAATTATAGGAAAATTGTCGTCACTGTATGTTTTGGCACAATCTGGATTCTCCAAAAGATGTTGCCCTATAGCCGAATCACAATTAATTTGGGCATTGCGTCTTTTGCAAATTCGCTCTCTTTTCCGACATTTGCATACATAGAGGAGTGTTGGACGAAAAGCACTTTAAGTATACAAAAACTTGTTCCGCTTTTTATTGCCATTGCGAAGTTCTTTACCGCAAACCACTTGTTAAGACAAATAAGTTCTGCTCTTTTTATTAGAACGCTTGTTTATTTCGTGGATATATATCTTGCTGTTCTGAGAAGTTTATCGTGCTTTTGCTTGATTCTGAGAATGAGTCCTTAAACCGCATAACCTATTACACTTGCAACGAGGGATGGACGTGCGAAGCGTTCCAAAACCAAAACCAAAGCACAAAGCTTTCGATGAATTTGAAAAATTTAAAAAATAAAAATTGACAATGTAATATAAACATTCCTTTTACCCAAAAGAGTTGCCAACTGCATAAAAAATTATCTGTCCCGTTGTTTTTCCTCAGCAGCTGCTTTTCTCTGCTGCTCTTCCAGCTCCACCAAAAACTCTCTGTTCCTCTGGTTAGATTCCGCATTTTACTGGCGATATGTTTCTATCATTGAGGCAATCGGAGCTCGAAGTTTCGGATCTGTTATACTGGCAGAATACAGAGGCGAACATATAGTTCTAAAGCAACCATACAACATCGAAGGGAATGAAAGAGAATTCCTGAGAGAGGCAAGGCTGCTAAGTTACGTAAAGGGACACTGCTAAGTTACGTAAAGGGACACGAGAATATTGTTGAGTTTCGGGCAGTTAGTTGTGAGCCCTTTGCTATCATGCAAGAGTATGTTAGTTTTTCCTTTACCCCATTCGGCGACCAGACAAGGGTCAGCTCGCTTTCGAAGTTTTTGGCTCACGTGGATGAAACATACGATTTTGTGGGGTTTTAGCATGTTGCTGAAGATATTGGAGCAGACCTGATAAACGTGTTACTGTACCTTCACAGACGGGACATAATCCACTGTGATCTAAAACCTGCAAACATTCTTGTAAGTAATCGACATTTACTTTGTAATGACTATACTGTCTTCCTCGAAAAGTGGCAATCGGAGTAAAGCCTGTTGTGTGCAAGTTGACCGATTTTGCTGAAAGTAGATCGAAACTAATTCAAACACAGACTTTATTGACGTCAAAAGTTGCTTGTGTCGACAGAGGTAGTCTGGTATACATGGCTCCCGAAATTCTGCTTGAAAAAGCTCAGACCGGCATCTGCAGATCTGGATGTTATTAAGGCAGCCGATCTTTGGGCACTCGGAATGTGTATGTTTGTGGTCACGAATCCAGACAAGCCCTATCCATTTTATGAAGAAATTAGCCAGGCTTTGGAGGGATAACAATACACAGATATCTGAGAAGCTCTAGAGGACATTGTAAGGAAACAACAAGAGCTGTGCCCCAAAGAAGCGCAGTTGAAAAGAAATGCGAAGAAGCTGCAGAAAGAATAGAGCAAGGGCTCCCTCCTTCTGACACTGATGTTCTTAATGACGGAACCAATGCATGTGTCTTTTTTGCTCTAAAGTTGTGCGATGAACTGTGTAAGAAGATCAACCAAAGCACATCTCGCCAAAAAACTAAACAACGAGAATTTGGTGCCAGAATTGCCGCTTTAGCTACTCATATCATATGTGAGTACCCAAAGACACTAAATCCATATAGAGTCCAAAGCGAAATCTATTCAGCCATTGTCGCAAAAGTCTTGATGAGTAGTCATGGGAACTTGTCCATGAACGTTGAATTGACAGAGGAATTGCCTTTCGTGGATAGTGTATTGAGTGAAGCTGGGCGGGATAATCTTGCAAAATGTTTGGACAAACTCATAGGAGAAAAAAGGTCTTTCGTTTCGGTTTATACCTTCGAGCCATAAAGCATAGCAATTGTAAAATAGAAAACAATGTTGTTTTGGCTGACACCCATTCTGTGTCGCATACATTTGAAGGTAATGGAAACGCTCATGTAAGATTATACGTCTTCAGATCCATGAACAAGCACAACAGTCTGTCTTTGGCTCTGGTCAAGAATAGCCAACTGTGGGATCGCAGCAGAAACAGCACAATCGCTTGCAGTTATGTTTCAACCAGTCGAACATCCTTCTCAAGTTGAACAAACACCAGCATCAGAGTGTAGAGGTCAAGGAAATTCAACATTTAAAGACATCCATTATTGATCTCACGAATGAGGTAACCTTGAATTTTCTTCGAAATTAGTAATCTAAGAATAATGTTGAATCTCAAACTGTTTTGGATGCAAGTATTTTAGATTTTACGGAGAAATGAAGTTTGAAAACCTGCAAAGGATTTGATCGAAAAAATCAGTCCGGGTGAAACTTAAACCCCCTAGTGGCCAATCACTGTCAAATCCCTTCTAAAATTTCTATTAATGTCGCCATCAGTACCATAAAAACATCTTAGTACACAAAATCTTTTCCCTTAATCCGAATCTCAAATAAAAAACATTGTAAGTAAGAATTTGAAGAATTTTTCAAAATGAGGCCGTCAGTCAAATTGGTGTATTGGAAATTACGACTGTGTCGATATCAAACAAGCGTAACGCATATTTATATTGCACTCCCTTGATCTTATCTAAATTTGTTTTCAAACTTTTTATTTTGAAAACTTTACAATTTCGCGTTGTCTCAATGTGTTGTTGAAATTCCAGGGAAAAGACATGGAAGAAGGATTACCAGCCTTAAACGTAATGGAAGATTTAGAAGGCAGACAACTACATGACATCAGTAAAAATTCAGATTTGGAAATTTCCGATTCAATTTTGGAAGAGGAGGAAGAAATTGTAAAAGCGATCTCTTCGCAGAACGAATTTGAAGATGAATATGTAATATGTAGGGGATGATGATCCAAGTTTAGATATCAACTTTCCCAGTGTAAGGTGTTCTACACGTTATAGCAGGTGAGCCGTTATAATGGACAGATACGATCTCTGTTTTCTAGCAAAGAGGTCAAGTCTGGCCTCATTAACTGTAGTTGATGTACTTGAACGGTCGTACATGGTTACAACAAACCTCTCAAGAGTGCTAAGATCCCTCTCATCTAAATCAAAAGGACTCTGGCTCAGCTTGGTGAAGACAGCAGAAGCGTCCCCACTTACCTCCCAGGTTTGCCAAGCAGATCTTTTCCCTTTTCCACGAAAAGCAGAGACTACGTCACAGCCGGTAAACGCATGAAAAAATGGCATACCACTAGCCCGAGCACCACCGATGACTTCCATAGGCTGGTGAATTGGAATCCAGCAGGTCTTTACTCCCTGACCAAATGCAACCCAGAGGTGATCAAGTCCCATTTCCTTTAAGGGTGTCATGACAGAAATCGCCAGAACAACAACATCAGTGTCATTGGCTTTTATCATAAGTGACTTGCTCCCTTGTAATACAGCGCTCTTGGCATGAATAAAGATACGAGTGTCTGCCTCCTCATGGTTGCAAGGTGCGATGTCACTTAAAGACATTGCCTGATTGGCTTGTGCGGCTTCACCTATTGTTACAACAACAGCGTTTGCTGTGCTGGTTTCGGAAATTTTCTGTGCCAGAAAGTGAAATAGCTCTGTCTTATTTGTCTTGTCACATAGAAATGCTTTCCAGCTCATTGGTGTTTTGCTATTCGCAGCAACCCGCCTTTTAACTCCACTACCTCTACGGTTTCTTGTTTCTTGCTTCAAGCTCGGCTCTCTGTATACATCAAAAACTAGATCGGTCCTTCTATATTTAGAAGAGTAGCGGATAATTTTTGGCAGGATGTCTTCCTCGGCATATTCTTTAAAGGTCTTTGATCTCCCTGGAGCAGATGCATTCACCAAAGCAGTACCGTCTACAATGATAGTGTCTGCACTTGGTTCTGTATCTGGCATGTTAACTTGCTCTTTCAAGATTTCAACAAGTTGCAACTTTTGGCAGGAATACAGACTTCCTGCTTCACTCAAAGATGCAGGGGTGAACTGGTTCTTAAACTGAAAAAACTAACCAATATCGCACTCTCTGATCTGACAAGATATGAAGAGGCGAGAGAACAACTGACAATCCTCTTTGATATGCGATCTTTTCTTTGGATATCCGAGGTACCTGCTCTTGAGCGAAGGAATCCATCCTGTTCTTTTTGATAGGTTCGTAGAAGCACGTTTGATCTTCTTCCTTCAGTCATTCGATAAATGCTGAACACTGTTCTTTTCCTCGGTCATGGTGTTTAAATACCAAATCTGCTTTGTTTGGATCAGCAATATCTTTAGTAGTAAGAACAATGAGATCAGACGAATATTCTTCAAATGGATTGCCCAATTCTTCAATTACTTCAAACAGCTTTCCTACTCTTTGTAAGAAGAGCTTTTGACTACTTTGTGAATCATCGTGATGTTTGCTATTTCGGGTTTGATCCCTTTGATCTGATTTGGATTCGTAGTCAGCAACAAGACGGCTCACCTCTGGTCCTGCTACCATCCATCTTCTAAGAGCCGATTCATCCTCTGTGAGGCCAATAGCACCACCATCACCTTACCAAAGAAATTTGGGAAGTTATAAATAGTTTTTTTCCGATTTTCAATTTAGTTATCTGTTAGCGGACTACCTCACTGTCTTCGCTGCTAAAATCTATGAAGTGATTACAAAAAAATTATCGACCCTCCCAAAAAAGATTAACTGCATAGGTAGTATATGGTATAGAGTAATTGAAATCATGTATACAGATCCTTAAATACCTTTGATAACAGCATTGTTCTGTTCGTTGGCTTGATCAATTGCTAGGCCAAAGAATGCTCTTTCAGATTTGTGCACCACAAAATTTCCTTTCTTGAATTCTTCAGCTACATTAGGGTGGTTTTCTTCTATGATCATCATGTCTCTGAGACGGATTGTAAGCCAGTGTGCATAGTTAACATTGTTGTTGGCAAAAAAGTAAGGTAGCAACTCTGCCAATGACTTGCGGTACAATTCAAAGTCTCCTTCTCGGAATGACCGAATTAGCGTCAAAGTAGCTAAATCCATGGACATATCAAGATTCCAATAGAAAAAAATGCGGGCTTTCCTTTATGCGCATTTCGCATTTCAAAGTCTAGGTGTAGGCGACCCTCACTTGCATCATTGATGTAGTTGTTGTATGCTTTCTTTTTCAGTTTGTAAAGCGCAGCCACTGTTCGAGTAACATTGGAAGCTAATAAAAATGACAGAGCAGTTCCTGATGAAGCAACCTCTGCCTCTGCTATGGCACTTATCCAACCGCTGCCTTGCAGCATACTTCCAACTGACCTTTAACGGCGTTATCTACTTCTTCTGTAACATTGACTTTTTCTAACCAGATAAATTCTTGTGTGGTAATTGATTTAACATTGGGCATTAAAAAGCTGGTGCACACCGGCGGTTTTGGATTTTCCTTTAGAAAGGCCGGTTTAATGTTAATATATGATTCTGGCAGCTGTGGAACTTTCTTGGTCTTCCCTTCTCCTACTTCAAGTGGCTTACGAGTCTCCCCGACGTTATTTATGCCGGGATGTTGGAATACCGAAATACTTGTACCATGAAATGAAGACTGAGCAGTCATGGATTATGATCGATGTTATCCATAGATGAAACAGTAAAAATACCCTTCTTAAGTTCCGGTGTGCAAACTATCCCCTCTTCAACGTATTTATTGACAACAGCTTCTCCGAGTTGAGATGATATTGCTAACACTCGGTCATATGATATGCTCAGTCCATTTTCATACAGCATGTCTATTATATGTCTTTTTCTAGTTTTTGCAAAAACGGACAGTCCAAGGTAAACAGCAAATGGGGTTTCAAGAGATTTTGAATGCCGGTGGGATTTGGCCCCTGCTTTGTACTTCCCAAAGCAGTTAAACTGTAAAAGTTGTGCTAAGGCCAGATCTGACTTTGATGCTCCATTGTGTAGCTGCGACTTAATATCAGCTCCATGCTCAATCATACAGACAAATTCTAGAAGAGAACGAGTAACAGATTCTTCAATTGGTTCACTCCCAATCGTATTTTCAAAGTTCCATTTGTGCGATAGCATATCTTTGCGTAATATGGAAGCGGATCTTGCAAGGTGAACAGCATCACATGTTTTATTTGCCTGCTCCATAAAAGTAGCTATATCGCCGTGAAAAGCTAACAACACATCTCGACCCTTGTGATAGGCCTCTAGCTCCGGTAAGTGCAGCAACAACTCTTCTTTCATTCTCTTTGAGTTCACTGATGACTTATCCGCCCCTATTTGTTGTTCGACACGTTGCTTGTAGAGTAAGACCAAATCAGCAAGGCGAAATGTGTGAGGACCTTCCCCAGAATTACATGATTCGATTATGTATGTGAAAAGTTCAGAAAAGGCAACCGCTAAACTTTGATTTTCTGAATCCTCATCATGGTTCAAATGATCGTTTCGTGTAGCAAGGTGGGAAAGTACCCTATTATATAAAGACGCAAGGCATTTTGGGTGGTACATTAGATCCTGAGCAACAGCATCACCTGCACTAAGAAGCGCAAGAAGCTTTCCATCGTTTAGTATTCTACTACATTGGTTTAATCTTTCATTCAACTTCATCGTGGATGCCTTTCTAAGGGCACCTTCCTTTTCCTCTTCGTCACACAAGAAGCATACGTCTTTGGAAACACTTTTCTTTGTTTCTTCGATTTTCCTTCGCCAACCAAGCCAGACGATTCGCCGACACTCCTTTTCCTTGCCCTTTCGAGCTTAGTGTTGCTAAATAAGGACCTACACGACTGGTGATACATTGCATTGTTATCTCGTAAGGTTTCTTCAATACCATTGCCTTAGTCAAGTCTTTCAGGATCTAATGCGATCGGCAAGCTATTAATTGCCAAAAACAAAGCCACATTGGTCGCAATATTATGGTAGCCATCCTTTTCCCTTGTGGCCGGATTTGAAGTAGGTGATTTCAAGTCTTCGTTTTTGTCTTTCTGACATCAACACTTTTCGCCCAGTTTGTTTTCCATTTCTTGTCTTCCATGCTCTCAACGACCAGCTGCAACTATCTATATGTGTCCAATCAATAACAGGACATAAAATTTTAACATTTTTGTAAGAAGGAGACTGCATTTATTGACTGGTTTTGATTGAGTACTTTTAATTGATTGACTTCACCAAATAATTAAATGTTCACATTTTTACAAGATAAAGGGCCTTCAGAGCAGGGAAGGAGGAAGGCCCCTCATTTTTTTGTAGTGCGTACCTTTTCAAACTTTTTTGAAATCGTTCATACCAAGTGGGCCTAAAACAATGGCAGAACTTTATACATCAAACATTGCTTCTCCTCAACCTTTCGAGACATGTTAAACGTCATGCATGTACAAATAAATAGCGGCCGTGAAAAATTGCAGTTAACTTACCATTTTATAGCAAAATAAAGTCTTCCATATCTGTAGAAGCCCGAGCTAATCATCAACCAGTTTTTAAAATGGCTGCCGGATGCAAAACATAGCTCAGAATTAACCACGTGGCTCCAAAAATGGCTCAGACCGGTAGTCATCAAAATCATGCGAGAAATGGCATCATTCGCTGCAAAATCATAGCTTACAATGTATTAATCTTTTTTAAAATCGCTATTTAAAATTTGTTGATTTTTATTGAAAACTTGTGAAGTTTAAAATGTTTTGGTCTTAATGGCCGCCATCATGGAAACGGCAGCCATCTTGAAAATCGACCCTTAAATTTCTCAGCAAGGGAGAAAAATTTCATTTGTCCTCGCTGAAGAAATGCACAGTTTGTACTAGTGAATCTATTTGGTCCTGATTTTTGGCAAATAATTTGAGATTATCCATGAATAATAGATGGTTAATTCTGGATTCCTTATTACCCCATTCATAAGAAGCTCCTACTTTCCTCAAGATCAGCGTCAGTGGAATCATGCATAATACAAACAATAGAGGAGATAGGCTGTCCCCCTGGAAAAGTCCTCTGTGGATATGCACACTTCCCAAGCTTTCATCAGATGATGTCAATTCTAGCTTTCATGATCGCATACTATTACTCGTGAATTTTCTAACATTCTCTGCTATCCAAAACAATTGCAGACACTCAATAATCTAAATATGGGGCACCATGTCGTACGCCTTTTTGTAATCAATCCAGGCCACAGCTAGATTAGCCTTTTACAATCTTTTAGCACTGTTTTGTTGATCAACAGTTTGTCCTTTATTCCACGACTTCCCTTCCGACATCCTTTCTGTTCATCTGGTAATAAAGGTAGACAGGATATGGGTCGAAAATTATTAACTGCTCTGCCCTTAGCCGGATCCTTCTGGCATAGAGCAGTTCTCCCATATACCATCCACTGGGCCAACCTGTTTGCACCACTTAAAATTTCATTCAGCTGATTTGCAATTGTATCATGCAATGATGGCCGTTGCTTGATCCAATACCCTTGGACGCCATCTCTTCCTGGGACCTTCCAATTAGAGATAATTCTACTATGTTTTTTTAACAATCTCTACTGTGATCTCCACATCCCCCATATTTACGTTACTTTGCTCTCCTTTCAGATCCTGCAACCATTCTGCTTGTCTATTATGTTCTTTTTCTATGCTCCAGATCTCACTCCAAAACTTTTACTCTCTTCAGCATCCGGTTTTAAACTCTCGCTACTAGCTACTCCATTCAGTTCTTTATACACTTTTTCTGCTCCATTGCAAACATTTGATTCTGTCTGTATTGTGTAATTCTATCTCGACACCTCTTTATCTTTGCAGCTTTTGACAATAACCTTTGCCTAAGTTGTGAGACCTTTTAGTTTTATTCCATACTTATCCCCTAAATTCTTGATCTTCCTTTTCCCTCTCATACCAGTCTCACCTCTTCTTTCTCTGTCATGTATGCTGATATCTTTCTTCAAATGTCTCCTTCTTTACGTAGCTTCTACCATGAGTCCTGTTTCTTCCCTCTCCTGACTGTCTTCAATCCTAGCTGTTTGGCAACCCAAAGACTAGCTGCTTTAATGAGGTTATTAGTCTCGGTGATATCTGCTGTCACAAGGTGTTTAATGGCTACATTCACAAGTGTTTCTTCGCTTAATATCTTATGATCAACTTTCTTAAACATGGTGTTGTCATTTGTTTCTCCTTGTACCATCAGTCCTTTTACTTCATCAATGATCAATTGCTTCTTGGGTGTCATTTCTGTTGCCTCACTAACTTCAACTGTAGTATCAGCCTCGTTGACTTCCTCAATATTCGATCTTGATAATATATCTTCCCCGCCTTGTTTTTCTTCTCCATTCGGTTTTACCAATCTTCTCCTTATGGCCTTTAATTCCAACTTCGACAACCAACCATATTTTCTAATAGCTCTGGCCTGGTCAAACAGTCTCTGTACATTGGTGTTAAATGGTGTTAAACTGACAGGTACTACACCTTGCTCAAGAGTGACCTGGAGGTAGCTGTGGCAAAGGGTAGCCTCATTCTACCACGTCCAAACTCCACAACCGGATGTAGTTTAGTGACATAATCAGGACGAGATCACTGGTTTCAGTTTGCAGACGATGCTGCAGTCATTACAAACGGAGAGAAAGAAAACCAGCTACTCTTAAACTGCTTTACAAGATGGTGTCAATGGTCTAACATGATTATAAGAGTAGACAATTGCACAACCTTTGGTATTAAAAAATTCTCAACACGCTCCCTACAATATCAGCCAAAGCTCTTAATCAATAATGAAATGGTCCCTCCTGTCCTAACTGGAGAGTCTTTTAAGTATCTTGGGCGTCACTTGGACTTTAATATGAGCAACCAAGAACATATGTCTAACCTTAGCTCCATCTTCACAGAACTCCTAACGCAAATTGATTCTTTACCTCTCCATCCAAAGAATAAGCTCCTTCGTTATAACAGCTATCTTCTCTCACAAGTTTCGTAGCACCTCACAGTAGCCGATCTATCAAAAACCTGGATCGTCGAAAACCTTGATAATCAAGTTTCTGCATTTATCCGCCGTTGGCTCGATTTACCCATAAGTGCTACTTTAAGTGGCATTATTCTGTCAAAAAACCAGTTCGGTCTTAACTTGATTCTTCCTTCTGTTAAATTCATGCAGTGTCAAACTGTTTGTCGTAATGCACTGAAATCCTCTCCCAACAAAAAACATCCAATCTTTGTGGAAAAATACCAGCCAGAGCATGAACATCCAATATGATGTTTACAGGAATACTAGAGAAGTATTGAAGGCTATTAGATCAGAACATAAAGAGCACCTTCAAAACCATCTTGTATCTCAAGGTACCGTTCTTTCCTTCATCTTTGACCACTCTCTTCCTATGGCCTCTAAAATATGGACCACGGTTCAAAGCAACATGCCCAAGAACATTTACAGTTTTACTATCAAAAAACTTAGCAACTCCCTTGCCACGCGAAGAAACCTATCAAAATGGAACATTACCCAGTCGTCCGATTGCTCTTTTTGCCATATGCCAGAAATGTTACTTCACATTGTTGCAGGCTGCAAAACATACCACATGGCGCCATAACTCTGCATTTAACTTCCTAGCACAATCTTTAAAAGCTATACCTAATTGCTCTCTTTACGCAGACTTTTCAGGTTATCTCTCACCCTCTATCATAACAGGAGACTCTTTCCGTCCTGATCTACTTCTAGTCACTTCTGACCATCGGCTATTCATACTCGAGCTTACAGTAGGATACGAAACTAACTTGGATGTTAATGCTAACCGCGAAAGAGAGAAATACTCAAATCTCATTCACAGCCTAAGCTCAGCCTATTCTTCTATCATGTTTGTTAATCTTTCTATCAGTTCCCTAGGTAATTTTGGTCTCTCTTGCTCTTTTTTCATCGACATGTGCAACGCTCTAGATATCAGCGAGAATCATATCCGCTTCATGATCTCCAAACTATCCAACTTAACCATCCGTACTACCTATTACATTTTCTGCCGCAGAAATAAATCTTGGAGTAGTCCTGAACTTCTTCAATTCTAACGATCTCTGCTACTGACGACTTCTAAAACAAACGATGACGAACACACTTTTTCCTTTTTTTTTGTTAATTTATTTTATTTGTGCTTGTAATAGTCTTTTTCTTTGTAAACCCAGGCTAGCCAATTGCAAATTACCTTTGTAATAGTGAAATTTGTAATTGTAGTTTTACTTGAATTGAAAATGAAACGTTTCCATTATTATTATTATTATCATTAAATTGTTTTTCTTTAGATTTCTGACTTAACAATTTTCTAACCAGGTTGCTACCTGCAACCTAAGGCGAGAAAAGGGTTTTGATGGCGGTCATGTTGACAATGCCCTTCTCAGGACACGAGATGTGCCAGTCAAAACAAGTTTTTGGATTTTCTTTAGTGATGGCTCGCCAGGGATCTTGCTGATGTGATTTTCTGTGCCATTCTTTATCATTCCCAATCCACCCACTATCACAGGTACAGTGGTAGCTTTTAATTTCCACATTTTTTGGATTTCAATTTTAAGGTCTTTGTACTTGCTCAGCCAGGGGCGGATCCAGACGGATAATATGACTGTCTTACAACAGAAGTAGGGGGGTCCGGGGGCGTGGCCCCCCGGGGAGAATTTTTGGGAGCCACGCCCTCTACATCTTTGGAAACAGCTATGTTCAAGAAGATTGCTAAGGAAACGCCCTTGATTATATTACAAAAAATATTGAAGGTGTACTCACTTTGATGTTTAAACTATAGCCAACATATCATATACATTTGGCAGATTAAATTCATCGTTTTCACAATCTACCATTATATCTTTATCGAAGTCGAAATCCATTGCAGAAAATGTAAGATTTCGTCTTCCAGACAAGAGCAACTTGAGATAATACAACAATTTCTGTGAAAATCGTCTTTCATCAGCTTTGCGTCTTCCAGACAAGAGCAACTTGGAATAATACAACAATTTCTGTGAAAATCGTCTTTCATCAGCTTCTCCTCCAGACAATTCCAATCATCCTTACATATATTGCGCTGTTGCAAATTCCACCATGGAGGCAGTAATTTGCTTTCGAAGGTGCAGGGCACTCTGAGGCATATGATATAGCAGAAGATAGCTAGCAACATGAGACAAAGACGAGAAAAACAAAGCAGAAACACCAATTCCGTCCCAATCATGATCAAAGAGTGCATATCAACCTCATTGGGCGAAGAGGAGATAATAGCAAACCATGACTTGAAAAAATCTAAAGACTAACTTGACTGCAAACGGCGAGGAACAATAAATAAAAGTATAAGAAATATCAGGTTACTGTTCATGGCTGGTGAAGAACAACTTGACTGCTAACGGCGAGAAACAATAATTATAAGTATAAGAAATATCAGGATACTGTTCATGGCTGACGAAGAACAACTTGACTGCAAACGGCGAGGAACAATAATTATAAATATAAGAAATACCAGTATACTGTTCATGGCTGAAGAAGAACAACTTGACTGCAAACGGCGAGGAACAATAATTATAAGTATATTTTGATCCACAACTGGGTATATATTTTCCATCGTGTTCGTTTGGACACATATTCTGACGTCTTATATTCTGAGGAGTGTCAGACCAAAAGGCTTTAAATAGTATGTTGTGAAATGTTTGCTTTTTTCAAAGCCATTTTCAAGTTCTGTACCGCCAAAAAATTGATCAAATTATCAGGTTTCTGTTCATGGCTGGTGAAGAAAAACTTGACTGCTAACGGCGAGAAACAATAATTATAAGTATAAGAAATATCAGGATACTGTTCATGGCTGTCGAAGAACAACTTGACTGCAAACGGCGAGGAACAATAATTATAAGTATATTTCGATCCACAACTGGGTATATATTTTCCATTGTGTTCGTTCGGACACATATTCTGACGTCTTATATTCTGAGGAGTGTCAGACCAAAAGGCTTTAAATAGTATGTTGTGAAATGTTTGCTTTTTTCAAAGCCATTTTCAAGTTCTGTACCGCCAAAAAATTGATCAAATTATCAGGCTACTGTTCATGGCTGGTGAAGAACAACTTGACTGCTAACGGCGAGAAACAATAATTATAAGTATAAGAAATATCAGGATACTGTTCATGGCTGGTGAAGAATAACTTGACTGCAAACAGCGAGGAACAATAATTATACGTATAAGAAAGATCTGTATTGAAGGCTAGTACATCTCGGATGTGTAAATTTCGTCCTGCTCGCTTACTGAATTTTCTGATTGAAGGATGTTTGTTAGGGCTAATTTTCTTCGATGTTTCATGGCGTATCGGTCTATCACCTCTGCGACGTCAACTTTAATGTCCCTATGGGTAAATAAAGTTGCCAAACCATTTAGCCTTTCTTGTGACATTGTGCTTCTCAAATATGTTTTCAAAAGCCGTACATACGAGGCGGCACGCTCACACGTGCAACTTGTTACTGGTAAAACTGCAAGAATTTTCAAAGCTGTGAAGATGTTAGGAAAAGCCATCTTGTTTACTTTTTGCAATGTTTCTGCAATGGTTTTTGGAGTATTATCTTCACAGCATCCACTCCAAGCAGATTCCCAATTGTCGACTTCATGTGAGAGGTTATCAGGATCTGGAAAATCACTTGCAAAGAAAATACAAAATTGAAGAAAGTCTTTTTTCCAATTCTTGTCAAGGCGCTGAAAGGTAATTTTGGCTTTTGGCTTTGCACTTTCATTTCCAGTCAAGTGGCATTTCTTCCCGTAGCAATCGTGGTCAGTTGAAGCATCGTGCTTTCGCTTGGCACCAACTTTCATGGGTGATTGGCCCTTCTTTTTTTAAATAAGCTGGGATGATGGAAAATCCTTTTAATGCAGAGCAATTTTCGGAAGAAAATCTTCTTGACATTTCTGAAATAAGATGGTCTAAAAATGGGATAGCTACATTCAGCTTATAATGACTCTCAACATCATTTGAGGGTGTATTTGAACGGTGTTGCTGACTTCTGCATACTCTCGGAGCCCTTATGTCAGCACCAACCTCCTCTGCCATTTCACTAGCTTTGTTGAACCAGGCTCTGTGATACAAATGAACTTGATTCCTCGCAGCTTGCAGTGAAGACATCATAACATCAACTTCTCTCAGTCCTTTCAGAAGGTCAATGTCAGCTCCTTGCAGCTGTATTGTTGCTGAAAGAGTGTAGCCAAGACAGTTGCTGACAGTTACAAGTGTTTGTATAAATTCAAAGCTTGTCACAATAGCTGCCAACCCATAAGCCTCTGCTGCAGAAGACGTCCAGGTGTTGTCAGTATTGTCACAAATTGCAAACAAAGCTTCAGATATTGCTTTAAAAATCTTAATGAAACGCTGAAGACCATCAATGCGCATTATCCAACGAGTTCGACAAACATCTACCAGTTTTGTTTCTTTCACATCAGGATGAAACTTCTTTATCATCTTCTCTAAAAGATTCTGTTTTTTTGGAGAATTGTTAAAAAACTTTGAAATTACCTTAACATTCTCCATCATGTTCCTCACTGTTTGTATTTGACATGAGCTCGCTACACATAAATTTAACCTATGGGAAGAGCAATGTGTATATAACGCAAATTCATTCTGCTCTAAAATTCTAGTAGACACACCAGAATATTTGCCTGACATGTTTGCTGCACCATCATAACACTGCCCTCTACAGTCTTGCAAATCTAAGCCAAAGTCATTTGTAATACAGTCAACAATTTTTTCTGCTAAAGCTTGT
Source organism: Nemopilema nomurai (assembly GCA_003864495.1). Lineage (NCBI taxonomy): Eukaryota > Metazoa > Cnidaria > Scyphozoa > Rhizostomeae > Rhizostomatidae > Nemopilema > Nemopilema nomurai. Next base: position 1,186,714 of record ML133366.1, on the reverse strand, counting down.
CCTGAAGTTCCAGTGTCACAAAGTATGTATTTAAGAAACCTTTCCTTGATGCAACCAGATTTATCAAATAACGTATAACAAGTGGCATTTGCTCTTTATTAGAACAATCAGTAACTTCATCAGCTAGGATTGAAAAATACTTTGACTGTTTTATTTCATTGATTATCTGTTTGGTTATGACTTCAGCACAGCAAATTATCAGCTCATTCTGTGTTGTTTTGGACCTGTATGTAGCATTTCTTGGGGCAGTTGCAAAATGCTCTTGAAGAACCTTGTCACCACTATCCACACGAAAATCCAAGAGAGCTTGAAAAATTCCACAATAAACTGTTTCATAATAATCAGAATCATCTCTATGTCCACGAAAAGGTATGTTGTATCTGCCACAAAGAAGCACTGTCATGATTATGGATGCAAGAATGAGTCTGTTTTCTTCAACCTTTTTATTTTGTACATGGTCATGTATTTGACTGACAGACTTCACTTTATTTTCCATAACAAGGATAAATTGATGCATTGTTAACACTGATGTTTTGTGAACATCAGACTTTGTTTCATGATCATTGAATCTACGGGAGGCACAAGACCAGTCAACAAAGGGGCTTTTCATTAATTTGTCTAGCTTTGCAGCATTTGATCCAACTCTTCGACCAAAAAGTACACATGGCAAACAAAAAGCACCATCCAAGAATCTAGAGTAGGTCAGCCAAGAAAATTTTTGCAGCCAAGTAGGGAGAAACTTCCTGTTCTTATTGCATAATATGCGAATGGGAAACTTGAAATTGCCATCAGGCTGCCAAACATTTGACAAAATATCATATTTCTGCTCATCCGAAAAAGTGTCTGCATTAAGGTAGAATGTGCCAATGTCATATTTTGATGGTTCCAAAGGAGGATCAATGAAAGGTTTTTCTGTTTTCACCACAGGAGAATGTTGTTTTGGAGCAAAAGAAATTGTTGTTTGCTTTTTTGGAGTCTCTTCGACCAATTTGGATGTGTTCATAACACTAATCTTGACTGATTTTGTTGACAAACATTTTGGAGATTTTGTTGTTAAAATGGTCACTGGATGTGGACTGCTTAAAATAACCAATGGAACAATATGATCAGCTTGAAACCATGGGTTTATAGATTCTCTTTTCCCACCAGACTTGGTCCATAAAAGATGAATTGGTTCCCTGCCTACTGTGCAGTCAGCTTGGGGATTTAGTAACACATTCATCAGCCTAGCAGTATGTTTGGTTCCAGTCTCCGGAAAGCATGACATAATTGGAGTTTTTACAACAGTAGACAATGCCATCATACAGACAAATGAACTAAATCTACAGGGTCTGCAATTAAGCTCAGCCTCTAACTTTATGCACTGTTCAAAGTTCTTAATTTCCTTATTGAAGTGGTTTTGTGCTTCAAAACTTATGCATTTTGCAAACAAGGAAGAAAAGATTTGAGAAGATTCTTGCTCATTAAAAAGATCAGTGACTTGAGAAAGTGTGGAATAAAAATGAGAATGAAGAAATACTTCAGCTGATGTCAATGCCCTCAGAAGAAAATTGAGATTTTCATGCCCATACATAGCCAACGAGCATGCATTGTACAGGCAGTTTCCATCACCAATGGTGCTAATGAGAGGAAACAGGGACACAATTTCAGAATGAAATCTACAATAAAATTTAATCAGGAACAAGCTGTTGTGATCAGGCATTTTATCAGATTTTGCTTTAAAATACCCCTATCTATTATGATTATTCAATGAGATTGACTCTATGTCTAAAAAATGATCAAAGTGTAACATTTATGAACATTTCTTGCAAATTAAAAAATAAAATTATATTACACAAATGTGGAGCACAAACACTTGCTTACTTTGAGCTAGGAATGGATAAATATGGTACATATTTTTGCAGTGAGACCTGAGACTTTACTTATAATTTGGCCGTTACATTTGCCTATCAGCAAAATTGGTTATAATAAGATCTGTTGGACATTCCCCCCCCCCCTGCCCCCCAAATGGTTGGCTTTGAGAAACTGTACATGATTTGTAGTCTCTGGGTATATTTTTTCTACAGAAAATAACAAGAGTTCCCTTTCTTGCAGATAACTTTTCATTTTAAGGCTCAGGTATCTTTTAGGGTAAAACATAAACCCCTGAAAGCAACATAGAGACCTAATCTCAATCTTTTTGTGTAAGAAGAATTATGTTTTGTACACTGCATTTTGCTAAGAAATGGTTTTGCATCTACGAACCTTAAAGGAACAATGCTCTTGTCAATCCCCACATCCAATCGACCTCGTGGGATGAAGATGCTGGCTGAATCATCTCGTGGCAATGAAGCCAGGTCAGATAACCCCACTCTTTTCTCCGTCTCAAAAACCAAGGGCTGGTTTTCAATCATAAAATTTTCAATGGCAGCAATATCATCGTTTTTAATGAGAGAAGAAATTTCGTGAAGGAATTCCATCTCCCGGATTCTTTTGACAGCAAGTTAGATGCACATACAACCCAAGCAAATTCTGGCGCTGCTGCAGTACACTCGTGTTGTTGCTGTCAACTGGCCCTAGATGTGCTTATTGCTAAACATCATAGGTCGCCTCTACGTTCTTACAGATTTTTTTCCATTCAGTTTTCCTACAGACTTTGCATACTGACTATCAAACATACATCGCCTCGACTAAGGACAATAGTTTTTAGTATGCAAGCCTTCTTACTTTGTTTTTCATAATTCATTCCACAAAAAGCACTTTGTTGACTAGAATAGAATTCCATAAAAGGGAACGTAACAAAAGACACGCACGGTTGAAGCGCGCTCCTTCGCATTATAGAACCTGGTGCAAAAAGCCTTACGTTGTTTCTCTTTGGTACATGGTTTATTAAAATGACAGAATCTCGTTGGATTAGACTTCTTGACAAAATAATTTTTTTATATAACTTGTTCTTATATCTAGCAATTCGACTGCCTTCTGTAAGAACTGTAAGAATGCCTGGATCCGCCCCTGTCAGCTTATCGAACTCTTTACTTGATATATTTCTGTCTGTTGGTATCCTCATGTCAATAAGGAGGAAAGTTCCTTCATTCCTGTCTTTTATTATGATGTCTGGCCGGTTAGCATTTATGGTTCTGTCAGTGTAAACAGGGAAGTCTCAAAGGATCGAAACATTGTCACCCTCAACAACTGGGTCTGGGTGATGTTCATACCAGTGTTTTGGGGTTTCAATATCAAAGTGATAGCAAATTTTCCAATGCAAGAATTGTCCAACTCGATCATGTCAGTCTTGTTTTCGTTAGGGGCAAGTACAGAACATCCTGGTACAAGATGGTCAATTGTCTCACACTGTTGTGCATTGCAATATCTGCATTTTGGGTCTCCTCCATTTCTCAATATGTTGGCTTGGTAGTTTCTAGTGGACAGTGTTTGATCTTGTGCTGCAAGAAGGAAACCTTGAGGCTCTGCTTTCAGACCTGCATGTCAGAGCCACTGATGGGTGAGAGTTTGGTCTACATCAGCATCTCTACTCCGAAGAACATACTTTCCATGCAAAGATTTCTGTTCCAATTTCTTTTGCAACATCTTTTGGCCCACAGCCTTTACCTTCTCCTTTAACTTCTTAGCTTCTTTTGTTGCTTCTTCTAGTTCTACTTGCCTTTCATTGTTTTCTACTTTTAATTTCCGTTCGAAGTTCCTTGATTCTTTCACAATAGAGTGCAACTTTTTCTGATTTTCATGGTCCTTGACAAGTTGCAACATCCAGTCTTTTGTTGTTTTCAGGTATTTCATAAGTCCTATTGTTGACGTTTTATAACTTAGTTCTCGGAAGATACAGACGATCAACGTCTGCTTTGGGATGGTGCATCCTGTTGCATGTCAAAATTTTCCTTATCTTTGTATCCATTTTCTTAATTTCTGTCAAATTCCAGTTGATTACATTAAAACTATATGTCACAACAGGTATCGCTAATGAGGTAATTGCTATAATCCTGTTCTGTGAATTTAGTTCTGTTTTTTAGGACAGCCCTTACTCGCCTGTAACACTCCTTCCTTATCTTTTCTTTCATGGTAGCATGTTGAATACCATGATCCTCGTTAACACAAAGATAATTGTACACTTCTTCCTGCTTCAGTTTTTGATGGTTGTGTCAAGATTCAGTTTGATGTTATCCTTCTTCACAAGTTTACCTCCTTTGAAATGTTGCTTTCGCACATTTGTCAAGCCCAAACTACATTCCAATATCATCACTAAAACTCTTTACAATTTTCAACAGTCCTTCCAATTCATTGTTATTTTTGGCATATAACTTAAGGTCGTCCATATAAAAGAGATGATTTATTATTTGTCTTTTATTTTATACCCATATCCAGATCTGTTAAGTTCCAATGTGAGTGGGATAAGAGCAATGCAGAACAAAAGTGGGGAGAAGGAGTCATCCTGGAATATACCACTGTTGATACATATTTTTCCTGTTCTTGTCATGCCATTTGAATGGGATAGTAAAAGGTTTGTGTTACATAGTGTCATGTTGTGTTTCAGAAAGTTTTGAACAACTGGTGAGACTTTGTGGCGAGAAGGGTCACCCTGGAATATACCACTGTTGATACTTATATTTCCTGTTCTTGTCATGCCATTTGAATGGGATAGTAAAAGGTTTGTGTTCCATGTTGTATTTCAGAAAGTTTTGAACAACTGGTGAGATTTCAGCGTTCTGAGTATCCATGAAGGTGGAACACTATCAACAGTCTTTATATAATCAATCCAAGCTGTACTTGGACTTCTTAGTCTTTTCATTGAGTTTTCCAGTATCATGCGGTTTATCAGAAGTTGATCTTTACATACATATGAACCTCTTCTACAGCCTTTTTGTTCAAGAGGTTTATATCCACGTATTTGTATGGTTCTCTCTGTAAGAACTGAAGTCAGAATTTTATAAGTAGTAGATAGACAAGTTATGGGACGATAATATTTTGGGTTTATAGTTTCATTAGTTTTTAGAAGCAAGTAAGTTATTCCTTTTGCAAGCCAGCAGGGCATTTTTGTGAATCAAGTATAATTTCATTTAGTCTGGCCAAAAGTTTGTCGTGAAGACATGTAAGAGGGGCAAGCCAGTAATTTGTGACTATATCCAGACCAGGGGATTTTCATTTGTGTGTTTCAAGTGCATCTTGAAACTTCTTGCCATTGCTGTTCATTTACTTCTCTGCTGGCTTGCTCAGTATTCTTGATCCAAAAAGCATTTTCATTGTCACCTCTCTGCTCCAGATTACTCCAGAATTCCTCTATGTCTTCAACAGAAGGTCCTTCTTCAACAGCGATGGGATGCTTTCCAATTTCTCTGTAAAACTTCTTCGCATCTGCTTGAAAGATTTTATTGTGGCGGTAGAAATTGCTTCTTTTCTCAAACCTCCTGATTCTCTGTGCCTTCACCTGTATCTTCTGCTTCAGGGTTTCTTTTGCTGTAGGAATATTTTCTTGTGATGTGGTGTTATACTTTCGTTTAATTTTTCTCCCTTTCCTTGTTTTCACATTGACGCCGTTTTTTATTTCTTCCTGGATAGAGAGATCACCTCTCATGCAATCAATTTCTTTTTCAATCTTTAGTTGCCAACCTGGTTTCTTATGATGGTTCTGCCTTTGTCTCTTTTTCCTTTTGCAATTGCATTTCAACTCTTGCAGAAGCATAAACAAGTTTGTTGAGTTCAGATTTCTTCTGCCTCATCAATCCTTGTTTTGTCTGGTAGTATGTCAGGTTCAATTTATTCTTCTTGAGGTTGGTTTTCTTGCAATTCTTTTCAGACCTTTCATTTATATCATTGGTGACCTGGTCCTTTATTTAATTCAGTTCTGTCTCTAACAGCCTTTTTTTCTTTCGGATATCACGTCTGACGTTGGCTAATTTGTTTGGATCCAAGTATTGTCGACTTTCAGGATTTCGACTTCGCCATACGTTGTATCTGTTCTCTGTATATCCAGAACCAGATGGTTTGGTCAGAGAGTGGTAGAATGCATATATTATTTACTCTTCTCGGGTCCATTTTTGTCTCTTTGTCTTTGGATATTTGTAGATGGTACATCAGTCGGGCCAGAATTAGGTGTAACCCTGTTCTGGGGTCCACACTGATCTTCGTTGGAAGAGTTTGTTTCAGTAGCAGACTTCTCGATCCTAGACTGGTTCCTCTCTAGGGGACACGGCCCTTGTTGACCCGTGCAACGGCCGATACGGTATGGGTTTTCTCTTGGTGCCATTAATAGCATTTTGGGTGGCATTTTATCCTTACTGCCACGCTTGGTGTTTTTATTGAGACACCATCTCTAGGAGGATTGCTAACCAAGGTTGAAGAGCCCCTCTTGCCCTTTGGTTTGAGATCAGAGTTTTCCTTCTCCTAGGGTGACTGCCGACCAAAGCTGAAGGGCTCACCCTGCCCTGAGCTCTGGTTATTTGAAGGCGCCAGTGACCCGCCTTTCGTCCTCTCCTGTTGGTTCCAAACAGTATCCGCCAAATGAGACTTGACTGTCAGAGGCTATAGAAGACGTTATGCCATTGGGGTATTTCATGGGCAAGGAGGAGCTCAGCTCACCAAGCCACCCCGGCGTTGACAGCCATTTGGAACCACTTTATTATTATTATTATTACTATTATTATTATTATTATTATTATTATTATTATTGGTCGTTGAGCGGTGGCGTTCGGAGCTCCCGTACACGGCTCTCGTTTAAAAGCAAGTATCATTATAGCCTGGTTACTTTCTATTCGCATATTATAGTAAAATCGACTATTAAAACGACAAGGAGTTTTTTTTAGAAATGATTCGTTGGCATTGGCTTTGGATTGTTGCAATATTTGTGGTTTGTTCTTTCTGTGGTCAAGATTTCAAAACGTTAGGCCGCCATTTTTGGAGATGTAAACGGAAGCTTGACGTCAACCACCAAAATGGCCCCAACGGATCTATCAACATTCCTCTAATTTCCGTGGAAACAAATGTGGACATTGTTATGCAAGACCATCGGATCAAATGCTGTTGTGGGAAAATTTGTAAAGGAACAAAAGGTTTAAAGATGCATCAAAGAAGGTGTCGCGTCATTAGCGGAATAGGAAACCCTGATACCTCTGAAGACCTAGTTTGTGAAGTTCAAAGCAACGAAGCCACTAGCAGCATTGGGTTTCTAGATGACGTCAATTTGGATGTATTTTTCGAAATTAAGACCCTGTTTACACGAGAGAAAATGGAACGGTTCCATTTGGAACCGTGCCGTTTGGAACGGTTCCAAATTTTTTCTGCTTGCGTTTACACGGGCATCCTGGAACCGTTCCAGAAATTGCTTCAGAGGAGGGAGAGCATGCGCAGTAATTCCTTCTGTTCGATTGGCGCCAAAACTTGTAAATCGCATCATTCGACTCGATTACGACAATTTTTATCAACATGGCAGCAACAAACATTACCAAGAAACTTTTCGTTTGGACAGAAGAAGAAACTGCACTATTGTTGAAAATTGTCTTGGACTACAAAACAGCCAAATATGCAGCTGGACAGGACTGGGAAACCATTCGCTCCAAGTACGAAGACTTGGCATGCCGTTTACAAGAGGCCTATCCAGATGAAGTTACTGATGAATTTCCAAGAGGAGAAACCAAAGAAGAATTTTCCGCTTCTAAAGTTTCTTCGAAACTGAAAAAAATGAAAAATAGTTTCAGAAAAGCACTCGACAGTGGGCGAAAAAGTGGTGGTGGCAGAATAGTGTCTTCTCTTTACCAGGAGTGTTCTGAAATATGGGCTGGATGCCCAGCAGCAACAAGCATTGATGGAGGTTTTGAAACAACAGGCGTAAATAATCCCGCAAATGATGAAGAAATATTGGCAGAGGAGAATTCTCCTATAGAAGTGGATTCTCAGGGATCAAGTATTGCTGGCAACAATGAAGAGAATATTGATTACATTGACGAAGATTCACCAATATCCTGTGAACCATTAAAAAAGAAAATGAAGCTTAGGAGAGAAGAACTTGCAAATTTGTTAAAAGACCGCCGAAATTCCAAGTCAATCAAGAAGACTACTTTCCAAGAGAAGATTTTAAATTTTGCAACAGAAGAGGCTGAGATGAGAAAGGAAGACATAGAATTGAAAAAGAAGCTTGTTGCTCAATTTGAGTCCTCTGAGAAACAGTTCTCTTCAACAATTAGGCAACTTTCAGAAGATTTGAATAAGACAATGTCAGAAGGCTTTAAAATGATGCAAATGATGTTTCAGCCAATGCAAGAGTTTTATCCAGCACCCAATTACTACCAAGGGCAAGGAAATGGGAACCAGTGGCAAAACATAATGTACAATCGAAGCACTAACAGAAATGAAGACAGTTCAGAGCCACATTATACTGATTTGTAACTCGAAAAACTATTTTACTTACAATTTTTCCATACTAGCACACTATTGTAGAAACTCAAACAAGCTTTCTTAATTAAGAAGTATCATATTATATTGATTCAACTGATTTTTAACTCTAAACAAAATTAACTTGGTTAGAAATAATGGAAATCAACATAACAAACTGTATCATTAAAACTAAGATAAACTGTTTTTGGGATGAAATGTTTAAACGTTAATAATTGGAAAGTTTTTAAAATGTCAGTTGTTGTTAAAGATGTCTCTGAAGATGTCTCTGACTTTTTTGAAGATGTCTCTGACTTTTTTGCCTTCTGATTCTCCTGAATTGTTTCTTTTTCCACTAGAGTTTGGCTGAAAATCTCTATCATAATTCATAGCAGCTTTTATGTGTTCCTCAGGCACTCTTTCTTTATGAAGTTCACAAAAATTGTGTAGTACAAAGCAGCTGTATATCACATCTGACAGACTGGTCTGACATATGTCCATTTCTCGACGTAGTGCTCCAAATCTTGCTTTGAGTCTGCCAAAAGCACATTCGATTACCATTCTTGCAGACGAGAGACGATGACGAAAAAATTGCTCATCAATTGTTTTACCTCCATTGGCATATTCTTTGATGAGATATGGCTGAAGTGGATATGCTGGGTCACCAAGGAGACAGACAGGGACACTGTCATGACCTTCAACGATTTCTTTCTGACATGGTGGAATATCACCATTTTGTAACATTTTGTTTATTGCAGAATTAGCAAAGATTCGTGCATCATGCACACAACCAGGCCATTTTACTACAACATCTATAAAGCAATACCGATAGTCACAGGTTGCCTGGACATTCAAGGAATATCTGTTTTTTCTGTTTAAAAAGTCAGTTGGGTTTTTTGAAGGCTGACGAATAAATACATGGGTTCCATCTACTGCACCCAAACATTGAGGAAAACCATGATGCATATAGAAATTTTCAGTAAGAAACTGTACTTCATCTTCAGTTTGAGGTGTCTTGATGTATGTTGGTCCTAGTTCATTGTTATAAACATGGCATACTTTTCTAACCACTTTTGAAACAGCTGATCTTGAAATGCCAAAAGCATTAGCAACTTTTCTATATCTGCCCTCGTCGGCCAAGTAATATAATGTGACTGCTAGTTGTTTTTCTACAGATATAGACTGGCGCATATTTGTAGTTTGTTTTTCCAAAAAAGGCCTTAGCTTGTTACACAGTAGAAGAAAACTGTTCTTACTCATGCGAAAGTTCTCTCTCCATTCTTCTGGTACAACAACATTGTCTACAAAGTTTTGCCACCAACCATCCGTTCGCCTGGCCTGATCCAGAACCTTCTTTTTGGATTTCTGCGAGCATTCTTCATCGCCATTAAATTCCTGAAAATACTCTGACGCTGGTCGATGCTTGTTATCATATTCAAAATTCTTCGCTGTCGTAATTATGAAGGAGACGCAAAGTACTGATAATTTCAACTTTAGCTACCAAAACTGACAATAAAATTGAGAAAATTGATGCTACAGTATTCTTTAATCGGTTCATCGTGAAGTATGTATGAAATAGATCGTAAACAAATCAACTTTTTTCTCTTCTTTTTTGGCGCGCAGCAATAAAGCAAACAAAGAAATCATTTCCAACTAGCCTCTATCTCATAGCATAGTAGCCTCGATTCCTATCCGTTCTCTTTTGGCTCGGTTCCATGCGGTTCTGCCCGTTTACACGGGAGCCAAACGGAACGGTTCCAAATGGAACCGTTTCTGTAGCGGAGCCAAAAGAGCACGGATAGCAGATCCAAACTGGAACGGTTCCAACAGTTCCCGTGTAAACGCAAGGCCTATCCGTACTAGTTTTGGAACGGTTCCATTTGGAACCGTTCCATTTTCTCTCGTGTAAACAGGGTCTAAACCCGGTGTTCGTCTCCCAAATTCGAAAAACGAGTGGTCCATTGCAAACGAATATTTCAAATCTACTTTATCAAATCTCCCATTGGAACCGTGCACCATCAACGAAGCAATAACCTCAATGAATAACTCAATTTATAACTATTTTAAAGAAACTTGTGTTACCATCGACATTATTTCCAACGATCTGGTCGCGAAATATCAAGATCGAAAAGCCAAGGAACTTAAAAAGGACTTAAAATTGATGAAGATGAACAATGCTACTCTTCTAGAAATTAAATACGTCTCTCATCTATTGCGTCACAAGATCAACGTCTGTTCTATGATTTCTAACACTACTCATATTGCTGATCATGATAAGTTCATCTCAAAAAATTTCTGGGGTTACGTTAAACACATCCTCAAGACCAGTTCATCTATTCTCCCAACATTTCCTAATGATATATGCACTCAGTACTTTCTAAAAGCTCTTTCCTCTCTTTCACCTACGCAATGTTTTTCAATACCATCTTGGATACCCACTTTTCAAGAGCCTGATCACCCTTTTCCGTCAGAGCCTCCTTCATATCAGCAAATTACAACAATAATTCGCCGAATGAAGTCTTCTGCTTCTCCTTGCCCCTTGGATAAAATCTCTATCATGGTCTTCAAACATTGTCCTTATCTACGTAGTATACTTACTGAAATTTTCCGTGTTATATGGCTTTCCGGAGATATTCCAAATGAATGGAAAAAGGCATGCACTATCTTAATCCACAAAAAGGATAGCGTGGAAGATCCATCTAATTTCAGGCCCATAACACTTGAGTCAGTACCACTAAAAATATTTACTTCTTGCTTGCGTGACTTCATGTTTGATTTTCTTAAAATAAATGGCTATATTGAACATCAAATTCAAAAAGGCTTCACGTCTAACATCTCTGGCACTCTTGAACATACTTCAATGATGGCTCACATTATCGACAAAGCACGTACAAAACAGCGCTCGCTGGTTGTCACTCTTCTTGATCTCAAAAATGCCTTTGGCGAAGTACATCATAATTTGATACCCACTATACTGTCTTATCATCATATCCCTGACAACATACAGCTTCTTATCTCTAGCCTTTACACCGATTTTAAAACCTCTATCATCACAAGCCACTATAATACTCCTGCTATTCCAGTCCGTCGTGGTGTGCTTCAAGGCGACTGCCTCAGTCCCCTACTATTTAATCTATGCTTCAACACATTCATACAGTACATAAAAGCTGAAAAATACAAACAGTTAGGGTTTTCCCTACCTGATCAGAACGACCGTATGTTTCAACCAGTCCATTGGTTTCAATTCGCAGACGATGCTGCCGTTATCACCAGCAATGAGAAAGAAAACCAACTTCTACTGAATTGTTTCACTCGCTGGTGCCAATGGGCTAACATGATCATACGTGTCGATAAATGCATCACTTTTGGAATAAAGAAATTTTCCACACGTTCTCTTCAGTATCAACCTAAGCTTTTCATAAACAACAAACCTATCCCATCTGTCTCGAATGGAAACTCTTTCAAGTACCTCGGTCGTCATTTTGACTTTGAAATGACAAACCAAGAACATAAATCTGACCTTTTATCATCACTGTCAAACATGCTTAAACAAATCGATTCCCAGCCTCTTCATGCAAAAAATAAGCTACGTCTTTATCACAACTTTGTTCTATCTAAAATTTCCTGGAACCTTACTGTAGCAGATCTTTCAAAGACGTGGGTTGTCGAGAATCTTGACAACCTTGTATCCAAATACATCCGCCAGTGGCTCGACCTCCCAATAAGTGCTACCTTGAGTAGCATTATTCTTTCTAAAAACCAGTTTGGACTCAGCCTAACTTTACCATCCACCAAATTCCTACAGTGTCAAACAGTTTTACGAAACGCATTGAAATCTTCACCAAACGATAACATTCGCTCTTTATGGAAAAAAACCAGCAGTGGCACAAATATACAATATCATATATATAGGAACAGCAAAGAAGCATTAAAGGCTGTCCAGCATGAGCATAAAGATCGTCTGCAAAACATCCTAACCTCCCAAGGATCTTTATTATCACATCTCTTTAACCAGAATCTTCCACAAATAAACAAACTTTGGTCCAAGGTGCAAAGTAGCATGCCTCAGAATATTTTCAATTTCACCATAAGGTACCTGAACAATACCCTTGCCACACAGAAAAACCCGAAAAAATGGAACTTGAGCCAGACCTCTGACTGTTCTTTCTGTTTTCTCCCAGAAACACTCCTTCATGTTGTTGCTGGCTGCAAAACATATCTGGAACAAGGCCGATACACCTGGCGACATAACTCTATCCTAAACTTTCTAGCTACGTCACTAAAAGCTGTCAATGAATCTACCATCTACGCTGATATACCTGGCTTTCTTTCACCATCAATCATAACTGGAGAAAACCTTCGCCCTGATCTTCTCTTGAGGACTAACAACAATTACCTCTACATTTTAGAGCTAACTGTTGGCTTCGAATCCAATCTTGAGACAAATGCTACAAGAAAACACAGCAAGTATGCTCCTCTCTTATCTGGTTTACAGCGGCAGTTAAAATGTGTCTCCTTTGTTAATCTTTCTATGAGCTCTCTTGGCATCTTCGGCAATTCCTGCAATTCATTCTTCAAAATGTGTGACTCTCTCTCCATCGATCAGCAACAAAAACAGTATCTCATTTCTAAACTTTCCAACATTGCCATCCGTACTACGTACTACATATTTTGTTGCAAAAATAAGCCACGGACAAATCCGGAATTACATCCTTTTTAACTTTGGTTCTTTCATTTTTCTTCAGTTTTCACCAGGCTAGCCAATTGCAAATTACCTTGTAATAGTGAAATTTGTAATTGTAGTTTAAGTTGAATTGAAAAGGAAATGTTTCCATTGTTAGTCTTCGCAGATAAACAGCATTACCACACAATATCCAGGACAGCTGGGAAGATTGCAAACCTCACTTCTGTACTTTTGAGCTATAATTTCTAGCCCAATCTCGACAATATGCAAGGAAAAAAGACTCGATATAACTTCTTAAATCATAGTTCAGTTTAGATAAAACTTTGCAATACATGAATTTGGAAAAGCAACAAATATACTACGTGTACCTTATCATTGACGTAGCTGTCACAGCGAAGCGTGGCCAGGTCCTTCCCATAGACTGTAGTACCTTTTAAGTACCAATACAACAGCCCTGGTGGCTTATAAAGACAGAATATGCTGCAGAATATGATAGGTGAAAATGAGATGGGTAGGTAAAAAAGTCACTGATATCATGAAAGATCTGTTAGAGTTGCGGAAGACTGTTGTAGGTGACATACATCATATTCAACAACGAAACGAATTCAGCCATATTGCATTTATAACAAAAAACACGAGGTAAATCTAATGGGCTATAGTACTTCATTTAAAAAGATGAAACCTCATTTCTAACATTCCCACTCGTTGAGTCTCTTCTCAGTCCTCTGAACATAACAATGATAATAGTAATGTTAATAGGTCCATATAGCAATGTTAATCAAACCTTGATAATTTCAAGTTCTTTGCAAAGTTTTTCAAATCTTGGACGAGGAAGTCCTTTTGTCATACGACCAGCTAAATTATTGTTTGTAGGGCAATAATTTCCTTCCACTTCTTTTCTTTTCTGATGTAGTGATATCTCACATCAATATGCTTTGTCCGGGAGTGGTTGTCAGGATTTTTTGAAAGAGCAATTGCACCCTGATTGTCCATATTCAGTGTATTAGTTTGTTGCTCATATCCCAAATCCTTGAGGAATTATCTCAACCACATGAGCTACTGTGTAGCAAAAGAAAGAGCTATGTATTCTGCTTCGGTAAACGATAGTGCAACTATTTATTGACGTTTACTGCCCCAGCTGACTGTACCACCGTAAATTTGAAAAACATACCCTGAGGTAGATTTCCTTTCAACAACATCTCCTGCCCAATCAGCATCCGTAGAACCGATTACATCAACAAATGTCTGACATGACGCATCAAACTTCAATCCTACGTTTAGAGATCCTTTGATGTACCTCAGTACACGATTTACAGCTTTTCAATGATTCTGACCAGGTTTTGACATGAATTTGCTTAAAACTCTACTGAAATAGCTAGATCTGGTCTTGAAATCGTCATGTAGAGAGGAAGACAAATACAAGTTCATATGTTCATATGTTCATATTCAATCCAACAACTGATCTTTACAATCTAGATCCAATCATTCTATACAACATCACAGTTTTTTAATCAACACATCAAAACAGAACAACAAACATACTGTACAAACAACACAGTACAAAGATTCAGATAGAGACGATGACATTATTAAATTACATACAATAACAATCAGTTCCGGGAAGCACATGCTACACCCTCCCCTTTCTTATACAAAAGGGTATGCAGTGTGTCTGCTTAATGAACCACAAACTCTCCAAATCGCCTTGGTGGATTTATAACTTGGCGAAGGCGTGCAGGTCTGGCAGTACCCTCAATCTGTCCTCCTTGGCCCCCTTCCTGCTCATCCCTCTGTGCTTCTTCTATCTGGATACCTGGTGTTTCAGGTACTGGATGTATGGGTTGACATTGGTCAAATGGAATGGGACATGGTTTGAGCTGGTAATGGTGAACCACAAGCAATTTCCCACTATTGGACTGGATATTGTAATTAACCCCTTGCCTGGAAACTATTTTGTATGGTCCAGTCCATCGTCTCCCAAACTTCCAATGCTTAGGTCTCCATAACCAAACTGTCTGACCCGGTTCCAAAGGGGTCCAGGATTTGTGACCCTTGTCGTAAAGTGCACTCTGCTTCTTTCTAGCCTTCTCTAGCTGTTTTCTAGCAAGAATATTGGCATTCCGAATAGATTTTCTAAGAGACTGACTATACTCTGAATGATTTAAAGGGTTATACAGAGGGATGCCTAACTCAACTTCAAGAGGCATACGTGCTGGGTGACCAAACACAATCTCATAAGGGGAAAACCCGTGGATTCGTGTACGCTGGTATTGTAAGCAAATACTGCCTGGTCCCAATCATTAGGACTATCTGCTACAAAATGAGACAGTATTTGCTGCAATGTGCGGTTTTGTCTTTCCACAAGTCCATCCCCTTGAGGGTGATAGGCGGTAGTACGAGATTTCTTAATTCCCATCATATCATAAATTTCATGCATAAGGGTACTATCGAAGTTTCACCCCTGGTCTGGGTGGAGAACAACAGGGGGTCCAAACCGGGAGAAAACCCGAGACACAAGGATTTTGGCGACAGTGGAAGCTTTTTGGTCCTTAGTGGGGAAAGCTCCACACCACTTTGTAAAGTGATCCATCAGGACAAGAATGTGACGATTACCATTTGCAGTTTTCGATAAAGGACCCATATAATCCAAAGCCCAGAAGAGAAATGGTTCACTAACCTGGATGGGTTTGAGAGGGGCTTTGGTTGATGTGGGGTTATCCTTACCTTGGCTGCACTTGATGAAATTATTGACAAAATCAGTGATGGATTCATCCATTCTGGGCCAGAAAAAACGTTCCTTAGCTCGAAGAAGAATCCGTGTGATACCCATGTGGCCTGCAGAGGGGCTGTTATGAAGACCTTTAAGGACCTGTGGGACTAGAGACTGGGGAAGAACAATTCTCTGTCTAGCAAACCCCTGTTTAGAAGTATAGATCCGAAAAAGAAGGCCATTGGTAATATAAAGTTCATCCCAGCAATAGACGTCATTTGCTTGAAATCCGCATTGCATTGTGGGTTTTGTAGTCACGGGCATCCTTCGGCTTACTTTCATTCAATTGTTTACACTTCGCGCCGAATCGTTGTCTATCGAAAACTTGAGATAACATGGCAAATATTGCAGAAAACCACTTCCCTAGTTCTTTTGAGAACTCTTGCACGGGTATTGTTGCAAAAAAAGACAGTGAAACTGTTGACTCTGGTGATGTATCTCAAGTTGAAACCACTCGTCAAACATTATGGCCTACCCATTTGGATGAGCAGACAACTTTAAGCATGCTTTATGCAAACCCGAAGAGTTGGACAAAAAAACTTAACAAACTGCTAAATATCACCTCTCAACATATTACAAGAAAGTTAATAGAGGGATCTCAGACTATGCCTGCCACTTCAACAGTTCCGAAAGCATACCGCAACAGAAAGCTTGGCTATCGTTTATGGAAGGAAGGGTATGTACGTCAACTTTACGTTAAACCAAACGTGCAAGCAAAATCAGAATTATTCTTGGTCAAAGCGAAAGTTCACGCTTCCATGAAGAATGTGAGTTATGCAGTTTATGCGCATCTAGATCAAGTTAATGGAGAAGTTGTTTTTGCCAAATGTAACTGCAAAGCTGGACAAGGGGGATGCTGCAAACATGTTGCTGCCCTCCTGTATAGCTTGTTAGACTTTGTAAACCTTGGTATAAAGGAAGTACCAGATGATATGACTTGCACTCAAGTTGCTCAAAAATGGCACCTCCCATCCCAGTGCAATACAACATTGTCAAAAGCTGTCAGATTCAATGATGTTACATTTGAGAAAGCTGATGAATCTAAGAAGAGAAAAAGACCTTTAGTTGCTGCAGCTCGTCCATAATGTGCAACACCACCATTTGCTGTTACCACTGACTCTGAAGAACTGAAAACATTTGTTGAAAACCTGCAGACAATTGGAAGTGCAGAACTTTTATGTAAATCAATAGCTTCCAATCAGTTTAAGCCATGCAATTTATTTGAAACATCTTGTACTCAAAATCAAGCAGTCCAAATTCTTGCAGAGCAAAAAAAAGTAAAGGAACCTGCCATTGCTTATATTTTTGAAAAGATGGATAATGAAATAGACAGGACAATAACAATGACTGACCACAGAGATGCCATTACAACACTTGTTGGTGTTGACAAAACAGGAGCAGAAGACATATGTATGCAGACAGTTCAACAAAGTAGCAGTGGTCAGTGGTTTGTAGAAAGATCAAAGAGAATAACATCATCCGTTTTTGGTAAAATTATCAACAGGCGAAAAAACATTCACCCAAGATCATTAATGAAGGCAATTGTTGGGAGAGAAAGGCACTCATTGAATTACATGCCTGCTTCTTTAAAATGGGGATTGGAAAATGAATCCATTCCTATAGAGGAATATCACAAGCTAAAACAATGCAAAGTTGTACAATGTGGATTTGTTGTGAACCCAAATTGGCCTTGGCTTGGTGCCAGTCCAGATGGGGTGATTTTTGACAATACTTCCCCAGTTGGTGGGATTGAAGTCAAGTGTCCATATAATGGGCGGGATGAGACTATTAATGAAATAATTTTAAGGGACAAAAGCTTTTTTTTAAAAGCAGATAATACTGGAGAAGTTTTACTGAAGAAAAACCATCCCTACTATTTTCAATGTCAAGGAGTTATCAACATTTTAGAATTGCAGTGGATTGATTTTGTAGTTTATACAGCAAAAGACATTACCATTGAAAGAATTGAGAGAGATCATAACCTTTGGTGTGGAACTATGCTGCCACAGTTGACTCAATTTTATTTAGACTTTATTTTACCTCAGTTATTGAAAGATTAAATTTATTTATATACAAAATGTACCTTTGCATAGATATCAGTTATTTTTTTTAAAAAAAGTCTCATTTTCATAATACTAAGCATTGAAATGTTGCTAGAAATAATACATAAAATCTCATATATATTTATATAAGTACTATTTCCTTATGTTCTCTATAACTGAGAGTGCTCAATTCCTTTAATATTGCATGGTAAATGTAGGTTTGAACAGAAAATAAAACTGCTGAATTGCGACTACTAGTTTCACAATTTTTCAATCATCAGGCAATTAGGCTACACATATATCAAAGCTATTGCTTTAAAGCATTGACTCTAACTCTGGTATTCTTGATGATATGAGCCCTGTTGAAGTCAGCTTCTATAAATAGGGGATGAGCTCAACCATCCATCTATCCTTTCCATCTGATCATAACCTCTTTCAATGGGAAATTAGAAAAATCTGGTGTTAAATATTAAAGCTAACCGTGTGCAGTAGGACTCTGTAAGAGTTTTGAATTGGGGAAAATATCTATGGTAATGTGGTGGTTTTTAAAAAAAAGCAATTGCTAATTTTAATGTTAACTCTCATGAGTTACAGAAGGCAGCACAAAGGTCCTCCCTCCTTGGATTCACTGGGCAAGCTGAAAGTCTTTGGGCATAATGGTAATACATATGTGGGTATATATCACTCTGCAATAAGGGGAGGTAAAAAATTAGTAAGGTAGGCACATATAACCCATACTTTGTTCAGTTCTGGTGCCATTGAAATTGGAAATGTTGTATTTAGGATTTTGAATGCCTTGACTCTTGCAATTGCCTGCTCCATGTGAATTCGCACAGAAGCAATCTGCCTGGTTTCCTTTTCTTCATGCTCATTCAAGAAATCCTTTCCTCTTAAAAAAGGAGGTATATTAAGGGATGTCCCTGTAGGAAGTAGGTCCTCAATATCAAATTCCTTATCAGCCATTATGGTATCTCCTTCTTCCAACAAGTTAAGGATACTACAGTCCAGTGTTGCCTGTTTATCACTGGTCCTTCCAGTGTATAAATCTGAAACAAAGGAGACAGCACCAGCAGGAGTAATACCAATAAGTCCCTTTGCAGTGTTGTGGCTTTTATATGAAGAGTATGTAACACTCTGTGACCTAACAGAACTTGGTTTTTCAATGAAGAGTTCAGTGCAATCTATAATAACTCTAGTATTCGGGTACATGTTTTTAAAACACTTTGGCATTGTTTCTTGTATGCAGTCTTTCATTGGCCATACTGGTAACAGCCTCAAGCGACTATGCAGCAAGTCAAACCAGGTTGAACATATCCTTGAAATTGTTGTTTGGGAAACTGATGCACGATATGCAAGATCTTCCTCAAGCAAACCAAGCCTTAATCGGACCAAAACAAGGAAGAATTCTTGTCAGGTGTAATCAAACGTTTAGGACCATGTTTGATATATGTTGGTTCAGTGATCTTTTCAACATTAGTCTTGGTGCCATAATAAACAAGATTGTTGACAGCTGGTCTAAATGAATTAAATATTGCAATAAAAGTCTCATAATTTGGAAGACCTGTATAAAAACGGATCATTTTGGGGTCATTTTTGAAATTGTCAACTGAGAATGACCTTTGACTCTGTTCAAGCATTTCATAATTTTTTTATTTAGCTCTTTTATCTTAATACGAAGGGAACGGTTTTCATTTCTCAGATCTTCGTTCTCCATTTCCAAATTTATAATTTTTGCTTTAAGTGCATCGATAACTGGCCCAGAGCTTTCCGATACCCCATACTCCAATGCATCTTGTCGGTTCCTAGCTCTAACAGTAGGTCGTTCTTTTGGCTTCTTAACATTTTCGGTCTTCGGTGTCATTACAGGTACATTGTTCATGTAGATCTTTTTACCTCCAATGAAATGCGTAGAGCAAACACGATGGCCTAATGTAGGCTTGAAGTCCTTCCTGAAGATTAAATGGATCCACTTTTTCCGGATAAGTTTCTATTCCGGGTCATTTCACTTGGAAAAGCATAAAACGACAATAGACCGTATGCTTAATTACGTCATTAGCACCGCGGCGCGCAATGCATGTATGGACTTGTGGTCACGCACGTTGACAACAAGTTTGTTAACGTTACCATATCGTTAGTTTTGCATTGATTTTGATCACTTCTGCGCCTATTTACTACTTAAAAACCATGGAAAATTTCAACAAGTCAGCACATATATTGAAAGAAATTCACAGCCCTAGTTTTTTTCAAAACTCTAGCACGGGGAACAACTGTGAAGAAGAAGGCAGAGTCGGAGAGAGGGCGGAGAAAATTGATGGTGTTGATCGTGTTGATGCTAGGCCCTCACCACATCACCATGATCCGACTGGTTGGTTAAAAACATTAAAATACCTTCCAAATTTGACTAATGAAATTCTCGACAGCCATCTGATAAGAGGATCAAGTACCGTCCCCATAGTATCAATTGGACCGAAAGCATTTAGGAACAAGAAGCAAGGATATCGGCTGTGGAAAGAGGGTAATGTAAGGAACATTTTCGTGAAACCAAATGTCGCTGCAAAATGTAAGCTTTTCCTTGTGAAATCAAAAGTACATGCATCGATGAAGAACATACAGTATACAGTGTACGTTCACTTGAATCAGATCAGTGGTGAAGTTAAAGAAGCAAAATGCAACTGTAAAGCTGGCCAAGGAGGTTGCTGCAAACATGCTGCTGCCCTTCTGTACACCCTTTTAGACTTTACCAACATGGATCTCAAGGAAATACCTGCCGATATGACATGCACCCAAGTTGCACAGAAATGGCATGTTCCATCAACTGCCAATATGACACTGCCAAAAGCTGTGAAATTCACAGATTTATTATTTGAGAAGGCTGAAGAAGGAAAAAAGCGGAAAAGGCCTATAGTCAGTGGGGAACGTGATTTTTGTGCAACACCACCGTTTGCATATCATGTCAAAGAAGAAGAAATCAAGGATCTTGCGAACGATCTCAGGAAATCTGGTGAAGCAACTTTTTTTTGTAGCGCTCTGGAATCAAATAATTGTATACCATCATTTTTTTATACATCATGTGCCAGAAAAACTATAAACAGACAAAGAGATGAGACAAGTGACATATACAAAACAGAGCAAGAATCAGTTAAAGCACTTTTTAAGGAAATGTCAGACTGTCCAGAACCTCAGTTCAGCCACAAATCCAAGAAAGAAATTTTAGAATATGTTGGAGTTTGAAAGAACAAAGCAATTGCAGTTTGTTTGCAAACATTAAAAAAAAGTGATAATGGAAGCTGGTATGAAGAACGATCAAAAAGGATCACAGCATCCCTCTTTGGCAAAATTTTGAACAGAAGAATAATAACGCATCCTGCATCTCTTATAAAATTGATATGCGAGAAATCTAAAAAGCATACAACACTACCTTTGAAATGGGGTATTGAAAATGAAAAAATTGCTGTGCAGGAGTACAAGAAACAACATATGCACGAAACTTTTGATGTCATAGATAATGGCCTGGTAGTGAATCCAAAATGGCCATGGCTTGGTTGCAGCCCTGATGGAATTGTGACTGAGAAGAAGCAACCAGTAGGCTGCATTGAGATCAAATGCCCCCATTCAAAGAAAGACATGACTTTAAAAGAGGCTGCTGAACAGGACAAGGCATTTTATTTGAAAGAAATTGATGGTGAATTGAAGCTCAAGACCAACCATCTCTATTATTGGCAATGTCAAGGAGTGATGAACATTGTGGGGCTTCCCTGGATTGACTTTATTGTATTAACAACAAAGGTTTTTTTTGTTGAAAGGATTTACCAAGATGCTGCTCTCTGGGAACATAAAATTTTGCCAACACTTACAAACTTTTATTGCACATTCATTTTTCCAGAACTGTGAAAAGGTCTTTAGATTTCAAACTCTGTTGAATATTGAAAACAGTGCCTGTCAAATCATACCTTCTCCCATGAATGGATTCCATATCATTATTTTCAGTTTCCAGAAAAATAGTAAGAAAACAAAATAAAAAAGATTAAACAAACCACAAATGATAACCAGTTATTTTATTGTGACACAGTGTAAGTTATATACTTTAATAAATATTTATATATCTTTATCAGTCATCATCCTCTACAATTAATGGTGGCAAGAAATTAGTCAGGTATGAGCAGATTACCCATATTTTGTTCAGTTCTGCTGCCATTGATATGGAAAATACATTGTTTAAAATTCTAAATGTTTTAATTCTTGAAATTGCTCGCTCAACATGTATACCAACAGATGCTATCTTTCTAGTCTCTTTCTTATCTTGAACACTCAAACTGTCTTTGCCCCTCACAAATGGTGGAATATTAAGCTGTACCCCGTCTGCTAGGTCATCTACAATGTCAAATTCTTTATCAGCCATTACTGAGTCATTCTTTCCAAGAATATTGAGAATTCCACAATCCCGAGTTGCTTGCTTGTCACTAGTTCTACCAGTATAAAGGTCTGATGCAAAAGAAACAGCACCAGCTGGAGTAATGCCTATCAGTGCTTTGGCAGTGTTGTGATGTTTATAATTGGAATAAGTGACACTCTGTGATCGCACTGAATTTGGCATCTCAATAAATAATTCTGTGCAATCAATCACCACTCTTGTCGTTGGATATGTGTCCTTGAAGCATTTAGGCATTGTTTCATCAACACAAGATCGTGATGGCCATATTGGTAAGACACGGAAACGGCAATGTAAAA
Organism: Nemopilema nomurai; assembly: GCA_003864495.1. Taxonomy (NCBI): domain Eukaryota; kingdom Metazoa; phylum Cnidaria; class Scyphozoa; order Rhizostomeae; family Rhizostomatidae; genus Nemopilema; species Nemopilema nomurai. The sequence goes on along the minus strand of ML133366.1, from coordinate 1,164,135 downwards.
AGTCAAACCAGGTAATACAAATTCTGGACATATGCGACTGTGAAATTCCAGCTCTGCAAGCAAGGTCTTCTTCCAGCAATCCAAGCCTTAGACGCACTAAGACAAGAAAAAATTCTTGTTCAGGATTTAAGGTTCTTTTAGGACCCCGTTTGACATAAACTGGGGTTACAATCTTTGAAGAATTTGTTCTTGAATCCTTATAAAGGTTGTTTTTCATTAGGCGGAAAAATGTGAGCGGTCTGCTCGTAAAACCAAGCGGTTTTTCCTCCTGATGGAAATTGCTTGGCGGAAAATAAGGGACGGAGCGTGGGAGAGACGAGACAAGATGGCCGCCGTAAGTTCACAAATGAAAATGAAGCTTCTGTTGTTGGTTCTGCTGCGGAGAAGATTAAGAAGAAATGAAGGAAAATACAAGAAAAAAATGTGGGTCAGAAAAATTTACCAAGACCGTCACTTGAAGGGTGAATTTCACTTGTTAGTGAACGAGTTAAGATTATTTGATCATGAGCTTTTCTTTGCTTGTTTTCGCATGTCCCCATCTACCTTTGAAAAACTATTATCTTGGGTTGCTCCACACATAATAAGACAGACAACAAGGTTTCGTGAGCCAGTACATCCAAATGAGCGCCTTGCTGTGACTTTACGGTACTTAGCTACGGTACTCAACAATAGCCTTAAGCTATCAAATTAGCCCTACTACAGTTGGAAGGATTGTTGAAGAGACTTGTAAAGTAGTGTGGATGGTGCTTCTGGAAAGGAATTTTCTATCAGTTCCAAATAGTCAAGCTGCATGGAAAACAATTGCCAAAGCTTTCAATGAAAAATGGAATTTTCCACATTGCATAGGGGCAATAGATGGGAAGCATGTTGTAATGCAAGCCCCTTCACGAAGTGGCTCTGAGTTTTACAATTACAAAAGAACACATAGCATCGTTCTTTTGGCGACCTGTGATGCTAGTTATAAGTTTGTCTTGGTTGATGTAGGTGATGCTGGGAGACAAAGCGATGGTGGGGTGTACACAAACAGCAAACTTGGCTTTGCAATTGAAAATCAAAAATTGAATCTCCCCCCACCGGAAGTGATACATGGAACTCAAAAAGTGTTCCCATTTGTATTTTTTGCTGATGAAGCATTTTTATTGAAGCAGCATATGCTAAAGCCATACCCTTGCCATAGCCTTGATGAACATAAGCGTGTTTTCAATTACAGGCTATCAAGAGCAAGGCGAGTCATGGAAAATACCTTTGGAATCGCGGCTGCAAGATTGAGGTTTTTCCGTCGACCTATAATTGGAAAGGTTGACCATGTCATTGTTATAACAAAAGCCATTGTGGCTTTGCACAATTTTTTGATGTCATTGGATGAGACTGACAGATGCATATACTGTCCTTCAAATTTTGTAGATAGGGATCAAGACGTTGGAATGAGGAGAGAAGAGGCCCAGTCTTGTGAAGGCTTAATAGAGATCCAAAGTCAAGGTTCCAATAACTATTCAAAGGAAGCTAAAATAGCTAGAGATGACTTTAAAGATTATTTTTGCAAAGAGTGCACCCTTAGTTGGCAATGGTAAACAGTCAGATCAACTGCTAATAGATTTCATGAAGAATAAACTGGATAATCTCAAACATTTTATTGAAATATTTCAAAATAACCATAAATATGCTATCAGACTCTCTTGTTTGGAGTGAATACCCCCCTTCATATAAGTGGAGGGGTGGCTTGCAAAATATAGTTGTGAAGCAAAGGCCTTAGTTGTCTTCTATTCGACCTTGAGAACATCTCTGTATACTTTTGGCACAAAATGTGAACAGAACAGTATTATTATAGTAAATACCATAAATTCTCTACTAAGCCCCCCAGGGGCCTGATTGATTTCAAGCACTCTAAAGGGGGCTTATTAAAGAGGGAAGCCTAAAAGAGAGAGGGGGCTAAATATATTTCTCAAATATCAAAAATTCTCAGTAGTGCACTTTATTGAAAACTGTTGTCTATTGAGTGTGACCAGGCTTACTACAACTACTTTCTTCAAGTATATTTATGACACTATTCAATGCTTTTGGGGGATGGGGCTTAATAGAGTGAGGGGCTTCTAAATTTTTTGCTTCTAAAAGGGGGGCTAATAGGAGAGAGGGGGCTTAACTGAGAGGGGATTTAAAAGAGAATTTATGGTAAGTAAAATTAGTCAAAAGATAACAATCAGTTTATAATACAAATCAATTTGGTGTTTCAAAGCTTTAGTCTGAAAACTCAATATTATGTAGCAATTGCTGGATTTTCATTTTGGCTTCACTGTTCTTCTTTGGAGGTAGTCTCTTCAGGGTGGCAACACAGCTCCTGCAGAAGAGGGAATCAGCATCTTCATTAATGGATGTCTCAGTATTTTTTTTCTCATTTTGTGACATATCCTTGATAGTTGATAATAACATGGCATCAACTGCCAATCCCAAATCTTGTCTTGCCTTTTTCCCCTTCCCATTTGGAATTTCTAAATTTTTCCTTTTTACAGGCTCTTCCTTTGATAATAAATCTGTGCTTGGACAAACATCTCTGTCTGTTAATTCTGAACAGGTTGGTTCGGTTGGTTCAAGTGAAACATTGCTCTCTGTCTGACGACTAGAAACCTTGTCATGCATGAATGAAAGCTGATCAAAATATTTACATTTTGGCAACTTTGTGTGTGAAGCTCCAGATCTTGTTTCGTTGTTTCTTTTGTCCAGACATCGTTTCAAATTATCTTTTAGATACTTTAACTGTGTCTTGAGAAAATCAACTAGAGAAAAAATGTCAAGTTTAATTCAAGGTTTATTTTTTTCAAAAATTAACCCTTTCCTAGTAGTTTAAAGCAAATCTTCAAAGAAATAAAGAATTTTTTGATTGTGGATTCTCACACAACATTGCAGAACAGTAATAGGCAAACCCCAAATAGTATAGGTGTTCCTGGGATGCTCCTGGAGAAATCCAGATGCTCTTGGAGGAAAAATATTGGTGCCAGGCTGACTACTGAAACAAAGCAACTCCATCCTTACCATTTTTACCAAATTTCTCTGATAGAACCATCCAGGAATTTTGTTTCGTGTGCTTTTCGTGATAGCTTCTCAGTGAAGTATTCCACAAGCATGGGAAGTTCTTAAGTTCTTCGATGAAAATTTCCACATCAAATTCCCCAGTAACTGTCCTAGGCAACTCATCAGACAGAGGTTCTTGTTGCAAGTATGTGGCTTGTTGAGATGACATTGCATCCGACGACGAAGACCCAGGTGATCCTTGCGATGCTTGAGCTGTTATCATTGTTGCAATAACAGATTGCAGATCTAGGGGAACCAAGCTTCCATCCATTGTTAACACAATTTCCACTCGGTCCGCCCAAAAAGTAGAACTTGATTCTACTTTTCAGCGTGCTCGAAATCTCCGCTTGATTTGGACTAAGCTTACCAATGCGCATGTCCGATGAGCGTGCTAAGCGGACCGCTCGCAGTTTTCCGCCTAGTGGAAAACAACCTTAAAGAAGACTTTTAGCACCCGCCCCCAGGTATTTGTATAATGCTTCAAAAATTGAATAGTCACCTATGCCTGTGTAAAACCGGAACATTATAGGGTCATCTTTAAATCTTTCCAAACACAATTCTGGTGTGGTTTCCTTCCTAGCAGTTATTTCCAAGCACAGTTTGTAGTTTTCAGACTGAAGTCTTTTATTTTCTAAAATGAGTTTGGCCATCTGTGCTCTAAGAAGGTATTCAACGTTGTTCTCAGTTTGTACTTCAACATCATCAGCAGTTTGCAAGCTGTCATTTTCATCGTCACAATCTTCTCCCTGATCTTCTTTCATGGGCAAATGCGCTTTAAAGTCTTCAATGAAAGTTCTATTTCTTGCTTTAAAACTTTTCCTTTCAATACGAGGAGTTTGCTTTGCAATTTTTGGAGTGATGGTGGGGACATTGTGTAGATACGTTTTCTTTCCACCTTCAAAATGTTTAGAGCAAAGTCTGTGCCCAATGGTCGGGCTAAAGTCCTTTCTTGACACTAAGTGAATCCAACGCTTTCTTAAAATTTGCTTTTCTTTACTTTTACCATCGGGGAAAGAGTAAAATGAAAGATGGCTCTGCATTTTGTTGTTGTTAAAACAACCAGGAACGCAGCATGTGTACCCACCACAACCTCCTCCTGACCTCTTCTTTGTGGGCCTATCTCTGTCATCATCAATTTTCTCCGCCGTCTCTCCGACTCTGCCTTCTTCTTCACAGTTGTTCCCCGTGCTAGAGTTTAGAAAAAAAACTAGGGCTGTGATTTTCTTTCAATATATGTGCTGACTTGTTGAAGTTTTCCATGGTTTTTAAGTAGTAGATAGGCGCAGAAGTGATCAAAATCAATGTAAAACTAACGATATGGTAACGTAAACAAACTTGTTGTCAACGTGCGTGACCACAAGTCCATACATGCATTGCGCGCTGCGGCGCTAATGACGTAATTAAGCATACGGTCTATTCTCTGTTTCTTTTGCTATTATTGAAACAATTTGGAACACAGCACGTGAATCCCCCTTGTCCTCCAGTTTGCTTGTTCTTGACATCAACAGTAGGCACAGAACCAGAGGTTTCGTTGGATTCAATGGTTCTGTTTACTTCGTGATTACCAATGCCCGTGCAAGAGTTCTTAAAAGAACTAGGGAAGTGGTTTTCTTCAAAATTTGATTCGCAATCTGCAATATTTGCCATTTTATTTCAAGTTTTCGATAGACAACGATTCATCGCGAAGTGTAAACAATTGAATGAAAGTAGGCCGAAGGATGCCCGTGACTACAAAACCCACAATGCAATGCGGATTTCAAGGTAATGACGTCATTATGCATACCGTCTATTCCATAATGATCTTAAAGTTTTGTTGTCTTTCCAAACAAACAATGGTGGCTTGGGAAATTGGCCTTCCTTCATTTCAAATACATTTGAAATATCAGGGTCACTCTGTTGAGCTTGCTGCAAATTGGTGAGAGGAACTAGATCCACTAGACAGCTAAGGGCTAAGCTGTTTTTGACATTTAGGGAGGCCTGATGTGACTGAGTAGCTGATGTAGTATGATTCAAACAAGAAAGTGCATCAGCATTTCCATTTGTGTAACCAGGCCTATGCTGGATGGTAAAGTCAAATTCTTGTAGATCCATAATCCACCTAGCAAGACGGCCTTTGGCCTCAACAGAATGCAACCATTTAAGGGCATTGTTATCAGTAATCAACTGGAATTTGTGACCCAACAGATAGGCTCGGAAATGTTGAGTTGCGAATACCACAGCCAGTGCTTCCTTTTCCATGGTTTTGTAGTTTTGTTCCCTGGCTGTTAGTGTTCGGCTTGCATAAGAGACCTCCCTTTCCTGACCGTAATTATCAAACTGAGCTAAGACAGCCCCGAGCCCAATGTTAGAGGCATCTGTTTGAAGTATGAAAGATTGATCAAAGTTGGGATATGCTAAAACAGGGGCAGAACACAAAAGGTCTTTAATTCTTAGAAATGAATTTTGATGTGATTCAGTCCATGTAAATGGTATACCTTTTTTAGTAAGCTCAGTTAAAGGGGAGGCTAAGGATGCAAAGTTGGGAATGAATTTCCTATAATAGCCTGCTAAACCAAGAAAAGATCGGAGTTGTTCTAAATTTGTGGGAGGCGGAAGGGCCTGAACTGCTTTAGTTTTAGATGGATCGGTGTGAATTCCAGTACTTGAAACCGAGTGACCTAAATATATAACTTCATTAGCACCAAAAGAACATTTGGAAGCTTTGACTTTAAGGCCATGGGCACGAAACCTCTGTAAGACAGTCAGCAAACGATGGCAATGTTGGTCAATGGTCTTTGAAAAGATTATAACATCATCAAAATAGCATAAACATATATCATATGTTAGGCCTGATAATATAATGCCTATGGCTCTTGCAAATGTGGCTGGTGCTGTACATAACCCATAGGGCATCCTCAAAAATTCAAAAAGACCATGAGGGGTAATAAATGCTGTCTTTTCCTGATCTTCTGGGGACATACTTAATTGCCAATAGCCACTTCTGAGGTCTAGGGTACTAAACAAAGAATTACCATTTAAGGAGTCAAGTATATCATCAACCCGAGGCAAAGGGTGGGCATCATGGGCCGTGACTAGATTAAGCTTTCTATAATCTACACAAAATCTGTAAGAGCCATCCTTTCTTTTACAAGAACCACTGGTGAGGCCCATGGACTGGTGCTAGGTTGCACAATTTCTTGCTGTGACACGTCCTTAACCTGTTTATCAACCTCATCTCTATAATGATATGGTAATCGTCGAGGATATTGGCGAATGGGGGCAAAGTTACCAGTGTTTATGTGATGCGACAAAACCGATGTATGACCTACGCCATCATTAAAAACATCAGGAAAAGATATCAAGGTTTCAAGAATTTTCTTTCTATCAGTTGTTGAAAGATTAGGACTAAGAGCTGTTTCTAACTCAGAACGAGTCTGAGCATTTAACACTGAGGGCTCAGAAAGGCTAGCACATAAACTATGGACTACACTAGAAGAATGCTGGGGCTCAGCTACTAACTCAGATACTGGGCAAAACCTGGCAATCTTTTGTCTCAATCAACTTCTGACTGTGAGGGATTTAAAATTCGAACTGTAATCATTCTACCTGCAGCTTTACTGACTGCAGTCATAAAACAACATAAATCGCTGGACTCGCCCAAACTACAAACCATACCCACTAGAGTAGCACAACTTTTAGGAACCTTAGCCTGGATGACACTTTCTGTTCTACAGGGAAGAGAGATGCTAGATTCAACAGTCACAAAAACTGGACCATGGTCAGAAGACTGTACAATAACAGGCAGGTTGCCTTGCTGGGGTAAAGCAGAGGAGCATGAGACCTCAGGGGTAGAGAGTGCAGCAGAGAGGGACAAAGGTGCCAGAGGAGTACTGCCGTGTGGACCTACCAGGGAATAGGTAACCCCTAATACAGCAAGCTGTAAATGATTACCGGTAAGGAAATCCCATCCAAGGACACACTGAAGGGGTGGTAGTACATTATCACAGACTAGAAACTCCCCTGCATACAAAAAATCATTACTTGGGAAAGATAATGAGGCATATACAGAACCAGAAGCAGTGGCTGGCCTGTTATCGATACACATGTGTTGGATGTGCTTCTGAGAGAAGGTGGGGGACTTTTTGAGTGTGCTGAAGCCTGAACAAGGTGTGCAAATACTTGTGAACTAATAATAGACTTCATTGACCCTGTGTCAATGAGAGCAGGCACTTGCACACCACCAAGTAAACAAAATACAAGGGGTTGGTGAGGAGCTGAAACTTTATCAGAAGCAGATCCAACACAAAAAATATAGGGGTGCTCGTCGTTCCAACCCATTAACCAGGCACCCCCTGGAAGTTTAAAGATGGTGAAAAAGACTTACGGAATGACTGCTGTTGTGGTACGACATTATTAACGCTATTGAATATATTTGGAGTCCGATTATTCGCACATTATTTTGATAAATGTCCCTGTCCACCGCACAAGGAGCTGGAAAGGTTATTATTAGGCCAGTTTGTCCTCTTCTTCTTGAGTGCTGCGTCCCCATTGTACCATGTCGGTGTGGGCAATTTCTAGCAATATGACCCAGTTGCTGGCAATTAAAACAAACGATTCTTTCCATAGCAGCAGGTTTAGGAAAGGACGGGCTTGATGTTGCAAGGGCAGCAACTAAACTGGCTTGTCCTTCAATTAGGCCATCCACTTTGGCTGTTAGGGCTTGACTTTCTTCACTACGGTCGTGGTAGTCAGAACGAGGCGACGCTTCTTCAGGGAAACGAGGATTGTTATGTAGCACATGTCGTGAGGTCACCGCCCCTGCCAGGCAAAGCCCGGAGGGCACGAATGCGTTGGCGAATTTCAGCATGGTATCAAGGTCGGGCGTGGGCTCTGATTCCAAAAGCTTTAGTTGAAGATCCGATGGCAAAGCTTTCATAAATTGGCGGCGTAGTAAAGCATCGAAGGCTGTATTAGACAAACCTGGTTCCGCCTTGCGAAGGGTATCCTTCAGCCGCCATAAGAATAGTGTTGGGTCTTCGGATGGGCGGAGTGTCATTTCGTCAAACAGGCGATAATGGCGCTCCCTATCAGTAATCGGTGAAAAGCATGCTTGTAAATTCTCCGTCAAATGAGCAATTGTATCTTTGAAGCCACAGAGCGAAATCGCCATCCGTAAATCGTTCGGGTAATATACTTTGAGCCATCGCTAAACTAGACAAAATCCTGTCACCAAATTTGTAGCGAGGAAAACAAATACAAGTTCATATGTTCATATTCAATCCAACAACTGATCTTTACAATCTAGATCCAATCATTCTATACAACATCACAGTTTGTTAATCAACACATCAAGACAGAACAACAGACATACTGTACAAACAACATAGTACAAAGATTCAGATAGAGACTATGACATTATTAAATTACATACAATAACAATCAGCACATGCTACAGTCATGACATATGTGAGACATCCAATTACTGCTTGGTAATCTTGCAAATTAACGGATAACTCATCATCTCTCAGCTTGATAAGACTTTGATTAGTGTTATATTCTTGTTTTATCACAAATAGATCTTAGTCAGAGAGAAACAACTGTACACATCGGTCAAATAACAGCAACTGAACAGAACAATGGTTAGGATTAACAACAACAACATAATAAAATATCACAAGGATTAAGACATAGGGTGTCCATGTTTAGACTATATTACATCACTTCCCCTTTTGAGAAGTTATTTGTTCATGTTATAATGTTCGATGGCATAGCTTCGCCAAATCTTTCTGGTGGTCTTCTCAATCTTTCAGAACGACGATTTCCTGGACCAATAACTCCAGTTCCAGTTTCTGTCTGTTTATTTCTGTGTTCCTGAGAAATACGTTGTTCTGCTACTTCATTACCAATATCACTATCTGTTTCCGACTCTTCTGTGCGAATTACAGAATTATTGAATCGCTTAAAGTGGGATACATTTCTTGTGACTCGGTGTTTCTGGCTGTTTTTTGAGTTACTTGTGTTCCTTTCCTTTTAACAACCAAGTATGGTGTTGCGGCGTTGTTGTTTAACTAGAACTGTATCACCAACTGCTATAGAGCTTTCTTTAGCATTTCTACGTTGATTTGCGTATTTCGTGTGATAGTTCTGACTCTTAATTTCATTTTCGCGAGCCTCTTTGTGTTTATTAATCACAATTCTGCCAGTAATTTCTGGTATTTTCCCACGAACTTTCCTGTTAATTAGCAATTGGCTTGGAGCAACTTTTGTTGTGCAATGCGGCGTTGAACGATATTGCAGCTCTTGACCCCAAACTTTTCCTTCAATGGCAGCTGTCTGTAAGGCTTTTTCAAGTGGCTGATTGAAGCGTTCAACCTCGCCGTTGGCTTGAGGCCAATATGGAGTTGAGAATTCATGTTTGATATTCAATGCATTACAATATCGACGCAACTCCTCACTTGAAAATGGTGGTCCATTATCGGTTTTTATTGCAATGGGAATGCCGTGTGTAGCGAACATTTTGTCAAGTTTCGGTATTACACATGAAGCTTTTGTCGATTTAACTACTTCAACCTCTGGGTAACGCGAATTGGATGGTAATGGTCCACAAAAGTCGATATGTAACTTCTCCCATGGCCCAGATGGCATGTCTGAAGGTTGAATAGGCTCTGGTGGTGTTGCTTGACCAACCGCTTGACATGCTATGCATGAATCTATAGTCTTTTTGACCATTTCATCTATAGCTGGAAACCAGACTTTCTATCTAAGAAGAGCTTTGGTTTTCGACAAACCTTGATGACTCTCATGAGCCAAGTCGATTGCTTTTTGCTGTAGTGAATTTGGAATGACGATCCTTGTCCCTCGAAGGATAATGTTGCCTTTTCCAATTGTATATTCATCTTTACAACTGCTAAAAGACTTTGCAATTGAACTCCATTGGTTCAATCGTATCGCGGCTTGAAGACCTTTAAGAGCATGATCTTCAGAAGTTGCATCTGCAATTTCTTTTAATGTCATAGCTTTAGGTATGCTGTGTTCAGTTATTGAATTCACATATTCTTCAGTCATAATTTGTTGCTTTTTACCACTGTTAGGAGCTGGATGCCTTGACAAATAATCAGCTGGATTATCAATGCCTGGCTTATATATGACATTGAATGAATACGGTTGCAAACGCAAAACCCAACGCTCAATGCGTGCAGAGGGCTTAGAGTTGCGATTGCCGTAGATCACTTCTAACGGTTTGTGATCTGTAATTAACGTAAAAGGATGTCCATATAGATATAGATGAAAATGTTCCACTGACCATACGATAGCTAATGCTTCTTTCTCTGTCTGCGAGTATCTTGTCTCTACATCCGTTAAAGCTCTACTCGCATATGCAATAACTGTTTGATCCTCCTGTCCTGTTGTCTTTTAAGACAATATAGCTGATAGTCCCATTGGACATGCATCTACCAGTGAATAGGATTCTTTATTTTTGTCAAAATATGACATACAAGGAGCAGACGGTAAGGCTGTAGTAAGCTTTGTAAAAGCAGCCTGGTGTTCGGTTTTCCAAGAAAAATGAGCATTTTTCTTAGTTAACTCTCGGAGAGGAGCAGTTATAGTGGCAAAGTTTGGTATGTACTTACTGCTATAGTTCGCCATACCAAGTAGGCTTCTTACATCATGAGCATTTTTCGGAACTGCTGCATTGAGCAAGTCATTCACACGCTTAGGATCAGGGCGTGTTCCATCTTTGGAAAAGATTTGACCGAAAAAATCCAAAGTTTCACTTAGAAACTTGCACTTGCTTTTGTTCAAAGTAAGTCCTTTATTCTTCAAACGTTCCAGGCATTTGTCTAAATTAGCGTCATGTTCCTCGCGTGTAGCTCCATATACAACAATATCATTAGCGATATTTTGAACTCTATTCAAACCTTGCAATGCTTTCTGTGAGGTATACTGAAATATTTCTGCAGATGCGTTTATTTCATTCATATTTCTGCAGATGCGTTTATTTCATAGTTCAAACGTTTATAACGAAATAAACCAACCTGAGTTGAAAAAGTAGTAATGTTACGACTTTCTTCACTCAGTTCTAGTTGATGATAAGCTTGGCTGAGATCTAGTTTTGAGAAAAACTTCGCACCATTGAGTGCACAGCTCACATCATCTACTGTAGGAATAGGGTGACGTATGCGGTTAATTGCGTTATTAGCGACGCGCATATCAACACATATTCTGACCGCCCCATCCTTTTTTGGCACAATGACTATAGGAGAAACCCAAGGTGTCCCTTTATCGGCTGGTACACGCTCGATAATATCCTCCTTTTCCAACTTTTTAAGAGCCTCTTTTACCTTTTGACGCATATGATAAGAAATACGTCTCTGAGGCTGAATTTTGGGCGTCTGACTGTGATCAATACTTAAAGTAACAGTGTCATCTTTCAGCTTACCAAGTCCATCAAACACCTCCGGGTATTTATTGTGTTTTTCATCAATCTGAGTGTCGTTTCTTGACAATGTATTCAAATGAAGGCTTATTAGGCCAAGATCCATTGCTGTAGACGATGATAAAAGATTTCCGCTGCTTGAGTCATTCATGACATAAAACGTAGCAAGAGTGAGACGGTTCTTTGTTTCTATGACAGCATTGAATTGTCCTCTCAAATGAACAGGCTTTGAACTGCTGTATGGAAAAGCTTTCATATTTGTTTTCTGCAAATTAACATCTTTCATACGTGAAAATGTGTTTTGATCAATGACATTAATCGCGGCGCCAGTGTCAATTGTCATCTGAAAAACTGTGTCGCAAACCGTGACAGCGACTTTAGGGCTTTGGGAATTTCCGTTATTGACAGCATACAAATAATCCTCATCTGATGATGGCATATTTTCAAAAGATGTATTGTCCAAAGAATTCACGGTCTTTGGTTTTCTGCTTAGGTTGCGAGGGCCCCTTTGTTGCCGAAATTTGTTGCCTGAAGTTTTCTCACGACAAACATTTGCAAAATGGCCTTGTTTTTGCAAATTTTACACTCTCTACCCTTTGCAGGGCAAGTCCCTGTGTGTGGATATGATCCTCCACAACTAAAACACTTTAATGAGCCCTGTGTATGGCGTGTTGTGAGCTTATTAGCTTCAGCAAAATTTTTATCCTAAGACTCAATTTCTTTGACTTGTAGTGTACTTTGTTCGTCCCTGCGACCTTCTAACAGCATAGCCTTTAAATCAAAGTTGGGGTCTCGCAGTGCCCTTTCCCGAATTCTTGATGACGTCCCTCCTATGATGATTTGCTCTTCTATTTCAAATTCGACATTGTGAAATTCACACATGTGAGCCATAGTTCGTAGACGGGTATGAAACTGATCAAGAGTTTCCTGTTGTGCTTGAGTTGCTTGTCTAAATCGATAAACTTCATACTGCCGATTCTTTTGAGGTTCAGAATACTCGGTTAGTTTAGCCTTCGCAGAGTCGAAGTAATCTGCTTTACCAACATCGGTTAAATTCTTAAAAATTTCCCTGACTTTCGGTCCTGCTTGATACAACAGCAATGCGCGTTTACGTGTGTTATCAGTAATTCCACCATTTACCAAAAACATTTCGAAATCATCCAGCCAGTCGTTCCAACGGGTGGCAAGGCTTGCTCCCACTTCCGCATGAGGACGAAATTCTGCTACTGGTTTGATCGAAACATATGGAAGTTGAGACATGACTACTTGAAGATATTGTAACACAACATGAGAAACGAAATGTTCTCCTCGTCGCCAATGTTATATTCTTGTTTTATCACAAATAGATCTTAGTCAGAGAGAAACAACTGTACACATCGGTCAAATAATAGCAACTGAACAGAACAATGGTTAGGATTAACAACAACAACATAATAAAATATCACAAGGATTACGACATAGGGTGTCCATGTTTAGACTTTATTACAATTAGTATCAATGGTTGTTGCTACTGGCTAACAATCCTGCATGTTAAAACGATTCAGAACATTTTCTAAGTACATATTTTGTGAGATGGTCAGTGTACGCTTTTCCTTGTTTCTTGAGATACTCATGCCAAGCATATGATGTGCCTCTTCCTGGTCTTCCACTTCCAACCCTTTTTTATAAGTCTCCCTTCTCAGTTTCCATCATTTGCTGTGCTTATTCGAGGGGGGGGGGGGGGGGGGGCGTTTTATAAAATTACCTGAAACATGTCACATGAACAGATAATTTTTAAATTTCTTTCCTTTCATAAGATAAAAAATAATCCAAGTATAAAGTAATATTTGATTAAGTTACTAACAAAAATATAAATTCACTAAAATGCCAAAGGCAACCCCAGGTGTCGGAATTAAAAAAATCGAGGGGGGGGGCTTATTCGAGGGGAGGGGCTAATTGAAAATTTGTAGTTCTAGGGTGGTGGCTTATTCGAGGGGGGCTTTTGGAGAGGGGGGGGGGGGCTTTTCGAGGGGAGGGGCAATTCGAGGATTTACGGTATTCCAGCATCTTGCAGGCTGCCCTAAACCCCATACAAACTCTTTTGCAATTTGCAAACATAATCTTGATTCTTTGTATCTACATAGCCTTTTGGCTGCTTCATGTAAATTTCTTCATCTAAACTGCCATTCAAAAAGGCTGTTTTCCCATCCATTTGATGTATTTCCATGTTCATTGCATTAGCAATGGAAAGAACTACTCTGATGGAATTTGCTCTTGTATCTGGTGTAGAAACTTCATTATAACCAATACCTTGTTGTTGGGAATATTCCTGCGCCCACTGTTCTGGCTTTGAATCTGTCTACAGCACCATCAGCTCTGTGTTTCACTTTAAACACCCATTTTGAGCTTATAATATTTCAATACAAGTGTCCATGTTTCATTCTTGAGCAATGATTCATACTCTGAGTCTGTTGCTTATATCAATTTCTCTGCATATTCACCATTCGAAGCATCTTTAATTGATCTTGGCTCTGCAATGCTTGCTTCTGAAATAATGGAGTGAAAATCATGTTCTGTGAGATTTTCTGCATCAAATAAAATATCAAGATCAATTGCTTCAATATGTATCCATCCACCATATCGGTTTGGGTTTCTCCTCAAGATCTTTGAACATGTTACATGAATCGATATAATGACTTTCTTTGCTTTCGTCTTTCTCCTTGAACACGTTTCTCTGATGAGATGCGCGAAAATGGAGATATGCGAAAATGGCACACAACATATTCAACAACAAAACGAATTCAGTCATATTGCATTTATAACAAAAAGCATGGGGTAAATCTAATCGGTTACAGTACTTCATGTAAAAAGATGAGACGTCATTGCTAACAAGATCAGGCCTATAAAGAATCTTAATATTTGTGTACATTTGTCCTGATTCAGTTAGTGTTTTTCGCATAAAGTATAGCTGTATCGGATAAATGTGAAATTAGATGCAGAGATTTATTTTTTATATAGCAAAATTAGGTACAGAGAGGTATTTCACAAGTTCTCCATGAAACCTCTTGAGTAAGGAGTTTATCATTGAAAAGTATGAGTTAAGGGTATAACTATACTAAAATGAACAATTTTAATAATGTTTACAATAGTGCTGAATCCAGATGAACGTGTTTTACATTATATATTGAAGAGGTAATGAATGATGATATGGTATGTAATAATTAGATTGCGGTGGATAGTATAGACCAGGAGGGGACCTAGGTAGGCATCATCCGTGTGGAAAATGTGTCAAATCAGGAGACTTTATACAATTTTGGGACACTGATTCCGAAAATTTATGCTAGATGAACATTTAGCTTCTACTTGAAAACAAAACCTCGAATATGTGCTTATTTCGTGATTTCACTTCTGCGCAAAATAAATCAAATTTGTAAAGCATTTTTCGAAAAACAATGTTGTCCTTCTATTTAGGGACCCTCAACCTTATTAAAGTGCCTCGTTTTCATTTTATTTTATTTTGAGAGAGAGTTTCCTCGTGTTTTTTTTTAATTCATAGGTCTGAATGAGTTTTCATTACAAATTTATTGCCGTAAAAAGATTATGGTCGTTAAATCTTGCTGCATTCTTACGATTCGATTAAAAAAACAGTCAAATTAGTAAAATGTAGTGAGGATTAATTGAAAACCTTGCAAGAATGTAAGTTATTACGCGAGTCACATGGTTGTGAAAATCATCACGAGGAGCAGTGCAAAGGAGTTCCAGAAACTATTGGGGAAGATTTATGCTATCATCGAGAATGTTACCAAAAATTCACTTTTGCCAAGACTTCACTGAAGAGAAAGTTAGCAAACTCGACATACTATATGCAGTTTCAAAAGGAAACATACAAGCGTGCGTCATTTCACAGAAGTTTCAAACGGAAACATACAACCATGCATCCATAGATTTAGGCCTTGGTAGTCTAACTGTTCAGAAATTGTCACTTGTAATTTTGACTCGACTTGGACATTCCGTTATGTATGGCCGAATATGTGGGATAGCAACAGCTCAGGCTAAGCTTGTACAGCAACTGCAGTCCATATCATTGAATCTCCCTCTGCTTCCTGCTGAAACGATGCAGAAAGTTACTTCCTTCCTTCTAACACGACCACCTTTTGATGGGATAATCTTGATCGAAATATTGAAACGTCTTTAGGAGCACGCTCATTGCACAACATCCCTGGGATAGTGTTTCAGGAGGAGACGGACAACGTAAGGATGCTGTGAGTATTTCGAAGCGAAGGTCTTTAAAGCTGAAAGAGGCCCAAAGAACACCTGTTTCGGCAATTCAGCCAAAACGAAATCCACCTTCATTTGCTGAGAAGAATATGATTCTTGTTGATTCAACTAGTTAGTTGGAAAGCCAACAATTGTTGGTTTCGTGGAAAACAATGCGTTACTTGGCTTTGCATGATCATCGTTCATCTGCAGCATTCCATTCTTGCTTCTGATACAACTATTTTTCAGACATTGATATCTGATACAACTGTCCAAGAGTTCGTGAGACAATATAACAAGCTGATTGAAAAGTGTCTTAATGGGGACCTAGAGAAAACCAATACCGAGGATCTACATAAAATTGGTTGAACAATACAATTGCTGCATAACTCTGTTACCACTAACAACTACCAACTTCGTCGCTTGATTTGGAGACAGATATTGCCACTCTGCTTTGCAACTAAAAGAATCCACTACTCACGCTATGGCACTTACTATGTACTCATTTGGAAAGCACACACCCAGGTGCAAAAGAAGGAATTACAAGAAAAGGACTGTTTGTGAGACGGAATACTCAGGCATTGGCAAAGCTGTGGATATGGCAGGAGAACAGAGCTACATGAAGAGCACTATAACTGCTGGGGATAACGCTTTTCGCTTCAAAAGAAACAACTGTTGCTAAATGGATGCTGAATCTTGGGTTGAAATTAGCAGTTCGACGATACAACATCAAGTTCTCAAAAGTGAAATACTTATGTCCAACAAGATGGTAGAGAACATTACAAACTGTCTGAAAACGCAATTTTTGAATCCATTTAGTAACGAAATTCAAGATTCAAAGTTGTACAATTAAGTTTCTGGTTGTCCAGTAAATGATCATATTGCCGAGAGTCTGATTAATCCTAAAAAGGTCGGAAAAGATGCCATTAAGTCCTTTGAAGAGCGTCTTACATCTGAGGTTCCTTCTGAACTCTTTTTTGACCCACTGAAGCGCAACAAATTTAAGTCTTGGAATGATTCAGTTAAGAAGGTTGTGATAAAAAAGAGCGGAAAGTTACAAGAATTGGTTTTTTAGAGGTACATCCTCAGGATCCTTGCTGCGAGCTCTCAAAAGAAGAAATCTTTTGTCAACATTGATACTGCGCTGTGCTACCCACTTGCCCCTATTCCCATACCTCTTAGTTCAACTGATGGAGCTATTCGAAAAAAAACAATGGAAAGTAAGCTTTTTTCAGTTGCCATGAGTGATTTGCATATTGTAGAAAGCCAAGACCTTCCAGGAGATGAGAAGCTGCACACATACTTTCTGGATGTTTCTGCTGCCTTATGAAGCATTGTTGGAAAGCCTAGCACTATCCGGCTACTCGCTGAAAGACTTCTAAGTACTATCCCCACAAGTACAGAAATATTTATATGGTGTGCGGCCAAATATTTAAAATAGCATAAAATCGAATGAGTGACAAGCAGGAAGAGAGGGAAAGCCCTACTTTCTTTGCAGCCCAGATATGAAAGTGCCACTTGACTTTGCAGAATTCCTTAGAAATGGACAAAATTAAGAGATGCTGTTCCATTTGATTCAGCAATCTTTTGAAGATAGCAGACCAACTCTAAATGGAAGAGTAATGTATTTTTCAAACAAGAGACTGTGCATCATGATAAGCGAGAAGCAAGGGTCAATAATTTCTGAATTGAGCTCGAATCGTAAGGAAGCCAACACAAAGTTACTTGCCCTTCTAAAGTCAACCAATTGGCGGAATGTGGAATCTGTTATGATACGATCTTGCTCTGGAGATATTGATATTCCCGTGTTACTGTTGGGTGACAACTCTGGCAATACCAGAATTCATGTGGGCAATGGAACTGGAAAAGAACGAAAGATTTTAGAAATTTCTTCATCGAAGTTGTCAACAGAGGAAAAGAGAGGACTTTTAGGGCTTCATGCGTTTTTAGCAAATAAATACGTATCAGGCTTTTTTAGGAAAGGAAAAGTAGCCTTTTAGAGAATTTTGCAGAAAAGAAGAGAATTTCTAGACGTATTTTGCAATATAGGAACAATGCTTGCAGTAGGTCAAAATCTTTTGGAAGGTTTAGAAAAATTCGTTTGTTGTTTATAAAGTTATTAAACACTGAATGATGTCAATGCAGTTTGACAGTCAATTTTCTGGCAAAAATTCAACAAAAGTAAGAAGATTGTTGACCTCAGTTATCTTCCGCCTTGCAAAGCGAACTTTATATTCCATATGATGCGTTCCCTACTCTATCAGAATGCTGACACATTAATCATCTCACACGACGACCCAACAAACCATGGCTGGGACAATGAGGGTAGAGTCACGTGGAGCAACGAAAGTTATTCTGAGAATGTATGTGAGCTCCTCATACCAAGAGATGAAGACAATGACGAGTACAATTATGAAATCGATAGTGGTGAGTTCGTAGAGGATCTTGATGAGGATATCGAAGACATCTCGCAGTATGAATAGTTGAAACTATTGAATTTTTTCGAGTTTAGTGTTGACACCTGTTTTGTTTTATGTATTTATGTTTTATTGAAATACAAAATTCTACCAATTGTATCTTTCAATAGAAATTGTTCGATTCTTGTCTTCTGAGATTACATTCATTCAGTCTTTTTATGAATTCCCTGCACGTAGTAATGTAAGTCATTACAACATAAATGATGAGATCGAGGTTTTATTTTCAAATAGGGGCTGAACACCCCCTGAACGTGCATCTAACAACGATTTGTGGAATCAGCGCCCCAGAATTGTACTTAATAAGCTGATTTAACAAATTTCCCAAACGAATGACACCAATCTAGCTCTCCTCCTGGTCTAGTATTCTATTTGCAGGATCATCATCATCAGTCAGCTTGTTGCTGGGCACTTTCGGTCAGTTTCTTCCACGCGTCCCGATCCATGGCCACCTTCCGCATTTCTTCGACTTCTATGCCGATGTCTTCTTGTAGGCTTCGGATGTAGGTCTTGCGGTTGGCCTGTCCTCTTCTGAATCCTCCATCTGCTTGCCAAAATACCAGTGACTGCACTGGCTGGAGGCAGTTCGTGCTGCGTGCGCAGTGCCCTGCAAACTTCAGCCGGCGAGTTAGCAAGATTTCGCTGACTTTTGGCAGGGACCCGTAAAGTTCTGCGTTGGTTTTCCTGTCCAGATGTGTCCAGTTTGCGGCTTTGCGAAGAAGGCGCGTGTAGCAGCCATCCAGACTCTTCAGGAGGACTGTTGTGATGCTCCACGTTTCAGCGCCGTAAAACAGCACAGGTTCCACACAGGCTTTGAAAACTCTGACTTTGACGTGTCTAGAGCAATCCGATTTCCAAACACGCCATAGTTTGTTTGCTGATTCAAAAGCCATGGCTCTCCTGGTATTGAAATCTGCCATGCTAGACTTCATCCAGGCTCCTAGGTATTTGAAGTTTTCTACCTTCTTGATGGCTCCTTTCGTGACGCGCAGTTGTGGGTGTTGGCAGTTGCTGAAATCTCCGATTTGCATGTACTCTGTCTTGCCTTGGTTGATATTTAGTCCGACTGATAGGGCCCATTTTTCAACGCTGTCTAGGAGAGTTTGTGCTTCTGACATGTTGTCGGAGAGCAAGGTGATATCGTCTGCAAAGTCAAGATCTGTGAGGTAGGTGGCTGGTTTGCGACTTGATTTTCTGCGTTGGGTGGTGAAGCCGACCTGTTCTCCAGTTTCGTTGATGGCGTTTCTCATGATGTAGTCTATGACGATTACGAAGATGTAGGGGGCGAGTGTGTCTCCTTGTAGAACACCGGCGCTGATGTCGAATTCGTCGCTGGGGCCGTCTGGAGTGATGACGTGCGCTTTTGTGCGTGAGTACAGCGCCATTACGAGATTTACTAGCTTTTCGGGGATTCCGTATGCAGTGAGAATTTGTTTCATTTTCTTTCTGTCTATCGAGTCGAATGCTTTGCTGAAGTCGATAAAGGTTATGCAACAGCTGTGATCTTTCTTGATGCTTACTTCCCCGATGATTCTTCGTAGCGCTAGAACGTGTTGCATAATGCTTCTTCCTGGTCTAAAGCCATTCTGGTTCTGGCGAAGTTGACTGTCAAGTATCGGTCTGATTCGCTCCAGTAGGATTCTGTTGTGAGTTTTGCAACTAGAGACATGAGTGCTATTCTGCGGAAGTTGCCTGCCAAGGACGCGTCTCCTTTCTTGAAGATCGGCACGATTTGCGAGACTTTCCATTCTTCTGGCGGGGTCTCGTTTTCGTATGCCTCGTTCAGGATGGGTAAAAGGCGTTCCTGGACAGTTTCCAGACGCAGAATTTCAGCTGGTACTTCGTCAATTCCGCATGCTTTGCCAAGCTTGAGTTTGTTTGCTGCACTTCGGACTTCGAGGAGGGTGAACGGGCCATCATACATGTTTTGGGGTTCTAAGACTGTTGCGACTGGTAGGTCGACGGACGGTGCTCTTGCTGATAGGAGGGTTTCGAAGTGTTCTTTGAGTTTCTGTGTCCGCTCGGCTGGTGAATTTGCTGTTACGGTGCAGGGTGTTCTTCGTTTTCTGCCTGTGAGAGTGTTTATGGCACGGAATGCTTCTGCTGACTTGTTTTCTTCGGTTGCAGATTCGACCGTCAAAGCAATGCTTTTGTAGTACTCACTTTGTTTTGCAACGTACTTGTCGGAGAGGTTTCTGGCTGCTGTTGCTACTGATTTGCGCGTCTCTGGGTTGGAGTCATTCCTGAGGGATTGCCTGGCTTTGCTCAGTTCTTTTCTGAGTTCTATAACTTCGGTGTCGACCCAGGGTTTTTCTTTCTTTTGGGTTGGCACTTCGGGAGTGTGTTCTTCCACGCTTGTTTGTGCTGCTGCTGCGAACTCCTGGTAGGAGGAAAAGTTCTTGTCCATATCGGCTTCCACCGCTGCTTGCACAGCTCTGTCGTTTCTCAGGACCGTCAGGTCTCTTCTGAGACGTCTGTCTGGCTTCTTTGGGTTGGCGAATCTGATCTTCACGGTGATTCCATCAGCCTATGATCCGAGCGGGGAGAGTCAGGTCTGAAGAATTGACAGTTGAGGACTGTGTTCTTGAAGCGCGTTTTCGCAATGCAGTGGTCTATCCTGGACTTGAACCCTTTGGGGCCGCGATGTGTGTACCATTGGTTTTTAGGCTTTCTCATGGAGCACATAGCTGAGTACAGTTCGTGTCCTGCCATGAAGTCTGCCATGCGTTCACCATTGTCTGTTGCCGTTTCACAGCCTTTGCAAACCTGTTGTCTAGTCGGGCATTCATATCTGCAAGAATGTAGACCAGATCTCTTCGGGGTAGGTGGCTGACACATCTGTCGAGAGCTTGGTAAAAATCATCTTTCTCCTCTGTTTTTGCAGCGTTGGTTGGTGCGTAGGCAGTGATAAGGTGTGTTTTTGGTGCTTTGTTGTTCTGTCCTGATAGTTGAATTCGGAGGATTCTGCTGGATATAAATTCATGTTTATCCAACGCTTTCCTTGCTTGTGGGGAGACAGCAAAGCCGACACCACCAACTGCTCTTTCGTCTGCTGACGCTGTGATGAGTTCCCAGCCCCTGGGCAGAGGCGTACGCCTTACTTCTTCGTCGTGCTTGACTCGGTGTTCCTGTATGGCACATACGCAGATTTTCTTCTGTTCCAAGAAGTTGAGGAGTTCCATCTGTTTCCAACGCTCCTTGAGCGAGAGGGTGTTAAAGGATCCAATGCGGGTGGTGATCTTGTGACCGAAAGGTGCTTTCTTGGCTGTGTCAGGTGCACGGTCCTGACGTCGTCCGGAGTCGCCAGTCTTCCGAACCTCGTTTGGCGTAGTCCGGGTGTTGGCCGCTCGCTTCTTCCTCCGCAGGTCGTGTCTGCGAATTGTTGCTGCGAGACTGCACTTGTTGCTGCTGTTCGCCGCCGCTGTGATGCGCTGCGCGTCAGTCTGCATGCCTGGCCTGGCAATCTGGATGCCCAGCGACCAGGACTAGTGCTCTTTGCCGGCTTCGCCGTTACCAGGATCGGCCTCCATTAGACAGTCAACAGCGAGGATATTCAAATTGTCACATTTCATCCGTAGTTTTTTGGTTGACTTGTTAGTCTTTCTGTTTAAAAGCCATTGAGAATAATTGTTTGGTCAAATGGTGAAAATTCCAAAGAGACAGTAAAGTATAGTTTAGAATGTGAAACACTTGTGCTCAGCTTACCATTTTCTTCTTTCTCTTACCCATTCAAGATCTCTTCATCAGATTCATCAAAGTTGTTCAAGCAAACAACATTTTCGGACTCTGTTAACGGGAGAGTTGAATCAATCAAAATTTTGAGTTATTCAAGGAAGCGAAGAAGTCTTTAATTCCAAAAGTTTTGTCTTGAAGAGGCAATGGAGTACCGCATTTACTCTGATATTCCCGTTGCCGGTTTAGTATTTCAACCTAACAAAAAAGGCGGGATTATTGGAGAGGCGGGTGTATTGGAGAGGCGGGTGTATTGGAGACGAGGGATTATCTTTTCAATGCCTTGAAGCCGTGGATACTTTTTAAACTGCTTAGAGTGTGGCAAATCAGAGTGGAAAATATAGAATTTCAACAACAACAATAATATTTTTGCAACAGTTGTAGTAGTGATAATAGTTTTCAACAATAGCGATTTAACCCATTCACTCTAAGCATAAGTTTCAATCTTTGAATGTGAAGCCCACATAAAGTGTATAAAGAATAGCAAATGCCAATTAAAAGTTTCAATCCCGCAGGCAGAATTATTCTTTCAATCTATGAAATACAAGCGGGATTACCAGAGAGGAGGGTATAAAAGAGAAGCGGGAATATTAGAGTAAATACGGTATGTACCTATTACCCTTATTCTCTTTCTAAAAGTGCATGCGCTTAAAAACAGGGATTCGCGATTTCGCCTTTTTCCAGGGAAAGAATAAACGACCAAGATAGAGGCGCATGTGCCTATAAATTGAATCTTTAACAATAAAATTGCATGAGTAATGTTCCAACAATAAACACCGGACATTTTAACAGTTATTGAATACCAACTTCCTCAAGATCTGGATTATTAGTTCTTCGTTCAGTTGTTCTTCATCAAAATTGTATTCATCATCATGTCATTTCATACGCAAAGGACAATAAAATGCAAGGAAAGTAATCGAGGAAGCATGTAAACGTTGTCATTTAGCTGTTGCTTGTTTTTCATCTTTCTCTCGCAAGCCGTAAGATTAATATCCGGATTTAACCCATAGCACCTTAAGAGACCTGCTATAAGCGTTTTTAGCGACTTGCTATAAAATAAAGGCTAAGGGAAATAATTATTACATCATGTAAAAGATAAAAAAATTAATATTGTTTGCTAGCAGTCTAGTAATATTTAAAATCATTCACTTTGTTTAAAAATCCAGTTAATCCTTTTTGAAAAGTGAAGTCATTTATTGTCTGACACACCTTTTTTAGTCTTGTTTTAAAGGTTTGTACATTTTCTGCGTACAATTTGGTCTGAGATAGAATTCCAAATCATTTTTGCCTTGTGTGTAAAACTATTTCTCCCAGTCTATGTATTACATCTTTTCACTTCGAACTGGAGTTTAATTCTTGTTCTTTGTTTTTCGGGTCTTTCTTCTGAAACATCTGTGCAATTGATTCGTCAGCTGATCCAAAGTATATCTGGTGCATTCATGTGAGCAGCCTCCGTTTATATAAAAATGAGATTGGCTGCCAATTTGCTCTTGCAAGGTTCTCTTCATTGCTTAAGGTGCTTATTTTGGACAATTTTTTATTCTTTATACTTTGGGAATATTTGATGATTGGAAAAGGCACTACCAACACTGATGTGTTGCTTTGCAGCCTCTAGAGGTGTTAAATTTACCTATTTCTAGGTGGTGGTGGTGATTCTGTCCCTTAGAAATCGCATAGCAACGGCTTAGGGGCAACTTTTTATTAATTCTATTTGTAAGGATAGCCTCAAATTATTTGTACTATCTTTGGTTACCGAGGAGGAGCTTTTTTCTTTATCCTGTACCCCTGTGAAAGCTCAAAGTCAAGTTAGGCCGAGAGTGCATGTGTGGGAAGTGTAGCAACCAAACAGATTCATAAAATGGGAAACAAACGAAACATATCATGCCAAAAGAAACAAAAAGGAAGAGTAGTTAATGTTCGAAACAAGCAGAAATCTTTATCAATGAATGCAAGAAAGGAGACTCGTGAAAGCAATGAAGGAAACAGTCCTGATTATCCGCCTTTAAAGAAAAATAGGCCTGCTCAGCAAGAAACTTGTCTAGTAAAAAGTTGCAGGATAGCTTGAAATGTCAGACAGAAAAAGGTGACGATTATAACTTAATCATAAATTTTCACATTTTAAAGGATCTGATTGCAATGATAGGTTGCTGTCCATCATCAGATGTCTAAAATGGATGTCTGAACAGTTGTTGCATTTCGTGAAATTGGATGTGGCCACAAAGCCATTGAAAATTTCAGCAGGATTATGAACATGCAGTCAATTTCAGTTGAGGCTTTTGTCAGAATAAATGACTCATTGTATGATACCTATGAAACAGCAGCACAAGAGAGCATGAAAAAAGCAGCTGAAGTAGTGTTTTCAAAATGTAAAGAAAAGGTTAATGATGGAAGAACTAACACAGTGCTCATTGGATGGTACCTGGCAAAAGAGAGGGCACAATTCTGTGAATGGTGTTGTTACAGCTGTTGCTGAAGGAAAATACATTGACTTTAAAGTGCTATCAAAGTATTGCAAAGGCTGTGCACTATAGAAACAGAAAAATGAAAGTCCACTCTATTTGAAATGGAAAGTAATTGCCAGGCGAATCATTTCAAATCCTCAGAAGCAATGGAAGCTGTAGGTGCAATGGAAATAATTTTATTCATCAGTGGACAAACATTCATTGATTTATGAAAAAATTTTAAGGAGATGGTGATTCATCTTCATTTAAAGAAGTGTTTCAGTCAAACCCATACAAAGATTACAGTGTGCAAGTTAGTAAATTGGAATGTGTTGGGCATGTACAAAAGCGCCTTGGCACCAGACTTCGAAATATTAGGGAGGTCTATAAAAAAAGAAGCCATCTCTTTCAGGAAGAGAAAAGCTGACTGATAAAGTGATTAACTCCATGCAGAATTTCTATGGCATGGCTATACATGAGAACAGAGGCGAGCTTTATCACATGAAGACAGCTGTTGGAGCTATATTATGGCATTGTACAGACTTTGCTGATGAAGAATACCGCCATAGATTCTGCCCTAGTGGAGATAAGACCTGGTGCAAATGGAGAAAATCAATCAGCCAAGGATGCAAAGAAACAGAAAACAAAAATCAACTTACCAAAGTGGATTCATGACATTATTACGCCAATCTTTGAGGATCTAAGCAGAGATGAGCTGTTGTCAAAGTGTCTCCACGGGCAGACTCAGAATGCAAATGAGTCTTTGAACAACATAATTTCGCTTAAATGTCCAAGAGAGTCTTCGTTAAAAGATCACCTCGTGAGATGGGATCTCTTGAGATGGGTGTCAATGCTGCTGTATTAGATTTCAATGAAGGAGCAAATGGTATCAGTAAAGTACTTCAGCAGTATTGCATTGGCATTGGAGTATTTATGCTGCATGGCTCAGATAATAAGAACAAGGTGAGAGTTCAGTCAATGGAAAGAAAGGGAATGGAAAGGACAAGGAAGAGGAGGAAACAGCTCAGGAGTATTAAGGAAAGGGTTCACTGATGTTGAAAAAGAAAGCTCTGTTCCTTATAAACCAGGGATGTTTTGAGTCTCAGACTTTACGACTAATATTTCATTGCGTTTTTCTCTGAATTTATCTTTAGTCTAGAAATTAGATTTTGAAACATGATTTTTCTAAAAGTTTAATATGATTTAATAAACTCGTTGAAAGTTTTGAAATACTTTATAGATTTGTAAAAAACTCATTCACTACATCAGTATATTGTTGTTCACTTCTATTGATTTGGTGGGGGTTTTATGAATATTTTGCTAGAAAACATGTTCCAAAAAAAAGTTAAATTGTGGTAATTTATGCTAATTTATTCATGACTTGATGATTTTTTCAAATTTTATTTGCTAAAAATTAAATGGAACATTCATAATAGTTGTTCTGGTAATCATAGAGGCAACTAGGTACTTGATAAAAAGTTGAAATTTTCCGTATTGTTGAACTGCACATGTTTTGTTGAACTGCACTCACCATTAATCACAGCATACTGAGTCCTGTCTGTAAGATAATTCATAATCAATTCGTGTAAATTTCCGGAAATTCCAGCTGCTTGCAATTTATACGACAAAATTTCATGGGAAACCGTATCGAAAGCTTTTTGGAAGTCTATAAACACCACACCAACTATCAAACCGTTGTCAACTGATTGTTTCCATGTCTCTGTCAATTTTAAGAGGACACCCACTGTAGATCTGCCTTTGGCGAATCCCCGCTGCCTGTCAGTCACAATGTTGCTATCGTCTAAATCACTATCGACAGTGTTGCAGATTTGACTCTCTAGTAGCTTAAATGGGATGGACAACAATGAAAGAGGCCTGTAATTTGTTCTCTCTTGTTTCTTTCCTTTCTTGAAAGAAGATTTAATCCGTGCTAACTTCGAGCATCTTGGAAATGCACTCTGTTGGAAACTTTATTTGAAAATAATCTCCAGGCTGTTTACAATGCTGCCTTGAAGTATTTTCAGTTCTCTGCTGGTAGCTGGTAACTGACGCTTTATGCGGACTTATTTTCCTTAACAGTTTCAAGAGAACATATCTGTCATTGCTTGGATCTTGTACTGTGGGAGTTATTCTATATACATGTTC
Organism: Nemopilema nomurai; assembly: GCA_003864495.1. Taxonomy (NCBI): domain Eukaryota; kingdom Metazoa; phylum Cnidaria; class Scyphozoa; order Rhizostomeae; family Rhizostomatidae; genus Nemopilema; species Nemopilema nomurai. The sequence goes on along the minus strand of ML133366.1, from coordinate 1,137,625 downwards.
AATTTCCTTACTATTATTTTGTGTGAATGTTTGTGATATCTCCCTGCCAATATTTGCGTAGAAATCATTCATAACTTCAACTTTCTCTTTGTCGCCAACAATTAGCTTCCCCTCTTTCGACTTTAAAGGGCCTATTTTCGATTTGTTTCCCTTATTGGTTACTTTTCTATAAATCTTCCAGAAATCTTGCTCACAAGTTACTTCACTAAACTGCTCTCTCCGATATCTGGCTTCAGCCTTCCTTAGGAGTTTCCTTACATTTTTTGCCCTCCGATATGGGTTTCATTTATTTGACGTCCTTGGTGTTCCATCACATTTTCTTAAAAGTTTGTATAATTCATCATCTTTCTGATCTTGCTGTCAATCCAGGGTAAGGAGTCAGACCTGACCTTCGCTTTTTTTCTCTTGATGTGGTCCTCATTATATATTATCATACATTTTTGACCAGCACCATGTCATATCATCTATATCATCAATGTTGAGCATACCCACCAAGGAGCATTCTCTATATCATTCTTGAATGCTTCTTCGTCTAAAAGTTTGTAATTTTTGATTGTGATAATCTTTGGTTTTGATTTACTTCTCTTTAAGCCTGGTTTCCATATAGCCGTAAGTCTGCCTGCGACCGCTTTCTGCCATCTTCCATCTTCCACCGCTGGCAAATGGAAACGTTTTGTTTGCAATTTCCTGCAGTATCGGTAACTATGCCGGTAACTAGGTAAAGTTTGAGCGGAAAAAACTGGCGGCCAAAATTCAACAACAAACATGGCTGCTGCAATAAACGGCCGATTATTGCTTCAATATGAATACATAATGCTACTAGAAAACACAGGTTTTGGGTGAGACGTATTTTTCAGCAGAGAAGCCAATGTGGCCAGTACAGAAACTTGTTTGCCAAACTAAGACTTGGGGATAGAGAATACTTTTTCAGGTGCTTGCAAAATTATTTTCACTTCGTTATTAAATTTTTGTAGGCCTGTTACATTTATGCATTACTCATTTTTTATAATTGACTTGATAATTGGTGTACATTTGGTTTAATTTTGTTTCAGATTAATGCGAATGACACCTCAGCGATTTGAACATTTGCTGACTTTGGTTACACTATTTCTCAAGAAAAAGCATTGTAGAAGTAGAGTCCCGATTTCACCAGAAGAACGACTGGTTGTGACAATTAGGTATTTAGCCACTGGTGATTCCCAGCAATCACAATCAATTAATTTTAGATTAGGCAAATCTACAGTTTACCAAATAATAAAAGAAACATGCGATGCTATTTGAAATGCTTTGAATGGAACTTGTCTTTCTGCCCCCGAGAAAAAAGAAGATTGGGAGAACTTGCAAGAGAGTTTGAAGATAAATGGAACTTTCCAAACTGTTTGGGGGCCCTGGATGGCAAACATGTAGCAATGGAGTGCCCTAAAAACCAAGGCTCAGCCTGCTACAACTATAAGGGCCTGGTTTTGCTGGCCGTGTGTGATGCCAATTACTGTTGTTCCCTTGTAGACATTGGGGGCAATGGGGGAGATAACGATACCTCAATTTTTGCACAGTCAGAGATGGGCATGGCTTTCAACAACAATGAAATTGATTTCCCAGAGCCTAAAACAGTAAATGGCAACAATCTACCACACGTGTTGGTGGGAGATGAAATATTCAAATTGGAGACATGGCTAATGAAGCCATATCCAAGGAGAGACCTTACACCCGATAGATCAGTTTATAATTATCGGCTGTCAAGATGCCGGAGAACAATAGAAAATACATTTGGCATTCTTTCTGCCAAATGGCGCATATTTAGAAGACCCATCCGTACAAGTATCACAACAGTTGATAGAATAATCAAAGCCTGTGTGTGCTTGCACAACTATCTCAAGCAGTTAGAGAATGTTAATTACACACCTAGGGAATTTGTTGATTCAGCAGATGCAAATGGAAACTTCCTTGCTGGCACTTGGAGATCTATTGTATAAACAGATGAGTCAGCTTTACATCCCATTAAGAAAAGAAGTTGCAATAACTTCAGCAAAAATGCAAAAGCAACAAAGGAGAGTTTCAAGACATACTTTAATAGCAAAGCTGGCTCAGTTTCCTGGCAAAAAGAACATGTAGAAAGTTGTGGTGACACATTAATATAAACTGTTTAAACAAAATAAATCAATTAAACAAAACTGTATCAATATTGTTTGTTTAGTTACTGTTATTTGTGTTGAGCTCAAATCAGTGTATAGCATATGATTACTGCTACCATGTGTACTTGCTTCTGGGCTAGCCTCTTCTAGGAAGGCAGCATGTTTACCTGGCGTCTGAAATGGCACTTGGAGTTGTTGATATGGAGAATTCTCAATTCTGTTTCCATCCCTAGGGACAGGCCTTGGGATAAAGGGCCTGTTTTGATTCAAGCTTAACTGCTGTTGATTCATTGGTGAAACATTATGGAGAGAGCCAGGCAGATTTCTGTACTGGTTGGGTTGTTGCATCATTGGAAATGAGGCCTTTGGCCACTCTATGTCATTGAAAACTTTCATAATATTCAATTTTGCCATTGACTTTAAACGAGGCTCAAGGATTTCAATTGACCCACAAGACTCAAGCAGAAGTACTTGTCCTCATCTTCTTCTTTTCTCAAATCTGCTTCATTTTTTTGCTGGTCAAGTTTTGTGAAGACCATTCATTGCCTTAAGAAACTGTTGATCCATTTCTACAGAACTAGGCGCTTTTACATCATTAGACCAGGCCTTTTGCCGTGATTTATTTGGCCTTTCTTCTTCAATTTCTTCTTGCAAAGATGTCTTCTTTTTCTTGTTAATAGATGATGCCCTTGAAGATGCCCTGGAGCTACCAGTTTCATCTTCACCTTGTAAAGAAATGGTGTCATTGTCATTGCTTGCATTCTCATCTTCACAAGTTTCCTTGCAGGATAAAATTTCCTCTAAAGGGTCAATTGATGATCTTGTATTCACAGAGTCAGTTAAACTTTCTTCTACACCATCAAAAGTATAATTTTCATCCTCGACGTCTTTTGGTCCAACTTCATTGCAAGTTTCTTCCTCTGATTGCTGCTCTGCATCAAGGTTTGGCCTAGGCTTTCTCTTTATGTTTGGCATACTTTCCCTGTGTTTGATGTGTATCAATAGCCACCGAAGATGCTCGAATTCCTTCCTTATTTCTGGCAAATCAGCCCTTCCGGATCCTGATCTAGCTGAAGCCCTCATTCTCTTTATGTATTTGGCAAAATTTGTTCTGATACTGTTGTATCTTCTTTGCGCTTCGTCAATGCCAAGCTGTGCTGACACTTCTTTCCATGCGTTTTTTTTCTTTTGAGGAACTTTATAGTCCTTGCATTTCTTGTCGTATATGGAACGATAATTTCTTATGCAGTCCATTAGTTTTTCATTACTAATTTCTGAGATCTGTTCCGAAGTTTCGACTACGAAAGACGAGGACGACGCCATGTTTTTTGGAAAGATGTGAAATTGAAGGAACAACAACATTTTCCAAAGGCCCTCTTTCAATTGGTTCTTTCACATCACATGATTCGTTTGAACAAAAGAATGCCGCAAGCAGCCGCAGGCAAGGCGTTTCCATTAGTAATTTGGCTGCCGTAAGGGCCGGCTCTCCGGGCAGTCTTACAGCACTTCAAACAGCTGCCTGCGGTACCGTGAGAAAGCGTTTCCATAAAGAATAGACCCCTTTCACATTGCATCAACTTAAAATCCAAAACGAGGCTAGAGTTGTTTGAACGCGAACTCGCTTAGTGAAGGCATCGTAAACATTCGTATCTTGAGATTTATTAGTTGTTTCTTGCAGTTTGATTTGTTAAAAATAGATCAGTCTACAAGTACGAATGAGTCGAACCAGCAAGTAAAGTAAAAGGGCTTCTTTAGGAAAGCAGTGTGCAGCGTTTGGTTGCTACAATTTCTTTTATTCTACCGACGGATCCCCGACTGGCCTACGCTTCTTCAAGTTTCCTCAAAAAAACCCGGAAAAACGTCAGTGGTGTAACTTGATAAAGCGAGTTGATGGCCTGGATGGGTTCAGAGTTACTGCATCGACTTATCTGTGCCATGAACACTTTACGGATTCAGACATAAAGAAGAATCCTCAACGCTGGAAGTTACGAAGTGGCGCCTTGCCTTCACTCAAATTCCATGAAGGAAACCGCTTGGCCTCTTCTACGAAAACAACTCGAAAAGCTCCAACGGATCACAGCTCCCTTGTTTTTGAATCTGTAAGCGATATCTTGGAATCAATGGATAACACTGCTTCGACGCAAACAAATCTCTCGTTTATTGACAGGCCTATTTTTCTTGAAAATCCTGGCCATGGCAGTTTCCCAACAGTCGAGCACGGATATTCCCAAGGCAACCAGTATGATGTAGAGTTGGTTGAATTCGTCAATCTCAAAGAGAAAGTTGAGGAACTCTCTCAAAAAGTTGCTGAATTAAATGATCAACTATCTTCTGGAAAGAAAGCGTTTTTTTCGGTTGAAAAGTTGCAAGATGATGATTCAGCAGTGAAGTTTTACACCAGTTTTCCCTCATATTCCTCATTTCAAGCTGTTTTTGAATATTTAAAGCCAAAGCTTGAAAACATGTCTTATTGGCGAGGAACAAAGTCCACCAATATCTCCACAGACCAAGAGCAAGAACAGAATCTGACTTCAAAAAACGAGGACCAAAAAGAAGGTTGTCACAGTTAGATGAATTTCTCTTTGTCCTGATGCGCTTGAAAGTTGGATTGTTTCTCAGTGATCTTGCTGACAGATTTGGTATCTCTGTTGGTCATGCCTCAAAAATTTTTACACCTTGGATTAACTTTCTCTTCCATGAATTACCACTTTTGTTTCCCTATCCGTCAAAGAATCTATTGCGAGTATGCTGCCAGCTGAATTTAAAAGTTACCCTTCAACAAGAATTATCCTTGACTGTACAGAAATACATATTGAAGTCCCCTCCTCCTTAAGATCACAGTCTCAAACATGGTCAGAATACAAACATCATAATACATGGAAAGCTCTTATTGGTATATCTCCCAATGGTGCAATTACCTTTATATGAAAGCTCTGGTCTGGTCGTGTTTCTGACAAAGAATTAACATCTTCCTCTGGTCTTCTTTCTCTTTTGGAACCAGGTGACAATGTAATGGCAGACAGAGGTTTTGATATCGCCAATATATTACCACCTGGTGTCACACTAAATATTCCTCCTTTCAAAGGCTCACGTGGCCAGTTAACACCTGCAGAATCAGAAGAAACAGCCAAGATTGCCGCTGTGAGAATTCATGTAGAGAGAGCTATTGGGAGGGTCAAGAACTATCACATTTTAGATGGTGTATTGCCACTAAGTCTTGCTCCTGTCGCAAACCAAATTTTCACAGTCTGCTGCCTTTTAACAAACTTTTTGCCATTTTTAGTTAACCCTCAAAAGAATGATAACTGAATTAAATTTGTATTCTTCAGTAATCAATAAAATAGTATATATCTATTATTTAAAAGCACTGAAAAGATCATACAAAGACATAGATGAGAATAGGTATTATACATTATCAACATTGGGTAAATGACATTGAACGTAATCCCCCTTTTTAGGCATTAACTACAATTTGTCACATCTATTGTTGTCCTATTGCCATTGTTGTAGTTCATAGCAGAATAGCCCTTGCCATCCTTTCAATGCTGTGCATTCAAGCTGATTTCATCTTGGATCTTTAAGTCTTTACATTTCAACGAGAAGCCTTTTAGTCCAGTTCCTTGTTGCAAAATTATTGTTCTTATTGCCATTATTGTAGTTCATAGCAGAATAGCACTTGTCATCCTTTCTAAACTGTCCATTCAAGCTGATTTCATCTTGGATCTTTAAGTCTTTATATTTCAACGAGAAGCCTTTAGTCCAGTTCTTTGTTGCAAAATTATTGTTCTTATTGCCATTATTGTAGTTCATAGCAGAATAGCCCTTGCCATCCTTTCAATGCTGTGCATTCAAGCTGATTTCATCTTGGATCTTTAAGTCTTTACATTTCAACGAGAAGCCTTATAGTCCAGTTCCGTGTTGCAAAATTATTGTTTTTATTGCCATTATTGTAGTTCATAGCAGAATAGCCCTTGCCATCCTTTCCAAACTGTGCATTCAAGCTGATTTCATCTTGGATCTTTAAGTCTTTACATTTCAACGAGAAGCCTTTTAGTCCAGTTCTTTGTTGCAAAATTATTGTTCTTATTGCCATTATTGTAGTTCATAGCAGAATGGCCCTTGCCATCCTTTCCAAACTGTGCATTCAAGCTGATTTCATCTTTGATCTTTAAGTCTTTACATTTCAACGAGAAGCCTTTTAGTCCAGTTCTTTGTTGCAAAAGTATTGTTCTTATTGTTATTATTGTAGTTCATAGCAGAATAGCCCTTGCCATCCTTTCAATGCTGTGCATTCAAGCTGATTTCATCTTGGATCTTTAAGTCTTTACATTTCAACGAGAAGCCTTTAAGTCCAGTTCCTTGTTGCAAAATTATTGTTCTTATTGCCATTTTTGTAGTTCATAGCAGAATAGCCCTTGCCATCCTTTCTAAACTGTCCATTCAAGCTGATTTCATCTTGGATCTTTAAGTCTTTACATTTCAACGAGAAGCCTTTTAGTCCAGTTCTTTGTTGCAAAATTATTGTTCTTATTGCCATTATTGTAGTTCATAGCAGAATAGCCCTTGCCATCCTTTCAATGCTGTGCATTCAAGCTGATTTCATCTTGGATCTTTAAGTCTACATTTCAACGAGAAGCCTTATAGTCCAGTTCTGTGTTGCAAAATTATTGTTTTTATTGCCATTATTGTAGTTCATAGCAGAATAGCCCTTGCCATCCTTTCCAAACTGTGCATTCAAGCTGATTTCATCTTGGATCTTTAAGTCTTTATATTTCAACGAGAAGCCTTTTAGTCCAGTTCTTTGTTGCAAAATTATTGTTTTTATTGCCATTATTGTAGTTCATAGCAGAATAGCCCTTGTCATCCTTTCTAAACTGTGCATTCAAGCTGATTTCATCTTTGATCTTTAAGTCTTTACATTTCAACGAGAAGCCTTTTAGTCCAGTTCTTTGTTGCAAAAGTATTGTTCTTATTGCCATTATTGTAGTTCATAGCAGAATAGCCCTTGCCATCCTTTCTAAACTGTCCATTCAAGCTGATTTCATCTTGGATCTTTAAGTCTTTACATTTCAACGAGAAGCCTTTTAGTCCAGTTCTTTGTTGCAAAATTATTGTTCTTATTGCCATTATTGTAGTTCATAGCAGAAAAGCCCTTGCCATCCTTTCAATGCTATGCATTCAAACTGATTTCATCTTGGCTCTTTGTTTTTGTTTTTCAGTGAGATAACTTTCAGTGAGATGTTCATTGTACTTAATACCTTAATTAAGAGATAGAATGTCAATATGATTTACATTTGTATTTTAACTGCCTTTTTTCTCTTTGAAGACTTTAGGGAATTTTCCCAACCACCATGCAAGTATAATTTTAAGCCACGCTTAACACGCCTTGTAAAGTACTCAGGCAAGACAGCTCTACAAAAAAAGAATTTCAATTGTGGTAGGCAAGAACTTATAAACTGTTCATCATAAAGAATTGAATGGACAAATAAGGGCTCTTGATCTCCAAACCAAACAACAAGGTCCGTTTTCTTCAATCCTGAACACAACATTTGGGCTTGAATTTGATAATAATAAGGATGGCTTTTCTTCAACTGAATATCTTTCTTTTTTGTTAAAAAAAATTATTGTCATCCAAGGCTTCAGCAAGTGTTGAATTGTACTTAGAGAAGGGACATTTGATCTCAAGTCCCCAAGAATTTTCTTTAAATTTCACAATTCCATCCAAAGAAGCAGCAAGATAAGGAATAGATTTGCACACAGTTAAGCCAGGCTCATCAATGATCAATGCATCATAGCCGTCTTGAATCATCTTTGCTCTGTATAATGAACGCACATGTGACTCATAAAGTTTGCCATGGTCTGTGCTGGCAGAGAAAAAGGAGGAATAGTACATGGATTTCAGCTTTAAAGATGGCTTCACTGAGTTGACAATAGCAGAGTAAAAGTTTGAGGCTGTAACACGGTACAATCTGTAGGACTGCCAGTGTTCATTTGCTGCTTGACCACGAGTAATATGTTCAATTCTCTTGACTTCATCATTACTAATGTAGAGATTTGAGAAACAATAATAATCTATCATCTCTTTGAAATTGTTGCAAGAAATATCATATGCATCACTAAAAGGTTGAGAGTTTTGGAAATCAGTTAGCAAAACAGAAGAATTAGCAAATGGTGAGTTTAGAGAAGGAACAGTTTCAGTGATAATTGATTGCTCGTTTGGTGAATGTGATTTTTCAAGAGAATGAAATGCAAAGAAACAGCTATTTGATAAGCAGGATGCAAGCTTTGATTGTAACTCTTGAAGGCTTTTCTCATTGACTTGACGGTCTGTGGGTCTTCTAGGATCATAGCAAAGATACTTTGGCTGATTAGATTTGTCATTATCTTTGCCAAATCTTATTCTTTTTATAACTGTTTCATCAATTGAGACAGGAGAGACTGCAACAATAGAGGTTGGAACATTCCATGCAGATAATCTGGAAGTGCATGATACAGGCTCTGGGCAGTCTTGATAACCTTTTCTGTTGAAATCCTCTAAGGCAAAAAGAACACCTCCAACATGATTACAGTTACCAAAACCACCCAGGCCTGCACCAGCAGGGCAAGTACAAGCTGCACAGCAAACATCTCCAGAAGTATTTGAAAGGATGACAAGGACCTTGTATCATGTATTCTTCATAGAAGCTTTCATGCGGACATCAAAAAAAGTGTAATTATTATCCCTTGCGACTGAGAAACGCTTAATGTAGCCTTAAAAAAAACTGGAAAGCTTTCAACTTCTTGTAGGCAGTACTTTTCAGCTTGATATGCTTAAATTTCATTGTTCTTACTACCAGATAGCTATATAGCTGAATGAAAGAAAAGCCAGGAGTCCCCCTGAGGTCCGAGGACCATGGCAAATGTCTGCATTTTGAGGAGAAGATGGCGTTATACGTACACTCAGCGTCTTCTCTAAGGATGGATGGAAGATGGAAGATGGCAGAAAGCAGTCGCAGGCAGCCTTACGGCTATATGGAAACCAGGCTTAAGGGTATTCTTTACACAGACCAATTTATGACCTGCTATGCAGATGTCTTGGACACCACTAGTTACCACCTTCGCTTCATTAACTATAACAAGATCTTATACAGACTTTGTTGTCTCAGTTACTCATGTGGGGTCTTTGATCATGTTTTTAAGGTTGTAATTATTCAGTATCGTTTTTAATCTCCTTCCCTTATCATTCATACCATTTGGTGTTAGATCAGAGTTCAGAACTCCAATTCTTCCTTGTTTGCCATATTTTCTCTAATACTGGGGGAAACAGTGTATAGAAATCATCTCTATCAGGTGCCCTATAAATTGTACCAATGAGCATCTTCTGTGAGCAAAGTGACAATTCTACCCATATATACCAGTTTGTGTGATATATAGACACACTTTTGATTATTCACGATTGTTTATTGCTCACGATTTAATAGCGATTCACTCTTCTCTCAGAAACCTAACAAAACGTGCTCTGAAACCTAAACGAGACTAAAATAAAATGTCCAAATCGGCACACACTCCCCTAAAGGTTTATCTAAGACTGAAGTGTTAACCACAACAATTAGTTTACTCATCATCTAAAATCAGTCTAGTTTTTGTCTCTGCTACTCTGCTTACTCTTGAATGAACCTCTTCCTTCCCCTGTACTACTGATGTTTCTGCAGGCATCTCACTTCTGATTTCCAGAGGGCATAACAGCTGTAAAAGCCTCTCCAGACGATTTCCCTTGTGTAATACAACCGCACCTCGAATAACACCGTCTCTTCCTGTAACATGTTGCAACACTTTTCCTTTCATCCATAGTCCACGATTCTTTTCATCTCCAACAATCAACACTACTTCACCAATATCTGGTACAACTGCTTCTGTTCTGTTGATCCTATGATAGTCCATCAGAGTTTTGACATACTCACGTGACCATCTTGTCCAAGCATGTGTTCCTGCATTTTCAAGTCGTCTTTGACACTTTGTCACACTGTCCAAATCCACTTGTATGTCATCCAGAGTATGAGCATTTTGTCCCCACAATATACTATTTGGTTTGAGAACCCTACCCTCCCCGACATCAGTTTCTATATGTTAATTCTCTCTAATTGCTGCCAATGTACTAGCAAAACCAAAATGCTTTATCCTCTCGTGTTCATATTGAATTAACTTTGGTGCGAATGTTCCACTTTCAAGATAGATTGGATGGTACCCTTGCACTCTGCCAACACATTTTAAGATTCCGGTCTTTAGATTTTTCTCCAGTTCCCTGGCCTCTCTAGGTTTCCTTGTATATTTTTTTGTGCTCTCAATATCCAATATTCCCTTCCCTTTATAATTTCTTCGGTTGTTAATGCTCCACTTCTTTTCCTTGTTTTGTTAATCTTGGCTTTACAGTTATTTGCAAATCTCAATACCCAGGCTGTTACTCGCAGGTTAGTCCAACAGGATTTACGCTCTAGTAAACTGTCCCACTCATCTATCAACACTTCGTTTTCCTTCGAGAAAGCCACAATTTCTTTTATTGGCTTTGCTTCTTCACTTGATTACTTTGAACTCTTTAGAACTGGCTATGCTGGCCAGTTTTCCTCATCGAATAAACAACTTGGTCCTTAGAAAACCAATTTCCTTTTTCTAGCTTCTCTATGGAGGCTCCTCTGCTTCCGAGATCAGCAACATTCTTTTCCCTAGGACAATGTTTCCATTTAACAGTATCCAAGTTTTTTCTGGGTTGGCTATCCAGTACAGTGCTACCACGCTATCCATCCACACGGTAATAGAAGCAATTGGCAAATTTTTCAATGCGCCCATGTGACCACTGATAAGCTTTAATCTTGCAACACTAGTGTTTCTTTTTGCGATCCTTGATTTGGAGGTCAACAATCCCATTACTCTGCCTGTTTCATGTTCGATTACAGCAATTGTGACTGTCGCACATGCCTTATTGCTTGCATCATCGAATGTATGAAGATGAATAGCTTTGACTTTCTTGATATCCTTTGTTCTGGAAGGCTTCTTGGAACTTTGACACTGCGCAACTGACTTGTCCATTCCATCCAGTTCTTTTTTACAGACAGAGGAACTTCCTTGTTCCATTGACTGCTTTCCTCGTTTTGTTGCTGCCCCTTCTCTAACTACCGGTTTATGAGGGAGATAGAATATTCTCTCCCCACCTGCCTCTTGCTCTGATACTTTCTCTACTATTCCCTCGTTCAGCTGTGCCTCTTTAATGTCTTGATATGCTCTTTTCAATTCTGGATTTCTATCTAGCTTCCTCTACACTCTTTAGGCGTGATCTACTTTGTACTTCATTACTTTCTGTTATCTTGCTTCCTGGAATCCAGGATATTTTTGCTTCATATCTCCCATCTTTACTTCTGACTAAATTGTCATTAAATTCTGTGTGAATGTCTGACAGGTCGTCTCCTCACCTATTTTCTATTCCAAGACACCAAGACTGTAAAGTCACTCAAAATCTTTGCTGTCTTTCACATACATGCATGTGCCACTTGTTCTGTCACCTCCATGTATACCCGAATGTTGTGCCCTCTACTATTGGCTCTCCTTTCTTCTGTTAGGAAGAAATTCAAGCTTTGCGAATGCTAGGTAATATTTAAATTAGGAAGACAATGGAGTCATTGAATCATATTCAAAAGTTTTGGTAATTGTTTCATTGGATAGGAAGCAGTGAATATTTTAAATAGTTGATGCTCCATCTGTTGCATAGATACAAGATTTTTCAGCTTTATATCTAGAGTAAAAACTACAATAAAACCTCCCTCAACAGACAGCTGTAAGTTTCTGTAAGCTTTCTGTAAGTTTAATTTGTTTTACTGTGGTATTATATAATGTAAGTATTTAGTTGAAATGTTATCTTGTAGAATTGTATTTAGGATTGATTGAAAAATAAATGAAACTGAAACATCTATACACAATGGACATCTCCAACCAATGGTTAAATATTCATGGTCTCAAAATTTCATGGGGTCATTTCTTTGTAAAAGTAACCTATATACAATAGACAGCAGTCTTTTTCTATCCAAGTAAAAGAAATTTTCATTAATAAAAACTCTTAATAGAAGACATTGACTGTTTTATATCAAAGAACTGAAATAAATTGCTATTAAATTACATTGTCTAAAGGAACCTTTCGGTAGAGCTTTTTAAAACTTCTGGAAATTACTTATCTTCAAGGACCATTTCTGTGAAAAAATCACCCTGAGGTATCCTATGAGGTATTTTCTTTTTGCTGGAGGTAACAATGTTTCTATTCATCACTGTCATTCTTTTTTAATAAGGCATTTTTCTTTAAAGAGATTTTACAATATTGCTTTTTGCACCTATCTCAACATCTATAATTGAAATGAAGAAAGAATGCTCTCAACTCAAGAGTGATGCAGCTGTTTTGATTATAATCAAGAAATTAGTAAAATAATTGATTCAGTTCAAAAAATTGTTATCTCCTTCAGGTCCTCAGACAAGTGGAAAAATTACTAAGGAACCGTGTGTTCTCATACTGTGCAGTATCCTGTATTTCATCAAGTGTTTTTATATCAGCTGCTTCTTTAATAAAACTGTGAGGCAGAAAAAGATTAATTGAAAGCTGTTTTATCTCATGTAATTGAACCTGTGCAACAGCAATGAGCAAATCAGTTTCCAGAATTATTGCACATCTTTCTGTTTGTGATTAATTCAATATTTTCAAATTTCTGTAATGGCATCATTTTGTTTACAATTTGTTAGCCAAAGTATCAGCAAAGTTTTTAAAGCTATTTAGATGCAATATTGTTTGTATTTTAATTGACTCCATAATTTTGGAGAAGCAAAAAAGCATCAACTGGGGTGACTTTGATTGTGTTGACTAGAAGCTTATCTTTTGTTAAAACGTAGCTATAAAAACAACAATTTGGAGCAGATACAAAAAATGTACAGAGAATTCTTATATATTTATTTCTTGAACCCATTTGTTTTCCAATGAGGCAATAGCCTAGCAGTCGCAAGGTATTGATAGGCAATCCTGAAAACATCCCATGGTTGCCAAGTTTCCCGCATCCTGCTGGAGACTCCAGCATTTCAAGCTTGTCTCCAGCCGAGCTCTGCAACAGCAAAACCTAAAAAAACCTCCAGCATTCAGTGATTTTCAAAAATTCAAAATCTACTTTTACATTTTGAGTATTGTCAGTGTTTTTTCATGCAACCAATAGAGTTGTCTGTCGTATGTTTAGATGTCTCACGGGCTTGTGACCTGCAGTTCTAATCTCCCTTTGTCCCCTTCTACTTTTCTGTATCGTGTGGCATGGAAATATTTTGAGCTCCTCCATAGCTACACAAATAGCTACATTTTAAGCTCCTCCAGCCTTTTATTCTCTGAAACTTGGCAACTATGCATCCTCCTTTGCTTTTTGACAGACCTTTATGTCAGTCACAGGAGGTAACTGTGAGGCTAAACAAAGAATTTTGAAAGTGAAGGTATTCGGAATTTTTCCTTATACCTAGAGAGTATGCATCTCCTTGTCACTTGTGTTTTGGGAACCGAATGCTACTGAGACATTTGCAAGTTTCAAAGTACTGCCAACACAGCTAATTATAATAAAAACAATGTACTCCTTTGAAAAACCAAATTGGATTTAGTAGATATGAAAGGTTGTAAATTTAGATGACAAAAGACATTTTTCTTTCGAATTTTATTAGCAATCAGGGTTTTTCTGCTTACCTTGTCTGGTTATTTTTACTTCTATTGCCTTATCTAGCCATTGCTCTAGCTACTATGCAGTCAGGGTGTCTAGATAGAAGGCTCAGCTTTGCGGCAGGATCTGATCTGAATACCTTCAGCAGAAAAAACCGGGCCACTTCTTAGAAAGGCCTTAGGCCCTGCTGGGTTCTTTGGTACAGGCCCCTGGCTGTTCCTGGCTGATAACCTTTTATATCTCTGCCACAAAGCATTTTTTCCCAAGGAAAAGGTACATGATGCAAGCAAGATCTAGTTTTCTTGCATATCGATCCTAGACAACTAGGATATTCAGTAAGTATAATGTTTAAGCATAATTAACATAATTAGCATAATTAATATAGGAAATGCTGTCAATGTATTTTGAGGAACTTGATTGAAGAAGAGATTAGAATCAAGAACATATTTCCTATGGTCTATATCTATGACGATATACAGAACACGATAATGGCGATGAGGATACTTTAATATTAGCAAATACGTCTAACTATCTTATACAGTTATGGCTGCTCGCCTCGATTTACCTCCTTTACCACCGTTCGATGCGTACACTGATCCTAGCTCAGTAGGCCAGATATGGAAATCTTGGAGATAAAGATTTCAAACATACCTACCTGCAATTGATGATACAAGTCCAGCGCAGCAAAGAGCCCTACTACTCTACCAAGTTGGTTAAGACACACAGGACATTTTTGATACAATTCTGAGCAATGGTGAAAATGATGACTATGAGACAGCTTTGGAGAAACTAGATGAATATTTTCTTCCTAAGAAAAACATTGATTTTGAAATATTTCACTTCAGAAAAGCAACGCAAAACCGTGATGAAACAATTGATCAATTTGCGACACGTCTGAGAAAGCTGGCTGCATATTGCGAATTTAGGAATGTGGACACAGAAATCAAGTCCATGATTATTCAGCACTGCCTCTCGATGCATCTCCGCCGTTAAGCGCTTAGAGAAGACACGCTCGCCGTCGATGCCTTGCTGACAAAAGCACGCGCACTCGAAGTTATTGGAGCACAAGCCATCGGTATGGAGCAAAATCTCCTATTAGTAGCGCCTCTACACTCAAGAGACACAGCAAATTTTGTGACCAGAAACCGTGCCGTGCAACAAAAGCCTCACAGCCCGCAAGCCCAAAATCGCCGTCCAACTGGAAAATGTCGCAACTGAGGATATACATGGCCTCACACTAAAAGTCCCTGCACAAGGAAAACAATGCAATACTTGTGGCAAGAACAATCATTTTTCCAAAGTTTGCTGAGCAAAGCAATTTCCACCAAAGCAACGCCCATCTCAAGGTAAAAATATCCGCCAGATAAGCCATGCTTCCAATCCACCGCAAAGCGAAAGCAACGACGAGTATCTTTTTACGTTGACAACAAAGAAAAATAAATCTCCAGTCGTGGAAGTACAGATGATACTGGATACTGGCGCCTCCACGAACATTGTGGATCAGGCAACTTATAACAAACTTGCCGCTAAGGTCAAAATTCGTTTACAAAAATCTGATGAATCTCTATTTGCCTATAACATGGACACGCCTATGAAAACCCTTGGAAAATTTACAGCGACTTTTGAGTCCAAGCACAATGTTACTGTTGATGATATTCATGTTATTTCTGGAAATGCAGGATGCTTACTTAGCTACAAAACCGCCAGCGATTTGATGTTAATAACGCTGCATATAAACACTGTGGATAATTGCCCGCTCACCAGTGAATACATCGCCGCACGCTATCCCCAGATTTTTGATGGTATTGGAACATTAAAAGACTTTGAAGTCAAATTACATATTGATGAAACAGTGCCCCCTGTCGCACAAAATGCGCGGAGAATTCCATTTCACATGAGACAGAAAGGCGCCGCTGCGCTACAAGAATTAGAAGCGCAGGGCATTATTGAACCCATTGAAGGACCAACGCCCTATGTCTCACCAATTGTTGTTATCCCAAAGAAAGATGGAAAAGTACGAATTTGCGTGGACATGAGAATGCCGAATCGCGCGATACAACGTGAACGTCACCAAAGTTCTACAGTAGATGATTTGTTACTTCGTCGCTACAAAAGATTAAATTTTGGCACGAATTTACCAGGAGAACTATTCCAACGTGTCATTAGTGATAAAATAAGAGATATTGCTGGAGCGCTTAACATAAGCGATGACGTAGTTATTTATAGAAAAACTCCAGAAGAGCACAACAATGCACTGAAAGCTGTCATTGAGAAGTTCATAAAAGTCGGACTAACTCTGAATCGCGAGAAATGTCTGTTCGCTCAGAAGTCTTTGACTTTCTTCGGTTTTGTCTTTTCCGACAAAGGTGTTTCTGCCGATCCGGAAAAAGTAAAGTCAATCCACAATACACCAGCACCTCAATCAGCTAGCAAAGTCCGCAGTTTCCTTGGAATGGCTACATATTGTGCGAAGTTCATTCCACGTTTTAGTGATTTAACACACTCATTACGTGAACTTACCAAGAAAAACACGCCATTCCGCTGGTCAGCAAAACAACAACAAGATTTTGACGCATTAAAGAAATCCTTGACAAGTCACACTGTCGTAGCATACTTCGATCCACACAAAGAAACAGAAGTCATCACCAATGCATCGCCTGTAGGCCTCTCTGCAATATTATCGCAACTTTCGCCAACAAAACAAAGACGAGAAGTTGCATATGTTAGCAGAGCCTTGACACATGTAGAACGTCAATATTCACAGACAGAACGTGAAGCCCTAGGAATTGTTTGGGCAGTTGAAAGACTACACACGTATTTGTATGGAGGATCATTCAAGTTGTACACAGACTGTAAACCGATTGAAATGATCTTAAACGATCCGAAATCCAACCCTCCAGCTCGAATCGCATGAAACTTACGCATGCAAGAGTATAACTTTGATGTTATACACACAAAGGGACAAGATAACCAATCAGATTTCTTATCGCGACACCCAATTCGGAATACAACTTTGCATAATAACAATGCAGAAGACTACGTCAATTTTCTATCGCAACAATCCGTTCCGAAAGCAATGACACTTTCTGAGATCCCCACCGCTACTTGCAACGATGCAACGCTTCAACGTGTTATTTCAAACATTCGCGATACAAATTGGCAAAACATTTATAATAAAACTCGCACGTTACCAGAAAATATCAACAGAACAAAACTCCTACAATTTCGTAAAATTCTTCAGGAATTAACTGTCACAGATTCGAACATGATATTACGAAATACTCGTATTGTTTTACCGAATTCACTTCGTACTCAAGCAATCAACATTGCACATGAAGGTCATCAAGGCCTAGTAAAGATGAAAAAGCTGCTACGTACCAAGATATGGTTTCCTGGTATTGATGAAAGTACGGAAAAAATTATCAAACATTGCTTAGCATGCCAAGAAATTGGACCAGCCGCGCGTCCAGAACCATTGAAAATGACAAAATTACCGCCCGCTCCATGGCACACAGTCAACAGTGATTTTTGGGACCTTTACCAACAGGGGAATATTTGCTCGTTGTCATTGATGCATAAAGCCGATTCCCTGAAGTTGAAATCGTTACTTCTACATCTGCCAAATCAACCATTCCGAAACTTGAAGGAATATTTGCAAGACACGGTATTTCTGAAATTCTCATCAGCGATAATGGACCACCATTTTCAAGCAGCGAAATTCAGGAGTTCATGAGAGAAACTGGACCAGTACATCGCAGAATCACACCTTTATGGCCTCAAGCCAATGCTCAAGCAGAAACATTTATGAAACCTTTAACCAAAGCTATACGCTCAGCTGTTATTGATAAGAGAAATTGGAGGAAAGAATTAAATCGTTTTTTACTCAATTATCGTGCAACCCCACACAGCACAACTCAATTTTCGCCCGCTCAATTGCTATTTAACCGATCTATAAACACCAAATTGCCGCAGCTTACAACTGAAAATACATCAGAAACACATCAACATCTTGTCCATCGTGATTTCATTGCAAAAGGGAAGATGAAAGAGAACACTGATAGAGCTCAAAGATCCAACGCATCAGGAATAGATATTGGTGATACTGTCTTAGTAAAACAGCCTAAGCAGAACAAATTATTTACAAATTTCAACCCAGATCCTTACATCGTAATTGAAAAGAAAGGAACAATGCTAACTGCTTATAACGAAGGAAAAGATCATACAATCACAAGAAATATTTCTCATTTCAAAAGGTTTCCTATTCAGAAACTGAAATTGATTCTGACATAGACGATGAAGATATTATGGATATGCCAAACCGTCCAAACGTTCAAGCTGAAGATTTGATTCCTAGATACCCTGTCCGGGAAAGGAGAAATGCTAGAAGATACGGACAAAACATTTATGAGACATGATCAACTATATTTGTAAACATTTAACTATTGTTTTGTTACTGTTCCAGAAGAAACGTTTTAATTCAAGTAAGGGGGAGATATAATGTTTAAACATAATTAGCATAATTAATATAGGAAATGCTGTCAATGTATTTTGAGGAACTTGATTGAAGAAGGGATTAGAATCAAAAACATATTTTCTATGGTCTATATCTATGACGATATACAGAACACGATAGCAAGTAATCCCCGTATTGTATAAAGATCTAAAGCATACCACAAACATAAATTAGTCTGACTTAAAGTAGATTTTTGCTATTTTTGTTGGAATGCAGATAAGGTGAAGTAATCTATCAAAGCTATAGTATTTAGATATCATTTTAGAAGCACATTTCGAGAATCAGAGGGTATGGTATGCAAGGTTTTATGCCTTGTGTGTGGGATTGCATTGAGTAGATTTTTGGTACCTTGAATACGTATTTAATATTGCGTATTTAATAATACGCTTTATTCTATCCTCCAATCTTTGAGTAGTGCGTCCTACATACCGAGCTTCACATCAGCAACAAAATTCGAACACAACTAAACATTTTTTGAGGGCAGGAACGCAGGCAGCATGTTCCCACGAGCATAAGGACCAAAACGTCTGCAGAAAGAGAGCAGCCGCGTCGAAATTGTAAAAGGCGCAACGCCCAAACTAATTGCGATTCGGCTATAGGACAACATCTTTTAGAGAATCCAGATTGCGCCAAAACATACAGTGACGACAATTTTCGTATAATTGGGCAAGCTAGGTCGTCTTTTCACCTAGGTGTTTTGGAGTCTGTCTATATTTCAATGGAAAATCCCATTCTTTGTAGTTTGTCTTTTTCCTTGGGCTCTTCTAAAGTTAGGTGTTAAGTAACGCAGATAGGTCAACTATAACCAATCACGCGTTCTGCTTATCACCCTCTAGTGTTTTCGATCCGCATCTGGCTATTTATTCGGTCAGTTTTCGACGTTTGCATACTCTGAGGAGTGTCGGACGAAAAAAGTACTTTTAAGTTTGTGTAAAATAGTTCCGCTTTTTCTAGCAATTGTGAAGTTTTGTACCATTAAGCACTTGTTCACTTATATGAATTTATGTGGCTTGAATAATGATGAAACAGATTTACTGAATTCTGTTCATTTTACATTACTACATTCCTTTCATTTATAACTAATTTATATAAATTTAGGCCATTGTAGTGCTTTGATGAACTGAATAATTGTTTGTGCGATTTTTCATTCATCCTCGATCAATTTCTATGAAAAATATTTTTACTATCTCAGTCATTTACTTATTTGAAAGAATTTTAAATTAGAATCTTAAACACCCCACAGAGTTTGGTATGGTATGTGTATGTATGCTATGAATATTCCCTGTCATGATTGTATTAGAATATTTTCGTTATTGCTATTTTTGTTATTGCGATCGTGATCAACAGACTCTATTTTTTCGTTTTCTCAGGTTGTACTTTGCGAGAAAATGTTGACTCACGTGTAATTATTTTGTATGCATCAACGCGCACGAGACTGTCAAAAAGTGGCACTGAGACCAAGGTGTAAAACATAAACACTAATGCCACAGAAGGGTTTGCAAGGAAATTTATTGGTGAAGGAGGAAGAAATAATAGGCCAGAAGCTGGAAAAAAGGCATTAGCCTCCTGGAATAGATGCTAAAAACGGTAGACCAGATAAATGATAAGTTTCACAGAATCATTGAGCAACATTGCCAGTGTTGACTTGATTTTTCTCTTGTTGTTTAGAGCTGTTACTACTGGACTCATTCTTAAGATTTATCTAAGGATCTTCACACTATGTTTCATGCCGGGATCAACTCGCAACAAACAAATTTTGATACTGAAATTTTTCTATCGTTATAACTAAACATATGACAGCTACTTACTTAAATCATGTTAGAATGTAAAAACATCTTGAAAGGTTGGTCTCTTGCAGACATATTTATAACTGACAGACGTCATTCAAAATTCCCCTTACATGATTTTGATATCGTTTCCATGCAGCGTTTGGTAGCAACTTCAAATTATATCTGGTATAACATAATTGTCGAGCATTTGCTTGAACGAATTATATTTTTTTCATTCAAGAGAGTGCCTCTGAACCATAACCTGACATTTGTGTAACGAATGAACACTCCTGACCTTTCGAAGAAGATGCGGTGGAACCATCCTTCCAAAAGGTAGCAGAAGACGCAAAGATGGAAGATGTAGTCCAACAGGAAGTTATGATATAAATTCGACATCATGATTCGACATCATGTATTCGACATCATGTATTTTTCAGGAAAAAATTTTTCCTAAAGAAACCCTGCATGCTTGCTATTTTTCATTGAATAGTTTAAAACAGGTTGCCTTAATGTATAAGTGATTTTCAATCTTGTTGAAGCTCTCACGTAAATCTGTTCTCGCGTTTAAGACAGTTTTACTTCAAGTCTCTTTTAAAATGCACTGAAAGAACTCTATGCTTTATACCCGAGATATATTTATAATTTTCAAAACCTCTTCGCCTGTAGATGAAGCAGATCGTCTTTGGAAAAAATATAAAGAAAGTTGTGCATATATATATTGGCCAACCTTTTCAGGAAATAGCAAGAAAGACATGTGGAAAGGCAAGTACTGGGAGTTCACATTTGGCAAGGAAAAACAAAAAACAGTGGAAGTAACTTACAGTGGCAATTATGAAGATGATTCCGGTGCAAAAAAGTATGAAGCTTTGGGAAAGTGTACTGTCATTGTATCAAAGCATAGCCTGTTAAAGGACTGGGAAATCAAGTTGACAAAGGTAAAATTTAGGTTTACACCTTCTTTGTTAGAACAAACAAATTGAATTCAGGCTGGCTGTTCTTAATTTGTCAAAACTTTTGCATTGTTTTTAATTTTTTCTTTACTTGTTAGGTGTTAAGCAGTGAAATCACTAGCTTTTGTGCCCAAGGGGAATGTTCAGGCCCCATTTGCCATCAACATGAAGTGAAAACAAGTCCATTCTGTTAGCCATAATTTCGATAAGATAATCACTAGATTTTCGGATGGATTTTGACAGGCAATGCAAAAATAAAAAAGGGTTTGCAAACAAACTTTTTTAAAAACTTTTATTTTCTTCTTAATTAAATTCTGGAGCTCTTGTTCTTATGAACATGTTCTTATAAAAAACGTCTAATTGGCAAATAACCTTTTTGCCCAATCCGTATGCATATCAATACAGATTTTACATTAAATTGTAACAAAGAAATGTGTCTTTGTCCTAAACGATGTCTATAGAAGTGCGGTCATATAATGGTGTGTTATCCCATCTGGGGAGATTGTATATTGTGTTTCTTGCTCTCTCATTTATGGACCAAAAAAGCCGACATGATAACTTATGACACTGTTCTCTTAGATAAAAAAATGGGTCTCCCCTTTTGAATTATTTAGCAGAATTGAAACAGACTCTTTGATGTTTTCGTGTTCTAAAGCCTAGCCATTCTAAAGTTGTAGCAATGGTTTTAAAATGCGTTAAAGCTCTTGCTGTAAACATAGCTCTCATTTTTCAGAATAGGTTTAATTTGTTTAATCGAAAAAAGCGTGCGATAGATTATCAGTTTTACCACCATGTGCATTGAGTTTCTGCCTCATGTAATTTTTCTATGCATCTGAAGTCTTACGTTAATAAAACAGATTAATATAAACTTTTTTCCTCTTCCTCTTTTGAATTGATGGCGTGTTACTTTCAAGATTATGTACTGGGTACGACAATAAACTGCATCCAGGCAGAGAGGGGAGGCCGTGCGGGGGTTAGTCACTCCCAGCTAATTCCTATAAAAAGCGCACAAGTGGCCGGTAACACCCACTCTGTGACTGGCGAGTGCGGTCGGCGCATTAACCGAGCGGGCCCTTAGGTGTTACTAGGTTGGGGTTTTGTGTTTGTGTGCAGTGAAGATGGATCTCGACGGTTGGAGACTCCAGATTCGAAGGCGAAATCCAACATGACGGATTATCGGCAGACCAATGCAACTCTCTGTTTAAGCCAGCATGTCACACTCGTGTGCCGCGAAGCGAGAACCGGGAGCCAAGTGTGTTGGGCTTCTCCCTGGCAAGTTGTTGTCCACTAATCAAACTCATGCCAGTGGCCTCCATTCCGGTCTACTACCCCCCCCCCCCCCCAGGACAACGGCGATGGGATATGGACGGTAGGAACAGTTTGGTGAAACTGAAGTTCCTTGGCGGGCAGTGGTGTGATGGTCGCCTTCCTGTATTTTGTGGCTACACAAGGACCCGGTCCTGCATCTGCGACTGGGCAGGCCTCTTTAGGAACCCCGCTGCCCACCACGAACAGGGAAGGCCCTACATAACGTGGGCTAAACATCGAAAGCTGCAGAATTTCCTGGCTTGGGTACCGCACAGCGGACTATTGGATCCTGGAACGTTCGTACACTTCTTGAACTCAAGGAAACTGATCGGCCTGAACGAAGAACTGCACTGGTCGCAAAGAACTAGGCAGATTTGATATCGATATTGCAGCTGAGTGAGACTAGGTTTTCTGGTGAGGGCCAGCTCGAAGAGCTCAGGGATACACCTTCTTTTGGAAAGGGAAAGATCAAGGAGAACGCCGTGATCACGTAGTTGGTTTTGCCATCAAGACCAAACTGATAAGAGACTACGACTTGACCCCCAAAGGCATCAATGAACGCCTTATGACGATGCGTGTCCCGCTCCCAGAAAACCACTTCATTACTCTGATCTCGGCCTACGCCCGACACTGGATGCCGAAGAAGATGTCAAAGGAGCCTTTTATCAACAACTGAAACTATCTCCCGTATTCCTGCGGAGACCGCTTCTACTGTTGGGATATTTCAACGCAAGAGTAGGCAATGACCACCGTCTCTGGAAAAACATTATTGGAAAGGAAGGTATTGGAAATTGCAATGCAAACGGCCTTCTCCTTCTTGGCCTCTACGCTGAACACAATTTATTAATCACAAACTCCCAATTTCGACTTCCCAACCGCTTCAAAACGACCTGGAAACACCCCCGATCAAAACAATGTCACATCCTCGACTACGTCATCATCAAACAAAGACACAAAAAGTATGTTATGATCACGAGAAGCATGCCAGGTGCCGACGACTGATCATCGTCTTCTCATCACAAAACTGAAGCTGTGCCTACATCGAAAGCCCAGAAACCGTCAGAATAACCAATCGACGACACTGGCAAGTTAAAGAACCCAAACACTGCCGAGTCATTTAAAGAAGTTCTGCACGAGCGCCTAGCATCAAATCCGGTCGACGAAACCTCGATTGATTCAGAATGGACAACACTTCGAACAGCCATCAACGAAGCTGCTATGGAGACCATCGGCTATCAGAAAAGGAAGCATCAAGACTGGTTTGACAATAACGATCAGGAAATTGTTGCCCTTGTCGAAGCGAAACACAAAGCCAGCATCGCCCTCAACCACGATCCAACATCAACCGAAACGATGACCCATTACCAACGCGCAAAGAGGCAATGCCAGTCCAGACTCCGGGAGATCCAGAATGAGTGGTGGCAACAGAAAGCGAAAGAACTCCAACACTATGCCCATGCCAGGGATCTCAGAAGGTTCTATGCAGGCATCAAGGAGATCCATGGCCCCAAACGAGCGTCGGTAGGAACTATTATGGCTGCAGACAACACTACTCTGCTAACTGAAAGACAAGACATACTGGACCGCTGGAAAGAACATTTTAACACACTACTCAACCAGGACTTGTCCGCTTTTGATGACTTTCTTAGGAATGTGCCGCAACAGCAACCACAATATGAGATGGCAAATCCCCCCACTCTCCACGAGTTTTAATTAGCCTTGAAGCGAATGCGTCGTGGAAAGGCCGCTGGACCTGACAACATCCCAGTAGAACTCCTCGACCATGGCAGAAAGGAGCTAACAAACCGACTGATCTTCGTATGTGGAATGCAAAGCACGTTCCTGGCGACCTGAAGAATGCACTGATTGTCACAATTTTTAAGAAAAAGACCGTGACATCTGTGGAAACTACCAAGGAATATCCTTGCTCTCAATCGCTGGAAAGATCTTGGCTAGAATCATTCTAAATCGCCTTCAAGTGGCTGCAGAAAGGATCCTACCGGAGTCCCAATGCGGATTTCGCACCTCGAGAGGAACAATCGACATGATCCTCTGCGCCAGACAGCTGCAGGAAAAGTCAAGAGAGCAGCAAAAACCCCTGCTTTTCGTTTTCTACGATTTGGAGAAAGCATACGATAGCGTTCCTAGGGATGCCATGTGGGCTGTTTTGCGTCGCTTTGGCTTCCCAGACCACTTCGTCACAATGATCAAAGCTATGCATGACGGCATGACGGCACGTGTCATCTATAACAAGACAATCTCTGATGAATTCCCAATCACCTGTGGACTTAAACAAAGGTGCGTTCTTGCGCCGACGCTGTTCTCTCTATACCTCGCTGCTATGCTTCATGAAATCCCACCAGACAACCCTGGTGTAGAAATTAGATAAGATTCGATTCGATGGAGGACTATTTAACCTATCTCGACTCCGCTCCAAGAATCGCACTGGGACTCTTAAAGTGACAGAATTACAGTATGCAGATGACAATGCTGCCCCGACCAATTCAGCTTCTGATTTGCAACAGTCGGTCAACAACTTCTGCACTGCGTACTCAAGGTTCGGCCTCACAGTGAATATTGGAAAAACCAAAATCCTTGCCCAGCCTGCACCCAGGGATGGTCCACTAGACTGCAATATATCAATTGCAGGAAATAACATAGAATGTGTGGAACACTTCCCGTACTTAGGTAGCCTTCTGTCAGTTCACAGTACATCGACTAAAGACGTTGAAAACAGGATCTACTCTACTTTTGGGAGCCTTATAGATCGTGTTATCAAGAAGAAGGATCTCAGCCATCATGAAACATCGCCTCAGAAGGTCAGGCCACCTGGCCCGAATGGATGATTCAAGACTCCCTAAGAAGATCCTCTTCAGCGAGCTGAGCTCAGGGAAACGCCCCCACGGATGTCCACTGCAACGCTACAAAGACCAGCTGAAGCGGACACTCAAAGCAAGTAACATCGATCCTAAGACCTGGGAAACAACTGCGAAGCAGCGCACAGATTGGCGGCGCACCATCAGAACAGTGGTCGATCTCTTTGAAAATAACAAGAGAGCTAAAGCGGATTCCAAACGACAACGAAGAAAGGAGAAGGCGACGCAACCTCAACCACCACCGACAATCCCGGGCGACAAATGCCCACGAATGTTTCGCACTCGTATCGGGCTCTTTAGCCATCAACGAGCTCATCACACCGAGTAGTGGAATGGAACTTATCCTCGGTCACGAGGAACTGCCGACGAGGACAACTTTCAAGATTATGAGATCGTATCATTAAACAATGCATGTTGTAATAAAATCGCTAAAGCTGACAGAGCTCAGTTATCAGTCTCTGTAATTTCGATTTAGGCTGTCAGTTTGGAGAAAAAAAGACGATTCAAAATAAGACCCTGGAATAAGCCTAGTCGTATACCCTGAGCTTTAAAAATGGTATTGGTTTTATCTTCAGCTTACTACCAGGAGACACCCATAGATTGTCAGACTTCATTCACATCGCCAAAATCACTGTGAGTTCGTCAATGACGCTTTTAAGTCGCTTCAAGCTAGGCCTCAGATTCTCTGAATTGCAAACGCATTCTTGTGAAAATCTACGCACGAATTGTGACACATTGGAAATAGCATCATCAGCTACCCTGATGTGCCACATCATAGAGTATCCCATACAGAATAGATCACTACTTGTTGAAATTTGAGTTTCCCCAGATTTTACTTCATTTGGCAAGCAGCGTAAATCTCCAAACCAATTAAGCATTCGCACACCATTAACTTTGTACTCATCATCCCCATAGCTTGAATTGCTAAAGCTGCAAAATGATATCTTGCCTGAATATGTCTAAATGAAAACATTGCTGGGATTGATAATGTTGTCCAAAATTTTTCTTTCCTGCAAATGAGCAACCGCTTGCATGAATGAAACTGCAAATTGGCCCAATTCCTCTGTCGAATCTAAATTGTAATTGGACAATCGAACATGTGTCCCCTTGTATGATGACAGGCTTTGGGGTTAGCCCGTTAACAACACCGAAAGCATGAGGAACAGTGGGATGGCTACTTAAAAGCATCAAAATATGATACTCCTTCAAAGCTGCTGAAAATGGTGCTCCTTTGAAAGCTTTGATGGCATAGCTCATGCTCTTGAATTCTCCTTCGTATACATTGGCATTTGGCCCTTTACCGATTAACATGCCAATTCTTAGCTCCTCGTCACCCATTAAACTTACTCCTTGCAACAAGACAATTTTAGACTGAATCAGACTATCTGATGTTGCCATTGGAAGTAAATTATAGCCTCTAAAAAAGACTGCCTTGTCGACGGTTTCTAGAAGTTCTCTAGATCGCAAACCCATTCCATAGTTTATTCTAATTTCTTTGGAATTGTTTATATTCTTAAGCTTTTTGTTTTGACGCTTCTCTAATCTGAGAAGCTCCCCAAGCCTTTCTATCTTGTTGTCATATTTTTCTTTTGTTTTTTTGCAACTTTTGTCTTTGCACTTTCTCTGAAATCAAAATTACATGATCAATTAGAAAGAGTTGAAGTTTTGATGCATACTATTGCAATGTTAGTGGTGCTCACCTGATGCCGCAACTATTTGTGTTTAATACTTTAAGATACATACAATCTTGTGAAATTTGATAAATTCAAAATTTTTTGAAAGTGGGAATGATTTGATAATTTTTAGATAAACAGGGACGGTTTAGCAAAAAATCGCATTTTTATTTATTTCTTATTTTTTTTTAATTAAAAATGCAGGTTAATCATATGTCAGATTTAAATTGACTGATGTGGACTTCTGTTGACTGGATCTAACAAAACTATGAAAATGACCTAACAATACTATAAAAGGTTTTATGTAACAAAACTACAAACAGTTATATTAAACAAAACTACATTCTGTATCTTAGTTTCTGTTGGTCTGACTTTGGAGAACCTGCTTATTCACAAAATATAATAACAATAGCCTGAATGAATCCAAAATTTTCAAACTGACAGTATGTTTTAATTAATGAATAAATATTTGCATTGATACCAAAATCTATCAGTTTGATTATGATAAATTTATTCTCACCATAAAACATTCTTTGGAAAAAGCCATGAATTAGCAGGTTTAAGATGTTGTACAAAGACTAATATAAAAAACTATCAAAGGTAATGAAAACTTTACTGCAATATCAACCAATACTTCATTTTAAAGGTGAGAAAAATCATTAGGATGCAATATTGTGTTGCGACAATTGAAGAGCATTTACATTTTCCACAAGATTAACAAAAGAAAAATGTCCTGTCTGCATGTTGTATATATATACATCACAAATCTTGAAAATAATTTTAAATTTTGGGCAAACTTACTGATGATGGCAGACTGTGTGTCATTTCTTGGACATCTCCAGGGGGCCAAAGCCCAACAGCATCTAGTTCAGCTTGTAGATCACTGACAGAGGAAGAGCATTGGCTTGCTATTTCATCATGGTCTTCATTCACTGGCTGTTAAGGACTAGGTATTGCTGGCTCTGTGATGAAATCATTTTCATCTTGCTCGGCAGAATTCATTCTTTCTTTATTACGCTTTCTTCTCCTGTATTCACATTTTTTCTTTGATTTGTAATTGCTCCCCATAGGCATCATCTTCGTCTTCTAATATATTCCCCTGTAATCTAGATATTTCTTTATTTTCTAGTTTGTAAGCGATGGAAAAATGATATGCATGATCTGCAGTTGAGAAGCTTTTAAATTTCAAGCTTAAAGTAAATTACTAAAAAAACATGATCTGCTCACAGGCCTTTTTTTAAGAAAGAGACCATGCGATAGGCCTAGCACTTGTGTGATTTCTCTTACATGAGCGATCACTCTAAAAATGATGATAATAAAATAATCAACAATGCTAAATGTATTTATCCTGTTTACAAAAACCATACAATCCTGTTTTAAGTACTTTGGTGTCAGAAAACATCAAATGAAAATGAATTGCAATCTTTAATGCTCTACAAAAAAGTTTAGATACCCAATATAGAAGTGCTTCATTTATAAATTTTTG
Source organism: Nemopilema nomurai (assembly GCA_003864495.1). NCBI lineage: Eukaryota > Metazoa > Cnidaria > Scyphozoa > Rhizostomeae > Rhizostomatidae > Nemopilema > Nemopilema nomurai. The sequence goes on along the minus strand of ML133366.1, from coordinate 1,109,219 downwards.
CAAATATCATACAGGCCCTGGGCCCACTGGTTTCTGACATAAACTCATTGTTTGAGAATACTTTTTCAAGTTTGACAAAGATAATCAAATTTTCACTTGAAAATCCAGGCACACTGCAGTTCGTGTGGTTGTTTGCTGTGTATTGGTTGAAATGGTTAATGTAAAATTGTTCAAAACAGAGAATGCATTTGACTTTGGGTATTGTGTAGCGGGAGAAAAATGCGTCAGTTACTAATCATTGCCACTTTTTAGAGTTCGTCCTGCCAAAGGACGTCACTTCACTAAATTTTTTTGGGGGGGTGTAAACACTATTGCCCTGCAAAAAATTTTCCTGTAAAACAAGTATAGAAGTACTGTACTTATGTAAGTACTGTGCATATATTACATAAGTACATATATTATTTTCAAAAAGCAACACAAACCAACAATCGCAATAAAGAAAGTCAATAATTAGTCTACTTTCACACTTATTTACTTAATTGAAATTCTTCTCATTTTTTTTTCATGCCATACTTTCAATACTTCATCAAGTGGTATAGTGTCTGTTAGGTCTTTCTCACAAGCAAGTAGAATGAGATCATTCAATCGTTCATCTTTCATCCTTGATCGCAGCGAATTCTTAACAATCTTAAGTTTGCTGAAGGTTTGCTCGTCTTTAGCCACAGACACAGGTGCTGTAAGAAGATGGCTGTAGCATTGTTTGTTTGTAAACCGTTGGGAAAAGTCGTCTGTTTTCAAATGAAAATTTGGCAGCCTCTTTGACGGAAGTTGGCTGGATCTGTTGCTGTTCAATCATTACCCTGAAAACATCTAGCTTACATAATATAACATCTGCTTCAATATGAAAGCCCGGTGGGAAAAGCTTGCAAAGATCCTGGACTGTTTCTGGGCTTATCGTTTTGAGTAGTGGCTGCAACGCCATTGCCAATGGCTCAATTTTTTTAAGCATGCCTTGATATTTTCACCATAATCTGTTATCAGAGAATCGAGAACAACACACATTTCTGTTCTGTAGAAGGAATTAAATGTGAATTCCGTTGATGTTTCTGGACCGTTGTCAATCTTTCTTGGCTTCAACCTGAGTCGATGTTTTCTACTAAACTCAGCCGTTGAATCTATTCCATGCTGTATAGCGCATTCGTTTATAGCATCCAACTCTGCATCCATAGCCTTGTTATCAATGCGAATCTTCTTAAGATTCTCTACTGTTGCTTCAATTAACTTCATCGCATCTAGGATGTTAAGCTCTTCTGCTTGGAGTTGCATCGTCAAAATCTTTGTTTTCTTCATAATTAATCTCATGAACATCAATGCAAAAAGGAAGTCAAATGACTGACACTTTTTCTTTATGCCTTTACCCTTCACTTTTACTTTCATTTCTGTGCTGTCATCACTGACAACTTTGTCAATTGCTTTGGGTATGCTTTGTAAACTTCGCCACACTGCTTCTATTGACTCTGAAGAGTAGACCCATCTCGTTTAAGACATGTTGCGGAGTTTCAAGGAGTACTCATCAACTTCTTGAACTTCTTTATTGTAAATTTTTTTCGTTTGGAGCTGGCATTGAAGAAAACATATATATCTTGAAGATTATCGTACATCGACGTAGTTATGGCACTTTGTTTTGCACAATGCTCGTTGAAAGTATTAGATCGATGCCCTTGACATGGAATGTACGGGACTGGTCTTTCAAGAATATCTTGTAAAACCCTCTGTGCCCCTGCAGTTCTCCCAGACATATTTTTTGCGAAATCGTATGTTTGGAAGCAGAGATAATTCACATAAATTTCATTTGCTTCCAGACACTTGAGAATACATTCTGCTGTCTTATCTCCATGTTTGTCATTGCACTCTTTCATTTCCACGACTCTCTCGCGCGCAATTCCTTTTTCACCAATATATCTTGCAGCCACAACCATTTGATCCTTATTGCTAACATGGGGTGTTGTATCGGCCGAAACCGACAACATTTTAGCACACTCAATCTCATCTTTTATTCTTTCTCTAACATTCTCCCCCAAGATCTCTAAAAGTTCAATTTGTGAATTAGGACTCATGTATTTCGTACTGTAAGGCTTCAATCGTTTGCTATCAAGCCTTCTTTCATCTGTGGACAGTGCCTGGACAGAAGATTCACAAACTGGACAAAATTGCCATTCTGGTCTCCTGCGGTGCCTCTGAAAGCAATTCCTTGCCTTGCCAATGTTTTAGCAATATCAAACAAAATCTTCATTATCGATTTGCATTTTTCTTCGTCAGCCTTCTCCTGAATGATGATGTCCTTCAGATGCCCATTCATTTGAATGTCAATATATCCTTGTTCGACTGAAAACCTAGCAAAATCAGCCAATACTGCTTGGTGTGCTTCAGAAGAAAAATGCTGAGCAAGCTTGCCTTTCTTCCCAGTTCCAACACTTTTCATTTTATGCCATGATGCGATACCGTCTATCCAAGCAGTGTCACTTTTCTCGCGACCTGGTCCAACTGGGAAAATGGAGCAAACGAAACAATATGCTTTGTCGGTCTTTATGCTATATTCCAGATGAGGAAATGATTCATACCATTTAGGATTAAATTGGCAGGTTTTATGTCTTGATATGCTGTCATTTTTGGGGTAATTCATAAGCTTTGGTTGATGAGGCCCTGCAGAAATCAAGAATTTTTTTTTATCCTTGTTCAATGTTTTTGGTCTGTCACCTGGGTCCCGACTTATCAACACACTGTCATCTACATAGGTGGGGCATCATATGGCAGTTTGCCGATTTTCTTCTTGTTCGATAACAACAGAACATTGTTTCACAGTAATTTTTGAAAGTCTCTCGCCTTCTTCTGCTAAACTTCTAGCTTCTAGAGCAAATGTTAATACATCAACATTTTCCACTGATTTCAATTTGTCCAACAAATTCCTGACATTTATGGCCAAGTTTTGAAAAAACCTCTAACTGCCCAGCACAAACCAACCATGTAATATCTTCATTTCCAACCAAATCTGTTTTAAAATCTTATTTGATTGGCATATTTGTATAGTTATCCTAAAATCAGAGAGAAAAACTGTTTCTTCTGCTCCAAAGAGTATACTCTTGTGTGCATAATTAAAGTAAACCCCGCTTATTAGCTAATTTTTGAAAACTTTTTCCATCCCCCGGAACTTATTTACATCCCCGTATATTATTTTTCGCATTTCGAGGATATCTTATCGCAAACACATGTTACGTTTTCTTTGAAATTGTGAATATCCCCTGTTTCCGATTCCATTCGTGCTGTTGGCTGCATGTCATGTCCTGTTTGAATTGCCTGGCATCTTCAGATTTCCAAAAATCCTAGCTCACGCCTACATCCAAAACAGCAAAATATGTTCACCTCCGGTATATTTTGACCACCTGTTCATCAATTTTGTATACTTTTCCCAATCCCCTTTTATTTATGAATGAATGAACTCACAATTTAATTAACAGTAAATAAATATTATCATTACCTGTTCTTCGTCATCTGTTGACATAAATTCAGTTTCATCAGAAGAGTAGGTTTCAATTGTAATGTTTTCGATGTCAAAGGAATCATTATGCACAGTAGAACATGTAGCCACACAGTTATTGGTCCCATTTCCGCTTATAACAGTTGCTTCTTGGACATTCGATTGATCAGCTGTGGAGTTACTGGCACCATCCTCAGATTTTGAGCCCTGTATGAAGTTACATAGTTTAATAAAATATAACTTTTCTAAAAATATCGCAATATTCTATCAAAAAGATTTGTTATGTATACAAAAACAGTAAAACATACAGCACAGGGAGTCCACTTCGAAGAGTGCTTTCTAAAAATCTTTTCTTTCCTAAATGATTGCCTTTGAAATTTTCTTCGTTTTCCTCTGTGATGGCGCGGTGAGGAGATGGGACTCATTCATTTACTTCACTCATTCATTTAAGAAAGAAACGACTTTTAGAAAGCACTCTTCGAAGTGGACTCCCTGTGCTTATAGTACTCATTAGGACACGCAAGCATTGCTTTAAAACTTGGAAGGACACTTTCGTTTTTAGGGACACCAGAGTAAATTACTGACATGAGAAATGTAATTCACCTACCATAAATGCAAATGATAATCGTTTCTGAGAAGGTGGAACGATTTCTAACATTCTTCCCTTTCCATTATGCGATGTTGTGTTGTGTTTTGGGAAATTATCGTTATACAACTCTTTTTTGCATGCCGAACATTCTATTTTTCTCCGGTAAGCTATTTTTCTACTTTGTAAATTCCCTAGTTTAAAAGTACGTTGTTAGGTTCAATGTCAATCACTAGGGATCATCGAGAAAATTCAAGGAAAATAAAACAGTCCTTCTGAAATCAAAACCTTGCAAAATTGCAAAGGCAGGGTAATGTCATACTGTACTCCTTTAGGAAAAAAATATTTAAATCACAACGATTTTATGGTTATTAAATAGATGGCAACTTACATGACAACCTTATGCCAATACTTTGAGGTAAAAATCTTCCTTATCTCAATTCCTTTTAGCTTCCCTACCTCGCGTTTTTTATTCTAATAAAACATTTATAAGTTTGCGCAATAAGTTCAGTAGGAAACACGGTGAGGTCCGCCAGTCGTGAACAAAAACTACTCAATTCACCATTCTCCTTTTTCGCGCGGCGCGCAATGCATCGTGGTTTTATGGGTTAAACGGGAGAAGTGCGCGTATCAAAACATACTGTATTCATTGTTGTTTACAAAGTTTCCCATGGATTCCTTCACGATTTTTTCTGAAAGTTCAAATGTTCCTGCCGTTAAAGATGCCCCTAGCTTTTTGAAAAGCTCTAGCACGGGGCAGCATACTGATATTCGCGTTGGAGAGCGAGTTGAAACCACCGATTTCGATGACAGTGAGAACGTACCAGAACTGACAGGAAGGCCTAACAACAAGAAATGTCAAGTTGGTGAATACAGATGCTGTGTTCCTTGCTGTTACAACAATTCGAAGAGGAATAGGAATCTGAGTTTTTATACATTTCCAAGTGGACAGAGACCTGAGAAGATCGAACTCTGAAAGAGATGGATTGCACTCATAAGCAGGAAAGATTTGAAGCCAACACACGGAGGGCATTGGGTTTGTTCTGAACACTTTCCTGGAGAAAAAAAACATATATGAACAACTTGACAACAATCGTGCCAAAATCAATCTGTCCAACCATTCCAAAGCCAAGAACCACAGTCAAAGCAAAAAACAGGTACCAAGTGGAAACTGGAGAACATGGAAAGAAGGAAGAAAGAATTGAAGATACAGTTGAGCAAAACATGATGACAATGAGGTTGCCATGCTTAAGAAGGAAATTGATTCTCTAAAGAAGAAACATCAGCAAGAAGTAGAAGTTTTGACAGAGGGAATGAAACACATCCTGCTTGAGAGAGATACCTTAAAGGAGCGACTTCAAACGACAGCTCTATCAGTAGATGCTCTCAAAAAATAATGCTGAAATGTTTAACTTTTTCACTGGTTTCCCTGACTATGAAACATTTAAAATAGTTTTTTACTCACTTGGACCAGCAGCAACAAAGATTTATATTACAAATCAAATACAAATATTGACAAACAGAATGAACAGGCAGAAAAAATAGGCCCAAAACGCAACTTGTCTCCAGAACGAGAGTTTTTTCTTGTGATTGTTCGTCTCAGATGTGGGTTTTTTCTTGTGATTGTTCGACTTAGAAAGGACATTGCACATTATGCTGGAATTTCAGTGTCCCATTATTCAAGAATGTTTATTTCTTGGGTTGACTTTTTGCACTGAAGGCTTAGGTCACTCACTATATGCTGGGAGGTGTAGCGATAAAGCTATCAGAAAGGATTCAGGCATATTGGAGATGCTTGAAGAGAATGAGTCAGTGATGGCTGATAAAGGATTCACTATTGAAGAGGACCTTCCACCTGCAACATATTTAAACACTCCCCCTTTTCTGATAGACCATGCATCACTGACACTAGAAGAAGAGATTGTAACAATGCAGATTGCAACGGTCAGGGTGCATGTTGAGCGAGCTATTCGCCGTATAAAAACATTTAGGAATTTGAGAACCATTTCTCCAATCTCAATGTCAGCAGATTTGAACAAAATCTGGATTGTTTGCGCATATCTTACAAACTTTTTACCACCTCTTATTGCTGCAAAATAGACCTATTGTAAAATGATTGTGTTTAAATCCAGTTTATCATTGTTGTTTATCCTAAAGTCTTTCAAACTACAATCCTGGCCAAAACTCGTGAGACTGCTTCCCAAATGCAATTGGGTTCTTATTCAACGTGATCCCCTACCCCCTACAGCAATGTTGGGGTGTTTGTATGGGCTAAAATCGAATGCTGGGACATTTAGCTCTCAAACGACACCAACATTTATATAGGGGGGAGGGGAGAAATTGAAATGTCCTCATTTTTCTTGGGAACAATTGATAGCATGCCGAATTTTTAAATCAGTGTCAAGGAGTTTTGGCCACGATTGTTTATGGGTTGAAATGAATGGCTATGCTACTATCGTTATTTTCTAATGACGTATTGACTTCAGTTATGGCTTGGCTATCTGATTGAAAAGGAGGCTTGAGTCTCGATTTCAATTTGGATGATTAAGATTTAAAACGATAAATTGTGACGTTTAATGTATGGGGTTAATCTGTTGTTAATAACACATTTCATCATTTTGATATAAAAGATTGCATCTAGATTTAGGTGAAATGACACGAAATACTTTAGTTTGTCCAGAAACAAGGGCATATATAAAACTCAAACAGCATACCGACATAAAGAAATTAATATGTGAAACTGGAGTATCTAGATCTACCATCTATCGTATATGGAAGAAGCCGATGTTGATATGCAACGCAAAAGAATCACGTAAAGGTGTTGGGGGAAGGCCACAGAAGATGTCAAAAAGAGATAAGAGAAAACTAATAAGAACAATAAAGGTTTTGAGAAAAGAAGACGCAAACTGGACCGTTAAAAGACTGATGGCAAGAGCAGATGTGCAAGATGTTTCGCGACGTACTGTCTCAAGGTTCCTAAACCTGTCCGGGTACAACTATTTGCAAGCAAGGAAAAACGGACTGCTCAGTAATGAGGACAAAAAAAAGCGCACACAATTTGCGAAATCCATGCTCAAAAAATATCATGAAGATATTTGGACTAAACGAGTGGCATTCCTATTAGATGGGGTTGGTTTTGTTTACAAAAGAAATCCTAAAGATCAAGCGCTAGCACCCGGTGGGAGAGTGTGGAGGGCTAAACACGAAGGGTTAATCCGGGGATGTACTTCCAAAGGGCGATCATGTGGAACTGGTGGCAAGTATGTCAAGCTGATAGTGGCAATTTTCTTATGATAAAGGCGTGGTCTGCTGCCAAAGATACGACAAGATGAATGGGGAATTTGTCAAAAACTTTTTGCTCGATAATTTTGACAAAATGGTAGCTGCAGCAGGAAAAGACTCTAGATGTTGGATTCAGGATGGAGACCCTTCGCAGGACAGCGCTTTGGCTTTAAATGCTATGAGAGACTATATATACTAAACTCGGAATTGTTATCAATTCCTCCTAGGAGTCCAGACATAAATCCGAGAGAAAATCTCTTCGGCATTGCAAAAAGAATGCTTGGTCAAGATGCCATTGACAATAATATTACTGTTGAAAGCATTGAAGCTTTTGAGAACAGAACTAGGCGAATCCTGAATGAAATACCAGTCTCCACAATAAACAGTATTATAGAAAGTATGAACAAAAGAATGCAGCTAATAGTAGATTGTGCGGGTGAACGCCTGAAGTACTGAGCATAATTTGTTTTTATATTTATAAAGTGTATGTATTCATGTATATCATCTCTGTAACTAAATCATTGTTTTTCCGTTCTCAAATCTAACTAAATAGGATAAGAAAAATGATGGCGCCAATGAGAAGACATGTATTCGATATTTCAGTCCTATCTAAACATTTATCAAATATCTGCGAACAAAATACATGAAAAATCTAGACACTCTACTTTAAACAAAAGGCAAGTCTATGAATAATTAGTCGACCAATAGAAGAAAACTGCATCATAAAATAATTTGAAAACCAACTAAGAATTACTAATAACAATTTACAACAACATTATTGCACATAAATCACGGCGTATCTTAATGTTTTGTTAAGATTACGATAACCATATAAACAATAGCTTTTAAAACACAAATCAACGGTTAACCTCGGTTAACCCTTTGACTTTAAAATAAGTTAATATATTTTTAATTCTGAGAGGGGTTAACCGTCATGTTTTAGGCATGACCTGTTATTCTTGATAGGGTTAACCGTAGGGTTAACCGTACGGTTAACCGTATATACAAGGGGTTAACCGTGATTTTAAATTTTTAAAAGTTCTCTCCAAGTAAAACAAGTTCACCGAAACAGTGTTCACATGGTGACATCTCCTTTTGCTCTGCTTGGGGTATTTGGTAGTTGAATGAGAACACCTTCCAACGGGCAGCCATCATTTCTGTCTCTCTATCGTCTACAGAGTTGTACTTTCCAACGTAGGTGATGGGAGCTTTACTGGTTGCAAAAATAGGCGTATCTTGCTCCAAGTAAATGTCCTTTGCATATGTCGTTTTCGGAGCGGGGAAGTGTATCGGCTGACCTTCCAGAAGTGAAAGGAAATCTTTCCAAGCAATTACTTCGCTGCTCCAGCGGAAATCGTTCAGGAAAATTACCTCGGCATCTTCCACTCCTAGCCAAGCGTAACTGGTTGTCGCGGGATTCTGAAATGTTTTAAATATCTTGTTTATCGGAGTGAGAAGGAATGTTTTGCCACAATTTGCAGGTCCCACAATCAATATGTTGCGAAATTTGCCACGCCCTTTCTCCAACAGCTCCCTAATTGCTGCAGCAAACAGAAAGGGGTGCACTTTATTTTTTCTCAAAACTTCCAGTGCACATTTTAGCCAGTTACCACCCCATCCCGCTACACACTGGATATCTTCGAAAGAACGTTTGACTAATGTCATTCGCGGCATTTTCTCTCGCTGCAAATCGCTAGAGGCATGTGCATTTTCCACGTGCAGCAGATCAGCTCTTTAAGGGATTTCTCCGATCTGCCCAACACAAATTCCGCCAGATCGTTCTTGCCTTCGTTTTTTGCTCATTAGCTAGAGCCAGGAGTTCCACGTCTCGTTTTATGCCATTCTTCAAAACGATTTCCGAAACCTCTAAGTTTGCTAGGCGCTGTCTTTTTCTGGAATTGCCCGATGTTCTGCATGCACCTCCAGACTCCGTAGTCTGCCTTGACCTGCTACGACGGCGAACAGCTCTCGTCGAAGCTGTTGTCCTTGGAGATCCAGTGGCCCCTAAGTCAGGGTGATCCTTTCTATGTAAGGCATTTGTGTCCTCCTTCGTAACATATTTGTAGGCAGTGTAATAGTTATCATGATTGCACGAAAAATTAACGACAATGCCATGTTTTTCTTGAATGGAATTCTTTGCAGCTTTCCATTGCTTTTGCACATTAAGCTTTATAGCCATATGATAGTGATTTCCGCCATCACTGTGTTCCTCTTTGCTGCACACCCAATGCTGAATAAAAGCTTTGCTTTCTTTGCTTTGGAAAGCCTGAACAACGCAGTCAGCAGACGATTCTCGGCTTGGAAATTTTTCCAGATTAGCCTGACTGTATATATCAAGTACGTGCTTCGCACAGTTCTGAAATACAATTCAGCGTCGACTTCGTATGTGTTCGCCATTATATCGTTTCTAAAGCTAGTTGCCTTTCACATTTTGCCGATGGCTTTTAAGGGTCGCGAAACCACCCAAATTGTCGGCTTCAACATAGTGTGATGACAGATGGAAGATACTAACGGGGTGAATTACTTTTTGAAAGTAGCGTCTCACTGCCGCTCTGGCTTCCGCTATGAATGGATGGCTGTAACAACCTGATACAATTTCCGATATAAAGTACATTTGTACAAAATTAGCTACATCCTGGCAAAGTTGAGACAATCAATACATGGCACGCAACTTCCTGCACATGAATTTCACACTAAATCAAATGCATGCCTTTGATTTAGCAGAATCCTCCTCAATCTATTCTTATGATAACATTAAAATAAAAAACATGCCCAGCCATGATAAAGACAATCCTGGCCAAAACTCGTGAGACTGCTTCCCAAATGCAATTGGGTTCTTATTCAACGTGATCCCCTACCCCCTACATCAATGTTGGGGTGTTTGTATGGGCTAAAATCGAATGCTGGGACATTTAGCTCTCAAACGACACCAACATTGATATCGGGGGGAGGGGAGAAATTGATATGCCCTCATTTTTCTTGGGAACAATTGATAGCATGCCGAATTTTTAAATCAGTGTCAAGGAGTTTTGGCCACGATTGTAGTGTTTCAATGCTGACCACAGTATGCCTCTTTTTCAGATATTACTTTTTGAATGAATTGATTTAAATGAGCCCAGATATGTCAATTTTGTCACTTAATATTATCCTTATTGTATGATGAAATTTCCTTACTCAGTTTTTCTTTAAATGTTTCATTAGAAAACTTAAAAACCGCAACTTTGGAAATGGTTAAGGCTTCCTACACTCTTTCATAATTGCAGAGTCTGACCATTTTGATAAGGCTAGGAACGATTATTCAACAATCAAGAATATTTTGTTAGGGATTTTAATTACCGGATCTAGCAAAACTAAAGGGTAAAGTGATTCATAAGCAAAACAAGAAACCTATCATGACAGCAAAGTTTTTTGTTAATGTTTTTCTTTAGTGTCAAAACAAAATATTAGTGTAAAACCCTCATGTTTTTCTAAAGTGCCAAAACATAACTTTGGTAAAATTCTGCCAATTTAGGCAGTATGACAATTTTCCAGAGGCTGCTATCACAGTTTATCCGTTCTACATATAAATCTTCTTCTTTATACACCACAAAGTCCATCCACTTGAGTCCAACAATTTTCATGATACCCTGGCACTGATAATAATAATGTGACTTTTTTAATTTTGGTCCTAATTCTGTGTTCACCATGAAAAAGTTTTTATCCTCACATGATTCTGATACCAGCATGTGCAGTTTTGAATAGGGGCACTTAATTTCAAGGCCACTAAGCAGCTCTCAAATCTGAGCAATTAATCCGTCTGGACTAGCCCCAAGCCAAGGCCATTTGTGATTTATCATCACGCCACACTCTATTACCTTATACAAGGATCTGTTAGGATTCAAAAATCTCCTTGAATTTTAAGAGTGCAGTTTTCTCATGATCAACCCCCCACCACAATGCGGGGGTTTAATTTTTTTTCCATCTTTGTACATCTTGATTTGCTCCACAATTGATTTGAGATAGATGTGCTCTTTGCACCTTACAATCCTTCCAAATAATGAGGATGTCAGTCGTTTTGAACGCTCGTAGAGCCAAGCTTGGCAGTTTCCTTGTCCCTTGAGTCTCCTTCTCAATTGTGCGACTCTCTTGGAGGGTTACTCCAACAGTTGCTAACACAAGCTTTGCAGCATCAGCATCAAAATAGCATGCTTCCATATCTGTGGACATGTTTTTGAAAATATCACATGTTGTGCTACCAGTAACCTTGGCAATGGGAACTTCAATTAAATCACCTATATTATTCCAGGATGTCTTGAATAAGCTGCATGGCTATTGTCTCTCAGTGTTTTGGCAAGAAATGTTGCTTTACCTGCTTGCTCAAGTGCTTCAGATAGAGCCTGTATTTCTTGCTTGGCAACGCTCTTGGCGAAAGTAGGAGTGGCACAGTAGTCCCCTCTATTATCTAACACTATTGGTCCTTTTCTCTTTTTTGATTTGTCCCTTTCTTGATTAGCCTTTTCAAATTGTAAGGCAACTTCAAATTTGAAGGCAACTTTTTACTTGGTGCATGCCATTTCTGAAGTGCCTGAGTGCAGGTGATATCATCTGGCAGATAGGATAGCTGCAAATTGTTATAGTCCAACAGTGTATAAAGAAGTGCAGCAACATGTTTGCACCATCCACCCTGTCCAGCCTTGCAGTCGCAATTTCCATACAATACCTCCCCTGTAGACTGCTTCAAGTGGAGATAAACTGTGTATTTCACACTTTTCATTGAGGCACAAACGATTCCTTTCACCAGAAACAATACGCTTTTGCCATCGCTAACGTTCGGTTTCACTCTAACTCTGGATACATAGCCTTCTTTCCACAATCTGTACCCATGAATCTTATTCCTGTATGCCATTGGCGCTGTCTTATCACGGAAATTTTCTGGATCTTTTATTATAGCTGCATCAAAGCGGCTTTCAGAGAATTTTGGGAAGCATTTCAGGACAACTATCCAGTCGGAACCATCTGAAAAGCTTTTCGTAGGCCCACCAACATCAGCGGCTTGGTGACTTGAAAACTTTCTCACTGTCATCGAAATCGGTGGCTTCAACTCGCTCTCCAACGCGAATATAAGTATGCTCCCCCGTGCTAGAGCTTTGTGCTAGAGAAAAAAGCTAGGGGCATCTTTAACGGCAGGAACATTTGAACTTTCAGAGAAAATCGTGAAGGAATTCATGGCAAACTTTGTAAACAACAATGAATACAGTATGTTTTGATACGCGCACTTCTCTCGTTTAACCCATAAAACCACAATGCATTGCGCGCCGCGCGAAAAGGGAGAATGGAATTCCCTCTTCCCACCAACTCTATTATGTTGTTGTAGTTGCTTTCCCTGTCACAGTGCCACCGCTACCTCGAATTGTCAGTCTATCTTTATTATTCTCCAACCAAATTGATGTGAGCAGGACCAGCACAACCGTGGGTGGTGGGGTGTCCATGCCCCCCTCTCCTACTTTTTTGCGAAGCAAGTAGTTTTAAAGCTGTAATAAAATGGGTTAAAAGCCTTGGCCCCCTAAATTTTTAGCCTTGGCCCCCCACTTTCAAATTTGTGGTGTGAGCACTGGTAAGGGTTTCTCATAATGTAACTATTTAGAACATTCTGAATCACAACTTTTTTCATTTCCCCTAGTTTTGATAGACCAGGTATCTAGGAAAGTCATTCCCAAAAATACAGCGCGATTCCATGAATCTAAATACGTATTCTAGATATATCCATCTTTGTGTAGACAAGATCCTTCACAAGCATCTTACAACGTTAATTTATCATCGAGAACTTTAACATACATAACATTAAATGTTAACCTTATCGCTCTTAACCATAACTCCAACTAACTCTGTAAGGTAACACACTCAAAATATAAAATAAACAAGAACTAATTTGAATACTGCATAGTTACGTTACGTATTTACATAATAATAGTGAATACAAAATACATTACTCCCAAGACTAATTACATAAACTGATTGATGATACTAAAATCCCAAAAGAAATAACTAATGAATCGAGGGATGCTATTAGATAGCAAAAGGAATAAAAAACAATCGAATGTGCACAAAATTGGTAAATTACTATGGTTACAAAAAGCAAAATCAACGAAGCCTAAACTAGCACTTTCACAGATGCATTGTTTGAACTAATGCCTTCCTTTTTCTGCTGCACGCAAATTGTATATTAAACCAAACGCTCAAATGCAATTTCTTTGGGCCCCTCAAGGTTTTTTCCTGGTAAGGAATATCATGCCCCCCCCCCCTGTTGCTATACGAAAATAAGCAAAGAGAACAGTGGTGACGTTTTCGAGGTCTAAGAATTCAAATACGACAGGTACAGTTGCTGTATTTCCTCAAATTGTACAGGAAATTTTTTGAATACTGTTCTCCAATAGTAATGGTTATGCATCAATTCTTGAAGATTTTCAGAGAACCCTGAGCATGTTCAATTTTCAAAAGGTATGGGAGGATACGATTTTTGGAGATCCAGAATTTCCTGTGATACGGGCACAAAATGGGTTGAGAGGTCTACAGCAAGGAATAGGCGGGTCACATGAACGATGGAGGGCTTTCCCAGAAACGGTTGCGAAATCTGCTACCAAAATTTTCTCAGAACAGCTGAGATGGAGATTCACGAACTTCGACAGATTGAAATATGTAGAGTTGATACACCCGACAAAATTCGAATTGAGGAAAAAGGTCACTACTGCTCAACAAAGCCCTTAATCACAGATGTGAAAAAGCTGTATCCCTTTGTTGTGCTAAATATGCTATATAACAATCAGGAAATAAAATTTCTCCTATAAAATCTTGTTTCAGAAAGAATGCCATAGTTGTAAGGAAAACGGGGCAGCAACAAAAGCGTATTCGCACACCTGTCATTACTGCTGCTGAGGATGAATTTGACAAGGATGAAATCTTTTGCATTTCGAAGAACATGATGAATTTCAACTCAATGATACCAAAAATGGCATTGAAATTGATGCTGGGGAAATATCCAAAGGAGCAGCAAATATCCAAGACCTCCTGTTGGTCATCAAAAAGGACGAGCTCGAAGCAGCTCTACCTGATATAATGGCTATTTAGCTTGAGCTTGCTGTAGCAATTCCCTTGACAAGCGTCAGCCTCAATCTGCATGAAATGAGTGGTTTCAGCCTCTCGCTCCAAACTTCAGCAAAGTTGAAAAGAGCAGCTTGTTTTTCTACAAGTAGAACATAGCATTTTGATGCCTTCTTTTAAAGATAATGTTGTAAATAGATTAAAGGCATATAACCGTCATTGTTTTGAAAGGTTTTCAAGAAAGTGGATAATTGCTATTTTCTTTGCTTATTTGACATGATGCCTTATCTTCTGTAACTACAGTGCTAGCCCAATTCTTCGGCTGCACCAATGCTTCAGTAAAATTTTGCAAGGAGGTTTTCAATCCCATTTCACAACTTTAGCGAAATCATAATACAGTTTTGAAATCAATAGGAAGGTATATAGTTTATCTCCTGTTATTTTACTAGAAATTATTCAAAAACTGCATTTGAGAGGTAAAAACCTACATTGCGAAAGGCTAAAAATATTCTGACGAATTCTGACTAAATAGATCTTGCTTTTGATCAGACCAATTTGCCTTATTTTCAGGGCTTTTCATTTAGTATATATGACAACTTTGTACTATATATTTATTTTATACTATATAAGACTTAAATGTTTTAAAAATGCATAATTTATGTAAAGCTTTAATAAAATTGGGTAATGGAGTTTGCAGCATCTCCACACCTCCACACATGTTTTCATAATAAATGATATTCACTTCTATGGACATATTTCATGACTTTTAGTTCCCTGTGGCCTGTAGGCCAGCGGTTGTTGTTGTCAGTGGTCATCTGTATCAGTGGCTACCATGTTTGTCATTTAGCTTAGATTTATTGTTGATTAAAGCCTAACTTTAGGTCAATATTGTAGTTAATCTTACTACAATTTAATCAACAATATTCTCAAGAGGACATGGATAGAGTCTTACAGCCAGAGCGACTAGAAACCGATCCAAACAGTGGAACAGCGGCGAAGGAATGGCTTTACTGGAAACGTACGTTTGATAATTTCCTTGCCGTTTTACCACAAGAAGGTTTAGATAAACTTGCAGTCTTATCCAATTTTGTCTCCCCAAGTATCTTTCAACACATAGAAGATTGTGAAGATTATAAAACATCGATTGAAGCACTTCAGACTCTCTTTATCAAACCGAAAAACGAAGTCTTTGCTCGTCATCTTTTAGCTACTAGGAAACGAGCTCCAACTGAAACATTGGACGAATATTTACAAGCCCTGAAAGCATTAAGCAAAGATTGCAACTTCAAGAACGTCACAGCTGTACAATACTGTGAAGAGAGTATAAGAGATGCATTTATTTCTGGATTACAGTCCAATATCATACGCCAAAGACTTTTGGTAAACAAAACCCTCGACTTAAAAAAAATGTTTGATCAGGCTATATCTCTTGAGCCAGCCATGAAGAGTTCCGAGTCATATTCAACTCCAAACACACTCAACATGCTGCTATTCCTGCTGATGCTACATGTGCTAAGTGTCAAAAAAGGGACACTATGCCAAAGTTTGTCAAAGTAAAGCTACCTCAAGGGTGTTAGCATCTCTACACTCACCTGTAATAGCCGCTACTCAAAGTCCTGGGTCTCTTTCAAAGTCAACAGCTACAATCAGCCTAGTAAACTGGAATGTAAATGCACTATTTGACAGTGACAGCACTGAGAGTTTTATCCACCCAAATCTAGTTAAAAGGGCTGGACTGACTGTGAAACCATCTAGTAGTGCTGTTTCCATGGCTTCTACGGCCTTATCAGCCAATGTTACAGGAACTTGTAGCGCTAACCTTGAATACCAGAACCAGAAATACTCCAACCTTTGCTTTTCTGTCCTTCCTGGGTTCTGTTCTGATCTTATACTTGGACTGGACTTCCAGTCACAACATGAGAGCCTTACATTTCAGTATGGGGGCAGCCAACCCCCACTGTCAGTTTGCGGTTTCAGTACCCTTAACATGGATCCACCTGAGCCTTTTGCAAATCTAACTGAGAACTGTCACCCAATTCCAAGCAAATCTCGTCGTTACAGCAGGGATGATTTAAAGTTCATTGAAGGAGAGGTTGAAAGGCTACCCAAAGAAGGGATCATAGAACCAAGCAACTCCTCTTGGAGAGCACAAGTTTTCGTGACCAAGCATGGTAACCATAAAAAGAGACTTGCTATCGACTACTCCCAAACTATTGACCGCTTCACGCAGCTTGACGCCTTTCCGTTACCAAGGATAAATGACTTGGTAAATGACATTGCTCAGTACCGATTGTTCAGCACAATTGATCTACGAAGCGCTTACCATCAGGTTCCTCTCAAAGAGGAAGATAAGCAATATACAGCCTTCGAAGCATGTAACAAACTTTATCAGTTCACACGACTCCCGTTTGGGGTCACAAATGGGGTTGCTTGCTTTCAGCGTGAGATGATGAAGTTTATTGAACAAAACAACCTTAGTGCTGTATTCCCTTACTTGGATAGCATCACTATCTGTGGAAAAAATCAACAAGAACATGATGCAAACCTTGAAAAGTTTCTTGCTGAAGCAAAGGAAAAGAAAATCTGTTACAACAACTCAAAGAGCGTCTTTCCAACCATGAAACTTCCTATTCTTGGATATGAAATTGAAGAAGGCATTATTCGTCCAGATCCAGAGAGACTAAGCCCTCTGGGTAACCTACCTGTGCCTCATGATTCTAAATCCCTCAACAGGTGTCTTGGTTTGTTCTCCTACTACTCCCAATGGATCCCAGAGTTCTCCAACCGTGTCAAGCCACTTACAAGCTCCAAGTCATTCCCTCTGCCACCTATAGCTGTTACTGCATTTGACAATTTAAAGAAAACTGTAGAAGAAGCATTTGTTACCGCCATTGATGAAACTGTACTGTTTGAAGTCGAAACCGATGCATCTGACGTGGCACTAGCAGCCACACTCAGTCAAGATGGCAGGCCTGTCGCTTTCTTCTCTCGTTCACTACAAGGGAGTGAGCTTAAGCATGCTTCTATAGAAAAGGAAGCACAAGCTATCATTGAAGCAATCAGGCATTGGAGATATTTCCTGACAGGAAGACACTTCACACTGAGAACTGACCAGAAGCCTGTATCTTACATGTTTGATCAGCGCAAACGTGGTAAAATAAAGAACGACAAAATCATGTGTTGGCGGCTTGAACTAGTATGTTATAGCTTTGATATCGTATACCGGCCAGGAAAGGAGAATGTACTTCCTGAGGCACTCTCCAGAGAACTTGTGCCGCTGCACTTCAAGATTCCCTGTATACCCTCATGAGGCACAGTGCCACCCTGCTGTTACCAGGCTTTACCACTTGGTTCGTAGCAAGAACTTACCTTATTCCATGGAGGGGGTAAAGCGTGTCACAAACCAGTGTCAAATCTGTGCAGAATCTAAGCCCCAATATCACAAGCCAGAGGAAGGCCCACTTATTAAAGCAACTCAACCATTTGAAAGACTAAATATCGACTTCAAAGGTCCATTGCCAAGCAACAATGAAAACAGGTATTTCTTGAATGTAGTGGATGAATATTCAAGATTCCCATTTGTGTTCCCATGCTCAGATATAACAACTTCTACAGTAATCAAGTGCTTCACTACTCTATTCTCCTTGTTTGGCATGCCAGCATATGTACACTCAGACCGTGGTACATCCTTCATGAGTCATGAGCTAAAAGCATTTCTAAGAGAAAAAGGGATCGCCACAAGTCGAACAACATGCTGGAAATGGCCAGGTTGAAAGATATAATGGTATCGTTTGGAAGGCTATCGAAACATTCTTGAAATCTAAGAAGTTTCATACCAAGTATTGGCAGGTTGTTCTACCTGATGCTCTCCCTTCCATACGGTCATTGCTCTGTACTGCCACAAATGAGACACCCCATGAGCTAGACGATCTTCTTCTGGTGCTGTGCTCCTCAATTGTTCAGGTTTGCTAGACGATCTTCTTCTGGTGCTGTGCTCCTCAAGCGTGATGTCCGCACAAATAAAACTGAATCATTCGTTGACGAGGTGGAGCTTCTCCAGGCAAACCCCCACTATGCCTTTGTATGTTATCCTAATGGTAGAGAGAAAACTGTGTCGACAAAGCATCTTGCACCCAAACCCGCATCTACAAGTCCAGTTCAAATTCAGCCTCAAGATTGTGTGCCAGAAACTACAACTGTAGATTCTTCTGTACAACAAGACGTACCAACAACAACCCACCAAGCTAGTATACCTGCTAATTCTGTGCACACCCTTCTGCTGCGCTCTGAGCGAATCAGGCGCCACGTTGATAGACTTGATATTTAAAGGACAGGGTGAATGTCATAATAAATGATATTCACTTGTATGGACATATTTCATGACTTTTAGTTCCCTGTGGCCTGTGGGCCAGCCATTGTTGTTGTCAGCGGTCGTTGGTATCAGTGGCCGCCATGTTTGTCATTTAGCTTTGATTTATTGTTGATTAAAGCCTAACTTTAGGTCAATATCGTAGTTAATCTTACTACACATGTGTACCTTTTTCAGATGCAATAATAACAAAATTACTCCCAGCCGCCCCTGGTATAAACATCCATACCTTTGTATTTTCATCGAAATCCCCTGGAGACTGTCTTTCCATGCAGCGAGGTATTGATGCATTTTTAAAACTTTCTGTTGGAAGTTGCACTATCACTTCTTGCACCCATTACACATAGCTTGCATGTCATCTTGAAAATGCTGACTGGTCTCCAAAACAAAGAAAATAGCTGAGTGGTGGAAGCATTTGTTGTTGCAAAATAGCATCAAACAAGATTTAAACATACCATTGCACTTTGCTGTAGCTCTTTGTTAAAACCAACTTTTGGAGTTTGACAAAACCACCCTTCAAAGTCTCCCTCGACTCATCATATGCTGATTATGAATTTGGTGCGATAGGAATACACCATCGTCTGAGCCACAGAATAGTGATAGGCAGAACGCACACAAGGATTCTTTGAAGCCTAAATTATTTGGCGCAAGATTAAGAAGTTTTAAAGCACTAGATCGAGATTAAGCTCGTATTTCTCGCGGAAAAGGCCTCAAGACACACAACATTTTTCGTCGTCAAGATCAATAATCAGTATGTCGGATACTGGTATCAAACAACAAGAGCGTAAAAAGAAGAGGAGGGGAGCTTACTGTTCGGCAGTGAAATGCAGCAAGAACGCTGTTGCAAACCCGGAGTTGAATTTTTTCTGGCTTCCATCAGACAGCACCAGGTAGGAAACACTCTAAATCAATAAACCTGTAGGAAACACCAGGTAAACCTTTTTTGTGACCATTAAAATTTCACGTGATCTGTTACTATTATATAGTTGACAGAATAAAGCTAGAATTTTTTGTTTAAAGGTGAAGTGAATGGGTTCAGAGCATCCGAAGACACGACTTGCTGAACAAAACGCCATCCTATCTAAGCAAGAATTGTTACGAATGCTCTTTGCATTTCGAACCCGAATTTTTGCCCAAATTCAAAAATGAGCGTAAACGCCTTGCTTGAACGCAAAACCGACAATTTTAATGTGCCGAATCCACCTCCCATGATCGGCAGTAAAAGGCCTCTACCTTTTCGTCAACCAAGTGAGTTGATGCAACTATTTTTTGCTTGCTTTGGCCATCCTTTCGAATTGTAATGAAATTTGAATTGAAGGAATCAACTGCAAAAACCGTAAAGTATGTTTGAGAAATATTTTTGGATCTTTTATTTCATTGTAATGCTTATATGGTAATGTTTTGTCATTTTGTTGACGAAATAATTTCACAGCTTGTTTTAAACTAAGAATATTCCTGACTCTTTTAGTACTGCCAGAGAAACAAAAATTGAGCAGCCTGTAAATTCTGAAAGTCATGATGGCAAGATATGTACTGCTTGTGATACAAGTATATCTATTGTTTGATTTTCTTTGCAACTTTTTACTTAATAATAAAATCTACCCTTTCCTAATGGTACATTTTTTCTTTCTGGAAGTGCTTCAATAACTTGTTAGTCTATTCTACTTATTTTTCACCCACATTTGACAAATATACTTTTCCAATTAAATCAGGACAGATATTTGACACACACACTGGTATATCAGAATGCAGGTCAGAAAAATGTTACCCACTGCAGCAACAAAAGGCCATGATTATATTTCCAATAGTGACTAACAACAACAAAATAAATATAATTTTTGTATATACATGATTTCCTATTAATAGATACTTTCAACGAAGAGAACCCGGACCCCAGAGGAGATAAAGGAACACCAATTTCTGAAGGTAGAACAGACAATTGTTGGTTAAGTACTAACAGCAATAAAAATATTATTCTCACATATGCCATTTGTGTAAAGCTTACTGTTACTATTTATTGAGCTCTTTGTCAATTTGCATTTATTTAATTCTTCAAATTTCTTATACTTGTTATACTTCTATTTCAGGCCAACGTCAGTTCAGTTATTCAGGTGCTCCTCTTGTTGTTGAAGGTTTTAGGCCTGAAGTTACCCAATCTTCTCATACACCTCTTAATTTAACATCAAACACTCATAGAAAGTTAAAATAAAAGGTCTCTTAAAGTGGTTATGACATCTCATCGTCATTTCTTAGTCTTCTACCAAAATTGAAACTTTTGTTCATTTGAAATCAAAAGCAAAAAACAGAATTCAAAAATATTAATCCGTTTTGATTTTACGCCATTTCAAAGTTCAGAGTTTTATTGAATGACACGCGAACTTTTTCAATTAAGCACGTGGTCTGATGACGCAATAAGTAGGACACAAAAATCAGCTGTTAGTCTTTTCGTAATGGCGACCAAAGGAACATACATCAAACGTGACACCGGTAAACGATGTGTAGCGGGTGGCCCAGGAGGAGTTAGTTGTGGAAACAGCCAGTACACACTCGGTCAATCCATACACCATTTCCCCGATAAAAATAAATACCCAGAGAGGTTCAGTAAATGGGTACGCTTCATTCGCCGGCATCGGCCTAATTGGACTCCCGAGTCAAATCAAGCCATTTTGTGTGGAGTTCATTTCGAAGATTCTTGCTTCACTACACGACGGGATGTGGCGATATCTTTGGGAATGAAGATAAAATTAAAGCCGGATGCTATTCCAACTGTGGATGCTGCAAATGAAAGCAAAAAAGACGAGAAACTGCCAGACCGCGGGAAAAGACAGGTAAGATGGCCTATTGTTTACATTTCGTACATTAAATAAAATATTTCAAACGTAATTTTCTTAGTCGTTTAAGATAAAAAAGTAAATACAAAATTTCATTTTTCCTCTTATTTTAGATAATTCGAAACATTAATAACGAAGATAGCAGTAAAAACGAAGAGAAAGAGGTCCGTGAGTTTTTGTCAGACTCGTATCAGCCAAATTGCGACTCAGATGATGAACCAGTACCAGTATACAACGCAGAAAATCGTGAACAGGCTTGCATGAAAGATTGCGATAAATGTCATATCAGGCAGAGGAAAATTGTCAAACTTCAAAAACAATTATACTACGCAAAAAAACGAAAAAACGATCTCCAAGAACTGTTGGATTTAAGGAGTGGTGTACGTACAACTTCATCTATAATTTAGAAATTTAGAAATTGCACATGCACAAATTACAGTGCAAAAATAAGTTTTAAAAATATGTATTTTTATAATTTTCTACTTTTACTTCTATTAGCTTAAACCGGAAGGAAACTAATTGGGAGGGAGGGGAAGGCAGCAGGGGGATATTTCGGAAAACGCTACCATTTGTGGAGGTAAACGGTATACTGACACTGTATATTTTGGTTTTTTAAATGTGGTCGAGGAAAAAACGTATTTGCAAATCTAGATAATGATCCTCTGGGGAATTAATTTTTAAAAGAGTACCTCCCAGGGAATGCAAGGTCCCCCAAATTACCATTTTTTAGAAATCTCTTCTAGTTTCTACATGATTGTTAATGTATCCACTATTTTTGGGATTATCTTTTTCTGTAAATTGATTCAATTTGATTTAAAATAGGGCTTGCCCAAAGACCAAAGTTTGGAGCAACAGAGCAGTGATGAGAATGAAGACACAACGTTGGCAAGAAAGAGAACATTCTCAGAATTGTCTGTTGGTTGTGATGATGACAATGAGGATGATGATAATGAAGAAGATGAATTTAATGAGAATGACACAGACTGGACAAGTCTGGAGGAGGACGAATTTTCATCAGATGAAGAAACAGATATGTCAAAAGAAAACTCTCAAAATACTGTAAGGTAAGTAAATTGAATTTT
This sequence comes from Nemopilema nomurai, assembly GCA_003864495.1. NCBI lineage: Eukaryota > Metazoa > Cnidaria > Scyphozoa > Rhizostomeae > Rhizostomatidae > Nemopilema > Nemopilema nomurai. The sequence goes on along the minus strand of ML133366.1, from coordinate 1,086,517 downwards.
AGGCATCAATTTTGGGTGCTAAAGGTCTGTGAAAGAAAATAATTCCTTATTAACCATTAATATAAAATGAGTCCCTCGTATTTGCAAATCTAGATTAGTTTTTGCAAATCCAGACTACTTTTTCTTGGCGTGGCAAGTAAAAACTATGTTGTATTTCTCTATTATCAATTTAAAATACATTAGCGACTTTAAACTAAAAAATTTGATTTGCCTTACAGATGTGAACTTGGCACTAAGGATGTTGACCAACCAAAATTTATTGTGTTTTTTGGAATGCTGATGCAGATCTTCCAACAATTCTGTTTCAATTGCAAAGAAGATAGTCCGGAAGTTACAATCAAACAAACCGGGTCAATGGCTACTGTTATACAGACATGTAAGAAATGTAAAAATGAATTTAAGTGGAGAAGTCAGCCACTTGTGCTTGGAAGTATCCCTGCTGGTAATTTAATGATGAGTTTTGGGATTTTAACTTCAGGCGTTAACATCAGCCAAGTGTTCTTGATGTTCAAGCACATGAGGTTGGCAGCAATAACAATCCGCACTTTCTTCAGGCATCAAAGGCAGTTTCTTATTCCATCTGTTTTACTGCAATGGGAAAGAAATCGAGATTCATTGATTGAAAAAATAAAGAGCATTAAGGATGCACAGTGGTCAGGAGACGGACGATTTGACTCCATGGGTCACAGTGCCAAATATGGGTCATACACCATGTTCTGCAATTCAATGTCAAAACTAATTCACTTTGAAGTAGTACAGGTAGTATTTAATAAAATATACAAATATATTTAAAACTGTAGCTCACATTCAAGGCAACAATAGTATTTAGTTTTTAAACAACTAATGTGAAATAGAGCCTACCAATATGAAATACCAATATGAAACTCAGTTTTGTTGAAAATATTTGACATTGTTTTTTATACTTCAAGAAACTGAGCCCATATATTTAGTCCCAAGCACTTTCCAGATTCAGAGGCCTTAGTGTACACATTTTAAACTCCAAACCATTTTCAAAATGTCATAGTGGACATTGATAAGATTGCTATATCCAGTAAGGGAAGGCTGTATAATCTTATTCATACATGTTGCAACTTAACCATTGGAAAAAATTATCTTCAATTTACAAAAATTGATATTGTGTACAGTGGCATAATGTCTTTGGGTAGTCAAATCCTTGGCAAAGTAAATATAATAAAAAACTTCTAATTATCAGGCAAATGAGGCTGGTGGCAGCAGTAAAATGGAACTATTGGGTGGACAAAAATGTTTCCATTTCATACAAAATACGGGCCTTACCATAAAAAACTTCATCAGTGATCGTCACACAGGCATTGCAAAGTGGAGCAGAACATCACAGCCTGAAACAAATCATTATCACGACCTGTGGCATGTATCAAAAAGTATCACCAAACAGCTTCTGAAGGCCAGCAAGGAGAAGGGCAATGAACCTATCACAGCATGGATAAAAGGGATCGAAAAGCATCTCTACTGGTGTGCCACATCGACAAAACAAGGATTTGGTGAGCTAATTCTGGCAAAATGGAAGTCATTTGCACGTCACGTCACAGACAAGCACTCAGCTTTTCAAAGAATGTGCACATGCTGAAATTGAACCCCGTGATTGGATATACAAAGGTAAAAAGTGGTCTTCAATGGCATCAACTTTGTAGGTTAAGACTTAGCTATCAAGTTGTTGATCTGTTAGTGATTTTCAGGTAAAGGGTGACTGTCTGGAGACTCAGTAGCAATATTAAGGAATTGATGCTTTTGCAGCTGATGCTTGTATTCTAAAAATCTGTTTATGCCTTGTAAATCAAAGTTCTTGTAATTCAGGACACAAATTCATTCTTCCATTCTTTTCCAAAGGTACAGCAGTTTATGATCGATTAAATCTGATACTGATGAACAGGAGAATCTTGGGTGACATAAAGAAGTTGTCATCAGATGCCCAGACAAGCTGTCTCGAGGAGTTCCATTCCCTACTGAATCACTGGCATCCAAAAATGACACACTTCTCATGGCTTGGCACAAAATGCAGGTAACCATCTACCAAACACAAAACTATGACTGCAACTTCTCTGTTAAGTGATGGAGGGGAAAAGTTTAATTTTCATGACTTAGCATGACATTATTTCTTTTATTATAGACATGCACTGGCCATCCTGCACTTCAACGAAAATGTAAATAGAGCAAAACGTAGAAATGAAACTGGAGATGTATACTATAATGTAATATATCCGAAATATAAACTTGGTGATGAGGTAGTTCGCGAAGTAGCAATTCCTCCAACGTATGGTAAGTTATTCATATTTGAAGCTGCAAGGTTCATTTTCTTCTCCTTTGTTGAATAGCTTCTTTAATGACCATTGTTCATTGTCTCACAACTTTCACTCAATCTTGTATATTTTCTTTTACCACTGCATTCCTGATCTGTGTAAGCATATTATATAATTAATCATGAGCCAAGCAGACAGGAAGATATATCGGTTCATATGAAGGAAAGTCAGACATATCAAACTTGCATGTTTTTTTTATATTATGTAAATAGTATCAAGGAAGTTATGATTGGAACCCAAAAACATGAACTGGCTGCAACATTTGCAAAATATAAACAAGACGCCCCAGAGTCACTGACAAGCCAGTTTGAAAATAGACGAAGCAGAGAAGAGGCAATTAGTCACCAAATGCAAAGGAAATCAACTGTCACTCAACTTTTCCCAAGTGGTATGTCTATTATAAGGAATAATCAGTTACAACATCTCTATCTAGAAGAACTAGATATTGTTGATTAAACATTGAGACAGATATAGATATAAATACTTATTCCAATAGTCATAATACTTGTTTGGCTCAGTGGAATAATGATTGGCTTTTTGTTTCATAAACTGAAGCCTAATCTGATCAAGAGCAATATTTACATTCCCTCTGACAGCCTATGACATATTGTTTTATCATCAACAGAGACGGAACAACATCAACTCATAGAGTCTTTGGACACAAATGAAAGTGCCAACCCAAAGCAAACAAGGGCAAAACCAAAGTGCAAGAAATGCAAACGATTGAAAGAAGGGCATCCTCGTGATCATTGTCCTGATGAGCAGTAATTCAATGGATGTCGCCGTCATTATGAACATAAAGATTTTTGATGAAAATGTTCAACTCATACAAATTATAACCCTGTGACAGTCTGTATATGATCAAAAAGTAATAAAATTTGTTTAATGCTTTGTTAAACAAAATTGTAACTTTATATACTGGTATCATATAGACATAGTTTTTCAAGAACAGAAACAGCATAAAATTTGGGAAAAAGCATCTTGAAATGGCAAAAGAAGATACCAACCTTTCCATCTCATTGTTGCCCCAGTGCTTGGGCAAACCCTGTATTTTGGTGCGATGGAAATTTAGAGCGAATATGCTCATAAACACAAGCAGGAAGGGCTCTTCGGTTGTCCCATCCAATGTAACCAAATAGCCACCTGGCAATCCAGCGGTATGCAACTGCCCTTAGATACCTGAAATAATAATAAAAACTGTCTATTTATGATCATTTTGGCCCCTTGCAAAATATTCCTGAAAGAATCAGGCTAGATAAGTATTACTCAGTTTCGAATTTTTGTCTTTATTGGCAAAATTTCAACAAAGGGCAATTATTATTCAGAGGTGGATCATTTTCCCATACTTGAAGTAATTAGAAGTTTGAAATGCATTCCTTTAACATGCTTTTGATTGTTATAACTGAATAATGTTGTTCGATGGATCTTACTCATTCTTGCTTTGCCCTGTGCGTTGTTTATAAGAACGGCCACTGCTATCCTTCAGCAATGGTCCAACTTGAGTCAGCACAAGAGCATTTGTCATTGCAACCAAGTCTTCGTGTCGAGTGAAACAGCTGATGTCCTCTCGACCCTCAAACACCAACTTTCCACCTGCTTCATTCACTTCTTGGCAGCAACGAAATTCTAGAGCCCCAACCAAGTGCTCAGTTTTGCAACCGTTACAATTACACCTGAATAAAAAATACGCTAGGGTGAATGGCCTAAAAGTTAATGATATGACATGCATTTTATAAAATAATTTACACAAATCAACTAAAATTTGGAAATGTTGAATAATTTAAGCTAAACATACCAGTCTGCAACCGCGATTCTATTCTCAGACCTGGCTTCCAAAACATCGCGTGGGATTCCGTCTCTGTCTTCTTCGAAGTTAAAAAATGGCCAGGAATGGCGAGAGGTTCGTCTTGATAAGGAAGATTTGCCCCCATGTTCACAATTCCGTAATCGCCTCCGCTTGAACATTCACTACTGATATCGCCATCAGATACCGTTCTGATACTGTCGTTTGAATCACTTGAAGCCATTGCAGTGTTGCTTATTAAAACTATCTTCTCGCGACACGAATGAAATCACACGCTGCACTAGGGCCTATGTCTGTTCAAAATGTTAACATCCCGAAAGTGTCCTACTTATGACGTCACGCGCCGCCCATGTTTAATTTTGAAAACGTCCCACACACAGTACTTTTTAAAAAAAATTAAATATAGTTTGGAACGTTATATCTTGGAAAATTTGGCATCAAACTAACCAGAAAAGCTTAAATTTTTTGGGAAAGGAAGAAACCCAATATCTTGAAAAACATGTCATAACCACTTTAAGATCAAAGTTTCAACAGCTTCGTAGATTGTCCCACAAATTGAACAAGACTACAACTGTGCGAATAGGACAAATAAGCAAAGCAAAGAGGACACAAAAAACACTTAAACTGCTAGATGGAATAATTTCTCCTGATCTTGTGCGCTTTTTGAAGCAACAGCTTAAGTTCTCTATCTCAAAATCTAAAAGGAAAAGTTTGATAATAATTTTAAAGCATGGGCTTTGACATTATATAACATTAGTGGAATGGCATAAGGTTTTTATCCAAACTTTTTCACCTGTCATCAGAAGCTGGTTTTACAAAGAAGCTGCTAGCTTCACTTTCCCCTGGTGCAATAATCTATTCTCTTTTAATGGATGAAATATCCTTGAAAAATCATTAGTTCTATGATATCTCCAAGGATTCTATGATTGGCACAGAAGATTATGGAGATAATAATTCTTCTGGCCTTCTTGCAACAAAAACTGGAAGCAACCTGTTGCCTATTTCCTCCTAAATGAATCTTGTTCATCAGACAGATTGAAGGGCATTATCAGTGAAGCACTTATCCACCTAGAGGCAATGGGGTTGACAGTTCTTTCCATAAGAAGTGGCCAGATTTCCAACTTTCTTTCCTTTGCAAATAACCAAGGTGTTTCTGTGGAAAAGCCTTATTTTGAAACAAGAGGCAAAAAATATTTTGTTATTTTTAATCCTCCACATCTTCTCAAGTCAGTACGAAATAACTTGCTGGAGTACAAGTTTAAGTTTAATTAATAACAATCAAAATATAAACCAACCCCTGGCCGTTTTCGTTTTGACAAGTCATATTTTAACTTTGCCCACAAAACGTTTGGAAAACTTTAATCAGGTTATGGTACCTGAAAACAGCCACAATGCAAAGCGAATACGGAATTTTTAACTTTAAAACTCAATGACGATTTATCCTACTCACCATTCATTCAGAGGAATAATTCCTCGCCGTCGATCAGGCAATTAGGAAGGCTGTATCCTCATCTTCTGCCTGGTCTCTTTCGATCGCCGTGCCAGCTTCGCCTGGCTTCGCGTCCGAATTTTCCCCAGATGAAACAAGTTGTTCGTTCTGGTATGGCAAAAAAGCCCACCAGTAGCACCTATAACCTCTTCTTCTTGACTTTCTTCAAAAACTGAAGCCATTGAGTTCTAGCATTCGCTGTCTGACATGATAACATGGTCACAAGTAAAACTCCGCCGTAGAGTTTCTTGTTAGAAAGCAATCTAAACTTTTCACTAACACAACCACTTTACGTCAATTCCTGTCAAACTCGACCGAATCCCTAATGACAGATTTTGAAGCAAAAAATCGACCTTGAAACAGCTGTAACTAAGAAAGTACACGTCTTTCGAAAATTTTAAGGTTATTTTCGTAATCAGTGTACTTGATTTAGTCAGACGGTGAAATAAAAATTTTCGTTTCATATGCTCTTTAAACCGATCAAGGACTGATAAGGGTCACGTTCGTATTTCTAACGACTACTGGTTGATTCTTGGTAGTTACGAAATCCCACCCGTTCCAACCAGGTCACATGACCAGTTATTTCCGCTCACATTATTTCGCGAAAGATACGTTTCGGTTGGAACGTACGTGGTGACGCGTCAAATACGTCACACGACTCATGAAACACAAACGAGTAAGAGTAAGAAAAACACTGTTACTGATAATTTTTTAGGTAAAGTGTAACTGGCCAGAGCTACAATTAACACGCTACATTTCGCATCTACTAGATAGCCATAGCCTACTCATCATATGGCATATGCCTAATTATTGACTAATTAATTAACACGCTACATTTTGCATCTACTAGATAGCCATAGCCTACTCATCATATGGCATATGCCTAATTATTGACTAGGTTGTTCTAGTGATGTTTTGAAAAGGCATATTGACATTTAGGTAACCAGACCTGTGTAAGAAGGGTCATCATTCTCGAGAAAACCTCAGGCAAAAGAAAAAACTGTTCTTGCGCAAACAGGATCATAGCTTCGAAGGCAGGCAAAGCACGCAGCGCTATATTCAAAATATTTCTCCGTGCGGATATCTGATGGTCATTGTATCACGTGACCTGGTTGCAACGGGTGGGATTTCGTGACTACCTTGAATTTTTCCATCTTGCTTGGTCTCTCAACAAAATTTACCACTGACGAAAATACTTCCGTTTTTTAATTTTTCTTGAAAGATCAGAAAATTGATTCCATTAAGTCGGCAATGCTGTTCAGCTTTCTTTTTTCTAATCGGCCATTATTTGGGACCCTGATATGTTGGTATGTTTTCTGCATTGAGACATCAACATCCGTATACAATAGATTTTGTAAGATCAAAGTAAATGTACACTTGAGAAAAATTAAATCCTTGATACCCAAGGTTTCAGCGAGAACCAATTCAGTTTCCAATGTTGTACTAGTTTCACATATTCAATAAATCAAATCTTTCAATTAGCTCGAGTAGCTTTCTCAGAATCGATCTTAGGCCCCCAGAGCTACCTCTGCTTTGTTTTATTCGCTGTAATTAAATCGGTTAGACACTTACATTGAATTATTTATACCATTAACAAAATTGCAATTTTAAAATTGCATTTGATAAATATTCTTTAACATACTGTGAGAGGATTTGTTGAGTTTCTTATTGCAAACATTTATTTAAGACTGAAATTGATGATTACAAGTGTAAAAATTGTGAAAAAGTGTGCAAGAGCAAAGCAGGATTAAAAAGACACGCAACCCGGAATGCTCATCATCTTCCATTAAAAGTGAGTCAAACATGATTGACCACTTTAGAGGAAATTTCTTTGTTTGTCAAAGCACAGCAAATTTCATATGACTCAACCATTTTCAACAAATTGGAAACAGTTATATTTTGCATTGATCTTCTATTCACTTTGTAGATATGATGGTCATCAGGCAGAAGCCATCCATAAATTGAAACAGAAAAACCCAAGCTTGCATCAATTATAATTTCTTATTTGGGCAGTATGAAAGGAAATTCAAATTTCTTGATTCCTGCCATATCACAGGAGATATCAGGAGACCAAATTCCATCAAATCTTTGTGCCTTCACCCTCTGGCATAACTCATCAAAAGATTTATAAATCATATTTTTGGATTCCTCTTCCGGTAACAAATCTCTACCCATAGGAATGTGCCTTCGTTCTTTTCTCTCTTTCTGGAAGCTTTTTATTGGCATTTACTTGTTAGAGCCCCAGGCTTCAGCCCTTTCATCTTTGAATCAAATATAAAGGGAACAAAATTGGATACAAATTGATATTCTTTTAGACAGGCCAATATACACAATCCTAGATCAATTCACACAATGCATAAGGTATATTTTTATTTCAGATGTTCTGACAAAGTATTCGCAGGATAAGAAAATATCGTTTTTGCAAACATGCAGTGCCGTCGGAACGAAATTTATATTGAAAACGGTGGGCTTACAGTTTTAAAATTGTTTTGGGCCTAAAAATGTACTCATGATAAAATAGACAGGCCTAGGCTCCTACACCGCTGGCTCCAAGGTTCACTCGCGATTGATCTTTCAACAATCAAGTAAATGTTTATGAAAAAGGTATACTATAGGAAAATCACAAATTTAAGCAGGCTATAAAATCGAATGCTAGATATTTACAAATTTCTATTTGCCATGGTAGGAAATGTTTTTCACATATAAAGACTCTGTCATTTTTCATTTTTTCTTTGAAGGCCTTGTCCAGTACCCTGCTCCTCGTTATTTCGTTCAGGAGAAGTTCCCTCCATTTCTTTTTTCGTAGTTATTTGCCGCTGGAAGTTTAAAAATTCCAATACCTTTCGTTCCAAATTACTTTCATGCCTTTATAATCTGGTTTTGAAAATAATCATCTGATTTTTTTAATTGATTTTTTAACCAGAAATTCCCTCTAAGCTTTAAGTCTTTCTTGTAAGCCGAGAGGAACCAATCATGCTTGCACTTGCATGGACAATTCTCGTGAGTTATCCACGACTTATCTGAAAGTAGAGATGAAAGTATTTTAAACATCCTTTGTTTCCAACAGCATTGGCATAGCTAATTCTCAGCGATTTCTTGATGAAATCAAGGTTATTACAAGATCATTTCTTTTAGAAAAGACTACCATATTGAGCATGAAAGACCACCATGTACCTTGAAACTCTCAGGTATGTCAGTGATTAGCTTTGTTTTTTGTGTAAATGAAAAACGAGAAATATGTTTCTAATTTTCTAACTTAAGTAAAATCTTATAAATCTACGATGATTATTATTGTGGGTGCACTTAAAGCAAATAATGCTTTATATACATACCTCAGTTTTGATATATTATTTGTTAATGCCAAGTTCTTATACCAGATGTGCTGTCTGACATGCTTCTAAAACCTCTACTCGGACATGTAGATAACTTGATTTTCAAGCTTCTTTAGACCAGCATTTCGTTGTTCATTTATTTGGCAATTAATGCTGGAAATCTTTCAGTACAAAGACATGTCGTAGCTTTTTGCACATGCTGTAAAGGTACAAAGTATTTACAAGTTACAGAATTACCCATATTACGGAAAAGTTGATGTGAATCAGATGTTTTGTTGCATTTCCCATCGGTTATAGATTTGCTATTATGTATTCCTGCCTAATTGGAGCAACGTATTTGTAAAAACCTTTGCAATTCTTCCAGTGTAATCGATCAACGGCGACTTTTGTTTCTTTGAAGAATTTAGGGTCGTGACCTTATCAGTAGGCGTGCAAAGAACATGTCTTGTCGTAAATGATGGCTTGCGGACCTAGAGCCAAACAAATTCTATGATGTCATTCAGTTCAATGTTTATGAGGAGCTGCATGTATCGTAAATATTGAAAAAATAAGGAAGACAAACCAACCTTGTTGGAAGGGAATTTTTGGCGGTTCTCGGTAATCCATTACTTGGAAACCATAGGAAACACCTGGAATAACATGCAGCCATTAAAAAAGAAAAAGTCATAAGTCTATACTTCACATTATAAGACCTGGGTTGTACCCTAGCTGTCATCAAATTTAAATTTCATAAATGTCTCTTTTAAATATTATTCATACAAATTTTTTTAATAAATGTCTCTTGTGTACCTTCGCAATACCACTATTTTTGCTTTTTAGCATGCTGAACTAAATACTTTACTAACTGTGTTGGCAGTAAATCGTAAGTATTCCAGGCATTAATGACTGTCCTTTGTGACTTTTTGTACAGTCAGTGGTGATCTTCTCCTTTTCTCCGTCACTTCTGTAAACGCCACTTTCACAAACTCTAGGCCAACACGAAAAAAAGTCTCTTTGAAAGTTTCCCGACTCTTAAGTTCATAAGCAGCAACGAGCTCGTATTGTGTCGTAATATACGGCTTTCAGCTGTTGATTTTTAACTCTTTCAGTAGATCTATCCACTCAACTGGCATCTTAAGCGACCCGATTGGTTGCTAGCACATCATAGCAAAGCTGGCAAGTTGTCCCCTATCTGGTCGCAACTTTCAATATCATCCAGGGCTCTGTGGACCACATCTGTAGGTGGGCAATAGGAGCAGACAGGAGAGGTCGATGAGATGCATGTCAGCAGAGATTGCACAGGTGGCGGGATGCTGTGCCAGAAGTCAAACTCTTTCTCACACCACAAAAGAAATGATGACAAAGCTGGTTGCTCGCTTTGAAACAATTTGTGTGTTAGCTGGATCTCCTCATTACACACATTCGTCATGCAGTATTTGTCAAGTTGCATGCGTACTTCGTACCTCTTTAGGAATATTCTTTCCTTGAAACTAGTAGAGTAATAAGTAGAGGTAAGAAACTCGTTATCTAGATCCAATATACAGGATAGCTAATCGCAATTTTTGCTTTTGAACTAACAGAATGCTAGCAATTCTTCGATAATGATGAAACAGGTCTGTAGTTATCGTATTCCAATTAATTGCAATAGATTTATGTCAATCTAAAAGCTGCAAAATACTCATCTTCCTGAAAGACATACACCTTCCATAGCATCTGTCGGTAGAGAAATTTCTGTTGCATACTCTCGGCAAAAGCCAAGCGTAGTTGCATCGCAGGATAAAATGGTTGTGTGCTGCTGACAGATCTGACACATTATGCTATCACAGTAGTCGATATCCATGATGTCAAGAAATGCATACCTCAACATGCGCCACTGTTGGTAGTTGATTGTTTCTACTTGGTGGCTATGTACGGCATGGAATCTAGAAGCAAACTAAGCTTGAGCTATGCAAATAGAAAGTTATCCACATTAGAATACAAAAATCGTTTTCATGCGAGATTTATTAGCGATGCACAATGTAGGAAACTGAATTATTGGCTGCAAGTGGGAACGGGGAAAGAGATACGTTTGTAAAACTTAGACTTCACGATGGTAAAATCACTGGTTTATAATATTCAACGTTTCCATATCATCTATTGAAATTTCTGATGATATGATTATGTCAGATTAAGGCAAAGGGTTTGTTTTTGGGATACAAACCTGTTTCCAGTAAGGAATCTGAACAAGTAGCCCTTGAGAACATCATTGCCGATCACAAATTCCCCATTTTCAAAATTCACCTGCTCGACCTGCAATAGTCTTGTTTGGAGTCGCAGTTTGGAGATTTTCGTCAAGAAACTGAAACATATGTTGTATGTGTTATATATGTATACAGTTTTAGGTAGGAAAATCCTTGAGTATTCTTATATGCGATTTGAAGTAGATATTAGTCTGGTCCTAGCAAGATAACGTTTTAGTTTGTCTTTTTTGACATTATTTCCTGCGTATTTGTTGGAGCTCCGAGTCACGATTTTTCTGGCACTTTCCCAGAATAGCCTGGATTTGAAAAACGTGTTGCAGGGTGCACATACTTCTCCGGCAATGTCGGGGATCAGAGTCAACCTTCCGTCGTCTGATTGTATGAAAAACATCGGTCATTCTTCCATTCATAACGCTTATTTGTAGATCTGTCGTTGCCCATCCAACTCTTCCAGTCGCCAAAGACCCTATCTACCATTGCCGTTAATCGCTCAGACGCTGTGTCTGCTTCAGCGCATATTCCACTGAATGCCCTGAAGTGACAGTAGCAGTGCTTGCGAAAGCAACAGGGATGGCAAACATAGCCTTTCCTGTCCACACCAACAATCCCGAACTCCTCCTCGGACAGCCCTAGGTATACAGTAGGGTTGTTGCCAAAACTTACTTCCTTGATTAATGGCGAATTCTAGAAGAAATAAACCCCAAAATCATTCAAGAAACTTAAGACCCATTACCAATGGCAGAGCGAGAAATGTACATTTTTGCACCAAAATGTAATCAACATTTGTTCACAACTTCATTATAATGCCAGCACTTTAAGTAATTATATTCATTATATACCATCATTATTATCCTGGTACCTTACCTTACTATATTGATGTTCATTATAATCTCCAACATCTACAACAGCAAAAGTTACATTTTCAGTTTACGTTGTTATACAAAGGAAAGTGATAGTGTGCAATAAAGTCAGAAAAAGCAGGCTTGAGAATGGAGTAGTCCTATCTTATAACTGTAGCATGATGACTATGAACAAAATCATTCTCATATGGTTCTGAGTATTATGCGATTATTCTGAAAATTATTTTTAATTTTTTAGATTACTTGGTGCTGTAACATTGCTGATATGCATGAAATATAAGCAGTCATTATTACAATTACCTTACCTTCCGTACTTTTTGTCATAAAACTGATCCCATTTTATTTCTATCATTTTGCAAACAATGATGTTAATGCATGTAGCGTGGCAGGGATGACCAACGTTGCAAAGCTGGCAAGAATGACCAGCTGCGTCATTCAAACTTCACTCTATAAAGGGTGGGGACTATTCTAATTGATTAGGTTAATCTAATTGAATCGAGCTGTGTGTATTATCCTTGCAAGGTCGCAAGATAACGAGTTGTGATACATTGTGGTTTGTGGAAATACTGAGTGATCTATTTGCATGATATAAGGGTATCGTATTTTGAGTAATGTCAAGCCTAGTGTCCAAAACTTTGCTTGATTGCGCAAGTATACTTTTTGAATTGACATTGTTAATGTGTACAGTCTACTAGCTAGGCCCAAGCAAAGCTAGGCCCAAGTACGACCCCTACCCAATGTAGGATTATTTTATGGTACTAGTTTTTGTACCCTCAGAAAAACGGCCTTTTTATCTTTTAACAACGCACTCTTAGCGCGATAATGAGACTCAGATGGCCTTTTGCCCCTAAGAGTTAGGAGTTTATGGGAAGCGTACTTTGGAGGGGCGCACATGTTATTAAACGAAACTTGAACAGTTTTGTATTTTTTCAGTTTTGCATCCCTTTCATTATTTAAGCGAGAACTAAAAACTGGAAAGTTGCACAGGGTGATTGCAAAAGTTATTCAATCGGTTGCAATTTAATCATAACGCATAGTTTGTTAATGAGAATATGTAGCGGCATTTTTCACTAGTATATTTCTATTTAGCGATTCACTGAGCTGGATTTTTTCCTGGGATTTCCCAAAGTCTTAAAGTTGTGAGATAAATAGCAGTTGTGGTCTGCTTTGGTGTCTGCAATACTTACCTTAAAACCCTTTAGAGCTCAAAACCTGTTTTGAAAATTCTTGAAATTTTTTGCACAATGATCAGCTTTGTACAACATTTTGCAAGCTAGTATTTTTCCTAACGTTAATTTCCAGGTGTAACCCATAGAATAAGTCAAAGACACATTGCTTGCTTTTTCTTTCCCCATAAGTGAAATGGAATCGTTTGATTACCAACTATTATATGACGTATTTAAGGAATTTGATAAGGCAGGGACTTCCATAGTAAGTTACTAATATATTTTTCTGGCATTGAAAGGTGTGCTTGATTAGTTTATCTCTATTAATTGGACCGAAGATTTAATAACTAGCAGCTATTCAGCTTTTGGACAAAAATATTCAGTTGACATTTACTCTCTGCAGCTGAGAACTATTGTTATTTGAAAAATGTCTGAAGAATTGAAATTTTTAAAATCTCAGCACCCTATTCTGATTGCAAACATCTGGTATTAGATGTTAAGACAGAACTAGGGCAGACCTTTGCAGCTCTCCTGACTTCATAAACAGGTCCCAAGCGAGGAAAATTGGAAAAATTGTGCAATCAAAGTTCTGAAAACGGTTTTAGGGCCTCTAGACATTACAGAACCAAACTTCACTTGGTGGCTCAATTGCAAAATGACAGATTTTCAAAATATATTTAAGAATAAAATAGGCATATTCTTACACGAAAAGTAAGTTTTTTATTTCTTTAAGCAAGTAACTATATCTTTTGTAAATATTTCGTAAAAATTATCTTTTACCATTTCCCTTCATAATGGATATTTAGAATTTACCATTTTGCTTCCACATATCCTTTTTTGCCAATTATTTAAATACCAAGATATTCTGATGTGCTCTAAGTCGCTATAGTCGATACCACATTAAACAAATAGTGATATGGTCCTCGGCCAAAAAACAAATGCTTTTCTGCGCAAAGCAGTATTGTTAGTGAAGGTCCCCAAAACTGCTGTCTGAATCTCAGTCATTATCATAATAATTATCATAGTCTTCTTTCTCTGCTCCTTTTTCTTGTTCTTCATCTTTTTCTCCTGCTTCATCAAATTTATCTTCTGAAGACAAAATTGTAAACAAACTCTCAACCTCCAAATTCCATCACCGTTCTTCTGCCTATTTTGTTCTAATTCGTTTTTGTAGGGGTTCCTGTTCATTGCGCGACCAAATCTCTCCATCTAAGTGCACTCCTGCGTCTAAAAAAACAGTCTGACGAAGTAAGGCAGGAAGACCAATCAACGATAAGAAATTGGAATCAGGTTTATAGAGCTATTTTGGAAACAACTAGTAGATAAATGTCGGCAATGCAGAGGTGCTAAGTTTCAAAAAAGAAAAATTGCTAATCAACTTTTAATATTAACTGCTTAGTTAACTCCTGCCCCTTCGTTAATGTTTGTCATATATGGTGGAAACTGGCTGCACCAATACCACAATGGCTTGATGAAACCGACATTTTGACTCCATCCAAAAGTTTCGTCAATGGTAGGGAAATCAATTTAGCTCTCAGTTCAATGACACAAAATATGCATTGTACTATTGCATTGCAGCCAACTTCGCTTAAGGTGTTGAATAGCACTGTTTCATCCGCAATTATTCCCTCCCTAGATTTCAGTTTTTGCCTTTGCTACATACTTACTCTTGAATCTAGGTAGCTTTCTTTTGTTTCTCCATTATACATGATAATTCGAAAGAATTCTTTGGCTGCTAGCAGACTATCATCCGTGGTTGTGTGACATCCAGTTATGCTGTGAAAAGCTGGAAAGATATTACATGCTTCGAGCCGATGTGATCAGCAATTTTGGTAACGTTGACAAAATTTTAATAGTCTATTTTCATTTGCCATGGACAATCGATATCCCTCCATGAATAGATATGCACCATCAAAACCAGGACGTTGGTATCTGTTGCGCTAATAATGATGGGCATATCGTTGACTTGGGTTTCAACATAAATTGTTGGTATTCTGATGAGACGTAAACAGTTCTCTTTAAGAAATGTGACGAGAAAGTTGGTCGGCGCTAGATCATAGTCAGCTAACGTACATGACGTCATACATCTATGAAACCGAGGACTACGTGGAATAAGATGGAGGTTACATGCAATGGCGGAGGTTTCTGGCTTGATGAAACGATAGAATGACTGTTAACCGATGTTAGATCCAGTATGTATTAAATGCTTGAAAATTTTTGGATATTCTGCTACAGGAATCATGCTTAAGAGAAAAAATGTAAAAAGTAGGATACGCTGGGTAGGCTCTCCAACGGAATCTGTGAATCTTGGATCAATCGTCCGAATTTTAAAATATATTTTATTAGACAGGCTCCGGTACTGTTTTAAGATTTGTAACAAACTGTACAAGTAACAATTGTGGCACATATGCAAGTAACAAATACTTGAATGCAAAGCTCAGAATTTGACACAAAAGTAGTAAACTCATTTTCCCTAATGCAAAATTATATTCTTAGTCAAACCCAGGCAGGTAGAATGTAGAATTAAGGATGATATGCATCATTTAGTTTAATACATAAGATAAAGAATGGCATGTAGCTTCAAAACTAAGATAAAGGCGTCGCCTATACTTGGAAAGATGACTTTGATTATTCAATAGAATTAGCGTTCAATTGGTCAAAGAGTATTGCCAATCATAGAGCAAAATGTTTTTTGGAATTACATTAGGCCAGCAGCATTAATTTTATGTTGCTTGATAATAGCTAGTTGCTTGATATATGTTGTCTCGTGGGGGAATTTAAGACTTTGCCTTTAAATGCTAACCTTAATTTTCTATAATTGTTGTTACACATTCTATTTAAGTTTAATTCAATGTTCACATCTATGACAAAAAAAAATATCGTTTGTTACAAGTGCAGCAGCTTGCTTTGCCGACAACTTTATGCATTGGCTAGTCATATGGTAGCAATTGAACAAACACTGCATTTTTTACCTTGGTAGCCGGTATATGCTATCAAGCAAATGCCAAAAGTGCTCCACATGTACACTTCTTTCTTGCAAGTGATGTTTTCTTGGAATGTGGAAAAAAGTAATGACTTTCTGCTCAAAGCATTCCGGCAAATGTTCTCGCATCTTTTCTTGATGCCAGTTCAAGGGAAGTAGGATCTTTTCACTGGCAAGTGCAACAGCGTTTGCGATGCAATAAAGTCCACAGTCACAGCCACCTCTTTGAAGCTGCTTAAAATGACAGTTACCTCCAATTGACAATCATCTGTAGCCAAATGCTTATACAAATGGACAATCTTGCGTTTCAAAGCATCATTCAAACGTGTCGACAAGCTTTCATACACAATTACCTTGCCAGTAACACTGCTTGAAGTTACCAGTGACCTCCAATGTTATGACACTGAATTTTCTGATTTAATGCTGGGGCAACATTCACCTTCTTGAAGTTACCCATTGCTGTAATGTGTTAAGACCTACAAACATGGAGAATTATAAGTTTACAGTGCCTCAAATACTAACAACTAGAGTGAAAAATGGCTCATAAGGCTTTGATATTCTGGCAAAAAGAGATTTTCAACTATAGAAATGAAATCAAATGGACAATTGATAAATTAAAGTAAAATTATATTAAATAAATCAAAACCCATATTCAATTGCGATCATTATATTTGAAAATTATATTACAGATTATCCTAATAAAGTCCTGTTTCCTCTGCTTACAAAATCTTGCAACCAACCTCCAATTCCAGTTCCCAAATTTTGATAAGCTGTTGTGCAGCATCCACATGTTCGTCTGATAGCCAACCAAACTCATAGTCAAGCACAGCTTTAAGTTCACTGGCTAGCTTTATCCATCAATCTCAACCCAGACATTGGTCTCATTTGGCTGTTCCGGGATCAATTCAACATTAATTCTTGTTATCTCTCTACATTGTTTAGCAGTTATATTTACCTTTTCTTTCTCATTTTTGCAGCAGCCCCAACCCTTCTTGAAATCTGTTATGTTTATTTCAGCAGATGTTATTGAGTACCTTTTCCCTGTTTTCTTTTTGGTGAAAGTGTCTCATCTTTCAAAGTGAGAGAATTTGCCTTTTTTGATGCTTTCTTGTATACGACAAGATTTGATTTATCATTTTGTTGATTCATCAGTGAACACCTTTTTATCTTGAAGCTAATAAGATCATGCAGCATCTTTAATGACTGCACACAGTTACTTGTTAGTATGGACCGCTCATTTCTTCTTTTGATCGGGACCATTGTATTTTGTTTGGCTATTTCAACTGGCTCTGTTTTTTGTGTGAATCCGGTTGAATTGGTGGATTTTTAGTCTCTGGCAGCAAAACTTCGGTTTTCTCATCAAGACAGTCATCAGGATTGCTTGCATCAGCAGTGTGCTGAGGTTTATCATTTGCTGGCTTCACAAAATAAGGTCAAGTGTAAATTGAGGCTTTTTGTGAAGCTTGATCCAAGGGCCTCCCAGCCAATACCTGGCATTTGTACCACTGCAATGATATGTTTGCAAGGTAGTTTGTTTATTTGTTGTCCTTGCATTGACAGGTGGGTAGGTAATCTTCTGACCCCAACCAAACTTGATATTTCTCCTGCCACTTATTATAGTGAAGAGCTTCTCACTATTTTTGGTTACATTTGATGGCCCAATCAGGGTTGCCAGATGGTCTGGAAACGAGCAGGCCAAACCAGCTTAAAAAAGTGGCCAAATTGGTCAAAAATAGGCCAAACTAAAATGACGTCATGAAGCATCGCTATGCGCATGCGTAGATATACATTAGGAAAACACATCATGAACCTCCAGAGCTGAAAGCAACTGAACAATTATAAAAGATAAACAAGAACAAATTTAAAGTTAATAACAAACAAAGCATGAAGCAAAAATAACAAAGTTTCACACAAGCTTTCATCTTGCATCATCACATCATCATCATCATCTTCATTTATTCCTTCTGTTGCATACATGGACGAATTGAACAGCTCTAACATCCTTGGAATGACACGAAAGTCTTTGCAACATTTATTTTCGAAATGCAAATTCGTTTTGATGCGCACGATTGCCTCAAGCATGACAGGAGACATCTTGTTCCTTGGCTTTGTTTTGACTGCAGTAACGTAAGAAAATATTCTTTCGACGACAGCATTGCTGGTTGTGTTGTGAGGCATGACAGTGCATAGCTTGCGAGTTCTTTAAATGGCCTCTCGCCCAGGGCGTTTTTGTATAAGAATATTGCAGCCCAAAATTTTGAGGAATCTTGTGGTATTCCTTCCTTCATCTCTTTGGCCCAGTCAATAAATTTTATCTTTCGATACTGTTCATCAATAGTTGACAGAACATCGCCTTGAATAAGGTGCTGCATGGGCAACTTTGCCAATGGCATACATTCCACTTGACTGAGTACACTCGAGGGGCTAAGATATGCAATGGATTGAAAAATCGCATTGGAATCTGGTAAGCGCTTTGCTACTTGAGCTGCAGCCTCCAGTAACAAGTGATGGCATCTTGCATCAATTTCCCTTCCTTGTTGAGCAGTAAGTTGCTTCCTCCCCATCATTTCGTTGCGTTCAAATATGTACTTAGCACCATAACCAACTTTATCTGATGCTACGTGGCTGCCATCAGGGAGATAAACTCGACTGGTCAGGCTGTTATGGAACAAATTCAGTTCTTTAATCATACAGTCTGGATCTAGGTCTGTTGCTTGGAAAAATGCATTTATCCTTTCAAATTCGTTTACTATGGGTGTAACGAAGTGAAAATACAATTTATTCACATTGTCTTTCATCATTTCTGCAATTAAACGTGCTTTGTATCTTCTAGAAGCATCAGCTTCTATTTCGGCAATTGAGAAGTAGGTTTTTAGCTCTTCCCAACTTACTAAGATGCTGTACAGCAATTTGCCTCTGACAAGCCATCTTGTTGTGGAATTCTTCTGAAAGGCGCCACTTACTTTCACGGTTTCATCATCGCCATTGATCATCTTGAAGAGATCTTTGTATGCTTCACGTCTTAGTGTGCTTTTTGAAAACCATTTTGGGATCTCGCTCAGCAAAAATCCAAGATTAGCAGGGAGTTTTTCGAAAGCATGTTTTATGCATAGGGAGAGTGAATGGCAGATACATTTCATAAGGATGCAATTTGGAGACACTATCTTCATCCTGGAATAAACAGAGTCATGCTTTCCGACCATTACAGATGCTCCATCGCATGCCAAGCCAACACAATCTTCTAAGTTTAATCCAGCATCTTCAAGACTTAGTTTTAAGGCATTGAATATATCTTCCCCAGTGGCGCTTACGAGGGAAACTAAACTGATAAATGCTGTGCAAATTTTCTCTTGCTTTTCGCTGATATATCGCACTGTTACACACAAATATTTCTTGCATGATACATCTGTTGACTCATCTATGAGAACGGAGAACTTCTTGCCAGAAACATCGCTACGTAACTCGTCGTATAGGGCAGGAGAGATTACGCGTTTGATTAATTGGCTGCATTTTGTTCGATGAAGCTTATACGTTTGCAAATACGTTTGTTAGAAAATGTTGAAAGCTTCTTGCAGCCCCTTAAATGGCTTTTTAGAATAAGGGGATTTTTCAAGCTGCAAACTTTATTTATGATCACTAGCATTGAAAGATGCCACGCAGAAGACAACATGGAAACTTTGATCCTCGAAGAAATAGAGAAAGGCGAAGACAATATTATCTCAACCGCCTTGATGCAGATAGACCCCAAGATGATGGTGCAGGGGTGCAGGACGTTCTCCAAGCGGTGAATGAACTACACGCATTGGAACTCGAAATTGCGGAACAATTGCCTGAACAACAAATACAACCGCAACCAGACTTTGACCTGCTACCACAACACTACATTGGGGCGATGGACAATTCGTGCCGGCATTGCGGTTCAAAGTTTTTTGTCGGAGAACAAACTGCACATAATGTGTTCACCAAGTGTTGCTTTGGAGGAAAAGTGGTACTTCCTCCAATCGTACAACCTGCGCCACATGTAATGGAACTTTTTAATAGAGAGACACCACAATCGCGCCATTTTTTGCAAAACATTCGCAACTATAATGCTGCCTTGGCAATGGCTTCTTGGAATGCCACAGTCAACGAACTCCCTGGTAGAGGACCCCGTGTGGTTACGATTCACGGACAAACCTACCACTTGACAAGCGCAGCAGATGCCTCTGAAGGTACACGTCCAGAGTATTCCCAACTATACATAATGGACACCAATCAAGCATTGCAGGAGCGAATTCACGACCCAAGAAACGCGCACCTGCGACCTGATGTCTTGCAGCTTCTACAGGATGAACTAATGGCTGTTAATCCTTATGCAAGACAATTCAGGAATATGGGGCAAGTTTTACAACAACAACGTGACGCTGCAGCCGCAAACAACAAACCCGTACCGCAAGTGAGGATGATCATTGCGCGTCGACCTTTCCAGGATCGCCGTTATGACAATCCTACAGCAACGGAAATCGCTGCAGTTTACGTGGGAGACGAGGGGGCACCCCCGATCCAGCTAATCGAGACATTACCGTTTTTAATGTTGCTGACAACAACACACAAAAAATCAAAATTACGTCTCCCAATGCTGATCCAATGACTTATCCTTTGTTGTTCTTTCATGGAGATTTTGGATGGAACATTGATCTCCAACGCAACCGACAACAAGGTGCTGCTCGCGGACGCAACCAAAGAGAGTGAATCTCTTTGAATGAGTTTTATGCATACCGCATTGCCGTCCGTGAGGATTTCTCGGCAATTCATTGCTCCAGATTGCTGTTTCAACAATACTTGGTTGATGCGTACACAAAGATTGAGGGAAATCAACTGACATACATAAGAACGCATCAAACTCAAATGAGGGTGGAATCTTACCAAGGCCTTATGGATCACGTCGAAAGGCGTGCACAGGCCGAAGATGCAAACGTTGGTCGCATTGTGATTCTACCTGCCACCTTTGAAGGGAGCACAAGATCAATTTATCAGAATTACCAAGATGCAATGACAATTGTTACCAAGTATGGTAAGCCTGACATTTTCCTGACCATGACTGCTAACCCAAACTGGCCTGAGGTACAAGAAAACATCTTGCCACACCAAACAGCAAATGACAGGCCAGATATTGTCAGTCGTGTTTTTCACCTGAAGCTGAAGGAACTTTTGTGTGACCTGCTTCAGAGACATGTTTTAGGACATGTGATTGCATATGTTTACACAATTGAGTTCCAGAAAAGGGGTTTACCACATGCACAAATGGTTCTGTTTCTTTTGGATGCCGACAAACCACGTACAGCAGAGGATGTTGATATGTTGGTGTCTGCAGAAATTCCAGATCCACAACAGAATGCACATTTACATGAAGTTGTCAAGAAGCACATGATTCATGGGCCATGTGGTCAACTTGACCCCCATTATGTGTGCATGCAGGATGGTCAATGCAAAAAGGACTTCCCCAAAGCATTGGTCCAGGAGACAGAATTAAATGTCAATGGATATCCTTTGTACAGACGTAGAGGACAGCACCTGGCACAGCTACGTCACCACATGGTTAATGACTCTTGGGTTGTTCCTTACAGTCCACAACTTCTCACAAAATTCAACTGTCATATGAATCAGCCACAGAATGCAGATGAAGATATTGATGTCATCCGTGAGCAAGAACAGGGAGCAGAAATGCTGCAGCTTCTTAATGACAACCAACTTCACATTCACAACACCGTCATGAATGCTATACAAACAGCATCTGAACAAAACTGCTACTTTGTGGATGGTCCAGCAGGCACAGGTAAGACATTTCTTTACAACACATTAGTGCACAACCTTCAAGCCTTAGGTGTGAAAGTAAAATGTGTTGCATATTCTGGGATAGCTGGCACATTGTTGATTAATGGAGCTACAGCTCATTCAACTTTCCAGATTCCTATTCCATTACTGCCAGATTCCACTTGTAACATTAAACGTCAAAGCGCAAGAGCTCAGAAGCTTTTAGAAACCTCTCTCTTTATCTGGGATGAGGCTTCATGATTCCTGCAAATGCTTTGAAAGCAGTTGACATTCTCTTGAGAGATATTACACAAACTGACCAACCTTTTGGAGGTAAGTATATGTTTCTTGGAGGTGATTTCAGACAGGTTCTCCCAGTTGTTCTTAGAGCAGGTAGAGAACGCATTGTCCAAGAAAGCTTGAAGAATTCTCCTCTGTGGCAACACTTCAACAAGTTTCAACTTCATGTAAACATGAGAGCCACACGTGATGAACAGTACAGGCATTTTGCTGACTGGCTGTTAAGACTTGGCAATGGTGAGGAGCCACATGATGACCTTGACCAAGTCACCTTACCAGAAAACATATTGCTACCTTCACTCAATGAGCTGGTGAGCTTTTTGTATCCACCAACACAACCAGGACAGCCAAACCTAATGCTAGATCCTGGAACAATGTCAGAACGCTGCTGCTTGACTCCCAAGAATCAGTTCACTCACCGCATCAATGAGCTGGTGCTTGATAGATTGCAAACACCTATGCACACATACCTCAGTACAGACAGGGTAATCAGTGAGGACCCTAGAAGCTGCAGCATATCCAATTGAATTTCTCAATGCACAAACACCTGGAGGAATGCCACTTCACAAGTTGCAGCTCAAGGTATTTGTCTTCAAATATTTACTTCAAACTCTATTGAGACCTTACTGTTGATAATTTTGCAAATTCAAATGTTTATAAATGTGTCTGTCATTTTCCATCATAGATAAATCTCCAAATTCAACTTCTAATAAAGAATTTTCTTTTCTAGATTGGTGCAACTGTTATCCTATTAAGGAACATCAATCCAAAAAGAGGACTCTGTAATGGCACCCGTCTCATAGTAAGAGATTTACAACGCCATGTTATTTGCGCAGAAATTATAGGAAATGAGCATAGAGGTGAGTATGTGATGATACCCAAAATCACAATGTCATCACAAGATACAGCCCTACCTATCAATATTGCAAGAGTCCAGTTTCCAGTGAGACTAGCTTACTGTCTCACAATCAACAAAGCCCAAGGCCAGTCATTAGGTATGTTGGTGTTTATCTACCTGAGCCTGTCTTCAGTCATGGCCAACTCTACGTTGCCATGTCAAGGGCTAAGTCATTTGCTGGCATTAAAGTCATGCTACCAGAAGGACAGAAAACAAAGAATGTTGTCTACCCTGAAGTTTTGCAGTAAGCCCCATGCCCCATGATCCATTAAACTGATAGACCTCCATGCACACATTTTGTTGCACGCCACACTTGGATATCATTTAGGTGATCTAATCCTGATACCCTCCAACCCTACTCATATCTTTTCTACTGAATAATAGTGCACTAATTCAAATAAAGTACTCAGTGAGCCTCACATGATCATTATTTATACTTTTCTTCTCTTGATTGTAATTTCTTCTTCTGTATCTATTTCTTAATAGTTGAGCTACATCTTCTACGCTACTGTTCAGCATGTTCTATCCTTTCATTGCCAACTACTTGGCTGTAATTCTGATACCTTCTGACCCATACTCATATCTTTTCTACTGAATGATAGTGCACTAATTCAAATAAACTACTCAGTGAGCCTCACATGATCATTATTTATACTTTTCTTCTCTTGATTGTAATTTCTTCTTCTGTATCTATTTCTTAATAGTTGAGCTACATCTTCTACGCTACTGTTCAGCATGTTCTATCCTTTCATTGCCAGACTACTTGGCTGTAATTCTGATACCTTCTGACCCATACTCATATCTTTTCTACTGAATGATAGTGCACTAATTCAAATAAACTACTCAGTGAGCCTCACATGATCATTATTTATACTTTTCTTCTCTTGATTGTAATTTCTTCTTCTGTATCTATTTCTTAATAGTTGAGCTACATCTTCCACGCTACTGTTCAGCATGTTCTATCCTTCATTGCCAGACTACTTGGCTGTAATTCTGATACCTTCTGACCCATACTCATATCTTTTCTACTGAATGATAGTGCACTAATTCAAATAAAGTATAATTTTGATCATCCCAAGATTGATCACTCTTGATCAGCAGGCGCCTATACATGCTTGGGGCTCCCGATCCACCGAAATGTATAGGAGGTGAGTGCTACACTGTGTTGCACTCACCCATGGGGTATCTTGATCTTTGATCCTGATACCCCTGGATCCATATTTTCTGTCTAAACACTAAAATAGTGTACTCAGTGAGCCCCAACATGATCATTATTTATACTGTTCTTCTCTTCCTTTTCTTTCAACACTAGACTACTCTGTATTTCTACTCCTCTTCTACTGCTCTATTCAATACATTTCTTCATGGAACAGTTTTTGAGTTATGCTTGACATCTTCCCCGATGTTGCCTATGGGAAGGTGTAGTTCCTTTGCTCAATGGCAGTTTAACTCCCCAACTCCCAAATTTCCCTAACATGGTGTTTATAGTTATTAGAAGGAACTATTCAATAGAAAATTTCCCAAATAAACTGCCATTAAAAAAGGAAACCTTGAACAAAGGATGCCCCTTGACGTGGTGTTCAGGCTTTTCACTAATGCATCCGGCAACAAATTCAACTTTTCTCTGCATATAGACATTAGTAGTTTTGCAAGCTGTATTTCAAACTCTTCTTTGGAAGGAAAAAAGGTAAGGGTGCACTGTCGAAGGAAAGCAAACAATCCCAACATTCCCAACCATTTCCCAAAAATGTATTGAACAGGATTCAACATATAGTAATAGTTGCCATTTTAAAGATTATTCTAGCCAAACTTTGTTTTCCTTCCTAAGAACGAATTTCTTGTGTAACGATTTTTTTTTCTTTTCAGAACATTTCCTCAGAGTGCACCTAGCCAGCGCATCCGTGAAGAGGCAAAAGAACAAACGAGAACTACCTTTTTAAAAACAAAGACACAACTGTTGACATTTTAATATTTATGGAGTAGTTTTAAGGGGCAATTCCTCTCCCACAGAAGGGGATTTAAGCCCGCGCAACGGGGTTTTGGGGGCTTATGTATTTCTATTGTGTGGTGGATGATGATGAATGATCTTTAATTTGGTTTTCCTTCATTCTCACATTGTTCTCTTGTTCACGGTGCCGTTAAAATTTCTAGAACAAGCAAGATCACAAACAAATTAAAGATCGCTACTGAATATGAGGCGTGATTATGAAAAAGTTTTGACCTGGTATTTCTTTTGTTCCCATTTATAGCCAGTTTTTTTAGGCTAGAAGCAGGGCTCCTCTAATAGAGTCAGAACCATTTCAAGAGCAAGTTAGAAATACATTTAGACAACGAAAGAGTCTACATAGACTTGAATAGCTGTAAGATGGGTCAATTCATTTGGCCGGGGGTGCTACAAAGATGATGACAAAGGATGAGTAAACCGTCAACGAAACATGTTTGTCATGTCAACTTTTTCGGACTTGGCAAGCCCGTTGGCAAGTTAGAAGGTGTCATGTCGTGTTGTTTGTTTCGTGCCGCGATCGCTTGGCCCGATAACACACTGGCAAGAGTTCCTTTCGCGGTGTTAAGATTGACGAATTGTCAACTTAGTGGATTACCGCGTCGAGACACCGTCAAACTGCAATCTTGCAATCCTGTGATTGCAACTGCGACACAATACCTTATTTGTCCGGCCGGTACAACAGAAAAACAATCTCCCATCACCTTTGAAATATAGCAGTAGCATGCAAACTTTTTTAACAGGTAACATCTGTCATCTAATTGATCATTCCTCCCTAAATAGTAGCACATAGAATAGAAAAAAGCCTCAGTCAACTTCCCCGACAAAACCATTGTTTTAACCATATAAAAGGGTAATGACTACCTCACCCTCTTAGACCAGAGCAAGCATTTTAAAAATGGAGGACCAAAGAAATACGTAAAAGTCCTTTTTGGAAAAAATCAAAAGTAAGACTTCTTTTCATACTTATATACTTATAGATTTGTGTAGTATAGATTTGTAAAGTTTGCAAATTTTGTCTTTCGAATATATGCGGCGATAGATGTTTGTTTGCAGTGAAACAGTAGTTAAACAGGCAACTTTACTCCGGTTATCAGTCGTTAGTGGTCCATTACACGGCTATTCATCAACATAATTATCTTTGTAGGACATTCCATACCGGCCATCAATTGGCGCCTTTAAATATTTGACGCAAGGCCTTCAGTATTAAAAGGGAAGAAAAGTTTTTTTTCGTCAATGACGAAGGAAATAGAATCAGGATCATGAGGTAACTATGGGATCGCCATTACCGTCTTTCAGGTTATTTATTTGTTTAAGAATTCAACGGCTTTTAGAAGATATTTTTCTTTTTCATCTATGAATTCATTCATACGAATCTATTCTTTAAATACATATCAGATTATCAGCTTGGCAGATCATTTTTCGCAGGCAATTTGAGATGTGAATGATCATTTTTCACCTTTATTTACCACCTGCCTCCGTTCAAATGACTTATAAAATATTTTTTATTGTAGACCAGGAGACACAGTCAAAATAAAATTGGTGCCACACAAAAAAAAAAAAAGACAACGAAAAACAAGGCACCAACCAGAATATAACTGGAAAAATTGTAAACATTCATTATTATTAATGTTTTACGTTTTTTTTTATATAAATATAATTTTTTAATCTTTAGTAGTTTTAATCAATATAGTTTAATTACATTTCCTACCATAACAGTTGGAGGTTTTACTCTCTCATTCCTTAGCAACGTTTCATAAATCCGGTTCAAAATTTTCGTATACACTTGAAATAACCGAGGCTCAAGTTTAAAAAAATATTTCCCTTACCTCAAAAACACTTTTTAAACACTGGAAAAGATTTGAAACTTTCAAACAAATGTTTACCAGCATTAACCTTCGGCGTACCTGTCTTCCAGATGACATGAAACAAGTAGGCAATCAGGGCAACATTAAATGAAACAACAAGCATACTCGTAAAAGGGGCTTTTAATGTATTTGCTTTAGCTAGGCATCTTTGGCTCGATAAGCAACAAATAGAACATCTCTAAACAATGCCCCAGTGCAAAACAAAAAACATTCACCATCTACATAAATCAAGTATTATGCCAAAAATGCCAGGGAAGATCTATCCCAATTTTCAAACAAAAGAGGACCAATTTTAAAGTTTGTGCGTGAAAAATTAAACAAAGACTCCCGTATAAAATTCTGGCCTACTTGCTTTCAAATAAGTATAATCTGTCATATTTCAGAATTCGACTATTCAAGCCACCCCTAGAAGTATCAATTACAAGCAAATATGACATCCTTCGTCATGATCATCATTCAATTCAATCAAACATTAAACAACTGCGTTATAAGGTCTTATCGTTCACCCACACACTAAGTTGCACAACGTCACGAGACAATAAAGATGGCAATGCAAAATGTAGCACAAAAACAAAATGCACATACAAAGCAAATCTCATGGACTTTAGTTCAACTCTTTTTATGGAAAAAACCAAAAGAATAAAATTCGTTTTGAAACAAACAAACCATAACTAATGTATTTTCAAATAATAAGTAATGTTTTGTCACACAATAGCCCTCAAAACGTACTACGCTGACTCAACTGTTTCAAGATAATAGAAGGGTCCATAAATGGCCCCCCAAACAAATGCCCATTGCACGGGCTCGACAGCCTCGGTTAGAAGCGAAGTTTGACGTCATACATAGCCGTCCCAAAAAGCAACAGCCTCAAATTGAAGCCAAGAATACCATCTCGCGTGAACTTAACTTCAAAGCTGCAGACACCTCAAACAGTGGTAGTGTCAAAATTCGTTTGAAATAACCCGGCCCCATCCTATGCGTGTTTCCTTCATGCCTCGCTGCCAACACAAAGCTTCCGACTTTAGTGTTGTTTTTAAAATTCACATATACCTGCCAACCAGCCTGAAGAAAATTAATCACACATTACCTTCAATCGCACATTGGCACTATTTCCGTTCCCACAAACACGAATCTACAGGTATCACATGACTAGGTACTCTTTAAAAAGTCCCATCCCAAAACGACGAGACAGATAACACAAATACTACACGGCGCGTGGACACCTGGTAAGTATCAGTTCTTCACTTTTTAAGGACTTGCAGTAAAGTTACTACCAAATTTAAAAAGTTACGATACCTAATAGGGTCGATTTTCTACACTTTCTGAGCATGCATTTCATCCATCATCTTTACAATTACAACGGCAAACGTTGAACCTTGACCTTACTGTCCGCTTCTGTTTACAGATAGCCAACGTTTCAAGAACATAAAACTATTTGCGTAAGTATTGTCATTTCTTTTTAATTCATTCCTTCACAAATCCTTCAACTCTCCACAAATTTTCAAATGTTAACAACTATCCAGTTTTGTAGAAATGAATTGCACAGTGAAATTTTAAAAGCAAGCCAAAGAACGAAGGCAACCTTTTCATCCCGTGGACAATTTATAATCCCTTTAATTTTATTCCAATGTGAAATTGTAAAAGAAGTCAACTTGCACACATATCACCGCACACCGCTTTTTTCCAATGTTGTAATTTAAAAATTTCGTACAATCACTAAGCTATATTTTCCTCCTAATAGAATGGACGAGCAAACTTTGAAGAGGTTAGAAAAACTGGAGAAATATGCAGAAAAGACAAGCACCGAATTGCTACGCATACAAAGAAAGATGGAAGCCGCAGAATGCCGATTAACCGTCATTCAAAAAGAAATTCGGGATATCATTATGGACATTAAGAAGCAGAGAAATATAAACAAAAGTTTAGAAGACAATAATATTGATGCCGATCTTTTAAATATGGAAGATTAAAACTCATGAAAATATCTAGAAAGCGTTCTCTTCTCCTACCTCTTGAAACTTTACAATTGATTGAAGTTGCGTTCGCCTATACGTATTACTTTCTTGTGAAATTACCAAAAAGTTAAATTCTGATCACAGAATACGAACAAAATGTAAAAAGCAGCATTTAAGAAATAACGTCTGAACAACTCCACAGTTAACCATACCGCACCTTTGAAGCAAATCGAAACCAAAATAATTTAGAGCAACAACTGACAACAAAGTTGAGCAAAAATTAAAAATGGTCGAATACTAACAGAACGAAATATAAAAACCTATCAAAAAGACTTAGACGAGCACCATAGATCAGCCTAGCGGAAAAACGGACCTGGATGTTTGGTTTGGTTTCAAATTATATCATTTTAGTTTAAATTATAATTATCGAAGCAAATGGAACGTGAATATAAGTAGACCATTATTTTGCTAAAACATACTATGGCACAACAGAAGACTAGCCCCCAAAACCCCGCTGCGCGGGCTTAAAACCCCTTCGGTGGAAATAGAATTGCCTCTTAAAACTACCCCAAAACAAATTAGGCAGATTAGCCTCGGCAAGACAAGAGCCTCGCATCGAGAGCAAAAATGACGTAATGCACAGCCACGCACCGCACACTTGAAACGAAAGTTGTCAACGACAAAATGACTCGCCATCCTTCGCGTGCATCACTCGCACTCATGTGACAATCGCTAGGACGGGGGAGCCTCATCCCTTCATCTTTTGCGAACCCCGTCCTAGCGATTGTCACATGAGTGCGAGTGATGCACGCGAATGTGTTTATTGTCTAGGGAATTTTTAATATATTCTGTTAGACTAATCAAGGCATGATTTGTTGAATGAGAAGCACGAAAACCAAACTGAAGGCTGTACAAGATTTCATGAACTTCTAAGAAATTGTATAAGCGTTTGTACATAAGTTTCTCTGAAATTTTACTGAAAACACAGAGAGATATTGGTCTGTAGTTAGAAACTGTTACAGGACAGCCTTTTTTGAATAATGGTATGACTTTTGCATGCTGCATTTTTTCAGGAAAAATACCAGATTGGAATGATTCATTAATAATATGGGACCGAGGAGAAGAAATATGTGGAGACAGAATTTTTAGTAACTTTATGGGTATACTATTGGGGCCTAAGGATTTGCCAGTTTTTAACGCACCAATTATATCCGATATTTCATAAGGGGCTGAAGGGGTTTTAAAAAATGAGCTGGGATTTTCATTATCAAGATAATCTAAGGGGGATTTTGGTGACCTAGTTATTCTTTTTGTGACGCCATCTGCTACATTGACAAAAAAATTGTTAACAATAGTAGCCATTTTTGCAGAATCTGTTGTTAGATTTCCATTTGCATCCTTGAGCTTGTTTATGACATTTACCCGAGAATTGTTAATACTAATGATTGACTTAATGCCAGTCCACAAAAGCTTCATGTTTTTGCTGTTTTCATTAAAAAAATTGTGAAAATAATTGGTTTTGCTTTTTTTAAGCTCTATGGCAACTCTGTTTCTAAACTTTTTGTATAGAAGGCTTTGGGAAGCATCAGGTTTTTTCCTTAGCTTTTTGAGGATATTATCCCTCAGGCGCATCATTTTTTGGATTCTGCTGTTTATCCATGGCTTATTTCTTAATTTCAAATCTCTTTTAGTTAGTTTTTTTAATAGAGCATGATTTCTGACAATTTCATCAAGAGTAGTAAGAAATCTATTAAGTTTTGCATTGACATTAGTCTGACTGTCATTTAAGTACTCAAGGTTAAGGCTGTTAAAATCTGTAAGAAACCGTTCTTCATCAAATTTTGAGTAATCATGCTTATAGTATGACAAAGTCTTGTTGGTGATACCTGCTTTTTGAACGATCAAAAACTGAGGAAAATGATCTGCTATTTGAGTAAGGATATTACCACTTCTGGTGTTAAAATTGCAAACATTGGAAAAAATATTATCAATAATGTTAGGAGAATGGTCAGATACCCGTGTTGGATGGATTATAAATGGAAGGAAGTGTTGAGAAAGAAGAAGAGTTACAAATTCCTTTGTAGGAGAATGGGAGTCATAATTTAGTAAGTTGATATTGAAGTCACCTAAGATGAAGATCTGCTTATTTGCAACAGAGGGGCAAGATAAAGTCTTTTGAATATAGTCCGTGAAATTTTCAATTTCAGTACTAGGGTGGCGATATGCACAACAGATCAGAATATTGCTTTCCTTGGAAATTTCAATTTCAGCCCATACTGTCTCATAGTCCTCACTGTCATTATCCAAGTCAGGCCTTGGAACAGGGCCCAAACAGGTTTTAATATAAAGACCAACACCACCATTTTGACTTTGAGATTTAGAAGAGAGAAACGTGTAGCCGGGGATGTCGACGTTAGTGCTCAAAGGCCTTTCAAATGAATCCCAGGTTTCAGAAACAGCAACAACACCGAAGCCAATATTCAAGTTGGATAGCAGAGTCTGAAGCTCATCAAAATGACAGGAAAGGCTTCTTATATTCATATGAAGGAAGGAAAGATCATTGTGAGAAGTATCAGTGGTAGATAAATCTTGAATAGTATGATAGCTAGAGTCAATATTAGATAGTAAGTGTTCATCAATATCATAGTCTTGCAGGTTAGGCAAGTTAGTAAGTTGAGAGGTGATTTCAAATGATGGTAATGCATCCACAACAGAAGGTTTGTCAAAATCAAAAAGATTTGATAATGTTTCATCTTTAATTTAGCCAAAAGGAAAAGCAGATGAATGATATTCTATTGTGCAATTAATACAGAACCATGGACCACCAGGTTCTTTCGTAAGAGCTTCATATTCTGAAAGAGAAATGTAATTGCATTTCATATGGTGCCAAAATTTGCAAGCATTACAGAGAATGCCACTTTTGTTCACGTTTTTGTGGCAGATGCCACATGGATATTTTGGAGTTCTAACCATTAGGGCCAATAATTACATTCAAATGAACTAAACTGAAAGAAACACAACTTTAATTGAATGACAGTCCTTAAAGTTTTACTTTTAGTCCTTGAAAGTAATTTCATTGTCACTTACGACTGCTTCAGCAGCATTTCCCTCATTGCTTGAATGACTGATATTTACATCAGGTGGCTTGCCTTTGATAATTAGACGGTCAAGAACAAAGAAAGCATCTTTGCCCCTCTCTCTTGCCTTTATGAGGTCGTTGACTTGGCCTTTTCGTTTCATCAATGTTCTTTGTGACAAATCATTGAAGAACATGATTCCCTTTGGTTTCACTTGACGTGCCTTCTTCACGATCATTTCTTTTGTTTTCGAAGATCGCAGTTTTGCAACAATGGGCCTTGGTTGGTGTCATTAATCCATCTGTGACCTTTCTCATTCTTTTGAAAACGACCGACACGGTGTGCCCTTTCTATTTCAAAATCATCAGAGACACCAAGCTCAGATTTTACCAAAGCCTTGATTTTCTTTTCAGTTTCATCCCAGGATTTTTCATCAGGACTCTCGGGGACGCCAAGGATTTTCAGGTTATTTCTTCTGGACTGATTTTCCAGATATTCAGTGTGGTCAGCGATGTCCTCAAAACCTTAATTCACATAATGCTCAAATCGATCTACCTTTTGTGCTAAGTTCGCTACTGCAGCCGCATTTGCTTTCATCTCAACTTTTATTGAATCGTTATCATTGCTCGGAAATGAAATTGATTTGACAACATCATTAAGATCTTTCCTCAGGTCTTTAATTTCTTATTTGACGTTGTTCATAAATAACTGGAGCGAAGAGCGATAGGCCCGATCTTGTATTTCCATCATGTGCTTGAGTATACCAGGTGTAATAGGATCTTTATTATCCATGACTTAATTATTAAATGTATACCTTCCTGAACGTATTTTATTAAAATTTTGAATTCTAAGAACATTAAATTACTAACAAAACTTTACAAGGCGCAATAGGCAAGTTTGATTTTACCTCGTGGGAGATTGCATCTGGCCGCCATCTTGTGATACAAACTGGTGGAGTTGCATCTGGAAAGTATGCTGTTAAATTGTTTAATGCAGTCATAGAGCCTCGTAAAATGCCAGATGATAATAGTTCCCATATTCATTTGTTATGGTCATGCTTGGGGGGTTCTAAGAAGGATGTCAATCCACTGTTCAGGCCAAACCATATTGTTCCTGTCTTTGCTAGTGATGATCCATCTTTCATTCGGCAAGAGCAATTATTTGTCAAAGTGAAGCAAGAGACCACTTCTGCTTCAGCTCCAGCATCAGAGAAGTCATCTAAAGTTCTGTTCCCTGCATCTTCTTCAGTTTCTCATTTGAAACAATCTAGAAGTTATTTTCCTTTGTCTGCAAAGCAATCTTCAGAACTGGAAATCATTGTTCAAGAGGAGGTTTCTTCCCCTGTATCTTGTTCTGAGCAGAATATTTCACCAAAAAATGGTATTCCAACTGATCATGATATTGGATCCTTTTATAGTAAAGTAGCATCTTTTACAGACAACGAAAAATATGAAATTTGGCAAAAGGTTTGGAGGCCAGATGGTGACTTTAACTTTCCTACACAGCTGATATATGGCAAAAAGAGAAAATTCATTTCTTCATGGCTTAATGAATATCCCTGGTTGCAATATTCCAGATTTCTTGATGGGTCCTTTTGTTTACCTTGTGTCATTTTTGGAAGAAGGATTGGTATATATTCATCAAAAGTAGACAGGCTGGTGACAAGTCCCTTTAAAGATTGGTCATGTGCAGTTTCAAGATTCAAAATGCACAGCAAGTCAGATATTCATAAAACATCGCTGGCAACCATGCAGTCATTTCTTAATGTAAAACAGAACAAAATTAAATCAATAGAAACAATTCAGAATAAAATTATTGATGATAAAATCACCTAAAATAGGATGAAGCTTGCTTCTCTTATAAAAATTGCTCTTCTTCTTGCAAGGCGAAATGTACCATTCCGAGGACATAGGGATGACTCAAAATATTATGACAAGGAGAACAGTGGAAATTTCCAAGCCTTGATTAACTTTAGAATTGATAGTGGCGATACAGTTCTTAAAGAGCACTTTGATACAGCACCTAAAAATGCCACAGATCGATCGAAAACTATCCAGAATGAAATAATTTCTTGTGCTGCTGAAGTAATGAATAATAAGATCATTGCAGAAATAAAAAAGTCTAAATTCTTGTCGATTCTTGCTGACGAAGTCACTGACTGTTCCAATAAGGAACAAATGCCTCTTGTCATCAGATATGTTGATGGTAGCAATATTATCCAAGAAAGATTCATCAAGTTCATTCATTGTAATGAGGGTGTATCAGGAGAAGCCCTTAAAGATAAGATCATTGACTGTTTGGTAAATGAATTGAATCTTGATGTTGAAAATTGCCGTGGTCAGTGCTATGATGGAGCCGGTAATATGGCTGGAAAATACTCTGGTGTAGCTGCCCGTATCCTGAACCTGAATCCTTTGGCACTGTTTACCCACTGTGCATCTCACAGACTCAACTTGTGCGTTGCTGCTGCATTTGAAAACCAGAATGTCAGTAACATGATGGATCGAGTCAAACAGATATCCAAGTTTTTCAATTATTCTCCCAAGCGACAACAGCTGTTAGAGGAAAACATAAAGAAATTCAACCCAGGCTGCAAATACACAAAGTTATTGGATGTTTGCCGCAAAAGGTGGATTGTGCGCATTGATGGCTTGGCAAGGTTTCTAGAGATGTATGAAGCCATTGTAGAAACAATGTTTGTCATTGGTAGTAACAAGGATGGGAAATGGAGGACATGTGCTGGTGAAGCATACTCTTTTTGGACCCTTCTTCTTAATTTTAATTTTTTAATAACGCTGATCATTGTAAGAAATTGCCTTGGGTATACACATACAGCTACCGAGCAGCTTCAAGGTGTACAAGTTGATATTTTAAAAGGACTGAGGATGGTAAAAACAATGACAAGATCTTTACAAACAGCAAGAGATAATATTGATATTTACCATCAAGAATGGTTTCAGACCGCGTGTGATATAGCAAATAGAGTAGAGGCTCCTATTATGGCCTACAGAACCTGCAATTCACAGAGGTACAGAAATAATGCCCCATCTTCTGACGTTTCCTCTCATTATAAAATAAATGTGTCTATTCCTTTCTTAGACCATCTGCTTGAAGCATTATTGTCGCGATTTTCAGCAGAAAACTGTATTGCGTTGAATGGTCTGTCCATTGTGCCAGCAATTATGAAATCTGAGTACAGTGAAAACCAATTAATTGGTCGAAAAAGATCTTATGAAGAGGTAGAAACTTCTAATGATAACGCGGAGTCCCTACAAATGAAAGAGGACAGGCAGTCTTGTGAAAACGTGCAATCATCATGCATCAAGCTAAAAAAGAAAGTGAAGTTTCAGCACCTTGACAAGAAGTGGAAAAAAGATTTTGAAAATTTTTGTTGCCAGTATGCCGGCGATCTTCCAGATATCTCAAACATTTCTCACAAAGTTGATAACTGGGAGTCTCTGTGGACAAACACACCAGATGACCTGCTACCTGACACCATCGCTGAAACAATCAAAGTAACAAATTCGATCTACTTTCCAAACATTTCCACTGCTCTTCGGATCTTAGCTGTTCTTCCAGTGTCAAGCTGTACTTGCGAAAGATCTGCCTCTGCCATACGACTTGTCAAAGCCTACACACGCCGCACGGCAACCTTATACACACACCGTGATATTAGTATCAACGTTAATGAGATTATCGACTTATTTTCCCGCAAGCACGAGAGAAGGCTTACTCTTCGCAACCTTCTTAATTCTGATAATGAGCTAGAACCCAACGATGACGTATTGTATTCAGAGCTTTATTAACAAAATCCGGGTTTCTGAATCAAAGAACTGAATCCAGATTTATGAACAGTTTTACAAAGTTACCTTATTTTATTGCCAGCCTTGTCTTTATCAAAGAACTGAATCAAGATTTATGAACAGTTTTACAGAGTTACCTTATTTTATTGCCAGCCTTGTCTTTATCAAAGAACTGAATCCAGATTTATGAACAGTTTTACAGACTTCCCTTATACGGAGTGTACAAAACGGAGAAAATGAAATATATTAATAACCACCTCTTAAACCTGATAATTGGTAGGTTCTTTCCTTTATTTAAATATGACTCCTGTCGTCTTTTGGTACCATGATATTTCAGTGGTGAAAGGTATGATGGTAAAACCTGGATTGCCCAATCGCAAAGATGCAGATATTGCCAGCCTTGTCTTTCTCAAAGAACTGAATCCAGATTTATGAACAGTTTTACAGAGTTGCCTTATTTTATTGCCAGCCTTGTCTTTATCAAAGAATTGAATCCAGATTTATGAACAGTTTTACGGAGTTACTTTATTTTATTGCCAGCCTTGTCTTAATCAAAGAACTGAATCCAGATTAATGAACAGTTTTACAGAGTTACCTTATTTTATTGCCTAGCCTTGTCTTTATCAAAGAACTGAATCAAGATTTATGAACAGTTTTACAGAGTTACCTTATTTTATTGCCAGCCTTGCCTTTATCAAAGAACTGAATCCAGATTTATGAACAGTTTTACGGAGTTACTTTATTTTATTGCCAGCCTTGTCTTAATCAAAGAACTGAATCCAGATTTATGAACAGTTTTACAGAGTTACCTTATTTTATTGCCAGCCTTGTCTTTATCAAAGAACTGAATCAAGATTTATGAACAGTTTTACAGAGTTACCTTATTTTATTGCCAGCCTTGTCTTTATCAAAGAACTGAATCCAGATTTATGAACAGTTTTACAGACTTCCCTTATACGGAGTGTACAAAACGGAGAAAATGAAATATATTAATAACCACCTCTTAAACCTGATAATTTGTAGGTTCTTTCCTTTATTTAAATATGACTCCTGTCGTCTTTTGGTACCATAATATTTCAGTGGTGAAAGGTATGATGGTAAAACCTGGATTGCCCAATCGCAAAGATGCAGATATATGTTGTTTGATTATGGCTTTGAAAAAGCAAACATTTAGTAAACTAAAGCTTTTCGTCTGACACTCTTCGGAGTTTAAAACATCAGAACATAGATTAAAACTCTACGCTAGGAAATATATATACACAGTTGTGGATCGAAATAGGCCAATCAGAAACACGAGCACGTGACTGTATAGGTTGACCAATCAGTGCCGCTTGCCTATTGAGAATGTTACCAATGGAGTCCTAAGGTGAAAACGAACTCCTTTTGTCTACACAGTATTGTTGGGGATATAACGATGTCCCCCTTTTGTTTAAGACAAAGAAGTTCAAGTCAAGTCTGATTGGCCATACTTCATTGGCACTTGCGCAGTACGAAATCAAATTCGCGCGAATGTGGTTGCTGTTCCCGGAAAAATTCACTCGTCGCGCTATGGAAGTCAGCCATGGATGTTTTGCGTAGTTCTGTCTATTTAGTGCAGTGTTTTTGCGTGGTGGTTTGCCCAGATAGAGTGTGATATCAGCCTGGGCAAGGTGAAACAGGGCACAGGCTGATTATGATCGTCAGAATAGGCCTGTAGAGCCCTTGTAAGCAAATAGCCTTGACCTAGTGCATGGTACACTCTTAGCGTAGTCTTGGTTTTTTAACTGGCTGATCCTCTGTAGTATGGCGGGGTTCCAAGTACAGGATCATTTTACCTTCTTTTGTAAGGACACGAGAATTGGAAGGCATTGTAACCGAACTAGGTGCATGCTTAAAACAACGGAGAGTCACTATCATTGCAACTATTGTGCAGTTTTCTTTCGAGGCTTGAATGCAACGAGGATGGAGAAGCATATCTGTTCCAAGCACGAAACAGAATTATATGCCAATAAAATTCTCATGAATGCTCCTATTGATCCACCTAATGATAGTAGACTCGAAGCTTCCTCTTTACCCAATGAAGGTAGTGATCCTGTCTTGGAATTGTTTTCTCCCCCTACTAGTCCCCTGCAAAGTTTTGTTATTAAAAGGCAAAAGATATCAACACCATTGTCAGCAAAACATGGTATTTCTAGATTTTCTCCAGTTAATTCCTCTCAGTTTCATAAGTTAGCATCCAAAACTGATGAGGCAAGCAAAGAAGAGTTAAACAGCAAATGTATTGTTGAAGGCTGTTTTGGTAACAGAAAACTTAAGACTTTGGCAAGGCAGAAATCTAGAGGGTCAAGGTCAGGCATAATAGACATTCAAAGCACCCTACTTCTTATAACTTATTACCATCTTGAAAATGTAGGTGATCCATTTGATAGGTTCATATGTCATGATCATTGGAAAAAGTGGTATAATTATAACTACTATTTGAAGGAATCTCTAGGGTATAATTTTGATGAGGACCTTGGATGCACTGGTATACCAGAATTTGACAAAGAACAGTCATGTCATGAAGAGATCTCCGTTTTTTCAATGTGTAATGACAGTAAAGAAGGCTTGGTTTTCAAAATTTTTAATTTCCTTGGTTATTATGATCTACAAAGGCTTGCCCGAACTAGCAAAGGATTTACTACTAGTGTTTTGAATTATTTAAAGTCTGAAAATGTTTGGGAGAGGTTATTAAAGCACCATTACTGGGTTGATAGGAAATTGAATGGGAAATCCTTTAAAGAGTCTTTCAAAGCAATCAACATGTACTGTTCTAATGTAAAGGGAGCTTACAATTGTGACCTTGATCCTCAAAGAATTATAATGCAGTTAAGCCATGAGTTTTCTGTCAATGGCAGTGAAAACAGTGATCTCTGTCAGCTTCTTAAACTATTTGGTGAAAATAGAAAACCCAATGCTCTAGAAGTTCTTATTTATTTTGCTGCAAAGAATATTAATACCATCTTCACTCAGTGCCTTAACTCAAGAAAAGCTTTCCAGGGCCAGACATTTTCTGTGTCTGACTTTAGGGTGGGAACCGAAGTGCTCAGCACACCCTTTATTCTTCTACTTTTTGATCTTGTTATTGCTAGCAATGGTAACCTTAAATTAGATAGATGGAAAGATAAGCAAAACCTTTTCAAATTGCTTGCCATCATTGGGATCAGAGAAAAACTTATTGAGCCAAGGGCAATAAATCAAACCCAAAAAGTTGTTTCGAATGAAGTTTCACTAACATGTAGCAAGAACTTATGACTGTTTTAAATAGGACAGGTCTTTCATTTTCCTATGCTAAAGACATTAAAGACAGTAAGTTAGCTAGGCAACTGTGGAACAAAGTTGGAATAAGGGCAGCTTTACAAAGTACAGAGTCAAATATGCATTGGATTGAGTGTGACAATTTGGAAACCATGTTGAAGTCCACCACTATACACAATGCCGAAAGACTGACTCACTTTCTAACATCACAGCTTGAATTTATAAAGGGTGATTATACAATATTAGATCTACACAAAAGAAAGCCAAGTCATTTTATTGACAAATCTTGTTTCCACTTAACTGATGATGATAAGGCCAAGGAAGCATTTTTTCTCAACAAATGCATGCAAAAAGTTGTACAGCTGCACAGTTATCTTTCTTGTGATGAATTGGTGAGGGTCCTTGCCCAATCTGCTGAAAATAATGAAAACTTTCAGCAGCTCCCTCACTTTGGTGACAAGAAACCTTCAGAAAGGATTTTAGACAGTGTTGATGTTTTAGATGAGAGTACAACTGTTTTTCTAAGGATGGAAAAACTATGCTCCTCAGATGCTCGTGATGTTAAGAAACTTCTTGATTTGACATCTAACGACTATGGGTTAAATGAACTTTGCTACATCCCTAGTGTGGCTAGTTCTCCTTTACTTTTTGCATCCAAGCATTTCAACAAGATTTTTCAAACAGTTGATCCCACATTAAACATCATGCCCCTCAACCATACTTTGTTCCCTGGGGATTTGTTGAGTTCACAAATCCTGGCAGCATAGAATTGCAAAATGTTGTAGCAGATCCACAGAAAGTGCTACACAATATAATTGAAAAATTAAAGGATGATAGAAAGGGGATATTCCATGCCACGAAAGTTTTAGAATCTCTTGCTGTAAATGCAAGCAGCGATCAAATTACTGGGACTGATAAGATTATAATTAATTTCATATTAGCAGAATTTTTTAGAAAGCAAGGTTTTTTGAATAGATCCATAGATTTACTTTTAAATTCATGGATGCAGATAGAAATGAGTGAAACTTTTGATTCAGACATTTTCCAATGGGCCAAGAAAGAATCGAAGCAGTTTCTTCAGAACTGCTTGCTCATTAATGTTTCAGTTATATATTTACAACTAGGCAGAGAAGTAGATTGCATTGAAATGCTAAATAATATTTATCCTACCAGTGATCTGATTGGGTCTTACCATAATGCTTGTGTTAAAAGTATTTTGAGTTCTGCTTTAGCATCCCAAGGTGATGTTACAACCTCCATTCAGGAAATTATGTCTGCATTTGAAATTATAAGCAATATATTGCCACCTCATCATAGTATAATGGCATCATTCTTAAATCAGATGGGGGTTATCTTGACATTAAACAAAGAATTTGAAAAGGCATTGCTACAATTTAAGAAATCTCTCCAAATTTTGAGTCAAACAGTTGGAAATGAAAGTGTTTTCTTTGTAACAGTAAAAATAAACCAATTCTTCTGTAAAACACTATTTGATGGTCATATCAATTGTCAAAATTTAGAGAAGTTAATAAATAATCTTCATGCATTGCTGCCCATGTCATTCTTTTTGAGAGATATTTTTACAACAAAATCTATCATCTCTAAACTTGAGGTTCTTCTTGCTTCTAAACAGGGAAAGGTATTCTATGATTTTATATGGAATTGGTCTTTTGTTTCAATTTTAGATCAACCATTTAGTTGGATTGACTATCCACCCATATCAAAATCAATAATCTTTGGCGCTGACTATCAAGTCTGGGCACACATTGATTCTTTATTTCATTCTCTTCATTTCCACTCCTTTTCTTGGTTCATTCCATAAACTTTCATGAAAAACTGTGCAAGCGCTACAACAAATTTCATCTAGAGAAGCATGCCATAGCTTTCCTTGATAGCCCTAGTGCCTCCAAAGTTCAATTTCTACTTTCAATGAAGGATTTTGATGCATCAAATCAGTTTTATTATCATGACGTGATTGATTGAACTCTCTATTCTATATGCTAATGACAAAGAGGTTTTTGCTGATATTGACATCTTAAAAGTAAGAGACTACTGCCTTGAACAATCACAAAATCAACCTGCATTTATTGTTATTCATAATTACCTTTTCTGTGAGGGACTTGCAGTACTAGGCCTTCTTGAAGCACAAAAGTTTGGTGACTTTGAGCTAGATATGCTCTTTACAAAACTAATAATCCCTTTGCAGTTCACAACGCGTGGTATAAACTATGCACCTGCCTTGTGCTATCATGTTAGAGATATGGAACATTTGAGAAGTCATGAAAAAACAGCAGTTATGAAGTTGTGGGTAGCAAATAAGTCATCAAAACCTGGGCACTGCCGCCCTCAAGATCAGAATCTAGAGGCAATGTTCAATAATAGTGCCAAAAACTGTTTTAAACTTGGAACTGTCGAAAATGTTTTGAACAAAGCCTCTATGATTCAAGAGCGTCAAAACTGTCACAAAAACCTACAACTTGAACTAGGTATTGACAAGTCAAAAGAAGGTTATTCATTCCATCCATTTAAAATAGATTCCCTTCTAGTTTAAGAGCATGTTGGTTTAAGGGCTTGAGACATCTCATAGATGAAACAGACAAGCAGCAGAAGTGATTTCTGGTATACAATCAATGCATAATCCAGAAGTAGTTATAAATGCTGACCTTAGTAATGTTAGACAGGTTGGTCAGGACTGCCTTGATAAATTTGTAAGTGTTAAAATAACACAGGAGGCAGGTTGGAAGCTGCAAAATCCAAAATTCTCTGAAGTACTTACTGTAGCCAGGCCAATAACATCTAGGCAACAGAGAGCTGCCCTAAGTAATGCACAACAACAAGTTGAGGTCATGACAGATCTCCTCTTGCAATCTACTGGTATGCAAGTAACCATGTCTTCAACTTGTAATCCATTGCAGCTATTAAAGAAAGATGGGTATAGCCTGCATTTTGCCAAGAAAGCTGACTTAACATCTTGGCTTTTCACAAATTTTGAGCCTGCATTCCTTAATCATACTTCTTTTCTTGAAAGCACAAGTTCTCTAGGGGATGTAACTTGCATGATCAGAGATTGTATGTTTGACTTCCGACATCTAAAAATACCAAACTGTAGCTATAAGGACATGAGTAGCTATATTATTGAACAGTCAGTGATTCCCCATCTTCATAAATTTGCAAACAAAGACAGGCATTTCACTCTCATACAAACTTTTGATAGACGTGCTGATAAAACTAAAGGCTGTACTGAAATAACACGAGCGTCAGTACCCACATCACCTCTAGAATACACTGGCATTGAGATAAACAACAAAGAGCAAATCAAAGGTTTTAGCACTAGATGGATGGAAAGGGATAGCGGGAGACAAAAGATTCTAACATCATACGTCAAATCTTGTCAAGATATAAATTTTTTGAAGTCAAAAAGAATTCCACATAACTGTACCCATGTCATTATTGGTGGCAATTTTGATCTATACACTGCCTATTCAGTTGACCATTTTGGTAACATCAAGGTGGTAAATGATGATTATAGATGTTTTCATGCAGAGGCAGACACAGTTGTCTTCTTTGCAATGAAACGTTATTTAAAAAACAACACAAACATCAAAGAGGGTAGTGCCATCATCATTAGTTGCCCTGAAGCAGACAATGTTACTATTCTCCTGTTAGAACAGAGACTTATCATGGAAGTTCTATCCAACCACCGTGTTAAGTTATATTGTTCTGTTCATGACAAATTAGTAGATGTTGCATCAGGAAAGCCAACTAAGAAAACCAAAAAGGAAGCCACTGTTGATGAGTTCAAAACATCTAACTCTAAGATAAAGATGAAATTCTATATTGATGTCTCAAAACTCTATGATCTGCTTAGTAATTCTGATGTATTTCCCAACATATCAAATCCCATTGAGAGCCTCGGTGCATTAAGTATATTTACTGGGAATGACAAGAATCCTGCAATTAGACATGTAACAAAACCTTTAGCCCTCTCAGTTTTTAGTAATGCATGCAAAAACAACCTTTTACCATCTTTAGTAGACCAACATGGAAAATTGTCTGACAGTGTATCATGCAGGAAGTCTTTCTACTTACTTTATGCATGCATATATTTCCATATTTATCGAGTTCAAATAAGAAAATTAGGT
Organism: Nemopilema nomurai; assembly: GCA_003864495.1. Classification (NCBI taxonomy): domain Eukaryota; kingdom Metazoa; phylum Cnidaria; class Scyphozoa; order Rhizostomeae; family Rhizostomatidae; genus Nemopilema; species Nemopilema nomurai. The sequence continues at coordinate 1,043,214 of ML133366.1, read as the reverse complement.
AACATCACATGGGACTCAGTAGTTGATAGTGGACAACCAAACTTGAAGCTTTTGAGGGATATAGGGTACCAATATGGAAAAGGTCAATTGGAGAAAGTGATGCCAGTTGATGGTGCCCTCGAAGGAATATTCTGTAGAGCCATTTTCCAAGCTAACGAATATGACCAAGCCTTTGAGCCCATTATTGATTACCTAGATCCCCTTGAGTTTGGCTTTGAAGAATGTAATGGTGGGTTGCGACCAAAGCTCAACATGGACGTAGATCAAAATGGTCCACAAATCACCTTGGAAGAGGTTGATAAGCTTTTGAAAGAACAAAATGATATTGCTTGCGGTTGCAGTGATTTTGTTGATAGAGAAGCGGTAGATTGTCATGAACTTACTGAATCGCAAAGTGTTTTGTTTGATATGTCATACATGAATATAAGTGCTGACAACATCTTTAACATAACATTAGGGCAAAAAGATTAGTGATCTGGACCTTGCAACTTCCAATCAAGACAATAACCAGCCTGAAAGTTGCTTAAATGAATCTTTGCAAGCCCTATTTAATTTCGAGGAATGGTTGCAAGAGAAAAGTAGGCTTTGATTCTGTTTTTTTGGAGAAATTGTATACTATGTATAATATTATTGGCTTAAAATGTTTTGTTCTGTTGACAAATTTTTTAGTTCATTTGAAAAATTGTTTTGTTGCATCAAATGATGCTGTTCTGTTCTATTTTGTTTGTACATATATAATGTAAATATTGTACATAGGTTGACATCGTCTGGGACTGTTACCTTGACGTGGTGAAGATGCTTGTGAGGCTCAGATTACAAGAGTACAAACCAAACACAGTTCAAAGTTTTTTCTTAGTTCTTTCAAAACTAGGTGCCCTCTGCTTTACCATAAGTTGTTAGAAAAGTGATATTTGATTTATTGATTTATTTATTCATTATTCAAGTTATTTTCATAAAGAAAAGTATTCCGTAATTTAGTAATGACACTTGCTGGAGAAGTGCCTTTTCGTTATTGTAAACATTTTCTATGGTTAACAAGCTGTCTCATGTCACCATTATAACGACTCCCAACGTTCTCATAGTAGAGATCAAATTATTTGTAAACTTTTGCCTATATCTGCACTTGAAATCGTTTAACCAGCAACGCGATAGTAAGAACATCTTGATAGAAGGGTGTCCAGTAAAGTATAAAACATATCCCGTATACATACATAAACAGTCAAAAAGTTCTTTGTTTACTTCAATCCGATAAAAGAAACCAGCTTGGCCTTGTTTCCCTACGATGGTGCTTCAAGCTGCCATGTAAATATTTTATCGTCTCTGTATTAATAAACATCATCATTCAAAGGGCAAAAAAGTTTCAGCGCTTCCATACTTCAGCTACCATGATCATAGTTTGCATTACAAAGTCGCTGTAAACAAATCTAAGCGTATCTTTCCCGCCATTTTTTTCAAATTCATACCTGCGTCCTGCGAGAGGATTTCCTTCGGATATTATCTAGTGCGCATGCTCTAAAGAAGTAAAACTGGGGGGTGCCATAATTCTAGAAAATTCCTTCAGACTTTGATGAATAATATCCCCAACAAGTAGCAGTTTTTTCGTGCTGATGTAGATAGATTCGAAAACTGCTAGGTGGAACGACGATCGGGCTTTACCAATAATCCGAAACATATATCCTGGTCAATAATCCGTAGTTTGATTACTTTGACATTTCTCCTGGTCAGTTCTAAAGAGCGCCATGTCAGCTTAGTTTTGGAGATAAATCAATTAGGAACCATTGATGGACCTACCCTGGCTTAAACATGTGAGTGACAACGCGTTTAGAGTCATCAAAGATTAGAGTTGCAGGCTTTGTTGAAAGGGAGTCTTCCCCTTTTAGTCTAGTGACATTCAGCTGAAGTAAGTGAATTTACTAATATTGTGATCTAATTATTAAAAAACTTAAAATGTTTTTGAAAAAGCATGAAAAATACTACAAATTATAATCAATTTTGTCAGATGATCTAGCTTTCATATTGTAAACACTAAGGCATGTACGGTACCGGGTATTGTAAAACAGGTCAGTAAATGGTTGTTTTTATTAGCTTAATATAGGTCACGTCATCGGCCTATGGTAACGTACTGCGCATGCGTATAATACCACATCTTGCAACTAAACCCCATGTGCGGCAGTCTGATTTCTGCCTAGCTCCGCGCCTGGCAGTAATAGACATCATATGTCTTGAGTTATCAGTCTACTTACTTCTTGTAGCTATCCGGCAAGAACTGGCTCTAAACTATATCGACAAGATCTGAAATTGAGCTGTTTCTTCTGCTTTCCAAATATGATGTCTTAAGCCAATTGTTCTGTCCCTCTGTGCCATTATTTGTGTAAATTGCTACACGCAGTGATTCGTCTCTGTAAAATCTGACGCATTTCTTAAACAGAAGGTAATTAATTAAATCCAACTGATGTTAGGCTTCGGCATTTGCCTGTTAAATAACTGCATTACGTTTTAAGAATCTAATTATTATTTTTTAAAAACCATATCTTGAAGTGAATTTTTCATTAACATTTGGCGTTATAAATGTGAGTTTTCAAACCCTATACCATGAACAACATATAGTTTGAGGGTCTGTATGAGTGTAAATAACTCGAGGAAATGATTCAACCATTCAAATATATTGTCATTAAAAAGTCTTATTTCAGTAGTCTATCCAAACTATCTTACCGTTAACTGAAGCTCCCAGAACTCAGAGAAATTTTTGCGCAGGTGCTCAGATTTTTTCCAAGGTTGGCTTTCTTGTAAAATGCAAATGTTTTTTTCCAGCATGGATTTGCTCTCTGCTATTCGCAATGCTCCTTAGATAGCTAAGAACATTCTCCTTTAGCCTCACACACGCCATGACTTCCTTTTGACAACTGTTCGTTCCATGCTTTCTCGCAATGAAAGTCACATAAGTGAATGTGTGCCCCTATGGAGTGAAGATAAAAAAGATGGAAAAACTAATTATGATTGTACCCTCTTTTGATATGAAGTGACTTCAGGAACCCGATATTAAGCTCCGTCTTATGAATCAGTCATGACTACCATTTGGCTTTCACATTAATAGCCAGATTGATATTGTTGTGTGTAGTTGCGCTGCGATGCTGCTGATTTAACAAGAAAAGAACTGCGGCATCGTGTGTTGAATTACAAAAGGACTTGTCACCTTATTGTTGAATTATCGTCAATGAACCTTTACAATACTTTGTTTCATGTTTCTAAGGTGTTTTAGAACGTTGTTTGTTTTGCCTTGATGTGATTCAGTTTTTCAAAAGTTGGATGTGAATATTATTAAATTGAGTTCACTGCTTTCCGATGTTTTTTTACTGTGATCTCGACTTGAACGCAAACGGATCACTGGAGTATTTAGAAAATTCCTCAAAGACACAACAGGAGTTAATTGGCCCAGTCAGTAGGATGCTATCATCATTTTAGAAACAACTCACCTAAGAAAATCAACAGGTCGTATTCAACTTTTTTTATACAGCTTCAATAATCCGGTAAGCACGGTATTAGATTTTATTCACGTTCGATTTTAAGCGAAGCTATTAGCAACCTGTCGGATTATCAACATGTCTGAAACTGCAAAATTAATCGAATTAATGCAATTGCAAATTGCAAATCAGCAAAAACAAATGGAAGCTCAAGCGGCAGCTCATCAAGAACAAATGAAGGCTCTTCTGCTAACAATGTCTTTTTCAGAATCAGGAACTGCACATTTTACTTCTACATTACCTTCAGTACCTGTTTTCGAACCATTTGATTCTACAAGTGAATTGTGGCCAGACTACTACGATAGATTTTTGACATTTTTTGGTGCACATAATGTTAATGACGATAGAAAGGCTCAAATTTTCCTAATTAATCAATCTAAGGATGTTTACCGGTTACTGGGAAATTTGGCAAAACAGCAGAATCCACCCAAGCAAATTAATGATCTTAGCATGGATGAAATTGTAAATTTCATGAAGACGCAATATGACCCCAAACGATTTTTTGTACACGAACGCTTCAAGTTTTGGAGTGATATGCGCAGAAAGCCAGGTGAAACGCTACAGGAGCTTGCGGCACGTATTCGCCAAGATGCTGCCACCTGTGGTTTTGCATCCATCAAGGATCCTCAGGATGAAGCACTTAGATCTCGTTTTATTTGTTCTGTAAACAATGAGGCAGTGCTTAAAACCCTCTTTAAGGTCAAGGACGACGAACTGGATTTTGCTAGGGCTATTGAAATTGCCACAGAAACAGAGGATGCAGCTAAAGTGGCTAAAGACACGGTTTATGGGGCTAGGCCAAAATCTGTACACAAGGTCGCTCTACGGCCCTCTAACAAAGCAATGGAAACCAAGTCGAAGACAGGCAAATCAGCTTGTTACCGCTGTGGTGTTGAAACCCACCAAGCACCACAATGCCGTTTCAAGGACTCAGAATGCCACTTCTGCAGAATCAAAGGACACATCTCGAAGGTATGCAGAAATAAAAATTCTGCAACTATTAAAAGCTCAAAGACGCCGGTAAAACTCATCCATGAAATCAAAGCAGTGAATGAAAGATCCTTGCCAAAGCTGGAAGTACCAATCAAGATCCAATGGCAAACATGCACAATAGAACTGGATACTGCAACGAATGGGAACTTCATTTCAAAGCAGACATGGAAGGATTTGGGAAGTCCAAATCTTCAGAAGCCTGATTTACACTATGAATCAGCAAGTAAACATAGTTTACCAATCATTGGTACGTTCGTCGCCAAAACGTCAACACAGGAGTCAGAGGAGACACGTGATATCAAGTATACAGTGTCAGAAATCCCAGAACTTATCCTATTGGGACGAACTGCTACTAAGGAGCTGGGCATTTCTGTAGACCAAGCACTCAACAATGTCGAATCATGCCATGCAGTCTTTAGCAATCTAAAGGCCGACATCAAACTACAGGAGAAATGCAAGAAATTGTGCAATGAATTTAAAGATTTATGGAAACCGGAATTAGGATTCCTCCAGGACTATGAACTCGAAGTAAAGTTTAAGCCCAATGTCCAGCCTATCTTCAGGAAAGCACGGCCAGTTCCATTTGCCATGGAAGCTGATTTGGAAGAAGAATACCAGAAGGGTATAACAAAAGGAGTATGGGAGGCCACACAATTTTGTCAATTTGGGACTCCAGTGGTTCCTATCAAGAAGGCTGTGCTCCCAGGACAAAATAAACCCAAGATCAGAGTCTGTGGGGATTATTATGTCACAGTCAACCATCAACTGGAGGAACATCAACACCCGCTTCCTCTCCCCGAGGATCTTATGAGAAGATTAGGAGGAGGATATGGATTCACCAAAATTGACTTGGCAGATGCATATAACCAAATCAAGCTTGCGCCGGAAAGTCAGCGAAGACTAGCACTTAGCACTCATAAGGGAGTGCTTTTGCAGAAAATACTTCCATTTGGTATCAAATCTGCCCCCGGATACTTTCAACAGATTATGGATCAGCTCACCGTAGACCTTCCTGGTGTGGCTACCTATCTGGATGACATCCTTGTAAGCGGGATTGATGCTGAGGACCACCTGAGCAATCTTCGGCGTTTGCTCCAAAGACTGCAAGACAAAGGTCTCCGTTGTCGACAGGAAAAATGTCACTTTGCCCAGCCATATGTTGAGTATTTGGGACATCTACTGTCACAACAAGGAATCGCAAAAGGTCCTAAGGTAGATGCTGTTCTTAAAATGACAGCTCCTACAAACGTATCAAGTCTTGAAGCTTTCTTAGGATCTGTCCAGTTCTATGCCAAATTCCTACCATCAGAACTAGCTACAGTAGCAGAGCCTTTCTACAAGCTGACAAAGAAGACGGTCAAGTGGAAATGGCAACAAGAACACCAAAAGTCTTTCCAAAGTCTGAAAGACTTGCTTTCTTCAGAGAATTTCATGGTTCATTTTGAAGAGAAGCACACCCTAGGTCTGGCATGCGATGCTTCAAACGTTGGAATTGGAGCCGTATTATTTCATCGCTTCCCAGATGGGAGCGAGCGCCCAATTGCCAACGTCTCCAAAACTCTCACAGAAAGTCAAAGGAACTATAGCCAAATCCAAAAAGAAGCGCTGGCAATTGTGTTTGGATTGAAGAAGTTCTACCAGTACCTATTTGGACGGAAGTTTGTACTGGTCACAGATCATCGACCACTGTTAGCCTTATTTGGGCCAGGAAAAGATGTTCCTCTAATGGCTGCTAACCGACTGGCTCGTTGGGCTCTAATGTTAAGCCAATTCAACTACAAGATTGAATTCAGGAAGACTAAGGATCACGCTAATGCTGACGCTCTCAGTCGTCTACCTCTGCAGGAAGATTCACAATTTGATGAGGACGAAAGTGTAGATGACACATTTATGGTCTGCCAGATACAGACAATTGACGAGAAAGTCACTCCAGCAGAACAAGGATCTCTTGCAAGAGAGTCAGCAAAGGATCCAATAATCTGAATGGTAATGAGATTCATTCGAGAAGGCTGGCAACCAAAGAAGAACGATGAAGGAACGGAAATGCACAGATTCCGACAGGTTGCTACTTTATTATCCATATGTAATGGTTGTTTAGTCCATGGGTCGAGAGTGGTGATTCCAGCAAGCATGAGAAGAAACGTTCTGGGACTTCTTCACCTAGGACACTTTGGAATGCAGCGAATGAAGCAACTGGCTCGCACGGCTGTCTATTGGCCAAACATCGATGAGGATATTGAGGCCACATGCAGACACTGCATACCTTGCGGTCAGCATCAGAACAGACCAGCCAAACCTGCAATTCACCCATGGATGCTTCCAGAGAAACCCTGGAGCAGATTACACCTTGACCATGCGATCAACTTCATGGGTACAAACTGGTTGCTGCTTACAGATGCATATTCTAAATACCCATGCATCCATCCAACACAGTCCGTTTCAGCCAAAGCTACAGTTGGCCTATTGGAGCAGGACTTTGCGCATTTCGGTTACCCACACACCTTAGTAACAGATAACGTTTCTGCATTCATGTCAGTCGAATTCCAGACTTGGTGTAAAGAGCGAGGCATTGTCCATCTCACCGGAGCTCCATACCATCCTGCCACTAATGGAGCAGCTGAACGACTTGTTCAAACTTTCAAGCAGGCACTCAAGAAGTCAAGTCTTCCTCCCAGAAAAGCCCTGCAAGAATTCCTCATGCAGTTTCGCAGAACTCCCAACTCCAGTGGGTATTCTCCGAGTGAACTGCTGAATTCACGTCAAATTAGAACCAAGATTGATACTCTATTACCGTCTCCAGCGCATACAGCCCAGGGAAAACAAGCTAGAGAGGCTACCAAATCCCAGCAGAAAGAGATTATCTCTAAAGTAGTAAGATCTTATAAAGTCGGAGATCCTGTCTACGCCCTCTACTTTGGTCCTAGAAGAGACAAAGAAGGTCGTTTAGTGCCAGCTGTAATCATCAAGCGCAAAGGCTCTCGATCTTTCAATGTTCGAGTACAGCCAAAAGGCCCTACTTGGAGACGACACCTTGAGCAGTTGCAGCCGCGTTATGCTTCAGTAGAAGATGATGATCCCGGAGCTCCTCCGTAGCCGTCTACAGAGAGAGCAACTCCACCTCTGACTAGCGCTGCTACTTCCGTGGAACTGCCAGGATCTGCCACCGAAAGAAGGCCAGCTACACCAGAGTACGGTCCTCACAACCCACGAAGATCAAAACGGGCCCCTAAGCCTAAGAAGATGTTCTCGCCTTCGCCTTGAACTTCAAGGCTAGGTGGGGAGGTGTTGTGTGTAGTTGCGCTGCGATGCTGCTGATTTATTAAGAAAAGAACTGCGGCATCGTGTGTTGAATCACAAAAGGACTTGTCACCTTATTGTTGAATTATCGTCAATGAACCTTTAGAATACTTTGTTTCATGTTTCTAAGGTGTTTTAGAACGTTGTTTGTTTTGCCTTGATGTTATTCAGTTTTTCAAAAGTTGGATGTGAATATTATTAAATTGAGTTCACTGCTTTCCGATGTTTTTTTACTGTGATCTCGACTTGAACGCAAACGGATCACTGGAGTATTTAGAAAATTCCTCAAAGACACAACAGATATATAAATTGTCAATGGTTGTAGAGCATTCTCACTAGGAATCATACTCCCTATTTCTCTTGTCATTGCTTTTTTCGACAGATTTTGTAAAAAGATGTTGGAGAATTACAAAAAGTTGAATGTATCCTTACTTCGTCGTTTCTAAAAGACTGAACACTCTAAGAACAGGCTGAACACCCCAAGAACACCCCAAGAACACCCTAAGAACAAGCGATTAAGCGGCTGAACACCCTTTAAAACATATCGAAATCGGCATATCATTCGAAAAATAATTTGGTCAATCAATAAAAATTAATTTTGGGGCGGGAAAGGGCCTGATAAGTCTAATGCTGTTGGTGTTGTTACAACCAACTGATGTTTTGCGCGTTAAAAGTGTGAACGGGGGTTTGTACACGGGAGCAATTTCGAGTTTGACTCCCTTTGTGCATTCAAGCAAATTCCCGTTGTTTCGAAATCATTGAAGATATTAAGAAGATATTGTTAAGAGACTTCGTTTATTTTAGCAGTAATATCTTTATGAGCATTTAATCAATTATTATCAAAAGTACGAAATTTTGCGGTATTTAAGAAAAAGCGCCAAAGGCAACCCTAGATGGCCAAAACCAACCAACTGAGGGGTCCGATTCGAGCATTTACGGCAGCAGTGGGAACTTATTAATAATTTGTAGTTCGTGGTCCTGCTGCTACCCTGTAACAAGTCCTACACTGTGCATTTTCTGTTTCATTTGTCAAAAATTCCGTATAAAAACCTGTCCAGGAATTGGGCCTGCGAATGCACCAGCTGGGGACATCAAGAGAGAAGCTGTGTGTCTCGTTCTGCTTCCACTGGTAAACTAGCTGGCGTGCACTAGCATACCGTGACCATTTGGACAAATTAACGGATGGGAAGAACAATTGTTTGGAAGACAATGGGTAGTCAAATGACGTGTCGTATTTTTACATTGTCACAGGATGTGAAAGATTTTCAAAACAAAGGGAGTCAAACTCGATATTGTTCCCGTGTACAAACCCCCGTTCACACTTTTAACGCGCAAAACGTCAGTTGGTTGTAACAACACCAACAGCATTAGACTGATCAGGCCCTTTCCCGCCCCAAAATTAATTTTTATTGATTGACCAAATTATTTTTCGAATGATATGCCGATTTTGATGTGTTTTAAAGGGTGTTCAGCCGCTTAATCGCTTGTTCTTAGGGTGTTCTCTGGGTGTTCTTGAGGTGTTCAGCCTGTTCTTGGAGTATTCAGTCTTTCAGAATCGACGATCCTTACTTGGGAAGCATTGCTCTACTGCCCCAATTTCAGCAAGCGAAAAATCAACCATCATGTTTCTTGGCTGCCGTTGAGGGTTTTCTTTTTTTAGCAGCTGCAACACTTCTAAAATTGATGGCGTATTCTCGCTTTCCGGAATGAACACTGCAGTTATAATGTACCCAACATTAGAGCGGACACAAAAGAAGAACAATGGCAACGCATACCTATAAATAAGGAAGGTAAATTTATATCACTACTAGGGTAGTGGGTCTATATATCATTAACAAGACTTAACACTACTCGAAAAATGTTGGTATTTTTTTATAAAACTGCCCGCTTATAAATATGAGGTGTTGGCGGAGAGGTTTCCTGCAATTTCGTCATTAGGATAAAAACAAAAGGCACACCTGCATGTCCTATATGTTGCATCCATGAGACACATTTGACCATATCGCAAAAGTTGGCACTGCATCCACTCTACTTGGTAAATGAACAGAAATTTGTCCTTCGACTGATTTGTTGACACTGATGGCTAGAAGGGTGCATTTATAAAAGCTTCATATAGTAAGTTTGAAAATGCAATGTTAAATGCATAGTTTTAACGGTAGTTCTTCTCAACATCAATGGTTTCTATAAGTAACTTCACTAATATGCAGTGATATGAACAATTGCTCTAATGCTTTCAGCTTTTGCTATAATGTAAAAACTCCATCCACAGACTATCAACTATATTGCGCAAAGACACTTTAAGTTAAAAAAACACTTGGTATTTTCAGTGACCCCGTTCAGACTCTCGGAAAACGTGGAAAACGCCTATTTTAGTATTTTTGATTTATATCTTCTGACTTTGGAAAACAACTTTCTCAAGCAGTATTTATACGTTACCGGGGCTTTTTTGCAAGAAAGAAAAATCAAAATCGACCTGATAAACCCAACCCCCAAAGGCTTTCCGACAGAGTTCGAGAAAATAGAAAATCAATCTCTTGGAAACCTGGGGTAGACATGTTCACCCCACCCTGTGGCGTCACCACTGGCAATTTTGTAAGTAGTTTTAGAATGAAGTTTTATTGATTTCCCGATGATCTTAAATGACCTGCTGCACAAAACTTAGTAGTAACAAGTAGTTTACAGTTAGTTTACTGAAAATATTTTGAAGATACGTCGGTACAAAAATGCTTGAAAAGCTGGTCTCCTTCTTTTTGAGTGAATTGCAATTTGATCTTTTCAGCCTAAAATTGCTGTGCTCAGATTGTTTTTTTAAATTATAGCACAAAAATCTAAATATTATGTACTCTCTCACCCTGTAAAATATGAAATCATCTGGATGTGAAATTTTCCATTCGTTGCATTTAAACCCCAAGTTTGATTGGTCATCAGGAGCTCTTCTCTCTCCAAGTCGCGATGCGTTTAAGATATTACGAATATCGTTATCCGTTGGATGATATCTTCGTCTTGATTGACATGGTGGTGCCTTGCCTCGACATAATCCGTTATCCGCGCGGCCCATTTCCTTGATTTTTTTTATTATATCTTCATCTACTCATCTATTATATCGGCCCAGTTCTCTCAAGTCAGCACCCTATAAAAAGAAAGACTCTGGTGAAGCATTCTTCGATCATGGGAATCAAACAAGAGATAATGATTTATAAAAACAATCAAAAATTTGGCTACGAAATTGATGAATATTTCGTAAAAAGATTGATAGTTTTTGGTGCCTTAAAATCTTCCTGAAATTCCGACGAAGTAGTGAAATTTTCCGAAATTGTTTGCTAGATTTTGTGTTTTAGGGGCGGGGCCGTTATCACTCCTTGTTCAAAACCTTGAACAAATCCTAGGTTGTTCCTGTTATAACAGGATAGTTGTCAAAACACAATATTCAGCTCTAAAGTTATATTATTTTTAATTGTACCTCTCATTCTGTATCGTGAAATCGATGGGCCTAAATATCTGGCAACTTGAGCACATATTCTTGAGTAGCTTTTATTTCGTTGCCCTGCTTCAGGTCTTCTTTTAACCGTGCAGCTGCAGATCTAATTTTTCTTTCAGGCTTGTCCCATCGGCTGCCAACTCAACCTGAAAATATTAATTGATTAAATTATTTGCTAAAAAGAAAATAGCTGCTGAAAAAGAGGTGGATGAGGCAGTGGTATATATTTGAAAATATTAAATTCCAGGGGCATTTTGCACTCAAACAAACAGATGTGCTAGCTCAAAGGCCCGAAATAGCAACAATATAAAACACTTGAATCATAATTCCAGTAATAAAAAATTCGACTTTTCACAATGGAGTGCATACCTTATACTGAGGGAATCTGATCACCCTTGAGATGAAAACTTTTGCTGGACAACCAAGTTTTTTGGACGACTGAACCATAGTGCGTCTTTTTCTAAATGTATGATCGGGCTCCTGTAAAACACATACATATATTGGAGTAACATAACATACATAGAATACTTTTTTGTGAAATGTAGCCTATGCATTAAGAAATTATTTAATTTTTGTATAAACATACTTTAAATTTTGTTGAGAAATCCGTCTTTCTTTTTCACTTCTTTAAAGTTGCCTGATCTATCACTATCAAGACACTGCCAGGAATATCTACTTCGGAGAACACTGGGTCCCTGTCTAGAATGCCTTTCTTTTTAATGTCTCAGCATATTTTTTTCATTTTATGATACGCTGCACTGGAAATTACTCTGTGTGCAACAAGAGCGTTTTTATACAATTTTTCCTAATGGTGACATGTGATACTTAACAAAAACTTAAAAATGATTAACGTTTTACCTCATTTTCATCTAGCAATCTTTTTCTTTGATCTTTTGTTTTCTCATCGATATCTTTGCCCTGGTGGCACTGAAAGTGCACAGTACCTGCCGGTATGAATGGTACTCCATCAAATGGAAAAGAAACCCCCTCAGCAGCGATGATGCTCCAGTGCACTCTGCTCCTCTCCTTTAAGATCTTAAAACTTTTATCAAGAGTTTCCACTAGAAGTAATTATCATAGAGTAGTAATAAAAGTATTTGCATATGGACTTCGTCTTAAAAAGGCAAGATGTATAAACTTCTGAAGCAAATAGAATTTATTCGTTTACGTAAGTTCAAAATACTTTTTAGAAAACAAATGCTTTTCGAAAGGTCTTAAATATATATATTTATGTATATTTATAATGAAATGGAAAGTAGATTCCTGAAAATCTTACCAAATAGATTCTTGGTGCTGAAACATCGCCAACCAGTTTGTGTCTCTCTCTGAAAAGTCTCAAAAGTGGCATCTAGGTCTTCTCTGGTATTGAAAATTAGTCTCCTTTCAGCAGTGACTATTTGCAGGTCGTTGTCAGAAAGTTCCATTTCTCCGATGCAAAATGAGCAGGTTTTGTATATGCTCGCTTTTTATTTAATCCCGTTCGATATTTTGAAGCGATTACGTAGTGCAAAAAGATGCACATTATAAATTTTGTGAGGCATCACCCTAAAGCCGCAAATTAGCTATTCCAGTGCTACCCCTTTGCTCATCATTCCATATATGCACAATAAATTCTTAGTTGATTACATCATGCAACTATGGCAACCTAATGTATGCGTGGTAATATGACGTCTTTGCATTCCAGCCTGTTGATGGAAAATTTTATTGCAAGCGACATGAAATTCAATACCTATGTCAACTTTCAATACCTCAGCAAATGTTCTAAACTGTGGAAAATGAAAAATGACACAATGTTTCAATATTTCTGAGAAAAGCCTTTAGGCTTGATTACAGCAAAAAATTTCGGGGAAACACTTTTTAAAACGCTTGATAATGTTCTTATGCTGGTTTTTCTAATGTTCGTTATAATTCTGTTAAGAAATTTCGTTTGCTGTCTTTCAAGGGATTCATATCACTCAAAATTTCTTAGAAATCTGCATTTACTCTTATTTTACTGAGTTTATTGAGCAGCCTAAACAGGGCCCACGCATAAAAATGGAGGGGCCAAGTTCTTTAAATTTAACTGTAAGTATGTGCTTCAAAACTTGGTTTCTTGTCTCCTTTTAAGTAGAATCGACACTGTTTCCGTTTTCCTCTATTTCTCTATTGTGTATGCTATGAATTGAAACCCTTTGGAAAAATGCTAAATTCCTACAAACGAAGTAAGCAGATAATCTGGCAAACACTGGTAGATTAGCTTGAAACAAATTACAGGATATTTTCCTGCAGTCATTTTCTTGCATTCGCGCAAAAACATTTAACTGTTTCGTTAGATTGGCTGATTCTGTTTTAAAATTGAATTCATTATTTTGTGAGGTTCTAAATTTCAAAGCCCTGGAGCAATTGTTTGTGAAAAATGGATATTGCCCTGGATATTCCAAAAATGTTTGTGAAAAACGCCAAAAATTATTATCTTTAAATACTAGTTTTATCGCTGCACAATTCTTCTGTTTATTACTGCACAAAACCATATGATCACTGCACGAGATTATATTTGCTATAGAAGTTCAAATAGAAGTTCTAATATTCAAAAGTTTGCTTAGTAATGACTAACGTCTTTCAACATCTTGTGTTCATCCATCTTACCAGAAACGTAGGATGACCATGGCGTCCTATGCCCCAACCCCCAGATGCGTGGTCAAAGCTACCGCAAACCACAGGTGAGGTGAGTCTTCCAGCCATCACCTTCCTTCATTCCTTGCAGCCTCCGTCTTATTCCACTTGGCCCTCGGTTTCAAAGATGTATGACGTCATGTACGTTAGCTGACTATGATCTAGTGCCGACCGACAAAGTGGATTCACTCTGCCTGGGCATATTTTTCTGGGGGATAGTTATGAAGGTCTGTCTTCCCTTCATTCCATGACACAAATGTGTTAGCTGCTTTATGTCGCTTTCTTTGTAGCAATCAAATATGATGCCTAGCCTTAATGGAAATGAGTCTCTACTTGGTGGGCACAAACTGAAGAATGCTGTTGCGTACTAACCCAACAGATTTTTTACGTAGAATCGACCTTACAACAGCCATGCCATCCACGATCCAAAATGCCCTCGTTTTTGGTTGTGTCGTCGAGGCATTTGCTTCTTCAATTAGATGACTTCTTAATGCAGCTTTTGAGCCTTGCCTAAGATCACCATCTGGCGATGCTAGAGCTAAGGGAACACTTGTGAGTAGATATGAAAGCATTTCCTCTGTGGACTAATTTTTGCTTATCATTGCACCAATGTCTTGTCGGTCTTCCTTCAAGCTGCTTATCATCTTTGGCACTTTCTTCACTTTTTCCACACCTGTTTTCAGTTTGGGGTTACAAACTCTTTCAAAAATGCTGACCCTGGCATTAGCGTCTTTCAGCTTTTTATGAACAACTTTTTTAAACATTTCATTTCCCATTTGGGTTGACGACAGAAGACCTGTTATAACTGCTTCATAGATTTGGCAGCCAGATTCAAAATGTCGAGCGGGTCAGCTAAAAAAGGCTCAAAGTAGCTGTCCATTTTGTTGCTATAGACCTTCTCATTACGCCTTCGCAACAGCACCTAGCAACAAGAGGTGGTTGAAAACCGAGAGTGTAAACTGGTTGATCAGCTGTAATCACGGGGCACTGACTTGGATTGATCATGAAGAGGATTCGCTTTATGATGCCAATTGTATGCCGTACCATAGCCGTCGAGTTGATACTCTCATGCAACAATGGCAGCAAGGTCGATAGTGACTTAACTGGAACGTTACTCACTTTATTTGAATGAAAGGCTGACCAACACAAACAGACATCGATATTGTCCTTAAAGTGCATATGACACGAAAACTTTTATTCGCTTAAACTATCAACTAAATATTGCTGGTAACGATGGTGAACTTCGATTTTTCATTTTCGACGTAATTTTCTCTGAAATCGGGGTTTTCTGACACCCACTTTGGCCAAAATGTGTCATAAGAAAAACGCGGTCGGGCAGGCGGTCACATGACCTCTGTGACGTAAAGTGGTTGTGTATCGTTCGAATAGAACTGAGCTGCTGTATGGTTTGACTATGTGATGGCACAACTGTTCTCCCCCAGAGGGGTTTTTTGCATTATTATTACTCAAGCAATGTCTGAAAACTGCTGCACCAACAGAAGCTTGATGCATTGTTTAACTTTGCACAAGTTTTGACGTTCTCCTCGATACCTGTTTTTGACACCAAAAACACCAAAACATTTCTTCGACGAGATGCTGTTCCTTCAGTCCGCAAACCAAAACAAGACGAAGAGCTTGGCAAGCGTCAAAAGCTCATGGTGAGTAATATGTTTGATATTGTTTTGGATAACTGCCTATCAAATTCCTATTGTTTAACACCTGAAGTACGTTGTCGATGATGCCACATAAACCCCGGGGGCACCCACATAGTACTTTATATGTGAATGCGCAGTGCTTCATTCCTGTACCAGTGTTGTTGTGAACTCCCTTCGTAGAGAGTTTTTTTTACAAACTATTTATGTGTATCCAAGAAAAATTTTAGACAATATTTGGAAAATCCAAATTGAACATTCACATAAAGGGCAGTCGGAGATTTCATAACAAACCAGGCAGTGTCGTCAGAACGAAATTCATTTTGGGGGGGTCTGCCTATTGTATTGCTTCCCCGCCAGTACACTATTTTAAGGCATATATAGTATTGGGGGCTCCAGACTCCTGCTTCTGATGGCCTTGACAGATACTACAAGTTCCTGGTAACTGGACAATCTACTACATTAGGCACTCCTTGCCTCACCAATGTCAATGTCAACATTTTTTTACATTAAAACATCCCTGATGTTAATTTTTCAGTTAGTTTGATAACTTTCTAAAATAATTGCAATACATAATCAAACTAATTCAATGTCTCCTGTAATGTGTAAAATATTTGAGTAAAACTTTCTATGGGGTACAGATGCAAAATTCAAGCGTGAAAATTGATTAACAAAAACAAAACAGTAGCACCTTTAAGCTCTTCTTCTTCACTTTCTTCGAAAACTGAAGCCATCGAGCTCTAAAATTCGCTGTCCGACATGATTACATGGTCGCATATAAAACTCCGCCGTAGAGTTTCTTGTTAGAAAGCAATCTAAACTTTTCACTAACACAAGTACTTTACGTTACTTCCTGTCAAACTCGACCCAATCCCTTATGACAGATTTTGAAGCAAAAAATCGACTTTGAAACAGCTGTAACTAAGAAAGTACACGTCTTTCGAAAATTTTAAGGTTATTTTCGTAATCAGTGTACTCGATTTAGTCAGACGGTGAAATAAATATTTTCCTGTCATATGCACTTTAAGGCTCTCTTTATTCAGGCCATCCACAGCATTCAACTACTTGCTTCTTTCAATGGTTGCTTTTTTTTAGTGGGATAACAGTGTAATTTTCGGGAAGTTCAAGCTTTATCCCTTTTCCCGCAATGGTTGGAATCTCTACTTTCTCTATTTCCACATTTGTTTCTGGATGTTGAAAGACTGAAATGCTTGTTCCAGAAAAGATTCTCTCGATGTATTTGATGATGGATTGTGGTCGATGTTGTCGTTGGCAGAAGTTGTGAAAAGTCCACATTTTAAGCTTGGAGGACATACAAGGCCCTTTCATTGTACTTCTTGCAAACCTGCTTTTTAGTGAAAGCGCAACGGCTTGAACTCTATGATATGACACTCCCAATTCGTTCTTTGCAATAGTGTCAACCAAACCCCTTTTGCGTAAACTTAAAAAAGAGGAAAGGGTGTTTCTTTTTCCACTGGATGGCGCACATTCTCAGTTAAGGATGTTTGTCGTCTTCTTTGCTTCACTAATTTAAAACGAATTAACTGTGCTATGTTTAGAGATTCTTTGATGAATCATTTTTATTACTTGCCAAAGACTTCCTCTTTTTGCAGGCTTGCTGGTAGTGGTGCTGCCAAAGACATCGTATCTATCCTTGCATTGCTTATGAAATTTGGCTTCGTTTTTCAAAAGATTTTCAGCCAGATTTCTTTGACTCAAAAAGTGAGTCCTCCGCTGGATAGTACCAGGCAATTCTCCAAACTCCTCGAACTTCTTTAATTGCTTGGCAATGCTTTGATAACCCAACGATTTATCTAGTTGTCTGCTGTTTGTTGCAGGACAAAGTAGACTTGCGTTGCCACTTGACGAATGAAACAGACACCCCATTTTGATTCTTGCTGTTGCTCTATTCCCTCAATAGATTTTGGGAAGTCTACAGTCGTTTCAAACAAGGAAAACTGTTTTTTCAACATACTTGCAACAATCAAGAAACCCGCATTATCTTTCTGTATACATCGAATTAACCCTTCGCCATAAGTTTCTGTAAGCGGAAGGCAACTAACTAAACTTTCAACGACTTTGGCTAACTTTCTGTCACACCCAAAATTGGTCTTAGTTCTGCCGGTACCATGTTGTAGTGCAGTACAGTAAGGCATATAGTGGACGAATTTTCTATGAGGGCCAATCATCGAACAATGACAGGGGACCGAACCGGTCCAGTCAGGTCTCAACCAGCGCTTCTGCATTTTGATCAAGACCTCCTGGTTTACGTGTGACATTTGATGATATCAACATCATTGTAAAAACATGGCAACAAGGCTATCACCTGTGTGGGCTACTCCATGCATCCGGAAGTCAGAAGAATTTCGACAGTGAATAAAAGATCTTGTGAGCAAAACTTTCCACAGCATTTTTTTTAACATGCCGTATACACGCTATAAAGTGACGTCCGCTCTTTGCAAGAAATCGTTCGATAATGATAACAAGGGATCTCACTGCAAAAGTTTTCATCCGAGCTACACAGCAAAGACGCTACCACTTATCTTCAAGAATCAATCGAAGGTATGTAGCCTTTATTTCATAATGAATTAAATCAGTATCTTGATTTCATTTTGTGTGGGTAAGCTTTTGGCTTTCTACATGTATAGGCTGTATAAGTATGCTCCTTAAAAAATGGTTCCTTACACAAAATATTTATATTTTGTGGCCATTACCTCTGCCTAACTTCACTCGATGAAAAAATTGTAGCAAAATTACCCTGGACACACAACAAAAATATCGTCTTGTTTTCTAACAATTTGAACATAATGTAGTCCAATTTTTTAAATTAGATGACAGCTGGAAATGCAACGGAGATTATTGTTACATCCTTTCAAAAGCAGAAAAGCATTTTTACCAAAATGAATTATTCGCTAAGCAGAAAAGTGGGGGCCATGGTCCCTGGCCCTCCGGCTGTGTGGCCTGTATTAGCATTGCAATCATGATTGCAATTGCCTATGCAATGAGTCAACTGACGGAAGCTACTTGAACTACTCCCTAGTAGTAGTTTTTTCTCCAAATTTGGTCACTTGGTAGCCATCTGGGAAAAAAATTAAATAAACCAGACCCCCTAATTACAACGGGATCAGGGGTTCCATAACGAAGCTGGCAGAAGGAGAAAATTACTCATTTGACCTAAGCAGAATAGCAGATTTATTTGGTTTTCTATAAATCGCCTTAAATTTTGCTGCTCTGCCCTCCCCCCCTCCTTGTGATGGGCCATAATAGGAGTGGCCTGAGAAAAGAATAAAAAATTGTTTTGATTTTTACAAAGATTACATTTTTGTTAATTTGCATTATTTAATTAAATTTTCAGCTTGCTGTTCTCCATAACCCAAAAAGCAAAACTGTTGAAAAAGTGTCAACATCAAAAGAGGACGAGACCATCCCAGCAAAATATCTTGACATAGAAAAGAATGGTATATCGGATGGAAATACAGAGTCGCTGGAAAGCCGTAAAAACCACGGGGAATCATTTGGTTCACAACCCGCACAAAATGCGGGAAGGGTAATTTTCATATTCAAACAATAGGGTGAAAGGTAATTTTCAAACAATATGGTGCCTTATGCTCCGCTGCGTAGACAGAGTTTTCTATTATCTGGAAGTCATTTTGGCCTGAGGCTCCACGAAAATTTTTGCTTTTGTTTCTTGATATTCATTTGATGCACTCAAATGAATATTTGACACATTAAAGGACAAATTTGAAAATTCGTGTAACAGAGTTAATCTTCGAAATTCACCCTTTACCTAAATTCCAGGAGAGCCTCGATATCAGGCAAACATTAAAAGCAAAATCTTTGGGACAATTAATTTCAGACAAATTATTGTTGGAGTATGGGATATTTCACAGAAAGTTTGGACTACTAAAATTTATCCATTTAAGTTAAATTTTGACTATTTCACATGGAAGTCACTTTTAGTTCAATGTGGCATTAAGTCGTGCTTTATTCTGGTGGTTGTTAATATAAATCAATTTCTGTTGTAGGAATACGCACTACATCATAAAAGAAACCTGGACGATACTTTCTCTGCAATGGTAATGGAGACTGCCAGCAGGCAAGAGAAGCGAACAAGACTGGTATGGATTCCCTCGTCAATATGTTGAATGGAACACTTTTTTCTTCAAAACATTTTTAGATGATCACTATAAGAGTTGTACAGGACAGTGAGGATGAGCTGGAAATTCCAATCAAAATGTCAAAGCATGTTATCGTTTTAGAATAAGAAACTAAATATATAGTGTTATTTTTTAGTTCACTATGCTTTATCACTATGCTTTATCACTAAATCACAAGCAATGTGAGATTAATATGTTTATGAAAGCTCTGTGAAATTGCTGACATTAATGGGTAGATTTCATGCTTTCCCACAGGATGCGTGCCAGGAAGCAATTTCTGACACACAGCAAGAAGACGATGCTCATAGAAATTCAGACTTTGACGTCGATCAAGAAGACGATACTCCAATTCCTTGGATTTCTTGCATTGGGCAGTTAAAGTTTTATGTGAAAATAGTTCCATATGCGAGGAAATTGTCAACAAAGCTTCTATAACAGATGCTCCACAGCCAACTGTTCTTCTGGAAGAGTTGATCATTGCAACCGAAAAGGTAAAAGAAACTTCATCCTCTCTACTGACAGATGCAAAGAACTGCCTTAATCAGCTGAAAATTAGTAATCCGAAACCTGATGCATCAAATGTAAAAGAATTCATCCCCATAAATAAAGATCCAGGCAGCAGACGTAAAATTCCCACAGACGACGACAGAGAATTCCTCATCAATCTAGGACCATTTCAACCCAAACTTGGGTTGTATCCTCGAAATAATGACATTCCTCATTCCAAGCAATGCAGGTTCTCTTTGGAGTGGTTTCTTGATTTCCCCCATCTAGAATATTCTATTGTCAAGGATGTTGCCTTCTGTTTCGTCTGTCAGCTATTTTCAACAGGAGTTGGACATGAAAAATTTAATGATGCTTGGGCAGTGGAAGGCGTCCATCAGTAGCACAAAATGAAGGGCAGAGGAAAGTCAAAGCAGGGAAAGTTAGCCAGCCACTTTTCAAGCAAAAGTCATAAAGCTTCATTTGACGCATTGGTTACATTTCAACACAAGTTCAATCACATAGACAAAATCTTGGATAAAGAACAGATAAAAATTTGCATAGAAGCAGAGGCAGAGAAGCAAAGAAATCGAGAGGCTATCAAGATTTTAATAGATATTGCACGCGTTTTGGCCCGCCAAGGTTTCGTTCAGGGGTCATGGATCTGGAAGTGAGGCAAATGGAAATTTCCACCAACTGGTACTGCTAGTTGCAAGACACTCTCCAGTGTTAAAAAGCTGGTTGGACGAGGCTGCAAAACGTCCACAACGTGCAACATATCTCAACTGGAATTCACAGAATGAATTCTTGGAGCTATTGGCTGACTATGTAAACGAGAAAAATTAAGTCAGAAGTTATTTCAATTGTAGCTGACACTATGCCAGATGCATCACACCTTGATCAATTTTCTGTTATTCTACGCTACGTCACTCCTTCGGGTGCTATACACGAGCGACTGGTTGGTATGCGCAACTTAGATAACAAGACTGGAGACGAGCAAGCAAAGGCCAATCTAATATCACTCTGCAATAATTCAACACTGAGTCAATTGTGTTTCAATCCTACGATTACACGGCTTCTATGTCAGGAAAATTTAAAGGATGCCAAGCAATGATGTCAAAATATCTTGAAAGGAATATACCATACTTTCCTTGTCTGGCACATAGGATTAATACAACTGTGGAGCCTAGTTCTGAAGCGAGTGCCGTCATTGCAGCTATGTTTGACAAGCTGGAAATGATTTATGTTTTTTTACCTCGAGTACTAAGCGCTACATTCCCCTCCAGCAAATAGTGAAAGATAAGGACATAGAGGGTGCACTCACGCTGAGAAATCTCTCGGTAACACGCTGGGTTGCCCGCTCAGACTTAATTACGGCAGTTTGGGCAACTTTTGACGGAATTGTTTTTGCACTAAAGAAGGAGATGGAATCAGCAGACGCAAAGACCACAATAAAAGCAAAGAATCTCCTTGGAAAGATCAAGT
Source organism: Nemopilema nomurai (assembly GCA_003864495.1). Classification (NCBI taxonomy): domain Eukaryota; kingdom Metazoa; phylum Cnidaria; class Scyphozoa; order Rhizostomeae; family Rhizostomatidae; genus Nemopilema; species Nemopilema nomurai. The sequence goes on along the minus strand of ML133366.1, from coordinate 1,021,496 downwards.
CTTTCCAGTTCATTGTGGCATTAATGTTTATGCGAAATGTTATATCAAAGACAAAAATCTTAACAAAGCAAGTTCAAGCTATCGATTTGAACATCGTGGACGCTTTAGAGGCCCTTGATGCGACCATCAACACTTTAAAATATTTAAGGGCGGATGAAGATGACATAAATCATCAAATAGATGCTGCTATTGCTTTTAGTGTTCAACGTGGTCTTGATGCTCAATCTGAGTTTGCAAAGAACCACAGAAGACGAGTGGCACCACAAAAAATTGATGATGCCCCAGAGACTGCAATCCATTTAGACTTAAAAATGGTTTTAAAGATTATTGAGCCCGCAATTTCACCATTGAAACCCCCATATGAGAGTGAAATGGTTACCAGGGATGTGTCATCACTGACGCAACTTTCTCCAACAAGTGACGAACCAGACGTGGGCTCGCTTGAGCTGGAGAGCTCAAGTGACGTCTGCTTCAAGCGAGCGTAGCTTTTCAAAGCTTAAACTTGTTAAAACTTTAATTCGCAGTACAATGGGTCAGGAAAGACTGCAGAATCTTGGACATTGGCATGCGAGAAGGATATAACGGATCGTAGTGTTCTAGATCACATTGTTACGAAATGCGCAAAGCTGTCAAAAAGTGGACGTCTAATAAGCCTTTGAAACAATTAAAGAAATTATTTTAAGCATATTACATGTCTGTTATAGTTTTTCAAAAGATGATAGTCTTTTGAAAGTGATTTATCTGCTATGCATCCTCTTCGGTGTCCTTTCCATCTTGCAGCTTCGCCTATATTTACAACTAAATCTTGTACTCACTAAATAAACATTGGTTTATGCTTTTGGTCCATGATAAAGTCTGTATGCGCAACCTTGCATGCCTTCAGAACGAATTTGATGAGTTTTGAATGGACTTCCTCAATGCTTTTGTTGAAATGTAACTTACTGTCAGTTATAGCTATGTTTACTCTTGTTATCTGATATATTTTTTGCGGCTTTTGACGCTTTGGAAAAGTTCTAGCTGCCACCGACAACATTAACTTTTTCGCTTTATGTACATGTATGCTTTATATTGTTTCCGTGCCATGCGAGGCATTTGATGCGCAAATTTTAAGGGGAATGCAATAGCAGCCCCGACAATATTTCGCAAAAATCTGCCTGTCGTGGTAAAAACTCTGTCCCTTTAAAGAACAACCCCCTAAAAAAATGTGTATTTGCGCCCTGATCAACCCACTTTTGGATTTACACTCAACAGTTTTTGTGCCTCCCGTGGTGGAAACTTATCAACGCATATTGTGCTTGTGTACGATATATCATCTAACCTCAATTTTTTCAAAGATAAAACATTTAATAAAAAATGACTCTGAGTTTAACGTGTTTAATTTTTACGTATGTATGTTTTATAAATAGTTTTAAAATATGGGACTTTTGAATAGGCTTCAAAATCCTAATAACTTCAAAAAAATATCAAAGATAGATGTGGAAAATGAAAATGGGACTTTATAGACATTATTTGCTTTGCATCATATTTCATGCATAAATATCGCGGACATGCATCTATAAGATTGTGTTGTGACTTGGGCGGGACATAGGTGTGTACCACAGAGAGACACATGCTTTCTAACAAGAAGATATATATATATATATGATTATAAGTGATTATTTATACTCAAGAGAGAGAACCTCTCTCCATGCCTCGTGCATCTAATCCAAATCAATACTGGCGACGGGATGGCGTAATGCGAAGAGATGCCGGAAATGCCAAATATGGTAAGACCTTCTCACCATGTGTCCCGGAGCCCTGGACCAAAATGGAGGTTTTCTGTCTCCTTCGCAATACACTCCCCCCGTTGATCGTCTAGCGATCAACCATTACTATACGATTATACGAATGAGTTTTAATCAAGAACTATAAGAAGATTCAAAAAACAACATAACAATGGTACTTTGATAAATGTAGCTTGAGCTAATGTACGTTTGTGTCTCTACGAATAAATTCACCTATTATAGCAGCATTTCTCTTAGGTCTACCATGAGCATTACTTGTTAGCGGCTCGTTAGTAGGGTCTGCTTGCGCATGCGGCGCCTCTACAGTACCTATATTTGTGTATTCGCGTTGACCTCTAATAGAATCAAATGTTGCAAAGGTCTGTTAAGAATTTTCTTACCATTAGTTGATGCCACTTGAACCTTTGCTCCTCTAATATTTCCGTCAGCACCTACAAAAAACTCAACAACTCTGCATAATTTCCAAAATGCTCTTTTACAGAAATCATTCTTTAATATTATTATATCGCCTAATGCAATTGATGGTTTATCGTGAACCTGTTTTGGTTTATAGGCTTCCATGAGATTTAACAGATAGTCCTTTCGCCAACGTTCTGAAAATTGTTCGAGTAATTTGCGTTGGTATTTCGCGCGCTTTGACAAAGCGGCGTACGTATTCACTATTTCAAAATACCTCTCGTTTGGATCCTGCAAAAGATTGCGTCCATTAATGAGCTGAGATGGAGAAAGGGGGTAAGAAATACCTTCACTGTCATCATGTAGATATGTTATAGGCCTAGCATTAACAACGGCTTCTACTTCTGTAAGTAACGTGCTTAGTTCCTGGAAACATAAACTAGCACGCCCTATAACCTTCTTCAAGCAGCGCTTAACACTTCTTACCAACCGCTTCCACATTACTCCCTGCCAGGGGGATCGATCTAGGTTAAAATCCCATTTTACTCCCCGGGTTTCTAAGTAGCTGCTCAACTTAGGACTTAATTGTTTAATTGAATTAATCGAATTAATTGTTTAACTTCTTTGGACATTGTTTTGAATGTCTTAGCATTATCGGATATGATCCTTGTTGGTAAACCTCTGCGAGCAGTGAATCTGCGGAAAGAGCGAATGAACGAGTCGACATCTAGGGCTTCCACGAGCTCTAAATGGACTGCACGAGTTGCAGCACACGTAAACAAACAAACATAGCTCTTATTATCTGTTTTCCCTTTAGTATAAATACCCTTATTCATCAAAGGACCGGCATAATCTACTCCCACATTGCTAAATGGGGGTGAATCATCTACCCGTATTTTTGGCAAGTCGGGGGTGACATTAAATTTAAAAGTTGACCCTTCAAACCACTTACACTTGCCACATCTCCTAATATGCTTTTTGCCATTTCTCGACCCCTGAGTATCCAGTATTTCTGACGGGCGCAGTTCAACGTTTCTGATATTCCATCGTGGAACACCTTACTGTGTGCCTCAGCAATGACAAGTTCCGAATAATAACTTTTCGACGGTAGCAATATTGGTGTTTTACTTTCATTGACAACGCTTGCATGCAGAAGTCTTGACTTACACCTCAATAATCCTTGTTCATCAGTGAACAAATTAAATTGGTTTACCAGGGGTGGTACCTGCTTACTTTTCGAATCTCCTAGTTAAACGACTGCTGTTGAATTCCCTTTATTAATACAGTTTCTGCTTGACTAATCTCATCTGCTGTAACCCATTGATCTAGTACCAAATTTTCCTTGCGAACGGACGATCGTAAATTGTTCAAAAATCTATGCACCCAAGCTAGAGAACGCAACAGCCTACCTTTACTGCTAAACCTGTTTATGTCTATTATATTGAGAACACTTGACGTTTGTTGGCCCTCAGTACTTAAATTTACGTGAGTGACTTCTGATTGTTTTGACCCTCTCTCCTCCGCAGCGGCAGAAGAGGAGGACTCTGTAAATGCTTGTGCGGGCCATTCCTGGGGAGGAAGATGTAAAAACGGCGGGGCCTTTAACCACAAGTTAGCACTGGATACCTTACTTAGATTTTTACCCCTAGAGGGTTTGGGCGACAGGATTTAGTGAACCTGGACAAAAATGCCATGCTTCCCTTTGCGAGACCTGAATAATTTTTCTTACTCTATTATGGACATAAGGCTTCCAAGCTCGATCGTTTTTTATCCAGCATAGAACCGCAACCGAGTCTACCCAATAAAATGATTGAATACGTGAGTGACCTAATTCATCCTCTAGTGTGGTTCTTATCGTTTCTACTAACTGAGACATTAAGCAAGCTCCTAGAAGTTCTAACCTAGGTATTGTCTGCCTTTTCAAAGGTGCTACCTTGGCCTTTGACTCAATGAATTTTACATCTACTTCCCCCGAGGTGTACATAATGCGAAGATAGACAACGCAAGCGTATGCTTTCTCACTGGCATCAGAGAAGGCGTGAATTTCCATTTTCTCAACCGTATTTCCCTCTTGAAAAACAAAGCGAGGTAGTTTTACATTAGGTACTTCATTTAGCTGCTTAAGAAGTGAATCGAATTTAGTCCTATAAGAACCCTGCAGTTCCTCATCCCAAGGTAATTTAGCCTCACATAATTCCTGAAATAGAAGTTTCATGTTAATAACGAACAAGCTGTAACATCCAAATGGATCAAAGATTTTCGCTGCAATTTTGAGAACGGACCTTTTAGTGGGCGGTAAAGATTTTGCGAAAATAGCGACATTGCCAATAGGAATTATCAATAGATCGCTGTCTGTATCCCAGTTTATGCCTAAAATTTTGTTGCTGTTTGAGGGCATGCCGACTTTATATTTACTATAGGATTGATCATCTTCTTGAACCTGTAGAGAGATGTTAGAGGGGGTACTAACACAGAAAGATTTATCAGCTGGATTTATCTTATCTAATAGAGCTGTCTTATTAGAGTTCCATTTCCGAAGATTGAAATCACCCTTCTCCATTATGGCTTGACAATTTTGATAAATTTCAAAAGCTTCGTCAATAGAAGCATGACAAATCATCATAATACAAGCGATTTAACACCTTAGTCGATTTAGGATGTTGATCTGCAAATAAATTGACATGATAGCGAATCGTGGCACCTAAAATGCCGGAAGAGCAAGTTAATCCGAACGGAAGGCGTTTTATTCTGAATTGAACAACATTTGGAGACTCTGAATTGACGTCATCATACCATAAAAACCAAAGGGCGTCTCGGTCGGAATCCTTAACTTCTATTTGAAGAAACGCCTTTTCTATGTCTGCAGTTAAGGCAACAGCATGTACTAGGAAGCGAATTAAAGTTTCGAACAAAGGTGGTATAAAATTCTCACCTACTTCCAACCTATCGTTCAAAGAAAGAGAATTTTCATTAGAACAGGCGCTTCCGTCAAAGACAACTCTCACCTTCGTGGTAACTTTATCGTCACGAAGGACACAATGATGGCTAATGAAATGACTGTTTTTATGTCTTAACTGATCGTTTGGCACAATTTCAATGATATCATTAGTTAACTGCTCCTTAATAATAGAATCATATTCCTTGAGCAATTCTGGTTTACCCTTCAATCGTGTGTAAACTGACTCGAGTCTACCTAAACACATTTTATAATCAGATGGTAATGGAGAATTATAGTTTTCCTTCCAAGGAAGGCTTACCGAATACCTTTCACCAGTAAACTCGATATCCAAGACCTTTTTGCTTGAATTCTCTCATTCACCGTCATTTTGTGATAAGCCCCCAGCTTCGTGTTTCCAAAACGTTGCTAGAGCTTACGTCAATTCCTCGGTTTGTGCAGGGTTTTCATTAGTTTTCTCATTCTGAGCTACGAATAGAGAACTTGATCGCATTTCTAAGGTAAGATGAGAAACAACATTAGATGACAAATCAAATTCACTTTCGCCTGGGATTTATCCTGATAGCAACCAACCCAATTTACTGCTTATTGCAGTGGGACCCGATCCTCCCTTCAAGACATCTCCCAGTACAAAATAAAAATAACTGTCAGCGCCAATGAGAATATCTATGCGATTAGAACGTCCTAATTTGCGATCTGCGAGCCTTAAACCATGCAAATGCGAAAAATCTACGATATCTAAATTTGCACCTAAGGGTGAACAAATAACGGGGTTAGTAAGCGCTGTAATTTCTACACTCTCGTTATCTTCGGTTTCTAAATACAACTTTACTTTACTGCATTCATAAGGTTTAAACTTATCTGAACCAAACGTGTTCAATTTCAAATTTTCTTTGCTAACAGTGTCCAGCAATTGTTTCTCCTTTAGTTCTTCTCGAATGTATGAGCGTTGACTGCCATTGTCAAACAAAACTTGAACTTCGATCTTCTTGTCCCTGTTTTTTCCATACGCATACGTTGTAGCTGTTTGTAAGAGCACACATCCCTGTTGCGTAGCGGTAGCCGTGATAAAGCTGTCTTGATTTTTTTCATTCTTCGGTGGCTTATTTTCTGCCCTCTCGTTGTGTGATTGGCACAGAGATTGGTGATGACGTCCCTTGCAATTTAGACATCCCCTTTGGCTTCTGCAGTCTTTTAGCAAATGCCCTAAATTCAAGCAATTTTAGCATCTCCTTGCATTCATGAGAATACTTTTCCTGTCTTTCACACTAGTCACATTGCCGCATTCGTAGGAATAGTGGTCTCCTTGACAATAGTAGCATTTAACTCCACCTGATGCAATAAAGGATCGAGTTGTTACTTGTAATGATAATGGCACCTTGGATTGTGGAGGATTCCTTTCATGCCATCTAGTCGACTGCGCTATGTTGTTCGCGATCTCCCTCGCTTCAATTTCTCTTTCGACGATATCAAGAATTTCTGTAGTATTCCAACAGTCTTCTGCCCTCTTTCTTGCGATTTGCATCGTAATTTCCTGTGGGAGGCGAGACATGATGATTGGAATCAAAAGGTTCCCATAACTTTCCGAAGGTATTCCCAGTGACTGTAATCCGCGAACGTGAACCGCGATATTGTTGTAAATTTCGAGATGGCGATGCTGGAGTAGGCCCCCCGAGTGGAACTGCTTCGTGCTGTGTTTCACTGCCAAACCTTGCTGGCGACGGTATTTCGAAACATCTGCCCGTCATGACATTTTGAGTGGTGGGTAGCGAGAATGAGCTGCGATTTTCCCTTTGGAAATCTTCCATATGACTAACTGCTTCGTGAATTTTTGCTTCCCATTCCGAGGAATCTTCGACTTCGTTTTCGATTTCCTCAACATTACACGAGTCCAAGACCTTACTGTCCAAGTCTCTGAGATACAAAAGTTTCTCATTTAACGAAACTTTTATCGAGTTTAAGCGAGCGATTTTTTCTTGAGATGATTGAGCACTATCGATAATAGCAAAAGCTTCTCTATAAAACTTCGTAACTACTGAGCGATTGCCTCTTCGTAAGGCCTTCCACCTTTCCAGTCGGCTTTGTTCCTCGTCTTCTTCGGACGACATTCTGCGAAAAAAAAAATGGTATACCTACTGCCCCTGCCCCACGTTGGGCGCCATATGCTGTGGTGTGTATGGCGGGACATGGGTGTGTACCACAGAGAGAAACATGCTTTCTAACAAGAAGATATATATATATATGATTATAAGTGATTATTTATACTCAAGAGAGAGAACCTCTCTCCATGCCTCGTGCATCTAATCCAAATCAATACTGGTGACGGGAGGGCGTTATGCGAAGAGATGCCGGAAATGCCAAATATGGTAAGACCTTCTCACCATGTGTCCCGGAGCCCTGTATCAAAATGGAGGTTTTCTGTCTCCTTCGCAATACATTGCTTGCAAATCAGTTATTTCATTTTGAGGATTGGGACCAAGTTCAATGTTCTAAAAATAGAAAATGAGGTAATTCATGGACCTTATTCACTTTGCATGACATTTCAAACCTTAAATTGTATATGGATACCAAGTTTTGCAGACATCCGATGCTTAAATCGCTTGCAAGTGACTTTCTTCATTTTGAAGACTGGGACCAAGTTCAATGTTCAAAAATAGAAAATGGGGGCAATTTATGGACCTTATTTGCTTTGCATGACATTAAACACCTTAAATTGTATATTGATACCAAGTTTTGCAGACATCCAATGCTTAAATCGCTCGCAAGTGAGTTTTTCATTTTTAGGACTGGGACCAAGTTCAATGTTCTAAAAATAGCTTTTAAAGGAATTTTTCAGCTTGGGTCTGTTTTGCATTATCTACGACTCAAACTACATAAGTTGTGAAGTTTTCATGCTGGTATAATATTTGCACGATTGTTGCAAGATTTTGCGGTAACCAACCTAACGATAAGGTGATTAAAGTGAAGAAAGCTGTTGTACAGTTGGTGATAATATCCAGCTGGATATTCCTGTTCAAGACATCTCAGCTGAAAGTGCACAAACCCCCCAATTTCCAGAGTTGTCACAGGAGGTGGATTTTTTTAGGTCAGAAAAAGAAGCATTGCTTACAAAGATTAGTTGTTTGGAACAACAAGTAACAATATTTGTTCAATAAATGATTCCGAGAAAAATTTATTTCCATACAAAAATCACAAATACAAAGATTAATATTTTCCAAAGAAATATTTTTGTAATCAAAAACTTTATATATAAATCTATAGATAATAAATCACTATAAATTACCTTTTAGGGGACATATTTGAATATTGCAACATTCTAACTAATGATCAAACACTATTCTTCTAAACCTTATGGTTTTTTCACACAAATAGCGTGGTCTTGAAAGTTGTTGTTCTGCAAAAAATATGAGAACTTTCCCTAGCTGTGACTTATTCTATGAGTAAGTTATTGTTCTTTCTTCTAGTTATTATTATCAAGATACAATCCTGATGTCATGAAAGAAAATTATGATGCAACACGCTACTTGACTGGTCTTTCGTGGAATGTGTATAGGGTTTTAGCTGATTCCTTGGTGCCCCATATCAAGATGCCAAGAAAGAACCTGCCCCCTGAAAGTCGGCTGTTCACAGTGCTAGTCCGTCTGCGACTGAATTTGCCATTCTGCTACATTAGCTTTCAAATTGGCTTCTCAATTGGCAGTTTGAATCAAACATTTAAGAAAATCAAAAATTTGATGTATCTGAAGTTAAAAATTTTAGTGCAATGACCTGACAGATCACACATCTGTGAGACTTTGTCACCAGTATTTAAAGAGAATTTTCCAAGGCTAACATCCATTATTGATTGTTTTGAGATTTTTATAGAGGGTCTAAGAAAACTCAAAGCAAGGCACAAGTATATTTGAACTACAAAAAGCACAGCACTGAAAAATTCCTGTTGTGCTGTAGCCCTCTTGGTGTGGTGGCGTTTCTCTCAAAGGCATGGGTAGGAAGGGCCTCAGATGTACAAATAGTCGAAACGACCCTCCCTCGGAAAAGATGGCGATTTTCTCAAAAAGGGCGCACGCTTTTCGGGAAAAAAACCTCACACGCTATTGTAGGAAGGATCAGGGAAGAAGATGCAAAAAGAATTTTCGAAATCGGACCAGCAGTTTAGGAGCCTTTTCCCGTCAATTTGGTAGAGGTGGAGAACAATAGATTGTTCCTAGGCGACGTTAAAATTTTAGTATAGGTAGAAGCCCCCAAAACCCCGCTGCGCGGGCTAAACCCCTTCTGTGGAGAAGGAATTGCCCCTGTAAACAAAATAGACATGTTAGCCTCGGCAAGACAAGAGCTGTTTTTCGGGGTTCGCAAAAGATGAAGGGATGAGGCTCCCCCGTCCTAGCGATTGTCACATGAGTGCGAGTGATGCACGCGAAGGATGACGGTGTCGATGCCGTCGACCTTTTCGGTGCATTTTCTCCCAAAACGTTCGTGGAACGCTTCTCGCGTGTTAGCGGTGTCGTTCGCTTCGTGGCGATCTTTCCTGACTTCTGTTTTTTCTTCCGAAATTCGTCAGCGTTTTCTCGAAATTCGCTGTTTTTCCCTCCGATTCGTGGCTCGAAGGCCGCAGGGAGAAAATTGCCTTCCCTCATCGACTAGCTGGACCAAGATCACATGCCGCTGCCTGTCTATTCCATTGGCTGGCATAACAATGGACGACGACGAGACGACCTCTCCACCAACCAAAATGCAAGTTCCCATCCCACGTGACAGTGCAGGGGGAAGAGAGCAGCGTGCCTGAAACCTGGCACATTCGATGCTTGCTGTTTGTGGCGTTTGAACGTGCTCATTATCGGAGCTGCTGTCGTGCACTGTGCTGCTGCGTTTTTTGGTAGTTTTGCCATTGAAAGCTGTCTTACAGTAAGTACTTTTCGTTTTTCTTTTCTATATGTTGATAATCTCGATGTTAAACTAAATTTTCCTGCTTTTTTGAGGATTTTTCCAAAGCACCCCACGCTGGGGTAGCTTCCATTCGCTTAAAAAAATTGCTACCAACGAGCTCGCTTGCTTTCGAGGATGTTTACTTAATGCTGAATTGATTGCTTACTTAAAATCATGCTAAAGGAGATTTGATTTGTTTGCTTTTGCCTCATTTTAGGTGAGAAAGCGACCCAAAACTCCCGGTAGTAGCAGCAAAATTCGTGAGAATTTGCAGGCACGCCCCCGCCTGACCCTCTCGCTGTCTTCGAAATGCTTAAAACTTTGTGACCTCTAGAAAGAATCCAAGTGAGGTTGTTTTGTTGCTTTACGATCGTCGTTTTTCTGGTTTTTCTCTCTCGAGAAGCCAGCAGCTTTTGTGCTAAATTTTCGCACCTGGCCGATTGACCTGTTGACCTCCTTCCGCCATGCCCCAAGGGCGTTTTCCACTCTAAATTGCTCTAAATACCTAGCTAACTTGCATTTAGGAATGCTTCTGGCAATCAATCGATTAACTTCTTTAATCGTCTAACAAGAGATTTGATTTTTGGTTTTTTCTTTTTTTAGAGAGAAATCGAGCCGAAACTCGCGGAAGCAGCAGCAAAATTCAGTTGCAGAGTTGCAGAAGCAACAGCCCCGTCCTGGCCCTCTCGCTGGCTGTAGGACTGAAAACTTCGTGCTTCCTAAGTCGAATCAAAGTAAGTTTGTTTCCTTGCTTCAAGTTCGACGTGTTCGTTGTTTTTCTGGTTATTTTCTTCGAAAAACTAGCTTTAGTGCTAAATTTTCGCACCTGGCCGATTGACCTATTGACCTCCTTCCACCATGCCTTGGGGCAATTTTCCCTCTTAATTGCTCTAAATAGCTTTACCAATAACCAGTTTGTTTTATGCGTTCTAAAATCAGTTATTGCTGCTGCTTTATGGCCCTTTTCAATTGCGTTTTTAAGCAGACCTCTCCTTTCTAACGAGTTTTCCTTGCTTGCAGGGTCATGGCGTGGCGTCAAATGTTATCCACTGTTGCCGTGCTGGGACGAAGAAAGGAAGAGCAAGAGCTCCATTTTTTAAAGACGAGAAACTACTGTACGAACTTTAAAACCCTATGTTTTTATGTTGTATGTATTTAATTTTCTTGGTGGATGACGATGCCTGGTTTTGATTTGACGTTTCCTCATAAACCATTCCCGGGTAACGTCCGCCATTAATTCTGGGTAGCAAACTGACCTTTGGACCCCATGGCCGCACACCGGAGCTATGGCGATTTGCAATATATCAAAGCCGTAATTTCACAACCACGCTATTCTAATGTCATGCCGTTCGCTAATCAACACTTAATTACACTGTCTATTATCCTTACATAATTATCCTTTGAATGACGGGTTATTTTCCATTGTCTAGCCACGCTGGCTGTTTATAAATGGTCTCCTTTAGGGGTAGTGAAATGTTCGAATAGCTTGCTCCTGTTGTTTTGTAGAGAAAAATTCTGTCTGTTCGTTTTAATATTTTGCATCGTTTTAAGTGCTATCATATGGATACAAGCAGTCATGGGAAGACACGATCGATGCTGTGTTGGAACCTGTGATAATGATACACGTTATCCAGATCGTTTTGTGGTCAAAGAGCATGTGAAAATTCTAAAATTTCACAGGTTTCCAACAAATGATGAATCAAAGAAGAAAAACTGGACGGCTCTAATCAACAAAGGAAGAGTTGGTTTTGTTCCCAGTGATGGAAGTAGGATTTGCTCGAATCATTTTTCTGATGGAAAGCCTACAGCCAGAAACCCAAACCCTACTCTTTGGCTAACTGTGCAGGACAATCGACAAAACCAGAGTGTTGTTCGAAGGTCTTCACCAAGGAAAAGGGGGTTTCAAACAACGATAGGTGGGGCAGCTTCAGCACCTTCAGAAGAGCCGGAAAATGCAGATGAGCAAGAATCCTCGATTATTCTCCCTGTTCCAATGAAATTTGAGCAGCTTAATAGAGAATTTGATGTTCGCTTCTGCACTGGTTTGGAAAGTGTAGAAACATTTAAGGCTATTTTTGATTATCTGCACCCAAGAAGTAGATTGATGAAATACTGGGAAGGCCCTAAAAGAGCATTCCAAAAACAGAAGTCTGATGTTTACCAGCAGCGAGTGGATCAGATTCTGTCTTCACCTGTGTATGCAGAAGGCGATATACTGCCAATAAACAGAAAGGGGCCAGAAAGGAAACTCTGTTTAGAACAGGAGTATCTGTTAGTTTTGATGCGGTTGAGGCTAGGCCTTTTTGTCGAAGACCTAGCGTTTAGATTTCAAACTTCTACCACTCGAGTGTCCCAGATCTGGATCACCTGGATAAAACTGCTGTCCAAAGAATTAAGAAATTTAATAATCTGGCCATCCAAAGGTCAAATAATTGCAACGTTGCCTGATGCATTCAAGCGTCTTTACCCCAAGGTTCGCACCATAATCGATTGCACAGAGGTTTTCGTCGAGACTCCAAGCTCTCTTGAAGTTCAAGCCATTTTGTGGAGTGATTATAAGCACCACTGCACCGTTAAATTTTTAGTTGCAATTACACCTAATGGAGCAATTTCATGGGTATCCCCATGTTTTGGAGGTCGTACCACTGACCTATATATTGTGCGGAATTCAGGCTTTTTGGATCTTCTTGAACCTTACGACACTGTGATGGCTGACAGAGGATTTAAGATAAAGTCAGACTTACTAATGAAAAGATGTTTCCTTGCAATACCACCTAGTGCTGCTAGAGGCACTCAGATGACACAATCCGACGTAAGAACAACTAATCGAGTTGCAAATGTTCGGATATTTGTTGAGAAAGCCATTGCCAGGGTCAAGTGGTTCCATATTCTCAAACGTGAAATGTCGCTTCTAGAAATGCCATTAGTAGATGATATTGTTGTTACGTGTTGTGCTCTGGTAAATCTATTACCCCCACTAGTTGAATAAAAAATGGACAGATACCGGTAATCCTCAAATTGCCCAACTCGTATAGACCTAATAATTAGCCCCCCCCCCTCCCTGATAATTAAATTCTTAATATGTTCCACCACAAATAAGCCCCTACCCCGACATGCCAAATTTTACAATACAGGATGTTAGTCCTACATTAATAACTCATTCAACGGAAAGTGAGAATCTTAAATGAAAATAATGTTTTCGTTGTCACTATTAAATTCTAAGATTTTTCTTTTTTGAAAATGAACACGGAAAAGTGAAAATCCTTTAGAGGTATTTTTATAGCGACTTTTGGATAATCTTTTACAAGTCCCAACCCTTGTTTGAGGCCCCATCAAATTAGCCCTATCCAATATCATTCTAAATAAATAAGCTCCAAGGGGCTTTTTCAATATTATACAGAAAAGACAAAAAAGATAAAAAGAAGAGAATTTCAGAATTATATCTTATTAACTTAAAACAATATATGTATTTAAAAGTTAATATGCCGCATTATCACAAGCAATATTTGACAAACATTTGTTACAAATCCATGTACCATCTTCATTTAAAATTGGATTAATGTTTTGGCAATAAAAGTGATACCGTACATTGCAGTTACCACAACAAATCCACTTTAAATGGAACTCATTGCTTTTTATTTCTTTAGCCTCTAGCAAAACTTTATCACAAGTTCCACAGAACTCTAATGGGCTTATAGCAAGAAGAGCTTTAACAACATAGGTTTTGAAAAAAATCTCTCTTTCGTTGTCCAAACAATGAAATAACCTTGCAAAGATTGGGTTAGCGCCATTTGAGATACGATCTGTGTGTTATTTATGGTTCTTGTTCAAACAGATGTTGTTGTCATCGTTAACTTTTAAAAACACGCACATGCTGCTACTGTCTGTTACTTTTTCATTACGTATATTGAAGGGGCAGTTTGTTTCAACTACGCTCTTTCCATGACATGAACATTGCATTATGGCATCAGGTGATGCTCCAATATACGCCCTATCCTTGTCCAGAAATAAGCCTGCCTGCTCCAGCTTAAAGTTGATGTGCCTTGTTGCTTCTTCTGCGTAGAATCCCTTTAAAGCATCTGCTTCATGATCTCTACCCCACTTGATTGCTTGGATGTGGTCTTGATGTATAATATTGGCCACAAGATGTGTTGTTTTCGGACGTACATCACCCTTAACGCGGGAAATACTGTTGACTTTTGTGAAGTACTCGTGGTGCTTTGAAGCTGTTAATCGGCCTTCTCGATGCTCAATCCATGCTTTGCTTTTGGCCTGATTTCTCGTCATCTTTTCAACAGTTTTTACGTCTTTTTCTGAGAAACACATTTTGGCTAGAAATTTTGTTATTTTTGCGTCATCTGATGATAAACTCTGATCTACCATTATCGCGTTGGCTATGTTAGCTAGTGTCAAATTGCCTGAGGTTGGAATAGCCATGCCCTCAACAGATTTTAATAATACTGCGTTGGGATTTGCTACAGAAATTGTGTGGATGAGATTGGACAAACGCTCCCCTGTCATGTTTTGATGTAGACTCTGTCTTGGATCAAACTGGCTTAGTTCCTGCATTCTGGTTTCCTCTCGGCGGACATCGTCGCTAGGATCTGCTGGCATTTTAGAACGTAATTTCTTACGAACAACGATTTCAGAAATTCTTTTTGGCTCAATGGTGGTCTTTGTTGCTTGATTCCATGCACAAGGCATGGATGTACAGGATGGAGAGAGAAACCCATTCATGTTGGCATACTCAACCTTGTACAGGGCTGCTATTACATGATTGCAGCATCTACTTGCACCTGCCATGCATGAACACCAAGCTGTTAGTATTTTGCCACCAGGCTGAGCAGCAACCCACAGCTCCTTCTCATCGTGTATCGACATTGATGCTCTCACTTTACAAAAAAGAATGACCTCATCTTTTGGTTTACTGACGAGAATCTCGCCAACAAAGTTACTGTCAAAGTAGCTGTAGGCCTTCTGATCCTTATATTTACCAACGTATTCCACATTGAAATCTCTAACGCTCAGAATATACTCGAAAATGTTTCCCAGTGTAATTGTAGGCCATAGAGAGAGTTCGTCCTTTTTATCCTCATCCTTGATTTCCTTTGGGTCTGATAAATCCATCTCTTTCAGCCTCTTTACGTACTCTTGTTGGAGAAGTTTGGCTTGATCTTCGCTGGACATTACAATAGGCAAACCCATCTCAGCAGCTGAAAACGCTCTGGCAACAAGTTCCACCTTTGTATAGTTGCTTACAGACACCCCTCTTACAGTTAAAAAATCCTTCAAACTATTAACTCCCATATCTAGAAAATCCTGATAAGTTCTTGAATTGCTTGCCATTTTAACTGCTAACGTTATAGTAAACTGAATAACTGCGTACACGAATGAGCGCAAATAGGACGATTTTCGTGTTTTCTGCTGTTTGCTGTGAAGACTTCAGACCAAGTAGTTAAAACTATTTACAGATATCATCAATAAATACGTGGCTAGACGATGGAAAATAACCCGTCATTCAAAGGATAATTATGTAAGGATAATAGACAGTGTAATTAAGTGTTGATTAGCGAACGGCATGACATTAGAATAGCGTGGTTGTGAAATTACGGCTTTGATATATTGCAAATCGCCATAGCTCCGGTGTGCGGCCATAGGGTCCAAAGGTCAGTTTGCTACCCAGACTTAATGGCGGACGTTACCCGGGAATGGTTTATTCACGCGTTGTTTCTTTAGTGTTCGTAGCGTTGCTGGGATTTCTGAATCTTCAGAATTAATTTCTTGGCAATGGTCAGTTTTTGACCGCAACAGAGGCAGTTTCTGTGTGTGCTAAGTTTCATTTTGTAAGTTAGAGATTTCGTGCCACGATGTTATCTTTCAATTACCCAAAACTCGTAGGACAGTGTAGCGAGTAAACTGCTGCTGCTACCTTTTTAATTGGACGGCCGAAAACGTGTGTTGGCCAAGGGGTCGCTTTTCGGCCTGGCAGAGCCCCCGAAGGCATTTAAACAAAAATCGATAGCAGTAAGGAGGTTTTTCAGTTTGTCTATAAAAATAACTAGGATCGGCAGTGATTTTTCACTTTATACTTTGCAAGAACTAAAGGGCAGGCTTCACACGGTCGAATTTAACGGATTTCGAAGTTTCGCCAGTCGTGCATTGTTCAAATAGAGTCGGAGCCGATTCAGGGGCAACATAGGAATCAATTTAGACAACGAAAAGGTCTACATACGAAGCAGTTAGCTTGCTTCACTGCAGGTTGATCAGCTAAAAGAAAGATATTTTTCTTGCGGTCAACTGTTCTTCGATGGAGAATTGACAGTGTAACCCTCAAATAAAAATATGCATAAGGTTATGCAAATGAAATCGATGGCTGTGCGTGATTAAAATAATTTGATATTTAGTTTCACGATCATAGGCGCCGACTACGTGGGGGCTTGCGGGCTCGAGCCCCCCCTGGGGATTGCTATGGGGGGGCTCAGCCCCCCCTGGGAATTTCGTTAGAAATCAATCAAAGAATTGAACTGATGATACTGTAGACCATGATGTTATATCTGCTTTATTAAAATGTTTTGTTTTGTTATTATACATACTACATATGTTGTATTACGTTATTAAAGCGACAGGTAATTTCTCTACCTTTCGACTTTTTTTTAATTGATTTTAAATTCAAATTTTGAGCCCCCCCTGGGAAAAATAAAAGTCGGCGCCTATGTTCACGATAGACCATGTCACGCAAATAGAATATATTCCAGTAAAAGTTTGAAGACAACTTTCACAATAGATAAACAATATTTGGTAAAACAGAAGACTAGCCCCCAAAACCCTGCTGCGCGGGCTAAACCCCTTCTGTGGAAAAGGAATTCCCCCTTAAAACTACCCTATAAACAAAATAGACATGTTAGGCTCGGCAAGACAAGAGCCTCGCATCGAGAGCAAAAATGACGTAATGCACAGCCACGCACCGCACACTTGAAACGAAAGTTGTCAACGAAAAAAATGACTCGCCATCCTTCGCGTGCCATCCTGGACGGGGGAGCCTCAACCCTTTATCTTTTGCGCAGCGGGGTTTTGGGGGCTAGTCTACCTATAATAAAATGTTAACGTCGCCTAGCAATAATCTATTGTTCTCAACCTCTACCAAATTGACGGGAAAAGGCTCCTAAGCGGCTGGACCGATTTCGAAAATTATTTCTGCAGCTTCTTCCCAGATCCTTCCTACAATATCGTTTGAGGTTTTTTCCCGAAAAGCGTGCGCCTTTTTTGAGCAAATCGCCATCTTTTCCGAGGGAGGGTCGTTTCGACCGCCTTCTCAACGCCCTCCTGCCCCCACCGCTCAACCAGCTCTCCCCGTTTTTTTACCCACGGTTTTGGCAAGCATTCGTCTTTGATCGTGGCTGGTTTTTTTGCCAAAATTTTACTTATTTTTAGTGGACATTGCCACTTTTCTGAGGGCCGCTCGCCGGTCGTCCGCCTTCTACAAGCTCTGGCTCCCGAACCTTTAGGGCTACGTTTCCCTTTTCCTAGCGGTAAGGTTCGCCCGGAGTGCCTCTTTTTAGATGTGTGGTTTGTTTTTCCAAAATTCGCAAGCGTTTTCTCGAAAATCGCCATGTTTTTGCTTCGATTCGCCATTTCCAGGCCGCGAGGAGAAAATTTCCTTGCCCTCGTTCGACCGAGCTTGCCCCGGTCACGTGGCTCGCTGTGCCGCCCTGCATTGTTTGAGGACAAAAGAGAGTCCTCTTCCACGAATCGAAATGCAAGTTGCTGACGTGAGTGACGTGTCGCAGCAGAGGAACAAGGCGTAGATCGGTAGTAGAGAACAACACCGTGCTCGGGGCAGGGCAGGGGTCATTTCGTGCTTGCTGCCCGTGGAGTTTGGACGTGCTCATAATTTCCGGCTGTGGTCGTGCACTGTGCTGCTGCGTTTTGTGGGAATTTCGCCGTGGAAAGCTGCCTTACTGCCTTAAGTAAGTACTTTTCGTTTCTTCTTTCGATCTGATGATATTCCAAATGATGCTAAACTAAATTTCCGTACTTTTTTCACGATTTTCCAATGCACCCCACCCACGCTGGGGTAGCTTCCATCCGCCACGAAAAATTTGCTATCCACGAGCTTGCCTGCTTTTGAGGATGTTTTTCTTCATGCTGAATTGATTGCTTACTTAAAATGATGCTAAATGAGATTTGATTTGTTTGATTTTTCCTCATTTTAGGTGAGAAATCGAGCCGAAACTCCAGGTGGGAGAAGAAAAATTTGTGAGAAACTGCAGGCACGCGCCCCACCTGGCTCCCTCGCTGGCTTCGAAATGCTGAAAACTTCGTCGTGCCCTCTACAACAAATCAAAGTAAATTTGTTTTGTTGCATTATGATCGCCGTTTTTCTTTTTTTTCACTCGAGAAACTAGCTTTTGTGCTTTTTGCACCTGGCCGTTGGCCTGGTATTTATAAGAATTGTGCTGCAGCCATGTTTGGCAACTTTGTGACAGAGAGTCTTCTTAAGATGGATTCAACTACCAGAAAGATAGCACAAAATCAAATTAGTAATGTGATATTCCAAGCTCAAATGGGTTATTTAGGACAGGATCATTGGGCTATGAACTATTCACAACCTAACAAATGGATGTCATCTGGTTTTCAGGCATCCACTAGGATGAACCACTTTGGGCAATCAGGCTGCTGGACACAAACCCAGCACCAATCTAGCCACAAACCCAGCACCAATCTAGCCAATTGTTTAATGGTCCACGGGTATCTACAGAGCTGAGCCAAAAAGATGACCTAAATGAACATGCTACAAAAGATCAAAGTTTATTTAACAAGGATCTTGAACTCTAATTTAGTTTTAGATTTTGATTGATTTAAACATTTTATTCTAAAGTTAGAGTATCTTTGCCACTTGTTTAAATTTGCATTTTAAAAGATAAATATATCATTCAATAGAGAATATTCCTTGAATATAACAAAATTTCTTGTTCTCATGTCCTGTGTGTGATTTTATCTGATCAAAATCATATCTAAGATGACCTGAACTTTCGCCTTAATCCAAACTGCTTTTCTCACATTTCATCCCAAACTGTTGAGATGAACAAGGATGCATTGTACTTATAGGAATTGCAAAACTATTCCTTATGCACAATAAATATATTTAGTGGAGAGAAATACCTTCAGGAATTCATTCTTCAATGTCAAATACAGTGCCTTGCAAGTTTCATTGACAATGCCAGCAGGGGCGGATCCAGCGTCTGCGTTTGGGGAGGGCCATTTATGAAAGAAGAGGAGGCCTGCGAAAATTTCACAGACACGCCCTTCAAAGTCTCACCGAACGCGGGAAACGCCCCTTTCTATCAAAAAATTTCATAAGAAGGTACACTCTCAGAACACTGAAAATTAAGAAACTTCATTGCTGCGAGAAACTTCCAAGCGAAGTAAAGGCTAAAATACATGATGAAAAATTGATGAACTTTGGCTAATCGTGTAAACACGCGCTTCTTTAGTTAAACTGATGAAAAACGGATATAGAAATAACTTTGGGGAAAACTGACATAAAAAACTGATCGTGTATTTCAGCCTTTACAAATATTCATATTGAATATTTGGTCAGCAGCTTTCGCGCTTGACTTGGGAGGGGAACTATGACGCATCAGAGTTCGTGAATGACATTATAATTCCTGTGTTCAAGAAGCCGGCATAAGACACGTACCCTTAAGATGAAAAAAAGATTTAGAAAATGAGCAAAAGTCCCCACGTATTTGGTGCGTATAATTTGAATGGTAAATTTTCAAAATGGGTAGTCACCAAAAATTCATCGCAGCATAACAGGCAAAGCTGAGTAGTTATAGGTACTGTTTTGCTTTTGTTGGAAATAGTGACGCTTTTTGGGTATCACAATCGCAATAACACGATGAACAATGTTTGAACTGTAACCCATTTTAGCCATAACTTTCTCAACCATTAACGTTTGCAGACGTCATTCATTCATGATCGCAGTCATGATTTGTGTTAAACCATAGTCCATATGAGCCGCGAGATCCGGTCACATCTAATTTTGCATTGAACTATTGTTTTAGGCTTATCATAATTCTTGTGTTACACATCCACTTGCAACTTATTGCCTCACTGAAAGCGAGAGAATAAAGCCGACTGGAGGTTTGATTAAAATGTCTGGTCCGCCAAAGAAATCAAGAACTCTTGAATCATTCTTCTCAAAAAGTAGCCGCACCAGTTCAGTTGGAGATAACCCTGAAATCTCTAAAACATGTGAAACTACCACTTGCCAAGAATTTGAATCAAAATCTACTGGTGAAGAATTCGACACACAAAGCCAAGTTGCGGTAGTCCAGGATTGTCCTGAAGAGGAAACACACCCAGACCTCTGTTGTATGGCGACACAAGTAAATGTTGCAATATCTGATAGATATGACATTGGTAGAGCTATAATGAAAACAAAACGAGGAGAACAGCTGACAGATAACGAAAGGGAAGCATATTTATCGAAGAGGTGGGTGCCGCAGAGAAGGGATGAATATCCATTTTCTGAAAAGAAAAAACCAAAGAATCAGCTCATGGTTGGTATGTCCTCGACAACGAAGCGTTTTCTGGGTGAAAATCACTTGAAAACCTTCCCCTGGCTAGCTGTCAGCAGAGAGCCAAAATGTTGCGGTGCTTGGTGTGTTTATTGCGTTTTATTCAAGACGTGCGAGAGTGGAGGTGGAAGAGGTGCACAATACGGAGGTGGAGCAGGCCAGTCAATGGGCAAACTTGTTAACAAGCCTCTTGTAAACTTTTCAGACTTGACAGGGAAAAATGGAGCCCTCACAAGTCACCAAGAAACATCTTTTCATAAGACATGTGCCATAAAGTACACGGAGTTCTTGAGCCGTGCAACACCTGGGAGTGAGAAGGACGTTCGATCAATAATGAACATTGAAAGGCAGAAAGAGATTGAAAGAAACAGGACTGCGCTGGTTCCCATCATCGACACCCTTCTAACATGCGCCAGGCAAAATATTGCGCTTAGAGGCCATCGTGATGATGGACCAGTAGATTCAACTGGGATGGAACCCAAGCACAATGATGGAAACTTCAGGGCATTGCTGCGATTGAGAGTACGGGGAGGAGATACAAACTTGAAAGATCACTTGAAATCTTGCAAACGCAATGCTTCTTTGGTAAGCAAAACGATACAAAACGAGCTAATTGCCTGTGCAGGAAATATTATCAAAGAGGACATAGTAAGAGATGTAAAAAATGCAAAATTCTGGACAATAATGGCCGACGAAACCCAAGATTGTGCGAAACGAGAACAGTTGGTCATTGCAATTCGTTACGTTGACACAAAAAATGTGCCAAAAATTATCAAAGAAGAACCGGTCGCAATTTTAGACCTGATTGCAGACATAAAAAGCAGTGACCAATCAGATGAAACAGAGCACAATGAAATTAAGCTATGTGGCAAGGCAATAGGGGAGACTCTACTCCGCCATATAAGTGAGCTTGGGTTGGATTTGCAGTACCTCGTTGGTCAAGGATATGATGGTGCTGCATCGATGTCCAGTGAGCGAGTTGGTGTTTGCTCCTTTATCAAATCTGCTGCGCCACTCGCTGACTACTTCCACTGCTGCATGCACGCGCTAAATCTAAGTTGTTCTCGAGCCGCAAAGATACCAGCAATCAGACATTGCATGGATGACATCAAAGATATCAACAATTTCTTCAAGCATGCGAAAAGAAACAGCTATTTGCAAGCAGTCATAGCACGAGAATCAATTGAAGAGCTTCAGCGACGGCAGTTGGTGACCCTCTGTGAAAGACATGAATCAGTTTTGGTTGCACGACAGCTTTTGCCTTACATCGTTGTGTGCTTGGAGGAAATGCTCGCTTGGGACTCATTAGATACAAGAAAAGATGCCAGGAGATTGTTAACAAGTTTGCAAGACCCTCAGTTCCTTGTAGCGCTAGTATTGGCCGAGAAAGTGTCTGCTGTACTTCGCCCAGTGTCCCGTTCTTTGCAACAAATTGGTAGCGATCTTGTGAAAGCAATGTCGACGATTTCTGCGACACAGTCAAAGCTTTACACGTGGCGTAAAGGTGAAGAAAATGAGTTTGCTTCGATGTTTGAAGAGGCAATGCTTCTTGGCGAAAATATTGGAGTGACCAGAGAAGAGATGCACGCAATTCCTCGAGCAGTCAGTCAATCCAGGTTCAGATCAAATGCAGGTGAAGCCAATCAAAAAGCCATTGATTATTATCGTATCAATGTGTTTTTACCTCTTCTTGATGAAGTGGCTGGAGATATGAAAGCAAGATTTGGTCCCCATCAGCAGAAGATTGCGACGCTTACAAGAATTCTGCCTTGTTTCGTCAAAGAATCAACTTGGCAAGATATTTTGCCTGCAGCACTAAAATACGGAGTCTTTTTAGACCCCTTGTCCATTGTTGAAGGAGAGTATGAAATTTGGAAGCAGCAATGGCTGTCACGTGGAACAAGTACAGTAGCAAATACCGCTATCGGCGCTTTAGGCGACTGCCAAGGTGATGTATTTCCTAATTTGCATACATTACTCAACATTCTCACTGTGCTACCGGTGACAACAGTAGAACCCGAACGACTATTTTCTAAACTGAATAGTACCCTGACAGCAATTCGGTCAACAATGTCTGAGGAGAGATTAGAATCCCTACTTCTTCTGCAAGTTCACCGTGACAGAACACCAACGAGCGATAAACTCATTGACTCATTCGCAGCATTAAAATCAAGACGAATCCCATTAAAGCTGTAAGTAGTTAAAAGATGGACAAAATGACGTTGCTATTATATCGCAATACTCAACATTGAAACACACCACTTCTCGCGCAAAATGAGCTCGCATGTAGCTTTTCGTTTCAAAGGCAAAATCTCCGATAACGTTTTTGCTACGATATAGCTACTTCCTTTTCAAATTCTTTTCTGAATATATTGACATCAGTTGGGATCACTGATTTCCACAAAATTACTCAATCAAAGCTCTCATGTTTCTATGCTCGCAGTTAGTGTTCTCATGTAATGTAATGAGTAATTTTGGTTTGTTAGTTATATAAACAACTAGTTTCTTGTTATGCAAAAACTTTTACCTTATCAATTTACATGTTTAGTTAATGTATTTACTGTCTTTTCATTCAAAGTTTCTCGTTGTCGAATCGTTTGGGGGGGGCCATGGCCCCCCCGCCCCCCCCTGTAGATCCGCCAATGAATGCCAGACACTGTTCTCTTTCCAACTCTGTACTGGAAAGATAGGCTTCGGAAACTCTCGCCTAAATTAAAATTTCAGAAAAATTACTATTGTATTAAAGTCCCTTACATCATTATTTTTTCTTTTTGTTATTAATTGAACCTAATAGTTGGTATCACGCACAAATTTATAAAGATTAGGATATTTAGTTAATCTTCATGTTGAAGGGTACTCAACAACTTAATCATGTTGAAAAATACTAATACATAGCTCTTCTTACAGATAATCATAATTAAAAACAAGGCCTTTAAAGTAAGTGTAATAGATTACCGCAGGAGGATGTAAGATAAAAACTCTCTTTATACTTTTTAACTCAACTGCACCCGAACACATCAGCAACTAACTTATAATTCAATTCAATCCAAACTAAGTAAACGGTTACATGGGCGTATATGAGTACATTATTATAAGGGGCATAGTACAGTAAATAAGTACATTATAACATCACCTCCCCTTTTTAAAAGAGTAAATATGTATGTAAACAAATTAGAACGTAAATGTCAATCAAGAAAATTGTTTGTTAATGTTCATTTTACCAGCTGTGAAGGAATTGGATAACCAAACCTTACTGGTGGACGTCGTTGTCTTCTTGGCCTTTCTTGTTGGGCTTCATTTTCCTGCACTTGCTCTTTGTCTTTGCCATCATCATTTCCTGTTCTTGATCTGTATTCTTCATCTTCTGAATCTGTACTTCTTTCATCTGCAAGATTAACTTTGTCTGCATTGAACTTCTTGAAATGTGACACGTTTCTGGTAATTCGATGTCCTTTACCATTTTCTGCAACTACACGAGTGCCTTTTCTGCTGATAACGGCATATGGAGTTTCATTAAACCGTGTAGACAGCTTGTTTCTTCGTTGTTGTTTGACAATTACTGTATCGCCAACTATAATCGTGCTTTTTGTAGCATTTCTTCTGTTGTCTGCATACTGTTTATGGTAATTTTGGCTCTTTTCTTCGTTTTCCCTGGCTTCTTTGTGTCTGTCTATCACCAATTTGTTGTCAATAATGGGAAGTTTTCCATGTACCTTCCGATTAAACAATAACTCGCATGGCGCAACCTTTGTGACAGTGTGTGGAGTGGTGCGATACTGCAGCAAGAATCGATTAAGCTCTTGCCTCCATATCCTCCCTTCCACAACTGCTGTTTGGAGTGTCTTACTCAAAGGCTGATTAAAGCGTTCAACAACACCGTTGGCCTGGGGCCAGCAGGGTGTAACAGGATTGTGTGTAATTCCTAATGCTTTCAGGTATCTGGCAAATTCATCACTGCTAAACGGTGGGCCATTGTCCGACTTTAATATTAGTGGAATACCGTGGGTAGCAAATATTTTGTCAAGTTTTGGAATCACAGCAGAGGCTTTCGTTGAACGAATAACCTCTACTTCAGGATAACGTGAGTAACGATCGATTACGACAAGTAGATAATCATTAGATGGCAGTGGTCCATAGAAATCAACATGTACTGTGTGCCATGGTTCTTCTGGCATAGCAGACGGTTGAATTGGTTCTGGTGGAGATGATCGACTCACAGTTTGGCATGCAAGACAGGAATCTATCGTTTTTTTAACAAGTTCCTCTATCCCGAAAAACCATACCTTTTCTCGTAGTAGCGCTTTGGTTCTTGATAATCCTTGTGTGTTTCGTGGGCGATGTCAATCGCGCGCTTCTGTAGACTTTCTGGAAGTATTATCCTTGATCCTCTCAATATAATGTTGTTTGTACTTATGACGAGTTCATCTTTAAATGGTCGATATTTTTCAACATTGTCAGTGTTCCAGCGATTGGAACGAATGGCTGCACGAAGTCCCTTCAGAACTCTGTCTTCATTAGTAGCATCGGATATCTCCTTAAGTGTCATCGCTTTTGGAACACTGTTGCTCACTATGAAGTTGATGTACTCTTCTGTGTCATGATGACAGTCAATAGCGACATGTGAAGGGTGTCTGGATAGAAAGTCTGCAGGATTGTCAGCTCCAGACTTGTAGATAACTTTAAATGAGTAAGACTGAAGTCGTAATACCCATCTCTCTATGCGTGCAGATGGTCGTGAGTTCTTGCGACCATAAATAATTTCTAAGGGCTTGTGATCAGTGATTAAGGTAAATTCTGCTCCATACAAAAACAGATGAAAATGTTCGATGGACCATACAATGGCCAATGCTTCTTTTTCGGTTTGTGAATAACGCTGCTCAACTGCAGTTAACGAGCGGCTTGCATATGCGACGACTTGTGGAGCTTGAGTGGAATTTCTTGGCTTCTGCGATAGGATTGCAGAAATTCCAACTGGGCTTGCATCGACAAGTAATGAAGTTTCTTTATCCTTGTCAAAGTAGGCCATACAGGGTGCTGACGTAAGTGCATCCTTAAGTTGAATCAAAGCTAATTGATGAGCATCAGTCCACTGAAATTGAGCATTCTTCTTTGTCAAGTCGCGTAGAGGTGCTGTAAGTGTAGCAAAATTTGCAATGTAGCGGCTGCTGTAATTTGCCATGCCGAGTAAGCTGCGTACTTCATGAACATTTTTTGGTACAGGGGCATCCACAACATCCTTTATGTGTTTTGGATCTGGACAAGTGCCATCCTTACTAAAAATTTGGCCAAAGAATTCAAGTGTGGTGCTCAAAAATTTACACTTTCCATAATTGAGTGTTAGTCCTCTGTTTTCAAGGCGTTGTAAACACTTTTCCAAATTTGCATCATGCTCAGCACGGGTTTTTCCATAAACTAGGATGTCGTCAGCGATGTTTTTTACGCCATTAAGTCCTTGTAACTGGGTTTGTAGAGCATACTGAAATATTTCTGCTGAAGCATTTATGCCATAGGCCAGTCGTTGATAACGGAAAAGGCCAACATGTGTGTTGAATGTGGTGATAGATCGACTGCTCTCATGAAGTGGCAATTGATGATAAGCCTGCTGCAAATCCAGTTTTGTAAAAAACTTTGCTCCATTTAGCTCAAATCGAACATCATCGACTGTCGGTATAGGGTGTCTAACCCTCTCTATAGCTTCATTTGCAAGGCGCATGTCAACACATATCCGCACTTTTCCATCCTTTTTGGGGACGGCAACAATAGGGGATACCCAGGGAGTACCCTCCTGTTCAGGAATTCGCTCTATTATGCCTTCCTCTTCCAAATCTTGTAGGGCAGCTTCTACTTTTTTCCTCATGTGGTACGGAATTCGACGGACCGGCTGTGCTTTAGGTTGGTGTTTGTCATTAATACTCAGTTTGACTGGTTCTCCATGCAAGCATCCTAGGCCATCAAAAACTTTGCTATGTTTGTTTAAAAGATTATTCAAATCAGTGTCGCTGATAGTAATTTTGTTCAGATGTAGGCTTACAAGGCCTAAATCTTGGGCAGTTTGCAATGAAATAAGGTTAGAGCTGCTGTTGTTGTTGCAATGTCTTGGTCGTACAACGTAAAACGTCGCAGTTGTCATGCGTCCTTTGGGGGTTTCCACAAGGGCGATGAACTTTCCGATGAATTTGACTGGATTTGTTGCATTGAACGCAAATGCTTTGATGTTTGTTTTCTGCAATTTTACACCATTCAATTTAGTAAAGGTTTCATAATTGATGACGTTAATTGTCGCGCCTGTGTCTATCGTGGCTTTGAAAGAATGATCACATACCGTGACTTTCACAATAGGACTCTTGGAGTGATTTCCGTTCACAGCATACAAGTAATCCTCTTCTGACGAACTGCTCGTGTCATGGCGTAGGGGTGAACTGTTTTCTTGTCCTTAGACGAAAAATTCGAAGATTGGCTATACGATCGTGCAGATTTTTTCCTTTACAAACACTTGCAAAATGGTTGAATTTTTCACAATTGCGGCATTGCTTTCCACTAGCTGGGCAAGGACCTTTGTGCGGGTATACGCCTCCACAGTTATGACATTTTAGCGTTTTCTTGTTGTTGTTTTTACCACGCAAATTTCTTGAAATAATGTGTGTTGTAGCCACGTTAGGATCCTTGGATTCGATTTCTTTGGCTTGAAACCTGCTTTGCTCATCACGACGACCTTCAAGCAACATGTCCTTCAATTTAAAATTCGGATCTCGAAGGGCTTGCTTACGAATTTTTGAGGAGGTTTCCCCGATGATAATCTGCTCTTCTATTTCGAATTCGGTCTCAGTGAACTCGCATGTTTGAGATAATGTTCTGAGACGCATGTGAAATTGGTCTAAGGTCTCGGATTGCTCTTGTTTGGCCTGTCGAAATCGGTAGACCTCATACCTTCGATTCTTTTGCGGCTCAAAATACTGTCGAAGTTTTTCCTTCGCCGTATCGAAGTCTTCCTCTCCTCCCGTGTCCGGTAGCTGCTTAAAAATTTCTCGAACGCGAGCGCCAGCCTGATAAAGTAATAATGCCCTTTTTCGTTTCGAATCGGTGATACCACTGGCCAAAAGAAACATTTCAAAGTCGGATAACCAATCACGCCATCTTGTCGCGAGACTGGCTCCAATTTCGGCATCAGGGCGAAATTCTGAGACAGGTGGCAACGCAACAGCCTGGGCCATTTGTACTTGTACAATGGAATGAGAAGGTTCATCTTTACTCATAACGAATAATATGTTTTACCTCGTCGCCAATTTGTAATAGATTACCGCAGGAGGATGTAAGATAAAAACTCTCTTTATACTTTTTAACTCAACTGCACCCGAACACATCAGCAACTAACTTATAATTCAATTCAATCCAAACTAAGTAAACGGTTACATGGGCGTATATGAGTACATTATTATAAGGGGCATAGTACAGTAAATAAGTACATTATAACATCGATTTCGAAAATTATTTCTGCAGCTTCTTCCCAGATCCTTCCTACAATATCGTTTGAGGTTTTTTCCCGAAAAGCGTGCGCCTTTTTTGAGCAAATCGCCATCTTTTCCGAGGGAGGGTCGTTTCGACCGCCTTCTCAACGCCCTCCTGCCCCCACCGCTCAACCAGCTCTCCCCGTTTTTTTACCCTCGGTTTTGGCAAGCATTCGTCTTTGATCGTGGCTGGTTTTTTTGCCAAAATTTTACTTATTTTTAGTGGACATTGCCACTTTTCTGAGGGCCGCTCGCCGGTCGTCCGCCTTCTACAAGCTCTGGCTCCCGAACCTTTAGGGCTACGTTTCCCTTTTCCTAGCGGTAAGGTTCGCCCGGAGTGCCTCTTTTTAGATGTGTGGTTTGTTTTTCCAAAATTCGCAAGCGTTTTCTCGAAAATCGCCATGTTTTTGCTTCGATTCGCCATTTCCAGGCCGCGAGGAGAAAATTTCCTTGCCCTCGTTCGACCGAGCTTGCCCCGGTCACGTGGCTCGCTGTGCCGCCCTGCATTGTTTGAGGACAAAAGAGAGTCCTCTTCCACGAATCGAAATGCAAGTTGCTGACGTGAGTGACGTGTCGCAGCAGAGGAACAAGGCGTAGATCGGTAGTAGAGAACAACACCGTGCTCGGGCAGGGCAGGGGTCATTTCGTGCTTGCTGCCCGTGGAGTTTGGACGTGCTCATAATTTCCGGCTGTGGTCGTGCACTGTGCTGCTGCGTTTTGTGGGAATTTCGCCGTGGAAAGCTGCCTTACTGCCTTAAGTAAGTACTTTTCGTTTCTTCTTTCGATCTGATGATATTCCAAATGATGCTAAACTAAATTTCCGTACTTTTTTCACGATTTTCCAATGCACCCCACCCACGCTGGGGTAGCTTCCATCCGCCACGAAAAATTTGCTATCCACGAGCTTGCCTGCTTTTGAGGATGTTTTTCTTCATGCTGAATTGATTGCTTACTTAAAATGATGCTAAATGAGATTTGATTTGTTTGATTTTTCCTCATTTTAGGTGAGAAATCGAGCCGAAACTCCAGGTGGGAGAAGAAAAATTTGTGAGAAACTGCAGGCACGCGCCCCACCTGGCTCCCTCGCTGGCTTCGAAATGCTGAAAACTTCGTCGTGCCCTCTACAACAAATCAAAGTAAATTTGTTTTGTTGCATTATGATCGCCGTTTTTCTGGTTTTTTTCACTCGAGAAACTAGCTTTTGTGCGTGGTTTTTGCACCTGGCCGTTGGCCTGGTATTTATAAGAATTGTGCTGCAGCCATGTTTGGCAACTTTGTGACAGAGAGTCTTCTTAAGATGGATTCAACTACCAGAAAGATAGCACAAAATCAAATTAGTAATGTGATATTCCAAGCTCAAATGGGTTATTTAGGACAGGATCATTGGGCTATGAACTATTCACAACCTAACAAATGGATGTCATCTGGTTTTCAGGCATCCACTAGGATGAACCACTTTGGGCAATCAGGCTGCTGGACACAAACCCAGCACCAATCTAGCCACAAACCAGCACCAATCTAGCCAATTGTTTAATGGTCCACGGGTATCTACAGAGCTGAGCCAAAAAGATGACCTAAATGAACATGCTACAAAAGATCAAAGTTTATTTAACAAGATTCTTGAACTCTAATTTTAGTTGATTGATTGTAAAACATTTTATTCTAAAGTTAGAGTATCTTTGCCACTTGTTTAAATTTGCATTTTAAAAGATAAATATATCATTCAATAGAGAATATTCCTTGAATATAACAAAATTTCTTGTTCTCATGTCCTGTGTGTGATTTTATCTGATCAAAATCATATCTAAGATGACCTGAACTTTCGCCTTAATCCAAACTGCTTTTCTCACATTTCATCCCAAACTGTTGAGATGAACAAGGATGCATTGTACTTATAGGAATTGCAAAACTATTCCTTATGCACAATAAATATATTTAGTGGAGAGAAATACCTTCAGGAATTCATTCTTCAATGTCAAATACAGTGCCTTGCAAGTTTCATTGACAATGCCAGACACTGTTCTCTTTCCAACTCTGTACTGGAAAGATAGGCTTCGGAAACTCTCGCCTAAATTAAAATTTCAGAAAAATTACTATTGTATTAAAGTCCCTTACATCATTATTTTTTCTTTTTGTTATTAATTGAACCTAATAGTTGGTATCACGCACAAATTTATAAAGATTAGGATATTTAGTTAATCTTCATGTTGAAGGGTACTCAACAACTTAATCATGTTGAAAAATACTAATACATAGCTCTTCTTACAGATAATCATAATTAAAAACAAGGCCTTTAAAGTAAGTATAACACTTACTGACATCAAAAGCATTTCATCATTTGAGAGGCACAGGTAGGGAGGGGTTTATCGAATTTCAGCTGAAGTTTATGGACCAATTTCGTTAAACTGGGGTGAAAATGACGTTTAGCTTCCCTTAGAAGGCATTCAGAATATTGGTAGATAGATAAAATAATTTTTTGATGACCCGAGTTCTTTTCTTGGCCTAACTTGAATTCATATGAAGATAGTTGCTTACCAGTAGCAAGATAACGCAACGTGATCGAAAATCGTTCTCTTGAATTGATGGATGGACGCATTTGTGTTTCTTCCTTCCGGATAAGCGGGGCAACTCTTGACAATACCTTTTTTTTTTTTATATATATTCGGTATAAAAACTTACACAACAAATTACCTAAAACAGTACGTACAAACTACTAAACTACATTACAAGGACAGAACCCAGGAGGAGCAATATAACATGACTGCCCCCTGGGATATGACATGTATATGAATATAACTAATAATACTACATATATATAAACTAGATTATAATAATACATACATAGTAAAATACAACATATACATAAACGGGAAATACTGCATAAGTAGGCATACAAAACTATATGAAAAGAGACTTGGTGGCAAGGTAACAGTGACCTTATTCGAATCTACCAGTTGTGTGAATATATTGGAGAGTTAATTCGATTATATTTCTTTTGAGGTTGTTTGGGAGGTCTTTATCGCCATATAATAAAAGTTCTATCAAAACCTCATTTGAAAGATCGTTATATCCTAATGATTGTACTAATTCAAAGACTCTAGCGAGAAGATTTTGTCGTTCAATTTCAAAGGCGGGGCAGAGCAACAAAAAGTGTTCCGTAGTCTCGATACCATCGTTGTTAGGGCACATTGGGTTTATGGAATCCCTAAAATTGTGCTTGAATTTATGAAAGCTTAATTTGCTAAGACCCACTCTAATTTGAGTGAGATAGGATAAACCTATTGGATCATGAATCCCAAAAACAGAGCTAGCAGATTTTGGAGATCAACTTTTTTTTAAAGGAAGTAGCCGATGGTGCAAGTCTAATCTCCTGATCTAGTTCATTCCATTCAGCCAGGCAATCGGGATAGAAACTAGACTTGAACTTTTCTGTTCTTGCTCTTATTCGTCCAATGACGTCACGATTGCGAAGTGGGTAATGCGACTGTTGAAGTATTGGAATTGGATCCATTAGATATGCAGGTGTTTGATTATTCATCATTTTGTAAAACAACGTAAGGCGTCTACTCCGGCGTCGGGAACTTAACGATTCCCAACCAAGCTCGGCGTATATCTTCGTTCGCGATGTCCCCCTCCATGCTCCTGTGATGGCTAGAGCAGCTGAGTACTGAACGGACTCAAGCTTTTCCATCAAACTTGACAAAATAACATTACCGCTGAATTCACATGCTTTGGCTGGAATATGATAGATCACATCTCCGTATTCAAGGTGAGGTCGCACATAGAGTTTGAATAGTTCGTTTAGGGTATGTCTGGGAAGGAATTTGGAGAGATGTTTCAGAAGACCGATACCCTTTCTTGCTTTAGAGATCGCTGCTTTGATATGAGCCGAAAAAGAAAGCTTTGAATCCAGAATAATACCTAGATGTTTATGTTCATTAACTTTTCTCACTGGTATGTTGTTAAAACGAATCTCTGGATGGTTGATTTCAATTCGTTTCGTCGAAAAAGTTAATTCAACAGCTTGTTTGTGTGGATCGGGGTTGAAGGACATTTTCCAATCATAGGCCCATTGACTTATCAATTCAAGATCATGGTTCATGTCATTGGCAGCTGAGTTTGGATCTTCCACAACGGTGAACAGCGATGCATCATCAGCAAAAAGCTTGATATTACACTTCATACCAGCAGCTAGATCATTGATATAAACAAGGAACAACAGGGGTCCCAGTATAGAACCCTGGGGTACTCCCGCCGAAACATCTCCCCAGAGAGAATTCTGTCCATTTAGAACAGTTCGTTGTTTTCTATTCTTCAGAAAACTTTCAATAAGCAAAAGTAATTGTCCAGTGACGCCACAACGTTTTAGCTTATAAATAAGGCCGTCATGCCATACCCTATCGAATGCCTTAGATTGGAAGGAGAGAGATTGGTCGATAATTTCCTTTAAGATTTTTCTCGTTTTTCTTGTGAACTGGCACTACATTTGCATATTTCCATCTTTCGGGAAATACACCCCGCCTCAAGCAGTTTTCGAATATGATTTTTAGAGGAGTAACTAGTGCAGCATCGCTTAATATTACCATTCTGACTGATATTTCATCCCAACCATGAGCTTTATTGGGATTTAGAGACCTTATAATGTTAAGAATCTTTTCCTCAGATATAAGAAACTCGCTTATGAAAGAAGAAGGAGTTGGAACATTTAGTGGAATTACGCTATCTGTATCAATCGTCGTACACTGGAGAAGGAAATAATCATTGAATATCTGCGCCTTTTCAGTGAAATCCGTTATAAAAAAACCATTTTCTAAAAGAGGTGGTATTATTGGAATCTTAGCTTTGTTTAGGACAGTGTTAATTAAAGACCAATATGTTTTACTAGAAGTCCCAGGGTTGGCTAAGGTGTTTCCTGCTCTAAGGAAGAAATTGCGTTTGGCATCCTCAATCAACTTTGAACCTTCGGATATCATTTGTTTCATTCCTTCTAGCCTGTCATTTGGTTGACCGTTCTTTATGAATTTTCTATAGGCACGATTCTTTTTCCTTAGGAAGGTTTTGACCTTATCTGTTATCCAAGGTGCTTGATGGGGTCTAATCGTTTTAACTTTGTTGGGTATATAATTTGAGTAAATGTTTAGCAGAACTTCATTAAGTAATTCTACTTGCCTATTAGGACACGTCAAGTTGCCAAGGTGCTCTCGCCAGTGAAACATTTCAATGCTTCTCCTAATGGCAGTGAAATTTGCTTTGCCATAGTACCAAATCCTGCTTTTGTAGGGGGGTAGTTTTGCATTTGAAACAGATAGTTGTCCATAGATTATTTGGTGATGGCACTGGTCATGCAAAGAAGGATGGACACCAGACTCAATAAAGAGGCTAGGCTGGTCAGTGAAAATCAAATCAATACAGGATTTGGAATCAACAATCAGATGTGTTGGTTCTGAAATTAATTGATGTAAGCCTAGATCAGATGTTAGTGGCTCGAACAACTTTCCCTCATTATTCTCTATATCATTTTCCCACCATTGAGTTGATCGACAGTTAAAGTCACCCGTAATAATGACACAAAATGGATTTTCAGCATGCATTTTGGATAACATAAGCTCGAAATTCATCATGAAGCTATCAAATTCAGTCTGATTCTGGCTTGGACTTCTATAAACAACGGCGAAAAAGTACTTTTTCCTATTTATACGGATCTCATAAACAATGCATTCGGTTAGGGTCACTAAGTCAGAACGATTTATTGAGGGGAGAGAATCTTTTACGTAAAGCCCAACACCACCTCTTTTCACATTTTGTGGATGGTTTGCTTTAATGAATGAATAGCCACCAAGTGCGAGACCATCTTCATTAACGGTACTATCAAGATGAGTTTCTACAATGGCAATTAAATCGTAGTTGAAAACCGAGTTATATGCTTCAATGAGTGATGCTCTTAAAAAGTCATACGCTGCAATACTGTTCAGGTTCCAACAGCAAAAATCAAACGTTTCTGGACCAGGATTCATTTCAACATCACCACTGAGCAGGATGCTCATAAAAACCAGCCACTGTATGTGAAGAATGAGATAGATTATGCAAGCAAGGTTACAATAGGCATATCGGGAATGAAATTGCTCGAGAGCAAAATATTTATGTCGAACAAGGGTAATGGCAGCAGGCGGGATACGCTTGAGAAGTTCAATAGTCACATAAAATATTATCCTTGCAAATTGATGCATGCGAGCAAAAAGGAGGAAGCAACATAATTCCGTTGCCACGGAGTGCAATGCAAAAAATTGTATCAACAGCGCAGGGGGAAGAGCGAGGATCGAAATTGCATTGAAGCCATAACAAAAACAAAATAACTGAACGACTTGGACAAGAACTGAAGTCGGCCTGTGGATTTTGCCCAGTGGGGATGATATTTGAATGGACACATGGAAACACCCTATTGTTGCAAGCCATTGGTTCAATTCAACCGGCATCGTCATGCAGAAATCCTCTCGCTGGTCCTAAAGGGCAATAATTCACAATGTAACCACCATTAAAAATGCCTACAGAAGTTAACGGACAAAACAAATTAACACAAAAGGCAAAAGATGCAAACTCAAAAGTATTAGCGAACACAACTAGCATTTAGTATCACGAGGGAAATGAATCGCAGTGAGCTGGGAATTACACAGATCTTTTTGTACAGCATAGTTTGAAAAAGGCAACGAGAAACTGTGATAATGTTACCTTAGATAATCCAATGGGACAGGGAGGGCCAAAAATGTAAAGTGAAGAGAACACTGATGTTGACTAGAAGTTTTTAGAAGCTGGATAGAATTTTAGATTAATTACATAGCCAAAAATCCGTTACTTTATAAAACACAACTAAAGAAGCCCTAGATCGTTCATTCATTGACTCAACGGAGGCGAGTCATGGTTGCAGTCTTCAAGTATTTCCAAGGGTTAAAGCCTCAACATCATCGATGCTTTCGAAGAAGGAGAATTTGCCTTTAAACTTAACACGGGGCCGGCAATTTACATCCGCGAATGCAAATGAGTCGCTGTACTCCTTGAGTAGGTCTTTAGCTGCGTTGATTAGGTTAAGCATTGGCTTCGTCAAATCTAAACGATTCTTGACTTTGCTGGACTTCTTTCGTGCACGATAAACGGCAGTTCTATGTCGCCATGTTGTTAATCTAACGATGACTTGCTGTTTTGCTTTCCCATCTCTTGATGATTTTGGACCAATCCGATGGGCGCGGTCAATTACCGTGTCTGGTACGTCAACTCCAATTTCTGTAAAAACGTGTTTAACTTTTTGCAAAACATCTTCACTTGTCTCCTGATTACTATCTTCAGGGAATCCAATGCCGTCAATCCTTAAGCATAACCTGCGAGAGTACTGTTCATGGCTTTCTTGGTTTGATTTCAAGTGAGCAATATGACTTTCCAAAATGGCGTTTTTGGATTCCAAAACATTGATGTTTGTCTCCAAGCTTGTTATTTTCTCCATCATGCTGGTGACTAAAGCCATCATTTCTTGTTTCATTTCAGTTATGTCTTTTTTGTCGGCAAGATTATGGAGCTGTTCGTCTAAGTAAGATTTTAATTCTTCGGATACCACCATATTTTCATTAGGCCCTGCCGATGAACCTGCACGCGTTTTTACCATAGCACAAAAAAAAGTAGGAAAATTATTACCTCAACTTCCAAAATTTCGTTCGGACATCTCTTGCCATATTTAAACCATACTTCAAGATGTAGCAAGTATATTCATTGAGTAACCCAGCTTATAATTTGTCTTTTTACATCGCGACGAAAAAGCGTGACTGTTCGATAGGACTAGGTTGAGGACGGTAGGTTGACAATACCTTCTCGAAATGTTCCCTTCCATGTCGATGGAAGAGACGGAATTTCTCGGGATCTTCTGCGTCAAGTTCTTTCAACAAGTTAGCAAATACGCCTGACAATACGTTTGCAAATAGCAAATACTGTTTGCTCTCCTTAAAATCCATGGGCTAGTCCATGTTTTCCTGTTCGATGCTTTCAACCTACGGCGACGTTTACGCTGAAGCAAAAGAGTCAGCAGTAGCATTTCCTCAGTCTGGTGTTGTTCTTCTTCTGAGTCCGCCATTTTTCAAATCGAAATCAGCGCATGCGTATAACTTTTCGAGCGTAAGGAAAATTGCTTTCACCACCGCACACAGTGAGCCAAATGGCACGCGTGCCAAAAAATATCAAACATGTTAGAAATTTTACCTTCAGCCAGAAAAGGCAAAATGCTTACGAGTCTACCACCGCACACGGGAGAAATTTGCTCAAGCAAAATGGCAGGAATGACACTTTTCTTAGGTAAAATTCTCTCGTGTGCCCCTAGCATTAAAGTCAAATATTGATATTCCTGGTTATAGTTTTTTCTCTG
Source organism: Nemopilema nomurai (assembly GCA_003864495.1). Classification (NCBI taxonomy): domain Eukaryota; kingdom Metazoa; phylum Cnidaria; class Scyphozoa; order Rhizostomeae; family Rhizostomatidae; genus Nemopilema; species Nemopilema nomurai. The sequence continues at coordinate 984,948 of ML133366.1, read as the reverse complement.
TTCAGTCACATAGCCAAAATGGTGGTGTTGGTCTTTAGGTAAAGTCAGGTCTTTCTCCAATTGTAAGACCTGACTTGAACAAAGACTGTGCAGATTATGAAGCTGTATGGGTTGAGGTTAAAAATGTGAAAGAGAAAAACTTTCTGTTTTGCTGTTTGTATCGTCATTCAAACTCAAATCCTGATAACCTTAGCACCTATTCACAGGAAGGTCTTTCTAATTCTGCTGTCTCAAATAAACAAATGTTTTTTCTTGGGGATTTCAACCTTGATCTTCTAAACTATGACTCTCACACTGCAACTGGTGAATTTGTCAATTTGCTCCTTTCCGAGCAGTTTTTGCCATATGTTATACATCCAATTCGAGTGTCTGATAATTCTTCTACAATTATAGATAATATTTTTGCCAATGTACTTGATCAAGAAACAGTAAGTGGTAATTTTCTAACTCAAATAACAGACCATTTTCCTCAGTTTCTTATTGTAAAGCATGCAGGTATAGCTTACAAAAACTTATCATACTCCTACCATGATTTTTCTAAACTGAACATTAATAGACTCCAAAGTGATTTTGCAGATTTAGACCTAACTTTCTTGAATGATGATCAATTAGATATTAATTCTAAATTTAATAGATTTCTTTCAAATCTTAATAAACTAGTAAAAACTCATGCTCCTCTGAAAAAACTCACAAAGAAAGAAGTGAAGTTAAGAAATAAACCTTGGATCAATGGTAAGATACAAAAAATGATGCGTATCAAAGATGATCAGAGAAATATATGAGAAATCGAGAATCGAGAAATAATGATCAGCCTACAAGGGATCTGTTTAAAAAGTTTCGTAACCAGATTGCCATTGCTTTAAAAGACAGCAAAGCCAATTATTATTATATTTACTTTCAAACTAATAGTAAAAATATGAAACAGTTATTAGTGCGTTAGATATCTAACAAAAATCACTGTGATTGTGCAGATTGTGTTAAAAGTCTGAAACTTCGCATATAAGCTCTTATGGATATAAGAAGTATTTTAAGAGTTGGAGGCAGCATGTAAAATGGTTTTGTGACGTAGTTATGACGTCATATGGAGTTTTTACTGATATGGGGGTTAACACTGAAAAGCTTCGTTCCAACTACGAATTTGTTTAAGTTCAAGGATAAGATGCAACATATTCGGCAACATTGAACGTTGAATAATATTTGATCTTTTTAAACTGCAAACTTGCGCATGCGCGAGTCTCTTTTTCGTGTGATAACGAGGATTGCCTTGACCTTATTTACGGAAGACACGTGATGCGAACAAACAGGACTTTTTGTAGAAACATTGCGTGTATTTTTTTTTAGATTTGTTTTGTGTGTTCTCCCGCTGATATTGCTTTGTATTCATTATGCATGTTATGATTGATATGCGTAGAAATTTCTAGAATGTTCGATTGTTGTCTCGTAAGTATGATGTAATCGCTATAGCTATTTTTGTAAATTGACGTGATGATAAGTAGTATAAATAGAGGTTGTGTGCTCATAGCAAGTAGTTTTTTGGTGATGGTTTGAAAGTAGAGTTGGAATCGTTTGAGTGATAATTCGGCTTATATAGAAATAAAACAGGCTTGACTATTTTTCTTCGTGGCCGCTCTTTTTGTTGCTCGAGCTAACTCTTTGTGTTTGGAGCCGAATCGTGTTCATGAGAAGCAACATGTGGAACTAGGACAAGGAAGACGAAAAGGTTTTTACATTCCTAATGAGTAACACACATTCAGCCTTTTCTCGGAGAAATGGCAATAAACGTGTCATTTTGTAAATAAGCGTCATTTTTTATTGGTAATTAATATATACACTCATTTTTTTATAAGAAACAAAGGTCGATGTTGAGTACTCCAGTTTCTGAATGTTCTGGAAATTTCAATACTCATTGTTTCTTAGGAGTTTCTTAATTTTGGTGTCATGAATGATGTTATGACATGTTTGTGACTTTTTTCATCACGTCAAGAGATTCGCTTCCGTTCCGATGCTGTATTTAGATATGGGAAGTATATTTTTATCCCTTGTGCCTCATTTTCTAGGCCATCAGGGCATTCATGTGCTTGGATTTTACAAAACTTCATTGTTCTCAGTTTTATCACGATTTAATAGTTTTTTAATCTCTTTTCTTCGAGTACTGAAGTTTCTTAATTTTTCCTGACTGTCCAGTACACGTTTCTTATAGTCAGTTTGTTATAAAAAAATGAGTGTGTTCATTTAGGTTTATTGTAAATAGTTGGTATAGATTAGTTTTATAAGAACTATGAAATTACAAGCTGTAAATAAATTGATGGTGATGATGAAATCGATTCCAATCAATTCTTTGTTTGCAGGCTTGAATAAATAGTAAGCACAAAAACAGTGTGCATAATTCCTATAAACGAAGAAGGCAGTCATGCAGCGGTGGACAGGAGCATCGAAGTAAAGATCGTGAAACACCATTACCAGTTTACGTTGGACTAAAGATTTACTCAAATACTAGGAAGGCTGGTTTAGTGGATGAGCTCTTTAAGCTTGGGCTATCCATTTCATATAATCGCGTTCTTGAGATAGAAAATGCTATTTGTGTTGCTGAATGCAATAGGTTTAGAGCAGATGGTTTAGTATCTCCACAAGAATTAGTTAAAGGCGTTTTTGTGACTTCAGCCTATGATAATTTGGATCATAATCCAACTTCTACAACCTCAGAAAACTCGTTTCATGGAACTGGGATATCTCTATTTCAGCACCCTAATCCCAATGAGAACATTGAACCACAACAGGTGCCACTTCCACAGCAAAGTGGGTTGAAAGGACAATGGAGTGTTCCACCGTTTTTCGTTAATTTCAAGTCAATGTATTTAAAGGAAAAAGATAACCAAGTGCCCACTAGTAAATATGGGGTTGTGCAAAGTGACAGCAAACAGCAGAGAGCATTTCTAGACGATGAATGGCTACAAGGTTTGCAATCACGAAATAGCGGATTATCATGGGCAGCCTTTCATGCTCGAAAAGCGCAGTCTTTAAATGAAAGACAGCCCCAAAAATCAATTTCGTCAATGCTGCCATTATTCAAAGAGGATTCGCATTCAGTTTCTTTGATGTGCCATGCGATGAACCTTATAAAGAAAGCCACTGCCTTTGTCAATCCAGGACAAATTCCTGTCATTGCATTTGACCAACCGTTATTCTGCATAGCAAAGAATATTCAGTGGAGTTTTCCTGAAAGCTATGGAGAGGACAAACTAATTGTAATGACGGGTGGGTTTCACATCGAATCAGCCTTCATGACAGCTATTGGTTCTTGGCTAAAAGGGAGTGGCTGGGTGGAAGCTCTAGTAGAAGCTGGCATCACAACAATTGGAAAGGCAGATGCTATATTGCATTGCTCACATGTCAAAAGAAGCCGTTATGCTCATGAAGTTACTGCTGCTGCCCTCCATTCTTTGTTATTAGAAGCATATTCTGTCCAAGAAACAGGTACATTAACGTCGTTTTGCAACGAAAGTGAAAGCAAGCCCCAGTTTAAATTCTGGATCATAGTTTTTAATCTCCAGCTTCTCGTATTCAGATTTGTCGGATCTATCAGAAGAGGAGACTTTCTTGCATATGTTGATACAATTCTGGAACTACTGCCTTGGTTCTTTGCTTTGGACAAAACAAATTATTCGCGGTGGCTTCCAGTTCATTTGAGGGATATGCAAAATCTGTCGAAAAATCATCCTACTATCTATGAAAATTTTGTTCACAGGAAATTTGTCGTGCAAAATTCAAACAGAGGGTTTTCGAGCATTTCCATCGATCAAGCTCATGAGCAGAATAACAAGAAAGTAAAAGGTGATGGCGGCATAATCGGAATCACGTCAAACGAAGTTGCACTTACTCGTTGGATGCTGGCAGGACCTTATGTTGCAAGACTTCTACAGCAGTTCAAGAGTCAGATAGCTGCTAAAAAGACAACTAAAGAAAACTTTCGGCATCATGAAGATTCACCTGAGTTTCAAAAAAGATTTCATGATCACGTAGAAAAATTAAAAAGTGTATTTCGAGAATTTGGAAATCCATTTTTAGAGGAATCAAGAGATTGTTTGGTGATTATCAATAGCGGAGCTATGCTAGATGGAGATGCCATAAAGAATTTATACCAAGCTGAAGAGATCGGTAAAAAGCAGTTAAAAGAGTTCCTTACCGAGAGGTTAAGTCAAGCAACTGTTTCTCTTTTGGATCCAATCAAACGAAACAAATTGACAACTTTTACTACATCCCCGAAGAAATCGAGGCTTCAAGTTCAACTCTACACAATGAAGAATGATGTTTCGCTTTTTTCAAGACTATTCATTGCTTGTCAAAATAGGGAAGGCGACCTCAAAGATTTCTTTTCGCACGAAAATCAAGCTAGTCCACCATCTATCTCTCTTAACGACAGGTTGAGACCCGGGAATAAAGCAGAACTGCTAAAATGCTTTGAAACAAGTACCCAGAAAAGTGGAGGATTGAACATTCATTATTCAGGGGAGATTGCAGTGGTTGACGATTGGATACGACAAAGCAAGGGTAATAACTATGTTTCACGCTTTAACAGGATGTGGTACGGTTTCATTTTTCCACAGTAAAGGCAAAAAAACCGCAATGGCAGCATGGAACATGGTAAATGATGTTAATGGGCCCTTCCTTAGGATAATGCAACAACCGGATTATATCAGAGAAGAAGACATGAACACAATTGAGCAATTCGTAGTTGTAATGTATGACAAGTCAAGTCAGTCATCAAATGTAAATGAAGCACGATTGCAGCTTTTTGAAGAGTCGATCTCTGGAAAATATACCTCCGACAAAAGCAGCCCTGGAGCAGCATGTTCGTAGAGCAGCACTTCAAGCAAATTGCTGGGAGCAAATGTTTGAACCTTCGCCGACTTTGCCACAACCAGACAAATGCGGTTGGATAAGTGTAGATGGAACATGGCAGCCGAAATGGAGTGATCTTCCAGAAGTGGTGGAAACTTTGAGAATTCTTGTAAAATGTGGATGCAAAAAGGGGTGCAAGAAAGCCTGCAAATGTAGCAGATCCCAAATGAAATGTACAGCGCTTTGTTACTGTGGAGGGGAATGCTTAGAATAAGTTACATTGTTGATTTCCAGTTACTTCAGTTGTCATAGGAGGATTTCTCGAGAAAGTTCACGCATGCGCATTGCTTTCTTTTAATTTAAGTACTTAGTTAATCAAATAAATTGTTGTTTTAAGTTTCTTATATCAATCAGGGCAATTTTTGATAGTTTGTTTTTAATCAGAATGTTTACCTTACTGCTATTTTCAATTTTGTAACACGATATCCAATTCTAAGGAAATGACGTCATAAATACATCATAAATCTATTTTTAGAATGCCTCCAACTCTTAAAATGTTTGCCTGTGTGAGATCTACTTATGTGCCAAATATCATGCTTTTAACACAAAATGCACAATTTTACCACATATTCATTGCACTATATGGTCAGGGATTAAATCAGTCATAAAAATTAGGAAATCTTCTAATGTAAATGTCATAAACAAAATGAAAAATTCTAATGGTGCCCTCACATCTGATCCTGCAGTAATTGCTAATCTATTCAACAAATTTTTTGTCAATGTCTCTCATGAGATTACTAAGAAAATACCAAGAACCACAAAGTCCCCCTTGGAATTCATCGGTAATAGTATCTGTGACTCTTTTTTCATTGCCCCTTCAATTCCTTTAGAAATATCTGATATTATCAATATGCTAAAGTCTGGTGAGTCTTTAGGTCCCAACAGCATTCCAATTAAGCTTCTTAAGCACCTGTGTCCCCTGATAAATTTACCACTTTCTCGAATCATTAATGAATCTTTTCAGTCTGGTATATTTCCAGACAAGATGAAACTTGCAAAAGTTATCCCTCTGTTCAAAAAGGGTTGCTCAGTTACTGCTTCTAATTATCGTCCCATTTCTTTCGTCTGTTTTTAGCAAAATCACTGAAAAAGTTATGTATAAGCGTTTATATGACTTCCTAGAAAAACACAGCATTTTATATTCATTTCAGTTCGGATTTCGTGAAAGTCACTCTATTAATCATGCCCTAGTCAGCATGACAGAAACTATCAAAAATTCACTTTATAACAGGAAATTTGGCTGCGGGATCTTTCTTTATTTACAGAAAGCATTTGATACTGTAAACCATAGCATTCTTTTGATGAAGCTTGAAAACTATGGAATTCGAGGACCTGCTTTAGAGTGGTTTAAATCTTACTTATCAGGTAGCGAGCAATATGTTTGGGTCTAGCTCCAGCTTAAATGTTACATGTGGAGTTCCACAGGGTTCTGTTCTTGGTCCCTTCCTTTTCCTAATTTTTATTAATGATCTACCAAATTCATCATCTGTACTCTCCGTCTACTTATTTGCGGATGATGCAAATATCTACTTTGAAGCTGAAAATCTTGATAAGCTGCAAAGAATAGTGAATAATGAGTTAAAAAAGGTTAAACAATGGCTTGATGTAAACAAATTATCATTAAACATCGATAAAACTAATTTCATAATATTTAAGTCTCCTCAACATTCATCATTGAGAACAGTAATTGTCAAAATTGGAAATCAACCAGTAAAACAGTCTAGGTATGTAAAATTTCTTGGTGTTCTTTTAGATGAAAATCTTATCTGGAAATACCATTTATCTGAACTTTCTAAAAAACTGGCTAGATCATGTGGTATGTTTTTCAAGATAAGACACTTTCTTCCTGTTGATGTTATGATCTGTCTGTACAATTCATTATTTTCTTCCTTTTTTCAATATGGTATAGTAGTATGGGGACTTACATATGATGTTCATATCAAGCCTATATACTTGTTACAAAAAAGAGTGGTAAGAGCTATTGCATTTGAGCATTTTACTTCACCATCCACTCCTATCTTGTCTGACTTTAAAGTCTTGAAGCTAAAAGATCTTTTTAAGTTAAAATTGCTTTGCTTTGTTTATGATTGTGTCAATAAGAATTCTCTTAATTGCTTCCTCAATTTTTTTGAATCCGTATCAAATGTTCATCAGTATGGTACACGGAAAGCCTCAAAGAATGACATTTTCTTAACTCGAAAAAATACTTTGCAATATGGTATCAGGTCTGTGCGTTTCTCTGGTGCTAAGTCTTGGAACAGCATTCCAGTTGACGTAAAAAGATCATCATCTGCTTTCAGTTTTCGTCAAAAGCTTCGAGCCTTTTTATTCATGAAATATAATCAAAGTTGATCCTAAAGTGATAAATATTGTTCTGTCACTCAGTCAATGAATAAATAAGATTCAGAACCATCTTAAAAAAGGGGATGCTCTCTCCTCGATTAGTTTATCTATTGAGAGAGCTCCTCCTGAAGAAATCCCCCTGCATGCAACATCTTATGTAGATTGTTTTTTGTGTGTGTATTTTTCTTAGTATGTTTATGTAATTTGTAGTCATTGTATGTAAGTAGTGTTTTTATTAAGATATTGTATGTAGAGGAATTTTAAAATATATATGAACTGAACTGGTTTTCCTACAAAAAGCCGCGTCAAGGGCCCACACTCATACACTACCAAAAATGACCTAGGTAATGATACAGAACTCTTCGGATTGGCAATATACACTGAATTATTGTAGGGATGAGACTTTTGCCTTCAAGGTATGACACAACCGTTAGTCCTCCAATTAGCTACGGGGGCAAATTTTGCTAAAAAATTTTAGGGTGGGGGCTTCTTTGTTGATAGCAAGAAACACTACCAGCACTGATGGCTATTTTGCTAAAAAAGGGCTCAAAATACGACAAATGACGGGATGCATTAATTTCAATACAATATCTCAGCCTGAGTGTGGTTGAAAAATGCAAAGAAACACTAAGAATTTGGTAAATTTAGCAATGAATCAATGAATAAGGTGGATAAATGATAAATATAGTGATATAAAGATTGCTATCAACATCGACCGACATTGCTATCATCTATCAACAAAGACCGACTAACGATCGGTACGTGGAATGTCAGAACATTGTACACCAAGGGAAAGGCGGAAGAACTATACCGAGAACTAGATCGCTACAGCTGGAACGTGATCGGGCTCTCTGAAGTCAGATGGACAGGATGCGGAGAAGCTAACATTGAGGAAGCAAAGCTGTGGTTCAGCGGAGATCCCAAGCTCCATAAGAACGGAGTTGGATTCATAGTGCATAAGAATATGAAGAAGTTTGTATCTGATTTCATCCCGGTCTCCTCTCGCGTAGCAGCATTACGGATCTGTGGAAAACCCTTTGACATCTCTATCATCCAAGTGTACGCACCAACCACTGACCACAGTGACGAAGAAGTTGAAAACTTCTACCAACAGGTGCAGGACACGATTGATCGACTACCAAAAAGTGACATCAAAGTTGTGCAAGGGGACTGGAACGCAAAGGCTGGTACAGACTGCTACCAAGACTGGAAGGGCACCATCGGGAAGAATAGCATCGGCAATACAAATCCGAGAGGAACCCGTCTCTTGGAATTCGCGTCATCCAACAATCTCGTCCTTGGAAACACTTTCCACAGACACAAAAAGTCGAGAAAAGTCACGTGGCACTCACCGGATGGGGAAACCCACAACCAAATAGACTTCATCCTAATGGAAGCGACCACGAACTCCTGATGATGAACATGAGACTCAAGCTGAGGAAAAGAGAACCAAACGACCTGTGCGCCATAAAGTACGACACCGACAAGCTGAAAGACCCAGATGTAGCAAAGGAGTTTCAAGTAGAGATAGGAGGAAAGATGGCACCTCTCTTACTGCTACACGATGTCCAAGACTTGGCAGATGGATTTACTGCGGTTATGAACGAAGTGTCAGAGAAAGTGTTGGGGAAGAGAAAAGGAAAGAAGGCTCCCTGGGTAACCAACGAAGTTATAGACTCCTGTGACGAGAGACGATCATTGAAAGGCAAAAGGTTTGAAAATGAAGACAGCTTAAAAGCGTACAGAGCTGCGAACAAGAAAGTCAAGAAACTCACGCAGAAAGCGAAAAATGAGTGGACAACAAAAATGGCGGAGGACCTGGAAACCAAACTAGCACAAGGACACTCAGAGAGCATATAACATGGTGAAGGAACTGACGAAAACCTGGCAACCCAGCTGCGGACCTGTAAAGGACAAAGATGGAAACTTGCTATCCGGAAAGGAAGAAATCGCGGAAAGATGGTACGAATACTGAAAGGAACTGTATCAGAAAGGAGACAACGATCCGGACCTCCTCCCAGAACGTCTTAACGTCGAAGAACCTTCAGTCAGAGAACACCTACCCATCCTGGAATCAGAAATAGAGGACAGCATAAAGAAGTTGAAGACCAACAAATCACCAGGAATCGACAACATAACAGCAGAAACTATCAAGTGTGGAGGAGAAGAATTGAAAAAGGTGCTTCACAAGATGTGTAACAAAGTGTTAGAAACAGGTAAATGGCCGCGCCAATGGACTCAGTCAATTGTAATTCCAATCCCCAAGAAAGCAAACGCGAACACGTGTGATAACTTTAGGACCATCAGTCTCATCAGTCACCCAAGCAAGGTGCATCTAAATGTCATCCACAAAAAAATTAGAAACATCATCAACACGGTTATCAGAGAGGAACAGGCAGGCTTCATGGAAGGAAGAAGTACAGTCGAACAGATAAACAACCTGAGATTGATCTGCGAGAAATATATCGAGCATCAGCAAGAGGTCTTCCACAACTTCATTGACTTTAAAAAGGCTTTTGACAAAGTGTGGCATGACGCCCTATGGAAGGTGCTAAGCAAACACGGGATTGATCCAGAACTAATAAGAGCAATCAAATCTCTGTACCAGAACGCTGAAAGCGTGGTGAGAGTAAACAACGCCCAAAGCAGCTTCTTCAGAACTGAAATCGGCGTCAGACAAGGGTGTATATTGTCACCGGCACTCTTCAACATCTTTCTTGAAGAAATCCTGAGCGAGGCACTACCCGAGGAAGATCAACAAATTGGAATCAAAATTGGCGGAAAAGTAATCAATAACCTGCGATTTGCATACGACATCGACCTTATAGCAAGCTGCGAAGAAGATCTCAGAGACCTGACGAACCGCTTAGACAACATGTCCCGAAAATTTGGCATGGAGATCAGCGCACCAAAGAGCAAAATCCTCATATCAAGCAAAGACAACCCTAGCCTCACCCAGCCCATCATGGTAGGCGGAGTCGCCCTTGACGAAGTGAAGGAATTTCGATATCTTGGTGGAATACTGACAGCGGGGAACAAAATCGACAGGGAAATCAAAACAAGAATCGCAATTGCAACACAGTCTCTGACCAAGATAAGGAACATCTGGACTGATCGAACCATCACGACTCAAAGCAAAATAAAGTTCCTACGAGCGATGGTGCTGTCCACGCTTCTTTATGGAAGCGAATCCTGGATCTTCTCTCCCAAAGTTGAACGACAGATAAACGCTTTTGAAATGCGATGCTATAGACGTCTCCATCAAGTACACCGACCACAGAACAACGTATCAGTGCTGGAAGAAATTGAGGGACATGTGTCACGTCAAACACCTTTTCTTGAATGCGCAAAATTGAGAAAACTCAAGTTCTACGGACACATCCACAGACACCCAGAACAGCAAAACCTCGCGCTGACGGTGATCCAAGGTCGCGCACCTGGAGAACGAGGAAGAGGTCGACCGAGACGCACTTGGATACAAGACATCGGCGAGTGGCTCGGGTGCAAACTGGCAGAAGCAAGACAGAAGACAAAAGATCGGAGAAGCTGGAGGAGGTTGTGCGCGGAGGTGGCAGCCAATGGGAGTCAACGGCCCAACTCGGGCTAAGGCTGAAGATGATCAACATCGATTGAGCCCCCAAATTTGTTACCAACCTTTTGAAAAACCAGTTACTTTTATTTCTAAGGGCCATAAAATGGCCGACATTTGGGGCAAGTGTAGCATTTTTCTCTTTAGTGGTGGGGGAACTCGCAGGGCCCGGGCCTCGGCAATTCTCCCATCACTCAGTATGTCAAAAGATGCCCTGCGCCTCCCTCTCCTGCGTCTCTAATTTAAAGTATTGCTTGTAGAATAGGTTATATATCTCGATACAACATCCATTTATCTGGTTTTTTTGCTGTGTACATGGAATTTGTGAATGAAATGAAGGAATACTCCATTAAAGGCGTATTTCTTAACATGGGCTACGAGGCAGGTTGAAAAGTGGAGGGGCCAAGGAAGATTTTAACAATCATAACAAAAGGCCCTGCTTAATACTCCATTAAGGGCGTATCACATAAACTTTAGAAACTTGCCCCTCAATACATGTGCCCCAACTTTGAAATGCTTCATATGCCTTCTTTTTGGGGACTATCAACTTAGTCCAGAGGCTTGAGGGGGGAACCACCCCCATATCTCCTACACTCCTTTATGTCATATTTTGAAATACAAAATGACATAGGTACGTCCATCATCATCATCAAGTATGGTATTTCAAGTTAGAGATATTATGAAAACAAAAGCAAGCTGTCATTTGTTAAAAACATGTATATTTATGTGTTTATATATATGAAGTTGTATAGATAAAAGCAATTGGATCCCAGATCTATCCCGACAAAATACCAAGTGGCAACACCCCTATTATACCATTCTTTCTAAGTTTTCTGATAAGCTGTTCTTGCCTTTTTCTATGGTTTAAAAAAATACAAATATCAACAAAATTAATTCTGCAGTGAAACCAGAATCTGTTTAGAAAATCTAAAGCTCAAATGAATTTTAATGAACATTTTTAAAGGAAATTTACATGGGTGTACAATTGTTAGCCTGCACTGCTACCTCTAAGAAACTGAAAAATGGAAAATTTGAAAGAAAGTTTCCCTTCCTCAACCTGAATTTGAATTTGGCAATTCTACAAACCTTAAGGCAAATACTCAATTTCTAGGACTATCTTTTTTGAAGAAAGCTGGGCACTCGCCGATCATTATGATGATGATGATGATTTTGGACTAACTTCTTCATGGAATATTTTATAGCCCCCCCTCCCCCCCCCAGACAACATTTTTAACATGAAAAAGCCAAGGCTAGTATCCAAAAACTTTTATTCAAACTAGTATCTTTTGCAATACCAGTTATACATCGTTTTCATAAACAGAGTTTTTTTAATGGAATCATTATGGTACCCCTAAATTTTTCGTAATGATTTGTCGGGATATCGGCAGAGACTTACCGACCCTTTTATGCTTTTTAACAACATCTTCTTTTACACCTATAAATTGGGTGGCAGAAAGTGTCAGCGACTGGCACTAGAGTGTAGAGTAATTGTGCATGGTGGCACCGGAGAAGATTTATGTGTTGTTGCGTCTCTCCTCCCGTCTATTTGGAACCAAAGAGTTAAACTTAGCCTATAATAATAAATCATGGCCTTGCAGCTGAGTCTAAACAGTATCGTCACTTTATCAACAGCTACGTATCCCTCAAGTATTTATATTGGAATATTAAGCTCATAACTTGTTCCCAATCCAAAAGAAATACATGTCGTTTTACCAGAATTTGAAGCAATAGACGAAATATGTGTATCCTGTTCAAAGCTCTGCTATTTTTTCTAACATTCAACATATACATGGTTGCGGCTAAGTAGAAACATTGCATAAATCGTTTACACCTGCAATAGATTCACTGGCCACCGCTATAATCTAACAATTGCTAGAAAAAGCGGAACTATTTTTCGCATACTTAAAAGTACTTTTTTCATTCGACATTCCTCAGAGTATGCAAACGTCGGAAGATAGCCAAATACTGACCGAATAAATAGCCAGATGCGGATCGAAAACACTAGAGGGTGATAAGCAGAGCGCGTGGTTGGTTATAATTGACCAATCTGCGTTACTTAGCACCTAACTTTAAAAGAGCCCAAGGGAAAAGACGAACTCTTTCTGTCTACAAAGAATGGGATTTTCCATTGAAATATAGACAGACTCCAAAACACCTAGGTGAAAGGACGACCTAGCTTACCCAATTATACGAAAATTGTCGTCACTGTATGTTTTGGCGCAATCTGGATTCTCTAAAAGATGTTGTCCTATCGCCGAATCGCAATGTTGAACCACAGTGTCGAACCACAAAGCACTTGTTCGCGATAATCTAACTTCCACACCCTAGTAATTTCCACAATGGTTCGACGTGCAACTTTAAGTACCTTGCAAATAGCCAGGTTACTTTTTCCACGAGTGTTGGGAGTGTCAATTTTAAGTAGAAGTGAGCAGCAGGAAATTACAGGCAAGATAGCAAGATTAGAAGGAAAACTATGTGTTTCACTGTTAGAAATTGCAGAGTTTCTTTTACAAAGAGATTCCACACAAAGATACGTGGTGGGAGAGACAGTTGCTGGTGCACAAGGAAGACCTGCTAAGGATATTGGCATTGAACAGCTTGAAGCACTTCTTGAACTGGGCTTCACTCTGGTTGAAATTGCAGCCTTATTAGGTATTAATGTCGAAAATCTTTCAAACGTTATCTACTTGAATATATGAGTAATATTTATAGTTTCTATCATTTTTGTGAATAACATGGTTTTTGATGAATGGTCTTTTCTAATAAGGGTCTTCCATTCACTTTCAGTCAAATGTTATACTTCAAACTTATCCTGGGATTTTGTAAAATTCTTACTTATTTACTTCAATTTTAGGAGTCAGTGTTTCAACTGTCAAACGACGAAAGAAAGAGTACGGGATTGAGATGGAACGCTCCGTTTCTGATGATGATGCGGATAGGCTGGTTAGTGTCACTTTGTCTAGGCAGCCATCTATAGGAGTTGTGATGCTCCAAGCCGATCTAAGGGCACAGCGCCTGTGGGTCCCAAGAAGAAGGATTCGAGAGGCCCTGCTCTGCATAAATGAAAATGCTTTGCAGGCACCATCAAGAATTCACATAACACGAAGACGTTACCAAGTCCCCTCTCCAAATTCTCTGTGGCAGATAGACAGCAATCTAAAACTTGCAAAGTAAGTAAAAACCAAAGTTTTAATAATTAATAAATTGTAATATATGGTTGTACTGGTTAGTGTAATGGTTTATTGAATTTATTATGCATTTAGTCTAACGCATTTATTTCATTTATATCTAAAGTCTATTGAAGTTTCATTTCACTTACAACAAATTATGCTCAATTCCATTCTGTGATTTTGACATATTTACTCTCTGATTGCATTAGCAGTTAACTTTACATTGTTAACCATAACTCATAGTCACTTAATTGACTAATTTAAGCTCTTGCGCATTCTGTGATATTCTTAATCATGTAAACAAAAGTGGCTTTCAGTTAGACTTGAGCCTTTAACTGCCATGAAACGATTTTTTAACTTTACGGTCCTCGAAATTATCTGTGGGTTGTCTCTCTTCAGCAAATTTTTTTATTTTTTTTTACAAATTTCCTAGAGATTTTTAAAAGGCGCTTGTTTTATTTACTTTTTGTGTTCTTATTGATGTCTGCAATTTTTAACAGAAAATTAGGAATTGTCATACATGGAGCAATCGATGGATATTCCAGAAAACAAAAGAGTGGAGAAATAATGGAGCAAAAGTAATCAGGCCTTGTAAGAAGGCCACATCTTATTGGCCCTTCGGTTCACAACCTTCGGTCATTGTGTACGTACATTGACCTCTTTGACGATTTAGCTTCGTTAGATTGCTACAGAAGGGAGTGGATGATAGACATGTTTTGTGCACGATCAGCATTGATTCCGCCCTTAAACAGCCTTCTTGGTAAATTTTAAGAGCAGTGGAACAGCCACAGTTCTGGAATAATGAAGCGAGCCAATAGTTCTCTTTTGGAGATAGAGGATTTACATTCCCGAAAAAACTCCTTTTCGATTGAAAATCTGTTTTTAAATGATCAGTCATCCACATTACACCAGGAGAACCTGGATAAAGCAGCCACGATAGATGTTGGACCAGAGAACCAATGTGCAATTTTGAATATACTTCAAAGCAACGGCTCTTCTGAATCAGACCTCGGCTGCACTTTCTTTACTTTCTTTCAAAGTCCTATTCTCGTCAGAACCCAATAGATTTGACAAGTTTGCTGTAAAGTGCCGTTCAAGAAGTACGTAAAGTTTGTTGGTTGGTAGGTGTCCGCCATTCTCGTGACAAGCAGTTTCGAAAATTTTAAGGGGTATGAGTGTCAAACTTACTCTGTTACGTAAAACAAACTGATCCAAAAAAAATAATAAAATGTTCATAAGAAAGGACGAATACCTGATGTTGACTTTGCAGCATCAGATAACCTATTGCAAAAGATTACAATGTATATTTGATGATCCAAGATGTACTACATTCAATTTTATTTATAAGAAACCAACATCGACAGTGAATAGTTTCTTAATAATGGTTTTGGGAAATTTGAGAATTCGAGTTTTTAAGAATCTCTTAGTCTTTATTTGTATTTAATTTGGTATCCTAACAATGGTTTTCTTCTAATTGTCTTTGAAACTTTTTCACGTGCCAGCCAAAATATTGACTTTTCATTAAACTCTGGATTTTTGTATATTCTAAGAATAAAATCTGTTTGTTAAGTTTTTGGCCTCAAGTATTCAATATTTTTAACCTATTTTTATTTCAGAGCTCACGGAACATGACAGAATGGCTAAAATGCTAATTTTTTTCTATTACGTACTTCTTGAGGTCTCTCTTACAACAGGTGGACTAGGACTTTGTTTTGGGGAATCTTGTTTTAACACTTTATGTTAAGTTTGATAAAATTTCCACCCTTAATTAAAAATACTAATTACAAGCTAATTAATACCAACTAACATGACAAGAAGATATAGAAATACTTAAGGACATAAGGTCGTAAACAAAGATGTACTATAAAATCTATCAATGTGATGTATCCTAGTTGTGGTACATACAGAGTGCATAATTTGCAGGTGCATGGAATTGTAATTTGTTTTATTTGAAGATTTCTAGACTTTTTACATTTCTTACTTCAGTAGGTATACTGTTCCAAATTTGACTCCATCTGTAATAATTTCTTTCAGTCTCAGAAATAACGGTACTTGACTTTTTAGTGACAAATTTGTTCCTGATAGTATATGACTTTTACGTTGCTTAAAAAGGCCTAATCAAGTGCTCATGTATTATATGTTCTACTCCTTGGCCTTTTGCCCTACAACTAAGTAACGTTACGCCCAAATCTAAGCTAATTTATTCAAAACATTGCAATAAAGAATCATGAAATCTGAAACTATGCTCTATAACATCTGAATTTCCGTTGATTTTAGCTTTATACATTGCTATGGCTAATCTTTGCATGCTTGGCCGATGTATGGTTGAAACACATAAGCAAACCTTCAAAAGAAGAATAATAGCTAACATATGCCATACTGATCTTTTATGAGAATCGCTGATTTTTGGCCTACAAAACATCCATAAAATGGGACAATAATTGAAGAAGGTAGTGAAAAACAATTTCATTCATAGTTGTCTCTTTTCTTCATTTAGATAAGGTACAATTTTTGCTTCATTCCATAACAAATCTTTTTTGTGTGACAATCAAACCTTAGATGATTATCAAGTATTCTGAGTAATTGTCTAAGTGTTTGATATAGGTTTGACATATTAATTGTTTATAAAACTAATAAATTTATCACTTAAGAAGCCCTTCAATAATTAAATTTAATAGGTAATGTATTGATTTTCTGACAGCTAGTCCTAAAACAGATTTTGTGATTCTTAAGAGAATTTGGTCATTAAGGGAGGGAGGGGGTTTGACGGAGTCCATTGAAGGGTCTCCGATTCTGCTCTACATATTCATGAATAAAGATTACTCTTAAGTTTTCGAATCTAAGAGACACTCTCAAATTTTTAAATCACTCCTCATTGAACATTACTGTTGTCGGCAAAGAGAAAGGACTCGATCGAAAAAATCCTCCCTTTTCAAATGAATTTGTGGACAGACCAGCAGGCATAATTTTCATTACTTCTACTTGGCTATTAGGGCGACCAGCAGCGTTGGGTACCAAATTTCCACTTCCCCGGCTGAAGTGTGTTGCATATTTTATAAAAAATATGAGATGGCCGCGAAGAGCTAGGGGGGAGGGTGTCGAAATGTTAATGGCAAAATGCAAAAACTTGTTTTTGGATGACCCCTAAGCTATCAATGACAAACTGGGGGATGCTGGCTTTTCTTGTTCCGAAACTTTGCCTGAGTACTTGGGATAATTGTGCCCTCGTGGCAGTTAATTTTCCTTCATTCCTAAAAAATTCTATGGACCTCATCCCTCTCAAAATAGGTTACACCGTGATTTCGGAGACTATGATAAGATAAACATTCATAAATAGTATTTTGCTTTCAACATACCTGTTCGAATATAGCAACAGGCAATTTTGATACAACAAATAATAGATTATTACATTGGAACCTACTGCTAAACTAATTTAATAAAACAAAAACATTATTATAAGACTGAAGCAAATACTTACTCTGGAAACTGGGTCCCAGCTGTTACTTTTTTGAACAAGTCAAAGCGACGTTATAAGCCGAGTTGTAGCCATAGTGGCATTCGCTTGATTAAATTTTATCCAATTGCGGATTTTAAAAACATTACAAACAAGTTATGTTTCATGTTTCGCTGTTGGATTTGTTTCAATTTCAGAGTGTTCAATCAAACTCCCTGATCGGTAGGACTCAGAAGTGGCGAATAAGAATCCAAGTTTTTTGGGCAAAGATTAATCTGCATGGTTCCATTTCAACAGCAAGATGGGACCTGAGGTTGTAAACAACACAGGTCCTTGGGGGCATCAAAATTTCATGTGCCAGCATTACCAAACTTTTTCGTCGGCCCTTATTGAGGCCTAGGCACGGGAAAATTACCCCGGCTACCCTTCCCTCTTGGGGGTACTCATTCTAGCATTCAATTCTCTGCTGTACTTCCTAAGCACCAGCCCAAAGCTTGCGTACCAAATAGTTAATCACATTGGCAATTGCGTGTTCCTCGCTATTTCTGAGAGCCAGCAACCCAAGCGTTTCATCGAGAGCTACCAGATCTGGTGACTTGATGTACTCTTGATGGCGTACTTGTGCGTGAATCCGACTCACCTCTCCCAAGAACTCCCTTTCCCTCTGAAGCACAACAACTCTGCAATAGGTGAAACACTATCACTTACTCGGCTCGTTGATAGACATTGAAAACAGTGAGAAATAAGATTGCTATGAGATTAATGAATTTTATAAAATATTTGTGTTCTGTCCACACTAACTGCAGACGTAGTTTATACTTATAGATTCAGATTGAGAAGACTGAATTTCTTGGAATAAGGGGTGCCGCCCTAAAGAAGTATGAAGGAAGGAGGGGTTGTGCTGTAAAAAAATTATACAGGCCACGATCTGGACCACACCCATTTGGCAGTTTGTGATAATGATCATTAGACAAAACCATAAATGGTTGCAAGCAAGAATCATAAACTGCTCAATAAAGACAGATCATAATCATTTACTTCTAAGTTTTATCGATAAAAATTTGTTTGTTTGTAGTACGACATTTCCTTCGATAAAAGACATCCATCCCCCTGAGCCCCCCTTCACAACATCCCTGCATAGAATTCTAAATACGTAAATTAATCTCTCTAACATAGATGGAAAATGGAATAATTGATACACTTCATAGAATTATAGTCGCATGTTAGGTACGAGGCTAGGGGACAGGGGCTTAGTCCAATGCCGTCGGAACTTTTTGAAATCATGCAACTTTTTCGAAAATTTTCGGGGAATCCAGCCAATAATTTTGGGTAGGAGGTTTGTCTGTGATCCAATAATATTGGGTATCTGATATCTCTTTTGGATAATAGTTGGTAGGCGAGTTACCAATCCAACCAGATCAAAAACAGCACTTATTTCAACATCGGTAAAGTTAAGCAATTTGCAATCAATCCATAAATAAGGGACTATACAAGATACGGCTAATGAATAATTGCAAATTTTCGGTAATCGTTTTGGTCATTTTGGGAAATTGCGAATGGGCCCCCTGTTACAACACTTGAGATTGCAACAGAAATTTCCCATAGAGTCTGCAACGTGATGTTGTTCAGGACAAGAGTTCAGGTGCACGAATTTTGGCATTCCTTATACTGCTATAATGGAAAGTAGACAAAGTTATGAATTCTCCAACAGAAATTAAAGATATTAGAAAGATATACACATGTAGAGAGTCATGAAATTGATATTCAAATTATGGTCTACTTGACTGAACTTGAAAGTACCTGTCTGCCAGTCTGCATTTCATGTAGCAATCTTTGGTTTTCTGCAAAATGGATGCTTAGCTCCTCTGCATTGCCCCAGAACAATCAGCGTGGAACTGTACACTGTTTTAACGATTGCGGGCACTGATACAAATGAATTAGCTGCATACATCTAAAAAAGAAGGCCATATTTCTAAAGTAAACTGGACTTGTCTGGAATCCATTTTCTAGTTATTCATTTCCTAGAACATGCTGGCTTATTCCGTAGCGGCTGGCGCAGTTCAGAACAGGTATCAACTAGTTTAAAGAGGCCCTTGCTTGACATTTTGGAGTATTGAAGTGGTGCGACACAGGAATTTTGATTTACAGTATGTCATTGTGGTCTTACTTCAAAGAATGGAGAACTCTGACAAACATCCAGTTGTAGTATATGAAGCAGAGGAGTGGAAGCGGTAGGAGAATTTGAAGGAAGTAGGTCTAGAAGTGGCAGTGATTATCATATTTCCGCCCAAACATTGTCACTTGACTTGACGATAGCTTGGACGCTGAAGACAATGATACTAAATTCTTGCCATGGAAGCAGTTCTTGTCATTCACAATCAGAAAGGTTTGGTGCATGAAATGTTGTATGCGGTTGACCAAGACAAAAACTAACCATCTTCATAGAACTGCATATAGGGAACTTAAAATGCAAAATTAAGCTTAAATGTTCAATGAAGAAAGAAGACATATCACATATTGAGTAATTAAAGGGTATGCTGCTTGACCTGCTTCATGATTTTGCCTAAGTGATACAATAAGACTGGGATGCACAGCAAACCTTGTAACATTTTCAGCACCACAGCTATAAAGACACGGCACCTGTCTTCCTGGACACTCGTGCAATGCATGAAATTGCGTATAACTTTGCTGGAACGGTTCCTGGCAAATGTTGCAGCACAGCATTGTATATGGACAACTCTCAGCTTGGCTGGATGATTCCCGTCTTTTCACTTCTGCATTGCATTTACTGTTGGGACAGCTTATTATCATTTCATGGCATATGGATAGATGCTCCATCACACTGCCCACGGTTGCAGTGAATGGGCAGTACCTGCAGTATGCTCTGATGCACTCAACCATTGCCTTTAAGGCATAATTTATAATTGTATCCTGTCGAACAGGGGCTCGGCAAAGCGGGCACACATTTAAAGTCGATCTCAACACAATTGTATCACGGCAGTTCTTGCACACAGAATGTCCGCAATGCTCAATTACTGGGTTGAGACAAATATCTTGGCTGAGAAAGACAATTGTTAATTTGTATGATATCATGACAGTATTTGAAAATTTTCTTTTAGAAATCTCAAACTATACAAAAAATGCCATACACGTTCTTTTATAAGAAACCTACCTCAAGGGCTAGTTCCTAAAGTTCCTTATTCGTAGACCTCATAGCATCAGACTTTAGTACCAAATGTTACTGAAAAGTTCTTTAATTTTTACTGCACATCAACAAGCCTTAGCACTTAATAGAGGGAGAGGGGCGAGACAGCATATGCGGAAACTACTCGACGAAGCACTTTACACACGAATAGCAAACAATCTATGCGAGTATTGGCTGCAAATGAATGGAACCGGTTTTTTAGTTCTTGATGCTTGTATTTATAGAAATTTTTCAAATCGAAAAGTTCCTTAGAGATTTCTTTTTTAGTAGTAAAAGTTCTTTATACATTTCGGCCTTCTACATGTAGGTTCCCTATAAAGTGGTTCCTTATAAAAAAGCGTGTATTGAAAATATGACGATTTAGATAAATTGCAGTAGAAAAATATATCTATGGTAAAATATATGGATGTGCACATAACTTTCAAAAGGGATTATTGCAATAAAATGCGCTATGTCAATGCTTTTGCCACCGTTTCGTAATGGTATGACTTCAGCCCTCTCCCCTCCTAAAAAGAACTTATATAAAAATCAACAAGCCTTACGTGGCGGTTACGTGAAGGTTGAAAGTTCCCAAAGGCAGCTAGCTGAAAAATCAGAAAAATGAAGAGCGGAAAACAATATTTATGCCAAGAAAATGAATCTCTTGCACCATGGGCGAGCGCAAGAAATAAACAACATTGTACATCTCCCATGAACCCTTGCAAAACGTTTCTGATTGACAACAATCATTCCAGAGGGTTTTAACAGGACCCCCTTTAACAAACTAACTGGATGTACAATTGCCCATCCAGCTCCTTCTTTGGTCCTTTTTACATCATTTAAAACAGTAGACCTATTGCTCCTTTTAACCAGAAAAACAATGGAATGCCCTCCAGTCCTAGTCCTTTCAAAGAGGTCCTTGGTGTGAACTGGTGGAAACTCATTCCATTTGACAAAACACATTGTGCCAGCCATTTAGTAATGTTTTGGTCTGATCTGAGCAGCTGCCGGTCAAAGAGACATTGGTATATAAAATTTAGTGTTTGCCTAACACAACAAAGAATCAGCTGCTACTAGATCAACATCTACTTACCATTAGAAAACAATTCTCCAGCGAAAAGATTGTAGCCGGATGGCTGTCGGAAAACGGGTGGAGCCTTCAAAACCTTTTTAGCTTCACTTGGGCAATAGACCACTTTCGCAATGACGTCAAATGGCTTTTGATAGAGAGGTACCATATCGAAAATACCGATGTTCCAACATCATTTCGCAAATAGTAAGCAATGCGATTCGAACTACTATTGGAAATACATCCGCTTAAAATTGATCTATTCATGAAAATGAGTCAGAAAGAGCACTGTGAAATGTCGGAAAGTGTTTCCAAGAAAAAGAAGAGGTCTCTTGGACGTCAATGTGCAGCATACGGATGCTATAGCACTTTTTATAATACCGACGGAACTGCAAGCGGCCTACATTTTTTTGGATTTCCACAGAAAAATCCTGAGAAACTTCGTTGGTGCAATTTAATTAAAAGAGTAGATGGAAGAGATGATTTTAAAGTTACAAGCGCGACTGTTCTTTGTGAAAAACATTTTGCTGATGCAGATATCAAACGTAATCCCACTCACTGGCGTCTAGTTACTGGGACTGTTCCTTCCCGTAATCTCTATGAAAGTAGCACAATAGCAATAAAGACTAAGTCACGCAAACCTCCGACACACCGTTCAATCCAATTGCCAATTGCATCTACAGTTCCTGGACCATCTTTCACTGTTGCTGAATCTGCTGCTACTGATTTTCTTCCAGATTTCTTTGAAGAAGCACTTGATGTTGCTGATAATTCTGTTACAATATCAACGCAAACAGATTTCTCTTTTGTAAATTCAGCTGTTTATCTTCCTTCTGACTCTGGTAATATTGATAATGAAATTATGAAAGCCTTTATTGAATCTGATAACTTCAAAACAGAAGCTGAAGCATTGAACCTAAAGATTTCTACATTGAACAATCAAGTGGCCCTGTTGGAGTTACAGATAGCAGAATTAAAGAAGTCCCTCTTTTCAATTGAAAAATTAAAAGCTGATGAATCTGCAACAAAGTTTTACACTGGTTTCCCTAACTTTCTTCTCTACTGGCAACTTTTGAATATTTTGAACCAAAATTGTCTCGAATGCATTACTGGCGTGGTAAACAATCATCTCTCAATACTGATCTTGAATACCATGAAAAGTCTTCCTTAAAGCCTGGCAGAAAGCGCACACTTTCTCATCTAGAAGAGTTTGTGTTGGTGTTGATGAGACTGAAAGTTGGCTTGTTTGTTTCAGATTTGTCTGATCGCTTTGGAATCTCTCCTGGTCAAGTTTCAAAGATCTTTACAACCTGGATTTGCTTTTTGTATCATGAACTCCCAACTTTATTTCCGTTTCCATCTCAAGACCTTGTGCGTAATAAATATGCCATCTCAGTTCAAAGATTTCCCCACAACTAGAATTATCATTGATTGTACTGAAGTTTTCATAGAGGTTCCATCATCAATGAAATCACAGTCACAAACATGGTCAGATTACAAACACCACAACACATGGAAGGCTCTTGTTGGAATTTCACCAGTTGGATGCATTACATTCATATCAAAGTTATGGTCTGGCAGAGTTTCTGACAAAGAAATTACTCTCAAATCAGGTGTGTTATCACTTTTAGAGGATGGTGACAACATCATGGCAGATCGTGGGTTTGATGTAAAAGATATCCTTCCTCCTGGTGTTACTTTAAACATTCCTCCTTTTAAAGGCACAAGAGCACAGCTTTCAGCAGAGGAAACTGAAGAAACAGCCCGAATTGCTTCAGTGCGGATACATGTGGAAAGAGCCATATGGTGAGTTAAAAATTATCACATCCTTGATGGTGTTTTACCTCTTTCACTGTACCCTGTTGCTGATCAAATCTTCACAGTATGCTGCCTCCTTACAAACTTTTTACCTTTTGTAGTAAATTCAAATGATAACTAGGTATAGCAGAAATAACAAATAGCAAGTCACCATTTAGGTATAACGTTTAATAATATATATATATTATATCACCAATAGAATTTTCTGCAAAAAATAATTATGAATAATTATATATATTTGTATGGCTCAGTGGAATTAGCGTTGGTTTTTGAAGCAGCAAACTGGAGTTCGATTCCAACCACGAGTGGTTTGATACAATTGAGCAGCACCCTTGTGGTAATAATTTTCCTCCCGTCAGCCTTAATCTTATGATTACATATATATAGTATACACATAGTTGTATGTAATGAAAATTTCTGTTTACTGGTCTGTCATATAGTGCTAGATGTTGTATAGGCAGAGCTGTACACATTTTTTGTCAATAAAACAGGATGGAAGTTGCTACATGCTTAATGCAATCATTATGCAGCTGTATATACAAATATGTTCGAAATATCATATTTTATCAAAATAGTTGTCTAAAATGCTTAAGTATCTAGTTGATTGTCCAAATCATAGTATTCCCAATAATGTCATAAATACATACTATCTGAAAGTATATTAACTATGATGTTATATAGTGTAGATAAACATATTTTCAACCTTAACAAACTGTCTGTACAAAGATATCTAATACAATCATATTGTACAATGCAAAAACGGCTTTGTTTGTATATTCCTGTCAAGTTTTTAAAATATCAAACGTATAGAATTAAGAATGTTTTGTGATGGCTAGCTCAGTAGTAGAGATGATATTAAATACTTCTACAAATACTGGTCTATTACTTATTACTTCAGATATATTATCACTTCATAAAATATGCTTTTTATCAAAATTCTCCCAGCCACCATGCAAATATAATTTAAATCCCTGTTTAACACGCTTTGTGAAAAACTCAGGGAGAACTGCTCTACAAAAAAAAAAAAATCAGTCTTGGAAAAACATAATGGACCATAAATTCTTCATCAAAGCAAATGGTTTCAACAAACAATGGCCTCCCAGTTCCAAACCAAACTACAAAATCAACTCTCTTTAAGTTTGCACAAAACATTTAGCCTTGAACTTGGTAGAAGTATGCATGCTTGCGCTTCAGCTTAAAATTACCACCATCTTCAACATAAAAGAACTTCTTATCCTTCAGAGCTTCTTGAAGAGACATGTTGTACTTGGAAAATGGACATTTGATTTCCAATCCCCATGTTTCATTTTTGTAAGTGACTACACCATCTAATGAAGCACCAAGATAAGGAAATGAGGAAGACAATTGCAGACCAACATCAGAAACTTGAGCATTGATACCTTTATCTTTCAGTAACATTATATAAAGCTCTTTAACATGTCCTTCGTGTTTCTGGCCATGGCAAGTTGCAGCTGTTGTGAAAGTTTTATAAAACATAGAGTTAAGCTTAGATGAAGGTTCAACAGAGTTCACAGCAGCAGAGTAAAAATTGGATGCAGTGATACGATACATTCGATGCTTTTTCCAATCATCATTTGAAGCTTGACCATGTGTTGTTTTTTCAATATTGGAAATTTCTTCTTGGGACAATGTTGTGTTTTGGCAATAAATGTCCATCATTTCTTTGAAGGAAGAAGTTGAAATATCGTAATATTCATTGAAGGAGATGGATTCATAGAAGAAAGGATGTTCAGGACTGGATGCAGTGGCTTCAGTTAAAGCAAGTGTGTCAGAATCTGCAGGTTCAGAAATTTCATGAAAGCCAAAAAAACCACTGTTTGGTAAAGCTTCTGCCAATTTCATTTTGAGGGCTTCAAGTCTTTTATCATCAATAGCTTTATCAGATGGAGCACGTGGATCAAAGGATTTATAGTGAGACAAATTACTTTTATCATTGTCCTTTCCAAACTTGATTTTTTGTATTATCACTTCATCTATTGGAGAGGGATTGATGGATTTAAGAGCAGTTGCATTTGGAACATTCCAAGAAGACAGCTTTGAAGTGCATGATACAGCAGATGGATACTCTCGTAAACCACGTCTGTTGAAGTCTTCAAGAGCAAAGAGAACACCCCCAACATGGTTGCAGTTGCCAAAACCACCAAGACCAATACCAGCAGGACAAGTACATGCAGCAGAGCAAACATCACCAGAATTGATTGACAATTTTAAAATTACTTTGTATAAACACTTCTTCGTTGAAGCTTCGACTCTGACATCAAAATAAGAAAAGTTGTTATCTGTTGCAACGTCAATCTTCTTTATAAACCCTTCATAAAAGAACTGGAAAGCTTTCAGCTTCTTATATAATGTACTTTTCAAAAGAATGTGCTTGAACTTGGACGTTCTTATAACCAAATATTCGTACAACTGCAGAAAATTAAAAGCCGGTGTTCCACGTAGGTCAGATGTCCATGGAAGATGCTGACATTGCTGATGGAATGCTTCGTAGGTGTATTCTTTCTCATGGCAAAGGAGAGAGGATTCATCTAACACATCTTCAGAATGCACACTAAATGTGTTTGCACGGCAAAATACGGCAAACGTGCGAAGAACAAGATCGGCCTTAACACCGGATGTTTTCTCCTTTTAGCGCTTCAAAATGCTCTTTAATTCCGCTACTGTTAATGACCCCAAATCTTCCAAACACTCGACAACTTTTCCTTCAGGAAGCAACAATTGAAACTCTTCCATTTCAAGATCTTAACTGCTCAAGTTTAATCAAACAAACGCTTCTAATTTTCCAAACAAGAACGGTGTTTCGATAGTTGTGCGAAAATGCCAAGGCAATGGAACATCGGTATTCTCGTTTTCAATTTCGCACCTCGTTTTAAAAAACCTTTTGACGTCATTGCGAAAGTGGTCTATTATTTTGGCTAGCTGAGGGGAAACAAGTGGGAGCCGGTCCTCTCTTTCTGTTGTTAATCCACGTCTTCACGACTGCTTCTTCCAAACCCGATTTCTCTGCAAGGCGTTGGATTCGATCCCCAAACTTTTTCATCGAAACAGAATTCAATCCTTCATTATAATCCTGCTCCAGCAACGCCACTTGGGCTTCTGTGAACGTACGGGCAGCCATTACCATGTGGCTTCCTTCCAGATTAATCAAATGTGGCAGACCTTAGCATGTAAAAACAACATGCTCTGCATGGACAGCGCCCAGATTAATCAGTAGATAAATATGGAATAGGTCCCAGGATTAAATTGGACACGGGTGCACCAGTAATAACAACTTCTAAATCAGTAATACACCTTTTCGACGAGACGCGCGCTTAGGAGACTGGGGCGAGATTTGGGGTGAAAGCTGTTTGACGGGTGAAGGTTCTTTCTTGCGTTCGGTACGGCACAGTGTAAAGATCTGTTTGATTTCGCTGACTTGCCTCACGCTAGATTATCATTTGTGGTCTGTTATCTGAGGAACAGTTTTTTAAAAGCTACCAAAAGTACTTGGCTCTGCCAGACTATAAACACCTTGTTACAAGAAGGAAATTTCCGTCTCAACGTGTTGGATTCTCCGTTAGGCCATCTTCTATCACTACACAATGGATTTAGACAGGATTTCGATTATGAAGGTTAATGAGTTGAAGGACTTTCTGCGTTTACGTGGATTGACTACGAGTGGGAGGAAGGCTGAACTTATTGCAAGAGTTTTTGTGGCAGCCGAAAATAACGTTCCTGTGGTAAAATCAGCAGAGGAGGTGCAGATGGAAATAAATAGGGAGTACAAGGAAAAACTCAACGTGGAGCATATTGAAATCCCAGATCCACTAAGACTGACAGAGGGCTGGTTGGATGAACAATCTGCAGTGAAATATTGGCCAATGACTTTATATCCTGACATTTTTAATTTCTTAAAATTTCATCCTAGTGAGTTAGCTAGTGATGACCTCAGTGACTATAAAACTTCAAAAGCATATAGTTGCTATGCACAAGGATGGCTGAGCCCATTGGAATTTCACAACATTTGTGGAAGCAGCAAACTTGGTCTTTTGAGGGGATTCTGCAGACCTCATCAAAGATTAAATGATGCAATGCATAGAATATGGCTATGTTTGTCAAAAGAGACTGGTAAGATTCTTGTGACACATTGCACTTGCATGGCAGGAATGTCACAAACATGCAACCATGTGGCTGCAGCACTTTTTCGAATTGAAGCTGCTTGTCGATTGGGGTTGAACAATCCATGCTGCACATCAAAGACATGTGAATGGCTACCCAACACAAAAGCAGTGGAACCCTCAAAAGTGAGAGACCTTAAATTAGGAAGAAATGATTTTGGGCGTAGAAAAAAAAGACAGAGGAAATAAATACCTCACCAAAGAAGAAGTTTAACCCTCTAAGCAGCACCAATCACAAGCTTTCGCTTCAAGATATTGCCATGGCACTTAAAGATGTATGCAAAGAAGAAGAAAACATAATCTTTACTGCATTGGCTAAGCCTCATGTGAACAAAAGTCAAGATTGTCAAATGAAATTGTCTGTTAAGACAATCAATGAGCTTTTCCTTGCATCATCCACTGGAGATGAGTTCCTCAATTTCATTTTGGGGATTGATGAGGATCAAATTGCAGAAATAGAGAGAGTCACCAGAGGTCAGTCCAATAACCCTCTTTGGTTGGCATTCCGTCAACATGTCATCACAGCATCAAAGGCACACAGTGTGGAAACAAGGTTTGAAACAGCAGAGAGCAAAGGATTTGCTGATACAAATTTTGATGCAGTTACTAAATGTGTGGCTGGAAAGTCAGTCCTTCTTAAAAACATTCCTGCTATAAAGTATGGTAACAGCATGGAAGCAGAAGTTGTTCAGAAATTCTACCATGAATATTTCACACACCATCAAGATGTACAAATCAGAGAGTGTGGATTGTTTTTGTTTAAAGAGCTACCGTTTATTGGCTGTAGCCCAGACAGAATTGTCTCTTGTAGCTGTTGCGGGGTTTTTATCCTGGAAGTCAAATGCCCATCATCCATAGCATACACTTCCCCGATGGATCCTGACATCAGTCTTCCCTACTTGAAGAAAGAAGGAGATGTGAAGGTTTTGAACAAAAACCACAAATACTATACACAGTGCCTTGTGCAGATGGGAGTCACTGGTATTCACCAAGGGTACTTCTTTGTGTGGTCAGCTTATGGGCATTTCATTCAGAAATTAATTTTTGATGTTCAAGACTGGACAAATGTAACTGATAAAGTAAACAAATTCTATAAAAATGTTTATATTAGCTCTTTGTTTCAAATACAAAGCTGAAGCTTTTTTTAAGGTCATTATTTATTATTAGCTTCTAATATAAATTTGAAGATCACAGATTTGTTCTCTCTGTCAACAATTACTCTGATATGGTTTGGCTTCACTGTAATGCTAGTCTCACAATAATGTTTTCAAACTTAAATATCACAAAAATTCCCAAAGTTAAATTCCCTTGTGTTCCATTTGAACTTTTGAGAGAAATAAAAAATTGGTCCATTGTTGGTATGAATTTTTAAAGTTAACCTGAGCAGGGAAATTAAAAGTGGAAAACAAGTTGTTGAAATTTGAAAATTTTTTAGGCAGGTGAATAAATAAATGTTTGACTTTTGCAACAATTCTTGAACAACATTTTTGAATTAAAATAATTAATGTTGTGAAATGATAAAAAGGCCCAAGTGATGAAATCCAAAATTCTAATTGATTACTGACTTTGGACTCACTCATAAGAAATTGTTGCACAACACATTCAGTCTACCATCATGAAAAGCTTAAATTTGAAAATGGGGACACCCAACAGATATAGCCATAAAATTTAGTCCAAAATGATTACTCTCACCCTTTCTCCCTATTTAGGCATAATCTAAGAACTATAATGGAAGTCTAAAATAAATCTGACCCCTTCTGCTGTATGACAGCCAGAATTTTTCAGAGTAAAAATGGGGAAATTTTTTTGTATCATTAATTGGGCAATCACAACAGCATTTTTTATATATACACAAAGATTTTACAGGTGTCATTGCCAGTGACTTCATAAGGCACTACTGCATGGCTACAAACAGTATTATAATGAGAAACCTAGGTAGAAAGCAAGTTTCAAAATCTATCTGATAGAAAGCTTGAGAATTGACCACAAATACAATGGTGGTGTAACAAGGTAGCTGCTAAGATGATATCTTGAAAAGAAACAAGGTAATAGGTTCACAAAAATAAAACTATAATAAACAAGTAAACACAAATTAACATTGTGATGGTTTAATTAAGTGTGTCTGAATGTTGCACAGTGCTGCACATGTCCTAATAATATCACCTGCCAAGGGAACCATATTTATGGCAATAGTGTTCTTTAAAATTTTAAATTCTTTAATCCTGTTGATGGCCCTCTCTACATGGATACGGAGGTTGGCAACCTGTTTAGTTTTTTTGCACTCACTGCTGGTCATTTGAGATTTTCCCCTTGCTCCAGGTGGCACTGTTAACTTGCAGAAATGGTGTAAGAGGTCTTCTTGTATTTGGAACCCTCTGTCAGCCATTATCTCATCTCCATATTCCAACAACTTATACAAATTGCTGTCTCTGCAGATGAACCGATCTGCTGCTCGTCCTCCATAACATGCAGAGACAAACATTATAAAACCATTTGGAGAAATACCAATTAAAAGTTTAATTGTATTGTGCTGCTTATAGTCAGACCATGTTTTAGCCTGGGCATCAAGACTTTTTGGTCTCTCAATAAAAGCTTCAGTACAATCAACAATGGATCGGGTATTTTTATAATGTTCTTTGAACATCTCAGGTAAGTTGGACTGGATGACATCTCTTGGTAACCATACAAGTAAGGCATCTCCAAGGAGGTTGCTAAGAAGTTTGATCCATGTTGTGAATATATTTGAGCATGTGCTCACAGAAATACAAAACCTATCGGCAAGGTCTTCAAACATCAAGCCAAGTCTGAGACGCATTAATGTCAACAAAAACTGTCGCATTAATGCCACTTACTTTAAGTGAGCAGTTACATGTTTTCTTGCTATTTGTTGACACCACTCTCTTTTTACCTCTCCAGTAATGTATTTTTGGTAAGCAAGGCTTTATCAAATGAAACAATACCTGAAAAATTTGAATTGTTTGGATTCCAAGGTAGAATTTTATTTTTGCGTCGCTCTTGATGTCCTTAAGGTGGATGATACCCAATTTTTATCCTTAATCATTTCCTATGCAAAAACCTGCTTTGAAACAGTTTGGTACCTCTTACAGACCTCTTCTATTACATGAAAGCAGATTATTGATGTAACTTTCATTTTTATCATTTTTTTTCGAAAAATCATAGCTAAGATGGTAGATGTTGCCATAGCAACAAACATCAAATATAAACTTGTAGATAAGATTATGATTATGTATCAAGGTATTTTAAAGCCAAATATGTCCAAAAGTGACAGGACATGGAAGAGCTATAAAATGAATTGACAGAATTTTTGTCATGGCAACTGTTGCCATGGAAACTCTAAAAAACCTTTATGTATAATTGCTCATTGTAAATTTGAAATTTCAAAAAATCATCAATTTATTTTGATCCTCTTAACAAGATGAGCCTTCACTGCAAATTTCAATGAAATATGTCCAACAGTTCTTTAGATATCTTTTCTATAAGATAAAATAGTCTGTTTTTCAAATTGGCCAATCAAAGTTTTTGAAGCATATAAGCATAGACTACTTGCATTGAACGTTATTTCTCAAAGCTGTTAGACCAATTTACATGGCAATCCTGCTTATAATAGATAAAAGAAACAAATTTCCAAGAAATAGAAACTAATAGGATTACCTTTTCAGCTCTCTTTGGATAAAATAACATTGCTTAACTACACAAAAAGTAAAATTTTAAACTGCCAGTATTAAACGGCCAAAAATGGTTTCTTCGCACAATGTACTTCTATGTCGTTTTCATTTACAAATACTACCTCCAGCTCCTTGCTCTCATCACTACAGTTGTTCTTTCTTCTAGAAGTAGGAGTAGCTTCAGGTTTCTTTGATGTCCCAAAAGCTCCTGACAAATAGTGTTTTCCAACAACATTTTTTGTCTTCCTTTCATGGCGGAGCTGTCTTCTCCTTCTTCTATATTTGCTTTGGCATTTTTTTTTGCATTATTAATTCTAGATGAATTTTCCAATCTGTATCCTGTCATTGTATTAATGCCAAGGTCCTCAACTCCTAGTCTCTCTAACACAGACCCCATACTTGCTGTACCTCTATTCCAAATGAGCACTGTGATTGCGGTGGCTGTTTGAAGCTTATGATATCCAACAAAAACACGTTTTGGACATTTCGCCCAAAGGGTGTTGTTGATGGATTCATTCTGGTTCTGAGTGTACCCTTTCAGACATCTCTGCAGAAGATTCTTGTCACTAAGTCTTTCAAACAACATTTTAAGTTCTTCTCTAAAAACTGGAGGCAGGCATTTCTCAGCTGAGTAAGTATTTGTCTTACAGGCAAGATCTTGTTTATACCGGCACCAAGAATTTTCTCCATCAGGACAAAGCCTATGTTGTCCTGAAAAACTTTCATTCTCACCAGCAATGCAGTGAAAATATATAGCCCAAACTGCATTATACATGGCTGTCAAATTGTTTGAATTATTTCGTATGGCATAGCCAAAGTAATTCTGAAACGAGTCAATTACAGAGTCTGTTAATCTTTTTCTTCCACCAATGGTTCCACCATCAGCAAGTGTCTTTCCTTTTGCTCTAAGTTTGAGACGTCGAAGATTTGTTCCCATCCGCTTCTGGATATGGCCAACACAATCCTCTTTACAAACCAAATACGATGAACCATATTCTTTTGATAGTGCTTCTGACACAACTCCATAGGATGATGAGTCACCATCACCTACAAAGGTTGTGTACTTCAGGTTATGTTTTTCAATAGACCTCATGAACATCAAAGTGGCAGCTTCTTTTTCCATAGCTTCTGATGACTGGTGGTGGTTGACAGAGCATGAGTCACTATGGCTTTGAAACCATGTCTTATATCTTTGTGAATTTTTGTCCCACAAGCTACGTGACCTACATTCAAAACACACCTTACTGCGCACTTCAAAATCCAGCACCTCACCAGTTTCTATTGATATAACAAAAACAACACCAAGAAGGGATGAGTATCCACGCTTTTGCCAAGTTCCATCAATTGAGATTGCCACAGAAAATATATCTGTAGTGGCATTCATGTCTTTGCAGGATGGATCCTCTTAGTTTTTTTTTCAATCTTTCTGCAGACTTTTTCAATGCAATTTCACATTCTTCGTTAGCTGATAGCTCAATTTTTTTCATTATGGCTTGATATGACTTAGTGGCAACTGGCTGGGGTAAATTCAAAGCAGTACATAATTTATTCAAACTCTGCTGGCCATTTCCAGTCAAGATACCACCTTGTGTAAGCCGTACATTCACTTCACAATCCCCTTTCTTATTTTCAATTTTCTTGCTTGTATGAAACTTAGTCTCATTCTTGCAAAATTCACATCTCAATAGGAGACACTCATGTAAACCATTCCTTTTGCTGTTATCTTGATAAATCTCTAATTTACCCTCAGAACTTCTACACTTTGCACAAATAACAGTGTTGTTGATAAATTGCCGAAGACAATCAGTGTCAATTATCTTGTAACCATAAGCAAGTACTTCCCCAGTTGGTGTTTCTTGTCCCAAATCAAGTGCCCTTTTTCTTGTCATAATCTGGCTATCTATCTTTTCCAAAACTGGACAGTTTGATGATATCTTTTCAGAGGATCTGTTTGGTTTACCAGGAGATATGGCAGTTGATAGGCCTTGTCCCAACGAACTCGATTGCTGGTTGTCTTCCGGCCTACTTTCAGTTCTAGGCAGCTCCTGTTTTTGAATGCCATAAAACATCCTCTTTCTTTTCTTTCGATGTGTTGCTGCTTGCTTTAGCATTGTAATTTGGTTATTTTGTTACGCGAATGATTCGGTTTCTTCTCTGTGAACAGTTGAATTTACAGTTGAAACAGAAGCTAAACCGAAGATTGCCTCAAACACGCCAAGTTCCTAGCCAACAAAGTACTTCACATAGATTGTCACGAAAATATGGCCACTGGATATCAAATTTGGGGGTCTTTGGGGCAACTTGTTGTGTTTCTTTTGCATGGAAACCGTTGCTAAGGAAAAAATAAATTTGGTGCCCCAAAAAAGGGCCAGTTTTACTAACGTTTTTAATAGCTATATCATTTTCTAATTACACCATCTTAAAGATCGATGTTGAAAGGCCACTTTGACAGCAAAAACATAATTTCCTTAAAAAATAAATTTTGACAAAAATTTTTGGGTATCATTCACCTTAAAGGTAAACTGCCTTAGCTTATCTTTATGTTCTGACAATTTAACATTTTCAGCTAGCAAAAAATTCTTCTGAGCCATCAGAGATTTGACCTCGTTTGTGAGCTGTTCAATGACAATATCTTTGTCATCACCTCTATCACATGCAGCAACATGTCCTGAACATATGGCTTGCTGTGTTATTGTTGACTCATCATCTCTAGATGGAAAGGGTTCAGGAAGTTGTCGGATTAAAGTCCTTTGTGTTTTCTTTATTGACCTCTCGTAACCAAGATGCAAAGTCGGATTTGGGTTTTCAAGAGTGGGATGACCATCAACAAAGTGCTTAGAGCACACCATGTCACTCTGTCCGGGAGCCCATGGAGTAAACTTTTTCGATACGCGGTTCATTGCCTGCACCCAAATCTTTTGTTGATCAGAATTTAACAACACACTTGGAAATCGGTGCAACGTAAAAGGCTGGGGGCAGGGACATTGTTCATTAAGTGTTTCCTTATGTATATCGCAAGTTTGCTTTTTCCATTTCTTCAACTGGTAGTTGCTACTTGTACAGCCAACAACCGCACAATTTCCATTCACCATCGCGATGAGTTAGGCCGTTTCTGTTTTATGATAAAATGTCAAATTCAATCGCAATTTATGGTCTGGCAGAGCCAAGTACTTTTGGTAACTTTTAAAAAAACTGTTCCTCAGATAACAGACCACAAACGATAATCTAGCGTGAGGCAAGTCAGCGAAATCAAACAGATCTTTACACTGTGCCGTACCGAACGCAAGAAAGAACCTTCACCCGTCAAACAGCTTTCACCCCAAATCTCGCCCCAGTCCCCTATGCGCGCGTCTCGTCGAAAAGGTGTATTCATTCGAATGTCAGTGCAGGTAAGGTAGGTCGCACGTGCAAAATAAAACAAACGTTCTGGTTAGTTAATGTTTAGAGTGAAGTTACTCCATGGTCAGTTGCAAATAAATGATTTGACTCTTGATTATACAATTCAATTTTTTAACTACTGATACTTCTGCTTAAGTGCTGTTCAATGCCAATGTTTTAATTAGGAAAGATATCTTGAAGTATGGGAAGATAATCTGGAATCAGACAAGGTCTGTGTTGAATATCCTAAAAAGTTTTGCATTCATCAATCTCTTTGATAGTTCAATGGTTCATTTTCAAAACTTAGCTTACACAACTCTCCTATTCTATTTCAGGTACAAAGAACATAACATTTAATGCTCAGATGCATATAGTAATACGACAGGAGAGTTCCGATGTTCTTACACAATTGACCGAAAAATTTTGTCCAGCACATGATGAGCAGAATGAATTCCAGCATTGGGCCTGCAAATATCACCAGAAATAAAGAACGACAGTTTACAGTGGCAAGTGGAAGAGAGAAGTATCGAGTTTGGTTGGGGTCAGAGAACTACTTACCCTCATGCCAATGCATGGATAACAAAATCAACAACCTCCCATGCAAACACATCATCTCGGTTGTTCAAATGCATGAAGTTGGATGGGAAGCTCTTGATACCAGTTTCAAGGATCATCCCCTCTTCACACTTGATCCTCTTATTGTAACGTTAGTGAATGAAAATCTGGATGACACAACAGAGTATGGTCAGCTATTAACTCATGACATAATCCCTGACGATTGTCCTGGTGATCATCTTGATGATTCAAATGAAGAGCCACCTATTCAAGAAAGCCCGGCTGTTCCACAGGATTCAACCAACAAAGAAGAAACAATCAAAGAAATAACTAAGCTGTCAATGGGGAAAATAAGTGAAAAATCCAGATTACGAAGTAAGTGTGTTCAGTCATTAAAGATGCTCCATGATCAACTGTACTCTCTTCAAGATGAAAACGCTCTTGTCCATACAGCTGAAATGATAAATGGGATTCTGTTCTATACCAAAAAGCATCAATGACCTTGTCTCCGAAGAAGAAATGCAGAACGAGAAAGTATACCGCACATCATTTGCTACCAAAGAAACGTAGTAGGTTTTAAAGTAGGGGTGGTCTTGTAGAAGTATTGGAGGTTTGTGAGTTCATTTCTGTTCAAAAATTTAATGATGCAGTACTGAAAAAAAAATGTATGTGATTAATTGATCAAATGAGACAAGAAGGATCTCAGTTTGAATATATAAGCATTTATTATTTCAAAACCAAAAACATTTAAAGAAAAATGATTCATTGCATAGTACTTGACATTTCTGTGCAACCTTTTTCATGTAAATCTTGCCTAAAAATGTACCTTTCACGCTATTTAAGTTTTCTTATCATAATGGGGAGAATCCCTTAAAAGTCTAGAGAATTCAGAGTTAATTGCTGAAACAAATCTAAAAAACTACAGTAGAAGGACCGCACACATTCTTAGCTGTAAAACCTGTTTATTTCTATCAAAACATCATCAAACAGAATTTATTCTTATCTTACTCTTACTTAGCTGATATCAATTATCTTATAACTTAGCTGATCTTATAACATAGGTATCAATTTTTCTTTAACTTTGAAGTTCTTGCAGTACATGATTTTTTATAAGCAACTTAAGATTTTGATTAGACCTCAAGTTGCTTATTTCTTAGCCAAGATGTTACTTTAATTGATACGAAGGAAAATTACTTTTATCACAAAATATCTTAAGAGCAATTTACTTATTTTTTTAAGTGTACTCTCTATGACAAAAATAACCAAAGACAGTCTAGTGTCATGAATGTACATACCTTTTGCAGGACTAAACACTGTCACAGCCACGACTCACTACAGGAGAGTGACTATTGAAACGATTCAGTGTCATAACATCGGAGGCCACTGGGTTACTTCAAGCAAAATTACTGGTAAAGTGATAGTGTATGAAAGTTTATCAACTGGCCTTAATGATGCTTTAAAGCACCAGCTTGTCAATTTGTATAAGCACTTGGCTGCAGATGATGGGCAGTCCGAGGTT
Source organism: Nemopilema nomurai (assembly GCA_003864495.1). Lineage (NCBI taxonomy): Eukaryota > Metazoa > Cnidaria > Scyphozoa > Rhizostomeae > Rhizostomatidae > Nemopilema > Nemopilema nomurai. The sequence continues at coordinate 948,106 of ML133366.1, read as the reverse complement.
ACTGTAATTTTTTAACAGCTTCAAAATGGAGGATGTGACTGTGGACTGTTCTGCATTGCAAATGCAGCTGCACTTGCCAATGGAAAGAATCCAGCATCCTTTACTTGGCAACAACACAAGATGAGGGATCACCTTTTGAAATGCTTTGAGCAAAAGGCAATCAAATTGTTTCCCTGTGTCTCCAATTTGGTTCACTGCAAGAAGTAAGTTCACATATGCAGCAAATTTTGAACTTGCTTAAAGCACATACCAACTGCTAAGATGGTCTGCTGTAGTGATTGCTCCAATTTTGCAACAGACACCTTCATTCAGTCTATGAAATAATACTCCCCATCTACCACTTGCCATTAAGTTGCCTTCTCAGTGAAAATTTTGCCTAAAATTTCTTTGACGTTGTGTATAATTTGATTCCAAGACGGAAAATTTAGAATTAACATATACGAAGCAGTGAATCATGACTAGAACTACTTTTCTAAGAACTACCTAACCACCAAATTGTATTGTAAATATCTTAATTTGTTTTTGCCGATTTTATATACAAACAAGCATACACAGAAATACCTGTGGTTACCTAAAGCTATTTTATTGGGTCTGTTAATGCAAGAGTAAACTATGTTCTGTCTATGCATATGAGCTATGTACCAACAATCATTGGATGTAACTCACTCTACCCACAAACTCACTGAAAGTTGGGTGTGTGAATCTGAATGCCCCCACATCTCCTGCAAGCTATGCCCCTGTTTGTAGCAAACAGTTCCTTGCTGTTAACTTTAATGTTATTGTCAACTGAATTTGTGGTTTTGCTATGAGTGGAGATGTCACGTCTACCATAGTCAATAAAATTCATTTGGGAAGACTAACAAATTGATATTTTCACAAAGTGCACCCAAGAGATGAAGAAAGGGATTGAGGCTTTTTTCAGTCTAGGATTTTGCATGTCTTTTTATATTGGTCAAAGGGTAGTTATTGTCCTTCGCTCCCATGGAATTGTACCTGTATTGTTGTATAGTAATAAGCAAGGTATAGTTAGGTGTAAAATACATTGTAAACTTCTCACATTTGCAAAGCAAAAAATGCCTAGGGTATTTGATACCTTACATTTATGATATTATTACAATATGATATAGGGTAGATCTAGTCAACGAAATGATAAAATGGAATTCTTTGCCTTAACCTTTTAATAACACTTTGTTAAAAGAATTAAAATTAAAATATAAAGACTTTGTGCTGCATACCAGAAACATGCTGCACCACAGCTAAGACTTTGGACTTTGGACTTCGGACTTGACCTTCTGCAGAATCAGTCTCTATTTGATTCATTGCGTTCTCGATATGACAAGAATATGTGACGTCATGTACGTTAGCGTACTATGATCTGGTGCTGACCTTCAAGCATTGGTCAAGAGACAGAATTAAATGTCAATGGATACCCTTTCCACAGACGTAGAGGACAGCACCTGGCACAGCTACGTCACCACATGGTTAATGACTCTTGGGTTGTTACAAAATTCAACTGCCATATGAACGTTGAAATCTGCACAACTGTAAAAAGTATCAAGAACATATTCAAATACATTCACAAAGGAAATTATTCTGCACATGTGGAAATCAGGAACAACATACTACATCATGATGAGATTCTTCAATACCTCAACGCAAGATTTGTTGGCACTCATCAAGCTGTGTTTCGAATCATGCAGTATATGATGCATATAAAAGCCACACCATCATTCGCCTTGCTTTGCATCTACTTTTGCAGCAGAATGTCTATTTCCAGGATAAAAATGAGGACAAGGTACTCAATGTAAATCCAAACACTTGAACTGAACCAAGAAGATCAAATGCACAGCCGCATCTTTATTCAAAAATTCCACATCATTATACATTTGACCAAAGAAACAAAAGGTGGAAAATGAGGCAGCGACAGACAGCCCCACTCATTGGTAGGATATACCAAATGCAGCCATCAGATCCTGGGGGGGCGGTACTTAGTATATTTTGATGACAGGATGTGCACGTTTTTCCTGGTATAATTTCCAGCAATTTATTCTAAGTCCAAATCTGAAGCCGGTTGCCTTTTCTTTGTTTTTTTTCTCTAAAACCGGTTACTTTTTCGATAACATGTAACAGAGCTGATTTTTCCCTGATCGCTATTTGCAAACAAGCCATCGGTATTGGCCTCCATGTAACCGGTGATGGAACATGATTTATTCAAAAATAACACCAAAGAGGGTGCCCGCCCTGTGTTGTTGTGGTGTTCTGGTAACCATGGCACCTGGTGCCAAAGTTTTCGTTTCCCTATGTTTTGTGAGTCAGGTTGGCGCGCAAGTTTTCAATTTCCCTATTCGGTATTTGGTAATCTCCACTGGTAATGGCTTGCAATTTTGGTGGGTAAAGTAGCTAACCAACATGAAAGATACAAAATACATTGCAAGAGGAAGCTGTTTCTCTGAAAACTTTGACTGCAAGGAGTTCCTTGTGGAAAAGCCTGGTCAAATCCGCTGCGCTTACTGTGACTGTGCTCCCTCAAAACACGACGATTTTGGCCTAGGTCAAATAAGACAACAGGAACCAGCCGGCAAAGATGACAAGATGGTAATCTTTTTAATCTACTTGGGTAAATTTTGCTTGTTTAGTTAACCCGAATTCTTGATGCTCTATAAACCGAAAGCTTTATGCTCTATCATAGCAGACTTGTCATAGGAACTAACCTTTTATTATTCCGATTCTGGCTACAAGTTTGATGTTGAGCCAGATCAGGGCTTCAAAGTGTTGAAAATGGAATCAATGCAAACATCACCTAGTGGAGAAAGTGGTAGCAAGAGGGATATTGCATTAACAGTGCTAGAAAATCTCTCAAAGGCTTTAGCATCAAAGGAAAATAATAAGCTTGGTTTCAAGGTTTTTCACATTGGAGGTGATGTTTGTACACCATTCTCCAAGAAAGTTTTCAACCTTGAAATTCATTGCCAGAGCAAGAGCCACCTCATAAATGCTGCATATGTAAACCAGAATGCAGGAGATTAAAAACTCCTAGGAAATATTCTTGAGGAGAAATATAAAGGTCAGTTCAAGCACAAGGGTGATAAGCTGACATGTTTAACGTCATGTTATACGTTCTTCTGCTGCAATATCACTCAGCATTTGAAGAGCAGTAAGCTGACTCTGAAGGGAAAAGATAAAATGCAAATTGAAGAAAAGAAAAAGGCTCATACTTTGAGACTCTGAAAAGGTTATTACCTGGGTATGTGCAGCTATATGCTACATGGTACCCGGGTAACATTGCCTTGCAAAATTTTAATCAATGACACTCATTATGGAATTGACAATTGAGTTAAGTCTTGGTTTTCAGAACCCCATCATGAATACAAGCATGTTTCTGGTGACTGTTCTGTACAGAACTATGTTGGGACATATCGATCACCCAAGTGTTGTAAGGCTGGGTATGGAACAACAGTGTCATTAAATTGAATGTGTGATTTTTGTCAAAATATTCCACACTTGAAATCCTTGAGAAAAAGACTAATAAGACGTTCAAATGCTACCAATGAAGATTGTGAACGGGACCTATCTTGTATTCGAAATGTATATCTGAATGAGACAGAAAAAGTTGTAAAATTACAAGCTCAGCAGGAAAAGCTTGATTCACAGGAGTCACAAATTTCTCTTTTAACCAGGAAAATTGTATGTTTTAAACTGCGTGCCAGGACATTAAGACAAAAGCTAGCTGAATATGCAAAACAAGGTACAATTAAAGCAGTATGTTCTCAGCTCGATAAAGCAGCACAGTTAGAGGATAAAATAGTCTTAAAGAGCTACTCCAGTCTACTGCAGCCAATTTCCACAAGAGAGAAAATGGAAAACGATACAAGGCTTCTGTTCAGGAATTTTACGAAGTTTTAATGTGCTGGGGTGGTCCAAGGCTTGCAAGCTTTATTGTCATTAATCTTTTTGGACCAGAAATTCATAGCCTATACAAATGGCGAAAGAAGAAGAAAATTGAATTAGAATTGGGACTCACAGAGAACAATTTTGTTGTGCTCGCTTTTGTTTACTCTGTAGCAATGAAGAATATTGTAGCTTGAGAAGTCCCAGTTGAATGTTCTGAGGATGAAACTGCAATCATACAAGAAGTCACATATCATCAAGAAAATGACACTCTGTTAGGTTTCTGCGGAACTACTGGAGATGGTCATATTTGTTCAGATCGCTTTTGTGTAAATGTAGGAGAGAGGAAACCTGGTTATGAAAGAATTGTCAATCCCTTCAAGGAAAACAAGATTGGAAACTATTGCTGTGCCATACTGATGAATCCAATTCACTCTTCCTTGCCCAAACTCCCAGTTCTTCTTATGCCAACATGCAATTGTTTTGATAGTAAATTTGTGAGTGACCAATGGGAGACAGTTTAAAATTACTATGGCAAGTATTTACAACCAATGCTTGGACCCCTGATTGGCTTTGCCTCGGATGGTGATAGCAGGCGACGAAAGGTCTTTTTAGATTCATCTCTGTCCACAGGTGGTTCTCGCTTCCAGGCAATTCCAAGGAAGTATGGTTTCTTGTACACAGCACAAAAGAAAACTGATGGGCAATCTTATGTAATAGAAAGATTAAGTGACTCTGACTACATTCACTGTCACAAGAAACTTGTGAATCATTTGGACTACAATGCAAGAACCTTAATGATTGGCAACTACAATATCCACCTGAACAGTATCAAGCGAGTTTATCACGTGTTTCTTGTGGCAAGACATGATTTAACAAAAGGTGGTGTTGAAAGAGCTGACAAGCAAAACTGGAACTCAGCTCAAAGGATCTCCATTCCTGCTGTTCGAGATTGTTTATCGGATATTATTGATGGGAAAATGGGAAGGAAGGATAATTCTGTTAAAGGTATCTATGTGTTGCTAAAAATTGTATGGTATTATGCAGATATTTTCTGCAGTCCTGTTGCTCCTCTAAGTACAGGAATCAAGTATGTATCGATTGTTACTCACTTTTTTGCTATTTGGCATAACTGGATGGAAGAGCAGCCAGATATGGAACTTAAGAGAAACTTTGTTTCCAACCAGTCATACATAGATATTTTGCTATCATGTAGTTTTGCTGTGTCATTAATTTGCTACATGAGGGATAGGTACCCCAAACTCCAATGTAATTTGTCTGGCACAGGATCTGACTGTGTTGAGTCTTACTGGTCAGTAGATGGACAGTGGGTGGGAAACCACCACAATTATACTTTTGGGCAATTGCTAAGAAACCATCGACATCAAGTTAGACTGGAACAAATTAGAGTTCATCCAAATGGGCCAACGTTTCCAAAGCACAATCCAAAGGGTGAGAGCATCTGGAACAAACATTATGAAAATGGCTTTGTCCAAGCCCAGCTAAACAATTACCCTGCAGCTGGCGAAGAAACAGAATCTTGGAAAGCTGGAATCAAAGAAGCTCGTCAACTAGCAATGTCTGTTGAAATAAAACCAGAGTATTACAGCGACACTATTGCAGCAGATGGAGAAGGATGCTTAAAATGTGATTTGTGGTTTTTCAAGCCATTTCAAACATCAGAACTGGATTGTCATGACAATGGTGAAGTGGAAGATGATGAGACAACTGAAGTGGTTGATACAAATTCAGTCACAGGTAAGAGAAACAACAACAATTTCAGATTCACTTTGCTGTTGCGAATAAATCCTGTATTCTTGTATAAATGTTTTTCTTTGCAGATGAAATTAAGCCTGGTATACTGACAATCCCAGAAGAATTAGACCAGTTACAGTTCCTCAATGGCCAAGATAATGACAACGATGACACAGAAACGCGAATGATAAAGCCAGTTGTGAGTATACCAGATTCTGGGAAAGAAATTTACAAAGCTACATTTGTTTCATTGCTGAACAAGGACCCAAAACTTTCAGGTGACAGGTATTTAATAAATTATTTTTTTTTGATACATTCTTTCTGATTATGTGAACAAGTGCTTTGTGGTACAAAACTTCACAGTTGCTAGAAAAAGCGGAACTATTTTTCGCATACTTAAAAGTACTTTTTTCATCCGACACTCCTCAGAGTATGCAAACGTCGGAAGATAATCAAAAACTGACCGAATAAATAGCCAGATGCGGATCGAAAACACTAGAGGGTGATAAGCAGAGCGTGTGGTTGGTTATAATTGACCAATCTGTGTTACTTAACACCTAACTTTAGAAGAGCCCAAGGGAAAAGACGAACTCTTTCTGTCTACAAAGAATGGGATTTTCCATTGAAATATAGACAGACTCCAAAACACCTAGGTGAAAAGACGACCTAGCTTACCCAATTATACGAAAATTGTCGTCACTGTATGTTTTGGCGCAATCTGGATTCTCTAAAAGATGTTGTCATATAGCCGAATCGCAATTAATTTGGGCATTGCGTCTTTTACAATTTCGACACGACTGCTCTCTCTCTGCAGAAGTTTTGGTCCTTATGCTCGTGGGAACATGCTGTTTTATTCTATCCTCCAATCTTTGAGTAGTGCGTCCTACATACCGAGCTTCACATCGGCAACAAAATTCGTAAACGACTGAACTTTTTTTTAGGGCAGGAACGCAATCCTTTTGGGTGGAGGGAAACATGGTCTTAGCACTGTAGACCACACGAGGATTCACAGCTGAATAGCAGAAATTGATGGCTTTTTTGATCTGATTTTCAAATTTTAGCGAAACATCACCAATCCAAGGTAATTTGAGGCAAACAGGGCACTTTTCAGGTCCAAAATGCTTGTCAGAGATGAAACTGGCAATTTTTTGTTTGAAACACTTTGAGATGATATCGTCGAGGTAGCCATTTTCAATAAGGATACGTTTTATTGTATCAAGTTCGGAAGTGAGCTTAGCTTTGGAGCAAATCATGAGCGCCGTGTGAACTAAGGTTTTGATGAGACCAATTTTCCTTTCTTTAGGGCTAAAGGAATTCTTGCGAATATATTGACCAGTAAATGTTGGTTTCCTATAGACAATGGTGAAAAACGACATAACGAAAAAACGAAAAAAACAGTCTTGTTTCTTTACAGAAAGAAATTTCCAGAGTAATTCAGTATGGGCTATATCAAGTCCATTTTGTGAATATGAATATGTTTCTGTACCTCCTCGTTCCTTTTCATTTCTAACTGAAATGCCAGTTTCTTTTGAATTGACATAAGGAAGCAGAAACGTGAAAGCATCGTTTGTAAGGTGACGCAACATTTCAAGGTACCAGATGCTGTTGCCTTAAACGTTTCTTATGATATGGCCAAAGAAGCACTCAATTAATCTTGTGGTGACACATTTTAACTGTATCTTCTCGATTAGTTCCCCCTGTCCAATGTATGTGAAGTAATCTTTGATGTAACGCAGTGCACACAGAAGGGTAACATACACTGCCTCAGCGGTCTGGGAAGCCATCAATTCATCTGTGATGTCTAGTCGATCTCTTTTCGTCAGATCCCTGATCTTTGCAATTAATTCTTACAGCTGTTGTGCTGGATGCTGTAACTTTTCTAGGCCCTCGTTGACAAAAGGGCCACTTTCTCTCTTCTTGAAATCATTCCGAAACATCCTGCAATGTTTCTCCAGATGGATTTGAATCTTATTATTAATGAAAGTGGCGAAGCTACCCTGACAGCTCCTTGAGTTTCTCTGGGATTTTCTGCAATATACAGCACAAGACCACGACCGCACAGCCCTACTGGTCCTGAAAATCTTGCTTTTGACACTGGAACATCGTCAAACCCACTCTCACCAGCTGTGCCTAAGAATAATGCAAGATTTTAGTAGGAATATCAAATTAATATATGCAATGTTGCTCTCTATCTGATATCATCAATTTATTTCCAAGCATGCACCGGCCAGCAGGAACCGTCAGCTCGTTTAAAAAATTGGCATTGCACTTTTTGTTGGCATCAATGATGTGGACTTTCCCATCACCTTTAGACAGATCGGTTATTGCAATTGTGTCAGGAGCAACTGGTATACAGTCAAATGGACGCTCAAACAAATTCAAATTGATTGTGGAAATGCACATTGCGGTGGAGCAATCAGTTGACATATCAAGAACTTCAACTGTTTTATTTACTGGATCAGTTACAATCAAGAGATTGCTTGAAACAATCTCACTTATTCCACATGGCACTAGGCTTGGCTTGTTTAGAATTGTCAATATCCTAACGACAAGACCAATGTTTGGCAAAGAACATAGTTTTCTTATTGGCAGCAGTTTTCTTTGATTTCGTAGCATCGTGCTTCCCTGGAAAACTCGAATTGACTTGAATCCAAGATCAGCAACAAGAAGGTACTCGTCGTTTTTAAAGAATGTTACTCCTGAAATGGAGTGCCAGTTTAATAGTTCTTATTGTTGATCTTTGGGAACTATAATCAAGAAAACAAATAAGGGTTACCTTACCGAATCGTTGATCTTTGGAGAATATCGCCGAGAGAAGAGTCTTGAATTCTGTTCTTGACTTCTTGTGAATTACTCTCCTTTCCACTTAGTACCTTTGGGTTCCTTGCTTAAACTCATTATTAAAATCGAATTGAAATTTAACAGAGCAGTGAGTATTGCAATCGCGTGAATCTAAATGAAAGGTTTCTGATGTTTAGGGTTATATGAATCAAGTTTTTAGGGTCCGCAAGGCTTGTTGGAAGTGGTATATCCGATAAAACAGCCGATGTTTTGTTATGCCTCACATCGAGACATCCTGTTATTGTAGAAAACTAACTCGTGAATGTCAATTGAATATTTATGGCGCAGTGACCCCTGTAGCTGGTTATTCACAGCTTAACGTTATGTTAAGTGGCAAGTGATGAATTACATCACACTAACAATACAAAGCCCACGTCATGAAACTGCGAGAATACACTGTTTGAATAAAACTGTTCAAAGGCCAAAAACAAATTCAACAAATTATTTCGATATATTCGAGAAAACAGGCCAAAAAAGGCCAAATTTTAGTCTCAGGCATTGTAACATTGCACGGTAAAAGAAAAGACATTTGCTGTAATCGTCAGTAAAAAAATTAATGCCTCTTCCACTGACTGCTATGAATAATAGCTTACCAACGCTCTCATGGGAATCAGCAAACCATGGCCTTCTTATTTCGGGGACCTCCGTTTTTATTTCCTGACCGACTTCTTTGCAAGAGTTGATCACTTGTGAACTTATCCTTTGCAAAGACAACTCGTCACTTTGCTTGTCAAATTGAAAAACTGCACGATGTAAAATACCACCATTTAATTTTTGATAATGTTCTTCATCAAGATTTGCCATCAATACGGCGATGTCGGAGCTGTCATTAACAGTTTCTCCGTCAAAATGAGTCCCTCTTTCCAGTGAGGCTTCTGCATTCTTTATGTTAGTGCCAATATCATGCATGTGAATGACTTCTAAATCATCATGATTGCTATTGAATGACTCTGTGAAATCTTTTGAGACACTTTTACCATACTTTTCATATGATGGATCCATGTCTGAACAAGAAAGCATTGTTTAAAATCGGCAACAGGTGATATTTTGTTGTTTGCTGATAATTTCTTCGGCACATCTTTCGCACCACGGTCTTGAATCTGGTTTCCAAGTATCGTAGATGTCTTTGTGAATTCCACACACTGATCTACTCTTCGTGCAAACTTTACACATCAGTTTGCAATTCGATGGATTTCCTAACTTAACTGCATGTACCAGACAACGAGTACAAGAATTAACATACAGAAGAGTCTCTTTCACACGCTCACTAACTCCCTCCCACTCGCCTGTTTTCTCTAAATGGTAGGCAGCCACTGGCACTGCAACTAACGAATCAAGCAACTGAATCATAAAAACATCGGTTTCCTTAACCCGAGTCCGCTCACCTGTCTTGAAATCATTTATCAAAGTTTTAAGTATTGTAGAGAAATCGTTCTTGCAAAGTTCCTTTGTGCATTAATAGCTGGCTGAATTCCATAAATTGTATCATTGAAGCTTTCAGCACCTTGGCTTGCAGCTTTTTGATCAAGCATCAAAGCAACATAAATTATTGACGACATATCCGTCACATTCTTCACGGCTGTGACTGGCGGAAGAAGTTTTAGCAAGATTTCAATAAACTTTACCAGCACTCCACTTTTTACCATAGGCACAACCATTTTGTTTGACCATGATGCCGGAGATCGGCCAAAATGAAATACTTTCTATAGAGGTGGGAGGACAGGCTGTTGAATATCAAACGGTTGTATACCACTACCAACTCCATGCTTTCCAAGGTAAATGTTGTAGGCTGGCTTCCCAGAGGTTGCATCTCTCATTCGCTCTTGCAAGTACATCATACCTGGAAACCTAGCAAACATATCTGTAAATCCACGTGCTGGATCTGCACTTAGTTCACCATACATGGAAGAAAAGGCATTTATCTCTTGGAAAAAGGGTTGTGTTTCACTGATTTTATCTGCCTGTAGAAGCTCATTCATTCGAGTGAGAGTGGGATGCAGTTGCCTTGAGGAAACTGCAAACGCAAGACAGGAATAAACTCAAAACCAATTTGGAGTAAAACATAATATAGAGTGGTACTCTTAAGTTTGCGATAGAAAATAGACACCAGACAGGAAATATTCATCTTGCGTATCTTAATTTTTCAATTGCTAAATCCATTTTAGGAGATCTATAAATAGATACGATATCATAAAGACTACAAATTTATCAAGGCATCAGCAGAAAAAGAAGAGCTTAGCCTATCATCCATATGTATACAGTTTCTGATACATAAAAATAATCAAACAGCCATGTGACCATTTCAAAATTACTACAAATTCTGAAGTACAGAGAAGGTTCTTTTGATTTTTTTTTCTGATTTCCAGAAGACTTCCAGAAGTTGCAAAAATTTTGAAAAACAATCTTTTCAGGGTAACATGATACTTTTTAAGGAATTTTGAGAATCAAACTTCTGGTCTTATCTTAGAATTTCTTGTTGCTTATATGTTTAAATATGAACAATGTAATTAATTGTCCTTACGTAGAAGTCCATTTCTCTCTTGATCTTCCTCGTCTATTACGATTATTTCGGCGTTTGGTGGTTGATACAAAATCATGCTAGTTTTGCTCACGCTGTAATGTGGAAAAACTCTTTTTGCAAACTCTTCAAACTTACTAGGGGAGCACATTGATTTCTTTAGTGTCTTTAGCTTGTTTTGATCTGTCAAGAGAAGTTATTTAAATAGTTATGAATATTTGTAGTAAAATAAATGACTGCATTGAGAAAAGATGAAGCAAAAGACAAATACTGTGGCCAGTTTTGTGCAGAAAAATTGAACTGCGACTGATTTTACGGTTCCAATCGAAAAATAAAAGCTGAACATCTTATGACTTTATCCAGAGAATATTTCAAGCTTAGTTTGTTCCTTGCACTTCCACTATATTTTGTTCAACAACATAATCAGGGTGGTAGTGTTTTTTCTTTGCAAAAATATTACTTTATAAAACATTTATTAAATATCATGTAAAATTGACAATAGCTTTGAAACTCGACCTTTCTCTCCTACAAGTAATTTAGTAAAAGAAAATCTCTAACCTCCATCCTGAGCATTGCATGTTTCCACATTACAGTGTATATCTGGAGGAACGAGCATTATACTTGTAGGATCCCAAGGTGATGATACAGAGCCTACAATGAATATCAGTTATCTTGGTTGAGTTTTTGACAAACTTTTTGTCTTTGGATAGTTGACAACTACCTATTGTTATTTGTTGCTCTTGGAGACAACTGGAGTAATTTCTTCATTTTGCTGTTTGTAGCACCCTTTCACATCAGCCAATAATGTGATTGCCCTTGAATGTTCACAATGTTCAAAACAATATTGAATATAAACTTAAAGAATTCTGTAAAAACTCTTAAACAGAATTTATCGCCATACATGCAAGTTTGTAAAATAGAATGAAGTATATCATCAATTTTTACCTGGGACCTCAATAACTTCAAAACCATGTATGCCATTGCTTTCACACAAATATGGCTTTGGAATGCTACACTTGAAATTTTTATAACGATAGTGCTTGTGCCTTTCCATTAAGAGATACCCAAGTGCTATGAATGCGAAATAAATTATATAATAGAGCACAGTTTAAAACAACTGAAGAGCAGGGATTGATGACTCTATTAGCCAATTCATTCAGGCATTCATGGAGATAGGGAGATTGTACAAAATTAGCAACAAAATTTTTGGAAAACAGATAAACAAAAATAAGCAATAATAATCTTACTCAACTATCATTTAAGCAATCTCAATATAGCTGCAATTCTTATAGCTGATGTTTTTTCATTGTTTGTTTTGAAGAAAAAAACTGAGTATTGTAAATAAACTCCAAAAGAGAAATTATTTAAGAAAATCAAAGGGAATGCATCAAGCATATAAACGTGGCGCAGGCCACTTGCGTTCAAAGTGTAGCTAATCACTTATCAATATTTCATGTTGACTTTGATAAGTTACCCAAATATGGTGCGGCACATGATACAGCTTTTTGTTGGAAATATGATAGCCTATGCTGAAACAATATTTACATAATTATGTTAATTAGAATATAAAATGCTTTGTTGTGATTGGTTTAGTTGCTTGTAAGTAGATCATGTGACTTGCATAATAAGCTCCTCGTGGGCAAGCTAATTACCGTTCTGTTGATTGCGAAGTTCAGTTGAATAAGCTTGTGTTTATAAAAAACTCTGTGAAACTACAAGGTTTCTGTCGTTTGTCTAGTATAATTTTAACACTTTTTGTCTTTGTCTCTGGACGGCTATTTTTATCACAGGAATATACTGTATATGCTTAGATTCCCTTTAATACATACTGTAGAAGCTCTATTAAGTCCCTCTCCTTATTATGCCACCCACTTACATCATATTCCAGAGGTTAACAAAGATTTTCCATAACAAACATTAAAGAGAGAAGGGCAAGTTGAGTCATTTTCAGCACGTCAAGCAGTTTCTTACAAAAAATACATGTAGAAGGTAGATAGAGTTACAGTAGAAGAAACTAATCATGTACCACGATGTGATGATCGGATCGGGTTGGCGCTAATGGGACGTTCTTATATGTTCATCAAGCTTGTCACTCTTTTGCATTACGTCATTGAAGTGTCCTAATGACACAAGAGAGCCACATATTGGACATTGTGCATACAATGGAATTCAAAAATAGACATTCGTTGCCATAAACCACCGTGAAAGCCTTTCTGTTCTCAAAGAATGATGTTATTTCGCATCTTCGAAAAATGCGGCGTGATTTTTCTGAATACCCAATTCCATTTTTTCCAAGGCAACAGTGTGACAGGTTGCTCTGGCCACCATTGTTCGCATGACACTCTCTCTTATATTCAGGGAGAAATTTTATACATAATCTGCAGCCCAGCCTTTTTCTTGAAAAGCAGCTAATACTTCTTCTGGCGTCTTGGGCTTCTTGTTGGAAGCTTGAGATTCATCATTCATATCTTTTGTCGTTGAAGATACAGCTGGTACAGCATCTTTTTTAGGCCCGTGATATGCTTTTTTCCCTTGTGAATGTGAAGCATGCATGGCTTGTCTGCAGCAGACTTCCGGATATACTCTTCGAATATCTTATATGACTTGTCTTTCAAATGGGCATTCAAAGTCTGTTCCCCGAAATTTTGCTCGAATGTCATTGAGATCGTTTGCTTTGCTTTGATGTCGCAAATTTCTTCAACTTCCGTACAAAATTCCATCCAAGTCAGGGTACCAGGACAGAAAATAAGTGGATATTTGGTCAAATCGCCACCTTCTGATATTAACAGCATATGAAGAGTCCTTTCCAGAAAATTCGATTATGATTTTGAGAACGTAGATCAGGACGGGCCGCAAATTTTATCTTCAGATGAGCCATGGACGATTTCTTGCTGGAGCTCTATTTTTTACGTGATATCGACGACGAAGAATTCATACACTTGTATGATATCAATCGTCAACGAAATTTACATGTTGACCTGCCATATTGGCAGTATCCAAAATTCGACCTTGATCAAATGCGGGAAGATGAATGTTTGGTGGAATTTCGATTCGCCAAGAATGATATATACGGCCTTGTTAACACACTGCAAATCCCCGAAGTCATATGGTGTTACAATGGCTGGAAGGTTGATGCAGTCGAGGCTCTATGCATCTGTCTGAGAAGGCTAGCATATCCGTGCAGATATTGCGAAATGATTTCGAGATTTGGCAGGCTTGTCCCGCAGCTGTGCACTGTGTTCAACACTGTTGTGAACACTATTTACAACAACTTTGCACATCTTCTCAGGGACATTGATCAACCTTACCTTTCCCCAGCAAACCTTAAACTGTATGCAGATGCCATTCATGTGAAGGGGGCAGCCCTGGCAAATTGCTGGGGTTTTGTAGACGGCACTGTCAGGCCAATATGTCGACCAACTAGGAATCAGAGGTATTACAATGGGCACAAAGAGTCCACGCATTGAAATTCCAATCAGTTGTGGCTCCGAATGGGCTTATTGCAAATCTTTTCGGGCCCGTTGAAGGACGCAGGCACGACAGTGGTATGCTTGCTATGTCAGGGCTATTAGATCAACTTGAACAGCACTCTTTCTCTGAAGAAGGGAAGCCCCTTTGCATTTATGTTGATCCTGCCTATCCAAACAGGGTTCACCTGGAATGTCCTATCATGAGAAGGAGACCTTTAACAGAAGACGAAGAAGCCTTCAATACCTCAATGAGTAGGGTTCGTATTGCTATTAAATGGGTTTTTGGGGTCATTGCAAACTATTTCAAGTTTATAGATTTTAAGAAAAACATTAAAATTGGAATGAGTGCTGTTGGGAAAATCTACATAGTTTGTGCCCTTTTAAGAAATGCCCTGACATGTTTATATGGCTCCACAACATCAACCTTCTTCAATGTGAAACCTCCAAACATTGATGAATGTTTTAGGTAAGATTGATTTTCTAGATATCAACAAAGATTCTGGCAGAGGAGACAATTCATCTAAATCATCTTCGCAAGACAACAAAAACGGACTTTTAAAAAGCCAACAATAGTACCAAGACCTGTACACACACGACAAGCCATGGCATTGTTTCAGGCAACCACTCAAATCATGAAAACAGAAAAACACAAAAATAATTTCAAGGGGGCCAATGCCCTATACACAACTCCATCAATTACTATAACAAACTGAAATAGGTGAAAGTTCAATGGTCATAGAATGTAGAAGAAATAAATCACATTTCACAGAAGATATATCAATTGGAAGTTACCCAAGGCCAAACTGTAATATTTTAGATATTTACAAATGAATAACAATAACGATGTATCATCATTAATCATCAATGTGGCCTGTTTAACCCTTCTTTCAAGTATGAATAATCTATGAATAAACAAGTTAGACGAATAATCAATCAAGTATGAATAATCTATGAATAATCAAGTAAGACTAATCTGATAAGTGTTTTCGCATTTGATTTAAGTTGCATTTTGATCATAATTGATAGCAAAAAGCTCAAAGGTTCCATCAACTAAAGTTTTTTAGTGATTTTGTGATTGAGTGCTTAGTAATTTTGAAACCATTTCAAATCTAGTTTTGATTTACCTTTGATAACATCTCTGAGCACAAAAAGACAAGGTGAAACTGACTAAGAAGTAATCATAATTTTTGTGGCATTGAGAAGCTACTTATTGTTTTGCAACTAATGATAAAGAAACTACTAATAACTTATTGCAATCACTTATTGCAATCACGTATGACTTGTGGAAATTTAGAACTTGCAACAGCATTTGACAGCATTGTACTGGATTTAAATGCAGGCTGATAAATTTTTCTGAGTTGCCAATGCGGATAATTGTATTTCATGAGGCAGGTTACAAAAGCTCAAATTATTTTCCTATTCGAAACAAAAACCAAGGTTACACATTACTTCTCAGTCAAATTTTTCAGCAAATTTAGTATCTGCACATGTTGCTGAGAAATTTGACTGAAAAAGTAACTGCTGTTGCTGAATCAAGTTAAGCAAGCTGGTTTCCTTTTGTTCCATGATTGCAAGTTCTTTTATTTTATCTCTCCTTTTCCTTTTTTAATGCCAACTCCTGTAATTTTAGCTTGTAATTTTGCTTTTGTTCCTTTTCTCTCAAGCGTAATTCCCTTTTTTAAGATTTACCTCTGCCTTCCTCAAATTTACTTCCTCAGCATGCCATTCCTTCAAATAAACTGCTGTATCAATTTTTCTCTGAGACTCTATTCTCTTCTTCTTAACTTCAGATGTCTCCCTCTCCCTACTTTCTCCAATTCTTTCCATTGCCCTCTTTCTAATGGTCTCTGTTGCCTCTCTCTCTCTATTCACCTCTTTAAACCTACTCTTATCAGCTTGTGCAATTTCCATCTCTGCTTCCTCCATTTTCCCAAGTATAGACTCTATAGCCTCATCTAGTTCGGACATTTCTCTAGTTATTCCATTTACCCTCTCCTCTGCAGCCATCTTTATCTTGAAATATTTTACCAATTTAAGCATATGGTCTCGAACAGCCCTCTTATCAACAATGAACAGAGGGTGGTCAAGAGCATTTAAATTACTAGCCACTTCTCTGCACAGAATGTTGTTGTGCTCATCAGTCCAACTCATTTTCTGGCTGTGATGTTAAATAGTTTGGCAAGTCAAGGTCATGCAGTATTTGTAGGAATCAAACAGGAATAAAAAAGGGAATAACTTCCCAAACTGCATACAAATTTTAAATGAAATATAAAGAAACTTACTAAAAGAGAAAGCATCTGGTAATTCGAAAAACTAGACCTTACTAAATCAATAATCCTAGGGGTTATGAATTAGTAACAAATTGTTAGGAATTTACCATATCAATTTTCATACTTAGACAGTGAAATAAAGAACGTGAACTAAATACACATTTAAAATGTAGTAAATTGGCTTTTATTTGAAAAGCAAAAAGCTATCAGAGTGGGCATTAATATTGCATTCAAAGTTACACTACAGACTCGAAATTTACACTAACCTTGTTCCTATATTAGCTCCAATAACATTTACAGTAGAGTATTTCAGAAAACAACAAACAGTCTTCAATAAAGACCAAAAACTATATTACAAGTTTTAGATGTATCTAGTTATGGTATTGAATGCTTTAGAGCTACGAACAGCAGATATGACCAAATCTGGTTTCTCTGTTAGGCATTTGCACGGTCGTCAGCTATTTTGTTGGTTGTCGTTTATTCTGTAAAAATGATAAAAAATAATTGATAATTTGAGAAAAAACGTTGGAAACCTAAGGAATGAAATCTTTTCGATTCTTCATGAACTTTTCATAGGCAATGAGTAAAAAATAACTGAATACTTAAAGCAAATTTCTCTTCGATGGAACAGGACGTTGATAGCCTAACTTTCACATTCCCGCGCATGTTTCTAGATCCCCCAGGGGCGTCTTCATGTGGCGCGTCCAGAATCATAAACACTCCATTGTGTATTTAACTCCAGTCTTGTTTTCAAGTATTAATTTTAGGTTGCTTTGGTTAGAAAGATAGATTGGGTCATATCTGCCACTTCAAGAACAGTGCTTCAAATTTCACAATGCATATAAGACAATTTCTTATCCTGGAAAATGACAAATATTTGGATGGCATCCATATGTCATTTGTTTTAAATTTCCCTTCACAGGTTGAAGAGAGTAGGACAGAAAGAAGAATTCAGTAGGAGGGATTATGACATCAGTCAGAAAGCTGGTGAAGATTATGTTAGTTTGTACACTGATTATGCACTGATTGACAAGATAAATGCCACTTTTGTGGTAGGAAGAATTGAAAGAATGCTTTATGTGGTCCAACTAGTCAAAGAGACTACAAAGACCAGAACCATTGAACAGTGCAAATAAAGAAAAGATAACTGTCTTGGTTCGTGAGTATAAACTGGTAGATGAAGATGAGTGCATTTTCTCATCCTCACAAACAATACTGATCAGTAAAGATTTTAAGGATATTTTATGTGAGGTTAACTTGACTGCTACCAGCTGTGACGACTTAGTGATGGAAAAGAATGATTTTGCTACAATTACACAGATTGTGGAACGAAAAGTAGCCAAACGTCCTTGACGGAGACCAGCAAGAACACCTCAAGAAAGAGCAGTGGACAGAGCAGACTTTGAGAGCATTATTACTCCAGAAATTAGCTATCCTGGGACTAGGCATTCTTCAAGAGTTAGAACTGTTATTGTCAGAGACTCCCTTTAGGCATCTAAGCATCACATCAACAGTAAGATTTTATAACTCCCCAATATGTTTAAAATTATTTTTAGAGCAATGAAATTTGTTCACATGACTAGCATGACTGGCAAGGAACTTTAATTGAAATGAGACATCTCTAGCTATTTAAACTTTAACCATATGGATCAGGGCTACTTGGCTCTTCTTGTGAATATTGAATTATTTTGAATTCCTGTTCAACATAATGCTCAATTGTCATCAAAAATTCTCCTCTGTGGCAACACTTCAAGAAGTTTCAACTTCATGTTAACACGAGAGCCACACGTGATGAACAGTACAGGCATTTTGCCGACTGGCTGTTAAGACTTGGCAATGGCGAGGAGCCATATGATGACTTTGACCATGTCACCTTACCAGAAAACATCTTGCTTCTTCTCTCAATGAGCTGTTCAGCTTTCTGTATCCACCAACAAAACCAGGACAGCCCAACGCAATGCTAGATCCTGAAAAAATGTCAGAACGCTGCTGCTTGACTCGCAAGAATCAGTTCTCTCGCAGCATCAATGAGCTGGTGCTTGATAGATTGTCAACACCTATACACACATACCTCAGTACAGACAGAGTAACCAGTAAGGACCCAGTAGAAGCTGCAGCATATCCAATTGAGTTTCTCAATGCACAAACCCCTGGAGGAATGCCACTTCACAAGTTGCAGCTCATGGTATTTTGTCTTTAAAATATTCACTCATTGGTTACTTTCAACTCTATTGAGACCTTACTGTTGATAATTTTGCAAAATCAAATGTTTATGCGTATGTCTGTCATTTTCCATGATTGATAAATCTTCCAATTCAACTTTTAATAAAGAATTTTCTTTCCTAGAATGTAATGGCACCCGTCTCATAGTAAGAGATTTACAAAGCCATGTCATTTCCGCAGTAAAAATAGGAAATGAGCATAGAGGTGACTATGTGATGATACCCAAATCACAATTTCATCATTGAAGGCCACACCCCTTTTATGTGAATACTATTGTTCTGTTGTTGGTCATATGATCAAAATTTTTGTTAGTGGTTAGCGCTAAAATCATATAATCATATAAGTCTAACAAAGGCTTTGATCCCTGTTTTCTGTTAGGAATGCATGATATTCATAGAACGGAAACAAAGGAAAGGGCGATTCGCGTTATTAGAATATTTCGCAAGGGCTGTTGTTGACATTTTCAAAGGGCGATTGAACGCGACAGAATTTCGGAATAGGCTATTGAAATAAGCGAATACAAATTACCGGCTATAAAGGCACACATCGAGGGTAAAAAAGCCTTCAGCTATGGAAATAACTGTTAGACTAATAACACTAATAACACTGTAAGCCGCTGTAAGGTCTTTGACTCAATTTCTGAAGATTGTTAGAGAGACTCAATTTCTCAATTTCTTGATGAAAGTCACAGGGAGCCTTCAACATAGACAATAAGTCGCCTGACACATGAGCAGCGCCTCAGGCTGAAAGCTGAAGGCAGACCTTGTCTTAGAAACAAAGACTGTGAAACAGTGTATTCAAGAGTTTCTGAAAGACATTTACACGTGTTCACAACTAATATGCATAGGTTCTCAACTCAGCTCAGATTTTTGGCTAACTGGAAACTGTAATGCAGCAGCGCAGGCAAATTTAAATATGGGCCTACGTTTGGGTCTATCTACAAAATCATCCACTGTCTTCCGAATTTCTCGTAATATAACTTGCCTTTCATTTTCTTAAAATATGTCGTTTGACATAAGAGTGCGAACTTCACAAAGTACACTAAAACTTTTGTGGTCATCTATTCTAAAAACTATTTTACCTCTTAACCATGTTTTATTATAATTATCGATCGATAAACAATTGCACAGGTCAATCTATCGATCGATAAACAATTTCACAGTCCTAGGGCCCTCCGAATTGATTCGAATTTGATTCGTTTTCGAATCGGCTGCCAATCAAGATACAAGTTGACCTATGCAATTGTTGTTTAACTGTCCAATAAACAGATAGACTGACCTATGCAATTGTATTCGCCACCGCTGTCGCGTTCAATCTTGAAAATGTCAACAATAGCCCTTGCGAATGTGATGCATTCCTAACAGAAAACAGGGATCAAAGCCTTGTTAGATTTTATTATATGATTTTAGTGCTGACCACTAACAAAAATTTTGATCATAAATAGTATTCACATAAAAGGAGTGTGGCCTTCATTTTAGACAAGCATGAAGGGCGTGGCTCTAAAAAATTTCCCTCTCTTTGCTGTAGTCAGATTTTCCCCTGAATCCGCCCCTGCTCCAGATCCACCAAAATGTACAGGAGCTGCGCGTTACAGTGTGTTGCACTCACCCATGGGGTATATTAGTCTTCGATTCTGATACCCATGGATCTACATTTGCTGTCTACACACTAGAATAGTGTAATCAGTGAGCCCAACATGGTCATTAATTATACTGTTCTTCTCTTGATTGTAATTACTTCTTCTGTGTCTATTTCTTGATAGTTGAACTACATCTACGCTACTGTTCAACATGTTCTTTCCCTTCCTTTCAATACCAGACTACTCTGTTTTGTATTTCTCTATTCAATACATTTCTTCATGGAACAGTTTCTGAGTTATCTTCCCCAATGTTGCCTATGAAAAGGTGTAGTTTCTTTACTCAATGGCAGTTTAACTCCCCAACATAGTGTTTAGAATTATTAAAAGAAGCTATACAATAGAAAATTTGCCAAATAAACTGCCATTAAAAAAGAAAACCTTGAAAAATGGATGCTCTTTGAACAAAGGCGTCCAGGCTTTTCACTAATGCATCCGACAACAAATCTAATTTTTCTCTGCATATAGACATTAGTAGCTTTGCAAGCTGTATTTCAAATCTTGACTATCTCAACCATTTCACAACAGTGTTTTAGAGAATATCACAACATATTCTCGGATTCGAGCAATTTTTTAGCTTCATATATGGCAAAAATGGATCATAGAAATGGAATCTCCATGTTGAAATTAGTCTGTACCGAAAGTTTCTGAGTGTTTGGACCGTCAGGCTGCGAATTAACACATTCTAGAAAATTATCTGCGGTCAAATCCCATGAAATATCTAAATATTCAAAACAAAGTAACTCGCGACAACATGACGTTTTCAGTATAAACTGACTTAAAGATATGGATTTCAATTCTGATGTTAATTTTTGAGAAAGAGCCCTGGATGCCAAGATACAAAATCGATAACACTAACCCGAATCGGAGAAAAGTAATACCGTGAATCCTCGAATTGGCCCCCCCCCTCGAGTAAGCCCCCCTCGATTTGTTGATGTTTGACTCCTGAGGTTGCCTTTGGCATTATAGTGAATTACCAACAAAATTTTATATTTTTGTTAATAATTTAATCAAATGTTAATTTATACTTAGATTATTTTTTATATTATGAAAATTATCTTTCTTGGTGGCATGCAGGGGCGGTGCTGGGTTCAAGGTATTCGTGAATACCAGTTTTTTTTCAAACATGTGTTTATAAGGCAAATTTTATTTTTCTAACAAAAAATCACAAATGTGTAAAGTGTTTAGCCCTGCAGAAGGAGACCTGTCCTGGCTCATCTTCGTAGTATGACTGTCAAAGGATACTGCTTGGCGCCACATGCAAGACTATCATTAATCCCCTGTTGTTTTTGGAGGTGGCGGTTCCTGAGGTATTGAGTGGCCATCCTGAATATGTTCACTTTGTTTTCATGACCCAAAGTGACGTCAGTGATAGAAGAAACCAGCTTTGCTGAACAAAGGGTCTCTGAAGGGAAAGTATTCATTTTTTCTCTGAATACCTTGAGCAAGTCCTTTTTCTTTGAATCGCGTTTGGATACTCAACATCGTTAGAGTGTTTCGAAAATTTTTGAACTGCGGTCAGTACAAAGAGGCACTTTAACACACGAACAACAATTTCATTTAAAAAACAAGGAAGACCCTGTCCAAGAATAAACTATCACGGTAGAACAAGTGAAACTGCGTTTGAGGGGTTTTTATTGATTTGCGGGGCTGTAAATGAAGATGGAAAAGCAACTTTTTTCTTCTGTCCCTGCCTGTATGGGGGACATTTCAAAAGTAATCATTTTAATTTATTAGCATACTTCGCTATGTGAAATGTATCTGGATCTCTAATAATGATAGTGATTTCATTATATTTTGTCACGCGGCCAGTGGCCATACTATTCAGAATTTAACCTGAATACTGTCATAGAGTCTATACGGCTTTGAGTCAAAGGCTTCAGGCCGCGAGGGCACAACACGTCCGTAACATATCATTGAAAAGAGCGGGTTACGTACTCAAACACTGTATGTACTGAGTGCATCCTGCTCAGTTTCTTTGCACTGAAATCTATCATCTTTTTAAGGTACAGAACGAAAAACTGCCAGATCAATAAAATACAGTCTTTCAAATTCACATAATCTCAAAGCTTCAAATTTTTAATAATAATAAATTTAATGAAGTGAATTGTGCAGTTCGATACACAATTTAACAGAAGTAGTAACTCAATCAAAGTTAGATGGTTATCATGGCTATACCGTTGCAGAGACTGGTGGTAGCTTTGATGGTTTTCACGAATTTTTTTGCAACAAATCCAGTTATCTGCTAAAAGTGTTTGAAACCAGAAGG
The DNA here is from genome assembly GCA_003864495.1 of Nemopilema nomurai. Lineage (NCBI taxonomy): Eukaryota > Metazoa > Cnidaria > Scyphozoa > Rhizostomeae > Rhizostomatidae > Nemopilema > Nemopilema nomurai. The sequence goes on along the minus strand of ML133366.1, from coordinate 925,236 downwards.
TTCGGCCAAAGGTAGACCGAAAAATAAAGTAATGCTTGATGAAATTATATACACTTCTTGGTAAATTAGTATCAAAACTAGTCCCCAAAACCCCGCTGCGCGGGCTAAAACCCTTTGGTGGAAGAGGAATTGCCCTTAAAACTACCCCATAAACAAAATAGACATGTTAGCCTCGGCAAGACAAGAGCCTCGCATTGAGAAGGAAAATGACATCACCCACAACCAGCCACGGGACACTTGAAACGAAAGCACGTCGTCATCCACGTCGTCGTCATCCACCAAGAAAATTAAATACATAGAACATAAAAACGTAAGGTTTTAAAGTTTGTACGGTAGTCTTTCGTCTATTAAAAACTGAGCTCTTGCTCTTCCTTTCTCCGTCCCTGTACGGCAACAGTGGATAACATTTGACGCCACGCCATGACCCTGCAAGCAAGGAAAACTCGTTAGAAGAGAGGTCCGCTCAAAAACGCAATCGATGAGGGCCACAAAAAGCAGCAGTCACTGATTTTCGAATGCATCAAACATGGTGTTTACTGCTAAAGCTATTTAGAGTGAGAAACGCCCTCGAGGCCTGGCGGAAGGGGTTAACAGGACAATCAGCCAGGTGCGAAATCTAGCAAAAAAACCAAATTCTTCGCAAAAATAACCAGAAAAACAACGCAAAAGACAAACTTGAAGCAACGCAGCAAACTTACTTTTATTCGAACTGGAGACACGAAGTTTTCAACATTTTGAAGCCAACGGGGGCGTGCCTGCAGTTTCTCGTGAATTTTGCTGCTGCTTTCGCGAGTTTCGGCTCGATTTCTCACCTAAAATGAGGAAAATCAAATCTCAATTAGCATCATTTTATGTAAGCAATCAATCAAGCAAGCTCGTATATAGCAAATTTTTCGTGGCGGATGGAAGCAAACCCAAGAAAAACGGCGTTGCGAGTTCATTGGAAAAACGACAAAAAGGCACGGAAATTTAGTTTAACATCAAGAAAATCATCAGATCGAAAGGAGAAACGAAAATTACTAACTGTAAGGCAGCCTTCCACAGTGAAATTCTCAAAAACGCAATGAGATGCAGCTCCAGTAATGGGCACGTCCAAACCCCACGGGAAGCAAGCACGAAATGACCCCTCCACCATTCCGAGCACGCTGTTCTCTACTACGCCTTGCTCTGCTGCGACGCGTCACTCACGTCCCAAACTTGCATTTCGATTGGTGGAAGAGGACTTTCTTTTGTCCCTAAACAATGTAGGGCGGTACGGCGAGGCACGTGACGGGGGAAAGCTCGGTCGATCGAGGGCAAGCGAATTTTGCTCTCCGCGGCCTTGGAATCGCCAATCGAAGCAAAAACACGGCAAATTTCGAGAAAAACACGGCAAATTTTGGGAAAAAACCAAAGATCCAAAAAGAGGACTCCAGGCGAAACGAACCGCTAGGAAAAGGGGAACGTGGCACGAACTGTTCGGGAGCTAGAGCTCGAAGAAGGAGGACTATCAGCGAGCAGCGCTCAGAAAAGTGGCAATGTCTACTAAAAGTAAGGAAAATGTTCGGAAAAAAAACTACTCAGGAAAGAAGATCGGTTCGTTGCGAAGCCGTGGGTAAAAAACGGGGAGAGCTGGTCAAACGGTGAGGGCAGGAGGGCGCCAAGAAGGCGGTCGAAAACGATCCCTAGGGGAAAAATGCCAAATTTCGCTAGAAAATCGAGAAAGCTGGCAAAAAAGCAGCATACCGTGCACGGTAAGGACGACCAGGAAAGACGTTGCAAAAAGAATTTCGAAAATCGTTCGAGCCGTTTTGGAGCAAATACGTTCCAATCAGAGAGAGGTCGAGATCAAAGGGATACCGCTAGCATATAAGTATATGTAGACGTCATTCTAATTTTCAAAAAAGGTGTGGTATTTAGGGCGTGGCTTCTGCTTGTTATGGATTCCTTGAATACCAATCAAATTTTGCTCCCAGCCGCCCTTGGTGGCATGTTTCAGGTAATTTTATAAGCCCCCATCCAAAACTATAAAAAATAATTAAGCCCCCAGGGGGCTAATTTGAGGATTAACGATATTTGCCATTCTAAATTCTAAAGATAGTTGTAGCGAAATTTTCTTTTTATTCCTAACAACGAATTTATTGTGTAACGATTTTATGTTTCTTTTCAGAACATTTCCACAGAGTGCATCTACCCAGCGAATCCCTGATGATGCAAAGCAAAAACAAGAACTCCCTTTTTATAAATAGAACTGTTCAAATTTTAATATTCTATGTTTGAAACACTTTATGTATTTTAATTGCTTGGTGGATGACGATGAATGATCTTTAATTTGGTTTTCCTTCATTCTGACATTGTTGTTCCCTTCACGGTGCCGTTAAAATTTCTGGAACAACCCAGCTTAAAGAAAAAAATCAAAGAAAAAACACTACTGAATACGAGGCGTGATTATGAAAAAGTTTTGACGTGTAATTTCTTTTGTTCACATTTACGCATAAGTTGTAATGTTCAAAGACAAGGTCTAATGTCAAATATATCTATAAATTTCAATCGGCTGTTAATTAGTGCAATTCACTGGACTTTGCTTTTCTTTAGGATGCCATGACATGTTGGTGTACAACCAGGCCTTAGCAATTGTGACCACCGAATCCCTGATGATGCAAAGAAAAAACAAGAACTCCCTTTTTATAAACAGAACTGTTCAAATTTTAATATTCTATGTTTGAAACACTTTATGTATTTTAATTGCTTGGTGGATGACGATGAATGATCTTTAATTTGGTTTTCCTTCATTCTGACATTGTTGTTCCCTTCACGGTGCCGTTAAAATTTCTGGAACAACCCAGCTTAAAGAAAAAAATCAAAGAAAAAACACTACTGAATATGAGGCGTGATTATGAAACAGTTTTGACGTGTTATTTCTTTTGTTCACATTTACGCATAAGTTGTAATGTTCAAAGACAAGGTCTAATGTCAAATATATCTATAAATTTCAATCGGCTGTTAATTAGTGCAATTCACTGGACTTTGCTTTTCTTTAGGATGCCATGACATGTTGGTGTACAACCAGGCCTTAGCAATTGTGACCACCGAATCCCTGATGATGCAAAGAAAAAACAAGAACTCCCTTTTTATAAACAGAACTGTTCAAATTTTAATATTCTATGTTTGAAACACTTTATATATTTTAATTGCTTGGTGGATGACGATGAATGATCTTTAATTTGGTTTTCCTTCATTCTGACATTGTTGTTCCCTTCACGGTGCCGTTAAAATTTCTGGAACAACCCAGCTTAAAGAAAAAAATCAAAGAAAAAACACTACTGAATATGAGGCGTGATTATGAAACAGTTTTGACGTGTTATTTCTTTTGTTCACATTTACGCATAAGTTGTAATGTTCAAAGACAAGGTCTAATGCCAAATATATCTATAAATTTCAATCGGCTGTTAATTAGTGCAATTCACTGGACTTTGCTTTTCTTTAGGATGCCATGACATGTTGGTGTACAACCAGGCCTTAGCAATTGTGACCACCGAATCCCTGATGATGCAAAGAAAAAACAAGAACTCCCTTTTTATAAACAGAACTGTTCAAATTTTAATATTCTATGTTTGAAACACTTTATGTATTTTAATTGCTTGGTGGATGACGATGAATGATCTTTAATTTGGTTTTCCTTCATTCTGACATTGTTGTTCCCTTCACGGTGCCGTTAAAATTTCTGGAACAACCCAGCTTAAAGAAAAAAATCAAAGAAAAAACACTACTGAATATGAGGCGTGATTATGAAACAGTTTTGACGTGTTATTTCTTTTGTTCACATTTACGCATAAGTTGTAATGTTCAAAGACAAGGTCTAATGCCAAATATATCTATAAATTTCAATCGGCTGTTAATTAGTGCAATTCACTGGACTTTGCTTTTCTTTAGGATGCCATGACATGTTGGTGTACAACCAGGCCTTAGCAATTGTGACCATAATATCACTGTGCGTGTTCTCATGATCTTGGAGACAAACTAATGAAACTTGAATCTGTTGAAAGCCTGATGAAATCGATCAAGGATTACCAAGAATCATTGGAGGGCAAAACCATTAAACGCTATGCCACGAAAATAAATATCGTTAATGGCTTGGATCCATATACAATTTCCAACAAGAAATGGAGCACAAACACTGAAGAATATCCAAGTGTTACATATCCGGATGTAGTGAACTACTTGATCTTAACGCCAAGCCCTTACACTGCCAATAACCTGCGGAATTACAAAAGCATAGAAGCCTACAATCAGTTGATTGAATGATGGGTTAAGGATGTCAAAGACATGTGTCGAAGCGAACATTTGTATCGTATATGGGAGGGTGAGTTAGTAAAGATAAAGCATTATTGTACTATGAATTGCATTCATTGCTTTATAAAATCACTTCTGAAACTTCAATACAACTATCCCTATACTTGTGTTGATTTTTACTTATATTTTCGTTCCTGTTTCATAGGTGTTACATTCCCAAAGAATGAACAGTACTCCACTTCACACCTGGTTTATTGCTGAAAAACATGGTCAGATATTATCTGGACATTGCAACCGTATAGAAGGCATAGGGGAGACATGCACACATGTAGCATCAATTCTATTTTACATTGAAGCTGCTGTACGAATACGTGACTCAAAAACTGTAACAGCTGAAAAAGCTTATTGGTTGCTACCTTCACCTCTTGATAAAGTTCCATACTCCCCCGTCAGTTATATTGACTCTACAGCTCCAAAGACAAAGAAAAAGAGAATGGATCAAAATATTAAGTCACTAAGGGCTGATTTATACGTCGCGCTTATCTCGCACCAAATCTAATATAATTAGAACCGACGAAAGCGCGAGTTTGGCGCGACAAAGGAGTTTGATTTTGATTTAGACGATGAACTTTCGTCGTGCCAATAGCAAAATACACTTCTGCGAGTTGCCAGCCACAGGGAACCAATAAACTGAAAACACTCGAAGCAAAGACAAATCACGTATGGCGCCCTTCACGCATCTAAAGAAAGTGCTTCTTCTGAAGTCGCTTATTGGAGCCAGGAGAAGACGACAGAATATGCAAGCAATGATGATTAATTTGATGAACAGAAGACGGTGTAGGCTTTTGCGGATTCTTTTTTTGCTACAGTTGATTCTTACTGGTTTACAACAAGCAGTTGCAGTGCCTATTAGGCCTAGGATAAGATCATGCCGTAGGTTGCAGCGAAACACTGGTTGGTGGAACCTCGTTTGGACAGTATATTCCGAGAAAAGGTTTAAAAAGACATTTAGAATGACTAGGCAAAATTTTCCTTAATTCATGATAGAATCAAGGATGATTTAACGAAGGAGAGCGTCACAGAAGAACCAATTCCATCCAAGATGAGACTAGCAATTTGCTTGTATCGACTCAGTAGAGGAGACTACTACAATACCATTTCAGAGCTAGCTGGTGTCGGTGAAACAACTGTGTGCAACATAGTGAGAGAGGTAGCTAAGGCAATCATTGAAAATTTATGGGAAGAATTTGTTGAGGCCAAATTTCCACATAGCAAGGACACGCTGAATGAGAAAATGAAAGAAATGGAACAAGAATGGCAGTTTCCTTTTGCATATTCTGCAATTGATGGGTGTCACATACCAATTAAGTGCCTACCTGGTGGCCAAGAGTCATGTAAAGAATTTCATAATTTTAAGAATTTCTACTCAATCGTTCTAATGGGAATGGTAGATGCCAAATATCGATTTATATGGGCAAGTGCTGGTTGGCCTGGCAATTCACATGATGCCATAATCTTTCAAGCAACAAACCTTTATACCAAACTAGCTGAAGGTACAGCCTTTCCACCTATTGCCCATCATGAGAATGGCGTCAGTATTCCACCTTTAATCCTGGGAGATTCTGCCTTCCCCTTCAAGCCTTGGCTGCTGAAGCCTTACACAAATGCTACACTGATGCCAGAGCAGAGCTATTTCAATTATAGGTTGAGTCGTGCACGCATGGTAACAGAGTGTGCATATGGACAACTGAAAGGTCGATGGAGAGTCTTGCTCAGGAAGTCTGAGAATGATAAGGAAACAGTACGTGCAGTTACACTAGCTTGTGTAGTACTACATAACATTTGCATCGAACAAGGAGATTTGGCTCAAAGGCAATGGGACCTCTCCAAAGATTCAGCATCAAATCAAAGACGTACACAAGAAGAAGTCCAAGACCTTCTTATGATAAGGCAATGCAGACCTCTAAGAGATACAAATCGTTCTGCAGCACAGGTTCGTGATTATTTGAAAGACAAGTTATTTTTAGAAAAGCAGCAAGTTTAGGGGATGCAAAGCTCCCATACTTTCAATACTCTCCCTCCCTTAATAGTATCCCCCCTAACTCCAAAATTTTACAAAATTACCATCTATTTCCATTTATTAAAACCCCCCTAAAAAGGAAGAAAATGCTTTTTTCCATCCACCCCCATTTATTAGACAACACCCCAAAGGCTTTTGGCAGCTATTTTTGATATTTTGCAAGATTCAAGGGGCTATTAGAAGCACTGATTGGCTTTTACCCCATTTGAGAGCAGAACGCTGATAGGTTGTTTACATTTTTCCTCCTTGTTATATGAATTGGTATAGTATCTTTTAGTATCGAAATATCTTTTCAACAAAATGTAAACAAGTTAATGTTACCCCCCAACTATTAACATCACACCCCTATTTAAGCGCTGCATGACAAAATCAACCCATTTCCATTTATTAACACCCTCCACAATTATTTATCCTGGGCAAATTTCCAACTGCCTCTTTTTAATAAGTCCCCCCTACTATTAGGGGATGGAGAGTAAGCTGCATCAGCTTTGGAAAACTGACAAAGTTTCAATTATAATTCTTGACAATTGTGATTTCTGGAGCCACTTTGACACTATTTATACACTACTTATGTTCTTATGTTGTACATTGTAGTTTGTATTAAATAATGTTTCTTATTTAATTACTTATAATTATAATTATCTTAATTTATCTTGTGGAGTAAATGCTTGTCGAAATTGTTGTCTTGGATCCATACTGTATGACTGCTGCATGTTTTGGGGGAAATGTTGATAAGAAGGAGGCTGTGGAACTGGTGGTTGGAATTGCTGCTGTGCTTGATTTCCATTGAACATCATTGTGAGTAATCTCATTTCATGTTCTCTTGATCTTTGATTCTCTCTCTCAAGAAATGCTAGCATGTCAGCCATTGGGTCCTTTTTTAGCTGCTCAGTGACCTCAAGGATTGCTTTTGATGTTATTTTTACCAGATCATCAAGCTTTTCCTTTTTTCCAGCTGCCTTTTTGATGGGAACAAATGGCCTCTTCTTTGAAGGAAGATTTGCTCTTGTGGGAGTTGAAGTTCCTGAGGAGGTCTCTGGTGAAGGACCTTGGCCAAACTCATTGTTGTTGTAGCCCCCCTCTTCATTTACATGATTCACTTCAGTTGAGGTTGGACTTCCTTCTTGACTGTCATGTGAACAAGTTGATGGTTCAATGGCCTGCTCTGGCTGACAAGATTCTCTGGACTTGACAAGAGGCAGCAGTTGATTAAACCATTTTCCATAGTCCCTGTCCTCCTGAAATCGCTTTATGCCAGATGCAGATTTGCAGGTTAAGGCAGCCTTCTTGCACTCACTCACGCACTTCTTGAACTTATTTCTAGTTTGGACAAGGCTGAACTTGTATTCTTGTCTCCTAGCCTGGCAACGTTTCTCCACCTCTTTGATTACCTCAAAATGTAAACACAAAAGTTGCAAAAGGAATCAGCATTTTAAGTAAAGTAAGACAATTTGTTCCACAAAGAGTATTGCTAAACATATACAATGCATTTGTACTACCAAATATTCTTTACGGTCTTTTAAATTGGGGAAATGCATCTAAAACCACTCTTGACCCAATTAATAAAAAAATAAAAAAGCCATAAGATTAATAACATTTAAAAGTAAAACTGAGCACAGTGAACCTCTTTTCAAATATCTAAACCCTCTTGATCTTGAAGATTGTTATAAATTCAAATGTGCTAAAATTATGTACAATTTAAATAGTAACATTTATAATACTACTTTTGGGAAATTATTAAAAAAAATCCAAAGACATTCATAACTTTAAAACAAGGCATGCTACATCAGGGAAATTTTTCAAACCATCCTTTACAACAAGCTATGGTAAAGGTTCTATAACAAATTCTGGTATTGATATTTGGAATTCCATTCCAAAAGATAGAAATTCCTGATTTCAAAATACTAGAACCTATGAGTTATATATCGATCAAATTCATGTAACTAAAATGGCTCATGGCTCGAAAGCCCTCTCTGGGTTATTTCCATGAGTCATTCAGCTTTGTTTATTACATGAGTTGTTAAAATAATTATAATATTGTAATATCACGCTGAGAATACACAAAAAATTCAAATTACCTTCAAATAAATTTCTCCGTTCTTGCTAGTCTTTGTGTTTGTAAAAATCAGTTTTTTGCGAAAATACTCATTATCGCAGATAACGTCCACTAGGTCGTTTGTTATGTCCATTGGCCACGATGACTTCTTCCCGGCCTTTTTCTTTTGCTTTTCAAACAACACATTACATGCCTCTTCCGCTTCACTTTCTGACCCAAAACTCCCTCTTTCGTCCTCATTAAAAATTTCGGATTCCACGCCAGCTTCCTCACTTTCGCTGCCGCAATCCAGCTTCCTTCAGAGATGAATACAAGAAGCAAGAACAACCCAACTATACTTTGGCGCGAACAAAAACTTAGCACCACTGCGCTTGCGCAACTAATGTATTTGACGGACTGGAAAAACACTATTTGATTCAAGTCATCAAAAGCGCGACGTCTAAAGCCAACTCGCGCTTTGGTCGTGTAGCACGGCTGACCATGACGAACTTGAGTCGCACCTAGCATTTGTATCGAGCTAAATTGCAAATTGGATTTATACGCCGTGCTAATGTTGAATCTAATCGATACTTAGATTTTGAAGAGGCAAAGTATTTCATTCGGTGCGAGATAAGCGCGACGTATAAATCAGCCCTAAGTAGTGGAGATTCTGTCAAAACTCTGTTAATTTGGCTTCCAACCAGAGTCTTGTCCCAACACCATCAGAATCTGAAATCAATGGGTTTTTTTAAATTAGAAATAATAAATGGGCATATTTCACAAATGAGGGACAAAGAAAAAAATAAACCTATTAAGTATCAGTTTTGTTGGCTTTACCATGATTCTACAGTATTTAAACCATAGGGAAAAAGTTAAAGTGACTCATTATCTTAACTTGTTTTTTTAACTACAGGGTGGTAGATTCTAGGAACAAATAATCTTGAACTGTGATGTATTTTTCAGTTATAACCAAGATTTAATCTTGAGATGAGTTTTAGCTAGTTTTTCTTTGTGGCATTTTTTCCTGAATATTTTACAGTAGTTGCTTTTGTGGTTTAGCTCTAGTTCAGTGTAATTTATTTAATTAGAAATGAAAAACATTTTGTGATTTGCAGTAAAGAATTTAAATACATGAAAATCCGTTACTTTAAATACATGAAAATTTTTTTTCTCACATAATTCACATTGAAATTCACATAAACCTGCCAACCAGCCTGAAGAAAATTTATCACACATTACTTTTCATCGCACATTGGCACTGTTTTCCGTTCCAACAAACTCGAATCTGCAGGTATCACGTGACTATGTTCTCTTTAAAAAGGGCCATCCCAAAACGACGAGACAGACTAACAAAACATTAGACACCATGTGAACACCTGGTAAGTATCCGTTCTTCAGTTTTTAAGGACTTGTACTAAAGTTACTATCAAATTGTATAAGTTACGATTACGATTACTAGTGTCGATTTTTGACACTTTCTGGGCATGCTTTCCATCCATCATTTTTACAATTACAATGGCAAACGTTAAACCTTCACCTTACGGTTGGCTTCTATTTACAGATAGCCAACATTTCAATCAAAGAAAACCATTTGCATAAGTATTGTCATTTCTTTTTCATTTATTCCTTTAGCCTCCACAAACTTTCAAATGTTAACAACTACCCAGTTTTTGTATAAATGAATGGCACAGTGACATTTTAAAAGCAAGCCAAAGAACAAATCCAACCTTTCATCCTGTCAACCTGCACACATATCACCGCACCCCGCTTTTTCCAATGTTGTCAACAACTTTCGTTGACAACTTTCGTTTCAAGTTTGTGCTCCGGTTTCTTTGAAAAATTTCGTTTGTGCATTACGTCATTTTTGCTCTAAATGCGAGGCTCTTGTCTTAACGAGGCTAATCTGCCTAATTTCTTTTCGGGTAGTTTTAAGGGGCAATTCTTTTTCCACAAAGGGGGTTAGGTTTTGGGAGCTCATCTACCTATACTAAAATTTTAAGGTTGCCTAGCAACAATCTATTGTCTTTCGTTCAGCCCCTCAAAAATCCAAACGGCTGGGCAGATTTTCGAAATTCTTTTTCCGAGTTGTTCCACCCACCTTCCCATCGTATCAAATCGACTTTTTTCTAGAAATTTGCCCGATTTTTAACCGAAATGCCATGTATTTCCGAACCCCGGTTTGTTTACGTCACTCTACCCACCCTGGTGCCCCCAGCACGAACCCAGCTTTCCCCTTTTTTGACCCGTCGTTCCTGGATGCATCTGTCCTTGTTTGTGTGTGGTTTTTTTGCAAACTCCGTGACCGCGGCCGCGGGGAGCAAATTGCCTTCCCTCATCGACTATCTGAACCAAGATCATGTGCCGCTGCCTGTCCATTCCATTGGCTGGCATTACAATGGACGATGACGAGACGACCTCTCCACCAACCAAAATGCAAGTTCTCATCCCACGTGAAAGTGCAGGGGGAAGAGAGCAGCGTGCCTGAAACCTGGCACATTCGATGCTTGCTGCGCATGCTGATTGGACGTTCCCGTTGCCGGAGCTGTTGTCATGCCCTGTACTGCTGCGTTTTTTGGGAATTTTACAACTGAAAGCTGTCTTACAGTAAGTACTTCTCGTTTTTCTTTCGATCTGATGATAATCTCGATGTTCAACTAAATTTTCGTGCTTTTTTGACAATTATTCCCAAGCACGCTGGGGTAGCTTCCATTTGCTTAAAAAAATTGCTACCCAAGAGCTCGCTTGCTTTCGAGGATGTTTACTTAATGCTGAATAGACGGTTTCCCATTGTTTACAATTTTCATGGCCTCATTTGATGCGCGCGCATCCTTGTAGTCAAGAACCTTGTTTATGTTTACAATAGGGTGTGATTTACTTCTTGTTGCATCGAAAATTCTTGCGATTAGCAAAAATGCCCCGAACTTGTTGTGCGGTCGGTTGTACGAACAGAAAATTTGGTGACAAGAAAGATGTTCCTTTTTATAAGATGCCAAAAGGATCAACGCCAATTGAGAAGCGTCAAAGGCAAGACTGGATAGCAGCAATAAGGCGTGCGGATTGGAAATCGTGGAGCGAGGAAAAGATATCAAATGCTTTCATTTGCGGGGAGCATTACATTTCAGGTTCGACTTCAAGTTTTCTGATTTACTAGTCATTATATGTGTTTTCCCGGTGACCAGCGAAAATACAGGTTATTTATAGCTCGGGACTATATAAATGTTGTGGTCCACATATGGACCTACAACTCCAGCCAAAATTGGTGGTTCCGAAATGCTCACTGTAAATATTGTCTCAAATATTTAGTGCCTCTGGAAATACTGCATGGCAAATGTGGTCAATCATATCCTCATTAGCAAATAAAGACCTATAATACTACGAAATAAAAACCTTTGTAAACCGCAAGAAGTTTGTTCTCTGTCATGAAAAATAGAACATTGACCTCATATAACTTTGGACTGTCAAAAGTCAATTGTCTTGTTTGTCAAACTGTATGGCTGTGACTTTCTGCATGTTTTTGAGTTTTAAATCTAAGTTGCTTCTTCAGAACCTTGGATAGAACTTCACTGTTTATTGCCCTGTGTGTTGCTTAGAGACGACCCCAGGAAACGACAGTGTTAGGTTAAAAAAGGTTTAGTTTTGAGATTTAGAAAGGTTTAGTTAGTTTAGAAACGAAGTATTGTTTTTGTTCCCCAGGTCAAAGATCTGAGAACCCTGATGATCCCAACTGGATTCTTACCATATTCCAGCACACATCTGCAAAAGATATTGCAAAAGTTGAAAAAAAATTGCAAAGCAAGCAAGGTATGACATACTTAAAAAGAAAAGGGAGAGATTTCAGGTCTATTGGAAAGTAACCGAAAGGGTGTCATCAGAAGAGGCAAGTCCACATTCTGATTGAGTGATGGTGTCATGCCTCCGAGGAATGAGGAACACCAGGAAGACAATGAAGGTGTTTTGGCTGCAGCTACCACAGCGAGACAAACAACCAAGGTGTCTCAGCTAGAGGAAGAGTTAAGGGAAAGGAATACAGAGGTGTACAAATTAAGAGAAGAAAATCAAAAGCTTAAAAAAGGACGATTCGGTTTTGAAAAACTAAAGGAATCAAATAAAGATATCAAATTTTTTACTGGGCTACCAACTATGGCTGTATTTCTGAGGCTTGTTTCTTTGGTAAGAAGCAAATTGAAAAAGTGCAGCTCTGTCTTGTCTGAAGAGGACCATGTTCTGATTGTACTGATGAAGCTTAAGCTTGGCCTCATGAATGAAGACATTGCTTATAGATTTGGTTGCAGAAACACCATGATCTCAAAAAATTTTCGAAACTGGCTTCCAGGACTCTCTTCAATCTAAAGAACTTGATTGTGTGGCCTAGCAGAATAGAAATCGTGGAAAATCTTCCCCAGTCCTTCAGGAGAAAATATAGAGACTGTATCTGCCTTATTGATTGCAGTGAGATATTTATTGAAAGACCAAAGAATCTGACAGCAAGGGCTCAGACTTGGTCAAATTATAAGCATAATAACACAATTAAGTATCTCATTGGAATCAGTCCTGCAGGTGCAGTCACATTTTTATCTGAAGGCTGGGAGGGCAGAGTTTCTGACAAGCAGAGTACCATTAATGCAGGTTTCCGGAAGAAGCTATACCCTGGTAATTGTGTTCAAGCAGATAGAGGTTTTCTAATTGAAGATGAATTGGCAAAACATGGAGCACACTTAAAGATCCCAAAATATACACATGGGAAGACACAGTTGTCAGCAAAAGATGTAGATGAATCCAGGCAACTATCAAACATCAGAATTCATGTGGAGTGGGTCATCGGGCAATTGAAAAAATTTAAAATTTTACAACACACTTTACCTATAAGTCATGTAGATTTAATTGATAAAATAATGGTTGTTGTGTCTGGTATTGTAAATTTGAACCAAAATGTTGTGAACAAATAGAATTTATTTCGATTTTATGTACATGTACTGTCTAATGAACAATATAATTTTTGTTCATTTCTCTCAACATGCATATTAAGCTGAAACAGATTTAGTGGTGGGGGCGGTGTTTGGATATGTGACACCAAGATACAAGACAAAGAAATTAAAATATTTCACAAATAACAAGTTTATTGGTCACATAAGAGCTAAAATTTACAATTTCTATAGTACCAACTTGCATTTGGATGCCTTTTCATTTCTATACAAGGATAGTGGTACCATCTAATTTTACAATCTTTGTTTTCACATAGGATCATTTTCCAAACTAAGGGGCATTTGATTTCAAGCACTCCTTTTCCATGGCAGCTGCATGTGACAATACCATCTGGAGAAGCTCCAAGATACGGTTCATCAGTATTAACAATCAGACCTGATGAAATAACACTAAAATTGGTGTGGTGGTCCTCCTTAGTTTCTATATAGCAGCTTCTTGCCAAGAGCTCCATGGTCTTTCCAAAATCTGTGAATTTTGATGTAAAGCCATCGTTGTACTGCATTATATTTGGAATCAAAGATGGACTGTTTTTCATGCGAGAAACTTTGTAGCAGATTGACGCTGTGATTCTTCCTGCTCTGTGTATCCAAGCTGGATTTAATGATTGCTTCTCTGTCAGTTTTCTAAGGTTACCAAAAGCCCTTTAAAAGTTATTTTCATGATATAAATTATATTGTTTTCTAGCATGCTCATCCAAAGTAAAATCATCCATGTTAACTGCAGTAGGATCAAAAAGAGAAGTCAAAGGCTCTGGGATAACACTTGAGTCACTCTCAATATCAGAATCAGTGTCACTTCCATCCTTTTCTTGAGCAGCTGTGTCCTCCCTTTTGTTTTCCTTAACGTTTGTAAATTCGTGTATGGGTAAACTTGTATAAACAGCAGCCTTGGGAAAAATATTAAATAGTTCTGAAAATTTTTTAAAAGAAATGGTCTCTTCTCCAATGGTTGGATCCTCACAACTGAAATTTGTACTGCTCCTTACTTTTGAATAGGATTTTGGCAATGCTCTTTTCTTTGGCCTTGAAAAATCAATGGCAGATGCAGGGGCAGGTGTTACTTCTTTTATTGCATTCCCATGCATTCCAAGAGCATAACTGGCTTGTAGATGCAGTTTTCTCATTGAGGTTGTAGTGTACTGCAGCCTCAAGCTTGAACAAGAGCGCAGCCAAATGGCTACATGCAGACCCTAAGCCAGCCATACAGGTGCAGTTTCCAGTAAGGACCCATCAAAATTTCTTGTTCAAGCACACCCATACTTTATACAAAGTGGTCGTCTCTCCTTGACGTTGGCTTGGCAGTACCTAAATGAGAAAGCAAAGTTTCAGTTGATTGAGAATTATGCTTTAAGCTTTCAAATACTTTAAAAAGTATTTTCTCTTAATTATTAAAATACAAGTGATAATGAAAAGCTCTCATTCAGACATTTTTTTTGCTGTCAAGGAAATTTGACTATTAAATCTCCATATCAAACATATTTAAGTGTGAAGCTGATTACTTGAGTTTGCTTATATTTTGGACTATCTGAAATTTTTCATACCAATGCTATGTTCTGTTTGAGAAATAATTGTATAGACTTTTTCTAAAGAATTATGCACTAAGTACAATCAGATCGAAGCTAAAAGACACAATTTTCTGCTTTATCTTTATATTTTTAAAATAGCAAGGGTTAAAGAGGCTGATTATTCTTTACCCTTTTCAAACAATAAATAGCATACAGATTCAACTTACCTCCGATTTGATAAAACAAAACTCGCTGTCTTTTGAAATTTCATGGTAAAAGCATATGAAGTAGTCGTAAGCTTCTAGAGACTTGTACGCTTTTAGTGCTTCTTTTGTAAATTTGCCCGGAGTGTCGATAAGGTACTCAGTCACATCTCTCCAAGACAAATCTGGTAACAGTGCGATGTCGTTGCTCCAGCAGCTAGTCATTGCGAAAGGATACGGAAGCTGTTCACCAGTTTCAAGACATAACTTTGATTTATAATGATTTCTGTCCTCTGGCTCGAGACTCAATAAATAAACAGAATCCATGTTTCGATCAATTTTGACCTAGACTGAAGCTAACGGGACAACACAGTTCTTTATATAGGCTGGTTCAAAACAACATCAGCTGTGAGGGTTTTGGTTCCACGGCGTGTTTTACTGCATGCTCTTTTGAATTCCTGCCACCACGATTTACTTAGATGGTGTTCACTTGTAATTAACACGTTTGCAAACTCAGAGTAAATGTGCCCGAAACTTGATCAGCTGTGCTTTACCTGTTTTCATAGCGCGTTCAATTCAATTGGCGTTTTTCTGACTACACGGATGCGCGCGCATCTTGTTTACATTTCCTTATGACGTCGGCCGGCAAGCCGTCTATTGATTGCTTACTTAAAATGGTGCTAAGAGAGATTTGATTTGTTTGCTTTTTTACATTTTAGGTGAGAAATCAAGCCGAAATCCGCGGTGGCAGAAGAAAAATTCACGAGAAACTGCAGGCACGCCCCTGCCTGGCCCTCTCGCTGGCTTCGAAATGCTGAAAACTTCGTCGTGCCCTCTAGAACGAATCAAAGTAAGTTTGTTTTGTTGCATTATGATCGCCGTTTTTCTGGTTTTTTTCTCTCGAGAAACTAGCTTTTGTGCGTGGTTTTGCACCTGGCCGTTGACCTGTTGACCTCCTTCCGCCATGCCCCGAGGGTGTTTTTCACTCTAAATTGCTCTAAATACCTAGATAGCTTGCTTTCAGGGAAATTTCTCATAATCAATCGATTAACTTCTTTAATGATGTTACGGGAGGTTTAATTTTTGGCTTTTTCCTTTTTTAGAGAGAAATCGAGCCGAAACTCGCGGTAGCAACAATGTGGGGAACGGCAGGTACGCCCTCTGGCTGGCTTCGAAATGATGAAAACTTCGTGCCCGCTAAATCGAATCAAAGTAAGTTTGTTGCGTTGCTTCAAGTTTGTCATTTTCGCTGTTTTTCTGGTTATTTTTTTCGAAGAATTGGGTTTTTTGCTAGATTTTCGCACCTGGCTGATTGACCTGTTGACCCCTGCCGCCAGGCCTCTAGGGCGATTTTCACTCTAAATAGCTCTAAATAACTTTAGCAGTAAACAACATGTTTGATGCATTCTAAAATCAGTAACTGCTGCTTTTTGTGGCCTTTTTTGATTGCGTTTTTGAGCGGACCTCTCTTTTAACGAGTTTCCCATTCTTGCAGGGTCATGGTGTGGCGTCAAATATTATCCACTGTTGCCGTGCTTGGACGGAGAAAGGAAGAGCAAGAACTCAGTTTTTAATAGACAAGAGACTACCGTACGAACTTTAAAACCCTACGTGTTTATGTTGTATCTATTTAATTTTCTTGGTGGATGACGATGCGTGGTTTTCGATTTGATGTTTCCTCATTCTGGCGCTTTTTCTGTTGTGTTGTTGAGATTACCGAAACTGTAGAATTAATGTGGTGCCTATTGGTGGCAATAGTCAGTTTTTGACCGCTACAGTGGCAGTTTTCATGTGTGCTAAGTTTCATTTCGTAAGTTAGAGATTTCGTGCCACAGTGTTTTCGTTAATAAATTACACTAAACTCTTACGACAGCGTAGCGAGCTAAATGAACAAAAAGCTTTTCCATAGGACGCTTGAAAACGTGACGGAGCTATCGAGAAAGCCCGGGAAAAGATGAAAATAACTACATGGCAATTGTTATGTTTGTGTGTTGGCCAAGGGGTCGCTTTTCGGCATGGCAGAGCCCCCGAAGTCATTTAAACGAAAATCGATTGGATTGACGAAGTTTTTCAGTTTTTGTCTATAAAAATAACCAGGATCGGCAGCGACTTTTCACTATATACTTTGCAAGAACTAAAGGGCAGCCTTCGCAAGGTCAAATTTAACGGATTTCGAAGTTTCGCCAGTCGTTAATTGTTCAAGTAGAGTCGGAGCCGATTCAGGGGCAACATAGGAACCAATTAAAACAACGATATGAAGCAGTTTTAGCTTGCTTCACTGCAGGTTGATCAGCTAAAAGAAAAATATTTTTCTTGTGGTCAACTGTTCTTCGATGGGGACTTGACTGTGTAACCCTCATACGATCTTAAGCTTAAACCGCCCTCAATTTCCAAAACTATGATGAAGACAGCGGCCATGTAATCTACCCCCAATGCTTTCAAAAACGACTTGTAAAACAGTCAACAAAACAAGTTTTTCGTGGCAGCTTTTTCGGACTTGGCAAGTAGGAAGGTGTCATGTCGTGTTGTTTGTTTCATGCGGAGGTCGCTTGGCCCCATGACTTGCTGGAACAAGGTTCCTTGAAGAGTGTTAATATTAATGAGTTGCCAACTTGATTGATTGCCGCCTCTGGACACTGTCCAACTGCAATGGGAAGTGCACTCGACCTTGCAAGTGAAAATAATCAAACGTCCGCCAAGAATTGAATCATTTCGACTCTACATCTCAACTTGGTTCTGAAACCATTTACTACTGCCTTTGCCGCGCAAAGTTGAAAAATATGGAGCTGTGAAGCTAAAAGTGACTTGAATAACGAATCACTCCAAATGCCCCCTCCGAGCATGCTCGTCCAAATATTTACTGACAAAAATATGCGTTTGAAATAAAAATATGCACAAGGTTATGTAAATGAAATTGATGGATGTGCGTAATTAAAATAATTTGATGTTTAGGTTCACGATAGACCATGTCACGCAAATAGAATATATTCCAGTAAAACTTTGAAGACAACTTTCACAATAGATAAATAATATATTGGTAAAACAGAAGACTAGCCCCCAAAACCCCGCTGCGCGGGCTAAAAGCCCCATCTGTTGAAATAGAATTGCCCCTTAAAACTACCCCAAAACAAATTAGGCAGATTAGCCTCGGCAAGACAAGAGCCTCCCATCGAGAGCAAAAATGACGTAATGCACGGACGGGGGAGTCTCATCCCTTCATCTTTTGCGAACCCCGTCCTACCGATTGTCACAGGAGTGCGAGTGATGTGTCAAATTGCAAGCTAAGAAATGCCTCAAACTAAAACTTATGTAACAAAATACTGCCACTGATGAAGTTTTCCTCGGCAATAAAGAAAAGATTGCCATGTTCTCAAAAAGTGGTAATTAAAGATTAATACAAACATCCAAGAAAATAAGCAATGTCAGCTTTGTAAAATATTTACTTGCGTTTAGCAAGAGGGTCATTGGAAACATTCTGCCAACTTTTTTCCCTGTCATATCGACCACGGGTATTGCCACTCTCACAGGTTATACTTTTCTGAATACGAATGGTATTGTCATTGTAACCAAAAGCTTGCAAGTCTGGGTTATCGGAGCGCCTCCCGAGCTTTCTTTGATTTCCAAAATACTCCTCCAATGGATCCTGACAGAATCTTTCAGACAAGACAAATTCAGCTCCCTCAGCTAGCAAGAATTTAATAGCATCAATGGCAGAATAGACTGTTACCTGAAATCCTTCAAATGTTTGCCAAGAAATAAACATTTTGCTTCTGGCTGTCTTGTTGAAGTCTCCTTCCCTGCTATTTATAGATTCTCTCCAATCTACAAGAAATTGTAGGAATACCCCTTGTAGCCAGTCAAACCTTGGGTCAGTGGAAGAATTGTATGGAGCAATATTTGGTTTTCGTTTCAGTACATGCTCAGTGGTGCTTCCAACATTCATGCAGTCGAAAAAAGAGTCCATGAGTTGACAGAACTGTGCTGTAGCCGAGACTTCATTTCCACCAAAATGCAGAAGGGCTTTGGCCATAGTGGAGCTCAACACCTGGGCAGCTAAATTCACTCGCATTTTTGAATATGGAGTGAGATTTACATGTTCATATGTGATCTTTGGTATCACTTTCAAAGAATTCTCAGCATCAAGAGAATAAATTTCAGATATATGTTGCCAAAGTAAATGTTTACCTGCATTCCACATATATCTTGACTGTCTGCCACTACCAGAATTATACAAGCAATTTCGTGCAGTTTTCAGGAGATGTGGAACATCTGAAAAAAAATATATGTGTCTGTACCTTGCCCACAAATTGACAGTATGATGGCAAACATCTTTATTGTGATCACCAGCCATGTCCTTGTGCATCTTGAAAAAGTTCCTGTTGGCACCAGCCCCATCACATGTTGCACCAATTACCCACAGATTGCAAGTTTTCTCCAGAATATAAACAGCTTCCCAAAACAAAGGGAAAATCTGGAAACATGTGACATTTGTTGTTGCAAAATATGCAAAGCTAAATTTCAGATTAGTTGTGACTCCTCTTAGAAGAAAAGTCAAAACATGAGAAGCAAGTTCATCTTCGTCTTGGAGAGTTGCAAAATTAAGACTCGGGTCCCCTAAGTCTGTGAATCCAATTAGTTCTCCAGTTACTTTGTCAAAACCCAGTTAGACGGGATTTTCATTTCATCAAAGAGCAGAATTACATAACGCTCCACATCAAAATATTCATGTGTTGTATGTATTAATTCCTGGATAACTTGCTTATTAAAGCCAGGTTTCGGTCGTATATGATTGCGATAGTCACGCAAAGTTCTTTGACTTGGAAAAACTAGAATGCCACTATTTCTCAACTCTTCATAACAAGAGGATGATTTGGCTGCAAGAGATAGACAGAAACGAATTACCATAGGATGGAATCTGAGTCCCTTAGGGTTTGAGGTAAAAAGCTTCTGTTGCTGTTGCCAAAATAGGTTCATGAAGAATGTGATGTTTTTTTCGTCTGTTCCACCAAATATCTTGATTATGTCTTGGCTAACTTCCTTGTCAATGAATATTGATGACTTTTCAAGCTCTGATGTCATTTGCATAATTTTATTTTCCAGCTGTGATCACTTCAAGCGCTGTTCTTGAAGTGTTAATTTAAGGCGCTGGGGTGATGTGAAAGAAACAGGAGCTTTAAGTTTGGCAGGAACTTGTTGTCTTCTTTTCTTCACTGCCATTTCCTTTGTGCAAAGCACTTTAAAGTCCGCACAACCATTACAAGGCTGGCTGTCACAAAGAACATCACAAGATACATGCCTTCTACTGTTTGTACAGTTGAATGCAATGTAGTCATCTCTAAGTGGGTCATGTGACTTAGGTATAACATGCTGAATAATCTCCCCATGTTGAATATCTTCACTGATGCCATCACAAATTTGATGGCTTTCAACAGTTTTGATCAAATCAATGATATTCACTTGCCTCATGGAGCGTCTGTATTCCTTGTAAATACAATGTGTCTCTGGAAGGAAAAAACCAACGCAAGAAATTGTAAACCCAAGGCTATCATCAACCTGAATCTCATATCTTGGTAAGAGATATGGTACTTCTGCCAATTTGAAGATAACCCTGTCATCCAACACTTGAATGCCCCAGCAGCTAATTGATTTCAACTTTTGAATTCTTGTTGTAAAATCTTTGAACGACAGGTAACTGTATTTCTTTACATTAGAAGGAATGTCTTGGACGATGCTCCTTGAAGGTCTGGCTACTTTTTCTTCTCTGTCCTTGGCCTTAATTGGCATACACAGCGTTGGTATAGCACCAAAAACAGGTTTCTTCTTGACCATTTTATCAGTCTCAACTAAAAAGAACAAGAACAAAAATCAACAACTGATCTCCGTTCGATCTTCAATGTAGAATGTCCCATTCGTTTGAAGACGCTGGACAAATCTTGTTTTTTATATAGGATTATAGCCTTTTTTATCAACGGATACAACCGAGTATGGGCCTAAGTCCTAAGTGTTGCTAAGACTTAGAAAGCTTCACAAATATATTTGAACGCAAGAATATAACGACTTACATATTTCGATTTCTTCTGGCTTCAAGTGCTTCTCACAAGTAAAAACTTTGTCTTCTAATATCTGCCTTTTAAAATCTGCATCAACAACCCGTGTCCTAGTAATTTGACTGAGCCATTGCTCGCGCCAAGACTTGTACTTTTCATCCTTGGCAGCAACAAAGACATCAGCTTCTGAAGTTCGCCGGCATTCCTAACCAGGGATTATTCTATTAACTATGGTAGCACACAGTCACACTCCGCCAACATCAATGCTGAGGTCAACAATCGCATTGCCAAAGCCAGTGGTGCTTTCGGGAGATTGAGAAGTACTGTGTGGGAACGCAGAGGAATCCGACAACAAACAAAAGACAAAGTCTACAAGGCAGTTGTTCTGACAAAACTTCTGTACGGCTGTAAAGCGTGGACCACCTACAGGCGACATGAGAAACAACTCCAGCAGTTCTAGGCCGTCAGCTACACGCTCGGAGGTGTCACCTCCGTTGCACACACTGCTAAGCTAACACATTATACTTCCTGTAAGCGTGTTTTTTCATACTGAATACATATCCGAAAAGTTCACATAATTTCAGGCTGCAGTTCTTACGCAAATACTCTTATAAGTGAACCAGTTTTCCTTGTCGAATTAAATGCGTGCGTGCTTTTGCGTGGGTTTATTTTGTCAAAGCTAAAAAATTGACCTGCACTCACAGCGATCAGATGGGCTAAAAAAGTGGTCCGTAAAGTAGTATCGCGATGGCAGTCATGGCTGCCGACTGTTGTTTGCTTCATATCGATGGATTTGAAGGGCCACTGACGTCTTTTACCCAAACAACATGGACAAAATTTATCGAAAGCAGGAGGAAATGGCTTTTTTGAGTGGTCAGATGAAAGATATTGCTGTAAGGTCCCTCGAATTTATTTCCGAGGAGGATGTTGATAAAACTTCAGATTACAATTTGGTTTGGAAATATCACATTCAGTGCTATAGAAGGTTCACCGATAAACAGAAAATTGATCGAGCGATGATTCAACATGAAAAACGGAAAGCAGAAGTGGATGAAGGCTGTTCCACTTCATCAGCAGTTCATAGTTACGAACCAGCAGGAAACAAGAGAACTAGGCTAACTACCCAAATGGAAGTTGGAGGTGTTAAATCTAAGGCAACTGGAAGAAATTCTTTTGTTCTGCCAAAAATTTGCTTGATTTGCAAAAAAGCAGATTACTTCTACACTTGCCAAGTAAGTATGTTTCTTCATTTTTTATTTCTAGTTATATGTGTCCAAGGCAGAGTCATAAGGATATTTATATCATATCATAGCATGTCATTTCATATCAGAACATACAGATATTCAAAATTTCCCTAGTTTTTAGGTAGATTTTTCAAAGTGTCAGGGGTAGGCTCATTCTCAGAAAAACATTTTTCCCAAAGCATCACAAGAAATATCTCAAAAACTTTCATGAAAAATTCCTTCATGGGAGATATCTCTCAGGATGACAGTGGATTTGATTCCTAAATTAGTGCTATTTATCATTGGTTTACATATTATATAGCAGATAAATTTCTATAAAATGGTAAAATGTTTAACGACTGCATAAACTGAGACTTATATTTTTCTTCACAGAAAACAAAAACAAGGAAGAAGCAAGCATTGACTCAATGCCAAACAATTAATGCCGGAAAATTGAAGCTAGCTGCAGAAAAGAAAGAGGATGAATCGATTCTTATCCATACTAGGGATGTTGACTGTGTAGCTGCTGAAGTATGTTACCACAGAAATTGCTATATGAGTTGATCAGCCACCAGTACAACTTTACGATGAGTCATTTAGATTAATGTGTGACCAGATTGTTCAAAAGAAAATTATCAATGACAAAGAGGTTATGTTCATGAGTAAACTGTACCACGAATTTAAAAAGATTGTCTCTCAGACAGAAGGTAAAGACGCATCTAATTATCGAGCCTTTCGACTCAAACAGAGGTTGAAAAACCACTTTCCTCAGCTTGTTTTTCATACACCTGGTCACAGGAACAAAAGTGAATTTGTGTTCTGTGAGGATCTTTCTGTTGGGTCAGTAATTGAAGAAAGTACAATTACAACGAATGAGATTGATGACAGTGACTCTGACTTAGAAGATGAGAGTTGTACTCCACTAGAATATCAGAATTTAAAAGATGATAGTAGAACCTTGTTCCATGCAGCATTAATTCTTCGAAACTGCATAACTGAATGCCCAAAATTCTTCACCCATTGGCCCCCAAAAACTACAGAATTTAGTTTAGAGAATGCAAGAAGTAAAATTCCTGCCAAGCTGTCCAATTTTCTGGCATGGGCCCTAAATTTTTCTGATGAGGTGATTCAGGATGATGTGCAAATAGCTATTCCTGAAAAAGACCAGCTGAAAGTCATTTCAATTGCACAAGACATCATATATGTAGCTTCAAGAGGCAATAGACAGACACCTAAAGCACTAGGCTTAGGAATGGCTGTGAGGCAAATGACTCGCTCATATCAGCTGACCAAGATACTGAATGGGTTTGGGAATGCTGCTTCCCATTCAGCAGTTTTGTCACTGGATACTGCTCTAGCATATCAACAGCTAAATAGTGATGTTGTTATACCAAATGGTATTGTAAAAAATACCCTGACAACAATGGTTTGGGACAATATTGATTTTCGAGAAGAAACAGCAACTGGTTTTGGAACAACACATATGACAAATGGAATCATAATTCAACAACAGAGAGATTCCAGTGAGCAGCCTTTTATTTCAGATAGTGCTGTTCCAATCAAAAAGTCAATTCGTAGTATGAAGCAGGTACCACAACAAATTGAGCCATACTACCTAGGCAAGAAAGAGTCACCAAATTTCTATTCAGTGGCAAGTAGCATTGACATAGACAATCAATGTCTTCTATCTCAAAGTCAAAGAATAGACTTTTCATACATTGCATGCAAAGAAATAGGAAGTAAAGAGAACAGTTTACTTCCAGGTTGGACTGGTTTCAATTCCGTAATTTCAAAAAAGCCAACTAGAGTGTCTCGTATTGCCTATCTACCTGTTATTGATGCCCCAGTCACAGAGATGTCAACTATCAAAGGAATATTGACCAGAAGCTCAGACATAATGATGAAGTTAGATATTCAGTGCTCTGTGTTAGTCTTTGATGAAGCTGTCTATTCAAAAGTACAACAAGTTCGATGGAAGTCTGAAGACTATATGAAACAATTTGTTGTCAGGTTGGGGGATTTTCATGCATGCATGTCATATGCCACTGCAATCTCCTGTAGATTTCGTGAAGCCGGTCTTCAGGTAAGATTTTTCAGTTTTTCATAAAATTTGGTATTTATTTCCCATTCATAGATAATATTGATTGTGTCCATGTTATTGAGTTTTCCAACAATAACCCTCAAAAATTAGATTTACAAGCACTTATATATTTATATACTTTGTATACATATCTTGCTTTTGATTAGGACCTATTTATTGAGTCCGAGACAGTGGCTGCTGGTTCTATTAATGGAGTTTTTAGTGGCAAGCAGTACAACCGGTGCATCAGAGCACATAAAATTGCTTATGAAGCTTTCAAGCGATTGCAGTTTCAAGCATTTTTAATGTCTTTGAGCGATGACAAGGCTTTGGAAATACGTGCTTCATAGAGGTC
This sequence comes from Nemopilema nomurai, assembly GCA_003864495.1. Taxonomy (NCBI): domain Eukaryota; kingdom Metazoa; phylum Cnidaria; class Scyphozoa; order Rhizostomeae; family Rhizostomatidae; genus Nemopilema; species Nemopilema nomurai. Next base: position 900,454 of record ML133366.1, on the reverse strand, counting down.
ATGTCCGAAACTGTTCATGATGAGAAACTCTTTTCAGGATCATTTGAACTGCCCTTTACTGGAGGACACAGTGTTAAGGTATTCAATTATATGCTTTCCTAAGTGATGAATATCATGACATTTTTTAAATTCTTTTGTCCCATTTGAAACCGTTCTTTTTCATACAGAAGGTGAATCATCATACCAGTCTATGTCAATTTTCATGATCAATTGGCATATTTTACTTGACTTATCGTATTATTTTTACTTTAGGATCATTTAGCAATTTTTTTCTTATTCTTTAACTGGATGGATTTCTGTCAATTGCCACCAATTGCCATCAACTTCCAAATAGCTTTGTTAAGAATTCCGGTAGTCAGGAATCTTTACAAGAAAGCGAATGGCATGAGCTTTTACTCTAAGTACATATCTGTTTATTATTATATCAAACAGGTTCAACTCTTTTGTTAAAAGAGAAAGCGCCAGAAGTGCTACATTTGCTTTTTGGACATCATACATTGAAATGGTCGAGCTTCTACTGTCATTTATAAGATCTACAAGAACTACCAACTGGGAACTTCATTTGTCAAGTTTGAGAGCCATGCTTCCTTGGTACTTTGCTTACGATCGCATCAATTATGCTAGGTACACGACAGCATACTGGCTAGAAATGCTTTGTCTAAAGGATACTCATCCAGGTTAGTTAGTGCACAAAACATTCAAATCAGTATTCTGTGTTTTTTTGCATCTACTTTTGACCATTTTAACCGGGTTTAGGATAAGAAACTAACTAGACTTGTGGATAATCTATTTGTTTTTCCTTTAAGATGTCTTGAATGATTTGCGTAAAAATTGGACTGTCCAAAGACAAAAAGATTATTCATTCTCATCAATATCGTGTGATCAAGCTATCGAGCAAACATGCAATAGGGACTCAAAGACGAAGGGTGGAATCATTGGGTTTACTACAAACAAGGGCGCTGTTGCCCGCTGGATTCTATCTTCTGCTGATCGCTGTACTATCACAAAACAGTGTCAAATTATGTCTGGTGTTGCAGAGGAGAACAGGTAGGAGTTGCCTTTATTCGAATTCCTAAATATATGTAAAAAATGACTGTAAAACTTTTCCCTTCGATTTTTTATTCACAAAAGGTGATTGGCCTACATCATTAATGTTTATTTATTTTTCAATGGTAGCCCTGTAATTTGCACGGCCCCAGTCGCCACAGACCGGCGGAGTTTCCATAATTAAATATTTAGAAATGAATTTATGAATCGAAAAGAAATGATTTTTAATTTTGTTTTTCCATAGGAAACGAAAGGATCTTGATCTCGCTCGTATTGGCCGTGATGAGAAATCTATTCAGCAATTTATGGATACCGTACGTTCTATGATGAATCCCTTCAGTCAAGATTCCCCCGAAGAACTAGTCAACATTTGCAGTGGTTTAATCGCAGACTGTAAGACTACAGATGATATTGCAACTGCTTACGATAAAGGAGATCTGAAGTTCAAGGACTTCGTCCGAACAAGATTGTTAACTGAACATCCCGACATATTTTCAAAGATGAGCAAATTAAAACTAGCTACTTTCAAGTCCCTTGAGAAAGCAAAGAGCGCCAGAACAGCAGATGGGAATATTGTTCCAATAAGGATCGATTTTCGTTTCTTAGCTCGCCTTCTTCTGATTGCCAAGAATCGTGAAATAGATCTGGAACACGTTTTCACTTACAGTCTTCAGTCGTATCCAGCAGCTTTAGCAACATCTACTGGAGGCCTTGTAAAAACAGTAAAGTCAAAGCTTCTTTGTTTTTGGAGTCTGAGACGAACATGGCTAGAGTTGAAAATTTGCCAGATGGCAGTGTTCTTATTCTAGATGCAATGGCTGTTTTGCAAACAGTTCAGAATCTCCCTACAACCTTTGGTGAATTCGCCGAGAGCATTCTTGACAGAATCACAACAATGGGCAAAAAGATACGTGCCTGCAGAATAGATTTTGTGTCGGATAGATATCCTGCAATAAGTACAAAAAATGCGGAGAGACAAGAGCGGGCATCATCTGGGGTTCAAGCGATATCAATCTTAAGTGACAAGCAAAGAGTTCCACGACAATGGAAAAAATTCTTGGGTGTTGGTTCAAATAAGGAATCACTTATCAGGTTTCTTGTTGAATATTGGCAACGATCGTCACCAGAGGCATTCAAAGGTATTGAAGTTTACGCCACGACTGCCAACAAATGTTGCAGCTTCAAGCCAAATGTCGAATCAGTGATGGTTGAAGAAGTTCCCTCGCTCGAATCAGACCATGAAGAGGCCGATACCAGGATGCTCTTGCATGCCAAGCACGCTGCTGCACATGCAGATACAATAATAATTAAGAGCCCTGATACAGACGTGTTCGTCTTTGCAATAGCATGCTGTTTGGACATTGGTGCGAATGTACTCTTCGAGACCGGTACAGGAAATAACAAAAGAAGGCTGAGCATCAACTCCATTGCAACAACACTTGGCTCACGTTGGTGTAAAGCGTTGATTGGTTTTCACATGTTTATAGGTAGGTGATTGTTTTGCAATGTTTGGATACATTGCAAAAAATCTGTCGTAATTGCGAAATTCATACTCATTTAGATGCTAGACCACTTATTTGTAGGTAAATTGATTAGATATCGATTGCTGTTTGAAATATCATCTAAGATGTATGCAACACCGATGATATTTTGATGATTGCCCAAGATTTCATTGACAGCTTTTTGTGTTACAAATTAAAAGCAAAATAAGCATCCATAACCCCAATAAGGTGTTTATATGCTCTGTTCCACTTAAATTTCAGGATCAGATTCAACAAGTGCCTTTTACGGAAAGGGAAAGACACAACCATTGAAAATTGCTCGAGAATGTGAAGATTATTGTGATGCACTTGGACTTCTTGGAGAATCTTTGGTTGTTGAAGAGAGCGTAGTGAGCGTATTAGAGAAATATGTGTGTCATATCTATGGGCAGAAAGGTAGCTCAACTGTCAATGATGCCAGATACAAAATGTTCAAGCTTGGAAAATGCATGGAAGATACCCTCCCTCCAAACTTTGATTCGTTGTATCAGCACATACTTCGAGTAAATTATGAAGCCTATATCAGAAAAAGGTCAACAACATGCATCATTGACGCGCCTTCTCCAGTCGGATTTGGATGGGTTTTGAATGGTGAAGACATTAGCATTCAGTGGTCAACTCTAGAAGCAGCACCTGACAGTATTCTAGAGTGTGTTATTTGTAAATGCAAGTCAGGCTGCAAAACCAAGAGATGCTCATGTGTCAAAAATAGTCTTGAATGTACTGAGCTTTGTCAGTGCACTAGTTGTGAAAATGGCAGAGAATGTTAAGAAGGTGAAATTGGTGGAGACAATTTTGATGAAGACATTTCTTCGGAAGATGAAGAAGACATGTAGTTTAATTTTTGTCAATATATGTATTCCGCTATGTTTGGCCTGCTGTCGACATCATTGTTTAATATGCTTTCATTTTATTTTGAGTTAATGCCAAAAAATTATGGCAAAACGTAGCATTTTCTTGCAAAGTATTTTATATTTCGCAAAAAGTTTATCAAAATACTTGGGGTCCTATACGTTAATAGCTCATATTTTTTTGTTTTTTAAGATGACTGCAAAAAAAATTTCAAATTTTGAAATTTTCAAAAAGATTGCATTGTGACGTCATCAATCGAGAATATCCGCCATTATGGAAAAACTGCAGCCTGAATCGGTGTGAACTTTTTAGATTTGAATTCTACACCAAAAGTTGTCCCAAATAACGTATAAATTTCTTAGCTTAGTAAAGTGTGCAACGAAACCTCATTTCTAGGGATCATATAAAGGATAGCCGACGGCCTATTCCATGTCCGTTGTCTTCGCAACATCTTGAACATCCGCTGGGAAGACAAGATCAAGGTCTGCCTCAAAGACTTCGGCATTGATGTTGACTCTTTTGAAAGCTTGGCTTCAGATAGACCAGCATGGCGAACACTCATCAACAAAGGTGCCTGCCACTCAGAAGCAAGACGAACGGAAGCATCCAAGGAGAAACGCAAGACACAAAAGGAGAGAGCTGCTAACACAGCTAACACACCACCAACCCACTGGTGTCAGACCTGTGGGAAAGGTTTCCATGCCCGCATTGGCCTCTTCAGCCATTGGCGGACTCACAGATCAAATCCCCAAAAACTGTTCCTGTCATGGTCATATTCGACAACGAATCGATGAACAACAACAACAACAACAACAACTATCACAGAATGACTATGCAGTACAATGTTATAGAATATACATATAGGTGTCAGGGGGTAACACCAGACTCCAACATTTCCCCTTCCCTAACAAAACAATGAACATATAGAAAATTTTAAAACAACACAAGGCTACATTAGATTATATAGTCAATGCAGTCCAAGGAATGCTTCCTGGGATCTGTCTTGCTCTTCGAATTCGTTGAGGATAACGTCGATCGTTATCTTGAATATTATTATCCGCGTCAACATCACTGTCTTTAGAGGCTGAATAAGAGGGATCCGAATCTGAGGACACGCTGTCATTTGAAGAAAAATCATTAGAGCAGGGTAGGGTGCCTTCGTCTCTCTCAGAATGGGGCGACACTGGAACAATGTCTGCTGACGGTAACTCATTGGAAATTACTGGGGAGAGTCTATCGTGATGAACTATTTTTGCTTCATTGTGATGGTTTTTTATTTGAAAATTAACACCATTTGGGAGCTTCTTAGTGATTGTCCAGGGACCAGTACGACGAGGAGCTAATTTACGATCTTCACCCACTTTATAATGTTTTGTTTTTAACCATACCCGCTGTCCTTTGGCGTAGTCGTAAAATCGCAAATTCTTGTTGTAGTATTGGTGCATTTTTTGTTTGTTTAATTCCAATGACTTCACGACTGGTTTGAAAACATCAGCTAAAACAGAAATAACCTCTTCTCCGTAATCTCTTGCTGTTAAATGTTCGTGTTCGTCAATAATAACTCCCTGAAAAATAATATCATGAGGGAGGACGGCAGTGCAGCCAAAAATAGTAGAATAAGGTACGCATTTCGTAGCCTTACTGAAACTGGTATTGAGAGCACTTGACAAACACTTATTCAGGTAAAACTGAGCGCCACTTGGCCTGATTTAGGCGATGGTGTAAAAGGACTGCGCGAAGTATATCTTTTATCGAACGAATGTTTCTTTCAGCAAATCCGTTTCCAGAACTATGTTATGCGGATGAGCGACGTTTTTCGATTCCGAGCATATTACAAATGTCTCTCATAATATGTCCATCTACACTAGATCCTTGATCAGTGAGGAGGAAAAACAGAGTGCCCTGGATATAAATCCAACCTTTTATAAATGCATCTGCGACTGTCTGAGCAGTCTGGTCCTTTAACGGAATAACCTCAATGTATTTTGAAAATACATCACCGATTAGTAGTATATAGTGATAGCCATGACTGTCTTTTGGTAGATACGCTTTGTCGAGTGACACAAACTGCATGGGTGCATTTGGATTGTACGTTTTGACATCTGGTGCTTTGGGTGGTAACGAATCGGATTTTGCTTTTTGGCAAGTTTCAAATGCTGTTATGAAAGAGCAAATATAATTATACATGTTTGGCCAGTAGAATCGTTCTTTCAACAAGGAGTACATCTTATCAACTCCAAAATGCGCAGATTTGTGATATTCAATGACGACGATTTTTTTTAACGACGGTGGTAGGACTGGTCTACTGGATTTGGTAAGCAAACCGTTCTCAATTCTCAGTTGAGATTGAACCCTTTTTAATGGACCGTTTTTTATTTTGTGTTGATTTGTTATGGAATCCCTAGTCGATGAAATTAACGGATCTTTCGATTGCTTCGTTTTCAATTGAGACAGAAAACTTTCATTCTGAAGGAACGACGCATAGATTTTATTATCAAATTTGGAAGAAGGTTTGTTTTGGTTTGCCGCATGGTTTCTGAATAATGCGTCATCCTTTGTATTATCCTTGCCTCGAATATACGATATTGAGTAGTCAAACTTTTCGAGTTCCGAAAGCCAGCGACCGAATTTACCTCGAGGGTCTCGTTGTTGACGCAAATAAATTAACGGATTGTGATCTGAATTGATAACGAAATGTCATCACATTGAATTCAAACTTGCCACGGGGGACTGAGAAAGCGGTTTTCTCTTTGTCAGTCTCGGTTACAGGGATAGACCAATATGCAGATGTTGCATCGAGAGTTGTCCAATATTTTGCTCCTTGCATATGGTCAATGACGTCACGAATTTGAGGAAGCGGGTACGAATCTTTTTTTGTGACATGATTGAGTCCGTGAAAATCATACACAAACCTTGTGGTATTGTCCTTTTTCTTAACAAGAATTATCGGTGCATTCCAAGGAGAAGTTGATGGACGAATGATTTCATTGTCTATCATTTCTTGGATTTGTGTATTAACTTCTGTGTGCCAAGCATAAGGAACACGGTACGGTTTCCTATTTACTGGCTGTGCATTGTCGGTAATGATATGATGTTCCATATTCTTCACTAGACTGGGCTTTTTTGGATCAGAAGCAAATATGCTGATGTATTTATGAACTAACAAAGAGATCTGTTCTTTTTCGTCAATAGACAGATTATTGCCAACTACAATGGCATCTTTTGTAACAGGTGTCGTAGCTGTGGACACAGATTGAATAACAGAGACAGATTCTTCAGTGTTAATCAAATGTCCAATCATCTTTCCACAGTTTAAATTCATTTTTATCAGTAACGTTTAGCAGAGTGATGTTAAAAACCCTTTCAATGTTAGGAATGACTCTGCATGACTCTGAGATAGGTTCAAAATCTGCTGTTATCAGTGCAACTGATTTTTTGCATTTTACTTGAATGACCGTTTCAGTGCGTCCTGCAACTGAAGTGTTGTCACTCAATCGAACAGGCTCTTTCCCTTGGGTTTGCACGCAATTGGACCACTTGTTTCCTAATTTCACGCGATTGAGTTCAAAGTCAAATTCAACAGTCTTAAAATGGGACAGAAAGTCTCTTCCCAGAATGACATTACGGAATGTTTTAGAATTGAAAATCTTCATGTTTTGAATTATATGAAAATCAAGAAAATGAACGTTTAAATCGACCGAGGCTGCAATGTTTATTGCGTTCCCCGAAGCATCTATCAAATCATGTTTGGATTTAGTTATATTCTTATCGAATCCAAGATTTTGAATAGTTCTAAGATCAATGATAGAACAACTGGCGCCAGTATCTAACAGAGCATTGAGTACTCTATTCTCAAGTTTTACTTCTATTACCGCGGAAATTGGGCGATTTGGTATTCCAATCACACTGGGTTTCTTTTTCACATCTAGTCATTGGCAAGCCTGGCAAAACCGAGTTGGGCAATCCCGAACCAAATGGTCTGTGGTTTGACAGGCACGGCATTTTCTCCTTGGCTGTTGATTTGGGCGAGGGCTATTTTGTCTGTAGCCCCGGTTGTTATAACGGCTATTATTCCTGTTGGCATATTGTCTTCCTCTCGGATTTCTATTTAAACGACTGTTAACAAAGATAGTCGAAGGAAATCTCGGGGTAGCTTCGCCACATGCTTCAGTTGACGCTTCAATTCCCACCGACATATTTGTCACCTTAGCAACTACCTTTTCTACAATTGTATCAACAAGGGTTGCATTGATTTTCTCAGTAGCATTGTTGATGTTCATCCAATGATTTTGCTGGAGAGTTGAAGATGATTCAATGCCAGTTAATTGCAACCGGACAGTCTCTTTGGCTACGTCGTTGATGCTAAATTCAGCAAAACTCGGCATTGCTTTCAAAGCAGTCTTCATTTTCGAATGAATACCTTTCATATAATAGTCCTTTGCTATAGTGTCTTGATTAGCATTGTCAAAAGAAGCATAGGCGAATTTTACGAGCTCCATAATTTTGACAGCAAAGGTTTGTGGCGACTCACCAGGTTTGCGATGTCGGATTGTTAATTCTTGCATGGCCTTTTCTCTGTCTTGATTTCTCAGTTGAAACTCTTTTATTAATTCTTCCTTAATTTTCTCAACATCTTTTTTTCGGCTTCGGATAGCCGTAAATACACATCAAATGTGGGACCCTCGATTTTGCAAGGTTTTGCACGGATTTCGCGGCATCATAACCCTTTAAAGCAGAGTGCAAATCGACTTTTTCAAGAAAAACTTTGATATTGCTGCTCCCATCATAGTTTCGCATTTTCGATTCCACAGTGTTTGTTTGTAGATGTAATTCTGTGATAGTAATGTTAGGAATAACTCAACAGAAGAGTCTGTATTGGTGTTTACACAACTAATACTATCACAGAATGACTATGCAGTACAATGTTATAGAATATACATATAGGTGTAAGGGGGTAACACCAGACTCCAACAGAATGATGAATTTCACAAAGAATATAAATTTTCAAAATATGGTTCAGAAAGAAGTTGTTGCCCTGTTTCAAACTTGGACCAGTTCTTGCGCTCTCAAGATAGATGATGCAGTTGGTGAAGGCTTTCTTAATGGTTTGCCAAAGCTCTATTTCAAGATCAGATCTTTTTCACATGCAGAGGATGTTATAAAAATATCTAAATCAAATCAAAGAAAAAAGAAATCACGGTCGCTCAGGACAGAAAAAAAGAGAAGCTCAGATAAACTAACAATACAACAATAACACTCTAGATTCACATACTCTTCTGTGCTTAATTGTAGAGAGGGGTCATATTACATTTTCACCCCCAAAATAAACTTATAATGACCCCCATTTTGCCAAAATATTAAAGGTTGACCTACCCCCAATTAATAATCAACCTCATACTAAGGCTTCTACATATACTGAAATGTGGATATGCAAATGAGGCGGCGCCTTTGATCTACTACTAATCTTACAGTTCTTTTGAAATCATGGTAAATATCTGGGATTTGCCAATTAAATACAGAAACAGTGAAGGTAAGTTTATAATCAATTGTGATGCAAAATTTTGGAATGATGTGGGGTGTCTGAAATTTGTTATTTCTAATTTATCCTCTGCATAAAAAATGTGCATTTCATTTAGGGTCAATTTCTTTACCCTGGAACTTAAATCTTTAAAATCTTTATAGTAACATGTTGGTTTTGTCTCATGTGTGATATCTCTCACAACTGTTTTAGCAGGCCTCATCTTGGATGCACTTTTTTGAAAAGTATCCAAAATCTTCTTTTGAAGATTCTTTGTTGGAAGGACACCAAATTTTAGAAATTTTTTTGTCAGCCTTTTTCCATGGTCTGCAAAAATAGTTATTACTAAATATAAGTATATAAAAAGGCGCTTTTTTAGGCAAAATTGTTTCACAACATTTTTAGAGGGCAATATAGAGGGGGGGAGGCAAACTTTGATAACAAAAATTACCGAGGCACAACATGATCAGCTGCCTTTTAAAGGCATATTTTGCAAAAAAAAAGTCGGAGAGAGCAAGGCCCTGATGGATGTGGATGGATTGGGCATCAATATTTACAGAGAAAAAACGTAATCTTTACTCATGTATAGTGATGTCTTCAGTCAAGAAATGTCTCTTGCAGATGTGCAATTAGTCGGCCTTCGATTGTTTTTTAGACTCGAGATTAGGTTCTCTATATTTGGTGATAACATTCACTAATTCTTGTCACCATTGGGAAAATTTTTCATCCTTCCTGACTGGAAGTTTAAAAAAGCCTATCTTGTCATCAGGGTTGCTTTTGCCTTTCCGTCGACTAACACAGCAACCATTCAAACAGCAATTTTCTCCAGGCATTAATCAGAATTTTCGGACCATAAGCAAGACTAGGTAACTCAGATATCAATGAAAAATAACAAAAACCAAATCGCCAGTGGACAAGAACACAAGAAAATAGTTTGCCAGTGCAGTTCGCAGAATCACAGCACAGAATGTGCAGGGTCACGCATGAATTCACACACGTTTTGGCGAACAAAAGGATAGAACAATCAAAACAATAAAGACCCCCGCGTAGTTTCCAGACCAGAGTTATTCTATTGACGATGGCACCATGCACTGTAGTTGTAAGACACCCGGTTCACAATACGCAGACTTTGACATCGACTTTTAATGTGCATATGACACGAATATTTTTATTTCACCGTCTGACTAAATCGAGTACGCTTATTACAAAAATAACCTTAAAATTTTCGAAAGAAGTGTACTTTCTTAGTTACAGCTGTTTCAAAGTCGATTTTTTGCTTCAAAATCTGTCATAAGGGATTGGGTCGAGTTTGACAGGAAGTGACGTAAAGTAGTTGTGTTAGTGAAAAGTTTAGATTGCTTTCTAACAACAAGTTCATAATGTCTCTAGAATGTATCAAAATGCACCAAAAAGTAAAAATCGGAGATATGATTTCTATCCAAGCTTATTATCTATATCGCTTATTCGTGATTTATTTATACCAGATTGTCATTGTTTCATTTACTGGTGCAAATATTCTAAAATGTCTTAAAGAGGAAATGAAACCAAAATTTTTATTTTAAATTCTGAATCCCCGTAATGAATTACCTCATAACCCAGAATTTCAATGTGTTTAGAGAAATTTTGGCTAAACTACGAGGGCAATACTGACTTCAATTTTTCAATCAAAAAGTGGCACCGGTGCGCCCTGTTTAACTAGCCTCGTTTTGAATGTTGTGACGTAAAGTTATGGACACGCGCGGCGTTTCGTAATATTTACATCCCGTTTCTACGTACTGAAACTTTAGATTAGCTATGGAGCCAGGTAACAAAACCAAGGTTCGTGGTGGTCTACGATGTGTTGTACACACTCTAGACAATAAAAAGCTGTTGTAATGACAGTTATACCAAGGGTTTAAACACCCATCGCTTTCCAAAGGACCCTACTGTACGCCGGCAGTGAACTAAATTTGTTAGAAAGCGTAGGCCAAATTTTGACCAAAGCTACTTTTCAAACCCCGTCCTTGCTCAGATCATTTTGAACCAGGTTGCTATACAAGGAGCGTAGCTAGTCTACTAGAGGGGGACGACGTTTCACAAACAAAAAAGTTTTTACAACGAGATGCTGTTCTGGCATTATACCAGAAATGAAGGAAATTCAACCTCTCAGTCTAAACGGGAAAAAAGAAAGGTAAGATTTAATTTTTTTGCCTACTTCATTTTCAATATATTCCTTTAATTAATGTGTAAATAAAGCAAAATATACGATACATAAAATGACAAGGTCAACTACAATATATAAACGTGGAGCTCGCGTTTAATTCTTCCCCCTCAAAATAAGTAGATTGGGTACAACAGAATAAAAGTAAACACAACTCGCTACTTCCTGTCTATTTAAACAAAACAATTGGTTTTATCAAAATTTCAACGTGATAAAAGTTTTCATAACAAACAATTGGTATTTATTGTGACATATTTTTTAGAATGTTGGCATTGCAATTAAAAAACAACATTTTGTATCTTCTACAAAGTCGAGCCCTTCCAATTTAAAGGTTTACAAAATACATATATGCATATAGAACATTTATCAAATTGTATAGATTCACCCAGGGCGCAGCCAAAAGGATTAGTTCTTGCTGACAAAAAGGGTGTATCTCACTCATTAAGGGTGTGGTCAAAAGATAAATACTCTCATATAAAGGCTGCTTTTATGTGTTTCTGTTTCAAATGTTAGTATGTTATAATTGTTGCAAAAAAGTTACAGGTAGAGTGTCCAGCAAGTTTCCTGAGTGAATCGCCAAAATCTGAAAATAATTAGACAGAAAAGGAAATTAACAAGTCAAAATAATGTAAGTTCGCTTTGCACAATAACATTTGCTGATATGCCAAATTTAAATTCCATTTCATTTCCATATAAATTACTTTTTGTAACCCTTTTCTCATGTATGCTTTGTTTGTAGGCAATCAATTATCTAAAATGTAAAATAAGGAAATTCAGAGAGTCAAAACAAGGACAGCCAACTAAGCCCAGGAAAAACATGGAAGTTGAAGAGGAAGACAGTGATTCTGATTCCTACAAAAGTTTCGCTGAAAATGACGAGGAGTGGAATCCAGAAAGAGATGAGGATGAATTCGAAGACAGAGAAGAATAATTTCTAAATGAGGGAGAAATAGAATGTGTGAAAATTATGACTATGAAAGAGTAACCAATGAAACAAGAGGAAACATTAGGTAAAACTATCATGATGACATCATTGCATAATTATATGATAGAAAAGGTATGAACAAGTCACATAATAGGTAATATTATCCACCAAACTGTAATACTTTAATACTGTAATACTGGGGAGATTTGACAACTTGTTGAACTTGTAAACAAAAGAAAATCCATGGTAGAAATGATTACAGCTCTCAAATATCTGATTAAGATAAAACTGCCAAAACTATTTCCTTTTAAAACTATCAATCATATACATGACTTGCTTCATTAAATAAGATAATTTGTTTTGTTACTTACTCGTGTAGGCTTGCCTTCGTGTGACACTCCCTTGTCTGTCCCTTCGCAGTGGGCCAACATTCCGAAACACAGTTGTATTTGACATGGCAATGAAATCTTCATGTTGTGCAATACATATTTGTTTAATGCTTTCGTCCAAAACAGGTTAACCCAGTGCAGCATCTGCACTCCAAAGCACCAACAAGATGATAAATTTCACATTTTCCACATCTACACCTGCAAAAAAAGCCATAATGCCATAGTCATAATCAATTAAGTTTTCGATGGTGCGACCCTCCGGGCCGGGCCTAGGCACTGTACTGCTAATTTCGGTTGATGCCTACAGTATTTAGACATCATTTAAACTAAAGATAACGAGTTTTAAACATATATTCGTCATTTATGGAATAAACTTACCATGAACTAACTTCTGTTTTTTGTTCGTATCGCTCTCGCAAAATTGCCGGGGTTAGGCCGTCGTGACCTAGGTAATCCTCGTCGCTACTTGATTCCGTGTCTGCCGAATTGGTATGGCCTGACAGGAACACAGTAAACAGCAACTGCCCCCTTTTCTTCTTTGGAAACTCCTAAGCTAGTGTCACTTTCGTCGAATATGGTGAGAATTGAAATTCAAAAACTAAACATGCGATCGCCAACTCTGCCAGAAAATTTGTTGTCCTCGAATCATGAACATGCGCGCTTCGTGTCCATAACTTTACGTCACAGCTCGCTAGTGTCTAGTCCCCCTTCGCCATTTTTTGGTTGAAAAATTATTGTCAGTTTAGCGGTGTTTAAGTTTGTTTTTAATAGTCTTCTTTCTTGAAATAGCTAATGCGAACTATTTTTCCTAAACAATTGTGGATGGAGAAATCGATTAAACGCATAAAAAAAATGGTTTCATTTCCTCTTTAAATTCACTTTTAACGATGAAGAGGAGTAGAAAACAAATTTCGGCCATTAAATTTTATCTATGAATCTAATCGATTGTAGGTCAGTTGAATTCGTTGATTTCAGCTTTGCTGCATATGCCATACAACTTGCTACATTACAGTCTTTGCGCAAATAAACACTGGGCGATTTTATATAAATGAGGGACAGGCAAATAATTCTTCCATACTTGTCGAGAATTCTTAAGGATTTTTGTCATGCTGATATGTGCAGGGCCTGCAGTATGAAGCTTGACCCTACATTAAGATTTGAAGGAGTGTCTGATCTAAATCTGTAAGGAAACTAAGTTATATGAGATTTTATTAAAAATACTTTTACATATGAGTTGGAGTAGTAAATCAATGATCATCGTTCAGACAGGTGTCATCTTTTGTAGCACTTTTGCATTTGCATAAAGCTGTTTACGGTAGATTTGCCTTTCTACATCTACTGCGTTTGTTTCTCCATCATGTGTGTTATCCACAAAAGATCTTTTCCAGAGAAGCAGCAGGGATGGCTTCTGCTGTCATTAGAATTGGCTTTAATCCATCTTCAGAACGCTCCTATCCGAAATCTGCAGGTGATTTAAGTCTTGATCAGTGGCGTAGCGTCAGGGTATGCAAGGTATGCAGTGCATTCCCTGAGATTTTAGAACAAAATATTCTCCCAAAAAACTTTTTTAATAAATTAAAAACACAGGATTTACATTTAAAAATCATAAATGATTCCTCTTATTTCTCATCTGAAATGGATTTTTTATATAATTTAAAAACTTGAATTGCTTTTATGCAGTAATTCCCGTTCATCTGCTCGATTTGCCTTGCTTTCTAAATGGTTTATGTTGAGGACGCTGCACTGAATCGACGATCGTGTGCACTGCGAAGGAGAATAAGTTGCTATATTTTCCTTTTGTTTTCGAACTTAGTTACGTCACGAAATAAGCAGTGAATCCCTTCCGCCCTATTTTAACCAATCAGCGCGCTGAATTTTGTGAATTAATTACTTGCAAATTTGCCAAAACAATTGAGAAATAAGCAGACAATTTTCTGCTTCCAGCCTCGTAGCTGGCTGAAAATAAATTACACTTCGGGGTATCATAGATGGCTTCACGTTGAGGAAAACAGAAAGTATGGATCAGGTTTTTGTTTCAAGTAATGAAGGTATTGGCATTTTATGGCTTTTTCGTACCAACTTCTGATGTTAAGTTTCTTATGTGGCATCTGAATCTCGAGTGCCTAGCGTTACTTCCGTTTTCCGCGAAGACATTTACAGCCAAACTTTTTTTAGCATGTTTATTCCATTCCTCTTAGGCGATTTCCTGCCATTTTGTGCGACAACACGTAAGCTAGTTTGTTTTTTCGAATTTTTCCACCCACAAGACAAAGATGAAAGGGTGGATCTTTAATTTACAAAAATTGACCTCCAAGCTGTATTTTCCAGCAAATCATAGTCAGGGGAAACAAATTTGAAATCATTCATTCTTGTTCTTGTGTTGTTATTGTTCACACTTCCGCGAAATGTTGCAAGAGCAAAGATTTTGCACAACTTTAACGCCGTTGCTCTTCGTAACAATGACCAATCGCTTTTCTCCAACCCATTTGTTGTGTGAATAAGTTTTTCATGAGATAATAAACCGCTCAATAGATTATTGTTAGGAGAATGTGATGGCTTTCATTTAGTCTCTTTCATGTGCTTCACAAAACGTTTTCCGTATAGCACCATGGCTGCGTTCGTTCATAAAGATGTTGTTTCGAGTTTACTAAATAACACATTTTCAACTGTTACTTACCCTGAGAGACAAAGAATTATCGATACAGGGAGACAAAAGCCAAAGCTTGACATATTACATCCTTGTAAGCGAGGTGTTATTCGTAATTTTACTGCCGATTGGTATAATATGATTGAGTGGTTGACTGATTCGGTTGAGCATAATAAACTGTATTGCTGGCCATGTTTGCTCTTCATTTCCAAAAAGGAGTTTGGAACCAAACTGGATGTAAAGATTTAAATAACCTTAGTAAGTTTTCAAAAAAACACAGGCTTTCACAGGCACATATCCATGCCATGATTCAGTTGAAGACATTCGGCAGGAAGCGTATCGGTTTCCTAATCGAAAATCAAAGACAAAGGTCCACAGAGCTTCACAATGCGAAAGTTAAGGAAAATAGGGAGGTGATGCACCGTTTGATTGATGCAGTTTACTTACTTGGTAAGCAAGAACTGCCTTTTCGTGGCCATGATGAAAGTGATTATTCCCTCAATAAAGGCAATTATATTGAATTCTGGAAAGTACTGTAGCAGTATGATGACGTTTCAAAGAGGCACTTCTCCGATGCAATTGTATCTGTTGGTACCTCCCCTCAAGTCCAAAAAAATTTGATTTATTGTATGTCCAGACTAATGACTGAAAAAATATTCTCGGAGCTTGCTGATACAAATTTTTTTGCAATTGAGCTAGATGAAAGCCCTGATGTATCAAAGCGGGAGCAACTCTCCTCAGTGTTTCGCTTTGTCTCGAAATTGAGAGTTCACGAGCGCTTTGTCGAATTTATAGACTGTAGTGTCGAAAGAAATGCAGAATCAGTGGCGGCCATTGCTATTGCTAAGATCCAAGAATTTAACATCGGGTCTAAGCTTTTTGCCCAAACATATGACGGTGCATCAGTGATGGCAGGTGCCATTTCAGAAGTAGAGGTCATACTGAATGAGCAATACCAAGGGGCTTTATTTGTTCATTGTTATGCGCAGAAACTCAACCTTGTGCTATCTCAAAGCTTGCGCAGAATAGGTGGATGTAAGCGATTTTTCTCAACATTAACTGGTATATCTTCGTTTTTTCTCTCAATCTACGAAACGATCAGCTGACTTAAATCGCTTCGTAACGCGCAGAACGCCATGTGAAACTCGCTGGAATTCTAAGGCTCGCTTGGTTAGTACAGTCCACAGCATCTTTTCAATTGTCTTTTCTTCTTCAATGACATTATGGATTCTCCACAATCCTGGGATGATTTTACAGTGAATGCTGCAGCTGGCTTTGTTTCAAAATTGAAAAACACTGAGTTCAAGTTCCTCCTTGAAGTTTTCCAAACAATTTTCCTTCATACTGAGTTGCTTTTTGACATTTTGCAGACGAAAATGTATGATATTGCGTATTGTACTGATAGGGTTGAGAGCGTCAAAAAATTATAGCATCCTTAAGAAATGATGAATCGTTCGAAAATATTTGGCAGAAATCTTCGGAAAACATCGAGGAACCACCTAGAAAGAAAACAACTTTCAGTGCCAAGCCAAATCATAGATACAAGTTACTGTACTTTGAAATCGTGGACAATTTGTTACAGGAAATTTCCGTGCGCTTCCAGTCTTTGCCTTCACTTCGCTTTGTAGAGCTACTAGACCCCAAATAAGCCCCTGCTCATCGCAAAGACTTTCCAAGAGATGCGTTTTCTTCATTATTGCAAATTTATGGTCGTCACTTTGACTCTACAAAACTAGAGGTAGACCTTAGAGCGCTGTACGATTCGGATGATCTAACTGACCTTTTTCCACACGATTTGCACAAAATGTTTTACTCAACTGAACTTTTTAAATCTATGCCACAGGTCAATAAGCTTTGTGAGCTGATATTAACTGTTCCTGCTACGACTGCATCTGTCGAACGACTTCATTTTCTGCCCTAAAGCGGATCAGGAGAGCTTTTCGAAACACCATGAGCCAAAGTCGATTGTCTTTCCTGTCCCTATTTTCTATTGATAAGGAGTTGCTTGCAAATTTATATACAAGAAAGTCATTCCACGACGAAATAATTGACAAATTTGCTGCAATGAATGGGCATAGAATAGACTTGATATTTAAATAAAGAATCATTGACTTTCTAAATCGCAAACAATGTTTTTTAAGGGAGATTTCTTTCATTTAAAATAAGCGTTTACAAATCTTAACATTGTTTTCATTGTGTGTTATGCCGATCTTATGCTTTTTGAAATGGTTCCAAAATTCGGCATCTGTTGGAAATTTCTCTATGAAAAACGCATAGGTTTTGGAGCCACGCCCAGCCACGCTCCCTTTACTAAAGAGCATGCCCTGGGAAAAGATTCACGCTACGCCACTGGTCTTGATACAGTGACCCAGCTTGTTTCCATACCATTGCTTGGAAGTGTGCCCTTCTTATGTGAAGATGTGCCGCATCACTTGTTAGAGGCAATGCCTCGGGTTTTATTTTCTTGAAAAATAGGACGTGTTGGGCTTCATTTGTGGTGTTGATGTGACCTGCACCATAAACGTGGCAAAGAAATTGTTCTGCTTTCCGTATGACCGTATACCTCCTTCTCCCATATTTTGTAAGATGCCTTTGTATGCCCAGACCAGTACGAAGTTTTATGACAGTTGTATGTAAGTGTGTGAAAGGAGATGAATGCTCGAAAAGATCCCTCTGGCAAGGCGTTAAGAATCTCTTTGACTGGAATAAATTTTCTTATTTTTGACGTTCCAGACATCATCCAAAGGTCATGGCATCGCATTCGTTCACAGTGGGACACCAGATTGATGAGCACATCTGTATCTCTAGCAGCAACTACTACTGTATGGCAGGGGGCATTGATAGCATGAAGGGCAAGTCTGGTGTCTGC
Source organism: Nemopilema nomurai (assembly GCA_003864495.1). Taxonomy (NCBI): domain Eukaryota; kingdom Metazoa; phylum Cnidaria; class Scyphozoa; order Rhizostomeae; family Rhizostomatidae; genus Nemopilema; species Nemopilema nomurai. Next base: position 882,466 of record ML133366.1, on the reverse strand, counting down.
TTCTTCGTGGTCTGCACTCAGAGACAAGGTGTCAGTGTAGTATTTCCATGACTGGGCAAGCAATTCATTGATAAATCCACCCGCTGTAACGATTTCTTTATCTTCAGGTGCTTGGCGAAGCAACTCTTCTGACAGGAATCGAGCAAGATCTGCTTTGTTTTCTGGCAATGCCTAGAAGTTTGACCAGCATTTTAGAAGAGGTACCAAACCGCTAGTCTGGTACTAGCTTTAATTGATAGTTGTCTGTAGAGGTCAAAAACAATGTCGATTCTCTGGTAGCGTTTACCCATTTGAAGCACTACTTGAACAAAGGTGTCTGCTAAATCACTAAACGAAGAGCAACCGTATGGTTTGTCTAATGACACCACAAGAGCCTGACCATCGATGATTAAGCACGCTGTTTTTCCATGAAGATCGATACTCTCCGGACAGTTGATGCCATCCGTTAGCTTGTCAATAAGGACGGATCTGTTTCCAGTCCTAAGAGAACCGTTCATTTCAGCAAGAGATGGAGGAACTGGCATCAACTCATGAGAAAGCACACTCTTAAGATTAACCTCACAGCCGTCTTCGATCGGCCTTAAAAACCGTCTGCTTCTCCTTGTAGTTTGAATTTATTGGAACTTATTGGAATTTAGTCTATACAATCAATCAATCAAGTCGAGAGGTCTTCTCGGATTCGTCTGACTCGTTTCCTCCATTCCATTTTGTCCTCCATCGCGGTTGCGAGGTCCTCTTGAGTGCAACCAGCATCATCTGCAAGTTGATCGACGTAAGTGCGAGATGGTCTTCCGACTGAGGCTTTGCCGTATGAAGGCTGCCACAGTATCACATCACTGACTAGCTCATGTTTACTCCGCCACGAATGTCCAGCTTGTCGAAGTCTTCTCTCCCTAATAGTTGTTGTAATAGGTGGAAGTTTTCCATACAAGCGATTCTTTGTAGGGTGTTCTTTCCAGCTGATATTCAGTATAGCTCTAAGCATTCTTGTATACGTTCCATCCAGGGCAGCTTCTTGTTGTTTAGTAAGTGTCCATGTAGTGGATCCATAAAGCAATACAGATTCAACGGTAGCCCTGAAGAATTCTCTTTTCAGGTTATCTGGTAGTGTAGACTTCCATATTTTGTTCAGTGCATCAAGTGCTCCCCAAGCTTTGCCCTTGCGTATTGCAATATCCCTCTCGGTAGATTGAATATTGCTACCCAGGTATACAAATTCTTTGACTGACTTTATGTTCTTGCCATCTAGAGACTGTATTTGACCTTCTTGATTGTAGGCAATGTATTCTGTCTTCTTAACATTAATGTATAGACCAATTTCTCTTGCTGCCGCTTCGACATAATGAAGAAGTTTGCTGGCGCCATCAATGGTGTCTGAAATTAGAGCAAGGTCATCTGCATAGTCTACATCGGTGATCATTTTCGCTTGGTATCGGGAGCTTTTCCGTTTTACGAATGTAAAGCCAAGATTTTTGTGAAGGTCAACAGAGATTCTAAGTGCGTAGTCGAGGCATATAATGAATAGAAAAGGGGCTAATGTGTCCCCCTGAAGTACGCCTGCCACAATGTTGAAAAAGTCAGTATCACCATCAGGAGATCGAACCATAGATCGAGAATTTTGATATAGTATCATTATTGCTGACACCGTTTCCCGAGGGATGCCATAGGCGAGCAATATCTCTTCAAGCTTCCTACGGTGAATTGAGTCGAAAGCTTTGGAGAAGTCGACAAACAGAAATACAGCCTTGATGTTTTTCGCTTTCACACCTTCAATTATGCGTCGGACAGTTAGTATCTGTCCAGTTGTTGACCTATTTTGTCTGAATCCATTTTGGTTTCTTCGGATGATGCTTTCGAGTTCTGGTCTTATACGGTTTAACAGCATCAGGTTATATATCTTGGCTGCAATAACAGAGAGAGTAATACCTCGGTAGTTGATGGTTATGGCGAGGTTACCCTTTTTCGGAAAGGGCAATATACAGCCTTCTGACCATCGATTGATTTGTTCTAGGTTATACGTGCGATTACAAAATGAGAGTAGTTCATCATTAAAGTCTCCAGTTTTCCAGACCTCAGGTGGGATGTTATCTAACCCACTGGCTTTATTGTTGGAGATTTTCTTTAGAGCTACCTCAAGTTCATCCATGGTAAACATTCCTTTCTTTATGTCCAGTTCTTGTTGAACGATTTTCTTTATTGGCTTATCAATGATTTTAGGTTGGTTTCCAAGGAGGTTTTCAAAATGGCTTTTCCATTTGTCCAATCTTTCAGTTTGACTATCTGCTTTTAGCTTGGCTTTATTAGAGCTTTTACGCCCACTAATTTCATTTACAGTCTTCCAGGCTGTTGCTGCTTGTTTATTGGTAGAAGCCTTAGTTATGAAATCAATTTTTGATTGCAAATATGCAACTTGCTCTTACTCGTAGGTTAACTTTAGCAACTTGTCAGCTTTTTTGAGGTTATTGTTATTCACTCTATTGGGTTGACTATTTCTGATTTTAGCAGCTCTTTTTAGTTCTTCGCGTTTACTGACTACATTTTCTGTTTCCCATGGAATTCTGTGTTTGATCTTTGGTTTCAGTGGTATACATTCTTTAGCTGCCTTATCAAAGGCTGCTTCAAAATTACAGTAGGCTAGATTTGCTGAAACGTCTCCATTGTCCTCTTTTAGAACACTGAAACGGTTTTTCAAAGAGATTTTAAAACTATCAGCAGTTTCCTTATTATTTCGGAGTATTGACCAGTCATATCTAGGGAATTTTGCAGATTTTACTGTGTTTGCTCTCAGGCTAAGTCGAATGGTTGCGGTTACTATGCGATGATCTGAGCTGACACAATCAAAAGAGTTGTAGGGCTGACAGTTTATGGCACTGTTGCTCCATTTCTTGTTGATAAGAATGTAATCTAGTTGGGCTTTAATGCCGTTGGGATAGGTAAATGTCCAACGTTTTCCCAGTTTCTTTTGAAACTTGGTATTAAGGCATAGCATCTTATTCTCTTTCAAAAAATCGCCAAGCATTTTGCCATTTCTATTTGATGTCTTGTGAAATGAGTGGAAAAAACCATCATTTTGTCCAATTTTTGCATTGAAATCGCCAGCTATGATTGTCACGTCATGCCTTGGTACTTGGAACTTTATACAGGCTTTGAAAGGTAAGCGCTCTGCTTTTTTTAATGGTTTGTTGAAGGATATAACGAGCTCTGTGTAAGACAGTGTCAGTCTGTGCGTGACAAAGTTAAAATTTTTGCTGACCGAGATCAGCTGCATGCAACAAAGATTCTCGAATTTCATTACTTGCCTGGTCTTTAGTTGCTATATTCTGCAATATGTCACTTGGGGTATCTATTGCAAATAATTTGAATCTCTCGAAGGTGGCAAGCAAGGAATCTTCATTGATATTGTCCTATCCTGGATGGAAAGGATTCACCAGAGATCGTCTTATCCGCTGACAGGCCATACATTTTGCGGGTTTTTTTCCGCCAAATGTGACCTCAGGTTGAATGAAAGGCTCCATCTCAACAAGGCCAATGATGTTTTCGTAATTCCTACTATGCCCCCGGCACGCTTTTCTGTACCATTCAGTCACTCCTGCACATGATCTGGGTCGATTTCGTTGAGTTTGTTTCTGAGCACTTTAAAACAAAATTCTCCTTTGCAAACTCTTCTTTGACTTCTTCTGGAAGCTGTTTCATCGCATAATTTTGGTTATCATGACGATAGAAAAAGGGAACCATGCGAAGAAAGGATGCCATATGCAAGTTCTAGTTTCCTTCTCTTTGAGCTCGGGTGAACATGAGCAAAATTGAAACCATCTCCATGTAGCCCCACCAAAATTGGAAGTTAGCATTCTTCTCACATGCACTTTTAATGAACTCCCCAAAAACTTTCTGGTAAGTATCTCCTTGGATCATAGCTACCAGTCCTGCAATTTTATCACTGTTTCCTTGGATTCAACAGATACTTTCATAGAGATCGTAGTTGATCTGTTTCCTACCCTACGAAGAACTTTGGAATCAAAATCCGCCAGAGTGCTTGAATTGATTGCTTGTGAGCTCGCATTGATTTTTGTATTCTTTCCCAGAAAATACAAGCTCTGCTGCACCTGGTCCAAGAATGTCACTCTCAATCCATGCTTAATAAAGGCCACATGCTGCCATATGCTTCCAGATTGCCTTCAAAAGGTTCATAGATATGTGGAGACCACCTAGGCGTGGAATCAACTTCTTATAGTCAGTTACGTTCCACTTTAACTCCATGAGTTGACAATATAGTGCTTGATCAACGGTGATAACTGCTGCCCTCCTGACAACATTGTTCAAAGTATCGAATTCATGAACTGGGGCCAGTTTTAGAGAGTTTAAGCATGACCAACGCTAACACCACCGTTACCTTTCTTGCGTCATTGCCCATTGTCTTGCTTTCAACGCCCCCGCATATCATGTGAACAGTCAATTTGAAAGAGGGATGACTCTTATGTTAACGTATTCATCCATTGTTTACGAACGCTAGGTTCAGTTCCTTTACAATGGGCCGAACTCTAGCTGTTTTATCAATTATTTTTGCGTGTTTTGTATCGGAAATTATCCAGAAGAAGGTTTAAAGATATGGAAAGTGCAGATTCGATGGCTATGTCAAGGTAGGGAAGCTTTAACATTTAATTTCTAACTATTTTACGAAAGTACTTAACGTTCAGATTTAAAGTTAAAATCTGTTTGTCTCATTCAAACTTGCTTGCTTAAAAGAGCCTAGAAAAATGACAGAAATTGAGAGTCCCTTTTTGAAACATTAACTCACATTATGTCTTGTCAGGAAAGTCTCCGACTTTTCTATCCGTACCTAATTTTCCGTTCGAAAATAGGACAAGAATCATAGATTTGAATAAAGTTTTTTAATCGCTCACCCCCAAAACCCTGAGAATGACAAAGAGTTTAGATTATCCTTTGAATAACATGGATGCTTATTTCAGCAAACGATTCAAATGGACTACAGAGCATGAATGAGAGGAATAATGGCCTCAGAAATTTGGATGCCGAAGCCCGTGAGTGCAGAGAGAAGGGAAACGTGGAAAAAAATTGTGGCATCCCTATCAGAAATCGAAAAGGTGCGGTTCGATGTCTCTGCACGCTCAGCAAGGGAGCATTTTCAAATTATGTTCTCTAAGAGAAGGTCCAAAAATCGGAGGAGGAGAGAGCGAGTGGTATCATCGGTCCAGAACCGTCGGAGGCTGATATGCTCCTTGACGAAATAATCGAGCTTTTCGATAATGCCAGTCAATCCAAGCAAGCAGCAGCACAAAATTTGAAGGCAACCCAAAAGGCCGAGTTGGCAACAGCAGAGGAAATGAGAAGGCAGTCAGTGGAAACTTTCGGGGAAAGCAAGAAGAGAAAGCACGATGTAGCAGGAGAAGGGGAAGGAAGTAAAAAACGAACTCGTGGAAGAAAGACCCTCGAAATGATTGAAGATAAAATAAAATTTGATCAACAAATGAAAGAGAAGGAATTAGAGCTGAGAAAGAAGGAAATAGAAGAAAAGGCAAAAGCCAGGGAATATGTTCAGCAGCAGGAGACAAGGACAAAGATAGAGTTGGATGAGGTGCATAAAAAAGGGAATGAAATTTGTAATCGATTGAATAAACAGGATGAAATGCTTAATACCCTTTTGTTAAATCAAGAAAGATTAGAAAAATTAATTAAACATCACTTGGAAAAATAATCAAAATTAGAAAATTACAGTTTTGTGTTGTCTTCTTTTCTTAAAATACATTCTATCAACTATTTTCATTTATTTTTCAAACATTGGCAAAATATTGTTGTATTTCAGGCGGTTGTATTCCAAAGTATTCTGCTGTGGCACTTCCATACAAACAGTTTCTAGCATTTTGTAACAAAGTGGAAACAATAAACTGTTTTCCAACAGCACTTAATTGAATTTTTAGATTCTTTTAAAAATCCATAAACTTAAAATAGTTTATTATGTCCCCAAATAGCCATTCTCCGCTATTCTGGCACAAACTCATTCTCCCGTTCCAGAGTTGTTCCTCTGCTGTTATATTTGCCCCTTTGAACGGCGCCTGAAGTTGCAGTCTATGAGGATAGGCACTGTCTCCATACAAACATAAAATTTCTCCAGCAGGCGAAACAGAATGTTCTTGCAGCAAAGGAAGAAGGCCAGACACTCTGAGAATGCCACTATCATGCCGTCTTCCTTCGTAAGGACCGTGAAGAAGAGCTACCATGCCATCAGGGGTTGCAACGGATTGAAATTTTATGGCATTAACCCGTTTATGTCCATTATAAAGAACTCTTTGGTTATCGCCTTGTCTAGATATAGGGCGCACTGTGCCATCAATAAACCCCCAACAATTAGTAAGAGGAGCACCCTTCGTGTGTATAGCTGTTGCATAACCTTACTAGATTTTGGAGACTTAGCACGTTTCTTTGAAAACTTTGGAGTAAAATCCCCAATGATCATGAATAAATGATGCCACATGATTTGATATGACACAGAGTTCAGGAACAGGCCTGGCAAAACGTGGAATCAAATCCAAATAGTGGCATGGATATGCCAGCCGCTTTAAAAGAACGCACAAACCCTCTACTGCGTCAACTTTTAGCCTGTTATAGGTTATGATTTCTTCTGGCAGTTGGAGAGTTTTGCAAGGTTCGTAATGTTGGCTTTATTGAATCGAAAATCAGCACGGCATTCAGCGTCTGTAAGCATATCCAGATTGAATGGGTCGTAAGTCCAATAAGGTATTTTGACGTTATTTGGCCCATTCAAATCATTTAAGGAAGCAAACTCTATTTCATCCAAAACACCAGAACCATAAGCCAAATCCAAAACCTGCAGAACTTCTCGCCGATTCGCCATTTTAAATAACGAGTGATTTAAATAAAGTCTTGTGATAATTTCCTTGAAAGCCCAAGACAAACGATTACTCAATTCAGCACAGATTCCTAGCCTTTTTGTTCCCCGTCCTGCTGATTTGTGCTCATATGTCTGGTCATACGACTGAGATGCATGGGCGTATTGTGATCTCATGATCTCCAGGTTAAGGTAAGAGTTGTCCTGCTTAAAGTGCCTATTATCGGCAGATGACCAATAGATGTTTGATTCTGCTCTTAAACTGAGTTTTTCTGATCTCTGATCGCTGCTGCTTTCTTCTCGCCTTCCAGGATGCTGCCTTTGGCATCAAACCAACTAGAATCTAGTGGCTTTTGGAAGACAGGATTGGTTTTACGGTTTTACCCTCATTGATTTTTACTGGCAGCAACTCTTTGAGAATCTCTGGAACTTTTGAAGTGTGCTTGTCAGATATTTCTACAGTTGCAAGTAAGTTTGGCTCTTCGCCAATTGATCTTTTGTATGCTGCGAGTTGAGTTGCGTGAAATGTACTTTTACCGTCAAGTGATTCATCCATAATATCGATGTTGTCTGCTGTAAAGTGTATAAACTCGTTTGGGACAAAATTTTTTGGTATTACTGCAACTGTGGTGTGGTCAACTGACTGCAAGGTATCGTTCGCAAGTGCTGTGTCAAGCTGCAACAATTGTTTGTAGCTCAAACAGTGCCCAGCTCGATGGAATAAGTTAACAAGATCCTTTGAGCGTGTAGCTTGAGGCAAGGTTCTCTTCAAACGGATGTGCTTGGGTGTCCAGTTCTTACCGTTGCTCAATCCATATATAAAATCCTGTGCAGTGCTGGTAACCAGCCGCCTTTCACGATCCTACTCGTATGCTTCTTCAACGCCATTAATAGCTTCCTTGTCACCGTATAATAGCCTCAAGAACATAAACAGACTATCAGGTATGCACTCGGCTTCGTCTTGCTCACTTACTGATAATCCTTTACAGCCAGGTTTAGCAAGAATATCGCCACGTATCTTCAATGCAACATGAACAAGGGGCAAAAAGTTATCGTTTTGTTCTGGTTGATACGATGGGATACTAAAATTTTCACCATCAAGCTCATTTTCGTGCGCCATTCGGGAAACAGCATAGCTTTGATACTGAGTTGGAATTAGCAGTGCTTGTCGTTTTAAAGGATCAACATTCAAAGGCTGGAAAGAATGAAATGCTATAAGGTCATTAACATCTGCCAATCTAACAAAATGTTTGTAATCTAGTGTGGCAGCCCTTAGTATATGACTGCTAAAGCCAAAGGTCATTATTGAGCAAAGGCGATCTTTAGGCGAATTTGATTGGCAAAAATACATTTATTCCAGTCAACTGGAGTAATGGAACGCCTTGACGGCCTTTGCCTTATACTCCGCACGCCAGAGTCTTTCTTGATAGATGCATCTTGTGAATGGCAATAACACTGCTTGTGCCATAAAATTCTATGTGTAACTCCGGGCTTCAAAATTTCTGCAACTTAATCTATAACTTCATCGTGTTCGCCAAACTGGGATCTTTTCTCAGTTGCTTCCTTCAGTCCTTGCTCGCTAGCTTCCCTCGATTTATCATTGGCTTTACGTTTCTGACAAAACAAGCATAGATTGTAGTTCACAGTATTCTGTCTTTTCAAATCATAAACTGATTTCATGATGTCATCTTCAAAACGTACCAAGGCAATTTGATCGGTTTGCTTTGAATAAAATGTTAATACGATACAACTTGTCAGCGCTTTGTTACGTCTACGGAATTCCAAAATTAGTTACACCTTGTCAAATCGCGTCAAAAAGATACTGTTTCAAAACAGTTATTATTTACATTTCAAAATATTCAATGAGGTCATATTTTATCAGATCAAAGTACAATACAGAGTGGACACTGGACACTCTTAGAGACACTGAAGGTGTTTGATTTCAACAATTTATTTTGCATTTAGTACTTTCATCAATCTTGAAATCTTGGTATTAAGAAATAAATTTTTTTATGCACATGGACATGAATGGACCTTTTCGCTGCTAAAATGGTGAACCCTTTCTTTTACGTGGTAGAAATTGCTTTGGCTATAGAATCGCGAAGTAAACTTTTGGATAGGTGGCCATTTTGAATACACAGATTTAGCTCCTAAAGAGATAAGTTTTGTTAAATTGCAGCAGAATGAACGAACCAGCGTGAAAGACCTTCAGGCCAGTAAACACTATCAATTTTACCACTTGCCAGAACCTTAATGCCGTTTTCCACTAGGCGAATTTATTCGCTCGAAGCGAATTTTTCGCGGCGAAAAAAATCGATCGAACGCATTTTTGTTTTCCACAGAAACTCCAGCGAGTTTTGGTTTTTTGGTGCGAAAAGCTTTTCAAAGATGGCCGCTGTAAATCTCAGGTATCTACTGCTACTGAAAGCTCGATTATTGATCAAAATCTTGCTGCTAAGAAGACGTGAGAGAAGGTTGCAAAAGTACAAGAAAAGATTTTGGATAAGGAAGATCTATGAAGAACGGGAGCAGAAGGGCGAGTATCATCTTTTGATCAAAGAACTGAGACTAAACGATGCTGAACATTTTTTCAGGTGTTTTAGAATGTCTCCTACACTGTTTGAAGAGCTCCTGAATTGGTTTGGCCCGTTTCTTCAGAAAAACGATAGGAAAATGAGGAAAGCTATCCAACCAAGTGAAAGATTGTCTGTTTGTTTAAGATACCTGGTGACGGGTGGTGCCCAAGTAACGATATCAGCAAGCTTCCGTATGAGTCCAACAGTTGTTGGGAGAATAATCAGTGAGACATGTGAAGTTGTATGGAAAGTACTCAGCGCAAAAGGCTTCATCAAAAACCCATCAACAGAACTGGAATGGAAATCTATAGCCGAAGAATTTTCAAAATTTTGGAATTTTCCGAATTGCTTGGGAGCTCTTGATGGGAAACATGTGGTCATGCAAGCACCAGCAAGATCAGGATCTTCCTTTTTTTAATTACAAAAAAACTTTTAGCATTGCCCTTTTGGCCATTTGCGATGCAAGATATAAGTTCACTCTGGTGGATATAGGAGATAGTGGTCGCCAGAGTGATGGAAGTGTGTATTATTGTAGTAATTTAGGTTATGCTATTGAAAATTTTGGTTATGCTATTGATTATCAAATCTAGGTTTTGCTATTGATTATCAAATCTTTCTTGACGATTCTTGTACCCTTGACTACCACAAGAGGATGGTGTGTCACTTGCCTTCCTTTTTGTACCATTCAGAACAACTGGCCTTACTGATATCTGAGGGGCTAATGGGCCATCCAAAACATCTTCAGACTGCAAAGCTGTTTCAGCTTGAATAATGTTGCTTTCTGTGGGCCTGTTTGCTGTTTTTTCGTGCAGAAATCTCATTTGTTCAAAGTACTTGCATTTAGGCAATGAACTTGCAGCAGCACCAGACCTAGTCATCCGGTTCCTCTTGTCCAAACATTTTTTCAGGTTGTCCTTTAGATTTTTTAGATGCCTCTGAAGAAATTCCACTACAAAAAAAGAAATGAAATAATATTGTTTACAAGATTCTAAAATATATCATCAAACTAAGAATTTTGTCCGGCACAGAAAGTCACAGAAAGAATTATTAGATTATTATTATGAAAGTTATCAGTTTGAGGGACTGTGAAAACCTCTCTCGTGTAAATTATTTTCTCTTTTGTGTAAATTTTATTCCTTTTATGATTGGAGTGGTGTCACTCATCATGTCTGGGCGCAAATTTGTTTGATTAGCAAGGAACATAGGTAAACTTGATATCTCCTTTTAAAATAGCTTTTTGTGAGTATTTGTCATATCTGCAACGCTATTGGAACGATGGGCGACACCACTCCATTCACTTTTGTAGCTTATTATCGTAATATTTGTGTCTCTATGTTAAGTGTAAGTTTTAGGGTTGGTATGCATTTCCATGCTCCCTAGGCTTTTGTATTGTAATTGATTGCCGTCGAAATTTTATGAGAATATAAGAAAAAGCTGTGAACTCACCGTCCTTGTTGAATAACTGGCCTATTTTTGACCATGCGTTTTGCTTCATGGGCCTAATTTTGTATCCTTCGGAAGCAATATCCCACAAACATCTGTACTTGCGGACTTCTTCCAAAAATACTTCTTTGTCGAATTCAGCTGCAAGTAGTTCTTCGCCGTTGTACTGGTCTAGGCCCTGTAGGTTGTTCTCGGGGGTGGTGGCGACAACAGAGACGATCGTCTCTGTCTCCTCAAAACCTGTCTCATCAACGGAGCATGGCGTGGCAGCATTGTATTCATGGTTGTAGAGTTCCTGTTGACTGTTGGTATTTGCTAAACTGGCAAGGTCAGCCACAGTTATGTCTCCATTTGCCATCATTTGTTGTAAGAGATTCAGTGTCATTGCAGCCGTGTTTTTCTTTCTGCTGCTGCTGTTGTTTTGGTGCGACTTTTGGTCATGGATGTCACATGACAGGCTTCCAGCAATTTAATTGGCTTGCGCCTTTTTTTTCCGCGAAAAAGTTGAATCCATTCGAACTCACTTTTTCGCTGCTGCGAACAATCACCGCGAATGAGCTCCTGCGCGAGAATTTAAATACGCATGCGTATGCTCGAAAAAAGTCGCTTCGGCGAATAAATTCTCCTAGTGGAAAACGGCCTTTATACAGCTTGGAGGGTCCCTTGATCATACTGTAAAGTTTTCTGACCGGCAGCCATTTTAAATATGCAAATCAAGCCTTTAAATTAGTTAATTTCGCTTGGGATCCACCAAATTCGTAACCAACATGGTCGAAAAATCATGACAAAGTTGGAAACAGCTCCATGTTACCAAACTTAATGCAACCTAGTAGATGCTTTCTCATTTGTGAGACATTAAATCAACAAATGATGGATCTTGTCCAAAAGTCAAGCATGTTGCAAAGGCAATGGCATATATTCCACAGTTAGAGCCATTCTGTTGGTGCTGAACTTAAGCAACTGTCATTATAAACGGTGCACCTCCACCTCCAAGCAACCACTCAATTTTTTGTTCTTCCTCATTCGAAGTTACATTGTTGTAGAGACTGTCATAAATCTTTATTTCATCATTTTGGCAGCAAATGGAGCTCAAACAAACCCAGTGACTATTGCCTGTATGCATTATTTGAAAAAACTCTGATGAAACAGCATGATAATTTCTTGCAATTCCAAGGGTAGGCTCCTGAAATCCTTCAATCATTGGGTTCTTTTCTTTCAAAAAACCTGTGCTTGATGTATTATCACATCATTCATCCAACCATCTCCAGCTTTAGTCAACGCCAAATCTTTTTCAGTCACTTCTCCGCTTTAGCGTATTTCTTTACTTGTCTAGTAGTAATCTTGTTAACCATTAAAGCTACATCACCTGAGTATGTTGTCTGAGGCTTTTAGGACTTCAAACTATTGCACTTGCACCATTGACAACACCAAATGGTTTTAGCATTGATTGAGATTTTTTTATATTGAAGACAAGGGTGATAAGGAGTAGAAAGTTTACGTTTTATTAAATTCTTCTTTAAGATTACGGTAAACGTTTCTGGACAAAAACATCCATTTTTCGATTACTTCACATTCTGATAGCTGAATTAATAAGGTACATTATGATACCATGTTTGAAGCTAGAAGAAGTTTTGAAAATGGAGAAAATCCCGTAGAAACAAAGGTTTCCATAATTTTCTAAATCAAAGTTTCTAGCAGCAGTTTTCAAATCCCTCGACCTGTTAAGCCGATTATCCTGGTTCTGCTTCCTATTGTTTGTGTAAGAGTATGGCACATCCATGGGTTGTTGTGCTTATTTAAAACGCTAGTTGATCTTAAAGCCTAAACTTCTTGACCCGGATTACATTGTTGGTAATATGATCCCAATGTGTATCATCGCAAGTGCGATCAGTAAAATCCCGTTCTCCCTGACTCGAAATTCCTCTACATACAGGTACGAAAAAGCTATTTTGTACCCAAGTAACCAATCGAATGGCTCGAAAATTTGCACACGGCCAGGGTAGATGTTGGGCAACCAAAGAGTGTCTCAAAATTTTTTTGTTTGCTCTGGTCCGTCTTTTATACCCAAATACAGCTGCGGGAGGGTAGAAAAATTGTTTGCCAATTTTTGACAGGGTATAGTTTCAAGAAGAGGAGGAATTTAGAAAATCCGAGACACACTTTCGTAGCTTAGGATCTGCACTTCCTGCTGGTATAAGTCAGATTAAGTCAGATACCTCAAACGCAAAGGTACAAAATAGCTTTTGAAGGTGGTACACTTTTTGATTCGCAATAAATCTGGCTAGATACGCTATAATTTTGTGTATCGAATGATATATAGTTTACCCAGATTGCTTGAACAATTTGGCCTTTCGGAAGGAAAAATCAATTCTCGTGTTGAAAACGTTTACCGTAACCTTGAAAACTCCTAAAATTCTATTGAAATAAATTGAGGTACATTGTCACTAACTAATCCATCAGGTAATGCAAAAGATGCAAACAAATCGCAAAGATCACTTGCCTTATCTATGAACATAACATGGTGTCAGTACGGATTAATCAAGACCAACATCTCAGGAACGATAAGTAGACGTTATTTAATTTATGATATTGATGCAAAACACCTGACTACCATTGGCTCTCCCTTCGCAATCGCGATATGGATATAGGCCTAAATTCTTTACCACAGCAACCTCTCAGCTTTGAGGGCAACCTTTCTAATAACTGGCGAATATGGAAACAGGAATTGACTTAAATGCCACTGAGTCGTCCAGCAAAACCAACAAAGTCAAGTCTAGCATTTTCCTCACATGCATAGGCAAAAAAGGGGTGAGAGGTTTATAATACCTTCTCGCAGGGACAGATTTAGACGTTCAAACCGTTCGCACATGCGACAGTCAACTCCTCAACGGATGTTTTGCGTCAGTTCTTTTAGCACTTCTCATCTCAAAAGGAGAATATATATTTTTCTTGGCTTCTCCTTCCCCGACTTTGGTCCTTGATTCTCTTTAGACCGGACGCTATCGGAAAAAAAATCTTGGCACCACGGAGGAGCCAATCGAAAATAAGAACATAAGAAAATCCAAGAGATCGAATCATATCCGAGAGAAATCTAGAATGCGATACGGTCTAATCTTACAGTTAATTATCACAGGGGACAAAGTTTTACATCAATCGGGTATCAGATAGAATCATTCTGATTAAACTGATAATTGGCGATAATATTCTTACAGTGATATGTGTATATGCACCACAGTCAGGACTGGGGGACTTTTTATGACAGATTGAAGAGTGTTGCATCCAAAATTCCTAACAAAGAGATTCTGATTCCTTGTGGTTATTAGAATGGCCATGTTGGGCAATTACCAATTGTTTATGAAGGTGTGCACGGAGGATATGGATTTGGTAATCGCAATACAGAGGGAGATAGAGTTCTTGATTTTGCCGGGGCAAACGATCTTGTAGTAGGACACACATTCTTTGTTAAAAGAGAAAGCCATCTTGTGACATATCAATCTGGGAATGCAAAAACTCAAATTGACTTCATTCTTTTGAGGAAACCTGACCTAAAGTTAGCTATGGACATAAAGATAATACCACGTGAGGAATGTGTGCCTCAGCACAAACTTCTAGTTTGTAACCTTTTATTAAAACCTCCTGCTTTTCATCCTAAACAGTTCACTCGAAAAGTTCGGACTTGGAAATTGCGCCAGCCAAATGAAAAAGCTGAATTTGAACAGGCTTTCAATGAGAAGTTGAACAGGAACTACCATTCAGATGGTGAATCTTCCACAAAAGAAATCTGGAAGCAGCTGAAGAGTGCTCTACTCGTTGCTGCTAAAGAAGTATGTGATAAAACCAGAAAACAACATCGTAAAAGAGAGACATGGTGATGGAATGATGAGGTAAACTCTGCAGTTGCTGAGAAAAGGAGATGCCGGAAAGCTTGGAAGAAAGGAGCAGGTAAAGAACCATACCTACAGGCTAAGCAAGTGTCTAAACGTGTTGTTTACTCAGCAAAGAAGAATGCTGAGGCGCATAGGTTTGCAGATCTACAATCTGGTAAAACAGATGTGTTCAAAATGGCAAAGCAGATGAGAAAAGAAAACCAAGATGTCATTGGGGATAAATGTGTTAAAGCTGATACGGGAAACCTTTCTTTTGACAAGGAATCTAAAAAAAAGCATCTTGGAAACAACATTACGAGCGTCTTCTCAACGAAGAATTTCCTTGGAATCCTGGTCACCTGAATGCTGACCCTGTTGAAGGCCCACCCATCCACATTTCTACTGAGATGGTTGGATGGTTGCATCTGCCATTGCCAAAATGAAGATCAATAAGGCACCTGGTCCACCAGGAATAGTTGCAGAAATGCTTAAGGCTTCTGGAGACACTGGGGTAAAGTTAGTCACAGAGCTTGCAAATACCATGGTCAGAAACGGTGATGCTCCATCTGAATGGGATGATAGCTTTATCATGAATATTTACAAGGGAAAAGGTGATGCTCTTGCAAGAGGAAACTATAGAGGTCTTAAGCTACTTGATCACGCTATGAAAGGAATAGAAAGAGTGGTCGAGGTTATTATCCGTGAAAGAGTTGGAATTGCAGATATGCAATTCGGTTTCATGTCTGGAGGTGGTACCACTGATGCGATTTTTGTTCTCCGGCAAATGCAAGAAAAACACCATGCAAAAAACAAAAAGCTGCATTCTCCTTCGTAGATCTTGAAAAGGCCTTTGATCGTGTACCAAGAGAAGTTATCTGGTGGGCCACGAGAAAGGTTGGGTTGGAAGAATGGATTTGCGTTTTGTACAAGCCATGTAGAAAAACACTCGATGCAGAGTAAGAGTTGGCAACACCTACACAGATGAATTTGGAGTCAAAGTTGGTGTTCACCAAGGATCAGTTCTTAGTCCCCCTTTATTCATCATTGTGCTTGAAGCTCTGTCTTGTGAATTTAGAAGTGGTTGTCCTTGGGAAATGCTGTATGCTGACGACCTTGTTGTCATTGCTGAGTCAGAGGAAGAACTAAGAGAAAAGCGTAAAGCATGGAAAGACGGATTGGAAGCCAAAGGACTTAGAGTCAACAACGGAAAAACTAAAATCTTAATCAGTGGTCCAAACCTTAACACGTTCACAGATTCCGTTAAAAATCCTTGTGGTGTGTGTAGAAAAGGTGTAGGCAGTAACTCAATCTTATGTTCAGGCTGCTCCCACTGGGTGCACAATAAATCCAGTGGCCTCAAAGCTAAACTCAAACCTGACCTAAATTATCAATGTGGTAGATGCTTGGGTAATGTCCGTAACATTGATGTTAGACCCTGCAAAGAATGGTTTTTAGATGACCAGTAGAAGTTTGAAGTTGTGGACTCCTTTTGCTATCTGGGTAACGTGATTGGAGCTGGTGGTGGGTGTGATTTAAGCATCACTGCTAGAGTGCAATCTGCTTGGGGAAATTTCCGTGAACTACTGCCTCTGTTAACATCCAGCACAATATCTTTCACTAAACGGGGACAGATTTACAGCAGTTATATCCGTAGTGTGTTACTGTATGGTAGCGAGTGTTGGGCTCCTACTAACATAGACTATTTAAAACTTCAGCGAAATGATAGAGCTATGATTAGATGGATCTGTAATGTTCAATTGGATGACAGAATAAACTCCGATTCACTCCAATTCATTCCGAAGCTTGAAATAACCAGTCTTGATACACTTATGCGTTCAACAGACTACGGTGGAATGGCCATATCGAAAGAAGTGATAGCTGGATTAAGCGATGTACAGAAATAGAAGTTGAGGGAAGTCAAGGTAGAGGTAGACCAAGAAAAACTTGGGCAGAAACTATCAAGACTGATCTAAAATCTTGGAACCAAAACAGTGTTCTTCCTGATAACGGCATTGAATGGAGAAAAATGTTTAGAACAAGCATAAAAAACGTGCAACCTGCTTTAAGTGGAGAAAGTCACGTTAAACGAATGATGATGATGATGATGATGATAATGATTACCAATGTAGTTAGATTGGGACGTTTCGGTGCACTGTTTGTTTAGAAGCACGTTCGCACCAATTCGCACAACTTTTGTTTAAAATTGTTCAGCCAATCATAGCGCTATATTGTGTGTCCATTCAGAATTAGAAAATCTTGTACATTCTCGCACCCCTCGCATCGATTGTGTCAACTGTATTGCGTGAAATAATTGTGCATGAGATGGATTTGCTGTATAATGTAAAAGGATTTATCGAGAAGGAGAAATATGAAGAGTTACAATTAATAAGTACCAACGAGCTTATTAAGCTAGGAAAAGTGGCTGCAATTTCAAGTATCCAGGAAGCTATGCTCAGACCGTTTGAGGACGCACAGCAGGCCTACATATAACCGTTTGGGGTTAACTAATGGAGCCAAATTTTTCGCTGCAAGGTGCATTTATCTTGTCTTTAGTTTGTGTGTGTGTGTCTGTGTGTTCAATGAAATTTGTGCAAATAATTGTTTTGCAAAAATAGTTGTAGGGGACATTACTCCCCTGGCACTCCCTTGGTCCTAGGTCTTGATGTAAAATGTTTGGTTCAAAGAGTTATAAACCAGTTACATTGTGTGTCACATTTTGTTTGCTTTTTCAATTATAGCAGCTCATGCTCTTTTTGATAAGTGATTTGCTATCTATAGTACTGAGGTACAGGGGCGATGGACAGTAGGATTGTTATTAAGTATGTTATGCATCCCACCCACTTTTTGCAGATCTTCTGTCAAATGAAAAAAACCCCAGCCGTCTTGGAAGCTTTTTTCATGCTGCAAATACCTTTGAAGCCACTGATCTTCTTGAAAATTATAAGAATTGTTATGCTGACTGTATAAAATTTGAAGCCCTTAAAAATTGTCAGAATAACAGATGGGGTCCTTTTGTCTCTTTGATGGCTTTGTCATATGTTTTGGGTTTAGTAGTCACATTCTTTTTATTCTGTTACTGCTGGGCTTGGTAGATATGCACAACGCCTCTTAAACTCCAATATCAAACCACGTCAGAGTGCACCCAACTCTTCAACAGCTCCAATTAGAGTTCTCTGGACAAGGCTTGATGATTCAGATGTATTTACAAGATCATATGTACCCAACCATGTTGTTCCTCTATTCATTTGTAATGATGCAGTTCAACCAATGATTGAAAAAGAGGATATTGCATTGTAAAAGCATCCTTTGACAACAACAGCAAAAAGAAGACAGACAACTCTCTCCTTTCCTGTTGCCAAAAAAATTCCCAAACTTGTATCAAATGTGGTTATAGATGTGTCAGATAAACCTTATGTTCCAGAGATAGATAATTCCTCAGATCATCAATTATTCTCTTCAAATCCAAATGATATTGGTAACATCTACAACAAGGTTCCCGAACTATCAGATTCTGAGATACATGATCGTATGAAAAATATTTGGAAATCTGGCAGTAAATATGAAATTTCCAGTCCGTAGCTTTTATGGGAAATCTAGGAAATTTATATCCTGGTTCCAGAAATTTACATGGCTAGCTTATTCTGGTGTTTTGGATAGTGCTTTCTGTGTTCCTTGTGTTTTGTTTGGTAGGCGGATAGGGTCAAATTCAACTAAATTGGATAAGCTCATGAAAAGCCCTCTTACTGATTGGTCACCTGCTGTTAAGGCCAATCTCCATTAGAGCGAATCTCTCAAAAGCCAGCAACCAGCGAATAGTGCTCATGCGCATTAAATATTTTCACACCATACGACTGATCGCTGCAGTTCGCTCAGTAGTTGAGTTCTGTTCAACTTCTCAGCGATCGCCAGCGAATATACACTTGCCAGCACTTGATCGATCAAAATTCAAAATGGCGCACTTCGATTATAAAGCTGCGAGAGCACAGATGTTGGCTCAGGGGATTGCTTTTCCCCGACTTGATTTGAGCATTTCAAATGAAGTTGATGAGCATTCACAACACGAAAGCTCGGAAATTGGTTCTGGAAGTTTTTCGCCGCCAGCCATAGACATCTTAGGCCGTCTCACACAAGTGACTCTTTGTGAAAGCGAAGTTCAAAATGATAGAAGTTTTGAATTTGGACGGAGCCTAGAAGGTGATTTGATTGAAATAATGAAAGATTATTGGTGTGTCTGGGACGTATCATGTAGAGCGTTCAAGGAACATCCAAAGAAACAACAGGCTTGGAAGGAGATTGCAGTGAAGCTAAAGCAAGATGGTGAGCCTGCTTTCCTTCGTGTTGCCAGACATTTAATTGGATCCTTGTTTTGGAAACCTGAAATAGCCTTAGACCTTTTAGAGTTTCTTAAATTATTGAAATTTTTTGATGGGACCATGACTTTGAAGTCTATGATGGGTTTAGGCTCATGCCAATCCCAAGGTAAAATTTGAACATTGTGGGTTTTGGAACACAACTTGTTTTTTGGGTTGCAATTACCAGCAGTAGATTTACATTTCATTTTTATCTTATAGAGAATGTACTGAAAAGGATTTGGAAGAACCTACGGGACAACGTTTCCAAATGTGTAAAGAAAAGAGAGCTATTAAGCAGATCTGGTGCAGGTGCAACTGAGTTGCCCCAGTGCAAATTTTAAAGAACTTCAATTTTCGATAGATAAGGTTTCACATAGCAACCTTTCAATCCCACAACCTTCACTGGAAAAAACTGGTGAACTTGAATTTACTGATGATACATCTTCAAGTACCCAGTGTTGGAACACATGCTCTACTCCAGAGCCTATGCACTGTATTGCAGAAACACCACGAATGAAAAGAAAGAGAATTTTGGCATCGAGAGAAACACAAGAAACTTGCAATGATCAATCATCAATAAGTTCTTTGGATTGCGCTATTTCACAATATCTTAACAAGCATAATTCGCAAGAAAATAATGCAGACAACATGTTTTGCCAAAGTCTGGTACCCATACTGTCATCCTTACCAGCAAAGAAGAACAGAAAAGCTAAAATCGAGATTCAAAAACTTTTATTTGACATTGAATTTAGTGAAGATTAGGTTTTATACAAAGGTGGAAAAAAATTTCTTCTTTCTGGGAACCTAAGAATCTGGCTCAAAACTTTCTGCAAGATTTAAGGGGTAGACAAATAAACTTTCTGTCTGTTTCAAATAATTTCTATACTTAGTTGATGTATAAAAGAGGGCAAACTTAGTTTTAAGAAGTATGATAGTCTCATTTGAATGTTCAATTTGTATTTATTTTGATGCTTAATTTGTTTTTTTCTCTCTAAGTATTTATATAGAAATACATAGGAATCATAGAAGTATTTATATAGAAATCTAGGTTAAATTAAATGCATAAAACTGTCAGGCAATCAACTTTTTAACATAATCAGTAACATTGGAGATCTTGACTATTGTTCCAAAACTGTCATTCTCAACATATTAGATATGCCTTTACTTAATGCATAAATGCACATAAGAAAGAAATCAACTTCGATGATTGATTCAATCAATCATCGTGATGGAAAATCAAAAGGAAAATCCATGCAATAATCTCCAAACATAGTTTCAGAAGAGTCAGGGGCAAAATCATTTGAACTGTATGGTGCATTTTATGGAGAAGGCTTAGCCTAATCTTTTGACAAGTAAGAAGCAATATGTGGTTGAAATGGAGTCCTAGCATGCAACAAATTAATTTAAGCATATTAACTCATGATCAATGCTGCTCTCACCATGGTGCCAAACATGTTTTCTGTAAAGTAGGTTGCAGCCCCTATATTATTCCCAGTCTTAATCATGGTTTGTCTTGAAAGCTCAGCTGCTAAAAAAATTCTGATCGTGAATGGCTGAGATTTCTGTGAGATGGTGAATGTAAATAAATTGCACAAAGAATATATTTCCAATGGAAAGAGACTAATTCTCACAGTCCTTTGGCAGCTCAAATTTAGCTGCTCACAGGCGAGTTGAAAATAAAATTTTCTGCTAATTTGACTTTTTTATTTACTTTCACACTTCAAAAATTTTCTGTGAAACTTTCTGCTAACATTTTTATCTAGAAAAATGTCTGGGAACTAGGTTCTTTTTCCACCACTGAACATATATGCACACATTTCTATTAAAAACTGTAATACTAATCACCATCCAGCTTGAAAAACTACCAAAAAATAGAAATATCGATATACTTTTTAGTAACTCATTTTATAAGAAAATTACCCTGAATATGCCAAAATGCTAAGATGAAGTTAAGAAAATCTCCAGCTTAAAATTTTATATCAAAATAAGAAGTTTGTTTATATCTGCAAAATCGAAAAATAGGTCATAATGCAGTTGGATGAAGACAGATCAAAGCACTGATAGGAATTATGGGTTCTAGAAAGTTTTTTTTCGAGAAAATTACAAAGAAAACATTTTTAAGAAAATATAAATGTCATCTTAAGTGAAGTAATTAGCTAAAAAAGAGCCTTCACTGAAATTTTCTCTCTTTCGTTACCATTTGTACATTTCCCTTTATTTAAAATGCAGGGTTGTAACACTTCAGACTAAAAGAAACTTAGAAGATTTTTAGTACAACTTTGGAGCTTGGCTTATTGTGAAAAATGTGTGTATATGGATTAACTTGATATGTTTCTATGGATTTATATTCTCTTACTTTTTGTCAAAATAATTTTGTGTGCTGTTTTCTTTTTTAAGCTGCCATGCCAGAGAACCATCTTCTGAAAAAATAGTCTTTGAAGTCATCTCTTACTTGTTTAGCATCTTTACTATAATTTGTTGACCCAATTTTATTGATACCAATCAAGCCTAGGCTGTCTGCCGCCGCTCTCCATCCACCTGGTCTGACAGATCTTGCTGTGTCCTCGTCAGCATAGCCTGCAGGGAAATACTTCGTTCCACTTTCATCGTTTTTGCTGTGAATGAGGAAATTATGCAGCATAACGAAAGCTTTTGTGATCTCTATCACAAGTTCTGTCTTGGCTATTATTGGCCTTCGAAATATTCCAAAACATGAAGCAGCAATCCCAAACGCATTCTCGACAACTCTCCTGCCTCTGCTGATTCTGTAGTTGGCCACACGCTCCTTGATGCCAATAGATGACCGTGGGTAAGGTTTCACAAGATAGGTTTTCAATGGGAATGCTTCGTCTCCTGTAAACACATATGTGAAGTGCTTATTTGAGCTTGGGGATATTGGTCTTGGTGCAGGCAGCCCCAACAAATCATTATTCATGGCATATCCTATATGCCCATTAGCGAAAACCCCACCATCACTCTGCCTTCCTGCTTCACCAATGTCCACCATGGTATATTCATAGTCGCTGTTAACAACAGCCATCAAGACAATATTATGAGTGCCTTTATAGTTAAAAAACGTGGAACCAGAGCGTGGTGGAGCTTGCATCACCACATTTTTGCCATCAATTGCACCTACACAATTAGGAAAGTTCCATTTAGTTTCATACTTCTCTGCCATTTCTTTCCACTCTTGTTGAGTGCTTGGGGCCTTGAGAAAACCACTCTTCAGAAGAATCGACCAAACCTTTTTGCATGTTTCCATGATTATACGTCCAACAGTTGTAGGACTCATACAATAACTCATGGCAATGGTAGAATGCGAATCGCCGGTGGCTAGATGACGTAGGGTAACAGCTAATCTTTCTTCTGGACTAACTGGTTCCCTATTTCTACAATTCCTCATCAATGACGGGCCAACAAGACTCAACAGCTCTTCAAATTTCTTTCGCAGCATTCGAAAATACTGAAAGAACAGCTCGTGATCCCAGAGTTTCTTTTCTAATACCAGCTGGTGATATTCGCCTTTTTCCAAACGTTCACGGTATATTTTGCGAACCCATTGTTTATGCTTTCTCTTGTGTTTCTCTTTAAGTTTTTCTTTTTGCCGTAAAGCAAGAAGAAATGCAAAGCGATGTTCTTCCGACATATTTGTTTCCGTTTAAATTGCTCAGATGGCGCCAAAAATCTACAGCGTGAAATGCATCAATTTGATGGTTTGCTGGCGATCTGGTGCAGAGATTCACAAAACTGCACTAGATACAATGCAAACATTTGTCTCTGTCATGGAAAATCAAATTACATCTATAAAACAATTACAAAATCAAGTTCTAAACCAAACAGTAACAAAAAACAGAGAAAAACTGGTTCCTATAGTTCAAACAGTTATTTTAATGGGTAGACGGAATTTTGCTTTGTGGGAACATCGGGATGATTCAAAAGATTACGGGTCCAATAACTGTGGTAATTTTCAAGCCCTATTAGATTTCCGTGTTGACAGCGGGGATAAGGTATTAGAAGAGCACGTCAAAAACGCACCCAGTAATGCAACCTACAGGTCCAAGACAGTTCAAAATGAAATTATCTATTGTTCTGGAGACATAATTAATGAGCAAATCATCAATGAGATAAAGGATGCAAAGTTTTACTCTATTCTTGCTGATGAAGAGATTGTTTAAACCAGGAACAAATGCCAGTTCTCCTTAGATATGTTGAAAAGTTTCGTGAAATAAAAGAATGATTCCTGAAATTCATACTCTGTGACACAGGGCTTACTGGCAATGCACTGAAATAAAAAATTATTCACCTCATTTCAAATGAATTGCAACTTGATGCAAAGGACTGTACTGGTCAGTGTTATGATGGAGCTGGAAATATGGCTGGAAAGTTTTCTGGACTGTCATCTAGAATTCTTGATCTGAATCCTTTATCAATGTACACACATTGTTCTTCCCACATACTTAACTTGTGTGTTGCCTCTTCTGGCCAGGCTCAGAGTGTTCGCAATATGATGGAAAATGTGGCCAAAATTTTTAGTTTTTTTAATAAATCAACAAAACGACAGCAACATTTTGAAGAGATGGTGCAAAAATTTAATCCTAGTTGTAAGCAAACAAAGCTTTTAGATGTATGCAGAACTAGATGGATTCTTCGCATAGATGGTTTAGAGAGGTTTGTGGCTTTGTATAGGAGATTTTCTTTGACGTCATAAATTAATGCTAATTATGCACGTCGGCCATATTAGAGGACAACCTGACTCCAAAATGGCTGCAAAGAGCAAGCGCTACAGTGACTTCGATGAAACTTCAAGGAAAAGATATGATGAGCAGATATCAATAATCGATGGAATTGATCCTTATACTTTAAAGAAATCACAGCTGTCTTCGGAATTTGAAAATTTTCCCCATATTACGTATCCAGACATCGTAAATTACCTTCTCTTTGCTCCAAGTCCTTACAGTCACACAGATTTGAAAACTTTCAGAAGCCTAGAATCATATAATCATTTTGTTTGTGGATGGGTTCGAGACGTTGGTATGCTTCTACAAAATGGCAAAGCTATCATTTTAGGAAGGGTGAGTCTTATGTAATAATGTATGCATATGTCACAAATACATGCACTTTAAGTGTTAGGCCCAAAGATCTTTGGTGTGCATTTTGTTGATGTGGCTTGAAAATTGGAGAAAAATAACATATAAACATAATTGATTTTGAAGGAATATAATTATTCTTTTTCTCGACATAAGTTTTGTTGTCATTGGCCGTATTTTCGTGTGGAGTTTATAGGAAATGCACCACGCCTTGAAAGCTAGACCTATGTAAGAAATCATGTAGTCGAAAATCATAGTGAATTCATTCATGTTATTTTTGCAAATTAAATTAAATTTTGCTGAAAAGAACCTTCGAAATTCAATACTTTATACTTTATTCATAGATAAATACTTAATTTTTTCAGGTATTGCATTCACAAAGGCTGTCTGCATCACCTTGGCTGATTGCCGAAATGGATGGGACCATTTTAACAGCCCATTGTGAATGTATGGCTGGCTTAGGAGAATCTTGCTCTCATGTTGCTGCTGTATTGTTTTACCTTGAATATGCTGTAAGAATTCAAGGAAACAAAACAGTCACTCAAGACAAGGCATACTGGATGCCACCAACTTTGAAAGAGGTGGAGTAGAGTGAAATCAAAGACATTGATTTTATGTCATCAAAATCAATGAAACATAAGATGGATAAAAGATTGCAAGCAGCATCTGAATCACCTTAATCTACTTCACCAACCTCAAGCAAAAACAGTTTTGCTTCTGACCAAGAACTGGATGACTTTTATGCAAAACTGAATACATGTGGTGCAAAGGCATCAATTCTTTCCATTATTCCTCCATTTTGCAAACAATTTAAACCAGATTTTTTGGAAAATAACAACTTTTCATTGGCAGCAACCTTTTATGAGCCAGAAAACTTGAATCTGAACTACAAACAGCTCATTGACAAAGCTAAGGACATTAGCACCAGTTTAAGTTAACATGAAGTTTAGTATGCTGAAAAAGTAACAAAAAAGCAAGCTGCAAGCTCTGAATGGTTTTCCTTTAGAGCTGGCAGGATTACTGCTTCAAAATTGTATGCTGAGTGCAAAACTAGTATCATCAGTCCTGCTAAAAGCCTAATTAAAGCAATTTGCTATCCACAGTCTTATAGGTTTACATCAAAAGCAACCAGCTGGGGATGCTAAAGAAATTGCTAAAGTAAAATATAAAGAATTGATGTCTTGCAAACATACAGAACTCTCATTTTCAGATTCTGGCTTATTTATTTCTATTGATGAGCCATATCTTGCAGCAACACCTGATTCACTGGTTGAATGCCAATGTTTTTGAAAAGGTTGTGTAGAGATCAAATGTCCCTACTGTATCAGGGAAACACAAATATTTGAAGGGATAGAGAAGAAAAATTTTTGCTTACTGTATGAAGATGACAAAATAAGTCTTTTAAAGTCACATCCGTATTACTATCAAATTCAATCACAACTTGTTTGCACCAAGCGAAGCTATTAAGAATTTTTTGTCTAGACAGAAAAGGATTTTCATCATGAGGGAATAAGATTTGATGCTGGATTTTTTTAAAAGTGTTTAGAGGAATCAAAAAAGTTTTTTAAGCATTGTATCCTAGTAGAAGTTGTTGGCAAGTTTTATACTGTTCCCCGAAATACATGTCTTCCTCTAGCTAAAACAAGTGGAACTGATCGAGACAGTTATTGTTATTGTGAAGGGCCAGAAGAAGGTGATATCATCTATTCGAGTTTCCTCGGGTCATGGCACGCCATCCACACTTGTCCTGCATGAGGGTTCTTATTTCCTCCGTCGATTCGAGGCCAGTGTCTCTCCTAAGAGAGTCCACGAAAGTCAGTTTCTGGCTCCCCCTGCTGGCCTTTCCCTGGGTTGGTTCCCAAAGCACTAGGTCACTCGCCGCAGGCTCGTTGTGTCTTACGCAGTGGCCAGCTAGCCTGAGCCGCCTTCTCTCCCGGATCTTTTCGCTCACCTTTGGTAAATTTCCGTACAGGACCTCGATCCGAACTTTGTCCCTCCACGTAACATTCATCACCATTCTCAGCATACGGGTGTAGCATCTATCTAAAGCGGATTCCTCCTTAGCAGACAGCGTCCATGTCTCACAACCATATAGGAGAATGGCCTCTACAGTTGCACGGAATAGACTTCTCTTTAGCTCCTGGTTCGTAGAGGACTTCCATACGTTCTTCAGAGAATGCAGTGCTCGCCATGCCAAGGCTTTCCTAACTTTGATGTCCTGTTCTGTTGATCCTATGTAGGAACCCAAATACTTAAAGTCTTTGGTTACTGCCAGTACAGATCCATCTAGGGTCTTTACCTCCGCTTGGTCTATGTTGAAGGCCATGACCTCTGTCTTCTTTGCATTGAGCCTTAAACCCACTTTCCTACATTCAGATTCCACATTGTGAAGAAGCTCCTGTGCTTGGTCCGTGTGATTTGAGACCAGAGCAATGTCATTCGCAAAGTCAAAGTCAGTCTTTACGTTCGGACCAACTCTTCTGCTTTCTCGGGGTGTGACAGTGAGGCCAAGCTGCTCCTCCCTTCCTTCGATTGCTCTCCTGAGAGCGAAGTCCAGGACAATAATGAAAAGGTATGGGGCAAGGGTATCTCCCTGCAGTACTCCCGCAAGTATTGGAAATGGCTCTGTCACTCCATCTGGTGATAGGACTTTGGCAGTCGTGTTTGTGTATGTTGCGCTGATAGCCCTCACTACTGGTCCTGGGATACCATATGCATGTAGAATCTTCATCATCTTTTCTCGGTGGATAGAGTCAAGGCCTTCCTGAAGTCGATGAATGTCATCACGGCTGGCAGTTGCTTCCTCTTTATACCTTCCACCATCCGCCTTAGTGCTAGGACCTGTTGTATAGTTGTCCTCTTCTGTCTGAATCCATTCTGATTGGTCCTGAGAAGAGGATCTAATACAGGGCGAATCCTGTTCAGGAGCATCCTGTTGTACACTTTTGCTACCACTGAAATGAGACTGATACCCCTGTAATTATCTGTCTTGGTGAGGTCGCCTGATTTGGGGATTGGAACAATATTTGAGGTTGTCCATAGCGTTGGTAGCTCCTGATCAGTGTACGCCTTGTTTATTATGCTCAGGATGGTATCATCAATAGGTATCCATCTAAGAACTTCAGGAACTATCCCGTCTTCTCCACAGCTCTTCCCTGCTTTCAGTTCACGTTTGGCCTTCAGGTATTCTTCTAACGTGAACGGGCCATCCTCGATGGGCAGGTCCTTATAGATGGTTGCGACTTCTTCATCTTCGTTGTCTATGACTGGTAGGTTTCCAAGAAGGGTTTTGAAGTGTGTATGCCACGCCTGCAGTCTGTCTTCTTCTGACGCTCCCTTGATTTGGCATAGCTGAGAGGCTTTCTTTCCAGTTATTTCCCTTACCAATTTCCAACTCTGTGCCGCCTGGTTGTTATTGTGACACTTCTCAATGTCTTCTATTTTCTTATCGATATCTTCACCCATTAGTTCTTCATACATCTTGTTCAAGTTTCTTTTTGCCTCAATATAGGTGTCTAAGCCCTTTCCATCAGAACCCACAAACTCTTGGTATGCTTTCTCCATCTCATCTCTTGCTTGTTTAACTCTTCTGTTCTCAGAGAAAGGTCGATCCCTCCTTCTTTTTGGAACTTCTTCTAAGAACTCTTTAGTAGTATTGTTGACAGCGTTTAGGAACTTTTCGTACATTTCTGTTGCTGACTCTTGGTCAAGTGCTTGGTATTTGTTTCGGACCTCAACAGCATATCGTTCCTGGAGTTCGGCGTTATTGTCCAGTGCCTTCCATATATATTTCGTTCGCTTGATTGATTTTTTCTTTGGTGCTCTTAGACTCAGTTGGATCTTTGCAGTAACCACACGATGGTCTGAGCCAATGCTGGCGAAAGAATTATAGGCCTGTGCATCGTGTATACTGTTGCGCCATTTTCTCCTGACCAAGATGAAGTCGATTTGTTGCTTGTGAACTTTCTGCTGTGCATCGGGGGGAGAGTGCCATGTCCAAAGTTTATTCTTCTTCTTTCTAAACAGAGTGTTACATGCGATGAGAGCGTGTTCCTGCATGAGGTCACAAAGCATTTTACCACCTTGGTTTGTCTCTTAGTGAAATGAACGTTGCGTAACATCAGCTCCAAGTCTGCAGTTGAAGTCGCCGAGGATTGTCAAGAAGTTATGCGCTGGTACAGACGAGACAGCTGCACTAAGGCTGCTGTAAAACTCTTGCCTAGCTTCGTCGGATGCTGCACTAGTCGGTGCATATGTGGATATGATTGTGGTTACTGGATTGCTTTGGAAATTTGCCAGGATAATCCGTTCTGAATGTGCTGTAACGCTGATGAGCGCTTTCTTGGCAGCTTGGCTCATTGCAATCCCCACACCTCCCGTTGCTGCTTGTGCTGCATTCCTCCATGCTGAGGCAGTAGCGAGGTAGTAATCCCCAATTCTGTGGTGCATGACTTTCTGTGCGGCATCCGCATGGACTATCCTGTGTTCTTGTATGCCAATGATCGCGATGTTCGTCTTCTTCATGTTTTCTGCTAGCTCTAGCTGGCCTTTTTGTTCCCTGATGGTTCTCGTGTTCATTGTTGCTATGTTGATCTTTGCCTTGCATCTTAGAAGGTTTGCCAAAGGTCCATGTGTACTGTAATCAACTGCTTCCTGCCCAGCTGGGTTTAAGGGAACAGCGTCATAATGCCCTTGAGAGCTAGCACTTGGTCCCTTGGCAGTGCTCCTGCTCACTCCCGGAGCTGGCAGCCGTATAGGATTTGTGTTTTTGTTGTTTGCCATTTTTAACCTTTCTTTAGCTAATACAGATGGGGGGCGCCACTCCTCTCCACCCAACAATTTGACCCATAGCTAGGACCCTTTCCAAGTGCTATCAATCTGGGCGGGATTGAACTTGGGGATTTGAATTCAGAGTGTCCGTCTCTTAGCCTTTGCCTGAAGAGGCACTCCCTACAAGGCAGCAGGGGGTTTGGAATCAGAGTATTCTTCTCCTAGCCTTTGCCTGAAGAGGCGTACCCTACAAGGCAGCAGGGGGTTTGGAATCAGAGTATCCTTCTCCTAGCCTGTGCCTGAAGAGGCATACCCTACAAGGCAGCAGGGGGTTTGGAATCAGAGTATCCTTCTCCTAGCCTTTGCCTGAAGAGGCATATCCTACAAGGCAGCAGATGGATTTGATATCAGAGTTACCTTCTCTTATCCCAGTGAGCTGGCTAGGCTAAGTACCACGGGAAGCACCCCAGAAGACAGGAGGTCCAGGTCTACTAGTAGGGACGTATTCCTTTAGCCAAAGGGCCCTTGCTGGGGTCTGGTGCTACCTCTCTGTCGACTGTGAAGCAGTTTAACGTCATACTCCAGGACCAAAGGTGATATGATTGGATGTGACAATGAGAGCTGCTCATATCAATGGTTTCATCTGGAATGTTTAGATATGGAGATCCCAAAAACAAAAAATGGTTTTGCCCTGACTGCTTGATGGCAAAAGAATTTTCAGACATTTAATGTTTAAATTTATACCAGTAGACATAGAGTGCACACGAACCTCTTGGAAAAGTTTATTGTGTGGAAAGTTGGTTTAGTTGAAGATTTTAAAGCAGTTTCTGCAGTGATGTTATTAGTTTTGAGCTTTAAAATGGTGACAACTTTAAATTAAGAAAACATGGCAGTTCAATTTACCTTGAGTATCCTTATTACCACAGGCCTATCCATACAATTAACTTTTTCAAAAGTTTATATATATCCTGTATGCTATTTCTAATCACATCAAGTTGAAATTACAGTAGGGCATAAATTACATAGTGCTGAGCAAACAACAGCAATTATGTCTAAAGTACAGTATTCTTCATCTTTTTTTATAAGGTAGTCCAGGGGCAGTGTAGATTGCAAAATTGTATACTTGTTCCTCAACAAACCAATAACTCGTTCAGCATGGATTCGGCTGCAGGCAATTCGTCTGCTTTGCTCCACATCTTTAGCAGACAACTGCTTCTTTCCTTTTGTGAAACAGGGTAATTTGACTTCTGCACAGTAAAAGCCCACAGAATCTCTGATGTCGAATCCTCTGTCAGCCAACACATAATCGCCAGGTAACAGGTTTTTGAGTAAGCCACAGTTTTCTGTAATATATTTGTCACCAGCACGACCTGCCCAAGCTTTTGAAATGAATGAAATACAGCCCTGTGGGCAAATTCCAATTAAAAACTTTGCAGTGTTATGGTGCTTGTAGTTGGACCATGTTTGAGCTCTTGCCTTCAAATTGTTTGGCTGATTTACAAAAACCTCGAAACAATCGATAATTATTACTACTTTAGTTCCAAATATATTCCTAAATGACAAAGGTGCGGCTTCCAGTAGTTGCTTTCTCTCTCTGGTCATTTAATCACTTTGCCTAGCCGGTTGAACAAAATATCAAGCCATTTATGGAATATCTTTGAGACTGATGGAACCGACATTCCAAATCTATATGCAATGTCTTTGACATTTAAGTTCAGACGGAGTCTACACAGAATCAGGGTTAGTTCTTGAAATGTTGTTAAGCAATTGTTGTTATTCCTAGCTACAATTTGCAGCCAAAAAATATGCAGAACTCTTGGCACTTCAATATTCGGCTGTCCTGTATAGTATTGAACTTTTTCTGAGGAATCAAAGAATTGTTCTGTTTCAAAAGCCAGACCTTTAGATTCCTGGAGAATAAGAATCTCTTCTCGTAGCTTGGCACAGTCTTTGCTAAGGGCTTCATAATCAGCAAAAGAGACCTCGGTTCGTGTTCCTGTATGAGCTATCCCTGAATGAATCACAGTCTCTGATGATTCTGTAATGTTCTCTTGAGAATCATTTGCTTCGCTTTCCTGATTTTGCAGGGTTTCATCAATCTTGCGCTTTCTTCGCAACTCTTGTCAAAAAAAAAATCTCACGGTTAGGCGCTTTGAACTTTTCATGGCCAAGGTTCTTGTTGGGTTCCCAGTCAGGATTATCTTTTTCGTACAATGCAGATGGCTTCCTTAGCACATGAAGATAAACAAATGACTGTGGGGTTTTCAATTTTATATCTTAAGTAAAGAAATGATACATCTGTTCTGTACAAAGTGGTTGTAGGCTAGGACAACTTACCAACAATTTTTAAAGCATTATTTTTCTCAGAGACCTTTAAATTGTTGGATAGGATGCTATTTAATTGCATTAAATCAACAAGCATGTCAGCATGTCATTTCTTGAACACTTTATTCAAGAACTCTCAACACGTTTCTCTGATAATAACTGCACAGCATATAATACCTTATCTATAGTACCTTCCATAATGGTGAAGGAATATGCAAGTGATTCTACATCAGACTTGAGAGGTTAAGCCTATAAATGAACCAAAGAAGAGCCGATCATGTAAGGAAACTTTTGACCTTTTGAAGAATGTTTCTAACAGGAGAATTGATGGAGATCCAACAGAATCTTGTTTCGAATCTTTAAATGACCAACACTGTAAACAGAGTTGCATCAAAATTTATAGAGTAGACAGAAAGTAGAAAAGAGATCTTCAGAACTTCTGTCGATTGTATGAAGATGTTGTGAGATTCTCCGTGAGCGGCCATCTTGAAGTAGCATTGTGGCCATCTTGATGCTCTGAAAGATGGTGTATGCGCAGGCACGTATCGCTGCTGCCTTGATCAAAACAGAAGTCTTCGCACCCTGGTGTTGAAAAGACGTGCCTTTTAGTGGCTTGAGGAAAGTGCTTTATTCTGTTTGATTATTTGTACTACTGTGTACGTTTAAATAGTGTACTACTGTGTACCTTAACTAGTTGTTTCACTGTGAACGAATAGGGTTCGTTCGGTTAGTTTATTTGTACTGTTGAGTAGGCCCATACTACTGTGTATGTTGACTGGCTGTTCTACTGAGAACACCTAGGTCTTGTTTATTGTGCATTACCGTTGCACGAGTAGTTAGTAGTTTTAATCAGTTATCACTACCACTACGGAACTGTCTGATACAGTTTGTAGGCGGCGTTGGTGGTGACAAGGGGAGGTTAGAGGTCACCTTAGTTATATTATCAAATTAAGGCTGATTTCCACGAGGCGAATTTCGCAGCGAATTCGAAATTTTGTCTATCTAGGCAAATTTTAGGCGCCCATTTCCAAAACTTCAAGCATGGTGAATGTGAATAAAGTTTTGTTGATAAAAAAGAAATTAACAATTTTGAAATTATT
This sequence comes from Nemopilema nomurai, assembly GCA_003864495.1. NCBI lineage: Eukaryota > Metazoa > Cnidaria > Scyphozoa > Rhizostomeae > Rhizostomatidae > Nemopilema > Nemopilema nomurai. The sequence goes on along the minus strand of ML133366.1, from coordinate 850,082 downwards.
AGAATTGAAGCGTAAGAAAAGGAAACGATTTTGGGTTAGAAAAGTCTATGAAGAGCGTTTAGAGAAAGGAGAATTTCATCTGTTGGTAAGAGACTTGAGACTCATAGGCAGAATCATTACCATAGGCAGAATCATTACAGAGACGTGCAGTGCTTTACCAGACTGGAAAGTTTGCCATGTGCGCGGACAAGTTGACAACAAATTTCCTGAACTGCGCGCCCTCGTCAGGATTTCACAAATTTTTGCGCGGCTGTTATAAATTGATATTTATCAATGATAGCCCACTATGTTTGTCAAAATATTTTGTTATGGGTCTTTGATTTGCCCCATGACCCTCCTACTTTCCAACTCGTGCTAGAGCCCCAATTATGAAAGGCATGTAGAGAAAACACAGTTAAGGAAAATGAAAATAATAGTCTGATTTTATGAAAGGCATGTAGAGAAAAGCACACTTTTCACCAAGAATATTGTGAAACAACGGAATAAGCCAAAAAACTTGAGCATGAACGTAACTGTTTGGACCACCCCTTGGCTTCAACGGTATTTTGGGATTGAGGTAGAACCAAAATTCAAACAATTGAAGATTTTCATTAATCTTTTTTCATACAAACTTCAACACAAGAACACTCAAATTAAAGTCTAATCTTAAACTTGGTAAAAAACAGTATGCCACACGAGCCGATTTTTATAAAGAAACAAAATAAAGAAGAAACGAAAACAAAGGAAAAGGGAGGGAAAAATCTGCTACAAAAGCTTTTTTAAGAAAAGTCAGAGAACTAAAATTTTTTAAAAGGGGTTGATATTGACATTACATATGAACATAATTTTTTATTTTTGCAAGGTCCAGAAGACCAGTCAAAAAGTTCAGACAACCGTGATTGAAATTTGTTTTGGGGGAGGGGGGGCCTAAGCCCTAGAGTGAATATTATAAGTGGAATGAATATCGCTACCTAGAATGAATACTATCTATGTGGAATTTTAGTATATAGAGCAAATCCCAACAATCAACAATTTATTATTAGTAACTCTAAAAATTAGTTATCTGCATATAATTGAATAATTTAACAAAACATTTGATAAGTATTTCACTAAAGTACAATATATTGTGACTTTTCAAGGGAGGAGGTAGCAAAAGTTTTTTCCAACACTGTGTAGTTCGATGATCTTTAAGGTGCCAAGAGCTAAGTTGCTTAAAAGGGGTTTCACAAGCAAACGTTTGTTCTTTTCTTGTTGAGGGTCTTGGATGCTTTATAGAAATGCTATAACTGAATGTTTATGCAGAAATGATTCACTCTACAGGGTGTCCCTTGAAATGTCTTATTGTTGTCAGGGCTATTTGACAAGTTGAAAGCACCAAAAATGCAATATAGTTAGCTTACAATCATAGATAATTTACACACTGAACTTAAAAAAGAAATGGCAATTTAACATGTTGACTCTTTACTCTTTCAAGAACCTTTGAAAGTCCCGTCAAATTCTTTTTTTGTTGGCTAGAGTCAGAATACACTGGCACATAATGCCGAGGCAGTCCAGCTTCTGTATCACCTCCAATATACAATTTTGCAATGTTCTTGAGTGCATCTTCACATTGAATGGCAGGAGGCAAGCACCAATCAACCTTTGCTCGTGCGCCAAGCATCGCTATACTTTGACCACCATCCATTTCTTGCTGTTCAACTACTCGGTAAAATGATTCAACAACGGATTCAGTTCCAGTTTTTGAATACATTATGTCAAAAATCAAGCAGAAAGGTTGTCCAACTAAAGAATAGAACTCAACATCAGTGTACAACGACTTGATAATCTCATTTTCAACAAGGCTTACTGTGAAATGGTCACCATTGCTCAGCACTATTTCGAAGACATCAGCTAGTGTAAAATAATCTGGCTTGACCTGCTGAAATTGCAAGAGGAAAACACTTTCATCCAGTAAATCATTCTTTAAAGATGCAGTTTCTACTTTCCCATCTAATGTTTCTACCTTCTGAAAAAACTTGGGGAAATGAGAGTAAAAAAGGCGTCCCCAAATTACTTCTATAAGGGTTGACTTCAGCTGCCAAAATATGGTAAAGGAAAACTGCTCATCTAGCTCAGAATTTTTGTCTTTAACATGAGGCAAGTCAGCTACAAATTGCACACATCTCTTGAAAGCATCCATACCAAGAGAAGCAAATTTGCTTTTGTCTATTGGATGCTGTTTTGAATTTGACCTTCTTCCTGTCAATCCCTGCATTAGAACGCCAAAGTCAAAACACTCATGAAGAATTTGATTTAGCTTTGGGAAGCTTTTCTGAAACCTTTCATCAAGACTTTTTAACATCTTATCTCCAAAGTCTTGGAGATCTTTAATGCAATCAGAAATCTCTCGTGCTTCCCAGCTTACAGGCATTCCTTTTTTCTTCCACAACAAGCCATCCAACTTTAAGATTGCTGTGACCATATTTCATGTTTCTAATTTCTTCCCCTCTGTCACCAAGCCATTTGCAAATTTCTTTTGCAGGGGATTCTTTTCCAATTTCAATCATGATCTTAATAATTTCATCTCTGGCTTTTGGGATGCACCCAGCAAACTTCCATCCAGGACACCACTGAGCTTGACCCTCTAACATTAGTGTTACCAAAGGCCATAGCAGATCAAGAAGCCCAAGAAGATCAAAGCAAAAGTCTTGGCCACATAGCTTATAACCAAGATCTTCTCGATTATCATGATCTTTGTAGCTCTCTATATAAGCTTCTAAAGAATTGGCCAAGTTCTTCAAGGAAAGATAGCTAGAGCTCATGAATCTTTGGTTAGCATAAGAATTTGTTACACGAAATGGAAGTGACAGCTCTCTAGCAGTTTCTTTTGCAACAGTGTGCAACTTCCCATGCTTAAACATTTGATGATACTGTGCTGTTCGCTTAAGTAAGCGCTCAACAAAGTCAGTATTCCTGTAAGCACTGAAAACTTTGTCTAGCCAGTGTGCTGGGTCCCACTGAACTGGCCACCAGAATTCATCTTTAATGTGGGACAAGTTGACAGAATTTTCATCTTCGTACGTCTGTATAGCTTTCATGATTGGTTCATTCATTGCAGCAACAAATGGAGTATTGATATACTGTCCATCAGTGACTCTTCCTTGAACCTGCATCCATTGATCTTCTTCTATACCAGCATTCTTCTTTAAATCATCAATGACAGCTTTAGCTAAATCGCTTCCACGACCAGTGTCTCCCTCTGAGTTAAAAGAAACTGGAGACATGCTCAAAGGTATTCCTTGGCGAGCTCCATCTACTACTAGACACACCATAGTGACTTGGTTGACAATTCTATGATTAGTTGATTTGTCTGCTGTCACATAGAAATGTGGAGTCATACCTGTGTTTGGAAGAGGCATCTTTAGGAATCTTTTTGTTCTCATATCAATGTAATTGCACGTGGCCTTTATCATTGCATTAAAGAGTTTTCTATCACTGCCCATAGTCGCCAACATCAACTCCAGCAGCATATAACTCTGCTAGCCTTGTCTCATAATGTAGAGCTGCAGATTTTGATTTTACAACTCCCAATGCTGTCCTTAATTGGTTTTTTACTACCAATGACCGTCTTTTTTCTCCTTTTCTCAATAATTTTGCATGCTGTAAGGCCATTAGATGCCCCTCTGAGGAGAAATGTTTCTCTAGCTTGAACTTCAAATCAAACCATTTTTGGCAATGTCCAAAACACAAGTTTGAATAGGTGTCAAAACTGAGAGTGAGTCCAGTTGCTAATGACCCAGCAGATGAAATATTACCTCTTCTTGATGGAGGTCTCTTGTCATATGGGCTTGCAATAAAACTGCTGCATGGGGTACATTTGAGAATGTGACCCATGCCTTCGTCTTTAATAACTTTAAAGTCTGGGAAGTTTTCCAAAAACTCATTTAAATTTGAGGAATTTAATTTCGTATCAACAGTACTGGATGATGTTTTTGGCCCATTCTTCTGAATTATTTTGGCAACCTTCTCAGCAATTAGATTGGCAACAGAGTCAAACGAACTTTCATCAGTACCAATTGATTGTTGTTTAGGAACTGCAGAGGGCAACAAAGATTCCAAAGTTTCCTGATACAGATCTGATTTCTTTGTTATATCCTCATTTGTTTCGAGATGAGTCCTGTAAGAAACATGAGAAAAAAAAATTTGAAAGTCAAGCTCTATAAGAAAGGTCAACAAAATACGAGAAACAATAAAGAAGAATTTGGTATTCAAATGATAAACTTACATTGGCGATTTTGATAAAAATGTTGATTCTTCTGCCAGACTGGCTGTTAGCTCAGAGACATTCCTGTTAAAAAGTTATATGCATAAATATTGTGCTGAGAAATTTTTTTCATCCTAGAATAAATTTTTGGAAAAAAATTAGGTTATATTTTAGCACATTTTACACATTTATATATTTGTTTGTGGGTACTGGTAAAAACATCCAAAAAAGGTCTCAATGTGGCTGCGAGGCACGTTTGCAAATTCTGATTGGCTCATGGGGTATGGAGGGTTTTGGTCGCTCAGCCAATTAAGTTGGAACCCATGTTTGCTGAGAAGTCAATTAAAGAACAGGTGCCTATAGTTTGTGGAATGCATGTATTAAAATAAACAATGATATCACTTTCACAGAAACTTTGTAATTTTATGTTTTCATACAAAAATTCATCTGTTTGATATGTCACACAGATAACAACAGGTATATCGATCATGTTACCCAATATTTGCAAAATTTGTAGTTCAAATATGCAGAGGGCATACCAAAATTCGGAATTAGTATATTTTAGGAATTTTGCTTTTAAAGTAACTTCAAGACAATACTTTATGGAAAGGCAAGCAATCTATATCCTCTGAGGTCAAAACACATTTTTCCTTATGATACATGGAATTGTATTAAAACAACTAAAATCTGCAAAAATTGATATTTTTCAATAAGAAGAAAATCCATACACTTTACTGATAACATCCGTGCCTTCTTCAGTTGAAGATTTTTGCGAAGGTTTGGACTCTTTCCACACTTTTAAATTTTCACTGAGGAAGGAAAGAATGATAATCAACAACACAGTAAGAAACGTGAAAAAGCTCTCAAATATCAGATAAAAGGGAAGTATAGAGCCAGTTTGTTAAACTTTTAAACATGGTTTGAACAAATTCAGAGGGAAATTTTAAAGTTCAAAGTGTGCAAACTGTTTTCTCAAATGTGGGATATTTATCTTTGGAATGCAAGTCACATACATAGCAATCTTGCTGTAGATAGATGACCTTACAAACTTTCACCTGATTTTAAGCTTGCTTATCTCTGAATTTTTTCTCATTGCCTCAGCAGCAGCAATTGCATTTCCTGGAACAATGTCTTTGGAAGAAATATTGTGGTTTCCATGGGAAGTCTCCATATGCTTCTTCACTGTCGATTGATTAAATCTGCTTAGCCAGAACTTTGGTTTTTGATCTTGAAAACATTTCCAGCAAATGGCAATTTGAGTTGTTTCATATCCAGATCTGACCCTTTTTGGCTTTACTTCAAAGATGGAGTCTTTGGGTTGTCTTTTGAAATGCTGAAGGAAGGCTAAAAGTTTTGCATAATTATTACACATCTATATAATCCAAAATAATTATATGAGAAATTTCTATTGTGTGCAAAAATTAAATGTAAATCAAAGTTCTGTTATTGAATTCAAATTTTGATGCTAACCCTAATAATTAGTTACAACAAAGGAGTTTCAGCTTACATTTAACAGCACCTCCAGAAGAATCATTTGACGCAGCTGAGGAAGAACAGTTTTTACATATGACTGCTGACCCATACCCCTCCTCTCCATCAGTTTTTCCACATGGTTTAATTGAGTGGCATGGTTTTTTACATATTTTACACCAATGTGAGCCACATTCTCTTTTGCAAATAGTACAAACAATTTCTGAAAGTGTAAAAGCATTATGGTAGAAAAAGAGTAAGTCATAAGTGGAAATGATTGAACAGGGAAAAAGCTAAAAAACAATATACACATCCAGCAAAAACCTCTTTGATTTTGGATATCGGTCGTTATTCCGACCACTGATAGTATGCCTAAAATGTCTCCTCGTTTTTAGAAACAGCTACATCTACATATTAATCAGAAAGATTTTTAAGGCGTCACCATGATGGAATCAAACTCACAAGCCATAGAAGTGGCGAGAGGGTATAAAATTTAAATGTATGGGAATTGGCGCTGGAGGAAAATTTTGAATAGAAGTTTGATGTAAATTCAAGAAAGGTAACTTACCATCCATATAAGCATCTATTCGGACTTTCTCCAAAACGCTTTATCGAAATCCAGATATCAAATAAAACACGAAACCATAGCGAATTTGATGGTGATCACGGTTGCTAAGCTGTAATGGCGGGCAAAACAACAAACCGTTTTCTCTCATGGGGCCCAGATTCCTAAGCACGCATATTTGTTGTTGGTGCTGTTCCTGGCATGGCATTGTTGTGGTGTGAAAACAACGTCGAAGTTACACCATAAATTTGTGGAAAGATCTTTATCACTTGTTTGCGCGGCCACATTCACGTTTGATGAGTTTGCGCGGCCACAGTCGTGTTTGAATAATTTGCGCGGCCAATTTCGAAAAGCGCGCAGACAGGTGCGCGGGCAAGATATTGCGGGCGCGCACCAAAGTTTCCAGTCTGGGTGCTTTATGGGCTTGCTTGCTTGCAAAAAAATTTCTTGACCCCCCATGCACAGAAGAGGAATGGAAGGTCACTGCACAGGAATTTGAAAGAAAATGGAATTTCCCCCATGCCTTGGGTGCTATAGATGGGAAGCATGTTGTGATGCAAGCTCCACACAATAGCGGGTCAGCTTATTTTAATTACAAGAAAATCCATAGTATTGTGCTAATGGCAGTTTGTAATGCACGATATGACTTTATTTTGGTAGACATTGGGGATTCTGGGCGTCAAAGTGATGGCAGTGTATATAGTAACAGTCATGTTGGCTATGCCATTGAAAATAATAAACTGAATATCCCTCAGCCTGAAAACCTTGGCCAGAATTCAGCACAAGCACTTCCTTATGTATTTGTTGCAGATGATGCATTTGGTTTAAAAAATCATATGATGAAGCCATATCCTAACCAAAATTTGCCCAAAGACCAAAGAATCTTCAATTATAGGCTGTCAAGGGCAAGGAGAGTTATTGAAAACACATTTGGGATAGCTACCACTAGGTTCAGGGTGTTTCGAAGACCAATAATAGCAAAGACACAAAAAGTGATTATAATAACAAAGGCTGTTGTTGCCTTACATAACTATTTGATGAAGAAATGCACCTCCAGCGATGAAGATAACTATAGCTATTGCCCAACATCTTATGCTGATAGGGATACAAGATCTGGTGTAACTGCTGGTGACTGGCGCAAAGAAGATAGTATTGATGGCTTACAACCAATATCACCACAAGGGTCAAACAATTATTCAAGGGAAGCAAAAGAAGTACGGGATGATTTTAAAAACTATTTTTGTTCAGAAGACGGTTCTCTGGATTGGCAATTGGAAAGAGTAACTAGAGTAGCATAATAAACATTTACATTGAAAGTACATTATTAATTAAAAGGTTTCCTTCTGATTATCAATTTTATGTCCATCTTTCATCAATCTTTATTCTTTAGTCTATGGGATAGATTGTTCTGCATGCCATTTTGAAGCTCTGAATGACAAATCTGAAAGGACAGAATTACACAATTGTTTAAGGAGAACACCCCAGGACCCCAACATTGGTACTTTAATGAAATTTTATTCATCCTCATATTGGAGATCAAAAAGAAGTTGACTAATCTTTATTTTAGCCAATCTTTTTTGCCTTTTTGGTAACTCCCTCATTATTGGGATTAAGCTGCGACAGTATAATGAATCCTCATCATTTTCCTCTACCATTGCGGTTTTTAATAGTTTGTCACAATCTTCCACATTTATAAAGTTAACTCAACTTTTACTTGAAGTAAACATCAAATTAATTTATCAGTGATTCTGTGTTCATTAGGTTCGAAGCGCGAGAAAATCTACTTGACAATCATCTTCCCTTATTTCACAATATGCTTTACTTTGTTAACCCACTCTTCTCAGTCTTTTGATATGATTTACTTTGTTTACCCTCTCTTCACAATTCTTTTAATGATGCACTTTAATTGCAATATGGAATACTATAGATCCAGCGATTCGCAGGGCAAATTCAGCAACTGTCCCATTACACTCTTTCTTTGAAAATTAAATGTTGCTTGTTCAGTTCAAGTCAAGAGAAAATGAATTGTATAAAATGCTTGATTACAACATCTTCGAAAAGAAGACGAGTACGTGTCCAAACTAAAAACTACTAACTTAAAAAATTTCTAGAAATCTCTTAAATTGTAAAAGTTTCTAAAAAATAATTAAAAATTCTAAAAGTAAACTTAAAATTAAAGAACGCACTAGGTCAAACAGCTCGTTCGAGTCATATCAAAACCCATTCGATGTATTGTTCAAAACCTTTTGACCCTGAATTCGTGTTCCTTAAAACAGAGAAAATACACAAACTGTTAGTTTTCTCGTGATCCCATTTACTTTGTACATGCGAACATTTTATTGAACATATTTCATCGTAAAAGAGAACCCAATGAACGGCCTATTCAGCGTTTCATCGTTTAGCTTCGCCAGTTGCTGCAACAAATCCTATTGGGCCCTTCAAAGGCTAGTAATTCTGTTTTTTTTCAATTGCCATGATAGACGTCAATACTTGAAGTTATAATTGTAGATATCATCTTGTTCAAAATTTTATGCTATGATCCGCTATGATCGTCATCACAAAAGACGTCTCTGGTCGCACGTTTCTCTTCTCCCCAGCCTCGACCTTCTTTTCCCAAAAGTACATTATAAGCTCTGATATCCTTGTCCATCATCAAAAATCCATCAACTGTTATCTATTCTTCATGTTTTTAACCTTCTCCTGTGCCTCACTACTCAATGCTATATCAAAAGAAAGCATAATGAATGTTAATTGTTTTCCTTCGTATGGCATTATCCAGAAAATTTCAATCTCTGCTGATCCATGGGGAGAATTAATCATTACCATAAAGTAGTCATATATACCTGTATTTGAGATGTTGTACAAGCACTAAAGAGTCATTTTGTAAATCCTTAAATTTTTTTGTTAGAAGGTACAATAATGGTTTACCACTTGTAGAGTTGATGTCTGTAAAAGAAATCTCTCACTTTCTTTTTTCCAACTTTTTCCATCATTTTTTGCTATTGTTTCATCTTTTACATCATTTTTTACATCCACTACAAGATGAAATAGGAAGTTTAAATCTCTGCTCTTCATTTTCCCCTTACTCGTACCTGAGAATAGTAGCCTGATATAGTGCTCACTGTTTTATCATTTCCTTGCATTGTGTTGATTCGTCGTGTACTAATGATGGTAAGTGATCTTTGTCTTCGGAACAAATTCCATTTGCAATTGGAAGCCGACCAATGACTGTTAATGTTTTGCTGACTTAGTCTCATTGGTGCATCAAGACAATTCTCAGACTATGAAAGCCAGTCAATTTCAAATCTTTTACTCTTTTCAAACGGTGGCCATGATTTGATAAGGATGCATCAACCTCTTTGGCTTTCCATTAGGCCCATTTTTGGCATCGGCCTTTCTGTTTAAAGTAATGCAGCAGGAGCATCCTTCACCTACATTCCCAGCACTATCATCCGTTATTCAATATCCGAGGTTCCATTTGAGCTGACAAATCGTAAAATGCACTATTTGAAATCGTAATGATTTATTTAATGTCTGAATGCGATCTCAGAAACCTCAGTAAACGACAGCAAAGAGGGCATGTTTAATTTGAAACTACTACTACTCATTTTTGCTTATCCAAGTTTACTTTGTTTTTACCTTTCAGAAATGGAAAATAAGGATGGAGAGCGTGAAAATCTTCCTTTGGCCAGCGGGATAACTGATGTAAGTACAGTCGGATCACTTTACTCACTATTTGATACAGCCACTATTTGATCACAAAGGATTATGTGAAGTTAAATTTTGTACCAAAGCATACCAAACCCTTCATACAAAAGCTACACACATTTTTTGATTCAAACGGCCAGCGCAGTAAACGCTTTGTGGGAAAGGCAAAAAGCAGTGAACATTCTTCAAGGTGTAAGCAACAGACATTGAAAAACTAATGATTTTGAAACCTCAAAATAGCTTGGCACAACAAACTGAATGAATTAGACAAAAATAGGGAAAAAAGTATAACAGAGAATATAAAACCCAACAAATAGATTACAGGGAAATATGTTATGCATCTGGCCTCTTTTCAGTAGTAATTTAAAGTATATATCTTTGCTTTCAGCCTTGTGCCTCATTTCAAGTTGTGGAGTCAACTTGTATGTCGGATGTTGTTGACAAAGAGCAAATATCGGAAGATGAAAAAAGTAAGCAATTTTCAAAGCAGTAAATTTAGACTCCCGTATGTTTCCTCTCTAATAAAGGATTTATTTCATCATTTGCGTCATTTTTGCAAATTTTTCACAGAATCAAATCATTTTTTCAGGGCATAAGAATTTCAGTGAGCAACTGCATTCAGCAATGTTATGTGGGGATACATCGAAGGCAAGAAGTGTAAGGGTTGATTTAATTCTTAATTCAGACTTTTATTGTAAAGTTTAAAGAATTTTACTGTTATCGTCTTTAGGTGTAAAGCCTTTATCAGCTTAAAATAGTTTTTTTTCCACTATTTGACAATCAATTGATGCAAGCAGTTTTTACTCATCAATTTGTTAATTTTTGTTTATTTATATTCTTATATTTCTTTATAGATCTTTAATGAATGGGAGACTCGCTGCCCAGCACCAAGAACATTGGCAACAAGGCAACCCACTGTAAAGTGTCCCTTTTGCGAGAAAAGCATTGTGAATCTCGTACGGCATTTGATCCAAAAGCACAAACTTAGCGAGAAGGATGCTCATGTAGCAAGAGGCAAATATCAACTTCGAAAAGTCCGTGTGCCTAAAGATGGAAAGCAAAAGCAAAAGCAAAGATTCATAACAAAGATATGTCCTATCAGAACATGCAACCGTTACGTCAAGAGGTTGAATAACCATCTTCGACAAGTTACAAGATGGCAAATAGGCGCATTATCGAAGCCATGGTTAATGATGCAAAACGACCCATGGACAACGTTGTTCCAGAAGCAGCAGCTGCTCCAAACGAAATGCCTTGTATAAAGGAAGAATATGAGTCTACTCAAGCTCAATTAACTGAAGATGTGAGAATGCCTGAAACAGACGAAGACGAGGACAAAATTCAAGACACAGATAGTGAGTCTGAGTCTGAGGACATGGACGGCGAAGAAGAATCGCCTACCCTTACACCAACTGTTGCAGAGAAGCAACTTTTTGCTGGGTTGAAAGGATGGTTGATGTCCATTGACGGATCATTGAAAAATGAAAAGGTAGCGCAGATGCACGTTTCTCATGTCATCCATATTAACAGGGCAGTTGAAACAGGATTAGATCAACCAAATGACATAAGGAACTTGTTTGATGCTGCTAAAGTAAAGAACCACTGGCTCAATTCTTTTCTGGACGAAAAGCAACCAGGGACAGTTAAATCCTACTTGAATTCGCTCCGGATCCTCTGCAAATTTTTAAAAGAATACGAGTCGATGGTAGATGTGACGAGAGAGAAGATTGAGAACTTTGAGGTGACCATCAGCAACTGGATGAAATCCTTACAGAAAAGATTAACGATCCGAAGGTGGGAGAAAAGACAAGATGATCTAGAGAAGCTTGCAACGAAAGACGACTTCCAGGTTTGTTTTGAGCAAAAAATTTTGCTTTGAGCTAAGTTGTTTATTTTAAGTTATAATCAGCCAAATTGTTTAACAGCCACTGTTTTGTTTTTGATGTTTTTTTAATGTTGACATATAGATTCGAATCAATCTTTGCGCTTTTGCCGTGAATCACTAGTTTTAATTCATGTTATTTCTTTTAGATTTTTGATCAATCAGTTCCAGTGAGAAATGCCATCAAAGTTCTTTCCACCTTCACTGGAAGTACACAAGCAGAGCTTCGCAGGTTGGATTACACTTGTGTAAGGGATTTCTTAGCAACATCCCTTTTAATTGACAATGCCTGCAGATCAGGAGCAATCGCAAACCTTGCTTTAGAAGACGTAAAGAAGGCAGTAAAGGATGGAGAAATGATGGTCATGTCAGTGCTTGACCATAAAACAATCCAGACCAGTGGGCCTGCAGTTCTTTGTTTGCCGATAGTAACTTATACATACTTGGACATTTTCATCAACAAAATGAGAAGCACCATAGCGAAGATCAGTGGGACAAGGAGTGACAAGGTATTTTTATCTTGGACAGGACAACCCATGTCGTCTTTCTTCCGTGAGTGACCAGATTGGAGCCTTCTGGAGGAGTACCACCGGAAAGCATATGAATGCATCCTTGATGCGGAAATCTTGCGTGTCCCAGATTCATAAAACAGACCCAGCAATGAAAGCTAATCTGGCTTCTCACATGAACCACACTGTGAAGACCGCAGAAATGCACTATTTTGTGCTAAACAAGAAAGACAAATCGGCCAAAACATCGGCATATCTAAGAAAAGCAATGCGGAACACACCTGCCGTGACAGAAAAAAACAACGACCTTAAAGATTTGCAAATAAGACAATTATTTGAAAGGCAAATAAGGGAGGGCAACGTTAAAATAAATGAAGTGAAAGAAGTGCTTGCCGATCAAAGCATTATTGGAATGGATGTAAGGGCTGCATACGATCGACTGCGGTACATCATAAGAAAAGAGAGCACAGTAACAGATGATGCAATTGAAATGGAAGAAGGAAAACTCGGTCGGACAGGAATCCAGTGCAGCAGTGTCAATAGTGACGATGACGAGCTGCACACTGCCAAGATTGAGCAGAGGAGCGTTAATACTGAAGACGTTGTTGACGAAGAAGTCCAGAACGATAAGGACATAGAAATAAGCGATCAGGAGGACAACTGCAATGAGCCTTTCTACCCAACCAAGGTCAAATATACAGACCGCGAAAACAAAGAAGTTTTTAAACTTTTTACAAAAGAAATAACGTCCCAAGCAACAATTAGAAAAGCAAGAGTGCTCCAAGTATTTCGAGAAAGCAAAGTGTTGGCACATCTGGTGGACAAATTGACAGCAACACAGATGACTGACAAAATACATACAATGCGAAAAACATTTTTGAAAGAAAATTCAAAGAATTATTGAACTCTCTTCATTAACATTGAATGTTAAAAGACAAGACACCTTTATGGCAGGAAACATAAACCACTTCCCTTATATCTCAAATTTTCAAAGTTATTTTCAATTAATTTTGACTTTATCTAACCATTTATAATACCATTTTCTAAAGAAACTTTCTTTGTTAAATATACATTCGTATATATTTCATTACCTCTATTTAGTCGTTTTTCCCCGCTTGCTTCAGGTTATCAAGAAATACGTTATCAGTTAGGTATCGACCAAATTAAAAAAATTTGACAAAAAAATATTCCTGGAAAATCATTTTCTCAAATTTTAGTGCTCAACATAAGTAGTGTTATAACGGATATAACATTTCGAGGAAAATTGAATACGCCGGTGAAAATGATAGAAAAGGTAGTAATAGATATAAAGGCCATCATTTCCAGTAACTTTCACACAATTACAAACCTTCCAAATCTCGATGCAATTATAAAGTAGATTGGCATCAGAAGAACGGTTACTTTAAACAGAAAATTAGAAAAACATGGCCGACTTGGATGAGATATGTCTGTTTTACCAAATGGCTCATGAATAGAGAAATTGGCGAATTATTAGTAAATAATCTACGAAAGACGGATGTAAGAAGCAAGTGAAAGGACAGCTGCCAAAATAGACAGCAAGAGAGCTATTATCAAATAGATTGGCATCAGAAGAACGGTTACTTTAAACAGAAAATTAGAAAAACATGGCCGACTTGGATGAGATATGTCTGTTTTACCAAATGGCTTATGAATAGAGAAACTAGCGAATTATTAGTAAATAATCTACGAAAGACGGATGTAAGAAGCAAGTGAAAGGACAGGCTGCTCAAAATGGACAGCCAGAGAACTATTATCAAATAGATTGGCATCAGAAGAACGGTTACTTTAAATAGAAAATTAGAAAAACATGGCCGACTTGGATGAGATATGTCTGTTTTACCAAATGGCTCATGAATAGAGAAACTGGCGAATTATTAGTAAATAATCTACGAAAGACGGATCTAAGAAGCAAGTGAAAGAACAGGATGCTCGAAATGGACAGCCAGATAAGTATAATCAAATAGATTGGCATCAGAAGAACGGTTACTTTAAACAGAAAATTAGAAAAACATGGCCGACTTGGATGAGATATGTCTGTTTTACCAAATGGCTCATGAATAGAGAAATTGGCGAATTATTAGTAAATAATCTACGAAAGACGGATGTAAGAAGCAAGTGAAAGGACAGGCTGCTCAAAATGGACAGCCAGAGAACTATTATCAAATAGATTGTCATCAGAAGAACGGTTACTTTAAATAGAAAATTAGAAAAACATGGCCGACTTGGATGAGATATGTCTGTTTTACCAAATGGCTCATGAATAGAGAAATTGGCGAATTATTAGTAAATAATCTACGAAAGACGGATGTAAGAAGCAAGTGAAAGGACAGGCTGCTCAAAATGGACAGCCAGAGAACTATTATCAAATAGATTGGCATCAGAAGAACGGTTACTTTAAATAGAAAATTAGAAAAACATGGCCGACTTGGATGAGATATGTCTGTTTTACCAAATGGCTCATGAATAGAGAAATTGGCGAATTATTAGTAAATAATCTACGAAAGACGGATGTAAGAAGCAAGTGAAAGGACAGGCTGCTCAAAATGGACAGCCAGAGAACTATTATCAAATAGATTGGCATCAGAAGAACGGTTACTTTAAACAGAAAATTAGAAAAACATGGCCGACTTGGATGAGATATGTCTGTTTTACCAAATGGCTCATGAATAGAGAAACTGGCGAATTATTAGTAAATAATCTACGAAAGACGGATCTAAGAAGCAAGTGAAAGGACAGGCTGCTCAAAATGGACAGCCAGAGAACTATTATCAAATAGATTGGCATCAGAAGAACGGTTACTTTAAACAGAAAATTAGAAAAATACGGCCGACTTGGATGAGATATGTCTGTTTTACCAAATGGCTTATGAATAGAGAAACTAGCGAATTATTGGTAAATAATCTACGAAAGACGGATGTAAGAAGCAAGTGAAAGGACAGGCTGCTCAAAATGGACAGCCAGAGAACTATTATCAAATAGATTGGCATCAGAAGAACGGTTACTTTAAACAGAAAATTAGAAAAACATGGCCGACTTGGATGAGATATGTCTGTTTTACTAAATGGCTCATGAATAGAGAAATTGGCGAATAATTAGTAAATAATCTACGAAAGACGGATCTAAGAAGCAAGTGAAAAGGACAGTTTACCTGAAATAGACAGCAAGAGAGCTATTATTAAATAGATTGGCATCAGAAGAACGGTTACTTTAAACAGAAAATTAGAAAAACATGGCCGACTTGGATGAGATATGTCTGTTTTACCAAATGGCTCATGAATAGAGAAATTGGCGAATTATTAGTAAATAATCTACGAAAGACGGATGTAAGAAGCAAGCGAAAGGACAGGCTGCTCAAAATGGACAGCCAGAGAACTATTATCAAATAGATTGGCATCAGAAGAACGGTTACTTTAAACAGAAAATTAGAAAAACATGGCCGACTTGGATGAGATATGTCTGTTTTACCAAATGGCTCATGAATAGAGAAACTAGCGAATTATTGGTGAATAATCTACGAAAGACGGATCTAAGAAGCAAGTGAAAAGGACAGTATACCTGAAATAGACAGCCAGAGAGATATTATCAAATAGATTGGCATCAGAAGAACGGTTACTTTAAACAGAAAATTAGAAAAAAATGGCCGACTTGGATGAGATATGTCTGTTTTACCAAATGGCTTATGAATAGAGAAACTAGCGAATTATTGGTAAATAATCTACGAAAGATGGATCTAAGAAGCAAGTGAAAGGACAGTATACCCGAAATAGACAGCAAGAAAGCTATTATCAAATAGATTGGCATCAAAAGAACGGTTACTTTAAACAGAAAATTAGAAAAATACGGCCGACTTGGATGAGATATGTCTATTTTACCAAATGGCTTATGAATAGAGAAACTAGCGAATTATTGGTAAATAATCTACGAAAGATGGATCTAAGAAGCAAGTGAAAAGGACAGTATACCCGAAATAGACAGCAAGAGAGCTATTATCAAATAGATTGGCATCAGAAGAACGGTTACTTTAAACAGAAAATTATAAAAAAATGGCCGACTTGGATGAGATATGTCTGTTTTACCAAATGGCTTATGAATAGAGAAACTAGCGAATTATTGTTAAATAATCTACGAAAGATGGATCTAAGAAGCAAGTGAAAAGGACAGTATACCCGAAATAGACAGCAAGAGAGCTATTATCAAATAGATTGGCATCAAAAGAACGGTTACTTTAAACAGAAAATTAGAAAAATACGGCCGACTTGGATGAGATATGTCTATTTTACCAAATCGCTCATAAATACAGAAAATGGCTTATTATAGTTAAATAATCTACGAAAGACGGATCTAAGAAGCAAGTGAAAGAACAGGATGCTCGAAATGGACAGCCAGATAAGTATAATCAAATAGATTGGCATCAGAAGAACGGTTACTTTAAACAGAAAATTAGAAAAATATGGCCGACTTGGATGAGATATGTCTATTTTACCAAATGGCTCATAAATAGAGAAATTGGGTTATTATAGTTAAACAATCTACGAAAGACGGATCTAAGAAGCAAGTGAAAAGGTCAGTATACCCGAAATGGACAGCCAGAGAACTACTTTGAAATAGATTGGCATCAGAAGAACGGTTACTTTAAACAGAAAATTAGAAAAATATGACCGATTTCACCTTTTCCACTTCTAATCAATGGTGTACATCCACACTAATCATTTGATTAATGGTGGACCCAGACCTTGTGGAATGGACACCTTTCGAACTTCATTTTCCCAAGTTCATAAACCCCATACGATAAACGACAACAAGTTGACAGCAGCATAAGAATTCACAGAAGCGCAGACCTTTTTCCTTGAGTCCGAATTCAACAACGGACTTGCCTCAACTTCCTTGACAACGTACGGAGATCGTTTTCGATGCCTAAATGAAATAACTGGCTTGTCTATAGAAGTTATTCAACGGTGGATAAACAATCGATCGCGTGGGCCTAGACCAACTTGCTTTAGGCCCAACAACATGAACGGGCACTTCTATTATAGCTTGGTCTTATCTGTACCTTTTCTTCAATTTCACCATGTGAATAGTGGTGCTATCATAAAGAACTTTTGGTTTTTTCCGTGACCGAGAAGCCATGATCCACGAGATCGAATAGGTCCACAACGGCTATGACTTCTGCTCGTCAACCTCCTTAACAATGTAATGCAAAGTCGCGTGCGCATCAAATAAGATGCGAACACCTGGTTTCAAATAGTTTGTAATGGCGAACCAGGTGTTACCCAGGTTTTTCTCAAGGTCTGGGTCCACGATTAATCTGATGATTAGTATGGTGATCTGATGAGATCTGATGATTAACAAGTAATAATGACTAGTACACCTTTGATTAGAGAAGGTACGGGGTGCCGATTTGGATGAGAGATGTCTGTTGTACCAAATGGCTCATAAATAGAGAAATTGGCTTATTATAGTTAAATAATCTACGAAAGAAGGGTCTAAGAAACAAGTGAAAAGGACAGGATGCCCGAAATGGACAGCCAGAGATCTACTATCAATAAGATTAGCATCATAAGAACGGTTGCTTTAGACAGAAAACTAGAAAATGTGGCCGATTTGGATTAGAGATGTCTGTTGTGGCATATTATTTAGACTGTTCTTCTATATTCAGAGTCGCTTTTCCCCATGAAATCGCTGCTGGAATTAAATCCCTCATTTTTACAATGATTAAAGCTTGATTTGTCATAGTTTGTATGTAGGATTAAATTTTTATGTCTAAAAATGGGTTCAGAAGTTTCGAAATGATTGAGAAGAACAAGTTTTGACTGGTTTTCAAAAGGAGGCTGATCAATTAAAGTCGTTTATTGAAGTACTGTATAAAGGACATGTAAATAATTCTTTGACTTTCTAGAATTTTCTCTCTTTTTAAAGAGTTAACTCTTCTTTGTTTTATTTGCGTTCTTTTTTAATATTATAAGAATTCTTATTAAGTATTGCGTGCCCTAATTCTACCTCCTCAGAGTAGAAGAATTTTCACCTGCTGTTTGCGTTTGAGACGCTTCAAATTTATCAAAATGTATAGAATCTGTTCAAAGTTTTGATATTTTTTATCGTTATATGTTGCGCTATCCGAAAATTAAGTTTGGGTCAAACAATCCTATTTAACTTTCACAATATTCGGTTTATAAAATACTTAAAATTCAGTTCGCCCTAAATCTACGGTCCAAAATCGCAGTTTTTTAATAAAAAAAAGCCACAAAAAGGGAATTAATTCATGTTAAAGTTGTTTTTAACAACAAATGGCCACTATTGCACGCATTTTGGTATATAATGTCAATGTATTTTCCATAATTTTCGAAAAAAATCGAAAAAACATGCAAATTCAAAAAAAGGGCAAATCTGAGCGAACCTTAGCTTTATATTAAAAAACTGTTCGTGAAAAAAAATTGTGAAAATTTAACAAAATTGATATACTTTTGAAATTTGATTGAATTTTGGTGGAATGGGTATCATTCTGGTGCAATATGAGTATGTTTCGTATGAAAAAAGAATGAAAGTAATTTGATACCTATAACATATATTCCACGCAAGGGAGCCCTAAACTTACATTTTCACTTTAAACTGTCCATAAAAGCAAAGAAACCAACCCCAATTCAGCCCTAGTTCGGTAAAAATGTTAATGAACTTTCTTTGCTACAAGTGAAAACATGATTTTTGTGGTAAATATGATTTTTGTGATGACTTTCATAAAATTTCCCAAAGTATAAAAAGGGCACCCTTTCCGATGTAATGACTGACTGACTGACTGACTGACTGACTGACTGACTGACTGACTGACTGACTGACTGACTGACTGACTGACTGACTGACTGACTGACTGACTGACTGACTGACTGACTGACTGACTGACTGACTGACTGACTGACTGACTGACTGACTGACTGACTGACTGACTGACTGACTGACTGACTGACTGACTGACTGACTGACTGACTGACTGACTGACTGACTGACTGACTGACTGACTGACTGACTGACTGACTGACTGACTGACTGACTGACTGACTGACTGACTGACTGACTGACTGACTGACTGACTGACTGACTGACTGACTGACTGACTGACTGACTGACTGACTTTTTGTAACACAGAAAAACACCTCTTTGTGCAATATTTAGTGCCACAACTATTCCCAGAAGAAATTGCTCACAATAACCGTATCCAGAAGTGAAACACTAAGGAAATCCTATGAAATAGCTGCCCGTTCCCCTATCCAATTGTCTTTTCTCCATTTGTACTAAAATTGTTTGGACCATACTTTAAAAGAGCCAGGGTAATTACTCAAACACCCCTTAGCTCCGCCACAGTATTTGAGTCCTTTGTTTGAGGTCTTTTGCTTCATTAATTATTTTTGTAAGGTTGTATTTAAAAGGTTTATTCTTGTTAAGTACATAATAATGTGTGTCAGGTAATTCACCTGTATCCGCGATTCAATTAAATTTTCTTCTTGTGCAATCCCGACCATGAGTAGAAACATGGGTGTCAAAATCAAATAGGAGACTTGATTCTACACCTTGGAAAGTTTTGTATTGCCTATCTTTTTTCAATGAAAGGGCGTTGTGTTCCATCAAGTTGTGAACGATTAATTAAATTCTACAAAGTTTTCCTGTGTTCATCCATCATCAGTTAGCTGGTAATACATTCATCATCGACATGCCCCAAAAAAGAAAAGGCAAATTTCCAGAAGAGAAGAATAGTTTGTTTAGTTGGAGCGATGAGGAGATACAACTTCTGCTTGAAGTAATACTTCATTATAAAGCAGACAAGTCTGGTCAAGGCTTTGATTGGGAGTCCATCAAGACGAAGTACACGGAAATTCGAGAAACCTTCCTTGAATGATATCCAAAAGTCGGCAAAAGTGAAGGACTTTGTTGTCAAAGCCCAGCAGCTTATTTTATCAAAGACAGGCTACTTGCTAAAATAAAAGCATTAAGAAATAAATTCAAAATTGCATTGGATTCAGGAAGGAAATGTGGTGGAGGTCCCTTTGTTGGTCAATTTTGTAATTTGTGTTTAGATATTTGAGCTGGGTGCCAAGAAGCCGAATCAGTTGCTGGGGGTATAGACACGAGCTCTTTCGATTCATCGTCCCCCATCAATGATCAACCATCTGGTAACAACACTACAGGAAATGATGTTGATATTGAATGTTCCCAGGGCGAACATTTCAAAGAGAGTCAAAATTCAAAATTGAGAAAGCCCCAATTGCATAAAAAGCAAATGCTTGCAGAGATGAAGGAAAAAATAAATCCAATGCAGCACAAATGAATATATTCACGAATTCTCTTGTCAATTTTACAAATGCCCTAACTGCAGCACTAAGGCTGCCACACTATATACTTTAGCCAGCCTTCAACTACCTGCCACAAGTGCAATACACCCCTGCATAAGGTGGTAGCCAAGGCTTTCTGGATCAGATTAAAAGGGCCAACCAAAGACCGTATCAGAAAGTAAGAAGAACACATATTGCAGGTTTTGAAGAATCTGATGATGAAATCACTTATGCCAACTTATAAGCAAAAATATTAGTCAGTGTTAAAGTTTCATATGTTAGCTCAAAATACTTATATCTGTACTTCTTATACATATACTTCTAACAAAAATATATCTTATTTTTCCCCATCAGTTTCCACAGCACTATTGTAGTTTCTGTGTGTTGTTAAAGAAGGCTGAGCATTTTTATCAACCTCCTTTGACCTTTGAACCAAATTTTCATGAATGGGCTCATTCTTCAGTTCACATATATTATGTAATATGAAGCAAGCATGAATAAAATAGGGGACTGATTCCAACTAGATATCCAATGGCCTCCTCAATGCACTGAACCGTCCTTTCAATCTGCCAAACGCACATTCAATTATCATACCTGCTGATGACAATCGATAGCTAAAACATTGCTCTTGGACTGTTTTCCCACCAGATGGGAATTCTTTCATTAAGAAAGGCAGTATCGGGTAAACTGAAACATCTATTAGGCAAACTGGTACTTTCCTGGAATCTGAGCAAATTTTCTATACTTGAGTTGGTATTTAATATATAATAGATAATAGACCCTTTTCACAATCTATTTGACAACGAGAACGAAAAACGGAAATGAGATAGTTGTTGTTCCGACATCACTTTCTCCCCAGTGATTTACTGTGACAAACGATCACAAAAAGTTAGCTTTCAGATTTCGGAAATTTTCAGGAAATATTAAGATTTATGTCATGGAACAGTTCAATGCGATCATCTCACTTTTTGGAAGATCTTGGCACATTTTCCTTGACACATTTTGCGGCGCTGCAACAAGAAAGCTTTCGGGACAAAAGCTGATTGGGTTCTTCGGGTTTATGCCATCTTTTGCCGCTTGAAAGAAAATATTCGTTATCCAACCTCACTGAATCCTCGGCAAGTAATTCCGCAGGGGCTTTGACTTATGATGCAATTTTAAGTATAGATTGCAAGTGTTTGCCTTAGACATCCGACCTTCGTGGAACACCACCATTTAGTTTTGTTTAGCTGTACGATTAACTTGTTGGAGGAAATCCGTGGTTTTCGAGAAATTTTTGGTATGGTGCTCAACGTCTGCTTAAGTAACTGGCAATTTGATATATTTTGATCCAAGATGCTGTGATATTGCCTTGGTTACTTTGCATATCACTATTGAAACAGTAGATCTAGCTACTCCAAACGAAATTGCTACCTTTCTGTACAATCCTTCATCTGACAAGTAATAAAGAGTTTCCACATGGGTTTCCACATCAATAGATTATCTTAAGTGTGTCCTCTGCTTTTGAATATATGGCCTTAATTCATCGCAAAGTTCAGTGAATGTCTCCCTGGACATTCTGAAGTTTTCCCTCCATTCTTCTTTCACCATCAAATTTTCCTTGAAGTTATTCCACTAAACTTGCGTTCTGCCCGGCCTTACCCAGAACCTTCGTGGTTTTCTTTTCCGTTTGCATGTCTTGCTAGTCGTAAGTTTGCCAGCGTGCTTGATGATATCAGCTCACAAATCCTCTGCATATTCTGTGCATATAATATCAACTGACGACAGATTAAGCCAAGATTTAACTGCAAAGCCCCGATTAAAAGAGCGTAGGTCTTTCAATTAACTGGCATTTCTACTGATGATGGATGAACGCAGGAAAACGTTTTAGAATTTAATGAATTGAGAATGTTTAGTCTCCTTTGGCGCCGCTTGGAGTTTGTTATGTTAGCACTTTTGAAATGGCCTCACTTTGGATCACATGACGATAAAAAATCAGGTGTTGTGTGAATGAAAGGGTTGTGTTTGTTGATAAACATGCCACGTTGAATTGCTTTGTTATTCACATGCTTCTTCCTCATGTCAATCTCAAATAGCTTAATTGCTGACTTCTCATGTTGACATTCATATTCAGTGGAAGCATTTGTGAACTTTAAAATTTCTAGATAGCAAATTAACTTTATCAGTGATTGAGATGGCTGGCTTGGATCTGTGTGACTTGCTGACTTACTCATGGATGCACCAATTCTTCCCGCTCAATGATGGAAAAATCCACTGCTCTTGGCCTGGCTTCTTGTATCCAACACAATTTGCTTTGCATCTTCACTTGAGATCGTAACATGGATGTCTGAGCAGGCTTGTATGAGATCATGGTACTGATAGGAAAGGTACTTCTCATCAAAAAGTTCAGCAATTGTTGCAATGCCACTGCTTTTCGATATAAATGAATTGGCATATGGGTGTACAAGGCTCAGTGCTGCAGGCTTTACTTTACATTTACTCAATGCTTCATACAGTGACTTTATATCATCCTCACTTGAAACTGGGTTGTCTTTTTTTTGTTGGGCCATCACAAGTCAGTTACTTATTCATGCTTCCCTCTTGATCTTGCTTAACATTGTCAACTGCTTGGTCTAAATCCTTCTTTAGTTTCTTTCCAAATTTAAAGTTAATATCTTTGACAGGGGAATGAGATATTTCCTTGACATAAGAAGGGAGAATTCAGGTACATTTCACTTGGGTACAGGCTAATTTTCCATTGTCCAAACTTCAATGTAGAAGAGCATGCTTGCAACATGAAAACAGCATTCTCCAGCCATGCAGCCAATGCAATGTGCAGAAAGGATAGTCTCATCATTTTCTGTAATTACCCAGACTGGCACTGGGCTGACATTCATCCTTTGAGAATGCCGTACTTTCCCCATGACAACAAATATTTTGCCATTAACTACCTTTCCTTGTACCAGGATGATAAAGCAAGATACCGTATGATAGTATGCCTGCAAACTTCTGAAAGCCTTGAATTAGGTTTTCGTGTAATAACTTGTATCTACAAGAGATATGACAACAAGTCCGTGGCTTCTACAGGCGGTAAACATTCTTGATCGTAACTGCTATCTGGGATCAACATTGGATCGACGCCGATATACGTGATATTTTCCGTGTAACGCTTCAAAACATGGTTTTCCAGCTTCTTGGCATAGTTGGACAACGATAAAGTAAACTTCGCTTCAGTTTCGACATGACCGATAAATGTGTTTAGTTTTCTTTTGCTATTGAACATATGGGTGTTGCTACGGTACGTAAACAAAAGCGGAACACCAACATGATGGAAGCCTCGGTTTGAATTCTTTTGTCACGTCACGTGAAAACGGTCTATAGACCAAGTATTTCTTTCCCTGCTAGCATTATTTCGCTATTGAGCATGTGCATCAGTCCACCTATTTTTCAATAGCTAATTGAATTCTTTATATATTGAATACTTTATATATAGCAATTATCGTTTGTTTTTGCAATATTTTGTTGTTGGCTTATGTAGTAAAGGATTGATTATTAATTACATTCACTATTTTATTTTAGCAAAAAAAACTATTTTTACAAAATTATTCATCTTTCCGAGTAATACAACCAAGGGCAAGGTTATTGGTTATTTTAACCACTACCCATCAATGATCCATCGCCTTGTGATACGGCTTAAAGGAGAACAAACTCATATTGTGAGCTTCTCTCATGGCCGAACATTTTTTTGGGAGCTCAGTGAAAGATTGAATGAAAATGTGGGGATTCCTTATGCTTTCGTTGATGACACGCCAAGGTCCTCATTAATGGAGAGTGCATTTTGATAGGGGCTACTATATACTCTATGGCTTGCGTTTACCTCAATTATAGAGCCTATCTTAAAAATCTTGCAATGTTGGCAGAAGAGATTTGTATAGCCAATGGGGAAGATGCTTCCTTCGAAGATGATAAGAAAATTAACTTATTTCAGGATTAAATCGAACTACCCTAAACCAATAGAAAAACACTTCATCTGTAATCAACTGGTTCAACAGCACATCAACATACATTTGTTATCTTTGACATTGAAAACTTCTATCCCTCAACAGCCGAAAAACTTCTTACAGACTGAATCTCCTTCGCCAAGAAATACTGTAAAATCACCGAAGAGGATACCAACATCATAATGCATGCCCGCAAATCTCTCCTATTCAGCAAAGGTAATACACGGGTGAAAAAAGACAGCCATATGTTTGATGTTACCATGGGGAGCTTTGACAGCGAAGAAATTTGTGAACCGGTTGGACTATTCATCCTAAGAAAGCTGTGCAGAAAATGTGGAAAAGACAACATTGGTCTTTACAGAGACGATGAACTCGCTGTCTTTAAAAATCCTTCTGGCCCACGAGCAGAGAGAATCAGGAAGGATATCACAAAACTTTTCAAGAACCATGGACTCAACATCACCATACGGGCCAACCTGAAAATTGTCAACTACCTCGACGTAACACTAAACCTAACAGACCAATCGTACTGTCCATACAGAAAGCCCAACGACCAACAACTTTACATCAACATAAATTCCAACCATCCCCCCAACATCATAAAGCATTTTCCTGGAGCAATCAACAAGAGAAACCATTTTTGAGTAATGACCCATTTTAAAAAGCAAATTAAAAATTTCTTTATTATTCATCTTTACCTCTTAATTCACTCTGCATCAAATTTACTGTTAATTACTTCTAATAAAAAGTTTAGATCCGGATTGAGATGGAGCATCATGCTTTGGTCCAGGAAATAGTTGTGCTTGGGCTGAAAAATAACACTTGTGTGAAAAGAAATGGCAAAGCAAGGCTAAAAAAGAGGCTTCGCAAATCACTTGATGTAAGACAAACTATAAAACATATTTTAACTTGTTTTATCTCAGTGGTGTAACATAGAAAAAAGCTGCCTTTAGTTCGAAAACTATGGGCTCCCAACCTTAGAGGCCTCCAACTTAGGGGGCCCCAGCAAATTCTTTTTGTGCTTTTTACTGTGAAGCTGGTATCCTGGACGTGATAAATGATTTCAAGGGGCCCAGGGACTACATGAACCTAATTTACTGGAAAGTCTGTTGATTTATGTGTTTGTCTATATTGTTTCAAAAATTCTTAAAATCACTTGTGCCTGAACTGAAAAACCCCTAGGGTCCCAAGCTGCCTCTGTTATGCCACCTTTCTCTCTCTATATTTATTGCAATATTTTGCATGGCAAACATTGTCAATTTAGCTAAACCAGAGAATTGAAAATTTTTGTTAATGGTTTGGTTTTCATTTTCATCAGTAATCAACATGTGTGCAGTTGCACAAATGAACATACATCATGAAATTAAATATGAAAATTCTCAAAAGTTATACATATACATAATGCATATATTGTTTTTTATGTTTAAGGTATCATGGATTTTGACACAACAAGTCCCTTCAAATACACTCACTCCAAGTAAAAATTCTTAAAAACCCTTATATGTATTGATATATGGAAATTGTAATTATATTGTGTAGATGCTATCAGGAGTTAAGCTGTTTGAAGTTTGCAATAATTGATATGTAACCACTTCATTGTTACCATATTGTAGAAACAAGTTAGCGCATTGATTGAAGGTGGAATGGAAATTTCAGATGTCAAAGAAAAGCTAATTTTTGAGTTGCAATCAAAGTACACTGTAAGTCAAATACACACCTAAGTTGGCTTTAACCTTTTTTTAGATATTCCAATTAGAAAAAACAAACTTTAAAAGAATAATAATATCTAAGTAATTAAATAATATAAAGCTAGATTTTCCTCAATTTTTCTATCATACCAATTTTGTCTTCATTTCTTCAAACATTTTCTTTATAGTGATCAAATATTTTCATTGAATATGACATTTAGATTATGAGAAACACCTGTTAATGATGGGCAATGTATACTTTAATTAAAAAATTGTCTTGCACATTTGTCTTGTACTAACCACCAGTACATCTGTATCAGAATTATAACTGGATACACAAACCATGGTTACTATAACGGGAAATGAGTAGAAACGACTAGGAAACAAGAAGAAACAAGTGGAAACTACTTAGAAAAATTTTAACTGTGGTACAAGTTTATTTTTTTAGTGGAAATCCTGCATTAATAGCTATGATAGTAGATGTTAATATGGTATTTTTGTAAGAGGAATTAAACTATGAAAGCCTGATATGAAATGCCAGCATTGTAAGAGCAAATCTCACTGGCATTGGGAGTAACATGGAACAACTACCGGGAAGGTTGAAATATAGCAATTTGCCTTTTTTCCCCTGAATTCAACTGTTTTAGGAACTTACTGAAACTTTATAGAGGCTTTAGGGTTAGGCTCCCAAACAAAACAATGTTCAAGATGTAGATTGTCAACCTATACAGCTTGTTCCTCTATGCAAAGTCACTAATTGTTTCATGTTGTTTTCTTATTGTTTCTTCTTGTTTTGTATTTGTTTCTTGTTGTTTCCTGTTATAGTAAATATGCTATAACGACATGTGTCCAGGAACATTCTAATGAGCTTTATAAGTTCCTAAACATCAATAACCTCTTCAAAACCCTAGCTTTCAACTTGCCTTATGAATGAGTTTCATTGCACTGTTTCAATTAAATTGCATCTTCCAAAAACAAAGCAATAGTAAATTGATAAAATCGTCTGGAGTTGTGCTGTCTATTTGTGTTAAGGGTATCCTGCCAAATACTTAGAGTTTATTCACAAATTTATAGTTTTTTCAAGAGTGGATGAAATTTCAAGGTGATGCCTTTAGTTATTTAGCAATTTGCTTTTTTCCTTTGTTGTTATTGACTTGAAAATTGTCCTTTCATTGTCCTATCCTGAATCCCTTTATATTAAGGTAATTTTAAGTAACATTTTTAGGTTAGCTTACATTTTAGGTTACCATTTTCTCTTTGCTGTTTCAGAATAAACTTGACCCAAACACAAACATTCCTAGAACAGTACAAAGGCTGAAAGAGATAGTGGACACAAAATCAGTAATTCTTTTCTAGTTTTTTTTCACTGCTCTTTTTATGACCAGTATACTCCCTCTTGCTTTATAGTGGTTTCTATTCCTAATGATAGTCAGATTCTAATCAAAATCTTATTACTTTCTGGATAACTGTATAATCTGTAATCAGGGACTATGGAAGCAGGAGGGGCAGCAGGGTATGATGGTATGCCTCCCTAATATTTCCCAAAATGGTTTAAAACTACACAAAAAATCACCCTACACTTGGTTTTTAGCATGTTTACCCCCCCCCCCCTCCCTGGAACGTTTTAGCCCAGTCAATCTGTTATATGCTCTGTTAGGTCCTAAATCTGTTAGTTCCTTGTCTATGTTGAAATTTATTTTTTGTACACAGGTTGATTAATTTGTCATTTGTGATTTATCCCATGAGGTTCATCTATTTTTTTGTTAGGAAGACAACCTACCAACATCAACACTGATTGCCCAACCCCAGCTAAGCAATTCAGATTCCTCAGAAAGCGAAAGTGTGCGTGACTTAGTATTATATCTCCACTTAGTATCTTGTGTGTCTCTTGACAAATTTATGACAGTTACTGTTTTACCATACATTAATTTCTATAAAAAAGGCTTCTTAAGGCCCATTTCCACTTCGCTGGGATTTCAGATTAGAGACAAGACAAACTTTTTTCGATTTCACACACCTTTAGATTTTGGTTTTCAATCTATACACTTCAATGACGTCCTGGCAAATCTTTGGTAAAATTGGGTAACTTTTGACAAAAAGTCCATATATCAACAATTGTGTTTCAATTGTTGTTTATGCATATTGAAAATGGCCGAACTCTGAATTTCACACTTAATAAGATCATCAGACAACTGGTATGTAGAATTCTTGAAAAGCCCAAAAATTAAAGTTTGATAATCACTAGCTTTGTATTAAAAAATCACACTTTCTATTCAGTCGACAGCTGTAATGGTAGATAACAGTTTGGAAGATTTTCAGAAGAGCTCATTAATGACGGTAAGCAATTTCATGTTCATTGATGGAAATAAGGGACTTGAACAGCAATCCCTATATGAGAAGTGTTTTTAATACAAGACAGAAAATATGTCCAATGCATAGCCTTTGATAAATTACTATAAAACCCTGTTATGTTAGTTCCACATTTTTTCTTGATTTCCCTTTGATTTCCACATTTCTTCGAGATTTTTACATGATAACTTTTTAAGGATAAACTATTTTTCCAGATGCCTCAAAGTGATGTAACACAAAACAGGGTGCATGTTATGAAACAAGAAATAAACAATTTACGCCTTAAGAATAAAGACCTACGCGATCATACATCAATGCTTAGAAAGAAACTTGATGTTTCACAAAAACAGTCCCTAATGCTATTGGAAGATAGACGATCTCTTCAAAAAAAAAAACATTGAGCATTACTTGGAGACTATGAAGGGTATATTCAACCCAAGAGCAATGAAGCTTGTAGAAAATGCCACATTAAGTGATTCTTTTTCAAAAAATGACCCCTTAATGCTAGAGCTGACTGTGCCTGTGGTAGAATCATCCAACATCCCACAAGATATGAACAGCCAGTTCATCTGGAATGGAAAGCAGACACATATTTTTCGCTGTCTGTTAAGTACAGGGCACTCGGTGGTTGCCAAAAAGTACACGAAAGACTCACTATTTAAATGCACATATGAGGCACGAATTCTCAAATACTTGGGACAACATCCAAATATTGTCACTCTCCAGGGTATCTTCTTTGTCGAGAAACAATGCTTCCTTGCCACAAGTTTTGTGAATGGGGGCACTTTGACTAACTATTTAAGAAAAACAACTTATATCTCAAGAGGAGAAGTGTGTAGTATATTGCAGGGTATTGAGCATGCACTCTCTTACTTGCAAAGCAAGCATGTAGCTCACAACAAACTTATAACTAATAACATTTTACTTGAGCCAGCTGGGCTACTTTTCAACCCAGTCCTTGTTGGATTCAGCAAAGCTTGCAGAGAGGAGTTTGCCAAGCCATTGACAGATGTGCAGAAGGAGGAACTCAAAGAAGAAAATTATGTTGCTCCAGAAGTACTTAGCGGTACCAGCCCTCCTTCAAGGACTTCGGACATATTTTCCTTTGGGGTAATTCTAAACAACATCCTCAGCAAAAGGCCAGACATGTCTTCTAAGACAAAACGGGCCTTGAAATTCTTATGCGC
This sequence comes from Nemopilema nomurai, assembly GCA_003864495.1. Lineage (NCBI taxonomy): Eukaryota > Metazoa > Cnidaria > Scyphozoa > Rhizostomeae > Rhizostomatidae > Nemopilema > Nemopilema nomurai. The sequence continues at coordinate 820,183 of ML133366.1, read as the reverse complement.
CAACTGCCTGGAAGCCAACCCAAAAGAAAGGCTGTGTTTTAGTGAACTCGAAGGTCGCATTAATTTCGCTGTCATACCTTAAAGGGCTTAAATGTAATTCTATCTTTCAGTTCTACATATATGGAATTAAAGGCATGCCCCTTAGTAATGAATAATTACATACATAATACTCCACCAATTCAGCTTTGGCCTCATTATGCAAAACTACTCAAAATTCTTTGTAAAAGATGTTTGACGTCAGATTTGAATTCAAGCAATGGATTCAGTAAAAAAAGTTTTTTAAATCATTCTAAAAGAAGTTTTACTGTGATAAGGAAATTAGAGTAAAAAGTTTGACTTAGAGCAATTATTGCAATCAAACCGATTAAAGCATAAACATTTTGGAAGATTGTATCCAAACTAAATGAAAGGTGGTAAACCAACAAGTTGGGAGTTATTTCTAAAACGAGGCTGCATTTTAAATTGGTGTATAGAAATATATGCACCTTTTTAAGCAAGAAACTCCCTTCCTAGTGAATTTTCTGAAATTTCTGCCAATGAAAGAAAAACTTTTTTATAGTTCAAATTAATTATTTTAAAATAAAGTTTATGTTTTGATGGTTAATGTTGTAGCTTTCTTCACCTGTTGACTTTAAAAGACTCTTTAAGAAACTGTCTGTAAATAATTGTAAAAAACTAGTTTGCAAGGATCTTGCATTATAATTCTAATTATAATTCAGTTATTGGCATGTTTTGCAGTAATGCATCAACAAGTTTTTTATCCAAATTCTCCTCTGGCTCCCAGGTGTTGTCGCTGTCATTATACCCTTTCCACTTTAAGAAGAATTCCAGCTTTCCATCACTTTTTCTTCTTATTTCTCTTACTGACTCAATTTTGTAAACTTTTTTTTTCTTAAGGGACATCTTGTTTGTGCACTTGTTTTTGTTTTTAGTATCAGTCTTGTGTGTTGTGCCAGTCAGCTCCTTTTCCATTGATCTCTTTAATGCTACAAAAAATAAATCACAGTTGAAAATTGAAAGGAAATCAACCTTCTTGATATTTTTGTATCCTCTTTTCCTCTAGCCCCTAATAATGCTTAAAGTTTATCATAATCTTAACTTGTCCTCCTGTTTTGGTTGCCATAAGAAACATTGTTACTTAATCATAAATATAATAAAGCCATAAAGTGAAGATTTTATGAATAATCTTTTTTTTCAATTTTTTTTTGAAAACTTCATACACAGGCACTCTTTGATGTATTGTTATATATTTTATATTTTTCAATCAATCAAAGTTAATTTTGGGGCAGGAAAGGTAGACTTATCAGGCCCCTTCCCACCCCAAAATCAATTTTGATTGATTCACCAAATTATTTTTCGAACGATTTGCCAATTTTGACTTGTTTTAAAGGGTGTTAAGCCGCTTAATGGAGATTTTATGGCTTGTTCTTTGGAGATTCATGAGGTGTTCAGAATCAATATACTGGGTTATTTGCCTTTCACTTGATTGCAGGACATTGTAAAATCTATTTTATTCTCATCCTGAGAATTACTACTCTTGATAATAATATATTTTTTAGGTATACTCTTAATGTTGCTAATGTTGTAAAGTAGCTTTTTTAGAATATGTATTGGTGGTTGCGTTATTCAGCTGACGCCCAATGTTGCTTCTTATTGTCTCAATAATTATATTCATATACACTGAAAACCAACCTGATGTCTCTTTAGAGCCCAAGGTTTTGGAAGCAAGGCCTCCAACAGCTGCAGAATTGTCTTGCTTCTCCATTTCTATTGCCATAAAATTTAGAAGAATCAAACTTAATAGCATTTAGTAGTACTATCTATAGTTTATGCATGAATGTCCATGAACTATGGAGAGGTGGAGGGAAACATCATCTTGGTTTAAATGGCTAAATATTTTGATACCAATTCTTTAATTCCCACTCTTTTATGAAGTTTTTGCAAAATTGATTCAACAAAGTCACATAAATTCTGACTGGTAGAGAAATGAAACATGACTCACCTGGTGCCTCGTTTGATTCAAGGACTTGAAAACTTGGCTCAAGGTCTTCAATATCACCTTGTTCACTTATAACTATTGTGAAAACAATAATTATAATGGAAAATTTTCATTTGCAATTCAATTAGAACTACAATTACATGTTTCACTATTACAAAGGTAATTGGTTAGCCTGGGTTTAAAAAAAATACTTTTGCAAGCACAAACAAAATAAATCAAGAAAGAAAAAAAAGGAATATTAATAATTAGGGATGTTAACAGATCCACATAACATGGCTATTCTTTGATAAATGAGATATTGTCTTTGATTTAAGAAATATTGTCCTGAGACACAAAGGTTAAAAAATTTTTAAAAAGTGTCTATAAAACATTAAAAAAACCAACTTAATACATTGTACCTTATTAAAAGCATTTTATTTTATTTATTAAAATGTTGCAATTTTGTTCTTTAGAAAGTCTTGATGATGTTACAAATTTACTGTAGATACTACACTTCCTTATGTTTTCTGGCAAAAATTGAAAAGTTTTGCTCTATTATCCTGGAAGGTGCCAGTTTCTTTTTGGATAATGAGTGATTTTTGCTCATCTTGATCAGATATACATTGTTTACACATGTGATTTATATTGATAAACAAACAAAATACATTGTTTTATGATAATGTGATATGTGTAATTTTTACATATATTGAATGGCTTCTGCCCTTACCAAATCAAATATTGCTGAGTTTTATTTTATATACCTTCAAATTTGATTTCATTTTTGTTTTCTAATATTATCTGCATATCATGCTTCCCATATGCTGATGGCTTTTTCAAAGTAACATTCATTGGAAGACCAGTTGCTTTTATTTTTCCATCTTCCACCATTTTATACGAAACACGCCTGCATTTTCCATTCGTTGCCTCATCTGGAAAAAATGAATTTTTCTAAACAATTTTAAACATCTGTTTGCATTGTGTACCTTTGTTATGTAAATTTTAAATTTTCAAATATACAGTTGTAGTAACAAAAATAAATATTTTCAGTTTAAATGATTTTTCACTGAAATTTGATGTAAACATAACTAATTGTAGTTGTGTCCATTGTATACAATACTGGGCTTTATTCTATGAAATGATAAACCTTAACCTACTGATTTTCTGGTTAAACATCCTTTGCACCTCCTCTCTGAGTTTGCCACATTGATTATCCTTGTTTGCAGGTAGTATCCCTTCAATATAGATTACAGAAAGTTTAAAGGGGGTAGGATAAAGGAGAAATTGGCAATAAAAAAGGGTCCTTGTTGAATGGCAATCCTTGCTGAACTAGTAAAAAGCAAACCATCAAGCACAGTTATACTCAGAATAAGTTTGATAGATAAATAGGCTCTTTAATAAAATTAAAACTGCTCACCTTCACAAAAGCTTAAGAGATTGACTTCCACACGGGGTTGTGAATCTATGTATTCTACTGCTTTCTCAGTCCCGAAAACAGTTGTTTTAGATTTTGTTAAATCGGCAACAAGGACAACTACTTCTTGGTCACAGGCTCCTAACTTATCACACTGAAATTAAAAAAAGATAGAGTAAGAATTTACAGTGCCAGAATGTTTGTTTGAAGCATGTTTGTTTGTAATACAGAACAACAAAAAATATACACATGAAGATGATACACAAATGTTTTACTGTTAATCTTACTTTTCTAAAATATCAAACTTACAAGTTCTTTCATCTGCACTTTTATGCTTCTTACATATCCTCTCTTTTCAGACTCCCCAAGGTCTGAGATCTCTGGTGGTCTAAATGACTTAGCTTGTACCTCATAAACAGCCTTTTCTCTGGCAGAAAATGATGCCCAAAGCTTATTGGTTTTAGAAAGAACAAGAGATGGTGGGTTCTCCTCGGACACTGAAAAATATATTTATAGATTGTTATTAAAAAAAATGGCCAAAAAACAGATGCATAATACAAGCCATCACAGTTGCATACGTATTACACCTTTAGTTAGATCGTCAGCAAGTTCATTGACACCGCCGTCGGCAAGTTGACTGGCACTCCATAAGTGAAGTGTTTAGCGATGGCCCTGAGCAAAGAGATGTATTACAACCTTGTCACCCATTCATGAGTTAATCACCTATTAAACATAAAACTACAGAGTAACCTCTAAGTAAGTAAAATGAAGTTGATGCAGTTGCGTAATATAATACCTTCAGCTGACAAAAGTTCTCTTTTGAAGAAATCAAACCCACAAAGTCTTCTCTTGTACAGCTTAGCTTTTATCTTTTGCTTCTTGGAAAGCGGGGCAACAATCCTCTTTTCTTTCTGCTTCCGATTATCAATCCAGTGCTGAAAGACCCATCACAGTATGCATGGTAGCGAAATCTTAATTTTTACCATTAATTCTACACTTACTTTCAAAACGTATTGTAACCCCTTTCGATAAAAAACTATGGCGCTTAGCATATAGTCCACGCTGGGTTTGCTTGTGCAACAGAAATTAATTTGTATACATAGACAATCTTTTTTTCAAATGATTCTGGGATTCAACAATAATAATTAACTGTGTATCCCAAAGATCTGTTTAAAAGTTGAAAAACACTTCAACTTTTGTATCAAGACAATAAAAACATTTAATTCTTACAATTTTTCTGACTGGGGCGACATTTTCCCAACTTTTCTCTCCACCCCCCCCCCCCCCCCCCCGCATGAATTGAGATAAAGAATTATTAATTTGCTAGGCGGCAGCCTACCTTTATCCTTTTCTCTGGCAAACTGAGTTCCGACGACAAATCTCGGATCATTCTAACATTGGCTTCACTTGAATAATCTGTTAAGCCATTCATCCATGCTGCTTCTAAGCGAGCTTTATATGGACCCATATCCATTCTGGCTCTTTTCGGCTGGTTTCCAGGCATTTCGATTGAATGTGTTCCAAATTAATCGACCCAATCTAGTGCTGCCAACCACAATATGACATTCCAATCTACTACTACCACCGCATTTATTTTTACCTACTCGCAACTCCCAACCCTACGCAGCGGCTCGATTTTCTACCCACTGACATACTACTTGCGGGAGGTGTTGGGCATTTTCAATGCTGCATATTTGTGATTGGTTCATTGCATGATGTCGAAAACAAATTGAACATATATTTTCCATCGTTCAAATTCTAGTCGCTCAGGTGTGGCCAACCAGCGGCTAGAGACTGATCTTTCCTTATTTGGTTGTGTGAGATACAGGGACACTTTATGATGAAGGCCGCCATTGTGTTTATTGCCGTTTGTGCAAATTATTCCCAGTTTTACATTAATATGCACACATAGCTCTGCACCCTATTGTATACTTGTTTGTAAACTGCTCTGTTACCAGTCCTCTCATTAAGGTAATCGGATTTATAGTAATTGCACACATAGGACTCAGTCGTTAACACTTCTATTATCTAACATTTCCTTGGGATTTCCTACTTATGTTGCTTTTATAAAACTGTGACAAAACACGGCTATCTTTAAAGCCTATTTTGAACGTGTTTTCCGACAGAAAACACTGCACTAATATTTTTCCCACTGTAATCAATGGCCGCAACTTCCCAAAGAGCTCTTGAAAATTCTTACATACCAAAATAATTATTGATCTGGATTCATTATGATATTTTGAACAGGGAAACCCTATAATGATATCATGTTCAGCGGGGTTTGATTACTGTTTTCTATGAATTCGCATAAAATTGATATTATTAATTCGCATCACCCTATATACCCAAATAATCATTCATCTGGGTCCGATATGCCCAAAACAATTATGGATCTGGGTTCATTATGATATTTTGAACAGGGAAACCCTATAATGATATCATGTTCAGCGGGGTTTGATTACTGTTTCTATGAATTCGTATAAAATTGATATTATTAATTCGCATCACCCTATATACCCAAATAATTATTGATCTGGGTCCGATATGCCCAAAATAATTATGGATCAGGGTTCATTATGATATTTTGAACAGGGAAAACCTATTATGATATCATGTTCAGCGGGGTTTGATTACTGTTTCTATGAATTCGCATAAAATTGATATTATTAATTCGCATCACCCTATATACCCAAATAATCATTCATCTGGGTCCGATATGCCCAAAATAATTATGGATCAGGGTTCATTATGATATTTTGAACAGGGAAAACCTATAATGATATCATGTTCAGCGGGGTTTGATTACTGTTTCTATGAATTCGCATAAAATTGATATTATTAATTCGCATCACCCTATATACCCAAATAATCATTCATCTGGGTCCGATATGCCCAAAATAATTATGGATCAGGGTTCATTATGATATTTTGAACAGGGAAAACCTATAATGATATCATGTTCAGCGGGGTTTGATTACTGTTTCTATGAATTCGCATAAAATTGATATTATTAATTCGCATCACCCTATATACCCAAATAATCTTACATCTGGGTCCGATATGCCCAAAATAATTATGGATCAGGGTTCATTATGATATTTTGAACAGGGAAAACCTATAATGATATCATGTTCAGCGGGGTTTGATTACTGTTTCTATGAATTCGCATAAAATTGATATTATTCTTTGCGTTAAATAGAGTTCCGCGAAGTTCTTAGTCGGTTGACTTGACTAGCACAGGAATTTGCATCTATAGTTTCGCAACGCAGCAAGACTCCCGCGAAGTTCTTAGTCGGTTGACTTGACTAGCACAGGAATTTGCATCTATTGTTTCGCAACGCAGCAAGACTCCCGCGAAGTTCTTAGTCGGTTGACTTGACTAGCACAGGAATTTGCATCCATAGTTTCGCAACGCAGCAAGACTCCCGCGAAGTTCTTAGTCGGTTGACTTGACTAGCACAGGAATTTGCATCTATAGTTTCGCAACGCAGCAAGACTCCCGCGAAGTTCTTAGTCGGTTGACTTGACTAGCACAGGAATTTGCATCTAAAGTTTCGCAACGCAGCAAGACTCCCGCGAAGTTCTTAGTCGGTTGACTTGACTAGCACAGGAATTTGCATCCATAGTTTCGCAACGCAGCAAGACTCCCGCGAAGTTCTTAGTCGGTTGACTTGACTAGCACAGGAATTTGCATCTATAGTTTCGCAACGCAGCAAGACTCCCGCGAAGTTCTTAGTCGGTTGACTTGACTAGCACAGGAATTTGCATCTAAAGTTTCGCAACGCAGCAAGACTCCCGCGAAGTTCTTAGTCGGTTGACTTGACTAACACAGGAATTTGCATCCATAGTTTCGCAACGCAGCAAGACTCCCGCGAAGTTCTTAGTCGGTTGACTTGACTAGCACAGGAATTTGCATCTATAGTTTGGCAACGCAGCAAGACTCCCGCGAAGTTCTTAGTCGGTTGACTTGACTAGCACAGGAATTTGCATCCATAGTTTCGCAATGCAGCAAGACTCCCACGAAGTTTTCAGTCGAATTACTCGACTGGGAGGCTTTTCAAAGAATTTAACTAAAAGATAACAGGCAAAAAATGGCAAATACTTGATAATAGAGCTGCATGCAGAAAATGAATAAATCAAACTTTTAAATCTACGCGTAGGGAATAGGATTTCTATTTACTCTATGGTTTGCAAAAGTCTGAACGGTTTAAAGCTAGTGGTTGGTCCCGATCAAAGGCCATAGATAAGGTAGGTTGTACTGACAAAGAGAATGCCTTAGGTATCATGTAACGATTATCATGTTTCTTTCCTGTCGAATCTCGTATCGTTTAAAGTTTAAGTAGATCCCTTTGTCATACACCGTGTTTTGTGAGGCTTTAGTTGTCCTAACAGTACTCCTGAAAGTCTAAAGGTATAACTTTAGATAGTACAAACACAAAAAGTTCACGTTAGCATTAGCCCAGGTAATAAGTTGTTGTGTAAACAGGGCTTATGAAACAGCATGTTTCTCACAACATAAAAAGAAAAATACTCCCCCTGAGAAAACCATATCCTTGGTTACACTACTTCCCATGTACATAAAAATAACAAAACGTAATCTAACATAAGCTGCCCAAATGATCTTAGTCATCGTCATCACAATCCAAGTATTCATCCCATGAATCTTCTTCAGCGTTGTAGGCTTGTAGGGCAATTTGGTAGATTACTGCATCATCAGAATCAAGGTCTTCGTTAGAAGATTCAATTGTTGAGCATTCAGTTGTTGAGTCTACAGCCAGCTGTGGTTCTTGAAGCAAATCAGGGACGTACGGGTAGAAAACATTTCTGAATCCTTCAACTCGTTGTTGCAATACTACCCGTTTTCGACAGACGATGGCGTGAAGACCCCTTGAATAAATGGAATCGCTGTCGTCCTTGAGATTTGATTTGAGCTGGTCAAGACCAGCTACCAAATCAAGTAAATGTCTGATGACAGATACCATTTCTTCTTTGACAATTTTTTGTTCCTCCACTGCCCTTTTGTACAGGCTGTGGGTATCAATAGCTTGTCGAATTATTGCTGGTTCGACGGCTCCAATATGCTGAAAAAGAAATTGTTTCCTATTGCAATGGTTCAATAAAAATTGCCATAAAAAACAAATTAACTTGTCAAAGGCTAGATGTGAATAAACAAAACGTATAAGGCTTAAACCCTTATTCGTATAAGAAACAGTCAGTGCGGTTGAGCTGAAGAGAACAAAATATAGAAAGATTGACAGAAAAAACTATTGAACATATTCTAAAATATTTATTTCATTATTCGAAGAATTGACGCTCTAGACTAGAGCAAAATATCGTTAGATAAGATACCATGCTAAGGTCAAGTTTTTTCATTTATTTTCCATAGATATTTATTTTCATTTAGTTTTTTCGTAGAGGGAAGCCATGGCCCCCTCACTTTTTTGCAAAACACCGGAGCTTTTTTAAAACCTTTTGTTATGATTGTAATATTTTCTCTTGGCCCCTCCACTTTCCAACCTACGTCGGAGCCCATGGTGGTGTACATTATTGTTCATTACAACCAGGGGCAAAGCCAAGAAAAAATTTTCGGAGGGGCAAATTTTTGCCGACAAAAAAGGCGTGTCTCACTCTTTGAGGAAGTGGTTAAAAGATAAAAAGAGCCTTATATCCTGTTTTTTGCGTTTCTGTTTCTAAATTCATACTTTAGTGCCATACTTTGAAAGTTCAACTACTACAGAAATGTTAATACGTTATAATTGTTGCAAAAAGGCTACAGAATTAGTAAAAAAATGTTTTTTGCCCGGCAAAAATCCTTTATCGCGCCCCGGTACCCCCTTTGGCGACGCCCCTGATTACTACTAATTACAGTAAAAATAATTACCTGATATGAATTATCGAGGTGTTTGTAAATGTGAGAATCGACCTTACAAGCCTCGTAGAATTCGATAGAACTCGAATTCAAAGAGCCTGCTATCTCATTATATTCTTTCACCGCCACTCTTATCCTTCCTGAAACATTGTTGACACTTCGTGTTAGCCTCTTGGCGACTTTCTGGCCATCTATTGTCAAAAATACGAAGCTCAATTCTAATAAAATTGGCAGAACAGAGAAAAGCTACCATGCAATTTAAAAATTGTCAAGGAAAGCGGCAACAAAATAGTCTGGCGAACAACTTGAAGGGAAAATGATTATTTTGATCCCAATATTGCCTTCTAAAACTTTTTCTCGAACCTTACGACATCAAGTAATTGTTTTACCAGTTCAACAAGCCTGGATAAACACAAGGATAAATAAATACTCTAATTTGGTTAAAAATTTATGATTTCAAACTGCCCTCGAACTGAAATTTTAGCAATAAATTTTTTTTTGAATTTTACAGACTATCGCTCTTAACGGATTCTTGAACCATTTTTTGAACCGATAATAATAAACCCTACTGAAGTTACTTTAGTTCTTGTGATAAACCTTACTGTGATCCTACTGTAGTTACAACAAGACATACCGAAGTATCTTTTCTTTAGCAAAAGCAGCCAGCTGCGTTCAACGGCACATTTATGGGCTGTTCTTAAAATTTCAGCTTGTTTTCTTCGATTAAGCATGGTTGAAATGCGGATGAAATTTTCGCCAGTTGTGCCCCATCTTTTCTTAATTTTGTGAGTTTCCTCCATCTTTTTTAACTTTCCCTCAATCCTATAAAAAAGTCAAGATCAGTCCCATTCAATTTCAAAACCTAACTCAGTCCTATTCATTGCTCCAAACTCAACAAGAACGACTAACTCAGCTAATGCCATGATTGACTTTGATAATTATCATTTGAAAAAACGCAAACTGTACATGATCCTTACAGGCTTTCCTTTTTAGTTAAGCGTTCCAACTCCCTAGGGTCAGCTTCTGATTTTTGATCATCTCTACGATTGATAAAAGATAGAAACATTTTTGAGTAACAAAAGCAGAAGAAAACAAAAAGAAGAAACATTGCAAATGTGATGAATGCATTAGGAGATACAATAACGCTAACTGAAAAAAAGTGATGCACAACAAAAGTAACGGGACGGAAATTTGAGATGGTTAAAAAATGATGCAGGAAATGGCCTAAAATGGATGTATTTGAATGACTGAATGAAGAAATAAATAAATAAATATTAAAGAAACAGATAAATAAATAAATAAACAAACGAATAAATAAATTTACAAGAATTGATAAATTAATGAATGTAGTTCCAGTGTAGGGTACCCCCGTGTGTTTTGTTTATGTCCTTTTTTCCAGTTGTTGACAATCTCATATAAACATCAAATGCTCTGCCCTTCAATTAACTGGCGAGGTTTTGCGCGGCCTTTTCTCCCTCGTAACCTTTCAACGATGATTGTGCTTCAACTTTCTCTATGAACACCTTGACGTCACCATTTCCATCAAATCCTTTCGTTTTCGATTCCATGTCTTAGGATTCTGCTGTAGCAATGTTAGTTGCCGTATCTTAGTTATAGAATTAAGCTTACTTACGAGTGCTACAGCAGAATGAGGGTATACCTAACAGAACGGGAAATAAGTACTAACAAAACACACGGGGGTACCCTACGCCGGCTCATTCTATATTTTATTGGGGGATAAAGGATAAGAAATCAATTCTATATTGCACATATGCAAATACCTGGCTTTAGCTAGATCTTGCAGGTCTTTCACGTACGTATTTTTCCAATCTCCTTCTTTTTCTAAACGAACCAGTGATAAAAAAAAACAAAAATAGAAAAAAATTATTATTTAGCTTTTGCATAAAGAGCACTGAGCTCAGATACTATGTTTATCATTTTATCACTCAAAGTATTTTGTGCAAAATTTAAGATGAGCGATCTAAAAAACAGGCTCTAGAGGCATTATATCATTATTGAGGGATTATTTTACCTTTCGTTAGCTGCAAAGAGGTACTTAATCTGATTATATTCTTTGATTACTCTGCTGGATATCTTAGAATTTGCTTGTCATACAGTTCTGCTATTGGATGATACGCTTCATTCATCTCTAGATTTTTCAGCTCGTTACAAACGTGGGCTTATATCGTTGCATTCCTTTTAAAACGGAGGCTTAGCTAAAAACATAAAGTTTGCATCTTGCCGAAATCTAAACGATTATCGTTTTCGATAAATTATATCACCTCTCAAGTTTGAAGCCACCTCTTTTTGCTGAAGACTTGCCAATTCTTGGCAACGCCACTCTTCTACCCTTTCAGCCGATACAATACCTGACAAATAAATTGTTTAAAGCATCAAATCCTGGAAGCTCGTTATTCAATATTCTTTTCGGTGTTTTTTTTGCCATAAAAAGTTGTGCATGATTTAAGATCCCAGTACGATATGATTGGATTTGTTACCCTTACCATTGATAACTCGGTGTTAGATACTCAGTGTAAGACAATATGGTTTAAAATCTAGTACTTATCATGAGTTAAAATATGGGATTAAACTAAGTGTCTCGTTGTCCATGAATTGAAAACATAGTTAAAATCCAAGTATAGCATTTAATTCTAAAGAGATATTGGATAAAGGATTTCTATGAGCAAATCTTGACACTCACCTTTTGTTTGAGAGACTAATGAGGCAAACTTTTCTCTTGCCAAAGATTCGATGTTTTGTGCCCTTTTTAAACTCGTAATAAGCGTTTCGTCTGCAAAAAAATCATGTATAACGGGTACAGAAGTCACATAAAAGAAAGTAGAATGAAAGTGATTCCTCCTAAAAATCAGACTTTTATCACATTATTTGAATGTTTGTATAACTTTGTACTGCATTTAATCTAATAAACACCTGGTCTTTTATCAAAATTTTTAGCATTTTTGCTTTTTTGAAACGAGTTATTTCCCCCTTTTGAAACCTTTAGCGTCTTTATCATCAAAACCCTTAGTCCTAAAGGGTTTGGCATTTATTTAACAAATTTGGTTTTCTAGGGGGAAGTTTTGGAGAGGGACGTTTGTTAGAAAGGTACATTTGTTAGAAAGAGAGCGTTAAAGATAAAACACAGTACTCAATATTTGTCTTCAAAGCAAATACCTTACAACATTAATTACATATTTTTCCGGTTAAATGTTAGTTTGAATGGACAAATGTCAGACAATAGATTAGTTCTATAAACACAGTTTTCACTAATTGGCAGGTTCACAGGAAACTGATGGCGGAGACAGGATGATATTATTTCCAAAGTTGCAGACCCTACATATAGAATAAGATCCAGAGGATTCTCTAAAACACTGGTTCGACTAAAAATATAGAAATAGAGAGCAAAATGAAGGAAATTAGTCAATGATGTCCAAGTTCACATAGTTCTGTTAGATTACACAAACCAATTTTCAGCATTTTCTTTCTACCAAAGTACGTTAGGGCATCGGATAGTATGAAAGCACGATTTTCAAGAGTAGTCTCCTTCGTTATTCTTGAAAATGGCCGTAGATATGACCAAAGGCGCTCCATCCACTCGCCATCTACCAACCCAATATCGTCAATTAGGCGTGGATTGTATTCAATCTGCAAAATAATCACGAACCTTTACCAAATAGCTGTTTGTAACGCATTAGTTGTAATCTCTTGATGAGAAAATAAATTGCTTGCTGTAATGCAACGGCGCAGTGGCTTGCAATTTAGATCTCTTAAGGTCTTGTCAAGACTTCGGTCGAAACGTTTAAGAGATAGTGTTTTTTTGAAAATCTATATTATTCTTATAAAGATGGGGATACTTAAAGTGGTAAATTAAGATCTACTGTTAACCTGACAAGAGCCAACATGACCATAGCAGTGGAATACAGGTATACCAAAAGTTACACTTTGGATTTCTTTTTGTCGGTCCAGCTTCTGTGAAATGAAAAAAAAATTACTGTTAAGGATCAGCAAAATACCGGATTACTATGGCCACAAAAATACTAGTTGTTTAAAGAAATTAATACAATTAGTCTAAGCAGTCAAAATTTGTTCTTATTAAAGCACAATAGCCATCTTGAATGTTGATAACTCTGTCACCATCATGATAACCTTTGTTATTTGGATAATAGCATGCGTAACAGATCCATCAACAGCTGACTGTAAATCAAGCTAGACTTTATTGGAGACATATTGAAACTTCATGAAAAACTGAATTTGATACAAATGATTTTTCTTGCAGGTCAAATACTGTAAGTCAAACCTTTAGATGGCTCTTTAGCTTGCAAGCTATATCATAAAGATAGTATATTTTTTGTCCTCTTGGCTTGCATTCTTCTACAAGGACCTCTAAAACCATGACAGAATAACCTAGCCTCAAATGAAAAACATTTTGGAAAAAATAAGCAATACACAAGTTTACACACTGATGGGGCTATAATTGAGAAAAGCATATCACATTCATTTTAAATGCTGTTTAAGATATGATATGCACTTATACAGCAAATAAATGAATAGCAATGAATTCCATTGAAAATGAATGATATAAAATGAATAGCTTTTCATATGCTTTTAATTATGGTTTTAACATTCTTGATATTTGCACTGTGCTAACCCATTACTTATTTAAAAATCGTCTATTATAACAAATCTTTTTTTAAGTATCAAAATGGACAGGTCACAAGGAATTTCTCTTTGCATTACCTTTCTCCAGTATTCATACTTAGGAATTTCAAAGGAAACTCATGCTTGCATGAGGCACCAAAAAGCCCAGTGCAGTCTAATTTTGTTGTTGCAACCTTTGATCTTACATGATCTCCAGCTTTGAATGTGCTGCATGCCTTGAAAAAAGTCATTAAGTATTTGTATGGATATCATACTACTGGGATAGTCAATATTACACATTCTAAACTTTCCATATACTAAGGTGATATATTTAATTTGTCAGATAGTCCAATTTACAGCAAATTACATCCTCAGAACTAGCTTCTGGCAACATAATAAATAACCTGAATTAGGATCAAAAAGAAGTTTACAGAGCTGACAACCAGAACCAAATAATTACAAGGTTGATAAGTTGGAAAAAAGGGCAACACAGCTCTACTTGCATCAGGGCTAGATTAAGTTTGCAGAAACAATCCCAAAGGATTAAGGCACTTAGTACCGGAACTTTTATCATACTTGTACAAAAAAGGGAAAAGGGAGCCTTTTTAAAATTATGTGCGTACTTGGGAAGACTCCTGACCAGTGTACCAGGACCTGATACAGGTTGAGGGATTAAACTGAACTGAACTGTGATTCTTTATACAAAATTGAAGAGATAATATAAACCATTGTTACTGAGTAACTTGCTAGCAATAAAGTAATGCAACTTGGTACTTTTAGGGTACATATTCAGTACCTTTTCTTGAAGCATGATACTTTATGATCAAAAAGGATTTGTTCCCTAGGTAAGATTCCAAAGATATATTTCTATCATTGTAGCCTTCCAAGAAGTTCATTACTTGCTCATCGTGGATAAAAAATTCTGTAAAAACAGGATTGGACCCACCAGAGCTCTTCTTATGGACTAAGCCAAAGTTTGCATCAACGGCAACTGTGACTGACCCTCCTTGCTGCAAATAATGACAAAGTAACATCAGAGCAGAAGCTATGATACAACTTTTTATCTCTGTTAACACTGGCATAGCGATAATCACATGTGTAATCACTTTATATCATACGGATATAATCAATAAAACATTCCCATCAATTTGAAAGAATTATGGATTAAATACATGTTCCACCTGTCTGTGGGTCACAATCAACAGGTGGCAAAAACTCTGAACCAGCCTTCCACTTGGCATTACAGCAAGTGTTGAGGACTTAATCTGTAGAAGCTTTATTTCATTTTATCCTAGTTACTGGTGTCAACATCCTCTGTGCACTGCAACTGTGTAGTGTGATTTTATAGATTTTGTCTACCACATGTCCACCAGAAAAGATAGCCAATCAACTGGAATTTATAAAAAGGTTGCTTGCCAAGGAAGCATTATTACCTTTGAGCATACCCAGCACTTGTTCCAGTCATTGCCATTACCACTGTCAACTGAAGTCAAGGAGTTTTGTTTACGAACAAACTTACAATATTCCATGAAGCTCCCATTCACAGCCATCTTATATAAATTTCTCATCTTGAAAAAAAACTAGGTATATCAGGGAAACAAAACAAATGAAACATTGTAAATATAAATCATATACAATGAAACCAAATTACTGTATTGGGATACATTTAATGTATTCAATGTATAATGTATTTGTGCTAAGATGAGATGGGGATTCTAAAAATAATGTGTTGTTGGGGATTATATTATTTGTTGAGGGTTAATCTTATGTTTTGTTAGCTGCAAAGAGAAGAACAATCTGATTATGCTGATAAATTACTTCCCTAGATAGATTGGATTCTGATTGTTAAACTGCACTCCTATTCGATGGTTGGCTTGATCTATACTTATTTTGCTCATGGCAAAAGCACACTTTTATTCTTGCAAAAACCTTTTAAGCATTTACACAAAAGTAAGAGTGATAGAGCAGGCCCAACAATACACTTTAAATCCTACATTATTATGCATATCATCTACATGAAAATCTAAGTATTGTCATTCCTATGTATTCCTATTCTTGAATACTAGGCTGAAAGTTATTCATATTCAAAAATAAAACTAATATTCTCATATTGCTTAAAGGCATTTAGTTGTGATAAAAGAAGAGGGTATACCCAAACACACCCAAAACTGCTGGGTCATGATCTTCGTGCTGCAATGCTTTTGCTTGATCTGGAACTGTTAACATGAACTCACCTTAGACTGATTAACAAAATAGTTTCCATCAATAGCAAGATGTCAACAACGAATGCCTATATCACATGAAACTCCAGTGATCACACCGAAACCAAACTACCCCCTATAGAGAAGGCCTATTTGCCATGACTCAATGCCTTTAAAATTAACTTATGATCAAAATGTAAAAGAATGTCATAAAACAAACCTCAACATCATTTTGAATCAAGTGCATATTTCTGTATGCTTCAAGGTATGACTTTATTGACACATGGCTCTCCAACATCAATGATCGCATCATCTCCATGAAATGAAAAGAGTAGGCTGCTTGTGGCTTTTTATGAGAAGAAGGCCACATACGATGACGAATAATTGTCACCGATTCTTCCTCACATTGACAAAATTCCATTGACACTTTGTGTTGTCTCCCTGCAATACAGAATTAACTTGAAATACATCACATAATCAGTTACAAAAAAATTGTATCTTTATGTGTAATACAGCAAACATTTCATGGGTAACCTCAATGGCAATCAAAAACAGAAATATAATTAATCATTAGCAATTAATTGTGGTTTGCGCTTGGCAGTTCTGCTAAAATTCATAGAACGAGATCAAAAAACTATCACTGGCAGTTGATAAAACCACCTTAAAAATAATTTGGAAATTGAACTGAGAAGTCTGGTGTTTCTAAAGAAAATATAGAAAAAGTAATCATACTTAAGTCATTTTTAAAAGAAATATATGCAATTCAATTATATGAAAAACATATAATATACTTTTTTGAGATTATTAAAATTACTTAAACAAACAACAAATTTACCTTTATCATCTACAACCACAACAGACCTGTAGTACCTTGTAGCGCAATCAACATGAAACTGTTTTTCAAGAGAGACTAAAAGATTCATTCTTTCAAACATGTATCCCTAAAGAACAATTTGTAAAGTGGTTATAAGCATAGATGACAGCTTAAAAGACTCAGACAGCATAAGGAAAGAGCTTTAGGTTGGATGTGGATAAATTGAAGTTTAATTTGAAAAAATCTAATTTACCTACAGGTAAATTACTGTATCTTTACACTGTTTGTAGTAAACTACCAGAATATGTCTGCAAAACTTAGAATCTAAAAGAACATACATTCCAAACTTCTGGAACATGTAGATACATGGAGCATGCTTTTTCGTGTACAATCTTTGCACAGTCCTCACAGAACAATTCTGCTCCACAATCCAGGCAACGACAAATATTAAAAGTCTTTTTCTCACACTGAGAACAGGTATTTGTCCAAGGAACAAAGCTCTCAACAAATGCCTGGTTGATTTTTGGCAGAATGCTAGCCCATGATTCACACAATTTATTTTTTATGTATTCATAGGTCTTTTTTTCTTTGTTGTTTGCACAATCAGTTTGATCCTCAAAGGTGAATTCTTCTACCAAATCATCTTCATTTAAAACATTAGTTGGATCTTTAGATGCCTTGCTTAAAACGTTATTTCCTGGCAAACATGCTTTCTTTGTTACCAACTTCTGGGAAACAAATCTTTCTCTTGCAACTTTAGGGCGACGGCTTCGAAGACTCATCTAAAAAATACATTCACTTTGAATGAAAACTTCATTCTAAAAGACTAGTACAATACAGTAAAGCTAGGGTCCTATGTTATAAAAAAACAATCTTACCTACATGACAAGTCAATGAATAAAAAAGGATGAGAGAACATCAACTACATTTCATTATAACAAACTGAATACAAGAAATGAGTACTGGACAGTAGGAAAAAGTTACGAACATTCAGTACTTTCAGTAAATGGGCAACCCCTCCCCAAAAAGTTGCCTGGAAAATTTCCTCGCATTAGATTTAAAAGTGGGGATTTTTGAAGAAAAATGAATGATACTTGTTAAATAATGATACAGTTTAAAGCTTTTTTGAACGGTTTTACTAAACTATGGAATCACCCAAAACGAGCCAAAACAACCCATAACCAGCAAAAACCAGGCCAAAACTGGCCGTAACGACCCAAAAATTACGCAGAATGGCCTAAAACGATCCAAAACGTCGCAAATAGCATCGAGCAGAACAACTCTTTTCGTCTTGTGCTTTACGTCAGGTTCAACTGAGAGTGGAAAACCAAGAAAATGGAGGCGATGCTGTCTACCCTTCTAAGTGCAGAGCAGGTAATATATGTTTTCCTTTTCATTTTTCTTTCCTTCTTTTCACTCCCAGTTGTACCTGTTTCTTTTTGCGTGATGGTCAGAGCCAGAGGCCTAAGATTATTCTGGCAGAAACATTTGACTCTAAAATTTCAATGAAAGCCTACATAAGGTACCCAACAGGGATATTTTTACCCAAAGGGATGAATATTAGTAAAGCCTTGCTTAATCAAATTTCTGCCCAAAAGCACAAAAAGCACTCGACTGGACTACTAGGCTAGTGGTCATCATTATAGGCATATCCTATTCAGGATGGATTCGTGCTTCAAAAATAAAGAAAACAAAAACTGGCAATTCTGTATAAAATTTAGAAGAAGAATTGTACTTACGAAAGCTGAGAATAATCGTACAAAACTGCCTTCAAATACAAAAGAAAACAAGAGTAAGAACGACCCACAAATCCAATCGATAAAAAGTGTGCGACTGGAATACTCGATGTAGCCCTATACCAATTCTATACGAAAAATATTCTAAATCACCATTAATGTGTAGTGCTTTACTAATGGTGTAATACGTATTATGTATTATGAGCATTACTTAAGTTGTCCTTGAGTAATGGTGTACAACCATTAGTAGAACTAACTGGATAATGGAGCGAGGATCGGGTGAACCAGCGGATACCCGTCATCCTGAAATACAACAACCACACATCACCTATACGAAAAGGAAGAAACAGACAGGGCAACATAATCTGGTACAACTCCCCATACAGCAAGAATTTACAAACCAATATCGACAGAACCTTCTTCGAGCTCATACAACGCACATGTCACAACAACCGAAGTCACTGTGGGCAAAAACTACATTTGCCTAACCGAAGAACTGTTCTAACAACGATTTACCCAACACCAACTCTCATTCCGCAACCGAAAATACGCAAACAACACTGAACTATCACAATACATCTGGGAACTCAAAGACAAAAGCAATGATTACGGCATACGATGGATCATCATCACCTCAGCCAAACCATACAACAACATTACAAAAAGGTGCGACCTATGCTCTACAG
Organism: Nemopilema nomurai; assembly: GCA_003864495.1. Taxonomy (NCBI): domain Eukaryota; kingdom Metazoa; phylum Cnidaria; class Scyphozoa; order Rhizostomeae; family Rhizostomatidae; genus Nemopilema; species Nemopilema nomurai. The sequence goes on along the minus strand of ML133366.1, from coordinate 800,850 downwards.
AAAAACTGCATACCATCAAAGCAAAGAACTACACTCTTCTAAACAAACGATCCAAATTGATATCAAAATGCCGACAGGAAAACAAGTTTTATCTCATCAACAATGGAACTCTTCCTAACTAATTAGCCTCTGTCTAATATAATTTTCTTTGTCATACTTTTCACTCCTTTGTATATTTATACCGCAGTAGCAGGAGTGTTTTTCATTATAGTCTGTCTGATGAGTGCGCAAGCACAAAACTCGGGGTAACAGAGAACATGTCTCATTTCTAGCCTGTCTTCTATTATATCTATTGCTCTGTGCTTTTTGCACATCTAGCACTGTTATGTCAGAATAGACAAAACAATCTAGAATATATATTTATATAAAAGTCATGGTAACTTGTGGTTTTCCCATATAAAGCAACTATTAGAAATGGTAACCTGTTATGGTAACTCGTTTGTGACTTGTTGGTAACTCGTGATAATTTCAAAATTACACATAGCTACCGCTCATTATCAGTTCTGCAAAGCAGCAAGGACAACTCGGAATGTTTTCTTGTTTATCTGCTTGTATCTGATGGGTAAACTCAAATATTTTCCACCTTACAGCTATTCATTCTCTTTCTCGTCGGAGGTATTGTACAAACAAATATTTTATCTGCTCCTTCGCAATAGCAAAAATCAGTGTGTCTTTGTCAAACAGTATGTCTTTGTCAAACAGTATGTCTTGGGCATATGTGGTTTTAGGCATGGCTAGATACAAAGTTTGCCCCTCTAAGAGGAGAAGCATGTCTTTCCACGACATATCTCGTTTGTAAAGCAAAAATCGTTCAGGAATATGACTTCCTTCATTTTGGTGCCTAACCATGCGTCGCTTGAGTTTGCTGGGTTTGTCAACGAGTCGTAAATGACATTCAATGGGTCCAACAGGAACGCCTTGCCACAATTTGCAGGTCCTACTATCATCACATTGCGGTATTTTTCCCTTCCTTTTATCAGCAATTATCTAGCGGCTGCAGCAAACACATATAAATTAACATTGTTGTTTGGCAAGACTTGTTTCGCAGTTGGCTATGGCAATCGGATGTACATTGACCAGTGAGGAAAGTCTTATTCGTGTAGCTTGGCTTCTTGCTATCGTTGCCGCTGCATCTTTCTTTTTCCACGACAAAGCAATGAGCAATTCACAGATTTTTGCAACCTTCCTAGAATAAATGCTGCCAGGTTATCTTTACCGTTTGACTTTTTGTTTTGAACGTCCTGCATGCACATTTGTTGCATCTGAATCTGCATTTCTTTTGCGTTTCTTTTTCATCAGCTGCTTTGAAGATTTGGACGTTCTTGGTGATGTTGCTGTTTTGAGATCTGTGTGGTGGTCACTGTGCAACGGACTGGAGTCCCCTTTCGTCACATACTTGTATGCACTGTAATAATTGTGATACTTTTCCCCTTCAGAGAAGTTCACAGTCGTGCCATGCTTGCTAGAGAGGTAATTCTTAGCTCTGAGCCAACGTATACCGCCAGAGAACTTGATAGCCATGTGGTCGTGAAAGCTAGTGTCAGAATGAGGTTCTTTTCCACACACCCAATGCACGGACTTTGCCTTAGACTTTCCTTCAGAAAAAGATTTATTCACTGCCTCAGCAAATGACTCTGTTGTTGGGAATTTTCCTTGAATTGGGGACCCACTTCTAGACCCCTTGTAGCTCTTTCCGATACACAACAAACTGCTATGATGGATTTTTATTCTCCTTAGAAATCGGACAATCCTGGCAAAAAGATATTGAACTGGGTCGCAAATTTCTTCCTTGGTGAAAGATGCCCTCTCCACCCCCACAAGCAATGTTGAGATGCTTATTTCTACTCATTTGGGTAACTGATACTTTGGTATTTTCCAAAAAACCAACATTGCTGCAGGGGTGAGGGATTTTGATACCATTTTGGGGATAAAATTGCAATCTTGATGGTTTTTTCTCCCGTCTATAACCTTTTAGCCAGGATTGTAGGTTAAACTAGCAACATTCAGTGGCGGATTTAGACCGGAGCAAATGAAGCAGCTGCTCCAGTCAGAAATTTCTAAATTTATTATAGTGCCTGTTTAATATTAACTTAGCTCTGTTACTTCACAAATAATTAATTAATACTTCCTGCTGCCCCCAAACAACCCCTGTGGACTAGATAGGTGTATTAGAGAACTTGTTTTCATTTTGTCGTCTGAGCTGTTAAAGCCCTTATGACACCAAAATTCCGATCAAACTTTTTTTGCCTATTTGAATAATAAAGCTGTGATGAGTTTCGTGCAACAAACCAAATTTTCATATCTTGTCCTAAACGAAAGTTTGAGTAATTTCACGGAAAATGTTTGCATTCAATTATGACGTCACGATGATGACTTAGCCTGCGAGTGCTCTATCAAGAGTATTCAAAACAGATTAGCGTCATGGATAGTGCGACCGCAAAAAAATTGCTTGAGGCCGTTCTTGTGTGGCTGGTTGGCCAAACAACGAAAGCTGCAAGAATAAACAGTTTACGGAAGGTATCCCTTCACAAATTTCCTAATAAAACGCTTTACCCAGAAAGATTCGAGAGATGGGTGCGCTTTGTACCTAGGCACAGGAAAGACTGGCAGCCGTCGAAAAGCTCAACACTTTGCTCTATACATTTCCATGATGCCTGCTACAATATGAACAGAGACGTCGCTAGAAGCCTTGGTTTGAATCCAAAGTTAAATGAAGATGCTGTTCCGACTATTGATGTAGCCATAAGCGTACGGCAGCCCTCCCCCAGTTTTCGAAAACCATGGCAGTCGGGCAAGTTTTCAAAAATTCTTCGCAAATAGTCGGGCAGAAATGACACTGGAAAGTGATGGGACTTACTCTAGGCAATTCGGTTGAACATTGTCCGAGGAGATTAGTCCAAGATAGTGATTTCTTTTCAATATGTTTTGACGGTCAAAGGCTTGATGGCATCCCCCCCTAATGGTACTCACAGTAGGAACTTTGATAGTTTCTTTCAATGAAACTATTATCGTGGCTCCGGACTCACTTTGAAGTTGATATTAGGACATAAATAGACTTTCAATACCGCCCTCTGTCCTCAACGAAAATTCGTGATGCAAGAGCAGTGTGCATTTATTGTCTGAAGGCAATGACGCAATCGTTTCGATATTCAAATTCAGAAAACTATGTAATGCTATCACAATCATTTAACAGATAAATAGGGCTCACTTGAAATGATAATTCAGATTTGAGTTGAAGTGGTGGAGTATTGTGAAGTCTTTGTAAGAAAGAGAATTGACAAGAGCAAGATATTTTCATCTGACAGTCATGGCCTCGACAACAAGAAAAAGAAAATACCGATACTCAGTTGAATGCAAAGAATGTACCAGTGTCTTTGATTCTGACTACAAGGTTGCACACATGAAAAACATGCACAATGGCAAAAATTTTGAATGCATTGCCGTACAAGAAGCATCACAGTCAACACTGAGTGGATACTTTGCGAAGTCTAAGGCTTCCGTTAAGTGTACTGCTGGAGAGAGCGGACAAGAGCAAGAGCAAGCTGATAGTGAACAATGCCATTCTGTAATTCAAGAAGAAGAGCAGGCTAAGGACCAACAAGCCCATGAAGAAAGTGACAAAGAAATCGAGATGTCTACTTCATTAACAAAGGATGATTACGATGAGACCTCTAGTCAAGATGAGCAACAATCTAATGCAAGCCTGGACTCCATTGTGAATAAGGAAGTTGACCTTGAACGTCCTCAACAGCCACTGCTGCGACAGTTCCCAGGACGAAAATTTGGCAATGAGAACTTTGTACGAAGATTCAAGCCTGAATGGTACAAGACGTATACTTGGTTATCGTACAGTGCAGGAAAAGATGAAAGCACCTGCTTCGCATGTTCAAGATTCAGCAAAGAAAGTTCATTTGTTTTTAACAACTGGAAGAAGCCATACAAACTCAGTAAACATATGCACAATGGACCTCTTCTTCGATACAAAACGAGCTCATAGGTATCCTGTCAGACCAAGTTTTGGAGAGGATCCTTACAGAAATCAAGTCCTGCAAATTTTACAGCATCATCATGGATGAAACATCTGATATAAGCAAGGTGGAGCAAGTTTCGATTTGCATTCGATATGTATTTGAAGGCACAACGAAGGAAACTTTCCTTGGATTCTTTGATACAGAAAACACGGAGGGTAAGGTTTTGTATGAGCATGTGAAGAAGGTGTTTAAGAAGTTCAACCTTACGCTGAGTGACATCATTCCTGAGTGTTTCAACGGTGCAGCTAACATGAGAGGGGTGCACAAAGGTCTTGCGACCCGAATGAAAGAATGTTCTCCAAAGGCTATTTATGTTCACTGCTATGGTCACCTACTAAACCTAGTCTTACAAGATGCCCTCACAGAGCTGGAGCCTTTACGCAATGCACTTGGTACAGTCCAGAAGCTTTACAATTTCTTGGAGGGTAGCACAAAGCGACTTGCTATTTAAAAGAACATCCAGTTAGAGGAAAGTGATCATAGACCTACCTTGAAGTCCCTGAATGCAACAAGATGGTCTTGCCGTTGGTCAGCTGTGAAAGCCATAACGGAGCAAATCCCAGTGATTTTTAAGGCTGCTCGTTCTTACAGATAACAGTGACCCATCCTGTTATAACGAGAGCAGTTCTTCGAATGAAAGAATGTTCTCCAAAAACTATTTATGTTCACTGCTATGGTCACCTACTAAACCTAGCCTTACAAGATGCCCTCACAGAGCTGGAGCCTTTACGCAATGTACTTGGTACAGTCCAGAAGCTTTACAATTTCTTGGAGGGTAGCACAAAGCGACTTGCTATTTTAAAGAACATCCAGTTAGAGGAAAGTGATCATAGACCTACCTTGAAGTCCCTGAATGCAACAAGATGGTCTTGCCGTTGGTCAGCTGTGAAAGCCATAACGGAGCAAATCCCAGTGATTCTTAAGGCTGCTCGTTCTTACAGATAACAGTGACCCATCCTGTTATAACGAGAGCAGTTCTTCGAATGAAAGAATGTTCTCCAAAGGCTATTTATGTTCACTGCTATGGTCACCTACTAAACCTAGTCTTACAAGATGCCCTCACAGAGCTGGAGCCTTTACGCAATGCACTTGGTACAGTCCAGAAGCTTTACAATTTCTTGGAGGGTAGCACAAAGCGACTTGCTATTTTAAAGAACATCCAGTTAGAGGAAAGTGATCATAGACCTACCTTGAAGTCCCTGAGTGCAACAAGATGGTCTTGCCGTTGGTCAGCTGTGAAAGCCATAACTGAGCAAATCCCAGTGATTCTTAAGGCTGCTCGTTCTTACAGATAACAGTGACCCATCCTGTTATAACGAGAGCAGTTCTTTGGTACAAGCCATATTCAACTTTGACTTTGTTTTTGGCTTGCTGATACTAAGGCTGATCTTGTCCAGTACGGATGCCTTAAGCAGGTATTTGCAAGGGAAAGACATAGACGTGATAACTGCAAAGAGAACAGCTGATGCGGTCGTCCTTACACTAAATGGATGCCGTAACGAAGAGAGCTTCGAGCTATTTTGGGAGTCAGCTGATAGAATAGTCTCACAAATAAAAGAAGGGATCAACGACACAAATTTTTCGTTTAGAGATCCAAGATTGCCACGAAGAAAGCCATCTAAGCGACAGCAGACCTTGTTGGTGAAAACCAAGAAAACCATCAAGAGATCAGTCCAAAGGACCATTACCGTGTTACAGCGTACTACGAAATTGTTGACACAGCTATGGCTGAAATACAGTTCCGCTTTGCAGAAAATGACCAGCAAATTCTATGTGCTTTGGCAGACATGGTATTTTTAAATAACCCAAAGAATGAAAGCTACGAGTCAATATCGTTGCATTATCAAATCGACCAAGAGTGCCTTAAAAATGATAAGGTGGTTTTTGAAAATTACAAGAAGCAAAGCACTTCTGAATCTTATGGTAATAATGCAGCAATGCTTGTCCAGAAGATGTTTCAAGAAGGTTTGCATCAAGTATTGCCATTCCTGTATGAAGCAACATCATTGCTGGCAACGATCCCAGCAACATCTTGCTCAGCTGAAAGATCATTCAGTGGTCTTCGACGGCTAAAAACATATCTCAGATCAACCATGGGCCAAGAACGGCTGAGCAATTTGGCACTACTTAGCATCGAGAGAAAAGTTTCAAACGAAGTTTTGAAAAGTGACATGAATGCGATGATTGATACATTTGGACATAGAAAGAGTCGGGACTCACATTTCTTTTGACTTGGTCGAATTCAAGAGTTAATAGTAGTATTTTAAGTGATATTAAGTTAAATATTGGAAAATATTATAAATTGCTGCCTTTATCTATGAGAAACTTAGATCAAACTTTTAGATCTGAACAGTAGACATTATAGAAGAATCGATAAGGATAGCATGTCCCCCCTAACATGTCTCTGATTGGTTTGTTCTACTCTCAACTGACTATTTTTACTTTATTAGCAATTTTTTTCATGACCACCTCTTCTGTATTGTAAAGGAATTCAACGCAGAAAAATTTTTTGTGCTTATCAAATCTGTCTACTTGCAACTGCCACTCTTAATCCATCCAAAGCTGCCGCAACAGACCATTCTTCAAAAGCCAATATATCACGACACGATAGAAGGAGCTTCACTCTTCAGCCACAGAGCGGTCATGCTATTAACTTGGCATTTTTCATAGCAAATGAAGGAAAACAATAGTGCATTGCATCATAACTCCCTTTGTTTGTGACGCAACTGGCTTTTGTAAGGAACGCAAATCTCATCACCTTGCTATTACAATCTCAGATTTAATAGCAAGAGATCAGATACATGCTTATCACGACTCAAGAGAAGCACGAAAAAGGTTGATTTGTACGAAACAAAATGAATCAAATCGCGTCAGTTGGCATAAGATGGGATGTTTCAACGGTTTTTTCTCTTTTATCTACGCAAGGAAGCAAATTGAGTTATAAACAGCGCCTTCGTCTTAAAAATGATGGACGTCCATGTCCTGATGTAAAAGTTAAAAGACGTTCATGTGAAGCCGTTTACAGAAGCTTTTCCTGGATTTGTGGTGATTCAGATAAAAATAAATATTTTTGCATAATCAGATACATATTCAGATAGATTTGTGTCCTTATTTAATTTTTATTAACCTTTTTGCTGGGTTTTTGCAATATTACCGCGTTAGAAAGTTCCTTTTCTGTCACTTGTTCTCCATATTTTATATATATTTTTAAGGTAGAGTTGTCTACACACCAAAAAGTATTCTAATTTTATAATTTTTCACCAAAGTTTCTTACGGGAAAACAAATATTTCACTTAAGACAAGGAACAAATCCTTTATCGGCCATCTTGCTATTACAAAGTGTACTTTTAATAGCAAGGGGCCTCACCCGATGGCAAAGAGCCGCTGATGGCCTTACCCGGTGGCAAAGAGCCGCTGATGTCTAATCCAGTGTACACTGCGAGCGAGTGTTTAGCCGAATGAAAAAGAGTCATCTCAGCTTCCAGATCGTGGATGCTTCAAGAACGGAAAGAGCAACTGGTTTTCTTGCAAGTTGAGCATTAAACTTTAAAATCACTAGCAAAAAAACAATTTTTTATGAAAATGTCATGACCAGATTCAAGGGGAAGAACCAGCGACGTTTCAAAGAATTCTCTAGAAAGTAACTTTTATCGCTGTTTTTATAGTATATTTTAGGATTGGAACGATCGCATTTTTTTGGTAATTGTTAGATTCTTTTTAATCTCACTGAACTCTTTCAGGGTCATCATTCGATTTCAAATTTACTAAAGATAAAAAACTCTGTAAAAAACTAGTGGAAATCCATGTCTTTCATTCACAATTGACTGTTTACAGTATTCTAAGGGAAAGGGACGTAAAACAATCATTTACATATCTATTGGTAAAAAGCTCACGGAGCGCATATTTTGTGGTAATAACAATTTTTTTTCACTCCCCGCCGCCCCTGGACACGTCGCAAACGAAAACAGGTGAGGGTTTTTCTCAATCATTTTAGGCCTATGACCTATAACGCCTCTATCCGTCGAAGTTGTTTTTCGGTTAATATTATTTAGCGCTTCAGTGAGATATATGTTCATGGACTACAACTAGAGTATTATTTCGTATTCTTGGATATTGAAAGACATAGAATCTAGCGATGAAGATTGTTTGGAAGATGCCGGTTCTAGTGCCAAACAGGACATTGGGCCAAACAATTGCCAAATACTGCAAGAAAGATTAAAACAAATGAGAACTGAGATATGGAAGTTGAAAAAAAGGTTGAAGGATTCACAGAGGGTTTGTATTAAGTGTTTATTTTACATTTGATTAATTTCATGTTCACGCATTTTCAGAGATTTGGACTTCCGCTTTTATCAGTCATGCTTCACACTCGTGGAGCTTTGTTTACATGTGTCCTGCAGCTTTGTTTACATATCTCGTGGAGCTTTGTTTACATGTCTCGTGGAGCGCTAGAGCAGTCCACGTGGAGATTTGTTTACAAGTCAAGTCCCTGAAACAGAAGCGTTGTTAGGGGGGTTAGTAAGGGCTAAAGGTATGGGACTTGGGCTCTGTGACAATTTCAAACCATATATATATCAAATTGTTACAAGATCTATTTACATCGCAAAAAGCTTCTACTTTCCGCTTCTGAATTGGAATCAAAGGCCTACGAGTTAATCACAGAAAAGCAATGCACAAACAATGCTTTTGTACAAACTTGTAAAGAATCTATAAAATATTTTTCAACAATCTTATCTACTTTCCGTAGTCTTTCAGTAGTCTGGAGGGCCTGATCACATAAAAATTACTTAGAGTGCATTGCACCCTATATCCTGGGATTGAGCTTGAAGCATTGAGGCAAAAACAAATGGTTCCTTCTTGCCAGCAGATCTTTGGCATATTTTCCCAATACTTTTGTCCTGGTTCATCAAACTACCTAGTAACTAACCGTCAAGTAAATGAACTTTCCTATTTGAATTATTGCAACATGTTTCATCTAAACATGTTATTAGGCTCTTTGAATGCCAGAAATTCTCAATTATAATTTTTTTTATAAAGCTTGATAAAAGCTACAACATGTTGCAAGAACCATGTTGTAGTCACAATGCTGATGGGACCGAAAGTGACATTGATTATGACTAATTTGTTGATACCCAAGAAGAGTATATTTTTGAATGCATATCAGAGGATGAGACAGACTTGAGTATGGAGGAGAATAATGCAGTTGAAAAGGATGGGGAGGAAACAGATGTCAACAGTGCTGTTACGTAAGGAAAATAATAATAAAACATTTGAATATATAATAAACAGTAATAAACACCTTTCACACATTAATAGGCAGCACACAAAAATGGGAACAGAGTATATCCCAATTTCAGCATGAGAGTCTAATTTAAGATATAAATAGATCATTGATTTTGAGACCTTCCCCTTCTTAATAAATGTCTTTGCCCTGTTGATTAGATACATTTTTATATAACAAATCAAATATATTATGATATCTTTATATAAATACTTGTATATTTAGAAAAATGTTGTAGAAAAACAATGATAAAAGAAAACTGATCATTTTTCTGGAAAGCATTTCATTCTTCAAACAAGGAATCATCACTCTTCTTCCATATATGTATATATATATATTCTGGATTGTTTTGTCTATTCTGACATAACAGTGCTCGATGTGCAAAAAGCACAGAGCAATAGATATAATAGAAGACAGGCTAGAAATGAGACATGTTCTCTGTTACTCCGAGTTTCGTGCTTGCGCACTCATCGGACAGACTATAATCATCAGACTATAATATATTGTTTCCTCAACACTTATGTCATTAAGAAATCCGCGATATTATATATATATATATATTTATATTAAATGAAATGGAAATATCAAAAATATGACAACAGAGCATTTTTCTTAACAAAGTGGATTCTGGAACACACCCTTCAAATGAGCCAAAATTTTTGGTATTCTACTCGATGCTGTCAGCTCTGTTAAGGATGTTCTGCTTCCATTGCAACAGTGAAAATCCAACATGCCAAATGAAGTTGAATGGAACCATGGTGACTGTTATTCAGCGATGTAACCACTGTGGAAAGCATTTTACATGGAGAAGCCAGCCATATGTTTTTGGAAACTTCCCAGCAGGAAACATCATGCTAAGTTTTGGAATACTTATGTCTGGAGTTCGCATAAATCAGGTTTTCTTGATGTTTAAACACATGGGAATGTCAGTGATCAGCACAAGATCCTTCTTTCGTCATCAAAATCGCTTTCTCTTCCCATCTGTTTTGTTTCAATGGAAAAATATAGCCAACAAATGACTGAACAGTTAAAGAATGTCAACGATACTATGTGGTCAGGAGATGGAAGGTTTGACTCAATGGGGCATAATGCCAAATATGGAGTGTACACTATGTTTTCACACAACATCTCCAAATTGGTTCACTTTGAACTTTTGCAGGTAATTGCCATATCATTAAATGGGTAGCTACATGATATTCTTTTCAGAAGGTAACTGCAAAGCTTTGTATGAAGACGCAATTTCAATCATGTAGTATATGAAAGAGATATGTTCTTCCATAAACAAAATCAGTTTCCTTTATAAATTTGATTCAGAAATGCTCAAAATATTTTTATCACTTTTCAGTCAAATCAAGTTGGAAGTAGCAATGCAATGGAACGGGAGGGTGCAAAACGTTGATTTCAAAATATTACTAGTAAAGGATAGACCCCTTGCCTTGTTTACATTTCGCATGAGTGACTTTGGATGTGCGCGCAGGGTCCTAGTCAAAAAAAGCTGTTTTGGTTACGTTGCTACGCTTAGATCGTAGCAAAACACCGGCATTCGTACACTGATTGTAAATTTGACTTTGTTTGTAACGATATATTTGATCGAAAATGCCGTTAACTTGTTGTGCTGTTGGTTGCATCAATCGAAAAACTGGTGAAAAGAAACATATTCCGTTTTATTCGATCCGCCGAGTTGTCTGGAAAGGCTGGACGTATGACCAAATTTCAAGGGCAACTATGTGCGGAGAGCATTTCATTTCAGGTAAAATGTTTCTACATCTTTCAAAACTAACTTTTGAGAAATAAAGTTAACTGATTCGAAATGCTATCTTCAAAATGTGTTACCGGCTGGTTAAGCCACGTATTTAGGCACATGGAAAAATTTACTGATTAAATTTCAGTTGTTACTGCACGATCCCATATGTTCTGTAGTGGTAAGGGTGGCGCTAAAGCCTGGCGCACACTAGAGCTTCATGCTTAGCAAAAAGTCATTCGTGACTGCGTGCTAAGCAGGAAGCACTAGTGTGCGTTGGACTTTAATGAGCTTTTTCGTCACTTGTGACTCTTCTAAAAAATATTCAACATGTTGAATAATTTTCGCCACGAGTGACGTTCTCCTCAGTGTGTGCGCTGAATCAGAAGCATCAAGCTTGCAATAACTCAACAAAACGCATGCGTATCCTGGAAAAGAACCAAAACAAATTGGCGGGATATACTGATGAAGATTGTGAAAGGGAAGAGGAAGAGGAAGAAGTTCTGCTTTCGTTGTTGCTTATGAGACGATATCGTAGGCGTTTACGAGCGGCAAATCGGCAAAAATGGTCAAGGCCCTGGATTATGAGGAGAGAAATAAGAGGAGCCCATGCAAATATAATTTGAGAATTGAATGCTGAAGATCCCGAACGATTTCGTCAATATCATCGTGTAAATAGAGAATAATTTAACGAAATATTGGTTAAAGTTAGTCCATTAATTTCAAAGAAAGAAACCCATTTACGAAGTACAATAAAGCCATCTGAGCGCTTATCAGTAACTCTGCGGTTCCTTGCTACAGGTATGCCTTTAGATGTTTCAGTCAGGTTGTTCATATTTGAGTTGCAATTTGCCAACCTTTACTAAAGCATTTTAGCCTGGCAACATTCTCCTTCCAATAACTCTTAAAATCTATCTCACTACTGAATGGCTTGATACACTTTAAAAGGCATGACATTGAAGCACTTAATTTAAAAAGAAGCAATCACAAAAAGTTCTCATTTGGTTTTCAAAGGTAGTTAGCCATGGAAACCTGAAAAATTTTTGAGCACCCACACCTGTCAGTGTACCCAAGATCTTGTCAAAATTTGCCTTCCGGTGCAAATTGGGTCCTATTGCACACAATTAACAAATAAATATTAAAAATTACTGATGGCCTGTCAATTCAATTTAGGTGAGACATTCAGGAGTCTGTCCTTTCAGTATCGAGTGGGAGAACGGACAATTTCATCAATTGTGGAGGAAACTTGAAAAAGCATTGTACATGAAACTGAAAGATGAATATCTAAAGGTGTGTAATCTGTATAACACAACATTAACGATTATTATAAGAGAATCAAATTGTAAATAAAACAAGCAATCATATTTTTTATATGGTAATTGCAATGATCTTTCAATGGACAGTATTCTTAATCAAAGTTGTTGAAAGTTTTTAAGTCTATCAGCTTGCATGTCACCACTTTGAATATTTTGAAACCTCCAGATGTCTTCGGGGGCACTAAAGGTCTGGCATGAAGAGTGGGATGATGGACATGGCTCCTTACTGTTAAACTGGGGATGAGTGCTTACAGCCTGATTGGTTATGCCTGTGATACTATAACTGGAATTATCTCGTTGGAAAAAATGTGGTTGTGGTGGTATAGGCACCATACATCCATATGGGCTTTCTTGAGCTAATAAACCAGTTTGTGCCTGGAAAAGGATTTGATTTATTTTATGTTGAGCCAAATGTTGAACTTTAGTGTCCAGTTCAGATAATGTTTGTGCCACATATTGTCCAAATGCATCAAGAGGATTAGCTGCTTGTTTGCTGGTTCTCTGTGCCTTTGCCTTTCTTTCAGAAATGGATTGTGCCAAACCTTGTATCAATTTATATTCTTCTTCAGCTTGCCTCTTCCTGTTTGGTTTTAATTTAACAGGCTCTTTTGTTGATCTTGCTTCCTTCTGCTCCTCGTCAATGGATGGACTTGCTTGTTCGAAACTTTCATCATCCTCTTCATATTTTTCCTCCAGACCAATCTCAGATGTTGGCGTTGAACAGCTCTAAATTTTGTAAAAGAAATATTACAATAAATTATAAAATTGTTTATTTCAGATCCCATCTACATCAAATGAATGGCTTAAAGTGGCTGCAATATTTGAAGCAAAATGGAATTACCCCTGTTGCATAGGTGCAATTGATGGAAAGCACATTGCCATTCAGCAACCTAGCTATACTGGATATAATTTTTTTAACTACAAACACTTTTTCAGTGTTCTTTTGGTAGCCTTGGTAGATGCAAATTACAAATTTATCTATGTAGATATTGGAGCTGCAGGGCGTGCAGGTGATGCTGGAGTCTATGGCGAATCAACTTTAAAAGAGGCCATAGCTTCTAATTCAATTAATATTCCTCCTCCCACATATCTTAAAGGAAACTCAGCATTTCAAGTAAATTACCATATCGTTGGTGATGATGCCTTCCCTATGTCAAATAACTTGATGAAACCCTACCCTCATCGGAACTTGGCACAAGATAAACAAATATTCAATTACAGATTATCTCGAGCAAGGAGGGTGGTAGAGAACGCATTTGGAATACTAGCCCACAGATGGAGAGTTTTTCTCACTACCATTAAAATGTGTCCAGATAAGTTAACTTATGTAATTTTTGCTGCTTGCTGTCTGCACAACTACCTGGTGGAGAAAAACAAATCAGCCTACATATCTGTGATGGATATAGAGAATGCTGATCATACAGTTTCTGAAGGAATATGGAGAAATGATCAAAAACTTGCTGGTTTGCAAAGCTGCTCAACTCACAATCCACCAAGGAATGCCAAAGCTCAGCGTGATGTCCTCACAGAATATTTCAACAATCAGGGATCTGTCTTGTGGCAGGACAATATGATTGTGCAATAGATTAAGCAACAAAAGATCAATCAATCTGCACTAAAAGTTTTGAATATCATGTTGAAATACCCACTTGTTTGCTATTGTTAGTTGTGTGTGAACCACTGAAAGCGTTTCAAAATACTTGTACCATTAAATATTTTCAGTATTTGTAAAATATACTTACAGAGTCAATGTTTGAAAGAGATGACCGTGTTGCAACATGTGGAGCTAGAAACTGTAATTTGTCTAGCAACCAGGTAGCTCGTTTGGTTAGGGTTTTTCTGGCACTTCCACTGGGTCCTGGCCTCTTTGCTTTTGTATAACTATTTCGTAGTGCCTTTAATTTGGCTTTCACCCAATCGACTGCAAAATATTAGGTACAATAAAAATAGGACAGCACTGAAAGCCGATTGAGCGATTATTTTCCGAAAATTTGTTTGCTAAGCATGAAGCTCCAGTGTGCGCCAGGCTAAAGTGAAAGCTAGGGGGCTCGATTTCCCCAAAAGGCATGAGGAAGATATTTCAGCACCCCTCCCCAGTTGAAGTCCTCCCGTCGAAAAAAAATTCTGGTGCTACCGGTGGTAGGGCACAACACTATTTGGAAACTGGTTTTGTATATTTTTCTTTGAATTATGTTCTACCGGTCATTTTTAAAATTGATATTGATAAATATTTGTGTATCGTAGGGAAAAGATCAGATGACCCAGAGCAACCTAAACAATATTTGCGCACACGTCACAGTCAGAAAAAGAGAAAATTTCAAAGCAAATAAAAAGAAAGCTAGGTATGAAATCTTAAAAAGCAAAAGAGAGAAGTTATCATCCGCCTGGAAAATTGATGCACTGGAAAATTCGAGCTCTGAAAGCAGTGTAGGAGAGGCAAAAGAAGGCTATAAAGGTAATGATGTGGGTGTTCAATAATGTGAGATCAGCCTGACTGATAAAGTGGCAGAGCTTAAGAATAATCTGATCAACATGGAGAGTGAATTAAGATCAAGAAATGAAGAAATATATAAACTATGCGAAGAAAATACACAATTAAAAAATAGGGTCTTTGGATTTAAGGCTACAAAAGTTCAACAGACATGGCTCATTTTTTCTCTGGGTTGGGATCTCTATCTGTATTTTTATGGCTGGTTCAGTTGCTTAAGGGAAAAGTTAAGCAGATAAAAAAGACTGTTTCGATTGAGGACCATGTTCATATGGTTTTAATGAAGCCGAGACTTGGCCTACTAAACAGGGACATCGCATATCTTTTTGGCTATGAGCATAGGCGCCGACTTTTATTTTTCCCAGGGGGGGCTCAAAATTTAAATTTAAAAAAATTAAAAAAAAAAAGTTAGTAGAGAAATTACCTGTCGCTTTAATAACGTAATACAACATATGTAGTATGTATAATAACAAAACAAAACATTTTAATAAAGCAAATATAACATCATGGTCTACAGTATCATCAGTTCAACTCTTTGGTTGATTTAAAACGAAGTTCCCAGGGGGGGCTGAGCCCCCCCATAGCAATTCCCAGGGGGGGCTCGAGCCCCCAAGCCCCCACGTAGTCGGCGCCTATGGCTATGAGGCATCATTTGTGTCAAAAGTATACCGAAAATGACTCCCTGGGAGGCATCATCACTCCATAATCTTTTAGTTTGGCCAAGCAGATCTTTCAGTGTCTGGAAAGAGATTTTTAGTTTTAATAAACTCAAATTTAACAATTATTAACTAAGGATATAAAATCAAGTCTAAACAGTAACAAAGTATAAACACATACCCTGCCATACAATTACAGTGGACACACAAAACTGAGCCGTCTGACTTTGCAGCAATCCATGGTTGGAGAGCCTCTTCATTGAGCCTCTGTGAATGCAAAACACTTGTTCACATGGTGGAGGTCTCTGATTCTAAGCTTCAAGTCCTTGATTTCATTGCCTCTTTAGTGTAAACCCCTAACAGAAAATAAACAAAAGTAAATTTGATGTAAGTTGATCAAATTTTAGTGCAATAATGTTAAAATTTCATATGCTTGGTCATAATGATTTTTGTGTCACTTTTCGATGTAGTGACATTGATATGACTTTATTTAAATTTATACCAATAAAATCAATTATTCACTCCTTGGCTTGATCAAAAAAATGTTTGGCATACATTGCTGACTGCCATTTGGTACGACTTTACTTTGGTGTACTAGCGTTTACCTAGAGAATCCACTGTGGCCAGGTAGTCCAGTCTGAATCGCGGGGTTCGCAAAAGATGAAGGGATGAGGCTCCCCCGTCCTAGCGATTGTCACATGAGTGCGAGTGTTGCACGCGAAGGATGGCGAGTCATTTTTCGTTGACAACTTTCGTTTCAAGTATGCGGTGCGTGGCTGTGCATTACGTCATTTTTGCTCTCGATGCGAGGCTCTTGCCGAGGCTAACATGTCTATTTTGTTTATAGGGTAGTTTTAAGGGGCAATTCCTTTTCCACAGAAGGCGTTTAGCCCACGCAGCGGGGTTTTGGGGGCTAGTCTTCTGTTTTACCAATATATTGTTTATCCATGGTGAGCGTTTTCTTCAAGTTTTACTGGAATATATTCTATTTGAGTGACATGGTCTATCGTGAACCTAAATATCAAATGATTTTAATCACGCACAGCCATCGATTTTATTTACATAACCTTATACATTTTTTTATTTGAAAAGCATATTTTTTTCAGTAAATATTTGGGCGAGCACGCTCGGAGGGGGCATTTGGAGTGATTCGTCTTTCAAGTCACTTTTAGCTTCATCGCTCTATGTTTTTTAACATTGTGCGCCAAAAGCAGTAGTAAATGGTTTCAGAACCAAGTTGAGATGTAGAGTCGAAATGCTTCAATTCTTGGCGGACTTCGGTTACTTGCACATGCAAAATCGAGTGCACGTCCCATTGCAGTCTCATGGTGTCCAGAGGCGGCAATCAATCAAGTTGACAACTCGTTAATGTTATCAATGAATCAATCAATCACTGATTTTAGAATGCATCAAACATGTTGTTTACTGCCAAAGCTATTTAGAGCAATTTAGAATGAAAAACGCCCTCGAGGGCTGGCGGAAGGAGTCAACAGGACAAACAGCGAGGTGCGAAAATCTAGCAAAAAACCCGAATTCTTCGAAAAAAGAACCAGAAAAACAACGAAAACGACAAACTTGAAGCAACACAACAAACTTACTTTGATTCGATTTTGAGGGCATGAAGTTTTCAGCATTTTGAAGTCAGCGTGAGGGCGTACCGCGAGTTTCGGCTAGATTTCTCTCTAAAAAAGGAAAAAAGCCAGAATTAAAACCTCCCGTAACATCATTTAAGAAGTTAATCGATTGATTATCAGAAATTTACCTAAAAGCAAGTTAGCTAGGTATTTAGAGCAATTTAGAGTGAAAACGCCCTCGGGGCATGGCGGAAGGAGGTCAACAGGTCAACGGCCAGGTGCAAAAACCACGCACAAAAGCTGCTGGCTTCTCGAGAGAAAAACCAGAAAAACGGCGATCATAATGCAACAAAACAAACTTACTTTGATTCGTTCTAGAGGGCACGACAAAGTTTTCAGCATTTTGAAGCCAGCGAGAGGGCGTACCTGCCATTCCCCATGTTGCTGCTACCGCGAGTTTTGGATCGATTTCTCACCTAAAATGAGGAAAAAGCACGAAAATCAAATCTCATTTAGCATCATTTTAAGTAAGCAATCAATTCAGCATTCAGAAAACATCCTCGAAAGCAGGCAAGCTCGTGGATAGCAAATTTTTCGAGGCGGATGGAAGCTACCCCAGCGTGGGGTTCATTGGAAAAATCGTCAAAAAGCACGGAAATTTAGTTTAGCATCATTAGGAATATCATCAGATCGAAAGAAGAAACGAAAAGTACTTACTTAAGGCAGCA
The DNA here is from genome assembly GCA_003864495.1 of Nemopilema nomurai. NCBI lineage: Eukaryota > Metazoa > Cnidaria > Scyphozoa > Rhizostomeae > Rhizostomatidae > Nemopilema > Nemopilema nomurai. The sequence goes on along the minus strand of ML133366.1, from coordinate 783,035 downwards.
AAGCAGCTTTCCACGGCGAAATTCCCCAAAAACGCAGCAGCACAGTGCACGACCGCGACCGGTAATAATGAGCACGTCCAATCCACACGGGTAGCAAGCACGAAATGACCCCTGCCCTGTCCCGAGCACGCTGTTGTTCTCTATTACGCCTTGTTACCTTGCTGCGTCCCTCACGTCAATCACTTCGGCAACTTGCATTTCGATTGGTGGAAGAGGACTCTCTTTTGTCCCCAAACAATGGAGGGCTGCAGAGCGAGGCACGTGACCGGGGCAAGTTCGGCCGATCGAGGGCAAGAAAATTTTCTCCCCTCGGCCTGGAAATCGCGAATCGAAGCAAAAACGCGGCGAATTTCGAAAAAACGCTTGCGAATTTTGGAAAAAAAACCACACATCTAAAAAGAGGCACTCTTGGTGAACCGTACCGCTAGGAAAGGGGGAACGTGTCACGAACCGTTCGGGAGCCAGAGCTCGGAGAAGGCGGACGACCGGCGAGCGGCGCTCAGAAACATGGCAATGTCCACTAAAAATAGTGAAAATTTTGGAAAAAAAACCAGCCACGATCGAAGACGAATGCTTGCCGAAGCAAGGGGTAAAAAAACGGGGAGAGCTGGTCGAACGGTGGGGGCAGGAGGGCGTCGAGAAGGCGGTCGAAAACACCGTCCCCTGGAAAAGATGGCAATTTGCTCAAAAACGGAGCAGGCTTTTCGGGCAAAAAGTAGCCAGCCTGAAGAATCAATCATCTGGGAAGAATCTGCAAAAAGAATTTTTCAAATCAGTCCGTCCGTTTGGGAGCCTTTCGTTTTGAATTTAGGAGGACTCCGAGATCAAAGGTGCCGACGCGGACATGAAAGAGGTGCCGCCTCATGAATATCCGGATTTTAGTATATATAGAGAAGCCCCCAAAACCCCGCTGCGCGGGCTTAAAACCCCTTCTGTGGACATAGAATTGCCCTTTAAAACTACCCCAAAACAAATTAGGCAGATTAGCCTCGGCAAGACAAGAGCCTCGCATTGAGAAGAAAGATGACGTCACCCACAACCAGCCACGGGTCATATGAAACGAAAGTTGTCAACGAAAAAATGACTCGCCATCCTTCGCGTGCATCACTCGCACTCATGTGACAATCGCTAGGACGGGGTTCGCAAAAGATGAAGGGAATGGGCTCCCCCGTCATCTTTCTTCTCAATGCGAGGCTCTTGTCTTGCCGAGGCTAATCTGCCTAATTTGTTTTGGGGTAGTTTTAAGGGGCAATTCTATGTCCACAGAAGGGGTTTTAAGCCCGCGCAGCGGGGTTTTCGGGGCTAGTCTCCTGTTGTGCCATAGTATGTTTTAGCAAAATAATGGTCTACTTATATTCACATTCCAATTGCTTCGATAATTATAATTTAAACTGAAATGATATAATTTGAAACCAAACCAAACATCCAGGTCCGATTTTCCGCTAGGCTGATCTATGGTGCTCGTCTAAGTCTTTTTGATAGGTTTTTATATTTCGTTCTGTTAGTATTCGACCATTTTTAATTTTTGCTCAACTTTGTTGTCAGTTGTTGCTCTAAATTATTTTGGTTTCGATTTGCTTCAAAGGTGCGGTATGGTTAACTGTGGAGTTGTTCAGATGTTATTTCTTAAATGCTGCTTTTTACATTTTGTTCGTATTCTGTGATCAGAATTTAACTTTTTGGTAATTTCACAAGAAAGTAATACGTATAGGCGAACGCAACTTCAATCAATTGTAAAGTTTCAAGAGGTAGGAGAAGAGAACGCTTTCTAGATATTTTCATGAGTTTTAATCTTCCATATTTAAAAGATCGTCATCAATATTATTGTCTTCTAAACTTTTGTTTATATTTCTCTGCTTTTTAATGTCTATAATGATATCCCGAATTTCTTTTTGAATGACGGTTAATCGGCATTCTGCGGCTTCCATCTTTCTTTGTATGCGCAGCAATTCGGCGCTTGTCTTTTCTGCATATTTCTCCAGTTTTTCTAACCTCTTCAAAGTTTGCTCGTCCATTCTATTAGGAGGAAAATATAGCTTAGTGATTGTACGAAATTTTTAAATTACAACATTGGAAAAAAGCGGTGTGCGGTGATATGTGTGCAAGTTGACTTCTTTTACAATTTCACATTGGAATGAAATTAAAGGGATTATAAATTGTCCACGGGATGAAAAGGTTGCCTTCGTTCTTTGGCTTGCTTTTAAAATTTCACTGTGCAATTCATTTATACAAAACTGGATAGTTGTTAACATTTGAAAATTTGTGGAGAGTTGAAGGATTTGTGAAGGAATAAATTAAAAGAAATGACAATACTTACGCAAATAGTTTTATGTTGTTGAAACGTTGGCTATCTGTAAACAGAAGCGGACAGTAAGGTCAAGGTTCAACGTTTGCCGTTGTAATTGTAAAGATGATGGATGAAATGCATGCTCAGAAAGTGTAGAAAATCGACCCTATTAGGTATCGTAACTTTTAAAATTTGGTAGTAACTTTAGTGCAAGTCCTTAAAAAGTGAAGAACTGATACTTACCAGGTGTCCACGCGCCGTGTAATATTTGTGTTAATCTGTCTCGTCGTTTTGGGATGGGACTTTTTAAAGAGTACCTAGTCATGTGATACCTGTAGATTCGTGTTTGTGGGAACGGAAATAGTGCCAATGTGCGATTGAAGGTAATGTGTGATTAATTTTCTTCAGGCTGGTTGGCAGGTATATGTGAATTTTAAAAACAACACTAAAGTCGGAAGCTTTGTGTTGGCAGCGAGGCATGAAGGAAACACGCATAGGATGGGGCCGGGTTATTTCAAACGAATTTTGACACTACCATTGTTTGAGGTGTCTGCAGCTTTGAAGTTAAGTTCACGCGAGATGGTATTCTTGGCTTCAATTTGAGGCTGTTGCTTTTTGGGACGGCTATGTATGACGTCAAACTTCGCTTCTAACCGAGGCTGTTGAGGCCGTGCAATGGGCATTTGTTTGGGGGGCCATTTATGGACCCTTCTATTATCTTGAAACAGTTGAGTCAGCGTAGTACGTTTTGAGGGCTATTGTGTGACAAAACATTACTTATTATTTGAAAATACATTAGTTATGGTTTGTTTGTTTCAAAACGAATTTTATTCTTTTGGTTTTTTCCATAAAAAGAGTTGAACTAAAGTCCATGAGATTTGCTTTGTATGTGCATTTTGTTTTTGTGCTGGACATTTTCCACTGCCATCTTTATTGTCTCGTGACGTTGTGCAACTTAGTGTGTGGGTGAACGATAAGACCTTATAACGCAGTTGTTTAATGTTTGATTGAATTGAATGATGATCATGACGAAGGATGTCATATTTGCTTGTAATTGATACTTCTAGGGGTGGCTTGAATAGTCGAATTCTGAAAATTGAAGTAGGCCAGAATTTTATACGGGAGTCTTTGTTTAATTTTTCACGCACAAACTTTAAAATTGGTCCTCTTTTGTTTGAAAATTGGGATAGATCTTCCCTGGCATTTTTGGCATAATACTTGATTTATGTAGATGGTGAATGTTTTTTGTTTTGCACTGGGGCATTGTTTAGAGATGTTCTATTTGTTGCTTATCGAGCCAAAGATGCCTAGCTAAAGCAAATACCATTAAAAGCCCCTTTTACGAGTATGCTTGTTGTTTCATTTAATGTTGCCCTGATTGCCTACTTGTTTCATGTCATCTGGAAGACAGGTACGCCGAAGGTTAATGCTGGTAAACATTTGTTTGAAAGTTTCAAATCTTTTCCAGTGTTTAAAAAGTGTTTTTGAGGTAAGGGAAATATTTTTTTAAACTTGAGCCTTCGGTTATTTCAAGTGTATACGAAAATTTTGAACCGGATTTATGAAACGTTGCTAAGGAATGAGAGAGTAAAACCTCCAACTGTTATGGTAGGAAATGTAATTAAACTATATTGATTAAAAAATTATATTTATATAAAAAAAAACGTAAAACATTAATAATAATGAATGTGAACAATTTTTCCAGTTATATTCTGGTTGGTGCCTTGTTTTTCGTTGTCTTTTCTTTTTTTTTTTTCTGTGGCACCAATTTTATTTTGACTGTGTCTCCTGGTCTACAATAAAAAATATTTTATAAGTCATTTGAACGGAGGCAGGTGGTAAATAAAGGTGAAAAATGATCATTCACATCTCAAATTGCCTGCGAAAAATGATCTGCCAAGCTGATAATCTGATATGTATTTAAAGAATAGATTCGTATGAATGAATTCATAGATGAAAAAGAAAAATATCTTCTAAAAGCCGTTGAATTCTTAAACAAATAAATAACCTGAAAGACGGTAATGGCGATCCCATAGTTACCTTATGCTCCTTACTCTATGACCTTCCTCGTTGATGAAAAAAAATTTCTCATCCCTTTTTAACCTGAAGGCCTTTGCCGTCAAATATTTGATGACGCCAATTGATGGCCGGTATGGAATGTCCTACAAAGATAATTATGTTGATGAATAGCCGTGTAATGGACCACTAACGACTGATAACCGGAGTAAAGTTGCCTGTTTAACTACTGTTTCACTGCAAACAAACATCTATCGCCGCATATATTCGAAAGACAAAATTTGCAAACTTTACAAATCTATACTACACAAATCTATAAGTATATAAGTATGAAAAGAAGTCTTACTTTTGATCTTTTTCCAAAAAGGACTTTTACCGTATTTCTTTGGTCCTCCATTTTTAAAATGCTTGCTCTGGTCTAAGAGGGTGAGGTAGTCATTACCCTTTTATATGGTTAAAACAATGGTTTTGTCGGGGGAAGTTGACTGAGGCTTTTTTCTATTCTATGTGCTACTATTTAGGGAGGAATGATCAATTAGATGACAGATGTTACCTGTTAAAAAAGTTTGCATGCTACTGCTATATTTCAAAGGTGATGGGAGATTGTTTTTCTGTTGTACCGGCCGGACAAATAAGGTATTGTGTCGCAGTTGCAATCACAGGATTGCAAGATTGCAGTTTGACGGTGTCTGACGCGGTAATCCACTAAGTTGACAATTCGTCAATCTTAACACCGCGAAAGGAACTCTTGCCAGTGTGTTATCGGGCCAAGCGATCGCGGCACGAAACAAACAACACGACATGACACCTTCTAACTTGCCAACGGGCTTGCCAAGTCCGAAAAAGTTGACATGACAAACATGTTTCGTTGACGGTTTACTCATCCTTTGTCATCATCTTTGTAGCACCCCCGGCCAAATGAATTGACCCATCTTACAGCTATTCACGTCTATGTAGACTCTTTCGTTGTCTAAATGTATTTCTAACTTGCTCTTGAAATGGTTCTGACTCTATTAGAGGAGCCCTGCTTCTAGCCTAAAAAAACTGGCTATAAATGGGAACAAAAGAAATACCAGGTCAAAACTTTTTCATAATCACGCCTCATATTCAGTAGCGATCTTTAATTTGTTTGTGATCTTGCTTGTTCTAGAAATTTTAACGGCACCGTGAACAAGAGAACAATGTGAGAATGAAGGAAAACCAAATTAAAGATCATTCATCATCATCCACCACACAATAGAAATACATAAGCCCCCAAAACCCGTTGCGCGGGCTTAAATCCCCTTCTGTGGGAGAGGAATTGCCCCTTAAAACTACTCCATAAATATTAAAATGTCAACAGTTGTGTCTTTGTTTTTAAAAAGGTAGTTCTCGTTTGTTCTTTTGCCTCTTCACGGATGCGCTGGCTAGGTGCACTCTGAGGAAATGTTCTGAAAAGAAACAAACAATCGTTACACAAGAAATTCGTTCTTAGGAAGGAAAACAAAGTTTGGCTAGAATAATCTTTAAAATGGCAACTATTACTATATGTTGAATCCTGTTCAATACATTTTTGGGAAATGGTTGGGAATGATGGGATTGTTTGCTTTCCTTCGACAGTGCACCCTTACCTTTTTTCCTTCCAAAGAAGAGTTTGAAATACAGCTTGCAAAACTACTTGTCTATATGCAGAGAAAAGTTGAATTTGTTGCCGGATGCATTAGTGAAAAGCTGAACACCACGTCAAGGGGCATCCTTTGTTCAAGGTTTCCTTTTTTAATGGCAGTTTATTTGGGAAATTTTCTATTGAATAGTTCCTTCTAATAACTATAAACACCATGTTAGGGAAATTTGGGAGTTGGGGAGTTAAACTGCCATTGAGCAAAGGAACTACACCTTCCCATAGGCAACATCGGGGAAGATGTCAAGCATAACTGTTCCATGAAGAAATGTATTGAATAGAGCAGTAGAAGAGGAGTAGAAATACAGAGTAGTCTAGTGTTGAAAGAAAAGGAAGAGAAGAACAGTATAAATAATGATCATGTTGGGGCTCACTGAGTACACTATTTTAGTGTTTAGACAGAAAATATGGATCCAGAGGTATCAGGATCAAAGATCAAGATACCCCATGGGTGAGTGCAACACAGTGTAGCACTCACCTCCTATACATTTCGGTGGATCGGGAGCCCCAAGGTTGGCATGTATAGGCGCCTGGTTGGGCTGATCAAGAGTGATCAATCTTGGGATGATCAAAATTATACTTTATTTGAATTAGTGCACTATCATTCAGTAGAAAAGATATGAGTATGGGTCAGAAGGTATCAGAATTACAGCCTAGTAGTCTGGCAATGAAGGATAGAACATGCTGAACAGTAGCGTGGAAGATGTAGCTCAACTATTAAGAAATAGATACAGAAGAAGAAATTACAATCAAGAGAAGAAAAGTATAAATAATGATCATGTGAGGCTCACTGAGTAGTTTATTTGAATTAGTGCACTATCATTCAGTAGAAAAGATATGAGTATGGGTCAGAAGGTATCAGAATTACAGCCAAGTAGTCTGGCAATGAAAGGATAGAACATGCTGAACAGTAGCGTGGAAGATGTAGCTCAACTATTAAGAAATAGATACAGAAGAAGAAATTACAATCAAGAGAAGAAAAGTATAAATAATGATCATGTGAGGCTCACTGAGTACTTTATTTGAATTAGTGCACTATTATTCAGTAGAAAAGATATGAGTATGGGTTGGAGGTATCAGGATTAGATCACCTAAATGATATCCAAGTGTGGCGTGCAACAAAATGTGTGCATGGAGGTCTATCAGTTTAATGGATCATGGGGCATGGGGCTTACTGCAAAACTTCACGGTAGACAACATTCTTTGTTTTCTGTCCTTCTGGTAGCATGACTTTAATGCCAGCAAATGACTTAGCCCTTGACATGGCAACGTAGAGTTGGCCATGACTGAAGACAGGCTCAGGTAGATAAACACCAACATACCTTAATGACTGGCCTTGGGCTTTGTTGATTGTGAGACAGTAAGCTAGTCTCACTGGAAACTGGACTCTTGCAATATTGATAGGTAGGGCTGTATCTTGTGATGACATTGTGATTTTGGGTATCATCACATACTCACCTCTATGCTCATTTCCTATAATTTCTGCGCAAATAACATGGCGTTGTAAATCTCTTACTATGAGACGGGTGCCATTACAGAGTCCTCTTTTTGGATTGATGTTCCTTAATAGGATAACAGTTGCACCAATCTAGAAAAGAAAATTCTTTATTAGAAGTTGAATTTGGAGATTTATCTATGATGGAAAATGACAGACACATTTATAAACATTTGAATTTGCAAAATTATCAACAGTAAGGTCTCAATAGAGTTTGAAGTAAATATTTGAAGACAAAATACCTTGAGCTGCAACTTGTGAAGTGGCATTCCTCCAGGTGTTTGTGCATTGAGAAATTCAATTGGATATGCTGCAGCTTCTACAGGGTCCTCACTGATTACCCTGTCTGTACTGAGGTATGTGTGCATAGGTGTTTGCAATCTATCAAGCACCAGCTCATTGATGCGGTGAGTGAACTGATTCTTGGGAGTCAAGCAGCAGCGTTCTGACATTGTTCCAGGATCTAGCATTAGGTTTGGCTGTCCTGGTTGTGTTGGTGGATACAAAAAGCTCACCAGCTCATTGAGTGAAGGTAGCAATATGTTTTCTGGTAAGGTGACTTGGTCAAAGTCATCATGTGGCTCCTCACCATTGCCAAGTCTTAACAGCCAGTCAGCAAAATGCCTGTACTGTTCATCACGTGTGGCTCTCATGTTTACATGAAGTTGAAATTTGTTGAAGTGTTGCCACAGAGGAGAATTCTTCAAGCTTTCTTGGACAATGCGTTCTCTACCTGCTCTAAGAACAACTGGGAGAACCTGTCTGAAATCACCTCCAAGAAACATATACTTACCTCCAAAAGGTTGGTCAGTTTGTGTAATATCTCTCAGGAGAATGTCAACTGCTTTCAAAGCATTTGCAGGAATCATAGAAGCCTCATCCCAGATAAAGAGAGAGGTTTCTAAAAGCTTCTGAGCTCTTGCGCTTTGACGTTTAATGTTACAAGTGGAATCTGGCAGTAATGGAATAGGAATCTGGAAAGTTGAATGAGCTGTAGCTCCATTAATCAACAATGTGCCAGCTATCCCAGAATATGCAACACATTTTACTTTCACACCTAAGGCTTGAAGGTTGTGCACTAATGTGTTGTAAAGAAATGTCTTACCTGTGCCTGCTGGACCATCCACAAAGTAGCAGTTTTGTTCAGATGCTGTTTGTATAGCATTCATGACGGTGTTGTGAATGTGAAGTTGGTTGTCATTAAGAAGCTGCAGCATTTCTGCTCCCTGTTCTTGCTCACGGATGACATCAATATCTTCATCTGCATTCTGTGGCTGATTGTAGCCCTCTGGAAGCTGGGGTAAATCTGAGAATTCAGCATTAGTAATTGACTTACCATGAATCCTGAGATTGTTGTCAATGTCCCAGAGGCAAAGATACATGTGTCTGTCTTCAAAGACAATGGCTGGATTGTTGACTTGATCATGTCTAACATAATCTTCAGACATCACTTCTTTGAATTGTTCAAACAGTGCTCTAATGTCAGATGGTGTCTGAAATACCATGAGTGTGGCAAATAGTTGCCTCATCTGTGAAGGCATGTTCATGATTGATGCCTCTTGCAAGCATCGTCTATGTTCAGCATCATCTTCCAAAAGACCCAGTGCCCTTGCTGCACCCTTGAATGTCTCGTGTAGATGACCATCAATGGTTCGTATGTCTTCAAAGGATGTTACTCCTCTCCGATGGAGAAGAAGCAATCTGAGGGCAAACCTTTCTGGATCTGATGGCTGCACTTGGTATATCCTACCAATGAGTGGTGCTGTCTGTCGCTGCCTCATTTTCCACCTTTTGTTTCTTTGGTCAAATGTGTAATGGTGTGGAATTTCCGAATATAGATACTGCTGTGCATTTGGATCTTCTTGGTTCAGTTGAAACCAAGCAGTGAGCGTTGTGTTTGGATTTACATTGAGTACCCTGTCCTCGTTTCCTTCCTGGAAATAAACATTCTGCTGCAAAGGAGATGCACAGCAAGGCGAATGATGGTGTGGCTCTTGTCATGCATCTTATACTGCATGATTCGAAACACAGCTTGATGAGGGCCAACATACCTCGCATTGAGGTATTGAAGAATCTCATCATGATGTAGTATGTTGTTCCTGATTTCCACATGTGCAGAATCATTTCCTTTGTGAATGTATTTGAAAATGTACTTGACACTTTTTACAGTTGTGCAGATTTCAACATTCATATGACAGTTGAATTTTGTGAGAAGTTGTGGACTGTAAGGAACAACCCAAGAGTCATTAACCATGTGGTGACGTAGCTGTGCCAGGTGCTGTCCTCTACGTCTGTACAAAGGATATCCATTGACATTTAATTCTGTCTCCTGGACCAATGCTTTAGGGAAGTCCTTTTTGCATTGACCATCCTGCATGCACACACAATGGGGGTCAAGTTGACCACATGGCCCATGAATCATGTGCTTCTTGACAACTTCATGTAAATGTGCATTTCGTTGTGGATCTGGAATTTCTGCAGACACCAACATATCAACATCCTCTGCTGTACGTGGTTTGTCGGCATCCGAAAGAAACAGAACCATGTGTGCATGTGGTAAACCCCTTTTCTGGAACTCAATTGTGTAAACATATGCAATCACATGTCCTAAAACATGTCTCTGAAGCAGGTCACACAAAAGTTCCTTCAGCTTCAGGTGAAAAACACGACTGACAATATCTGGCCTGTCATTTGCTGTTTGGTGTGGCAAGATGTTTTCTTGTACCTCAGGCCAGTTTGGGTTAGCAGTCATGGTCAGGAAAATGTCAGGCTTACCATACTTGGTAACAATTGTCATTGCATCTTGGTAATTCTGATAAATTGATCTTGTGCTCCCTTCAAAGGTGGCAGGTAGAATCACAATGCGACCAACGTTTGCATCTTCGGCCTGTGCACGCCTTTCGACGTGATCCATAAGGCCTTGGTAAGATTCCACCCTCATTTGAGTTTGATGCGTTCTTATGTATGTCAGTTGATTTCCCTCAATCTTTGTGTACGCATCAACCAAGTATTGTTGAAACAGCAATCTGGAGCAATGAATTGCCGAGAAATCCTCACGGACGGCAATGCGGTATGCATAAAACTCATTCAAAGAGATTCGCTCTCTTTGGTTGCGTCCGCGAGCAGCACCTTGTTGTCGGTTGCGTTGGAGATCAATGTTCCATCCAAAATCTCCATGAAAGAACAACAAAGGATAAGTCATTGGATCAGCATTGGGAGACGTAATTTTGATTTTTTGTGTGTTGTTGTCAGCAACATTAAAAACGGTAATGTCTCGATTAGCTGGATCGGGGGGTGCCCCCTCGTCTCCCACGTAAACTGCAGCGATTTCCGTTGCTGTAGGATTGTCATAACGGCGATCCTGGAAAGGTCGACGCGCAATGATCATCCTCACTTGCGGTACGGGTTCGTTGTTTGCGGCTGCAGCGTCACGTTGTTGTTGTAAAACTTGCCCCATATTCCTGAATTGTCTTGCATAAGGATTAACAGCCATTAGTTCATCCTGTAGAAGCTGCAAGACATCAGGTCGCAGGTGCGCGTTTCTTGGGTCGTGAATTCGCTCCTGCAATGCTTGATTGGTGTCCATTATGTATAACTGGGAATACTCTGGACGTGTACCTTCAGGGGCATCTGCTGCGCTTGTCAAGTGGTAGGTTTGTCCGTGAATCGTAACCACACGGGGTCCTCTACCAGGGAGTTCGTTGACTGTGGCATTCCAAGAAGCCATTGCCAAGGCAGCATTATAGTTGCGAATGTTTTGCAAAAAATGGCGCGATTGTGGTGTCTCTCCATTAAAAAGTTCCATTACATGTGGCGCAGGTTGTACGATTGGAGGAAGTACCACTTTTCCTCCAAAGCAACACTTGGTGAACACATTATGTGCAGTTTGTTCCCCGACAAAAAACTTCGAACCGCAATGCCGGCACGAATTGTCCATCGCTCCAATGTAGTGTTGTGGTGGCAGGTCAAAGTTTGGTTGTGGTTGTATTTGTGGTTCAGGCAATTGTTCCCCAATTTCGAGCTCCAATGCATGTAGTTCATTCACCGCTTGGAGAACGTCCTGCGCCCCTGCACCATTATCTTGGGGTCTATCTGCATCACGGCGGTTGAGATAATATTGTCTTGCCTTTCTCTATTTCTTTGACGATCAAAGTTTCTATGTTGCCTTCTGCGTGGCATCTTTCAATGCTAGTGATCATAAATAAAGTTTGCAGATTGAAAAATCCCCTTATTCTAAAAAGCCATCTAAGGGGCTGCAAGAAGATTTCAACATTTTCTAACAAAAGTATTTGCAAAGTTCTCAAAACACCTCAAGCAATATAAGAACTGTCGACGCAAGTGCGTCGTTTACCACGCAATGTAGGGGTTAGTAAATAGGAGAATTGCCTCAAGTCAAAGGCCTCCGAACCATTAAAGCAACGGAGCTAAAAATTATCGTAAACTACATAACTCACTTTAAAGGCTCCATAACTGTTCCATTTCCATCAATCAAAATCCATCAATCCAAAAGAAAGCGTTCCAATTACAAAAAGAAAGCAAAGAGCAAGATATTGGAAACACGAATCCAAAAGTAATTCGGTGAAACAAGTAACCGAAAGCCCAACTCTATTGTGTCCTTTCGTGACTGGGTAGAAATCACCAACTGGCAACAGGAAACAGGAGAGCTCCTTGTGACAGCCTCCTGTTTGCCAAAATCGTAAATTCATGCAGCGCTCGTAAAAAATGAAGGGAAGAGGCTCCCCCGTCCTAGCGATTGTCACAGGAGTGCGAGTGATGCACGCGACGGATGGCGAGTCGTTTTTCGTTAACAACTTTCGTTTCAAGTGTCCGCTCCTTCCGTGTTTTTGCGTGCCTGTGCATTACGTCATTTTGCTCTCTTGTCTTGCCGAGGCTAATCTGCCCAATTTGTTTTGGGGGTAGTTTTAAGGGGCAATTCTATTCCCACAGAAGGGGTTTTAAGCCCGCGCAGCGGGGTTTTGGGGATAGTCTTCTGTTTTACCAATATATTGTTTATCCATGGTGAGAGTTTTCTTCAAAGTTTTACTGGAATATATTCTATTAGAGTGACATGGTCTTTCGTGAACCTAAATACAGCCGTCGATTTCATTTACATATACATATTTTTATTTGAAACGCATATTTTTTCAGTAAATATTTGGGCGAGCACGCTCGGAGGGGGCGTTTGGAGTGATTCGTTTTCAAGTCACTTTTAGCTTCACCGCTCTATATTTTTCAACTTTGGGCAAAAGCAGTAGTAAATGTTTCAGAACCAAGTGAGATTAGAGTCGAAATGCTTCAATTCTTGGCGGACTTCGGTTACTTGCACATGCAAGATCGAGTGCACGTCCCATTCATTTAATGGTGTCCAGAGGCGGCAATCAATCAATTGACAACTCGTTAATGTTAACACCCTTCAAGGAACCTTGTTCCAGCAGTCATGGGCCAAGCGACCGCCGCATGAAACAAACAACACGACATGACACCTTCCTACTTGCCAAGTCCGAAAAAGCTACACGAAAAACTTGCTTTGTTGACCGTTTTACTCGTCGTTTTGGAAAGTATTGGGGGTAGATTACATGGCCGCTGTCTTTCTCATAGTTTTGGAAACTGAGGGCGGTTTAAGCTTAACATCGTTGAGGGTTACCCTGTAATTCTCTACCTAAGAACAGTTGACCACGAAAAATATCTATCTTTTAGCTGATCAACCCTCAGTGAAGCAAGTTAAAATCCTAGTATAGACCTTTTCGTCGTCTAAATTATTCCTATGTTGCCCCTGAATCGGCTCGACTCTACTTGAACAATTAACGACTGGCGAAACTTCGAAATCCGTTAAATTTGACCTTGCGAAGGCTGCCCTTTAGTTCTTGCAAAGTATATAGTGAAAAGTCGCTGCCGATCCTGGTTATTTTTATAGACAAAAACTGAAAAACCTCGTCAATCCAATCGATTTTAGTTTAAATGACTTCGGGGCTCTGCCATGCCGAAACGCGACCCCTTGGCCAACACACAAACATAAAAATTGCCCCGTAGTTATTTTCATCTTTTCTCGGGCTTTCTCGATAGCTGTCACGTTTTCAACCGTCCTATGGAAAAGCTTTTTGCTCATTTAGCTCGCTACACTGTGTGAGAGTTTAGTGTAATTTAAAGAAAAACCGTGACATGAAATCTCTAACTTACAAAATGAAACTTAGCACACATGAAAACTGCCTCTGTAGCGGTCAAAAACTGACTATTGCCACAATAGGCACCAAATTATTCTACAGTTTCAGTAATCTCAATAACACAAAGAAACAACGCGAGAATGAGTAAACGTCGAATCGAAAACCATGCATCGTTATCAACCAAGAAAATTAAATACATACAACATAAACACGTAGGGTTTTAAAGTTCGTACGGTAGTCTCTCGTCTATTAAAAACGAAGTTCTTGCTCTTCCTTTCTTCGTCCCAGCACGGTACAGTGGATAACATTTGACGCCATGCCATGACCCTGCAAGCAAGGAAAACTCGTTAGAAGCGAGGTCTGCCAAAAACGCAATCGTAAAAGGCAACAAAAAAGCAGCAGTCACTGATTTTAGAATGCATCAAACATTTGTTTACTGCCAAAGCTATTTAGAGCAATTTAGAGCAATTTAGAGTGAAAAACGCCCTCGAGGCTGGCGGAAGGAGTCAACCGGACAAACAGCCAGGTGCGTAAATCTAGCAAAAAAACCCAATTCTTCGAAAAAATTACCAGAAAAACAACTAAAACGACAAACTTGAAGCAGCACAACAAACTTACTTTGATTCGATTTAGCGGGCACGAAGTTTTCAGCATTTTTAAGTCAGCGAGAGGGCGTACCTGCCGTTCTCCACGTTGCTGCTGCCGCGAGTTCCGGCTCGATTTCTCTCTAAAAAAGGAAAAAAGCCAAAAATTAAACCTCCCGTAACATCATTAAAGAAGTTAATCGATTGGTTATCAGAAATTCCCTAAAAGCAAGTTAGCTAGGTATTTAGAGCAATTTAGAGTGAAAAACGCCCTCGGGGCATGGCGGAAGGAGGTCAACAGGTCAACGGCCAGGTGCAAAAACCACGCACAAAAGCTAGTTTCTCGAGAGAGAGAAAAAACCAGGAAAACGGCGATCATAATGCAACAAAACAAACTTACTTTGATTCGTTCTAGAGGGCAAGGCAAAGTTTTCAGCATTTCGTAGCCAGCGAGAGAGCCAGGTGGGGGCGTGCCAGGAGTTCCTCACGAATTTTGCTGCTGCTACCGCGAGTTTCGGCTCGATTTCTCTCTAAAAAAAGAAAAATCCAACAAAATCAAATCTCATTTAGCATCATTTTAAGTAAGCAATCAATTCAGCATTCAGAAAACATCCTCGAAAGCAGGCAAGCTCGTGGATAGCAAATTTTTCGTGGCGGTTGGAAGCTACCCCAGCGTGGGGTGTATTGGAAAAATCGTTAAAAAAGCACGGAAATTTAGTTTAGTATCATTAGAAATATCATCAGATCGAAAGAAGAAACGAAAAGTACTTACTTAAAGCAGTAAGGCAGCTTTCCACGACGAAATTCCCAAAAAACCACGACCGGTAATAATGAGCACGTCCAATCCGCACGGGTAGCAAGCACGAAATGACCCCTGCCCTGTCCCGAGCACGCTGCTGTTCTCTATTACGCCTTGTTACCTTGCTGCGTCCCTCACGTCACTCACGTCGGCAACTTGCATTTCGATTGGTGGAAGAGGACTCTCTTTTGTCCCCAAACAATGGAGGGCTGCAGAGCGAGGCACGTGACCGGGGCAAGTTCGGCCGATCGAGGGCAAGAAAATTTTCTCCCCTCGGCCTGGAAATGGCGATTCGAAGCAAAAACACGGCGAATTTCGAAAAAACGCTTGCGAATTTTGGAAAAAAAACCACACATCTAAAAAGAGGCACTCTTGGCGAACCGTACCGCTAGGAAAGGGGGAACGTGGCACGAACCGTTCGGGAGCCAGAGCTCGGAGAAGGCGGACGACCGGCGAGCGTCGCTCAGAAACATGGCAATGTCCACTAAAAATAAGGAAAATTTTGGAAAAAAAACCAGCCACGATCGAAGACGAATGCCTGCCGAACCCGTGGGTAAAAAAAGGGGGAGAGCTTGTCGAACGGTGGGGGCAGGAGGGCGTCGAGAAGGCGGTCGAAAACACCGTCCCCGGGAGAAGATGGCAATTTGCTCAAAAACGGAGCAGGATTTTCGGGCAAAAAGTAGCCAGCCTGAAGAATCAATCATCTGAGAAGAATCTGCAAAAAGAATTTTTCAAATCAGTCCGTCCGTTTGGGAGCCTTTCGTTGTCAATTTAGGAGGACTCCGAGATCAAAGGTGCCGACGCGGACATGAAAGAGTTGCCGCCTCATGAATATCCGGATTTTAGTATATATAGATTTACAATTTTCCCTGTAGTTCGTTTTATTTTGACTCCTCCGTTTTACGAAAATCTAGAAAAATGTCAACCCCCCTCTTTATTCGACCCCCCTACAATTAAGCACAATTAGAGTAGAGTAGTTGTTGTGTATGAGGGGGTGAATACTACAAAAAATAATTATGCAACAACTAATTATAGAGCCACCATAGAGTAGATCATGAGCCCCCCTCCCACTTTTTCCAAAAAAATTCCAAATATTATGTGATAAGCTACCAGTAAAGCCTTTTTTACATGGTTTTAAGGCCAGGTTACACGATCACTTTTTTCCATCACTTTTTTCGATATTGGACCAACACATTGAAAAGTGATAGTGTAACATACTGGAATTGTGCATTTTCGCTGCAGAATTTGATGCGATTATTGGGTGTTAATCCTCCATCACTGGAAATTTTACTCTGAACGAAAGCAGAGTAAATTCGGGTTCATCACTTTCTTTTAAAGTCGCCGACAAATTCTTACATCACATGATGTTTTCATGAGAAGGGAGCGGCCTAGAGTTTCGAGAAAAGGAGAGAAAAACGTGAATTATTACTAGAAAACGAATATGAATAACGATTTTTAGCAAATCTCAGGCTGCTCACAAGTATTGAACTGTTTGAAACTTCAGCTTCTTATGTTGGTTACAAACATTTTTCCAACGTTCTGACTGGAAATGATACACCTTTTCTCAGAGAAAACCCCCTTTCAAATGGCACTTTCTGATTCAGCACCTTTGTTGCCTACTCAAAACAAAGCTTACTAAAGTTATTTTGGTGCAACAAGAGGGAATGAGGCAATTCATGGTTTCTAATGCCATTATGAATAACGTGAAAATGTTTCCATAATGATGGCACGCTGAAAAAAAACATTACAATTTGGGTTCTAAAAAAATTTACCCCTGCCGATGATTGGAGCTCATTTAATGAAATTCCAATGCTAAGCAAGTTATTTGTTTCAAACAAACACCTATCAGGTCACAAAGAAGTTTTTTCTTCCTTGTTTTCTTCGACCTTTCAAGATTTCACTTCATTTCATTTCACAACATTTCACTATTGATCGAGGAAGCTGTTGGGGAAGACCACTATGGCGGCTCTCTATTGGTTCCTTTCACGAGAAACCGCAAATTTACGTCAACAAAACAAGAGTCAGCCGGAAAATTTGCTAGGAGTGGGAGTTGTACCCAGATAAGGGCTAAGGATATTTACTTTAATTTTTCAGAAGCTTTAAAGGGCCTGACCAGGCAATAAAAAATTTATTGGCTAAAAAGTGGGTATCTGTTGCATGTATTATGGGAAAGTAGTTGCAATTTCCGGTGTTTTCCGACGATGTAGAGCAGTGGTGAGAGGCGCAATCAAAGAAGCATAGCTCTGCTGTGTGCATTCGTTTCCTCTTTGGATTTAGTCTGCAGATATAAAATCGAAGAATGTCGACAAAAAAACGTGGGTCAAGGAAATGTGTAGTGGGAAACTGTGGAAATGTTTGCTCGGCCTAGAATGCTTTTGTAAGAAGCATGCGTTTTCCCTGGAAAGATACTGTGACAGGCTAAATCTGCAGCGATCATTTCGCACACGAGAGCTTCGAGAGCTACACGGGGCAAATTTTTCGCGCAAAGCGAATTTTTGCCACAAACTTTTTTGCCTACGAAGTTTAATTTCCACTGGCAGAATTTCTTGTGCGAATTTGCCACGAAAAATGCAAAAGAAAATGGCGTCTGTTCGAAGCTTGTTGTTATTAAAAAAGCTTATAATCTTAAAGCTAATTTTGTTGAAAAGGCGAGCAAAAAAGCAAAGAAAGCGGTACTGGGTTCGAAAAATTTATTCAGAACGTCTGCAGAAGGGGGAGTTTCATCTTTTGTTAAGGGATTTACGATTATATGACCACAAATACTTCTTTAAATACTTTCGAATGTGAACAAGTGCTTTGTGGTACAAAACTTCACAATTGCTTTGTGGTACAAAACTTCACTTTCGAATGTCGCCACCTACATATGAGGAGCTTTTATCGTTTATTGCACCAAAGATAACGAAAAAACGCACAAACATGCAAGATTCTGTTGGTGCAAGTGAGGGGCTTGGACTAACGTTAAGCTTCCTGACTGCAGGTGATGCACAGTGTACTATTGCTGCCAGTTGCAGAATGAGCCCCTCGACCATTACTGGCATAATAAGTGAAACGTGCGAAGCAATATGGATTTCACTAAAAGAAAGAGGTTTTTTCGATGTGCCCTCAAATAAACGCGAATGGAAAGCCATTGCTAAAGATTTTGAAAATAAGTGGAATTACCCCCATGCTCTTGGAGCAATCGATGGAAAACATGTTGTCATGCAAGCACCCTCTAATTCCGGCTCTGAATATTTTCATTATAAGAAGAAATACAGCATTGTTTTGTTAGCCGCTTGCAATGCAAATTACGATTTTTTGATGGTGGACATTGGAGACTCGAGAAGGCAAAGTGATGGCAGTGTTTACAGTAATAGCAGTCTTGGGTACGCCATCGAGTAGGCTATTTTTGATATTCCAGATCCAGAAAGAGTAAGCAAGAACTCAGATAAGGTGCTTCCGTTTGTATTTGTTGCCGATGATGCTTTTGGGTTGAAGAAGCATATGATTAAGCCATACCCAAACAGAAATATCCCCTTGGATCAAAGAATCTTTAATTACAGGCTGTCCAGGGCCAGACAAGTTATTGAAAATACATTTGGAATCGCAACCAGTCGTTTTAGAATTTTTCGTAGACCAATAATTGCAAAAGTAGAGAAGGTCATCCAAATAGACCCCTTTCACATTGCATCAACTTAAAATCCAAAACGAGGCTAGAGTTGTTTGAATGCGAACTCGCTTACTGAAGGCATCGTAAACATTCGTATCTTGAGATTTATTAGTTGTTTCTTGCGGTTTGATTTGTTAAAAATGGATCAGTCTACAAGTACGAATGAGTTGAACCAGCAAGTAAAGAAAGAGCTTCTTTAGGAAAGCAGTGTGCAGCGTTTGGTTGCTACAATTTCTTTTATTCTACCAACGGATCCTCGACTGGCCTACGCTTCTTCAAGTTTCCTAAAAAAAACCCGGAAAAACGTCAGTGGTGTAACTTGATAAAGCGAGTTGATGGCCTGGATGGGTTCAGAGTTACTGCATCGACTTATCTGTGCCATGAACACTTTACGGATTCAGACATTACGGAATCCTCAACGCTTGAAGTTACGAAGTGGCGCCTTGCCTTCACTTAAATTGCATGAAGGAAACCGCTTGGCCTCTTCAACGAAAACAACTCGAAAAGCTCCAACGGATCGCAGCTCCCTTGTTTTTGAATCTGTAAGCGATGTCTTGGATTCAATGGATAACACTGTTTCGACGCAAACAAATCTTTCGTTTATTGACAGGCCTATTTTCCTTGAAAATCCTGGCCATGGCAGTTTCCCAACAGTCGAGCACAGATATTCCCATGGCAACCAGTATGATGTAGAGTTGGTTGAATTCGTCAATCTCAAAGAGAAAAGTTGAGGAACTCTCTCAAAAAGTTGCGGAATTAGATGTTCAACTATCTTCTGCAAAGAAAGCCTTTTTTCTGTTGAAAAGTTGCAAGATGATGATTCAGCAGTGAAGTTTGACACCGGTTTTCCTCATATTCCTCATTTCAACCTGTTTTTGAATATTTAAAGCCAAAGCTTGAAAACATGTCTTATTGTCGAGGAACAAGTCCACCAATATCTCCACATACCAAGAGCAAGAACCGAATCTGACTTCAAAAAAACGAGGACCAAAAAGAAGGTTGTCACAGTTAGATGAATTTCTCTTTGTCCTGTTGCGCTTCAAAGTTGGATTGTTTCTCAGTGATCTTGCTGACAGATTTGGTATCTCTGTTGGTCATGACTCAAAATGTTTACACTCGGATTAACGCTCTCTTCCAGGAATTACCACTTCTGTTTCCCTATTCGTCGAAGGATCTAGTTGCGAGTATGCTGCCAGCTGAATTTAAAAGTTACCCTTCAACAAGAATTATTCTTGACTGTACAGAAAAACATCTTGAAGTCCCCTCCTCTTTAAGATCACAGTCTCAAACATGATCAGAATACAAACATCATAATACATGGAAAGCTCTTATTGGTATATCTCCCAATGGTGGAATTACCTTTATATCAAAGCTCTGGTCTGGTTGTGTTTCTGACAAAGAATTAACATCTTCCTCTGGTCTTCTTTCTCTTTTGGAACCAGGTGACAATGTAATGGCAGACAGAGGTTTTGATATCGCCAATATATTACCACCTGGTGTCACACTAAATATTCCTCCTTTCAAAGACTCACATGACCAGTTAACACCTGCAGAATCAGAAGAAACAGCCAAGATTGCCGCTGTGAGAATTCATGTAGAGGGAGCTATTGGGAGGGTCAAGAACTATCACATTTTAGATGGTGTATTGCCACTAAGTCTTGCTCCTGTCGCAAACCAAACTTTCACAGCCTGCTGCTTTTTAAAAAACTTTTTGCCATTTTTAGTTAACCCTCAAAGGAATGATAACTGAATTAAAGTTGTATTCTTCAGTAATCAATAAAAAAGTATATATCTATTATTTAAAAGTACTGAAAAGATCATACAAAGACATAGATGAAAATAGGTATTATACATTATCAACATTGGGTAAATGACATTGAACGTAATCCACCCTTTTTAGGCATTAACTACAATTTGTCACATCTATTATTGTCCTATTGCCATTATTGTAGTTCATAGCAGAATAGCCCTTCGTCATACTTTCTAAACTGTGCATTCAAGCTGATTTCATCTTGGATCTTCAAGTCTTTATATTTCAACAAGAAGCCTTTTAGTCCAGTTCTTTGTTGCAAAATTATTGTTCTCATTGCCATTATTGTAGTCCATAGCAGAATAGCCCTTGCCATCCTTTCTAAACTGTGCATTCAATCTGATTTCATCTTGGATCTTTAAGTCTTTACTTTTAAACGAGAAGCCTTTTAGTCCAGTTCTTTGTTGCAAAATTATTGTTCTCATTGCCATTATTGTAGTTCATAGCAGAATAGCCCTTGCCATCCTTTCTAAACTGTGCATTCAAGCTGATTTCATCTGGGATCTTCAAGTCTTTATATTTCAACAAGAAGCCTTTTAGTCCAGTTCTTTGTTGCAAAATTATTGTTCTCATTGCCATTATTGTAGTTCATAGCAGAATAGCCCTTGTCATCCTTTCTAAACTGTGCATTCAAGCTGATTTCATCTTGGATCTTTAAGTCTTTGTTTTTCAGTAAGATAACTTTCAGTGGGATGTTCATTGTACTTAATATCTTAAATTAGAGATGGAATGTCAATATGATTCACATTTGTATTTTAACTACCTTTTTTCTCTTTGAAGACTTTAGGGAATTTTCCCAACCACCATGCAAGTATAATTTTAAGCCTCGCTTAACACGCCTTGTAAAGTACTCAGGCAAGACAGCTCTACAATAAAATAATTTCAATTGTCGTAGGCAAGAACTTATAAACTGTTCATCATAAACAATTGAATGGACAAATAAGGGCTCTTGATCTCCAAACCAAACAACAAGGTCCGTTTTCTTCAATCCTGAACAGAACATTTGGGCTTGAATTTGATAATAATAAGGATGGCTTCACTTCAACTGAATATCTTTCTTTTTTGTTAAAAAAATTTTATTGTCATCCAAAGCTTCAGCAAGTGTTGAATTGTACTTAGAGAAGGGACATTTGATCTCAAGTCCCCAAGAACTTTCTTTAAATTTCACAATTCCATCCAAAGAAGCAGCAATGTAAGGAATAGATTTGCACACAGTTAAGCCAGGCTCATCAATGATCAATGCATCATAGCCGTCTTGAATCATCTTCACTCTGTATAATGAACGCACATGTGACTCATAAAGTTTACCTGTGCTGGCAGAAGAAAAGGAGGAATAGTACATGGATTTCAGCTTTAAAGATGGCTCCACTGAGTTGACAATAGCAGAGTAAAAGTTTGAGGCTGTAACACGGTACAATCTGTAGGACTGCCAGTGTTCATTTGCTGCTTGAGCACAAGTAATATGTTCAATTCTCTGGACTTCATCATTACTAATGTAGAGATTTGAGAAACAATAATAATCCATCATCTCTTTGAAATTATTGCAAGAAATATCATATGCATAACTAAAAGGTTGAGAGTCTTGGAAATCAGTTAGCAAAACAGAAGAATTAGCAAATGGTGAGTTTAGGGAAGGAACAGTTTCAGTGATAATTGATTGCTCGTTTGGTGAATGTGATTTTTCAAGAGAATGAAATGCAAAGAAACAGCTATTTGATAAGCAGGATGCAAGCTTGTAACTCTTGAAGCTTTTCTAATTGACTGGACGGTCTGTAGGTCTTCTATGATCATAGCAAAGATACTTTAGCTAATGAGATTTGTCATTATCTTTGCCAAATCTTATTCTTTTTATAACTGTTTCATCAATTGAGACAAGAGAGACTGCAACAAAGAGGTTGGAACATTCCATGCAGATAATCTGGAAGTGCATGATACAGGCTCTGGGCAGTCTTGATAACCTTTTCTGTTGAAATCCTCTAAGGCAAAAAGAACACCTCCAACATGATTGCAGTTACCAAAACCACCCAGGCCTGCACCAGCAGGGCAAGTACAAGCTGCACAGCAAACATCTCCAGAAGTATTTGAAAGGATGACAAGGACCTTGTATCATGTATTCTTCATAGAAACTTTCATGCGGACATCAAAAGAAGTGTAATTATTATCCTTTGCAACTGAGAAATGCTTAATGTAGCCTTAAAGATACTGGAAAGCTTTCAACTTCTTGTACGCAGTACTTTTCAGCTTGATATGCTTAAATTTCATTGTTCTTACTACCAGATAGCTATATAGCTGAATGAAAGAAAAGCCCGGAGTCCCCCTGACGTCCGAGGACCATGGCAAATGGCTGCATTTTCAGGAGAAGATGACGTTATACGTACACTCAGCGTCTTCTCCAACCAACACAGGTTCGGATGTACTTACGGCACGGATTTCTTGCTGCTCTAATCGCGAAGAAACCGCATAGGCACGGAGAATTAGATCATCCTTGGCACCTGAGACCTTCTCTTTGTAGGCCAACAAAACTTTCTTGAGCTCTTTGACAGTTAATATCGAGAAATCTTCAATGCAGAAAACCGCCTTCCCCTCAGTTAACAATGAAATAAATTGATCCATATCTTCAATACGAAAATCGATGGAAATCTTTTTCAAAACGGCGATAATATATCTCAAAGACGTATAGATGCAGAGAGTTTGATCTCTGATGTTCGGCACCGAAACAACTCTAGCCTTGTTTTGGATTTTAAGTTGATGCAATGTGAAAGGGGTCTATTACAAAAGCCGTCGTTGCATTGCATAACTTCCTTATGAGCAAAAGCTATGCTCAAAATGATTTAAACTATTGTCCTCCTAACTATACGGATACAGAAGGATCTTGTGGGTTTAGGCCAGGTGATTGGAGAAAGGAAAAGACTCCCAGCTCTGCGCTTGAAACAATACCCCAGATATCCTCTAATAATTATTCACGAGAGGCAAAAGAAGTAAGAGACGACTTCAAGGAGTATTTCTGCTCACCAGCAGGGTCTGTTGAATGGCAAGTCGATATGGTAACAAGAACATACTAAAACTATTTAACTTTATGCATCTGCATATATCTACTATATTTCTTATCAATTATAACAGTAATTTTCATGTATACATAATAAATGCTTGTCTTTTTATAAGAACATAGTTTATAATAAGAAAACAAGGGGCTTGAAATTGCCAAATTAAAAAAATCAAGAATAGTAGCCATGCTCAAAAGTCAACAACTGTCTGACTTTTTTTAAATTCTCATGTTCATTATTCCTTGTTGCTGGTGGTTGGAAACAAATGTGTCTTTATGTGAGTTCTGAGCGAAGTTTCAATGAATGGAAACAGCTACTTCAGAATAATTTTAAAATATCTTAAGGCCTAAAATTTAAGTTTTTTCAGAATATTGAATCCCAACAAAAATCAAGGTATTGTTATAAAAATTTGTATAAAATGATTTTCTTATTTTGTAGAAACAACACTTCAGTCTTTCGTTTTTATCATTCGTATTTTGAGAATTAGATTTATATCACAGACTTTGTAGCTACTAAATTTCTAAACTATACTGAAGATCAAATAGCAGTT
This sequence comes from Nemopilema nomurai, assembly GCA_003864495.1. Lineage (NCBI taxonomy): Eukaryota > Metazoa > Cnidaria > Scyphozoa > Rhizostomeae > Rhizostomatidae > Nemopilema > Nemopilema nomurai. Next base: position 758,983 of record ML133366.1, on the reverse strand, counting down.
TGCTTATTTTAATCTTAGCATGGCGTTTCTGTTTTTTCGGAAGCTCTCTCATTATTGGTATCAAACTTCGACAGTACAGAGAGTCTTCATCTTCATCTTCACTTATAGATTTTTTGAGTAGTTCGTCACATTCGACCAGGGATTTACTCAAATCTGATTCTCTCAAGTCAGTGCGTGTCTTCTTTGTGTGTGGTAATATTTTTCTCTTTATCTTCTTTGACAAAGTTGCAGTAGCGGAACAGCCACTTGCGACACCCGCCGCTAGAATTTGGCATGGAGAACTGGGGCTCATCTGCCTGTACAACAAATCGAGCTTCCATTGGCACAAGGTTGCTCTCCGTAGGTTAATTTGCACTTTTTTCATGCAAGAATGCCATTTGCTCAAGACATTGACATTTTGGCAACGTTGCAGCTGCATCACCAGACCGGGTCATGCGATTTTGCTTGTCCAAACATTTTTTCAAAGTATCTTTATTGTTTCTGAAGGAAGTCAACTAAAAAAATGTAGCAATCTGCATTAGCTCTGGGTGTTCTAAAATTTTCTTGACAAAGACACTGTTCGCAGTACACTTTTTGCAGTCTGTTTGTAGTATCTAGATGTGTAAAAGACTAAAACTTACCATTTTTGTTGAACATGGCTGATAGCTTTTTCCACGAATTTTGCTTTGCTGTTCTGTCTTTATACATTGGATGATTCACATCCCAAAGACAGTGCAACTCTCTGATGGCTTCAATGAATGCCTTTCGTTCCCACTCTACACTATCAGTTATCTCATCCTAAGATATAAAAATACCCCATGTTTAGTTTCGTCATCAGAACTCCTATCAGAAATTTTCGTTAAATTTAGATCTATTCTATCATAACGCCAATTTTCTGCTAGCCCTGAATTCAAGATAAAATACAAAAAATAGATTCTCCAATTTTAGGGGGCTCTGCAGCTTTATCTCTAAAACAAAATACCCATCAATTATTTATACTTTTTTAGATAGGGGTGCATTGTAGAAAATAAAGGAAACAAATAAGCTCACTGGATCTTTTTCATCTTCACCATCTGCAGCCAATCAGGAGTCTGTGATGACTTAAGCTGTTGCTGTTGAGCAGCCAAATAAACAGCCAACATTTCAGGGTTTTGAAGAATTTCCGAGAAGTCGTTTATTTCAGACATATTGATAGAACCATCAAACTTGATAGAGCCTGCCGTCGTCAATTTCAATTTCAAATGTTTTATAATAATCCGATCATCTAAATCCTCTTAAATAGGGTGTTTGTGTAGGTAGGGGGTGTTTAAGGAAAGAATGCGGAACAATGGAGAGAGGAAAGACGTAGGCCAGCAGAAATAAAAAACAACAGTCAGCTGTTAAGATTTTTCCTTTTTGCATGTAATTAGCTGTGGCATAGTTCTTGTGCGTACGTCATAAGCCCCGCGTCATGGAATTGCCTGTAGCTAGAGACGTCCCCTTCCATTGTTTATGTTATAGGTGCGGGATTTTCCAAGCATTGTTCAGGTTACTCATTCTTCGCCCATGTTGTTGTTTGAACCATCGCGTAGTTTTCTGTCGTTTTGCATACTTTTGATATAGATATGTTTACATTGCATAGCACCATTCGGCCTAGCCCTTCCTTTCCCATGTCTTCACGTCAAGAGACGGCAAAGATTTGTTGTCAAGAGTGTTTCTCTCTTGTTCACTAGTTGGGTTCGTGTCAGCTGTGTTCAATTGCTGTTCTGATTGGTTTATTTTACAAGGCGAATAAATTTGCAGCGAAAAAGTAGGAACTTTCTAATCACCACTTCGCACCAAAAAATTCGTCTCGTGTAAATAAGGGTTAAAGAAGACCAGCAAAGACCGGACAAGTTAGGGCAGATTGATCACGTTTCCCATGAAACTTAAGAAATTAAGCTGAAAATCTTGATACATGCATGAGTCTTCGTGTAACGCGCGCTCAAAAATGCGAATTCTGAACCTCCAGCGGCCATTTTCTAAAAAAGACGGGAACGCCCGCACTAATGTCTGCGGGCTGCTGTTACGTTAGAGGTGAATATTGATTCAGCTCAGCCTCATCCATGCAATCATCCAAGTGATAATTTTATTTCATCTGCTGGGATTTCGTCATTATGGCAAGCAACGAAGATGACAAAATACGGAATAATGGTACTGTTGATACTTCAACTTTAGAAATTCAGCCTTTTCAGTTAGAGAAAGTAGAAGACGAGGAAGGCCTTCTAGTCCAAGATGACGGTGTTGACGAAAGTGGTGACGCCACTGATACGAATGTGGAAAGAATTCGTAACATTAATTGGTAGGTATCATGATGTTTTATGCTAGTTTTATGTAATAAAATATTTACTTGCTGTTGTGATTTACACCAGCCATGTATCTGCTGTAATTGGTAGATTTTTAGCAGACTTGAGACATGTCTTACCCTTCCTTGGTAATTGATTCAAACCTGTTTATTGTATTGCTGCAAATGCAATCATTGTTTGCCAATGCGGACTGGGAGTCTGTGCTGCTTAGAGATCCCGAAAGTGAGTAGCAAGGCTATTGATGCAAACTGCCTGTGCATCACAGAGCTATGTGGCTTCAATTCAGTTTATCTGGACATGGATGTTGTGATAAACGCCATCTATCAGTATATTGAAAATGCGGAATACTTTCTTTATTTGAACGTGGCGATCTGTTACAAGTGTACAAAAGGTAATGTCGTTGGATTGTAACTGGTCAATGCATCTCATCAATCCTTCTAGCTCCATTTATGTACTAAACTTGTGACCAAAATTTTGTTTGAATCAATGTCCATGAGGGTATATGACCCATACTTGGCACAATGATCAGGGGTATCGCAACGACCATCCCCCCAAGTGTCAATAGTTTCTTTTTACGTTGTATTAGCAGGTTTTTTTTTGCTTTGCCCAGATGTTAAAGACAGTGGGCAATAGATAGGTTCGCTGAATGAGGGTGTAGAGCCTTTCTGATATACAACACAGATTGAAATGTTTTAAAAATGTCAGCAATTTTGCAGGTTGGGAACCTGAAAACAAGCATGCAGCAGCCATAAGAAAATTTCCCCAAGGCATCTTATTGTGCTCTGGATTACTTTTCCATTTTCTTGTGTGTCCCTCAAGGCATGTTGCTTCAATTTTCACCATTGTTACTTTGGTGTATGTTCTATCTAAAGTTGCTGGGGCCAAACAGATGTTACATATTGTGAACTCAGATACCACAAACTTTTTCTCATGGCAGTACTGCACAGGGTTATGCTCTTGCTGACTGCATTCATCTTAGCTTTCTTGGCTATCATGTACCCATTCATCTTCTGTTTCACTTTCTCCTGCGTCAAACGATTCTCCTGAATCCACTGTACTAGATTGTTCCTCTGATGTGTCAGATTGTGGTTCAAAGTGTAGAGCATTTACCTGGCTATCTTTTTCGAATAATTCACTTCTGGGCAAGCAGCATTGTGTGTACTGGTTCTTCCCAGCAATTTTTACTTGGATATCTGTAGAGGTGTAAGAAATACTGTCAAGCCACTTCCTAATACTGTATCAATAACTGTGTGTACATTTCAACAATATTCAATGTATAAAATGTCCATTGTTACTAAAGAAGATTGGAGCTCACCAAAAACTCAAATCAACGGAATGCAATTGTATTGGTATACTCTGCAAAATTATAGTATCAGGAGACACAACTATAAAGTTATAATTATCAAAAGCCAAAAGTATCTGGCTAAAAGGTATAAAGTCTACTTTGGAAATGTTGAAAACATACATTTTGATTTCTGGAAAGGGACAGTTTGACATTGCTTTGACAAAGAAAAGACTGTTGTCTGGACCAATCCATCTGTAACTATGGGTTGAGAAGAGGATGTTTGAAGAACAGAGTCTTCATAGTTGCTGGATGTATTGTCAACTGTAACTTCTGCCTCGCATTGATCTTCAGGTGGTTGAATTTTACGAGTTTCACGGGGACAGTACAGTTGCACCAGGTTTCGTATTACCTAGAGTAAACAGATTTTACAATGTCAAAATCTAAGCAATGTAGCTTGATCATATAGATAGTGATGGAAAAGGTTTTTGAGAGAATCTGTAGGCTTTTCTATTGGATGCATTTTAGTAAGCAACAAAAAGAGAAAGGGAGCAGCCATTAAAATTCTGTTGTGGGGTGTGATGGCAGGGCGAAGGCTTTCTGAGAAGTGTATGTAACAAATAGGTGATTTTAAGGAGTGGTATCAAATAAATTGTTGCCTTGTATGGTGGGTGCTAAATTTTATTTGGAAATTTTTATTAATTTTTTTATATCTGAAAATTATAGAAAAGTCGCTGCCCCCCATGACAGATACTCAATGACCGCTCCCCGCCAATGAATAAAGGTCAAGAGTGAAGAACAATTACCTCTTTTTGCTGTCGCTTTTCATATGCTCCTCTCTTAGAGACTGCTCTGTGGCTAATTTTTTGCAATCCATGCACAAATTTTGATGGACTGGAAGGTTGTAACTTAGCTTTAAATGTTACCCGGCCTTTCACCTGCTTCTTGCCTTTCGGGAATCCTCTATCAAACTTTGTAGGCACAGCATCTACTTTTAATTTTAGCCTTGTTTCTCCAAGTCCAAGAGATTCCAATAAGGATGGGTTTCGCTCATAATCTTCAGGATTAAAATTTTCGGAACACAGACGCGAGTGTGGTTTCACGACAAATTTTTTCAAGCCGCATGTTTCATCCATTTCTTCCTTATCACTAGATCCTGTCACCCTCTCTTTCGGTCCAATTTCCTCTTTTTTCATTTATTGCTGCTGTTATTGAAGCAATTGTTCGCTGCGCAACCGACCATTTTGAAAACTTTTGTAGGCCAAAAGTTTATATTCACCTCTGACGTCAGTAGCGTGACGTTAGAATGACTCGAGAGGTGCACCTGCGGGATGCAAATCAGAGAATTCAAACGTCAATAAAATCACTCCCTTATGATTTAATCCCATTATTTTTTCACATTCTTATTATCAAAGTCAAGATCTTTCAACAAAACAAATTTTGCCGGATCTTTGCTGGTCTCCTTTAAGGTTAGAGCTTTTGCAGGATGCTGCGCCATTAGCTGCTTCCGTATCTGAAGGAGATTGGGAAATTCAAATCCATAAATGCTGAAAACACACGAAAGCGGCAAAGATACGACGATTGTGCGGTAGCAGTAAGTCAGCAATTGAAGTATACTATGCTACTCCCTTCGCTAATCCCTCCCTCAAGATATCCAGATGATTGGCACTTTAACTGGTAAGACAAACACATAGTCCCAGTTGATGTTTAGTATAGGTACTGTTTGGGCAGGGATTACTCGTAGTAAAATGTGAACTTAAATTATCATATCATGCCTAATTGGTTTTGAATGAATCCACTCTACCGATCAGCACAGAAAGGTCCATTAATACCAAGCCCAGCAAAACACGGAATGTGAAATTGCAGCGTGAACTTTTACGGCCTCCAGGCGAGAGTAAGTTCTTCTTTTCCACAATATCTTGATGTTTCATCGTCTTGATAGTTTTGATTGTGCATCTCAACATATGCATATATAGAGTAAAAATACTTGTTTTAGCCAAATTTATAACATCAAACATAACTTTTAGCTTTGTAGATTTGTTTTCATCTGATATTATGCATATTGATTGAAACCACTTTATCTATAAACTAAATTTTTGATCGTGATCAAATTACCGGCGTAATTTAATAATATAACTAAGGTGACCTCCAACCTCCCCTTGTCACCACCAACGCCGCCCCGCCTACAAACTGTATCAGACAGTTCCGTAGTGGTAGTGATAACTGATTAAAACTACTAACTACTCGTACAACGGTAATGTACAATAAACAAGACCTTGGTGTTCTCAGTAGAACAGCCAGTATGGGCCTACTCAGCAGTACAAATAAACTAACCGAACGAACCCTGTTCGTTCACAGTGAAACAACTAGTTAACGTACACAGTAGAACACTAGTTAAACGTACACAGTAGTACAAATAATAAAACAGAATAAAGCACTTTCCTCAAGTCACTGAAAGGCACGTCTTTCCAACACCAGGGCTCGAAGACTTCTGTTTTGATCGAGGCAGCAGCGATACGCGCCTGCCCATACACCATCTTTCAGAGCATCAAGATGACGGCAATTCTACTTCAATATGGCAGCTCACGGGGAATCTCACAACATTGATATAGTTTCTGGTAAAGAGCTTTCACTTTATTTCAATACTGCATTTTTTATATTAATGTTGATTTTTGTATTATATCATAAAGAAAATTTCTCTACCAAAGATAGCTTCAGTGTGACCTACTGGAACCAACAGCTTCAACTCCAATTGGCAGTGAAGATGAGCTGAGCTCTACATTCATCAACACTACAATCTAGTGTTTATTTTCCTGAAAGTGAAAATAATGTTACAGTCACTGAAGAGTATGTATGTTTGTTTTTTTATTGCAACAAAAAAACACTTTACCAAGAGAATCAGCTAGGAGTAAGAAAAAATGATATAACCCTGCTCAAATTGAGACCAGACACCCCTGTGTAGAGCACAAAAAGCATAGATTTGTCTGTTAATGGCTAGCACAACCATGGAAGCTGTTTTTTCAGCATGAGGCACATTATGATTTAATAAAATATGCAGAGATTCTGGGTTACCAAAACTATGAGAATGAATTATGAACTCTCTCAACAACTATTAGTAGCTTTTCCTTCTACTTCCGGTAGCTATATAGGCTTTGCATCTCACGTTTTGGGGGATTACTGACTTGCCTTTCCTTTTGCTATCTGTGGGGGCGGTTTTTCATCGTCTCGCGTGCAGTTCTGGCCTAGTAGTTACTTCTTGCTGTGTTTGGCTGTTGTGCATAGTTTTTATGGCTGCGAGGACTAATAGATTGTAAGTTGTATATATTTATATGTAGTTCCCTTCACTTTATTTGGCTTATAAAATTATCTGAAACATGTCACATGAAAAGATTTTTAAAATTTCTTTCTTTAATAAGATAAAGAATAATCTAAGTATAAAGTAATATTTGATCAAGTTACTAACAAAAATAAAAATTTTTGTGGTAATTCACGTTGATTTCTGGTGCAGATGTAAGAAGTGGAAACCCCAATATGGTTGATGATGGTGCTGTTTCGAAGGAACTAAACAAGCTGAAGCAAGTCAGAGCCAATGCAAAGCGCGAACTGTCAAAGGCAAACAGCCGTGTTTCTGATCCCCTGACTGTTGGTGAAAAAACTGGAGAGATGCAGGTGATTGAAAGAAAACTGGATTAAGCGTTTCATAACTTCAAAGAAGCATGGGTGAAACACAAAAATTTACTTGATGATGATGACGACCTTGAAAAGTCAACAGCATATTTTCATGAAGTAAAAACGAAGTACCTGTGTTCAAAGGACAGGGTAGCTCTCTGGTAAGAATAAAAAAGAAGCCACTGCTCAAAAGGGTAAAACCTCCTGATATCGAGTCAAAAGACTCCATCAGCCAATTTAAATCTTCTTTTTCTCACCATAGCTCTTCTTCTTCACGTTGCAGTAAGGCCGTAATTGCTGAGAAGCAGTTTAATAATGCAACAAAGATGGCGTCATTGCGTGCAGAAACGTCGATGCTAGAGCAACATCAGAGAATCGCAAATGAAGAGTTGAGAATCACTCCTATCCCTGCGTCTGCTGCGCAGCAGCTAATGCGAGAGAGGCGCATGCGCAGAAAACTCACTGGCCACGCATGGAGAACGCACGATGGAAGAAAAAACGCTACCAGATAGGTAGGGATTTTCCACTTAAATCAATCACTTAAATTAAATCAATGCTTCCATCCTCGCTTAATTTACTCGAGTTTCCTTACTAATGATTTTCTTGCGTTGTTAGCTTTCAAATTGCCGCTGAAGAAGAGTGTGAAACTTCCATTCAGAAACATGGGAATGTCCTACTTGAAAAAATACGCTCAGCGCAAACTGACCACTTTTCCCGAATGGAAGAGGTTTTAACTAGTTCGTTTTTGGGGCTACAAAAAACCCTCGCAGATCTGATGCTACCCTTAGCTAGTCTTAACAAGAAAAATTTGAAACGGCCCTGTACCCACTCTGATACTACATCAGACTCTCCAGGGCGGGCGGTTGAAGCATCCAAGGCCAGCTATTCCAGTGCTATTGCTATTGGGAATACTGCCTATCCGGCTAATAGGACCAATGTCACTACTATTAGCAAAATGTACCCTCGCATACCCTTTTTAGACCTGACGACCCTCTGGAAACTGAGTTAGACTATAATGAAAATTCAGGTGAGGAGTATACTGTTGATGATGCTTATGACAACCATACGGCCAGGAATGCTGTTAGCATCCCGGACTAGGACAGTTTAGATGCAGATGTCCAGGCCTTATTCAATACCAAGCTAAGGACAATGACAGGGATACAGACTCCATGCTTACTCAGATTCGGGAGAATCTTCTGGATGAGGCTAATACTGCAGAAGCAGTCAATGACAAACTTGCTGGTATTATTTTGGGACCTTGGGGACAAAATTTGGAACCTGATAAACTTAATGCTAGGTTTTATAAGTTTTTAAAACCTAAAAACTGTGATATCTTTGTCCCAAAACGTAACAAAAACATTTGGTCTGAGAAAATTGACATAATGACCCACAATTTGACCTCTCTATGCAAAAGGTTCAAAACACGATTTTGCACTCTACTTTTGGGATAATTTCCATTTTGGACAAAGTTTTACAGCTTAAATCCATTGACCTTGCTGCTATACTCACAAATGCTATGCATGACGTCAACCAAATGCGCAGGGATAACATGAAGCCAAAATTGGGTAATCTGGCTAAACTTGCAAATGATGTCTCCCCTAATACCCCATTACTTTTGTATCTGAGGAAGACCTTAGCAAAAGGATCTCCAAAATTATGACCACTAATAAGGCTATGACAAAAAGCTCAAAAGGGAAATTCCCAAAAACTTCAGGACCCCCCTCCCACCATATCACTTCCGCTATGGGATGAGGGGTCAGAGATGGGGGAGAGCCAGGGGACAACCAAACCAGAGACCATTCAAACGACAAAACTACCTTGGTCAAAACTAGATAGTAAAGGTTTTGGGCAGAGGTTTCTCTAGCCTGCGTGCAGCCATAAACACTTCTATCCTTAAGAGTAGAGTTTGCGAATTAAAGTCAAAAGGCTTCTTCCCTGAGTCAGCAAAATCATGACCTCATTTCCAAAAAAAATTAAGCAGCATTTTGCAGTTGAATTTATTCTTCAATTTCACTAGGCATTCAAACAGTATCCTATCTTGTCAATGATGTCTTGCATTATTTGTTTTAAAACACAATCCAAAACGGATAATTGTCGTGATTTTAATTTGGTGGATGGCCCTAAAAGTTTGTGTCGATGTTCTTGTCAAATTTAGGCCGGAATCAGGGAACATTTGTCGTGAGTGCCTTAGGTTGCTGCAGAAGTTGGATTCTGCACGGAAAAAGGTAAACTTTCTAGCGGATCAAGCAGCAAAACATTATATCGATGGTGCTAATCGCTGCGGCTTTCCTGTCAAATCTAGAATGACAAAATAAGCCTTGTTTTCTGACAGCAAGATTCAAATACCCAGTCTCAAGGCAGAATTGCGGGCCTGTTTCTGTGAACCACAACATCTGTACAAGTCCATCTATAACAGTCACCAGCACTCCTGTCGGAGCAAAGCGTCCAGCCTTGGAAGGTCTTGCACAGCATTTTGAGTCTAAGTCACTCTTGCAGCTTGTTGTGGCGTCGACAACTGATTGTAAAAGACTTCCACCAGGCAAGGACGATGTAACCACTGTGTCAGTCAAAGTCTGCTGGGAGTCAAAAACAAGAGAGAAGAATCTGCAAAAAAATCTAAACTCAGTGGGTGCGATGCTTTGTTGTGGCACTTACAAGCAGCTGGCATATGCTGTTTGAAAGCATCCTAGCTAACGTGCTCATTTCTTATGATGTTGTTTAGTGTTTGTCTTTGCTTATCAAATTTACTGTAAAACTGTTAAAGGAACAGTGTCACCAAAAGGGAAAGTAAAGTTACTGTAAAAGTGTCATCCATGGTGGGGAGCAGATGACCCTGAGCCTTCCCCACATTTAAAGGGTATTTACTTTTATTAAAAACTAGGTTTTGATGTTATAGAAAATCTGTGTTGACTAAAAAAGCTTTGGCTACAGGTTGATGTATAAAATTAACTTCCCAAATATAAATCTAAATAATTAACTATAGATAACAAACATGGAGGCATTTGGAATTGGGAGGAATCTATATGGTGCCATTGTAGAGAAGGCTATCAAAAAGTTGTCTTGATGAAAAAGGCTATCAAAAGTTTTGTAGCACAATTTTGTTAATGAGGGAACAAAAGATCTTATTTATTTAAAAGGATTGCAAGTATTGGTATTTGCTTGACATAAAGGCCTTTCGATTTCTGTCCTTGTTGAAATAACTTTTGTTTTGATGGTATAATGTAAATTATTAGTTGAGTCTATATTCATGGAAGATAAATGTATTGATTTGCAGTTACTTAATGCTTGGAATATATGTTGAAGCAGGATTACACCTCTGCTTCATTCTGCATATCTGATTTTGTGAAAAGTAATTGTAATTATGTCTCATAAATATATTTTTTGTTTTCTGGTTCACAAATTTTTACAGGGGAATCCAAGTTTTGCATGGAACTGGGGATGGGATGGCTGGGTTGGTGGGTGGCTGAAATTGTTAACAAAATTAAGATCTGATTTGATTTGATCCCTAAAAACAGTATATAAGTGTAGTATGATAGATCATTATTTTCCAAAGGGGGTGAGTACAATAGGACATGAGATATCCCTTGTTGCAAGTTTTATGTTTGTAAAAGCACTTCAAATATTTTAAGACAGATTTTTAGAGCCCAGGAAAAGTGGAAACATTCCATTAAAAAAACTTTACCTGATGGCAAACCATTCTTACTTAACAATATAACATGGATTTGACCTGTATGTGTCCCTAGAGCTGTCTGTTTTTAGCCCTCCTCCATTCAGTGACTGTACGATTCCAACGTTTTCCTAACTCTGATTTTATGTAGTTCGCATAGAAGTTGTGTTAGAATTAAGCTAATTGATGTGTGTGAGACATTTCTCATTGTATTTCTCTAACATTTTATTTAAAGTCCTGCAGTCTAAACAAAACAAATATTTGAAGGATTTTTATATTGCCTTATGCAAATGCAAGGAAAATCCCAACATCCAGCATATTACTCTTGGCAGGGTCAGGAATGTTACCCATGAATGTCCTAGTACTCATTCCCAAACTCCCAAAACTGCAACTAATATTGCTATATAAGGAACAAAAGGAAATGAAAAAATAATAATAACACGATCTGTGATAAAATTTTAACTAAATATAGCAACTTTTGTTCAAATACACTTCTAAACTTTAAATGTTCACTTCTATCTTCAACTTAGCATCAGTTCCATAGGTATCAATATATGATAAAGATAAAACAAAAACTAAAAGTTTGTCAACCTTTCATACCTGGAACAACTGAAACTTGATCTGAAACATGACAATTATGTGCTCTCAAATAGTAAAGAGAACAATTTTACATATCTGAGTTGTGCTGTTTTAACTTCTTAGAAATTATTGTTTCCAAACGACCATAGTTGCAAGGCATGAAAAGGTTAACATTCTTACAAAGGTTTCTGTACAACATCAAGCAACACACTAACAGAAGGTGTGTGTGTCAGCATTGACATTTCTACAAAGACATTTATACAGCCTATACATAGGGCCTCGTAATTATTTCATGTCCCAGACAAAAATCAATTATGTCACTTGACTTGCAGAGTTTGAAACTCACCCTGTTTGAAGCTGAAACTTAATGATAATCCATTAGCTTCAGATAGAATCCTATCCTATTATAAATGATCTCAAAATTGATACTCCCCTGGTTTTAGTCTAATGAACCTGACTTGCATCAGGATTAAATGGAAGAGAGCATGGGTGTAAGACTGATTCCTTCCAATGGATGAGTGTCACTATAAGATTTCTCATTGTTTTTTTTGGCCGTTGGAAATTCTTTGGATATTTTCTAGTTTTTGTAAACGCAATTTTCTAACATGCTAATCAATGATAGATCCCAATTAATGATCTTGAGTCCCAGACTGGTCGATTGATTCAATGGCTCTGTCAATTTCACCAACATCCACATCACCAAGTGACATAATGCCAGAATCATCCCTTATGTTTAGCCAGTGGTCATATATTTCATTTTCAAGATCATCAAATAATGTTGCATCAAGGTTAAAATCATCAGGGACTTCCATATCACCAAACGTTTGATTCAATAACTGGAAATCATGGATGCATGTTTTATTCGCCATACTTCTATTTTTGATAGGAGATCATCGAGATTAAACAGGTGATGGCAGCACTGCATAATCTGATTGATATGGAAATCTGTAAACTGCATCATGACCTTTAGTGTAGATTTTTCTTGATATGTGGCAAACTCTTGTTTGAACACATTCTTTAATGATAGAAGCCTCATCAGCAGATCAACTTTTTGTTGCTGTGTTACTAATCTCACTCTTGTTGGGACTGACACAACCTCCTTTTTTGAGAAATGAAGGATTTGTGTAGAGCATGGGATGGTACAAGAACATTTCAAGAGACAAACATCACAGCAAAGACAACCAAGAGAAGTAGCCACAGGATGACTGCCAGGGAAAATGCTCTCAATATTATTTCGCCTACATTTATCATTTGTGACATATTCCTTCATGTCAGACTGACAATGACTTTAGAAATCCATTGTACAGTAGATAACAGAAGCTAATTTGTCCATCACGTCCAGCTCTGCCGCATTCTTGAATATATGCCTCAATACTTTTTGAGGGACCAAAGTGTACAACACTGTGCCCTTGCTTGCAATCGACACCCATTCAAAAGGCTGTCACAACTAAAATTCGTAGAGAACTTTTTTCAGCACCAACCTCTTTCAGCACATGCTCCTTAACATAAGATGGAGTACCAGCATGAAACATTTCCACCAACCTGCTTCGAAGATTGGAACTGCTTTTAGCATACAACATCTCCCCAAGTTTCAGCTGGAATGTCCTCCAAATAAGAGCACACTTGTTTGACAGAAGATTATAGTCCTCGTTGTTTCAACCCCCCATTTCTGCCAATTAATCCAGCAACTCTGAAAATAGGACCTCAAACTTGGTGTCATTGCTAACATACTTGCTGAAGAACAACAAGTTATTCTCAATGACATGCATTGATGAACTTTCCAAGTTTAAAACTGAATAGAAAGTAGCTTTTGTTGCTCTTGAAGCTGTAGCAATGAAAACAGCTAGCTTTAATGATTGCTCAAGAAATGATCTGATTTCGCCAAGCTGACCATACCACTTTCTGAAGGACTTGTTGGCCAACATTAAGACCCCTATGAACAAATTAAATTGATTTAAAATATGATGATGTGTAGTAATCCAGACATATACTAAATTTGATAAACTATTGGCTTTGATTTTCAATACAATTTTGTGTTCTCGTGTTAGCCACAGGTTTTACCCAATATTTTATTACAGATAACATTCCAAGGACAACTGCCACCCATATCTTGAAACTAGTTGTATTACAAGCATAAGAAAAAGATGTTGTTAAACAGATATCTTGCTAATGACAACTCATGCCTGGTGATAGACCCTCTTGAAAACAAATTATTGTCCTTGTTTTTTCAAAGGCAAGTTGTTGCAGGAACTACATTGGGGGACTAAAATAGAGAAGCCCTATATTTTGGAAATGGAAGCCCAGATGGAGATTTAAATATGAGAAAAATTGTACAACCCAGACGGAGGTAAAATATTGCATTTTCTGCAGTGTGTTGTGTTGCTTTCATATGGACTTCCTTTGCCCCATATGTACCAGAGAAATGCATTTTTATAACTCTAAAAAATACAGTTTGACACATATCATTGTGCTATACAGTGGGCTTCATCAAATGCAACGCAGACACAATAATCCTTGAATGCAGTGGAGGACAGAAATCGTCGCCATCAACAGGTTGCCAACATTGATTCGAGTGACGTGAATATTATATTATATACCCCTCCATTTTCAATTTCTACCAGCACTTCCTCTGACTGATCAGCATATATGGCAGACGTATTAATACCCAATGCTCTCAGCTTCGATACTTGATCGAGCATTAAAGACTGCAGCGGAGTTACAACTAGAATGCAACTTGGTAAAGTGAGCAGGTGAATCAGATAATCATTGACGAATGGTATGACTTGATAAATCAGGGACTTTCCATAACCAGTTGGTGCGCTGAAATACAAATTTTTTCCTCGGAAAAAATGTCGTAAAGCCTTCATCTGTTCTTCGTGCATCAAACTTATCCCAAACATTGTCCTCGCAAACCTTAACCCTTACTCAAATTTTTCTCACTATAAAACTTTTCACCAAATGCATACATCATGCAGATTGTAAGAAAGGGGCTCACCATTGACTTTATTGACAATATGCCACCTATCACTAGGTCTTTGCTCTAAATGAATTTGCCTTCATGATTTAGAAGCCCAAACATTGCTCAAAAAAGGTGTCATATGTAAAAGTGCTCGTAGTCCTGGGGATTTTCTCTCCAGTATTTTCACCAGGCCTAAAAAAAATTGCACTCATCGCATGATTCTAAACCTTAGTGATCTTAACGAGTATGTGGTTTATCAGCATTCTAAAATAGAATCATTCCATGATGTACAAAACATCATCAAACCCAATATTTGGATGGCCTCAGTTGACCTCAAAGATGTATTCTAAAGATGCATGTCCATAGAGACTGCCAAAAATACTTTAAATGTTTCTGGCAAGGTACATTTTACGAGTTTCAAGGCATGCCCAATGGCTATTGTCAAGCCATGCCACTTTTCACGAAGGTTTTAAAACCTCCTTTTGCTTGGCTTAGATCCAAAGGCTACATGTCAGTTGTCTATGTTGATGACACATATTTACAAGGCAACACTCAACTAGAATTTTTGGATAACGTAAAAGCAACAGTTTCATTACTAAGCAATTTGGGGTTTACAATTCATGTGGAGAAGTTCCAGCTGTTACCAGTTCAAGAGTTGGAATTTCTTGGGTTTCTTATTAATTCTAAAAATATGACTGTTAAGCTCACTGATTATAAAGTACATAGTATCCGCGAAAAAATTCTCAGATTCTTGAACATGAAAAAGCCTACTATAAAAGATCTCGCCTCTGTCATTGGCACTGTTATATCCCCTTTTCCCGCCATCCCATATGGCAAATTGCACTATCGCAATTCCGAAAAATGTAAGGTGATTTACAATTAATGAAGGTGATTTCATGACACCTATAGCCAATACGTTTAACAATCTACACTTGCCTGATGTTGACATTGTCATACACACTGATGCCAGTGAAAGTGGATGGGGAGCTACTGATGGCATCAACCTCATTAGAGGTCCATGGCTGCCCTCAGAAATTCAACACATTAATAGCTTTGAACTTCAAGCAGCATATTTTGCTATTTAACCATATTGCAGAAACAATAAGTTTAAACATATAAGGATCATGTCTGACAATCAGACTACTGTGGCATACATTAGTCATATGGGCGGCACCGCCTTCTCGACGCCCTCCTGCCCCCACCGTTCGACCAGCTCTCCCCGTTTTTTTACCCCTTGGTTCAGCAAGCATTCGCATTCGATCGTGGCTGGTTTTTTTTTCAAAATTTTCACTATTTTTAGTGGACATTGCCATGTTTCTGAGCGCCGCTTGCCGGTCGTCCGCCTTCTCCGAGCTCTGGCTCCTGAACTTTAAGGGCTACGTTCCCCCTTTCCTAGCGGTACGGTTCGCCAAGAGTGCCTCTTTTTAGATGTCTGGTTTTTTTCCCAAAATTCGCAAGCGTTTTTTCGAAATTCGCCGTGTTTTTGCTTGGATTCGCGACTTCCAGGCCGAGGGGAGAAAATTTTCTTGACCTCGATCGACCGAGCTTGCCCCAGTCACGTGTCTCGCTCTGCAGCCCTCCATTGTTTGGGGACAAAAGAGAGTCCTCTTCCACCAATCGAAATGCAAGTTGCCGACGTGATTGACGTGAGGGACGCAGCAGGGCAACAAGGCGTAGATCGGTAGTAGAGAACAACAGCGTGCTCGGGACAGGGCAGGGGTCATTTCGTGCTTGCTACCCGTGTGGATTGGACGTGCTCACTATTACCGGAGCTGCCTTTCATTGCGTTTTTGGGAATTTCGCCGTGGAAAGCTGCCTTACAGTAAGTACTTTTCGTTTCACCTTTCGAATTGATGATTTTCTCGATGTTAAACTAAATTTCCGTGCTTTTTTGTCGTTTTTCCAGTGCACCCCACGCTGGGGCAGCTTCCATTCATTTAAAAAATATTGTTACCCACGAGCTCGCTTGCTTTCGAGAATGTTTTCTGAATGCTGAATTGATTGCTTACTTGAAATTGTGCTAAGAGAGATTTGATTTATTTGCTTTTTCCTCATTTTAGGTGAGAAATCGAGCCGAAACTCGAGGTGGCAGAAGAAAAATTCACAAGAAACTGCAGGCACGCCCCCACCTGGCTCTCTCGCTGGCTACGAAATGCTGAAAAGTTTGCCGTGCCCTCTAGAACGAATCAAAGTAAGTTTGTTTTGTTGCATTATGATCGCCGTTTTTCTGGTTATTTTCTCTCGAGAAACTAGCTTTTGTGCGTGGTTTTTTGCACTTGGCCGTTGACCTGTTGACCTCCTTCCGCCTTGCCCGGAGGGCGCTTTTCACTCTAAATTGCTCTAAATACCTAGATAGCTTGCTTTCAGGGAAATTTCTGATAATCAATCGATTAACTTCTTTAATGATATTACGGGAGGTTTGATTTTTGGCTTTTTTCCTTTTTTAGAGAGACCGAGCCGAAACTCACGGCAGCAGCAACGTGGGGAACGGCAGGTACGCCCTCTCACTGACTTCAAAATGCTGAAAACTTCATGCCCTCCAAATCGAATCAAAGTAAGTTTGTTGTGTTGCTTCAAGTTTGTCGTTTTCGTTGTTTTTCTGGTTCTTTTTTCGAAGAATTGGGTTTTGTGCTAGATTTTCGCACCTGGCTAATTGACCTGTTGACCCCTTCCGCCATACCTCGAGGGCGTTTTTCACTCTAAATTGCTCTAAATTGCTCTAAATAGCTTTAGCGATAAACAACATGTTTTATGAATTCTAAAATCAGTAACTGCCGTTGTTTTTTGGTCTTTTAGATTGCGTTTTTAAGCGGATCTCTCTTCTAATGAGTTTTCTTTGCTTGCAGGGTCATGGCGTGGCGTCAAATGTTATCCACTGTTACCGTGCTGGGACGAAGAAAGGAAGAGCAAGAGCTCCATTTTTAATAGACGAGAAACTACCGTACGAACTTTAAAAACCTACGTGTTTATGTGGTATGTATTTAATTTTCTTGGTAGATGACGATGCGTGGTTTTCGATTTGACGTTTCCTCATTTTCGCGTTGTTCCTTCAGTGTTGGTGGCATTGTTTGGATTACTGCATCTCTAGAATTAATTTGGTGCCTATTGGTGGCAATAGTCAGTTTTTGACTGCTACAGAGGCAGTTTTCATGTGTGCTAAGTTTCATTTCTAAGTTAGAGATTTCATGTCAGTTTTTTTCTTTAAATTACACTAAACTCTTACGATAGCGTAGCGAGCTAAATGAACAAAAAGCTTTTCCATAGGACGGTTGAAAACGTGACAGAGCTATCGAGAAAGTCCAAGAAAGATAAGAATAACTACGGGCAATTTTTATGTTTGTGTGTTGGCCAAAGGGTCGCGTTTCGGCATGGCAGTGCCCCCGAAGTCATTCAAACAAAAATCGATTGGATTGTCGAGGTTTTTCAGTTTTTGTCTATAAATATAACTAGAATCGACAGTGATTTTCAACTATATACTTTGCAAGAACTAAAGGGCAGGCTTCGCACTGTCAAATTTAGCGGATTTCGACGTTTCGCCAGTCGTAAATTGTTCAAGTAGAGTCGGAGCCAATTCAGGGGCAACATAGCAATCAATTTAGACAGCGATACGAAGCAGTTTTAGCTTGCTTCACTGCAGGTTGATCAGCTAAAAGAAAAATATCTTTCTTGTGGTCAACTGTTCTTCGATGGGGAATTGACAGTAAAACCCTCATACGATTTTAAGCTTAAATCGCCCTCAATTTCTAAAACAAACTACGATAAAGACAGCGGCCATGTAATCTACCCCAAATATTTTCTAAAACGACTAGTAAAACGGTCAACAAAGCAAGTTTTTCGTGGCAGCTTTTTCGGACTTGGCAAGTAGGAAGGTATCATGTCGTGTTTTTTGTTTCATGCGGAGGCCACTTGGCTCACTGGAACAAGGTTCCTTGAAGGGTGTTAACATTAACGAGTTGTCAATTTGATTGATTGCCGCCTCTGGACACCGTCAAACTGCAATGTGACGTGCACTCGATCTTGCATGTGCAAGTAACCGAAGTCGATTCTACATCTCAACTTGATTCTGAAACCATTTACTACTGCTTTTGCCGCACAAAATTGAAAAATATAGATCAGTGAAGCTAAAAGTGACTAGAATAACGAATCACTCCAAATGTCCCCTCCGAGCGTGCTCGCCCAAATATTTACTGACAAAAATATGCGTTTCAAATAAAAATATGTACAAGGCTATGTAAATGAAATCGATGGCTGTGCGTGATTGAAATAATTTGATATTTAGGTTTACGATAGACCATGTCACGCAAATAGAATATATTCCAGTAAAACTTTGAAGACAACTTTCAACATAGATAAACAATATATTGGTAGAACAGAAGACTTGCCCCCAAAACCCCGCTGCTCGGGCTAAACGCCTTCTTTGGAAAAGGAATTGCCCCTTAAAACTACCCTATAAACAAAATAGACATGTTAGCCTCGGCAAGACAAGAGCCTCGCATCGAGAGCAAAAATGACGTAATGCACAGCCACGCACCGCACACTTGAAACGAAAGTTGTCAACGACAAAATGACTTGCCATCCTTCGCGTGCATCACTCGCACTCATGTGACAATCGCTAGGACGGAGGAGCCTCTACCCTTTATCTTTTGCGAACCCCGTCCTAGCGATTGACACAAATTTGAGTTGAAGCGGGAAATTTTTACACGCTACGAAATGTCCAGCAACAACGAGAGTACGCATTATTATTTTTTTGGAGAATTCACTTACATTAATAATCTATAATCTTAAAGATTTTTAAGTAGCACGATATGTTAAAACTTCGTATTGTTGCCTTGCTTTTGGCCTGAAGTAGTTGCCATAGCAAGTTTTTCCTGTCTCTTATTTTCATGTCTGTTATTCTCTTAGATTAAGTTCAGGAATGACACAAATTTAGAAACTTAAAAGGAAAAAATATGTTTTGGTTGTAACGGTTTGCATAGCTTAAAAGTGTGCAACGAACTGGATAACGCTGTTTATTGAGAAGCTGATTACTTTCTGCATCCTTTAATTTGGTAGGCCATATTTAGTAAATCTGGAAGTCGCGTAGGGCCTGTGCCTTCTTTCTGGGGTTATTATGATTCTATAACAATTTACCTCAATTTATTTTAAAGAATTATTTAGGCCATTTAAATTGAAATTTTGACTTAAAGAGCTCCTTATGTGTTTGTTCTTTACACATGTTACTTTCATTGATGTTACTTTTTATGCTTTATTTGTGGGGGCTAAAGCTTAAAATTACTTACAAATCCTCACATGATAACAAAATTTTCTTAATCAATTTGATGCTTTCAGGGGACCTCGTTGCCCTTTTAGGGTTTTCGTGCACAGTGGATGCCCCTATCTAAAATGCTGCTCCTTTTGTAATAAGTCTCATCCGTTTTTTTAAACTGAAAATGCCAATATCAATTGGGGATTAATCCATGCTCCCATGCTGCAAAATTTATTTTTCTTGACAACGTTATTGGCAAGCAAATTACAGAGATTATGTCATTAGCAGGCCATCCTTTCTTAAAGGCTCAGCCCGCGAAACTTTATACCAAATCTGCAGGGCCACTGCAGAGGGCAAATGCTAGATTTTCAGTGCTTGATACTGCTTAGCCAGGCCAGCAATGCATAAGTAGATTAATTTGGAAAAACTCTTTTCCCTAACATCACTTTTGATCTACACTATTTTCTAGATATAAATGTTCTGCTTCTTTTTGTTTTACCCAATGTTCATAATGGAAAAAATCATGCTGGACCAAAAGTTTTTCAGTATGCCATGTTCTTGCCATTCAAATGCAGCTCATAATTTCTTTTCAACAAAAAGTCAGTTTTATATTTTCTGTTTAAAGGAATATATTTGTCTGTTTAGGTGTCAAGTCTTTCATTTTCATAATCTTCATAATCTTTTTAGCCTATGCAAGTAGTTTTCATACCAGATTTCTTAATTATCCTGTCTAGAAATCCAAAAATCCAGATAGGTGAGTTATCTTACAATCGAAGGTATATGTAATGGATAGGGGCTTCTTAAATGTTAAAGTTGCATGTTAATGGCTGGTTTCCTTTTGAAAGACTGGAACATCAACAACATCTCAGTTGCAAGAAGCTTTCCAATGCAATGGCAATGTTTTACCTTGCAAATAAAACCCATCAGTTTGCACCCATATATTTCCCTTATATCCAGATAAAGCTAGATATCCTGGTTTCCTTTTCTTTAATTAAAAATAAAGGAAGATCTACCAAAGTTCATGAAGCACCTTCCTCAAAAATTGTCTGTGACATGGGACTCTTCATAGCCCCCATGCCAGTAACTAGTAGTATGAGTTCTAGGAAGTAAGGCCTGAGTTCTGTGATTTACAAATGTTAATATCAGCTATGCTTATTTCCTCATTTTTTCACAGCCTTACCACCTTCATTATTCAAGGCCCTTTAAGCACTTTAAATAGATTGATGATTTTGATCATTTTCAAACATTTTAAATAGACAAATTTTTTTTGTTTATACCAATTTTAATCCTATAGTTACTTACAATATTGATTTCTGAATTTCTCAAATTTTGCCAAAATAACTTTACAGTTTTTCATTTCTAGGTAAAGGATCTAAAAGAAAAATTAGAAAGGTATGGTTTACCATGTTTGCTTTTTGTTACTACCCTATTTCCAGCAAAAAGATATTGTATCAGCTTAACTTTGTTATGAATTCTATCATTTTTTAGTTTGTATTTCTTAATTTAATTTGTCATTGATGTTGTTATTTTGTTGGTTTCTATGTAATTTGTTTTGTAGTTTTGTTGTAATTATTCATTTAAATTGCATTTATAAGTAGTGGAATCTTAAGATGAAATGAAAATAAAATGAAATATGATGTGTGGTTATGCAAACTACACACCTGAGGCAAAAAGCAGAGATAAAGGGATTAAATTGGTTTTATCCCTTAAATGCAACAAATGTTTTAAACTTTGCTAAAATTATTTGAATCATCTCTTAAAAATTAGAAATTGCTATCTCAAATACAGAAATGTCTCAGCTGCTTCAAAGAGAACGCGATAAGGTGCTACAGCTGTGCTTTCTGCAAAACACCGTTTCCAACAAGGGAAAGCGGTGCGCTCAACTTCTCAAAGAGACCCAATGAGACCTTGCAGAAGAGGATAATATCAAAAAGAGTAAGCCTTAGAATTAATTTTGCCATGTTTTCCTTTTTACATGATTTATCTTTAGTTTTTCAGTTAAAAACCAATAAGATTTTTGTGAAAAAACATTTGAATTGTACCTTAACTTTGCTCTTTGTCTACCTGTGAATTGTTTATTTTCCATGCTACATGCTAAGGACAATATGGAAAAAATATCATGGAAAGAACAAAACGTTTTAAGAAAGGGAAAGAGAATAAGAATAATTTGTGAGACTCCCATTTGGAGTAGTTTTCATCATGTTGTGCAAACTTCTTAGACGTTATACAAGCAGATCGTTTTATGAGCAGTTTTCACTTTCAAGATTTTCTAGTTTCTGATCTAACCGTTTTTAGATAAACGCGTTGCACCAATGGCAGAGCACAAGTGCCATTGTTTTGTTTGCCAAGAAACATAAGAACGGTTTTTCGGTGGATACACTGTGTACACCAGGTTTTGGCGAAAGTTTTATTGGTGTCGAGCCAACAAAACGTTCGCCATCTGGTAAAGCCGTTTTGTTTTTTCATGCAGCGAACTTTTTTATCATAGAACATAACGCCTACTTAATTTAGTCCGGTTATGTTCAAGACCAGTTTAATAGAACTGTGATTGAGGGAAATTCGTATTGACGTTATTCTGTTTATAATTTAAAGCATGGTGCTCTACAATCAACCGCGGAGCAGACCAGAAAGGTAGTTATACTTGTTATTGATTTACTCTAAAACGACACACAGCTATTTGGTTTGTAGAGTAGGTCTTATAAAGCGTGAAATACAGACGAGCAACGTAAAACTATGAACGCAGTAAGCAAAGGACCACAGTAATCTCCAACACATTGTCTCTTCCTTTTCTTTTTACCTGATGAAGATTTATGTTCGAATTGTCGTACTTTCATTCGTTTACCAAGTCGTTATTTAATTGCATTGAATTCTGGTAATAACGCGCACAACACGTTGAACTACGTTGATTGTCATGTTGGTATAAATGTTTAATGAATCTCTCAAATGGTGTTGTTATCGCGCTAACAACTTCTTTGCAACTCTCCTTCACCCTTTACCACTTCACTAAGCCATTTACTGGTATATAAGTTTTGAAATCAATACAGAATACGAAAAAGTTGTTATTTTGTACTTTTTCCGCTTTTTACTTTTTACTTTTACTATTATGTTCGCTACTTGTTTACTACTTGTTTACTACTTGTTTAAGGAGAGGAAAATGAGTTAGATGTGGATGAGGATATTGGTGAGAGCGCGGAAAATGAAGGTGTGACATTTATAGGAACGAGAGATATGGTCTTTATTTGACTAAACATTTATTCGTACATAGTACAAGCTTGTTCTTTGTCTATTTCAATCGTAATCCTTTCTAAAAAAATAGCTGTGACTCAGTTTAAGACACGGACGGCTCTCAGAACCCTATTCGATGTTGTTAAAAAGCAAACCTGCTGAACTTTAAGTTTTCTATTTTCGGTTCTAGTTCTTATGTTCAAAAGTATTTTCAACTTCTTATCAAAACTGCCAATTGAAAAACAGCTTTGTTTCTGGAAAGTGACTACCACTTTTTCCAGGAGAGTAAGCTCGGAGAAGGTTTCTAATGAGAAACAAAAACATTCAAGTGACGATCTGTGTGCTTGTAAATGTTTGTTTTTGAAAAAGTAATTTTTCAATTAATATTCTTTTTACTGAAACTGGACAGGATATTTTCTTTGTTGCCAGTTCTGTCACCTCGATAATAACAAAGCATAAAATGCAAAATACCAAGTAGATTTTCCTTTTTTCAACAAGCTGATGTCTATTTCTCATATGCGTAGAACTAACGCACACACTTCTTGTTCTGTTGCAGAGGAGTCAACGTCGCGGGTTGTTGGAGAAGGTAAACACTGACTTATGTTTAACGTGGATTTCAACTTTTGTTGTGTATCAATGATGTCTGCTTTTGAAGTGATCTTAGAACTAACACATGCTTCTTGTTCCGTTACAAAAAGAAGAAACCGAAAGTAGCGAGGAAGGTAACCCTAAGTAGATGTGGAGTATATTTCTACCATTGGTTGTATCTAGAACCAATCTTCGTTGTTTCAAAAGTTCTTAAGAGTAACACACACTTCTTGTTCTGTTGCAGAGGAGTCACTGTCGGTGGTTGCTGGTGGAGGTAAGCACTGACTTAAGTTTAACGTGGATTTCAACTTTTGTTGTGTATCTATGAAGTCTGCTTTCTTTTGAAGTGATCTTAGAACTAACACACACTTCTTGTTCCGTTACAGAAAAGAAGAAACCGAAAGTAGCGAGGAGAGGTAACCCTAAGTAGATGTGGAGTATATTTCTATCATTGGTTGTATCTAGAACCAATCTTCGTTGTTTCAAAAGTTCTTAAGAGTAACACACACTTCTTGTTCAGTTGCAGAGGAGTCAACGTCGCTGGTTGCTGGTGGAGGTAAGCACTGACTTGAGTTTAACGTGGATTTCAACTTTTGTTGTGTATCTATGAAGTCTGCTTTCTTTTGAAGTGATCTTAAAGCTAACACACACTTCTTGTTCCGTTACAGAAAAGAAGAAACCGAAAGTAGCGAGGAGAGGTAACCCTAAGTAGATGTGGAGTATATTTCTACCATTGGTTGTATCTAGAACCAATCTTCGTTGTTTCAAAAGTTCTTAAAGAGTAACACACACTTCTTGTTCTGTTGCAGAGGAGTCACTGTCGGTGGTTGCTGGTGGAGGTAAGCACTGACTTAAGTTTAACGTGGATTTCAACTTTTGTTGTGTATCTATGAAGTCTGCTTTCTTTTGAAGTGATCTTGAACTAACACATGCTTCTTTTTCTGTTGCAGAGGAGTCAACGTCGCGGGTTGTTCGAGAAGGCAAGCACTGACTTAAGTTTGACGTTGATTTCAACTTTTGTTGTGTATCTATGAAGTCTGCTTTCTTTTGAAGTATCTTAGAACTAACACATGCTTCTTTTTCTGTTGCAGAGGAGTCAACGTCGCGGGTTGTTCGAGAAGGCAAGCACTGACTTAAGTTTAACGTGGATTTCAACTTTTGTTGTGTATCTATGAAGTCTGCTTTCTTTTGAAGTGCTCTTAGAACTAACACATGCTTCTTTTCTGTTGCAGAGGAGTCAACGTCGCCGGTTGTTCGAGAAGGCAAGCACAGACTTAAGTTTAACGCGGAATTCAAGTTTTGTTGTGTATCAATGAAATCTGCGTTGTTTTTGCACTATCTTAAGATTGACACTTGGTATAAGTGTGCATTTTTCCATTGCAGGTGTTTCGTATGTTAAAGATGGCATTTGTGTGGCAGTTGGAGTGCCTCATTATGATCGGCATGTTCTGCATGGTCATGACATACCTCATGACCATATCTGCGTGCAAATTCTCGCAGTATCCGGAACAGTTGAGGCCCCGACAACCTTTTTTTCTGGAGTTGAAGAAAACGAAACTTTGACTGTCGGCTGTTTTTATTCGTTTCCGCGAGACAGTCTAAGAAGGAACACGTACGAGGGTACAAAACTTGTGCTGAAAAGGCTATGAATTTCTTTACTTCCAAATATTATTTTTCTAATAGTCTAAAAAACAACATGTTCCTTCCAGGATTAAGTTAAATCTTTTCCCCAAAGAGAACAGCCTACTCGGTCTTGCGGATCAAAAACAATTATCAAAACATGCCATTCCGCTATCGATCAGCATTTTCTCGAAAACCCAGATTTTGCAAAATATGTAATGGCGATAAGTTTCGGATTATTGGCAAAGCCTTATTTCGTTCCATCTAACGGTTTTGGAATCTTTATGCAGAAACACCGCTTCGTGTTGACAGAAGGAGTTTGTTATCACCTAAGGACTCCACTGGTAACATCTTCAATAAATGAGCGGAACTAACTGGGCAACTTCAACAGTCATGTGCTTGCGTTTCTGTTTGGCCTATTTCCATCCACAGCTGGGTATGTATACTTCCCAGCGTAGCCTTTGGGGTCTATGTTCTGTCATTTTATTCTCTGAAGAGTATCAGACGAAAAAGCTTCAGTACACTCAAAAGTCTGCTTTCTTCAAAGCCCTTTTCAATCTTTTTCGTAACACCTTTTTGTAAAATTTGCTGTGCTGGGCAATTTTGATCTCTAATAAGCATTTCTGTGTAATTTATTAACGTTGCCTCAAAACGAAACACGATTGTTTCTGGTGTCTGGTGTTTATAAATTAGATACTTATGGTTAATATAACTGTTGTAGTGTCTTCATTATATAGAACCGAACGCATTGAAAATTGTATTTTGTAAATGCTTCCTTTTTGTTCTCCTAATGCTTTCGCAATTATTATCAAATCTCCACTCGTTTATTTAAGTATTTGCGCTGCATTTGAGACATATGAATGGAAACTACTCGAATATTCCAATTATGGAACATTTCAAAACAGCATCATGATTTGCAGTGTTTTTATCTCCATCCTCAACCTGATTCTCAGAGTGAGCAAAATAATGAGAGCAGAGTTTATCGCCTAGTAACTTGATAACGATGTATTTGAAAAATTAATTGAATGAATGCTGTTTTGGATTGAACATACGTGACCTTATCTTCCACTGTAAACAATTGGATTCCTGTTTAGATTCCAGTTTTTTGTGTAAAATGTAAGTTTCTTGTATAAAATTATGATTTTAGGTTATTATATTGCCTATAGCAAACCCGGATATCTTACCGTCACACCCATCCCTCTACACATCCTCGGGCCCTTTAGTGTGTAGTCGATGAGAACATGACCTTTGGTAGGAGTTCCTCTAGCGACCCTTCTAAACAAATACAACAGGATATAGCTGTCTTCTTTGTTAAAAATCCAATGTGTTAAGTCACAATTTCAGGAATTTCTTTAGGTGCCATCTGTCATAGGAATAAATGACACCTCAACCATCTTGTGATTTTATTCTTTCTTTGATCTATAAAATGCCTGTCAAGTT
This sequence comes from Nemopilema nomurai, assembly GCA_003864495.1. Taxonomy (NCBI): domain Eukaryota; kingdom Metazoa; phylum Cnidaria; class Scyphozoa; order Rhizostomeae; family Rhizostomatidae; genus Nemopilema; species Nemopilema nomurai. Next base: position 732,406 of record ML133366.1, on the reverse strand, counting down.
CTACAATGATTTTCAGCGCTTTTGGATTTGTTTAATACCAACGAAACAATGAAAAAGCTGAACAAAGCTGATGCAACAGTGAACAACACTTTGATACTCAGAAACGCTTTACAGACTTCGTTCAACTATTGAGCTTTTTAGAATTTATTTGAAAGCGTTACATATATAATTGCATTTGTTTACAAGTTGATTCTACATACCCTGGTTAAAACATACTTTGGAAACAACATACTGACACCACTGGTCCCTTAAAGTGCGCTTTAACCGAGTTATACTGCATATGGAACTGAAGGTATTCGAATCCAGTAGTCAATGGGAAACCAAAGTCTGAAGCACCCAATTATACTAAAATGTAATGTAGGAATTTGTGTCCAAGTTGCTGGATTCTTCCATCTCATCAAACTGGATTTGATTTGACTTTTAGGTTATATAGGATGTTCTGGATCTTGTGTTATAATCATGTTTTACATTGCACATCCACCCAACGCTAGGTCTTCTTTTTGATCCGCTGCATCCAATCCACTTTATGTAAAGGCTCTTCAACATTTTCAATAATTTACGGGGAATAATCTGGTCCGTCCTAGCGAATGAACTGACGAACTTCTTATTTATCACTATACTTAAAAAATTTAGCTACCGAAGTGTCTCTTTCAATTGCAAAATACATGTATATCCCTCTCATTGCGCACCTTTTATAAGTTTCCGCTAAAATCTCGTCAGAAATTTTTTTACAGCAAATCCTCAAATTGCCCTTAACTGCCTCATTCTGCAAGCATACTCATTCTGTAATTTTCACATTGCTAACCCAGTGTATAACAAAACAAAGCAAAAATGTGGCCAAACAGGATTGCTTAAAATCCGGATTGATCAATAACCCTTATTTTCAAATAGAACGGTATTTCTCGATATAAATCTCAACCCCTTCGGCGTCCATATTATCATCGTAATCATCACCCGAACCATTTTTTGAAGTTCACCATACAGGGTACACCCATGTTTCGCTTCGTATAATCGGAAATCTGCATGTTTGGACAGGATTTTTTCGTCAATTCACTTTCTGAGATGATTTTGTCACCCGAACCATTTTTTGAAGTTCACCATACAGGGTACACCCATGTTTCGCTTCGTAAATCGGAAATCTGCATGTTTAGACAGATTTTTTCGTCAATTCACTTTCTGAGATGATTTTGTCACCCGAACCATTTTTTGAAGTTCACCTTACAGGGTACACCCATGTTTCGCTTCGTAAAATCGGAAATCTGCATGTTTAGACAGATTTTTTCGTCAATTCACTTTCTGAGATGATTTTGTCACCCGAACCATTTTTTGAAGTTCACCTTACAGGGTACACCCATGTTTCGCTTCGTAAAATCGGAAATCTGCATGTTTAGACAGGATTTTTTCGTCAATTCACTTTCTGAGATGATTTTGTCACCCGGACCATTTTTTGAAGTTCACCATACAGGGTACACCCATGTTTCGCTTCGTAAAATCGGAAATCTGCATGTTTAGACAGGTTTCCTAATCACAATTTAGGATTTATCCAACTTTTCTTCATTGAATTTCCAACAGAAATTTTAAATGAAAATTGGTCAGCAGGAAAAAATTCAAGTTTAATAAAATGGAGAAATTCATTTCATGATCAAGTTTTCCTCACCTACTTAATTTGGCGACTCCCTTAATGACTTTGAAGGTAGAACTTATATCGAATTATCTTTAAAATGATAAGTATATTCATGATTTGATATTCAAAACTTTTCTGAACAAAATTCAGCACTGTTGAGCCTATGGGTGGTAAGGAGCACTTTCTTGATCAATTACTAAATGTGTTCATGTTTTGGTGCACCAGGTAGTAGTAGTACAGTAGTAATTAACTCGTATACCTAATCTAGTAAATAATCATATGTAATACGCAACTAACTAGTACTAAAAGTTTACGCTAGTTGTATCTGCAAAGAACGCAGTACAGTAGATGAGTAAAATGAAATATTTACCAGTAGAACTAGCATCACTCATTTATAAATGGTTCAGTCCGTAGTATAATGGAAATAGGAGAATAAAGGCAAAAAGTTATGGACAAGCTGTTAACAAAATCAGTCTGCTGTATTTTAAAGCGCAGTAACTAATACAAAATATAACACTTATTCAATAAATATGCTCGCATCACTGTACTATCATCCTACAGTTTATATCCCTTTCAAAAGCAAAGAATCCTCTCGCAGTTATCAAGACGGAGCGATTTTTATTATCGATAGGGCTACGGTGAAAGACGAATGGTCAAATAGTTTCCTATATGTTTAACAATATGTCAAGTTTCATCGGCTAGTTTCTTCTGTGACCCTGGAATGAAGTTCTAGTTAAAACACGGTACTTGTACATATATGAATCGGGAAGCTTCTTGAATTGTTTCTGTTTAAGAAGAGGCTACAAAAACATACTTTGAACTAATAATGAAAAAAATGACTCCGCTGGAGAACAGAAATGTACTTTGGCCTGAGTTTACTTGATCGAATTTGGCCTTGATTAAACATAAATACATTTATACTTTATGTTGAATAAACCAGATGGATAAACTCTCTGTAGAGTAATCAATGATCGTAATATATAGAAGATTCAAGCAATCAATTATTTATGCAGCATTTTAAAAGAGCTTTTTAGTAAGTCAAAGGTAGTTGAAGTTGGTCCCAGATCATCACTAGTGGTTTTCATTTTCGCTTTCACTTTCTTCTCCACTGTCAGGATCTCGCATTTCTGTTTCACGATTGCCTTCCATATCTCCAATACCTTCATTTTCAGAAGTCAGCTCCTCAGATATGCGCTCTCTGGAAAAAGGCAACTCAACTTCGATCTCTTGCTCCAACGCCTCTTTGAAACAAATGATTGCACACTCAATCTGTTTGTTGCAGTATTTTATTCCCTGTTGCTTGCAAGCTTTTTTGCCTCGAATAACTCTTGGATTTTCACATTGCGTCTGGTAGCGCTTCTAACGAAAAGGAGACATCATGTAATGCTTAAAACTTTTCGATATTTATGTTACAATATGGTAAAAAATTTGTCAATTTTCTTGCAACAACAATATAGCAACATTGGAAACCATTGCCGAGAATTTTAGAGTAAAAAAATGGGTAAATCCCCACTCATTAAGTTCAATGTAAACATTTGAAAACATTTATAAGCAAATCTGAAGTTTTCATCACCGAAGGTTTAAAAAGCAACATACTTGCAAGTTATTCCCATTCCAGTTTTCCGTTGAAGCGCCTGGAAGTTCACTGCTTGGCATCCGATTATCATCTGAAAGTGCAAAACACTATAATTATGATAACCACTAAGGGCATTTTTCAAAATACAAGTGATCATTTCATCAACCAAACGTTTGAAAATCTGCAGCATTCGGGTTTTGAATAATGAAGCCTCGTTGCATGATTGCCTTTTATGAGATTTGATTATCAAGGCTAATATCTTTCTGGATATAGGAAATAAGAAAACCATACAAATTAAGATACTTAATAAAATGGAATCATCCTCTTCTTTACATGTGAAGAACGAAATACAATGTACCATTCAACTACTTCACCAGACACCTTGTGCAGCGTGTATACAACTACATACAAGACCATTAAAATAAATCTCTGATGTAGTAGGTTTAAAAAGTTTACCTTTTCTCCTTTCCAGTTCAACTAGTGCATTGTATTCATCTTGTAAGCGCTGAACAGTTATCTCATAAAAACGAAGGAAATTGCGCATCTCCTCGACAAGCAGCGTTGATTCTTCGGAAAGACGCTTTGATTTCACTTGAAACTGCACAACAAGTCGTTTAGTGGCCATTGGTACTATAAACAGAAGGTAAAGACGCCTTAAGTAAGTTTTACTTAGAAAGTACATAAACTGTTTATTCACATCAAGGAACAAAATTTGATTGATGAAGTTAATCAAAGATATAATATCTGTAAAAGTACGGCACTTGCAATAGAAATAGAACTCCAGTATCATCTAACTGTGTTAGAAAATATGATTCACAGAGAAAGAGGGTTTAATGATGCATACTTTCATCATCATCTTCTACATTTCTCCAATGAAACGATCCACAACTTTCTTCGATATCAAAAAGTTTAACAGCATTTCCATTTATAGGTCCTATTGCTATCACGATGGCATTGTAAGACTCAAACAAGTCTTTTCAACTTCTCTTTTTCCAATGAAACCCTCCGTCGCAAAAGATGTCTTCGCTTACTGTTATCTACAAGAGATTATAAAAAATTAATAGGAAATTAATCGGGATCCAGTTAGTATTATTTTCTAAATTTTTTTAAATGTAACACTAGACTTTCATAAAACTGAAATTATCATAAAACAATAACAGAAACATATTTTATATATCAGCGTATATATCTGACCTATAATTCGTAACCAACATGCAGATGAGAATGTTTTTCCAAGTGAACTCACCTCCCACTTTCTTCACCATAAAGGCATGATGAATGACTGAAAAAGTGCATGATTCTATGCGTTGTTCGTATTTACTCTTCAATAGCTGCAAAACATTACATTTTGCTGCCTCGAAGTTGTTACTTGGTGTTGCCTCAATAAACCCAAGCAGTTCCATGAACCTTTGTTGTTTACGTTCCTCTGACTTAGGAATTTGAGACAGTGATGAACCGTCCAGGACTGGAATGACAGCATTATTCAAGTCTACAGGGATGTCAGCATTATCTGGGATGTTGTTTGTAGAGCGTAAAAGATTCAACAGCAAAACAAGTTCCTCACATTTGGTGAGTTTGAAAGAAATTTTCTCATTTGCACCAAAATGGGAATAAAGTCATTTATTGTTATATAATCAAAGCTATAAAATCAGAAAAAGTCATCACTACTTACCCAATGCTAGCAGTTTGATATCCTCTTGCCAAGATTTTTCTCCCAGATCTTTTTCATTTATGTTTATATCACTGAGTTCTTTGGCAAGCCCTGATACAGTTTCTTCATGCAAACGCTTAGCCTGCAAAGAAAGCAAATAAAGCAAACGTAATTACATATATAATTGCATTCAAGAGGAAAAAATTAAACAATCAGCAAGTAAAATATATCACATTCATTTAAGATATCAATCTGTAAAAACAAAATTATAGAGTCATACCCTTTTGTAGCGTTTGTATAAATCAACTGGCATTTTATCAATTTTGCGCCTGTTCCAGCCCATCATATGCTCAGACAGATAGTCCTCTCGATCTGCAACATTATTGATTAACTTAATAGGAGCTAAAGTTAAAATGTAATCATTATTTAGTTCATATATACATGATTCCTTTCAATTTGCATAATACCAGTGAAGTCACTACTTGTCTTTCCATAACATGTTGCGTATAAAACCAGACGTTAATGTAAGAAGTTATAATTAAACCAAAAGAAAAACATATCTTATGTCCTTTGTTATTCATTAAATTGATGGAGAAACATGCCTTTTTTCTGAAATTCCTAAAAATGGACTGGTTCCAGCAAGTGAATGGTACCACAACAAATGAATTATTTTCACAATCTTATTGTAAATTTCAATCAAAAGAAGTTACCATAAATATACTTCAAATTGAGCACAGAAAATCCTTTTCTGAAAGTGCTCCATCCTAAATCACTCATTCCTATCTTATGTCCTTAAAACTAGACATAATTGCACCTTAAACTTACTTTCTGGGAGCATATGTTTGGTTGTACTTCCCAGTCGGGATAGGTAGCTGTTTATTTGCTCTACCTCTTCACCAGTTGACCTGGCAGCCCCTTCCTGCCACTCTCCGTCCCAAGTTACCTGAAACAATTACAGAAAATGACTTTCTACCATAATGGAATGACAATTTTACCTGAAGGGAAGACCCACAACTAACTTCTGGTTATGTAGAGACGATTTGAAAATCAAAGGCATGCATCATAAATGGTACATTGCATATACCTCCCCTCACATTTTCTCATCAAAATTAGAAATAGAAACTTAAATATGAAGTTAGAATAATTAGAATAGATTCACTATATAGAATCTAGTTATAAGGTCCCATGCAGCACTGCACTGTATTGTAACAAAATTAAAATAACTCCAGAAATTAAAAAAAAATATCATTAATACTCACCTGACAGCTAACACCATGACCTTTGGCATGCATTAATGATAACGCTGGCTTCATTGAAGTTGTCAGCTCTGGTTGCACTCTCTTCACCCATGGCCAATATTTGCAAACAACATCACACCAAAAGAACTTTACCCCATGCGGAACCATAAAATTCTTTTGAATGTATAAAGCATATCCATAAAGTTCTCCTTGGAACATGTTGACTGCCTTCTGCCCAATGCTATGGCGACAGCTTGCCAGCTCAAGCCCAGTTTCATCAAGCGAACCCCTCTTTTTGCCAAAGTTTAATGCTGCTTTCCAGAAAGAGCCGCCACAGTTATTATCCGACATACCCTAATAGCATAAAAAGGTTCAAAGGTCATATATAAAAGATTTTCATTGCTAAGGAAGTATAAGATAATCAAAAGATCTTTTGGAAAATTTGCTAATGACAAAATGTAAGGTAATGCTTACAGCTCTTTCGCTGTTTCCATTCTTTGCATAAATCTGTTGCAAAAGCACATCAACAGACTGATTTTCCTCAATAAATTCATTTGAGTAGTAGCTATTTGAACGGCGCCTAAAATGAAAAAAAATGGTCACAAATTTTACAAAATGTTTCAATCGAAAAGGGCATTCCCTGGTAAAACAGCATTCTGTATACTGTTTTACTCAAGAAGATAAAAACTGAAATAATTTTAGATTAGGTTGTTATCAAGACTTCAACCTTGGTTGTTTTTCTTTGGGGAACATCAAAACAAAAGCTAATGGGACACTGTGCAATAGAACAAGATGTCATTTTGTGAAACTACAGTTATTTTCTCCTTGAAGTGGATGCAAGAATTAATTTTTGAAAACAAAACCAACATTTTAAAATTGCATAAGGGTAAAAATATTGCGAGTAGCCTGCTTCTCTGGTATAATATGAGCACAAAAAATCCCCCAAAATGCAAAATTTGTGAAAAAATGTTGCATTACTCACAAAGAAATGTTATGCCATACTGTGATTATTATGGCATTCTCTCCATCTTATCTGTTTGTTGGCATCAATTACCAATTAATGTAAAGTTGTAGATACTTACTTCCCAGCACTTTTATACCGGTATAGCTTGCAATTTCCATCCACATGGCATGAATGTTGGCTGATTGCGCAGCAAGGGCAAGTCATCCAGTCTTTCCCCATGAGAACATCAATTTCATATTGACAATACTTCCATTCTTTGAAGGATGTTGAGAACAACTTCCAATTTATTCTTGAAATCTAGAAGTAGAATGGTAACATGTAGAACCATCCCAAAGACATTTTCCTAATATGGGAAGGATGTAATGCAGTTAGATACATCATAGTATATAAAATGAAACCATAGAACCAATTTTTAATACTTCTTTGTTTAACCAAAAAACTAATGACATAAATGAGTGCTCAACAATTGGATTTTTGTACCATTCTATCAAAATTGAGGTTAAAAAGAAGGCTTCTTGAAAAATTCCAAGCTAATACTGATTTAAAGTGCTCTCTTTGCATCCTTGAACTTATTTAAATTTTCAAACACCCCCATCAGTAGCATGCAAAAAAGATTAACATCATTTACCCTCCCATTTTCTGCTGATAGGTCACACAATGAATTAACAAAGCTCATCTCCGAAGAACCAGGCATTCTCTTGTTGAATGTATCCCAGAGTCGAAAAACACTTTGGTGGAAAATGTAACTGCAGGTGTTTATGCTTCCAGGCCAATAACCTGACTGAACCAATGTTTCTATATTGAATGGATCAAACTCTGCAAGGCAGTCATCGCATGTGATCATGTACTTGTTCATGTCAAATCTTCCTGGTGTGAGAAACATCAAAACATCAATAAAGATCATTAGCAATATAAATTTCTTCACTTAAAGATTTTAAAAGTGCAAGTGGTATCAAGCTATTAAAGAAGATGGTCCTGTAGAGCATGACAAAATCTTGATAAAAAGACTTGTTACAGGGCAAATATTACTAGCTGCACAAACTAAATGGAAATGGAAAAAATACCTTTGCAATTTATAACAATGCATGTTTCATCTAATGGCCGTCTTGCAATATTTTCTGACCCACAGTCTTTACAGCAATGCAAATAAAGATGGACCATTCTCTCTGGAAAAAAACACCCTCTTTGTTGGCATATGATCTATAGATAATATTTGATAAATAAAGTCCTATATGAATCCTATAGAAATAAGAAAATTGTACATACGAAATCTGAATTAAAACAAAACATTTCCATGTGTTGTCAACAAGTACTATTTACAATTCTTTTCTACAGCACATTATCATCTAGAATGGAGAGTAAGGGTTCAGGTCTGCAAATGATGGAAAGTTCTGAAAAGGCAGTGAGAATTTAAGGTAAAGGTAAAGCATCCCAAGAGCAAATTGCGCAACGCAAGAAAACCTGATTAGGGGGTTTCAATGCAAACAAAGATTTTATTCATTGCAAATGAAAAAGTGAATAGTTCACTACTTGAATAACAAAACACTCTTATCTGTATTGGAATGAAAACTTACTTTTCTTGATTATTTGCTTGACTGCATCCAGCCCTTCTGTAGCAGCAATGGGACTATAACAGTTATCGTGCCATCTTTTTCTGTCATGAAATGGCTCTCTATTGTGCATTATGTCATCACAAATGAAGCATAAATTCTGATAGAAACTGCAGTCACTGCATTTTATGGTGGCAGGACGAGATTGGCAATTTTGACATTCACCAACATATTCTGCGAATCTGCTAAGAGTAGCTTTGAAAATTACTTCACGTTGACCTTCCCAACTAGAGGCAGTGTTTTTCAGTCGTAGATCCCAGTTGCTACTGGCTTCATCAGTTGGTTGTTGTACCTCGATTAGGCTTAGGCAGTTCCTAATTTCCAAAGCAACATCTGCAACAACAATATTTGCTAAATTAACTCTGCCCTGTCACTAAGCTTGCAGGTCACACTGCAAGTTTCAGTTACAGAAAGATACAACCAAAATATGCATTTCAACCTTTTGAGGTGATATTTGACCACAAGTGTAGTCTATAATGTTATAGTAAAAAATGCTAGTTGAATGTAAAGGATTAGTGAACAACAAAAGGAATCCAAAAAATACATGAGTAATTTTTCCTGACAAAGTGACTTAAAAATGCATTCACCCTCCTCTTCAGTTTCACATAGACTGAATATATAAATTAAGCAATAGAACAATTGATAGTTGGAACTTTGCCTAGATATTACATTGATTTTAGAATGGCACCAGTATAACAGGTACTGGACAAAAATTGTCTTTAGGAATAAGCAAATGGTAGTACATATATACAAAATTAAAAAAAATAATACCATCCAATATATTCTCATAGTCATCATGACTTTCCAATAATTCTTGTTCTTCTTCAAAGGAATCTGGTGGGCTAATGCCTTCAAGAGTAAAACTTTAGATTAGAAGCACCAAGATGAGGTGTTCTCAATTATTCTTAGTCTGATTTTGTTCCTCAGACCTTTGGTATAAGAATTTTTTAATTGTTTCCATCAAACCACATTTTATGTTTGTGCATATTATTTCAAAAGAACCACACAATTTTTGTGAGGAACTAGAAAACATTCCAAAAAGCCAAATGAGAAATATTAACTCTGAGCATGCATAGCAACTGTATTAGTAATAGACCTGTTGGTGCAAAGCAAGGAAAGCCCTGCAGTTCAGAAAAAGTTAAAATTAGCTCAGAAGTTTAACTGATTCAGGAGCTGTTATAAAAACTAGTTGATAGAACAAATTTGATGGCAAAAAGAATACATACTTTCGTGTCTATTTTTGGCTGATTTTCGAGGTACTTTTCTAGAAACAGTTCTTTTTGTAATATAAGGGTTCCATGCTGTATTATACACGGTAGATTTTCTCTTGCTTGGCTTTTTCTTTGCAATACCCGCCATTCTTTGCACTTTCAACAGTTCATCTTCTTTGTTTCCCCTCCTTCTTCTTTTGTGATTCCCTGTATTGACATGTAAATATATAAAATCATCTGAAACTATATTTAAATCTGAGGCTATGGCAAAAAACCAAGAGCTCCAAGAAGCAGCATTGTGCATAGACAATATCAAGAAGTGTTTCTCAAAATGTGGACAATTCCGGTCCTGAGAATGTAGAATTTGTTCACTTCATACCATCATAACTAACAAAAAGTAAAATTTACCTTCATCATAAGATTTCAGGAATGGTATCTTCCTTGCACTTTCAGATTCATCCATTTTTCATAAAAATCTGTCAGATAAAGTGACGTGTGGGAACTTAAACAAAACTGGTTGACTGAAGTCTATTATCAGATGTTATGATATGAAAATGTAACAAATGATCAGGTAGATGATAAAAGTTTATCTTATGCTAAATATCCTGAATGTTCTAACCCAAGAGAAGGTCAACACAACCCTTCTGGTAGAAATTATTTTTGACCAGGTAAGGTATCAATAGTACAGACCTGTCAACCTATAATTTTCAAAATCTGGTGATTTCAGATAGAGAAAAACCGGAAGATTGGGCCAACAAACAGGGAGATCCTGGAAATTGTTGAATTTACAAACAACAGACCAAATTGTTAATATCAATAATCATCACAAGTAGCAACTTCATAATGGTTTTCAATGTTTTCATTAATTTGCAAACACTAGCAAAAACGTTGCCACGAAGAAAGTTCTTTCAATCATTTTTGTAGAAAGCTCTACTGAAGGACAAGAAACAGAGAAAAAAAACTGTAAATGGAAACAAGCAGTCCAGGAGTCTCCCAGCAAAACAGGGAGAGTTTACAGGTCTGGTAGTACTATCTACAAATCCAGTTTATAATTCCTACTAAAGGTAATGTACATCTTTCTACTTCTTGAATTTGCTTTAATCAATCGGCTGGTTATCTTCTTAAAAGAAGCTTGACATCAGTGTTTCAAGAAAAAAAGGAACACATGTAGTATAGCCAATGCAGACAGGACCCCCAAAATGCAGACAGGCAGCCACTATCCCATTCGCTGCCCCAATAACCAGGTACAAAGAAATGGCATTTGATTCATCCATTGACAAAGTTTATGATATAAATGATGTTAAGATTGTGAAAAATAAGTGATTTATGATGAGTTTGGAAACTGGTCCTTGTTATAAAATCAAATTTGTAGAATATGAAGATTATTAAAATGGCTTCATCAAATCCTTAAACTAATTCAACTAAGTCTACATTATCTATGAGTAGCACATGCGACAAGTTTTATTTTGGAATATTAAAAATATTAAGCTGCATATTTTGGTTTAAAATTAGGAAATTAGTGGAAAGGTTTTGCTCCATGGTCTTCCCAGTTAGTTATGACTGTTAATACTAAACAACTGTTACACCTAGGTCTAAGTTTTGTGAATAAAAGTCTTAAAGACACCAAAGTAACATGAAATAAATATATTCTAACAAAACATCAATGCTGGTATAAGCTTAGTAAACATTTTGAGAACTCTGTAACTCAACTCTGAATGGAAGATTTTGCTAATGATAGCAAAACAACAAAGATGAGTTGCTTGTAGAGCAATGAAGATTAACAGTAAACTGGAAAGCAAAGGGCCCTGACCTGCCTTGCAAAGCTTCCTAAATGTTGGTTCCTTTAATGATATTTAAGCGCAAAAGAAATTGGGTATTGGTCTGCAAACTATGAAAGTTTTCAATAAGACCCCACTTGAATCATCCTTCAGCCACAACCTTGGGGTGCTAAACTGTTATTCCAATAGTATGCCAGGGAAACAAAAGTTTCTATACAATAGAGCAATTGTAAATTTTGTGTAAAGCATTGAATTTCTGTGAGGTGCATTGGCCTTGTGTTGAATATATGTTATGCAAGATAAAAATCCTTAGCATTAATGTCAATGTAATCAATGAAAATATTTTGGCTGTATTCTGTTACCAATTGATTTGTGGTGAACATTCATTATAAAAAAGGACAAGAGAAATAATGCAGAGAATTCCGAAAAAATTCAATGAGTTTTAACATAGACTATTTGAATATTATTAACACTTAATTATTAACACAACAATCTATACAAGTTCGAGCATGGTCATGGAAAAGAAAATAGTCCTGAATGTTAAGAAACAGGAACCAAGAACAAAAAATAGTGCTTCATCTACAGACTAAACAGAAGTAGAAAAAACAAGACTTACAGCTACCCACATCACACAGCTCTGCCTTATCATTGGGACAAATTCAAAAACAATAATAAGCAATTAGCAGTAGTCAAAGTCCACTGTCCCATATAGCTATATAGGATCTTTCATGCTAAAGTCAACGTCTCGAAACAGTCAAAAATAGAACTGCAATAACATTTCTGCACGTCCAGCTTGTCCAGTGTCCTAAAAACTGGGTGATTCCCACGAATTTCGTCATCCGCGTCCATGTGTCCTTTCGGACACCCATCTCCACCTCACGACGTGTTTTTTGGGGCAACATGCCTAACCAAGCACAGCTCTGCAGAACTGAAATTCAAGACATTACTTTTATAACCCAAAATGAAAGAGTCTGAAAATGGAATTGTATCTAATGAAAATCCACATCATATATCATGAAAGAAAATCCACATCATATATCATGAAAGAGAACAAAAAGAGCCACCATAAAATGGGTGGATCTGACAACATGTAGGTCTAGGTCTACCTACCCAATATTCGTTAAAATACAAAATAATTCATCTAAACTAGAAGTGAAAATTTAAATGAAAAACATCTTACATTAATTGGTTTCGATTCCTCGATAACCTGGAACGGCAGGCTTGGTAGCAATTTCTCGACCACTAGGCATCATACCACAGCTAGCGCGGACACCACCGCCATTACAACAAAATATATATATGCGCAGTGTAGGCAAGAAATTGTCCTCATAGGCTTGATTTGCGCACTCTACATTTATGCCATATGCATAAAAGAGGAGGAGATGTCGTTTTATATATATGGTATAAAAGTGGAGTGATAGTGTGCTGGACCAACTCTACCGGTTTTTTACCCACGGTTTTTTACCCACGGTTTTGGCACGCACCGATCCTCGTTCCTGGGTATTTTTTTCCGAAAATTTTTTTATATTTTTAGTGAACATTGCCACTTTTCTGTGCGCTGAACCCCGTCATCCTCCTTCTTGAAGCTCTAGCTATGGATGCGTTCCACCTTTCTTAGTGGTAGGGTTTACCTGGAGAGCCTCTTTTTAGGGCATTCATTGCACCAGTACTAATATCAATTATGTCCTTGAATTTGTAACTGATCTATATAGTAATGGATGCCATTATAGTGGGCTCTGTGCAGCTTGCAGTGCACTTACGTCACTTGTCCATATTGAGGATTGCCCTTCTATCACAGCACATCCTTTAGTTAACAGATTCCTCAAAGGAATATTTTAACATGCACCTGCCTACACCTCGATATGTTGAAATATGGGATGTAGATAAAGTACTTTCATATTTCAATAATAAGGATCCTAATGATAAACTCTGATTCAAGGAACTCTGTGCTAAGACTGTTACTCTTTTAATGATCCTTGGGGCAAACAAGAAAAATGCATTATCTACCTTTTCTATTGATTATATCAAAATTGATGAGTCCAAGTGTATTATTTGTCCTACTAGAATTATGAAACATTCTAGACCTGGGTTTAAGCCTTAACCACTGGCATTCCATAGACACCAACTCAATAGGCAATTGTGCATTGTTGATTGTATTGTACAGTACTTGCTTGAACGTAATATGTTAATACCTGCTGCTGATAACAAGGCATTTATCATTACATATGGGAGACCACACAAACTAGCGTATACTGACACCATCTCTAGATGAAGCAAAGAAACCCTAAAGTTATCTGGAATTAATATAGATGTTTTTACTAGTTGTCTTTGTCTTTCTGTCTGATAGTTGTATTTCTGCATCCACTAGCAAAGCTTATTCTGTGGGTGTCCCTCTGCATGAAATACTGAAGAGAGCAAACTGGAGCCGAGCACTTAATGAAGACTTGGATTATGTTAAGTCAATCCTTGACAATTCAACTGTTAATATAGATAGCACTTAATAATGTAGACATTATGAACTTTGATTCTGATATATATCATGCTGGTTATGTTATTGCTATTCAAAAATGTTATGCTATTGCTGAGGTGACAATTATTTACTTCTACACTCTAGTTCCTGTCAATAAAAGTTATTCATTTAAGTTAACTTCAGAACGTAACATTTTTCAGGGAGTCTTTGAAGTCTCATATTGGCGGCTGCGCAGCAGACACAGGGAGATGGAATTAAAAATTAACCGAATACTTAGGAAACCCTGCTTTTAACGAAAGTGATGCACTGAAGGTAAAGAATCAGAGACAACCAAAGGAAGTGGCCAGGGTCCAATCGAGAATTGGTAGCCTATCTGGAACTGACGAAGGAATAAATTATTTGAAAGCAATGAAGGCCCGAGTAACTACTGCATTGTTACCAAGGCAGAGCTGATGCACTTTGAAGGTAGCTCCTTGAAGTATTTTTTATGTCTTCCGTTGAAAATAACGTCGATAAAAGTACTCAATATTTCAGCAAAAGATTACAACTCCTAATACAGTTCTGCACTGGAAAGGCAAAGAAGGCGATTCAGAGCTGCGTTTTTCTGCAACCTCATGAGGGATATTCTCAGGCGAAGAAAATTCATTCAGAACGATTTGGTGATGCATATAAGGTTTCAAGAACATTGCTGACTAAAATCATGGATGGTGCACAAATCAGGCCTGGTGATGGTGAGGCTTTGCGGGATCTTGCTGACGACGTATAAAGTTGTGAAACTACACATCTAGTGACAGGACGACAGTTGGCTTCAAATTTTCAAATGACGCCCGGTATATGTAAGATCGTGTTGGCAGTCACGTGCTCAAGAGTTAAGAGTACAAGGAATTGACCCTAGTGTCAAGGACATCAGGAAGCTCATCAGGTTGGCAGCAAGTGAAAAATGTGATCCAGTGTATGGAAGTTTGATGTATGGTGGAAATAAAAAGCTTTGAGCCAGAAAAGAAGCAAACTACCAAACAGGAGCAATGAAGACCAATGTAAATTGCAGCGTACAAACAGGTGCAGCAAAGGGTAGCAGTGATGGCTGAAAATGTTACTTTTGTGATAAAAACTATAGACTGGAGTCATGTGATGCGTTCACGTAGGAAGATGGTGAGAAGAAATTCAAATTTGTTAGACAAAGGAAACTTTGCGACAATTTTGTATCTACCTTTCATGTTTCTGCCAGTTGCAAAAGACAAAAGGCATCCGAAGTGCTTAATTGTGATGGAAACACCTTGCTTCGAAACATAATGCAGTTAAGAAATTTGAGACAAGTCGATGCAGTGAACTAGTTAGCTCAGATCAACACAAGGAATCGAAAAGGCAAAATCAATTTAGTGGACTGACACGTACCAATGGTGTAAAAGCTCTGGTAAAGGACTGCCAATTGTGCCGCTCAAGGTTTAGTGCCGCAGCATGAACAAATTAGTTACAACGTACGCTCTGTTGAACAATGGGTCTACTGCTTCATTTTGCAGTGATGATTTTTGAAAGAACTAGGCATAGAGGGTAGAACGTGTCAAATACAACTGGCAACTATAAACGGTGTACGTGATGAATGTCAAACTGCTATGGTCAGTCAGGAAGTTACAAAACTTGAAGAGGATATCTGCATTCATATTGACAATGTTTTTTCCACAAAGTGTTATGTTACCCACATCATCGATTGCTCAGCAAAAAATGGAGTCATAATGCCAGAAGTAATAGTCACTTTTGCAAAAGTCAACTTTTTAATTAGAGTAGACACTCTCGAGGCTCTAGAACCTAGCGCAATGAGAAACAGTGAAGGTGGTGGACCCTTTGCCGTAGAGACTAAGTTCGGTTTGACCTTGAATGGACCACTTGGCAGAGATAATACTACAGGTAAACTTTGTTTTTTCTCTAATTCGAAAGATTGTGATAAACAACTTCAACAACAACTTTTGTAATATTTGAACCAGGAATTTGACCAGGTGACAAGTGACAAAAAATAGGTTTATCAGTACAAGATAAACAAGCTATGAAGATCTTAGAAGATACCTTACAGTTTGTTAATTGTCAGTATCAAATTGCAATTACTCGGAAGAGCAGCCAACCATGTTTACCTAACAATTGTATAATGGCAGAACAGAGGCTTAGACCAAGCATTACAAGTGCGTTATACAAACTTTCATTGATGACCTTCTTGGAATCTAGTCAGCCTGTTGTGCAAACTTTGCTTTGAAAAGATTGCTTTGGACAATGCCAGCAAGTTTGACCCGATGGTAACCAGAAAAGTTGACAAGAACTTCTATGTCGGAAATATGCTTAAATCAATGAGAAGCACAGATGAAGCAATTTGAATGCAAAAACAGCTGACGGAATTGCTATCATGTGGCGGCTTCAGGCGCGCAACTACGGGGGGGGGTCCTGGGGGCCAGACCCCTGCCCTTTTTCACAACAGAGGAAAAGTGCCCCTTTTCTTGGAAAATTGCTAAAATCTCCGTTTGGAAATGATCTGATTTAACTTTTTTGTTATCAAGCTAAGAGGGATGGCCATTACTGACACATTCCGGATATGTATTTCAAGACAATAGCTTCTCCTGATAAATGGTCGACATGGCATTCATTCAATTTAAATTTCAAGTTATTATTTCATTTCCGTTATACAATGAGAGTCGATCACAACTGCCTTTTCCGTTTCTTATCAAATTATTTTGCGACCAAGTAGTACGTAACTGAATAAAGAGATTCTGTCTTGGCCTATGCTTGATTTGTATCATACAAAACGACGTTCCACCTGTATACTTAAAGTTTATTTAATAGTAAGCCATGCCTAGAAAAGAAAGAGTTTTGAAGCACAAAAAGATGGCACTCAAGCGAGCTGCGGAAGACAAGGAACAGAGCAAACTTTCTTTCTTCAAAACACCCCGCAAAGATCCAGAAGAGTCGAGAAATGCAACATCCGTTTCTGTGGCAGAGTCTTTTGGCGAAAGTAGTGTTATAGACCAAGAAGCACAAAGGAAAGAAATAAATGAAAATGAAAAGAACTGCAGCGAACATACCAGCGAGGACAATGACAAAAGCATCAGCAGCAGCGAAGACAGCCAATCGACTGAAGTCGGGGAACGTGTTGTTGAAGGGGGCAGTTTTAATCAGCAGCAAGAAATAAAGCGGGCTTATGATTTAGCAGATGTTGTACTTGGTAAAAAGCCATTGACTGACCTAACGGATGAAGACAAGTACAACTATCTGAAATATCATTTTAAGCCAAATGCTACTGAAAAACTCTTTTCATTGAAGATAAGTAAGAATGGGAAAGAGAAAACGCTATTTTATCAACATTCTTGGTTAGAGGAGAGGTCATGGCATGTTTACAGTCCGGGATTGAACAGAGGATTGTGCAAACTGTGTGTCTTGTTTGACAAACCTCACAAGAAGGCCCAAAGAGGGGCATTTGTTGCTTCGGCATTCCAAAAGCTACAGAGATCAGAACTGATCAAAGCTCATGCAGAGACCGACTACCACAAAGCTGCAGTTGCCCAAGGTTCCGATTTCATGAGGGCATTCATGCATCCAGAAAACAGTGTTGAGGCTGACAAAATTTCAGAGCAGTACTATCAGCGAAACAAGCACATACTAGAAGCAATAGTGGATGCAGTCTTGCTTTGTGCCAAACAAGGGCTCTCACTGAGAGGGCACAGGGATACAAAAGTGAATGACATGGACGAAAGTACAGAAAACAGAGGAAACTTTCTTGCGATAATGGAGCTGATTGCAAAATATGACCCCATTGTAAAAGAACTTCTTGCCATCTTAAGGTTGCCAAAAATTGATGTAGGGGCAATTTTCTCCTATATCCTTGAAGTTAGAGATTTTTATTATGATTTATATTGGAAGGTATAAGGATTTAAAGGCCTACTCATACTTTGACAGTGGGTTTGTTGACAGCATTTATACACAACACCCAGTCAGCAATAAAGACGTTGTCTTCCTTATTGCAAGGTTCAAGCATCATTGTCAGTTTCTGTAACGAGAAACTTATGGATCTTTGTTAAAAATTGCCCAGTTGATATATTGACAAGCTGGTGTTCCTATATGGCAGGAACAAGCCAGTGCTGCAATCATGTTATTGCAAACCTCTACAAAATTGACTATGCCCTTGGAAAGGTTATCTTGATGTACTTCAGTTTCATACAGTTGAAATGAATCAGCTAAGAAAGGAGTGAAGCCAAAACAGATTAAGGAAACAGTGATACGAAAAAGATTCAGGTCAAAAGAGAAGGACAAGCCAAGCCGAGAGGAGGTCAAAAAAGATCAGTTAAGTAAATTCAAACCAATTCTACCAGCCTATCGTGAAAAAACAGATGAAGAAGTATCAATGTTTGTATAAAGTCACGCCACAGTCAGCAGGTTTCTTATGCTTTCCAGTGGATGACTCACCTGAAGAAATTGAGAGCTTCATTTTACAAAATGTTGCTAATAAAGTGATTGAAGATCCTGGAAATGATACATATGATAATAAAATACCCAGCTTTCTTCAGTCATTGCCAGTGTCAAGCCAAGGTATCCTATTAATTGAGAAGAAAACAAGGGGGCAAGCTGAAAATGATTTGTGGATGAAGCTCAGACAGGGACGTCTCACTGGCTCTACCCACCATAACATTCACACAAAAATGCATAGCATTATTAAGTTCACTGGTGCAACAAAACCCAAAACTAGTTCACTAAAACTACAAAAAATAATGTACAGGGGCATTGATATTGGTCATATCCCTACAATCAAGTGGGGAAGGCAACATGAAGACCAAGACGTCAAATAATTTTTTATTAAATAAGAAAAAATCATGATGATTTAAAAATAAAAAAATGTGGCTTGTTTGTAGATGCCAAGAAGCCATATATAGCAGCAACCCCCGATGGTTTGGTTATTTTTAAGTGCCATGGCCTTGCAGTTCTTGAAGTGAAATGCCCATACAGGCTTCGTGACATGGAGATTAATGAGTTGTCTGTACAGAATTGTGCCTTTTTAGCTCTGGATGAAAAGAAAACAGTTTCACTAAAAATAACACACAAATATTATACTAAAGTAGTGAGCATTGACTGGTGCAAACCAGTGTTACTTTGTTGTTTGGAAACGGAAAGACTTGTTTGTGGAAAAAATTTATTATGATAAAGGCCACTATAAGAAAATCCAAGACAGCCTTGGAATATTTGTTAAAAGCTACTTTTCTCCTGTCTTCCTTGGCCTGAAAACATTGTTTTACAATGGAGCTTGTGAGAAGGTTCTGCTTGGTAAACATAAAATTGAAAGCGGTGCTGAGGAAGAACAACAGAATAGCATTCAATGTGACATTTGTGCATGTTGGTACCACTTCAAATGCCAAAAGTTAACAATGCAAGACGCTAACGATTTAAAGGATGAATGGCTTTGTACATTATGTATAGAGTCATTAGAAAACTCACATTAAAATATTTTATATGATATGCTGATACAACCCAAAGCTTTCAAGCTCATTTAAGTGGATTTTTTAAATTGTTCAGTGCACAACAAGTCCTTATTATGTAATCAGCGATTGGCAGGTATAAAAGATGCAATTCAGTCTTCAAAATCCTATAATCTTTCAAAAAATTTATTGCCTGTTCCACATAAATTCGCACGTTGGCAATTGTTGATGTTTATTTTGCTTGATCCTTTGTCATTTGTACCCCAGCTGCTGCACTGGGAGGGATTGCCAGAGAGCACTGATGCAGAACTAGATCTGTCTTGATTTTAAACCCTCTTATCTGCCATGATTTGGTCATAGGGCTCTAAATTGTTTAAGAAAGCTGATGTTCTTACTTTATGAATATCTGAAGCTCTACCACAATAGGAAGGTGAAACACATGATATCATTCCATTTGGTGTTATGCACACACGGAATTTGATGGTTGTATGGTGCGTAAAGTCACTCCATAAAAGACAGTGAGTATCCAAAGCACTGGGAGTTTCTGTGAAAACTTCAGTACAATCAATTTTGGATTACAGTTTTCAAAGCAAGTTGGCAATGTTTTTTGACTTGCTGCCTTGAAGGCAAAATATTTAAAACACTAAGTTCTCTTGTAAGCATTTTGACCCATGGGATAAATATCTGTGAGACTTTGCCTGTGGAAATCTTGAACTGAAAGGCTAAATCTGCCTGCATTAAATCAAGTCTTAATTTCATCATAATAAGTAGAAATTCTTGCTCAAAAGTTAATTTTCTTCTTGGTCCAGGTCTTGATTCTGAATAATTTAATAATAGTTGATCCATATCTGTTGAAGACAGGATACTGTCCAATCTTGTAGCATAGAAACTATTGGCTAATGTTTTCTTTCTTCCATCCCAGTAGTTCATTGTTGAAGCCTTGGAATAAAGGTACTCAAAAATGGTCTTGAAAATTCTAGAACTTCTTGAATCCAGTATAAAACCTGACATCATGCTCGCGTGTCAATTGTTCAAATGTCATTAATGGTGATTCTGTAAACATTTCAGCATCATCCTTGATGACATCCGATTCACCCTTGCTCTTCTTATTATCAATTTGTTGATAAACAACGTGTCTTCTCTTTTTTGGTGACTGCTTCTTTTTTTCTGAGGCAGATAGGTATAGAACTGGCAAAGGATTTTGGGTTGTGGGTTTACCATCAACAAAGTGGTTAAAGCATACATACGTCCAAGGACCAGGATTAAAATCTGCTCTTCCTTTGCTAATAAGAGATATCCACTGTTTCCCTTTTCCTGGGTCTTCTGTGAAGCGATGCCACCTTTTTACCAACTTATCGGGGTACCTGTTGTCATTGTCATATGATCCAACACAGCACCTGTCATTCTTCCCCATATTTGTATCTAAACAAAATAGAATAATAAGAATTTATAGAAAATAACCACTCAACGTATCACTGAAAACGAAAAAAAAGTAACGACCAAGTGAATTCGAAGGTGACGAGGAAATAAATGAAAGGTAAAATATTGTACCGATTTGCGTGAAATCGCCTAGGCCCAAACAAATGGATGAAACTCTTCTTGATCTTATCTCCGAAAACAGATGAAAACTCCCAAAAAGACAACAAAATTAGGAAGAACAACAATAAATAACGAATAAATTTTGTCAGTCTTAAATCCTTGGCGCAATTAAAGGTTCGCAAAAGATAAAGGGTTGAGGCTCCCCCGTCCTAGCGATTGTCACAGGAGTGCGAGTGATGCACGCGAAGGATGGCGAGTCATTTTTTCGTTGACAACTTTCGTTTCCCGTGGCTGGTAGTGGGTGACGCCATTTTCGTTCTCGATGCGAGGCTCTTGTCTTACCAAAGCTAATCTGCCTAATTTGTTTTGGGGTAGTTTCAAAGGGCAATTCTATTTCCACAGAAGGGGTTTTAAGCCCGCACAGCGGGGTTTTGGGGGCTAGTCTTCTGCTTTACCAATATATTGTTTATCTATGGTGAAAGTTGTCTTCAAAGTTTTACTGGCATAAATTCTATTTGAGTGACATTGTCTATCGTGAACCTAAATATCAAATGATTTTAATCACGCACAGCAATCGATTTCATTTACATAACCTTATACATATTTTCATTTGAAACACATATTTCTTTCAGTAAATATTTGGGCGAGCACGAATGGAGGGGGCGTTTGGAGTTTTTGCGTTATTCAAGTCACTTGTAGCTGCACCGCTCTATATTTTTCAACTTTGTGCGCCAAAAGCAGTAGTAAATGGTTTCAGAACCAAGTTGAGATGTAGAGTCGAAATGCTTCAATCCTTGGCGGACTTCAGTTACTTGAACATGCAAGATCGAGTGCACGTTCCATTGCAATTTGATGGTGTCCAGAGGCGGCAACAATCAAGTTGACAGCTCATTAATGTCGACACCCTCCAAGGAACTCTTGCCAGCGAGTCAATGCACAACTGGCGATCTGAACAATGCACAACTGGCGAAACTTCGAAATCTGTTACATTCGACCGTGCTAAGCCTGCACTTTAGTTCTTGCAAAGTATATGGTGGAAAATCACTGCCGATCCTGGTTATTTTTATAGACAAAAACTGAAAAACCTCCTTACTGCTATTGATTTTTGTTAAAATGACCTCAGGGGCTCTGTCATGCAGAAAAGCGACCTCTTGGCCAAAAAACAAACTGTCCCATAGTTATTTTTATCTTCTCTATGACTTTCTCGAAAATTCTGTCATGTTTTCAAAATTCTGTCATGTTTTCAATTCAAAAGCTTTTTGCTCATTTAGCTCCCTACGCTGTCCTATGAGTTTCGTGTAGTTTAAAAAAGACACCGTGACACAAAATGGCTACATTACAAAATGAAACTTAGCAGACATAGAAATTGGCTTTTTTGCGGCCCTAAACTCACCATTGCCACCAATAGGCTCCAAATTAAATCTACATTTTCAGTAACCTCAACAACACAAAAGAAAGAAAAAGCGCGAGAATGAGGAAACTTCAAATTGAAAACAATGCATCATCATCCACCAAGAAAATTAAATACATACAACATAAAAACGTTGGGTGTTTAAAGTTCGTACGGAAGTCTCTTGTCTATTAAAAACGGAGCTCTTGCTCTTCCTTTCTTCGTCCCTGCACGGCAACAGTGGATAACATTTGACGCCATGTCATGACCCTGCAAGCAAGGAAAACTTGTTAGAAGCGAAGTCTGCCAAAAACGCAATCGTAAAAGGCCACAAAAAAGCAGCAGTCACTGATTTTAGAATACATCAAACATGTTGTTTACTGCCAAAGCTATTTAGAGCAATTCAGAGTGAAAACGCCCTCGAGGGCTGGCGGAAGGAGTCAACAGGACAAACAGCCAGGTGCGAAAATCTAGCAAAAAAACCCAATTCTTCGAAAAAAGAACCAGAAAAACAACGAAAATGACAAACTTGAAGCAACAGAACAAACTTACTTTGATTCGATTTAGAGGGCACGAAGTCTTCAGCATTTTGAAGTCAGCGAGAGGGCGTACCTGCCGTTGCTACTACCGCGAGTTTGGGCTCCATGTTTCTCTAAAAAAGGAAAAAAGCCAAAAATTAAACCACAGGTAACATCATTAAAGAAGTTAATCGATTGATTATCAGAAATTTCCCTGAAAGCAAGCTATCTAGGTATTTAGAGCAATTTAGAGTGAAAAACGCCCTTGGGGCATGGCGGAAGGAGGTCAACAGGTCAACGGCCAGGTGCAAAACCATGCACGAAAGCTAGTTTCTCGAGAGAAAAAAACCAGAAAAACGGCGATCATAATGCAACAAAACAAACTTATTTTGATTCGTTCTAGAGGGCATGACGAAGTTTTCAGCATTTCGAAGCCAGCGAGAGGGCCAGGCAGGGGCGTGCCTGCAGTTTCTCGTGAATTTTTCTTCTGCCACCACGTGTTTCGGCTTCATTTCTCACCTAAAATGTAAAAAAGCAAACAAATCAAATCTCTCTTAGCACCATTTTAAGTAAGCAATCAATTCAGCATTCAGAAAACGTCCTCGAAAGCAAGCAAGCTCGTGGGTAGCAAATTTTTTGAAACAAATGGAAGCTACCCCAGCGTGAGGTGCATTGGAAAAATCGTGAAAAACGCACGGAAATTTAGTTCAACATCAGGAAAATCATAAAATCGAAAGGAGAAACGAAAGTTACTTACTGAAAGGCAGCTTTCCACGTCGAAATCCCCCAAAACGCAATGAGAAGCAGCTCCAGTAATGGACACGTCCAAACCCCATGGGTAGCAAGCATAAAATGACCCCTGCCCAGTCCCGAGCACGCTGTTGTTCTCTACTACCAATCTTCGCCCTGTTGCTCTGCTGCGACTCTTCACTCACGTCGGCAACTTGCATTTCGATTGGTGGAAGAAGACTCTCTTTTGTCCCCAAACAATGGAGGGTGACAAAGCTAGGCACGTGACCGGGGAAGTTCGGCCGATCGAGGGCAAGAAAATTTTCTCCCCTTGGCCTAGAAATCGCGAATTTCGAGAAAACGCTTGTGAATTTTGGGAAAAAAATTACACATCTAAAAAAGGCACTCTGGGCGAACCGTACCGCTAGGAAAGGGGGAACGTGTCACGAACCGTTCGGGAGCCAGAGCTCAAAGAATGCGGACGACTGGCAAGCAGCGCTCAGAAAAGTGACAATGTCCACTAAAAATAAGGAAAATTTTGGAAAAAAGAACCACCGACGATCGAAGACGAATGCTCGCCGAAGCGAGGGGTGTAAAAACTTTGAGGATGGGGTTTGCCGTGGGGGCAGGAGAGCGCCGAGAAGGCAGTCGGGAAGGGGTCGACTCGGAGAAAAACTAACTTTTCGGTCAAAAATCGATGAGCCTGGCAAGGGGAAAACACGCCTTGCAAAACAAAAACCATCTGGGAAGACTTGGGAAGCAGAATTTCGAAGCTGGGTGCAGCCGTTTTTGAGTTTATTTTGTTGAATTGAGTGCGGTGCGTGGCTGTGCATTACATCGTTTTTGCTCTCGATGCGAGGCTCTTGTCTTGCCGAGGCTAACATGTCTATTTTGTTTATAGGGTAGTTTTAAGGGGCAATTCCTTTTTCACAGAAGGCGTTTAGTCCGCGCAGCGGGGTTTTGGGGGCTAGTCTTCTGTTTTACCAATATGTTGTTTTTCCATGGTGAGCGTTTTCTTCATGTTTTACTGGAATATATTCTATTTGAGTAAAATGGTCTATCGTGAGCCTAAATATCAAATGATTTTAATCACGCACAGCTATCGATTTAATTTACATAACCTTATACATTTTTTTTATTCGAAACGCATATTTTTTTCAGTAAGGGCCTGATTATATGAGAGTTTCCAGCCCGTTTGTAACTTTAGCCGGGCTGAAATTTTGAGCGATTATATGGTGGCTCGCGCCCGCTGTGTTTAGTTTGAAAATCTTGGCGGGAACGCGAAAAAAATAGTAACTATTCAAAATGGCGCAATATGATATGAAGAAAATAGCTGCTCACATCTTTTTGCAATTTAGTTTGCTTCTCACTTTGCTGTTTCAAATAAAGTCCATAATTATTGCACGGAAGCTTTTCGAAGCAAAAAGGAACATGATATTAGCTGCACATTTGGGTTCAAAGCGTTCAAGAAGTGGTCGAAAAAGAAGATATTTGCAGCAACGTCGCTTACGTCGAAAACCAAGGTCAATTTGGGTGGCTAATGGAAGAACTGACAAATGGTGGGAAAACATGCTTGCAGCTAATGTATCTGACAATGTATGGAAAAAGAATTTTCGAATGGACAGGCAGTCTTTCATGAGTTTAGCTTCAGAACTAGACCCCTTTATAGCACCCAACACCAGTACTCCTAATCATCGCTTCCTGAGTTCACTAAAAAAACTGGCTGTTACACTGTATTATTTGAAGGACACAGGCTCGTTGTGGATGACAGCCAACACATTCGGTATTCACCAGTGCACTGTTACAAAAACTATTGCTGAAGTTTGTCATGCAATAAGTACCAAGCTAGGCCCAAAGTACATTTTTTTGCCTAGAAATGAGGAAGAAATGAGGAAAAAAGTGTCTGAATTTGAGTTAAAATTTGGCATGATACAGGCATTTGGTTGTGTTGATGGCACCCACATAAGAATCAAGAGTCCCCATGCAAATCCACAAGACTATTTCAACTATAAACAGTTTTTCTCTCTCAATATTCAAGCAGTATGTGACAGCAAAGGCTTGTTTATGGACATTGATTGCAGATGGCCTGGCTCTGTTCATGATGCTAAAGTTTTTGCAAACTCTGACCTTAATTTGAAATTGCAACATGGTCAGCTGCCAAAGACACTTTTCACAGTATTACCAGGCTATAGAGCAATACCTACATACTTGATTGCAGATCCAGCCTACCCCCTAACACCATTTTGTATGAAGGAATACAAAACATGCTTTGAAAATAAGCAAGTCATTTTCAATAATATGTTAAAGGTATTATGAATCGAAAATTTTCCCGTTGTTTCTAGACCAATTCGATATCGCTGATTCCGAAAATGCAACTAAAAATTGCATTGGGCAAATAATATATTGGTTTTAACCATTTTAATTTAGCGCCTACGGTTCCAAAATTTGTACACGGGATCTGGAACGAGTGTATTTTTGTGACGTAAAGTGTTTGACACATTTTTGCCAGATGCGTGCGGCCTAAGTGGAATACAGTGTGTTTGTGACAATGTCGTCTAGTTCAAGCAGCGACGCGAGTATAACTGAATCAAATAATGCCACTTTAAATGAATCTAGCGACGAAGAAGGATTTGCAGAGGTTTATGGCGCTGTTTTTATGCCATATCAGTACGAGCCTTTGGCCTCAGACAATAGCAATGAATCTGAAGGAGCTGATGATGCGGGGACTGATCAGGCCGAGGACGAAGATGGCATTAGGCCGTCGCAACTTCGTGATCGATTTGAAAGGAATGTTGCTTTAAATGAATGGTAAGTTAATTTTTCTATCAAAATATCATTTCAGAGTCAATTTATATTATTTTCTTTCGACAACACACACAAGGACGAGACTAGCTTCGGATCGGAAAACGAGTGTCGAATTTGGAAATGCAATGTTTATTATTCTCTTTCTATTTTTGATAAGTAATCATCATAGCATTTTCGTTAAGGTGTGCTTGCAACAAATGCAGTGTTGGAAGGCTAGTTAGTGCTAGGGAGTATCGTTGTTGCCGAGAGGTCCATGCAGCCTATGGAAAAGTGGTTTTTGATGGACTTTCGGACAGTCTAAGCTGCATTACAGAACACGAAGACTTCAAGGCACTTGTTAACAAAGAAGTGTTAAAAATTCTTGGTCCACTTTTAAAGCAAAAAAATGGAAAGCCATATAAAAAACGTGCTGGTATATCTGAGAATGAGTAAGTATTTTTAAATTTATAGGGTTAAAGTTTGTTAAAGCAAGACTTAGCTATTCAGAATCTTTTCATCCCACACATTTTATTTTTAAAAGACAACTGATTATTTCACATTATATAGTCAAATTTTAAAAATTACCAGAAAAAACTACTCAAAATTAGTTGAAAGACATTTTGCTGTCTGCTTAGTAACAAAGTGCACTTTTTGCAGATATCTGCGTGCAGTTGCTTACCGAAATCTGGTGAGGTGGATCTTTGGATACCTTGGTTGGGACACAGCAAGACCATTAACTGCATGTATATACAATTTTATCAGGGAAAAATATAACACCAACAATCAAAAAACTGGCTACAAAGATTCTGCCCAAAGAGAATAACTTATGCCTATATGTAACAGTTTATAATCAGCGCTTATATAATATCTTAGCATGTTCATTTCAAAATTTAAATATGTAATCTGAACATGGATTAATATGAATTAGTACTCTATTTCAAAATTAACATAATAATTGTTTGTATATATATATATATTTAGACTAAATAATTTGCTGACATTTTTGCTTAGAGTGCCCAAGCATAGTTCCTCCACATCTTCTACAGTGACCAGTTTTTCTGGTTTTCCTCTTCTCTGTTCCTCTGGCCTTTTTTGCCTCCTGCTCCATCATGGTCTTTTGCTGTTGAGCTAAAAAGTGATAATATTATTGTCATGATGTTAGTTTTAATATTTTTTATAATTTGCATAACTTTTTCATGAAATTCAAGGGACGCCCTTAATCTTTTTGGCAAAACATTAATCAAATTTCCGAATACAGAATAAGCTTGCATCACTTACCCTAATAGTTATTATATAATTGGACTTATAAGCAAAGTGCAAATAATTAGCAAAGTATTTGATGGAGAAACTCCCAAAATAACATTACCTGGTGGATTCAATGTTGTAATCACAAAGGATCTTTTCCTGAACTTCTCCTTTGCTTCTTCCTTTGAAATACGACTCTCAAATTGTGAGTTCAGTGGCTTTGGTGCAATTGAGGTATGTTGTGCCAAGATAGTGGTCATTTCTTCTTTTGAAATTGAAACCAAGATCTGGCGAAGGGTTCTGACGTACTCTTGAAGTAAATGAAATAAGTGTTATGCTAAATATCAAACAAAATATATATATTGGAAGTCTCTAAAACCTGGTCGAAGATTAAACCTTATTAAAACTTACCATATGTTGGTGGAACAGGGACTGGTTTAACAACTTCTTCTCCGAGCTTGTATTTGGGAAACGAAACTCCCAGTATGTCCTGACCATCATCAGTTTTCATGGTCTCTCTTGACAGATTCTCATTAAAATGACAAATAGCGAGTATGTGTCTAAGCAAATAGAGAAAACATTTCAGAAATGGAATGGATGAGAGCTCTGATTGAAGGTTTTCATATTATTCAGCAATGCAATATTTATTGAAAAAACATTAGTTTCCATATGTTGGCAGCATTATGTCTAGAAATCACTTTTACCTACCTAACAACTCTTAATCACTCAAGTAACAAATAAAATTAGAATGGTTTTCCCAACAAGTATCTATTAGCTGCACCATCTCTAATTTTAAATGTAAATACCTGCATTTGGTTCCAAGCCAATGGTAATGAATCATTTTAGGGTGCCAATGATTGAGTGTGGCATGAAAGGCTTCCAAACAACTTGTCTGAGCATCACTTGAAATACTTCTTATATCGTTTAGAAGTCTAGTGTCAAGCAGTATAGCTTTCAATTTGTCAAATGCAGTAGTTCCTGAAATAAGAAAAGCAAACAATACCTTTAAGAAAGTTTTCAGACTTTTAATTCTTGTGCAGAAACTTTTATCTGTACTTTGCATTAACTCTTGGAACAAACAATATTTGCTAATATGAGGATCCAACACTTGAATTCTAACTGACTAAGGGTACCATAAACCTATGTATATCTGGAGAGAGGGGTGGATCTGTGGCCTTGTTGACATGTAAAAACTATGTAACTACCAAATGAAAGTTATTTCATTGCCAGATAGTCTAAATACTTTTTGTAGGCATGATGTTTTCTCTCACATACCATTTTTAATCCATTTCCTTTTTTGATCCAATGTTTGGTGGATGCAGGTACTGAATAATGGATCCTCGTGAGTGTGTATGTCTTGTATGTGGTTAATTATTGATTTCCACTTTGCAATGATCAATTGGCTAAAACCTTGTTTTGATGATGTTGCACACCAGTATAAATGGTTACGAATGGTTGCAGTCCATTTGTTAATAATTTGGCAGTTACTTTCATTCCCAGCCTTCATTAACTTTTTTGTTAGAGTCCTGGCAATATGCCAGATATCAAAATAATGCTTAATAGCTGGATGTTCCTCTCTCAACCATTTCGCAACACCTCTGTGTCTATCTGACACAAACTGCGACACAGGAACCTCAGAATTAATGCATTTCTGGATTGACCTTTGAAGTCCAAGTAATTCCATTTGTTGGGAAGAATTTCCTTTTGTTTCATTAGCCTGAAATTTAAAAGTACATGTAAGCTTGAAGTTTGATTGGTGTAGTGTACTTGGTTTATCTACTGAAAAGAGCTTCAAATTTACCTGCATTGTTTATATAAATTTTTGTTTTATTAATTGACATAACCTTGAAAAAGAGTTAATCATAGTAATTTACCTGAACAAGTTCAAAGTCAACAATCTTTTTCAAATTCGTGCAGAAAATTGTGTAAGCACCATATTTTGCAGAGTGCCCCATTGAATCAAAACGTGCATCACCACAAATTGTCACTTCCTTTTTGCATTTCATCTTCTGTCAAGAACGTTTTGTAATTTGCCCAATGATGTAGGACAGCAGGAAACAGAAATTCGCGCTGATGCAGAAAGTAGGTCCTTGCTTTGTAGGCTGCTAATCCCATATGCTTAAATAGCACAAGGATTTTGCTTATCGAGGCACCAGCAGTTAGTATGCCAAAACTGAGCAGAACATTTCCTGCGGGATAACGTCCAAGCATGAATGGCTGCG
This sequence comes from Nemopilema nomurai, assembly GCA_003864495.1. Lineage (NCBI taxonomy): Eukaryota > Metazoa > Cnidaria > Scyphozoa > Rhizostomeae > Rhizostomatidae > Nemopilema > Nemopilema nomurai. The sequence goes on along the minus strand of ML133366.1, from coordinate 702,410 downwards.
ATTGCCAAGTAAATGACTTCTTTCCACATTGATCACAGTTTTGATTCACAGTTACCATGGTGCCATTTTTGACCAATTCAACATCAGGTTTGCCAACTTTGCACTTGAAGCAGAACATTGAAAATAGTTGCATCAGCATACTGCAAAACACAATGAACTTGGGCTCTTCTGCCACTGGCGTTTTCAGATCAAATCTAAAAAGTGATGCAGTGAAAAAGTTTAACCAGCAGAATATGAACTAGTTCTGATTTTTGACAGTTTTCAGCATTTTTGTTCTTTAGATCAATCATCTATGGCTTCAATTGGTTGAGTGCATAAGAATAGGATTGATTCAGTTTGTCATTCTGGGAAAAATTGTTATGTGCTGCAAATGGACATTTTTCGTATCTTTTCTTTTGCTAATGCTTCAACAAGAACTGAGTAAGTTAAAAAAGGTACAAAATATTTTTGCAAAAATAACATACTTTACGCGGTTTGATTGGATGTTTTTTCTTTCATCAAAATCACCACTTTTGTCATCCATTCATCATCATCATCATCATCCATGCCCTCATCTTCGCTTTCACCGGAAGATTCATCGGATATGCCAAAATCAGATTCTTCATAGTTTTGCTCTTCGGGTTCAAGTATGCTTTCTGTTTCGTCTTTTTCTGTTCCAAAGTCAACTTCGTCATTTTCTAGGTCTTTTGCTTTCAGCAATTTGTTGTACTTCTGTTCAGAAATTAAAATATTGTTAAAAAGTTTCTGAATAGATTCAATTATTCTACATAGAAAGTTTTTTTATTGTTATATCGACTTTTTGAAAACAACAGTTTTCCTAAGTGCTTGCTTGTCGAGCTTCTCTCCTATCATGTTCTGAAATTACAAGAAACTCCTGTCGTCTAAAAATTTGTACGTACATTCTTCAATTCTTTGTTTTTGTTGAGCAGCTTTTTAACACGTGTGGCAATTCTTTTGTATTTTCTGAACAACAGGATCCTTTTTTTCTTGCTTCTCTTACATCCCGAACAGTTTAAATTAACTGCACAGTATACGTCTCTTGTTGCAGGAAGCGGGTCAAAATCTGCTTCAGGGAGTACCATTTCCAGATCATTTTCCGTCTCAACCGGCTCGGCTTCATTGCATTCCGTAGATTTTTCTGTGGGGAAATCTTTGGAGCACGCTTCTTTTACAATCTGTTGATAGTTATGATCGAGTTAATATTTCAACTAAACAGGCACAGAAATACAGGATACAATCGCTAAAACAAACCAGTTTCCAAGGCCTGTGCCCCCTAGTAATATGGTAGGATATATAATGTCTATTCTTAATTTCTATTCTGACAAGTCTTTTAGTAATGGTCGCACCCATTTATTTGCGTCATCGGCAGGGGCGTCGAGAGGGGGGTTAGGAGGGGCAAAGGGTTCGGGGCCCGTGCTCTGATGGGGCCCATAACAATGTAATAAGATCTATTCACAATGAAAAAGCTACTGTTTCAGCTACTTATATGAAATCAACGCCTGTAAGTTTATCACAGAGAAGCTATACCAACATGTCCTTGATTCATATAAAGTTTTTTTGCACATTCTTGTAAAAATCCTTAAAAAACTTTTTCAACAATTGTACCTAAAAAGGGCGTTTCCCGTGTTCTTCGGGAGACTTAAAGACGTGGCCACAGAAAAATTTTTGGGGGGGGGCCAGTTTTGTAGATCACCCCTAGGTCCGAGCCAGTTGTCGACGGCCCTGGTCATCGGACAATGCCCCCCTTCCCCCCTGTGGCAACAATTTAGTTTCGTCAGTGATGCCTAGAGACAAAGACTTCCTAAAATACCAAAAAATTATTGGCCGATCTAGAACAACGAGAAAATTAAATAAATGAACTAATGTAACCTGATGATAAAATGAAGAATAAAATAAATAAAATTGCACTTGCCATTCGTTTTTCTCTGCAACTTGGTTCTCCCGAATTCAGCGCTTTAGACGATACATGGTCATAAATGGTCGGTACTGCATCGCGATTGAGAAATCGTTTTGTATTCTCAGTATCAAAACCTGGAAGACTCATAGCCGCCCCGCGTGTATATGATGCATTTGTAAAATGGCTCGAGCATAAAAAAGGGCCGGCTGTATAGGCTGATGGGTCGAAATCAATGCGATATCGTCGAACAAAATTCGTCCATTCTTTGCGAACTGCAGGATTTTTAGGAAAACGGTGCAATGAAACTCCCGGAATCTGAGTACTGTTCTTGCAAGATTCTTTGTTTGGTAAGCCAGCACAACAATATTTTTCACCTCTAGAACTTTGTTTTTCCATGTCAAATTGTCCACAGCTAAACCTATTTGCTCGAGTAGTAAATCTCCTTACATTATCCTAGAAACCTTTATTTCACAATGTTGGAAATGACGGGATATCCTCATTTTTATATGTAAGTTGTTGTGTGAAAACGTTTCAATGACGTAAGCAAAGTACTAGAAAACAGCGGAACGAACAACTTTACGTTACGTCAGTATAGGGGTTGGGCTCTTTAGATGTAAATTAAAATAAATCTGAAAACAAAGCGAAAAATGTTTTTAACACGCAATGTTTGTTTACGAAGAAATAGCTACCTTTCAAGCCCTGACTCAATATTAGGTTGATCGATAACTTTTCACATTGATGAGGTGTTGTTATTAGTCGACGGACGGTAAGTTTCCGTTTTAAAAAGTATATTTGGGTATATGGGCACTTTGGAACCTAAAGTTCAGGAAACAAAGCTTATTTGATGGTGGGTGTAGTCGTATTAACGACATGTTTGCTGCGTAGGCAATGAGAATGTGTCAAACACTTTACGTCACAGGAAACTAGGGCAGAGCGGTTTGACCGCGTTTGAAGTAGGCCACATTTTGAAGTTCGTAGTGCAGCAAAATCGAGGCTTAAGAGTGAATTATCAGAATAAACGCGATTAAAGTTTAGCAAATGGATACTACAGTAGGAAAGAGCAAAGTGAGTTCTATCGATTAGGTTAAAATCATTTTTCGATTCATAATACCTTTAAGGTCAGCAAGAAACCAGGTGGAGTGTGCTTTTGGTCGTCTCAAGGCTCGTTGGGGGTTTATGAATAGAAAAGTAGATCTCAAATTGGAAATTGTCCCAACAGTTGCATATAGTTGTTTTGTTCTGCATAACTACTGTGAAGCCAGACAAAACTGTGGTCTGGATGAAGTAAATGTGCAAGAACAAATTATGAAGCATCATGAGGTCGAAGAATACTATGCTAACATACCCGACCCTGTTTACTCTTGCAACAATGGAGAAGGTGAATATGTGCGAGAAGTTCTCACAGAATATATACAAAACCATTTACCAGATGACTATTGATGTATTGATATGACTATTGATATGACTGTTAGTTATATTCATTAAAGCTGAGTATATCTTGTTTGTTCATGTTCATTAGAGTTTTCAGTATCATTGGATTGATGTTGATATTGAGCATTGCGTTGCATACCACATTGTAAACCTGAGGATCCCATGTAGTTGTTGACATGTTGGAAATGCCCATACTGTGGCTGTATGTATAAGGTTGAGCCAGTTGTTGTTGGGGTTGAGCATTGCTGTTGCCATCATTTCAATGGATTTACTTAGCCCTTCAGCAACTTTTAATATGGCAGTGCTCATTCCTTGAATAGATGTTGAAAAACTTTCATTGGATTGGCGAATTGCATCTCCCAATTCTCGTTTAAAATGTGCATCTTCCTTGGCTTCCTTTAGTAGGAGTTGATCTCTCTGAGCTGCACTTAGTTTTCTTTCCAAGTGCTTTCTTTTTTCATCAACCAGTTGTGGTATAGGAGAAGTACTTTTGCGTTTTGCATTTAACTTTGATGTGGTTGGTTCTTCTTCAATTTCTACATCTTCTTGTAATGTAGTACCAAGCTCTTCATCTATATTACCACCACCGTCAACAACTGCATTAGTTGGCAATCCCTTGTCAATGCCATGGGTAGATACACCTGATGGCAATGGTTCTGTTGCTGGAGAACCACCCCAGAGCTGTACCAATTGATCATAGAATTCTAGGACAATTTTGCCACTACCACTTCTTTGCCCTGATGTTACAGCCTCTGAAAATTTCTGCCGTATTTCCTTGATTTTTTCTTGTATACGTGTGTACCCACGTTTTATGAGTGCCACGTCAATTTTCTTCTGTTGCACTACTTTCTGCTCTTCTATCAACTCTTCTTCGTTTAAACATTCTTTGGGCCGACTACAAAACGGATCAACCACGATTTGAATAGGCCCAAATAAACTAGGTTCATCCTTGTAGATGCGAGCCATATCTTCGCGGATGACGTCCTACATCTTTGGCTTGTCTGCGTTGAAGTCTTTTGCTTCGTATGTGCAGGCCACTTTATAATGTAGCAAGCACTGAATGAGGTTCAGGACTTTATCGCCCTTGTCCCATCTAAAGCGGACCTTTGGTGTAGAATTTAAATCGCTATCATTTACACTCGCCGCCATGTTTTCTTTTGTTTTGCGCATGCTCTCGTAATTTCAATGAAAATCCCAGCCCGTTTGATAAAAGCGGGCTGAGATTTCAGCTCGGCAAACCGCGCTGAAACTTTTATCATGTAATCGCAACTTTGTTTTTGCAACGCTTTAACCGTAACACTGAGCTGAAACTTCAGCCCGGCTAAAGTTACAAACGGGCTGAGAACTCTCATATAATCAGGCCCTAACTATTTGGGCGAGCACGCTCGGAGGGAGTGTTTGGAGTGAATCTTCTTTCAAGTCGCTTCACCGCTCTATATTTTTCAACTTTGTGCGCCAAAAGCAGTAGTTAATGGTTTCAGAACCAAGTTGAGATGTAGAGTCGAAATGCTTCAATTCTTTGCGGACTTCGGTTACTTGCACATGCAAAATCGAGTGCACGTCCCATTGCAGTTTCATGGTGTCCAGAGGCGGCAATCAATCAAGTTGACAGCTCGTTAATGTTAACACCCTTCAAGGAACCTTGTTCCAGCGAGTCATGGGGCCAAGCGACCACCGCATGAAACAAACAACACGACATGACACCTTCCTACTTGGCATGTCCGAAGAAGCCGACACTAAAAACTTGCTTTGTTGGCCGTTTTACTCGACGTTTTGGAAACTATTGGGGGTAGATTACACTGCCAATGTTTTTCTCAAAGTTTTAGAAAACGTGGGCGGATTAAGCTTAGAATCGTTTGAGGGTTTCTTTGTCAATTCTCCATCGAAGAACAGTTGACCACAAAACAAATCTCCATGTTTTAGCTGATCAACCTGAAGTGAAGCAAGTTTAAAATGCTTTGTTTTTAGACCTTTTCGACGTCTAAATTGGTTCCTATGTTGCCCTATAATCGGCTTCGACTCTACTTGAACAATTTACGACTGGCGAAACGTCGAAATCCGCTAAATTCGACCGTGCGAAGCCTGCCCTTTAGTTCTTGCAAAGTATATAGTGAAAAATCACTGCCGATCCTAGATATTTTTATAGACAAAAACTGAAAAACCTCGTCAATCCAATCGATTTTAGTTTTAATGACTACGGGGGCTCTGCCATGCCGAAAAGAGACCCCTTGGCCAGCACAAAAACAAAATTGCCCCATAGCTATTTTCAACTTCTCTCGGGCTTTTTCGATAGCTCTGTCACGTTTTCAACCGTCCTATGGAAAAGTTTTTTGTTCATTTAGCTCGCTACGCTGTCTTTTGTTCAAGAGTTTAGTGTAATTTAAACAAAACACCGTGACACGAAATCTCTAACTCGCAAAATGAAACTTAACACACATGAAAACTGCCTCTGTAGCAGTCAAAAACTGACTATTGCCACCAATAGTCACCAAATTAATTTTACAGTTTCAGTAATCTCAACAACGCGTCCAACACCAAAGAAACAACGCGAGAATGAGTAAACATCAAATCGAAAACCATGCATCGTTATCAACCAAGAAAATTAAATACATACAACATAAACACGTAGGGTTTTAAAGTTCGTACGGTAGTCTCTCGTCTATTAAAAACGGCGTTCTTGCTCTTCCTTTCTTCGTCCCAACACGGCAACAGTGGATAACATTCGACTCCATGCCATGACCCTGCAAGCAAGGAAAACTCGTTAGAAGCGAGGTCTGCCAAAAACGCAATCATAAAAGGCCAAAAAAAAGCAGCAGTCACTGATTTTAGAATGCATCAAATATGTTCTTTACTGCCAAAGCCATTTAGAGCAATTTAGAATGAAAAACGCCCTAGAGGTCTGGCGGAAGGAGTCAACAGGACAAACAGCCAGGTGCTAAAATCTAGCAAAAAAACCCAATTCTTCGAAAAAAGAACCAGAAAAACAACGAAAACGACAAACTTGAAGCAACACAACAAACTTACTTTTATTCGATTTTGAGGGCACGAAGTTTTCAGCATTTTGAAGCCAGCGAGAGGGCGTACCTGCCGTTCCCCACGTTGTTGCTACCGCGAGTTTCGGCTTGATTCCTCTCTAAAAAAGGTAAAAAGCCAAAAATTAAGCCTCCCGTAACATCATTAAAAAAGGTAATCGATTGATTATCAGAAATTTCCCTGAAAGCAAGCTATCTAGGTATTTAGAGCCATTTAGAGTGAAAAACGCCCTCGGGGCATGGCGGAAGGAGGTGTACAGGTCAACGGCCAGGTGCAAAACAACGGACGATAGCTAGTTTCTCGAGAGAAAAAACCAGAAAAACGGCGATCATAATGCAACAAAACAAACTTACTTTGATTCGTTCTAGAGGGCACGACAAAGTTTTCAGCATTTTGAAGCCAGCGAGAGGGCGTACCTGCCATTCCCCACGTTGCTGCTACCGCGAGTGTTGGATCGATTTCTCACCTAAAATGAGGAAAAAGCATGAAAATCAAATCTCATTTAGCATCATTTGAAGTAAGCAATCAATTCAGCATTCAGAAAACATTCTCGAAAGCAAGCGAGTTCGTGGGTAGCAAATTTTCTGAAACGAATGGAAGCTACCCCAGCGTGGGGTGCATTGGAAAATCGTGAAAAACGCACGGAAACTTAGTTTAGCATCATTAGGAATATCATCAGATCGAAAGAAGAAACGAAAAGTACTTACTTAAGGCAGCTTTCCACGCCGAAATTCCCAAAACGCAATTAAAGGCAGCTCCGGTAATAATGAGCACGTCCAATCCACATGGGTAGCAAGCACGAAATGACCCCTGCCCTGTCCCGAGCACGCTGTTGTTCTCTACTACCGATCTACGCCTTGTTGCCCTGCTGCGTCCCTCACGTCACTCACGTCGGCAACTTGCATTTCGATTGGTTGAAGAAAACTCTCTTTTGTCCCCAAACAATGGAGGGCTGCAGAACGAGACACGTGACCGGGGCAAGTTCGGCCGAACGAGAGCAAGGAAATTTTCTCCCCTCGGCCAGGAAATCGCGAATCGAAGCAAAAACACGGCGAATTTCGAAAAAACGCTTGCAAATTTTGGAAAAAAAACCACACATCTAAAAAAAGGCACTCTTGGCGAACCGTACCGCTAGAAAAGGGGGAATGTGGCACGAACTGTTCGGGAGCCAGAGCTCGGAGAAGGCGGACGACCGGCGAGAAGCGCTCAGAAAAGTGGCAATGTCCACCAAAAATAAGGAAAATTTTGGGAAAAAAACCAGCCACGATCGAAGACGAATGCCTGTCGAACCCGTGGGTAAAAAAGGGGGAGAGCTGGTCGAACGGTGGGGTCAGAAGGGCGCCGAGAAGGCGGTCGAAAACACCGTCCCGGGGAGAAGATGGCAATTTTCTCAAAAACTGAGCAAGGTTTTCGGGCAAAAAGTAGCCAATGCACTGGTTTAATGATCGGGGAAGACTTTGGAAGTGGAATTTCGAAACTGGGTGCAGCCGTTTTGGAGTTTATTTTGTTGAATTGAGTAGGACTCCGAGATCAAAGGTTCCGACGGGACATGAAAGAGGTGCCGCCTCATGAATAATAGGCATCTTAGTATATGTAGAAGCCCCCAACACCCCGCTGCGCGGGCTTAAAACCCCTTCTGTGGAAATAGAATTGCCCCTTAAAACTACCCCAAAACAAATTAGGCAGATTAGCCTCGGCAAGACAAGAGCCTCGCATCGAGAGCAAAAATGACGTAATGCACAGCCACGCACCGCATACTTGAAACGAAAGTTGTCAACGAAAAATGACTCGCCATCCTTCGCGTGCATCACTCGCACTCATGTGACAATCGCTAGGACGGGGTTCGCAAAAGATGAAGGGCTGAGGCTCCCCCGTCCTAGCGATTGTCTACTTTCCATTGTCACACCATGTCATGCTGACACATCTTTTCTCGCTCCCCAGCCTAGATTTTTCCATCCTCATTACATCACCATTTCATCATCCTCCGCTTATCCCTCGTCAGCAAATTTATTTTTAGAAAAGTAGTATAAATAGAATTGTAAAGTCAATCATATTCAGTCAGGAACAGAGCTACAGAAAACAACGGACAACGCGTCTTCTCTCTCTCTCTCGGCCTGGCTCCGTGTTCTCTGCATGTTAAATAAGACAACTTTGGCTTGGATCGTCCATAGAGGTTGAGCAACGCAGTCGGTAGAAACACATCTCAACTCGTTTCTATAATGGTGAACACGACGTGACTTTCTCAGCCGATATGGACACGATTTCATCCTTCGCCATGCAAGCAACTCAATGCATATGAACTGCACTCGCTCGGATCCGAATCGCCGTTCTCGAACTCCGTGCCGTGCCACCGCTGCATCTCGAAGCATCAACTCTGGTTCCTGGTCATCCAACCCACAAAACCATGGACGCAACACAACTCTGGTTCCTGGTCATCCAACTCATAAAACCATGGACACAACAAGCATCGCAGGTTCTTGGTAAACCTTCTCACAAAACCTTGAATTTCAACCTGGACGCCGTCAAACAACTTCGCTCTTCCTGCTAGCAAGGGAATCCCCACGTCAACGCAAGTCACGGACAAGCACACACAAAAAAACCAAAACGGACATTCGAACATTTAGTAACTTTATTCACATTTCTCTGTTTCTTAATTGTTAGTCGTAATACTTAATTTCATTTTCGAATCTTTTGCTTCGCTTGTCTTCTAAGAGGGAAGCTCTTGTAGTGACTCCTTTGTCTTTCTACTTTCCATTGTCACACCATGTCATGCTGACACATCTTTTCTCGCTCCCCAGCCTAGATTTTTCCATCCTCATTACATCACCATTTCATCATCCTCCGCTTATCCCTCGTCAGCAACGCAGTCGGTAGAAACCCATCTCAACTCGTTTCTATAACGCATATTTTTGTCAGTAAATATTTGGGCGACCACGCTCGGAGGGGCATTTGGAGTGATTCGTTATTCAAGTCACTTTTAGCTTCACCGCTCTATATTTTTCAACTCTGCGCGGCAAAAGCAGTAGTAAATGGTTTCAGAACCAAGTTGAGATTTAGAGTCGACTTCGGTTACTTGCACATGCAAGATCGAGTGCACGTCCCATTGCAGTTTGACAGTGTCCAGAGGCGGCAATCAATCAAATTGACAACTCGTTAATGTTAACACCCTTCAAGGAACCTTGTTCCAGCGAGTCATGGGGCCAAGCGACCGCCGCATGAAACAAACAACACGACATGACACCTTCCTACTTGCCAATTCCGAAGAAGCTGCCACGAAAAACTTGCTTTGTTGACCGTTTTACTCATCGTTTTAGAAAATATTGGGGGTAGATTACATGGCCGCTGTCTTTCTCATAGTTTTGGAAACTGAGGGCGGTTTAAGCTTAAAATCGTTTGAGGGTTACACTGTCAATTCCCAATCGAAGAACAGTTGACCACAAGAAAAATATCTTTCTTTTAGCTGATCAACCTGCAGTGAAGCAAGCTAAAACTGCTTCATATGTCTAAATTGGTTCCTATGTTGCCCCTGAATCGGCTCCGACTCTATTTGAACAATGCACGACTGGCGAAACTTCGAAAACCGTTAAATTCAACCGTGCGAAGCCTGCCCTTTAGATCTTGCAAAGTATATAGTGAAAAATCACTGCCAATCCTAGATATTTTTATAGACAAAAACTGAAAAACCTCGTCAATCCAATCAATTTTGGTTTAAATGACTACGGGGGCTCTGCCATGCCGAAAAGAGACCTCTTGGCCAGCACAAAAAAAAATTGCCCCATAGTTATTTTCAACTTCTCTCGGGCTTTTTCGATAGCTCTGTCACGTTTTAAACCGTCCTATGGAAAAGCTTTTTGTTCATTTAGCTCCCTACGCTGTCGTAAGAGTTTAGTGTAATTTAAAGTAAACACTGTGACACGAAATCTCTAACTTACAAAATGAAACTTACCACACATGAAAATTGCCTCTGTAGCGGCCAAAAACTGACTATTGCCACCGATAGGCACCAAATTAATTCTACAGTTTCAGAAATCTCAACAACGCTACCAACACTGAAGAAACAACGCGAGAATGAGTAAACGTCAAATCGGAAACCATGCATCGTCATCCACCAAGAAAATTAAATACATACAACATAAACACGTAGTGCTTTCAAAGTTCGTACGGTAGTCTCTGGTCTATTAAAAACGGAGTTCTTGCTCCTCCTTTCTTCGTCCCAACACGGCAACAGTGGATAACATTTGACGCCACGCCATGACCCTGCAAGCAAGGAAAACTCATTAGAAGAGAGATCCGCTTAAAAAAGCAATTAAAAGGCCAAAAAACAACTGCAGTTACTGATTATAGAATTCATAAAACATTTTGTTTATTGCTAAAGCAATTTAGAGCAATTTAGAATGAAAAACGCCCTCGAGGTATGGGGGAAGGGGTCAACAGGTCAATTAGCCAGGTGCGAAAATCTAACACAAAACCCAATTCTTCGAAAAAAGAACCAGAAAAACAACGAAAACGACAAACTTGAAGCAACACAGCAAACTTACTTTGATTCGATTTAGAGGGAACGAAGTTTTCAGCATTTTGAAGTCAGCGAGAGGGCGTACCGCGAGTTTCGGCTCGATTTCTCTCTAAAAAAGGAAAAAAGCCAGAAATCAAACCTCCCGTAACATCATTAAAGAAGTTAATCGATTGATTATCAGAAATTTCCCTGAAAGCAAGCTATCTAGGTATTTAGAGCAATTTAGAGTGAAAAACGCCCTCGGGGCATGGCGGAAGGAGGTCAACAGGTCAACGGCCAGGTGCAAAACCACGCACGAAAGCTAGTTTCTCGAGAAAAAAACCAGAAAAACGATGACAGCAAAGCAACAAAACAAACTTACTTTCGTTCCATTTTGAGCGCAAGAAGATTTCAGAGCATTTTGAAGCCAGCGAGAGGGCCAGGCGGGGGCGTGCCTGCAGTTTCTCACGAATTTTGCTGCTGCTACCGCGAGATTCAGCTCGATTTCTCTCTAAAAAAAGAAAAATCCAACAAAATCAAATCTCATGTAGCATCATTTTAGTAAGCAATCAAATGAGTAGCAAGAAAAGATTCTCGAAAGGAAGCAAGCTCGTGGATAGCAAATTTTTCGAGGCGGATGGAAGCTACCCCAGCGTGGGGTGCATTGGAAAAATCTTCAAAAAAGCACGGAAATTTAGTTTAGCATCATTAGGAATATCATCAGATCGAAAGAAGAAACGAAAAGTACTTACTTAAGGCAGCTTTCCACGGCAAAATTCCCAAAAAACGCAGCAGAACAGTGCACGACCACGACCTGTAATAGTGAGCACGTCCAATCCACACTGGTAGCAAGCACGAAATGACCCCTGCCCTGTCCCGAGCACGCTGTTGTTCTCTACTACCGATCTACGCCTTGGTGCTCTGCTGCGACGCGTCACTCACGTCGGCAACTTGCATTTCGATTGGTGGAAGAGGACTCTCGTTTGTCCCCAAACAATGGAGGGCTGCAGAGCGAGGCACGTGACCGGGGCAAGTTCGGCCGATCGAGGGCAAGAAAATTTTCTCCCCTGGCTGGAAATCGCGAATCGAAGCAAAAACACGGCAAATTTCGAGAAAACGCTTGCGAATTTTGGAAAAAAACCACACATCTAAAAAGAGGCACTCTTGGCGAACCGTACCGCTAGGAAAGGGGGAACGTAGCCAACCGTTCGGGAGCCAGAGCTCGGAGAAGGCGGAAGACCGGAGCAGCGCTCAGAAACATGGCAATGTCCACTAAAAATAGAAAATTTTGGAAAAAAAACCAGCCACGATCGAAGACGAATGCTTGCCGAAGCCGGGGTAAAAAACGGGGAGAGCTGGTCGAGCGGTGGGGAGGAGGGCGTCGAGAAGGCGGTCGAAACGACCTCCCGGAAAGATGGCATTTGCTCAAAACAGAGCAACTTTTCGGGCAAAAAGTACCAGCCTAAAGAATCAATCATCTGGGAAGAATCTGCAGAAAGAATTTTCGAAATCAGTCCATCCGTTTGGAGCCTTTCGTTTGAATTTAGGAGGACTCGAGATCAAAGGTGCCGACGCGGACATGAAAGCGTTGCCGCTTAAATATTTTAGTATATAGATAGCCCCCAAAACCCCGCTGCGCGGGCTTAAAACCCCTTCTGTG